>CM016619.1:124819150-126178330 GCA_005393395.2 Gossypium australe
AAAAGGAAAACATCCACCAAGAGTGTGGAGTATATTAAATTGCTACATGTATCTTGGATAATTTTTTTACTGCTGGGCCATAGTAAAATTTTATTAAACCCAATAGGGTAAGACTAATCAAAAGATTAGTAAAAACAATAATCACTTCCTTTTGATTTAACTGTAACTTGAACTCATGATATTTTTAAAGAGGTAAACACATACCCAATAAATCATATTTTAGGTTTAAAAACAAAAATCACATTTAAATCTAAATGATACTTTCTTAAACAATAAAGAAAATTACGAGGTCTCAACTTAAAAACTCTATAAAACAATCAAGTTAAAAAAGAATGAAAACAAAACAACGATAAAAGTAAAAAATTGAGACATTCCTTAACATCACAAAACCTCAGTTGCTATGAATTTTATTGACAAACTCCAAACATCGACACACAAGTCGAATACTATTATTTGATTAATATCCAAAAATCCCTTCAAGATATAAGCTTATAAAAGTAAGATTAATTTTGAAATTTCTCATTGAGCAACTTCTCAAGCCATCACTAGCTCACCTCGAATGTTACTTCAAATATTATATTTATTAAAAATTATTGAATGTATTATAATTATCCATAGTGGTTTAGTTTTTTCCATTTAAAATTACATAAATTATTACATGTATTTATTAGAAAATATACTAACAACATTGTATTTATTATAAATTACTATTAATACAAGCCATTTGCTCCCCAATTTTGTAACAAAAATTGAAAGAAGGTTGACGTTGTGATTTGGTGAAGATAAAGCTATGAACTTAATAAGCCACTTTTTAACTTTTACATGTATATGTGGCTCTTCTAAAAGTCTCCATTATATGTTTCCTTAAAGATGGTTTTTTGATGTTATGCAGTAAAGGGGTTGGATCAGTAATGATTCTAATATTCAAATTTCAAGCCCTACAAAAATTAAATGAGAATTTTTTTTTCTAAACTTGTATGATCTGAAAACAAAGTGGATTCTTTTGAACTTAAAAATAAAATAAAATTCTCTTTTGAATTGATTGCATGAGTATAGATGTGTTTTAAACTTCAAAACAATGAAAATCTTGATATTTTTCTCTATCTAGGTGCTTAACCAGTTATGCTACAATATATCTCTGTCAACATGGGAGACAAGTTAAAGCTCTTCAAAACCCTTCAATGGATCCTTCTTTGCTAATTATCCGCTATATAATGACCAAAAAGTTAAGCAGTTCAAGGCTTGCTTTTTGAAAGCAGCTTTTTGCAAGTGCTATATACACATATATGATGTCATATTGCATAATTCAGAATTGTTTCCCTTTCATCTTGTTCGCAAACAACGTTGGTTCAAGCAGCTTCTTTCTCTTGATCTTTCAATCTAGATACAACTTCATTCAACACCATCTTATTTTAAGTTCAGCATAGATCCAGGTTCTGAATTTGCAGACTTACTCAGTGATTCCTAGCCATTCAATACAGATACTATGTAAGAAAGCCAGCTTTCAAGAATAATATGTATTTTGTGCATCCATAGGGAGATTGTGTAGTAACTCTTACTGTTTCCTCCCATTATGTGGTTATAAGTAAGTTTGCCCTTTATCTTAAGCTTTTTTCTTTTTGCTATGCATGTAATCGATGTCAATGATAGATAAGTCTCAAACCTGGCTTGATGATGATGAGACCCTCGACCTTGAAAATGGACTGCGAAAACCATCACTGCCGCTGTGTCCACGGCTACAACCACTAGTGTTGAATCCTTGGCTTTGATCACTACTACCGTGTCCTTGGCTATAACCACTACTGCTAGAACCATTATTGTTGTATCCAAGGTCTCTTAGTCGGTTAAGTTCTGGCAGTATAACAGTGGCAAGATCTGGTCTGTCCCTCTTCCTCAGCTCTGCACATTGTAGTGCCAATTGAGCAAATGATAAAGCCTCTTCCATTGGCCAATTCGGCACAGCTTGATCAAGTAAATCGGCTAAAGTTCCTTTCTCAATGGCCCTTCCGACATGGTGAGCAAGACCCATGGGAGGCTTTGCTGTGATAATCTGGAGCAACATTATCCCGAGGGAGTATATGTCTGATTTAGTTGTTAGCATGCCTGTTTGCTGATATTCAGGATCTATGTAACAGAATGTTCCTGCTGCTGAAGTCATGTGATATTGTGTTACACTGTCAGCTACAGAAGGTGGAACTAGCCGTGCTAGGCCCACATCACTAATTTTGCTCACATAATTGCGGTCGAGGAGAATGTTAGCCGGCTTAAGGTCTCGATGCACTAGTGGTTCTGGCTTTGCTTGGTGAAGGAATAGAAGCGCAGTTGCAATTTCAGCAGCTATTTTAAATCGTCTCCTCCATGAAAGTGGATGGGTATTGCCTTTTCGAAGTAGCCTATCCTCTAAGCTGCCATTGTGCATGTATTCATATACCAAGCATCCATACTCAGGGCAAGCGCCGAGTAAGAGGACCATGTGTGGGTGCCTAATGCTGCAAAGAACCTCAACCTCTTGCTGGAATTGTTTCTTCCCTTGAGCAGCATCTGGTCTTAAAATTTTGATGGCAACTGGAGTGTGATCAAGTTTTCCTTTGTAAACAGGCCCATAACCTCCTTCTCCAATCTTGTTTGATGCTGAGAAATTTTCAGTAGCTTCTTCAATTTCTTCTATGGAATATTTTCTATATCGGACATCGTTAGTTGCCAAGGCATTCAAAGCTCGATTCTTCTCATCCGACTCTTTCTTAGCTTTAGACTCTGCTTGCCTTCTTCTATATGCTTCCATTTCCGCTAGCTTCTGTGCTGCCTCAGCTGCTTCAATGGCAGCTCGGCACTTAGCCTTCTCCATCTCTGCCATGGCAAGAGCTGCTTCTCCAGCTTGCCTGGCTTCCTCAAACCTGCGAGACTCTTCCATCTTCCACTGATGAAGCTCATTAGCCTGAACTCAGAAAAGTCAATTATATTCTCAAATTGACGTTCTTGATACCTTTTAGACATTAATAATAAATAATAATAAAAACTGGTATGATAACTTCCTGTGCAACTTTGAATTTAAAGGGTGTTTTGAATAATTTTACATGTAACACCAGGACAATCCGAAAATTGTACTTCAACTTCAAAAGACATCTTTCATCCCTTATATATACAATAGCCATTTTGTACCTTTTATATGCAATAACTTTATTTTTGGTTAATTCTTTCTTTTCTTATCATTTATTCCTTGAACCATCTCATGTGGCCCAATATGTACAGATATTTTCAACTTTCAATCATGGTCATGAACAAAGTCAAAGATCTGTTATATTAAGACCTGTAATTTCAGAATTTTCTTGGAAGATATGGTTGATTTAACAGGCAAAAACTTAAAAAAGGTTGAGAACATGATGGTAAGAGATTACCGTTTTCTTGGCTGTAAGAGCTTCTTTGCAAGCTGAGCTATACATATCCATGGTTTGTTTAAGTTCAAGCTTTAACCTTCTCATTTCATCTTCTATGTCTCGCTACAATTCAAGGTCATACCATATAATGAATATTAGCAGTTCTGTCATTAAGCCAACAATGCTTTACAGTAAACACAACACAATGGCTGAATACCAAAGGCCTTACCGCACTTTGTGAAGATGACTCAGAATTGCTACTTGAAAAATCTAAATTTTGGCCAGAAATATCAACAGAGCCAAGGGAAAGTTTTGCTGGAAAATCTATGTCACTAGACAAAGAATCTTGTCTAGATGACGACGGTCCTCGAACTACATCAATGTCCAATGACATATTTCCTGGAGAGCTTCTATGTCTATCGCGTATAGGTGCTCTTGAGGAATTATCAAAGGACAATCTCTCTGATCCTGCATTTCCCGGTACACCTCTTGTATATTGTCCTCTGATACAAGTAAAACATACAATGTCAACATTATACTAGTACTAACAAGACAACCATTTCTAACTTTACCAACAAAGTTGAAGGTTTTGATTTTTTGTCACATTTTTCCAGCACTATTTCAATCAAATTCCAACAATGTAACTGACTTTCCCACCTGTATCCATCATCTTCACTTTGATCCGACGGTATTTGCGGTGGCATTCCTACCGGTGCCTTTGGCGGGGCAGCAGTATTCGACACAGGTCGTTGCGCTGTTCGCACTGTCAATATCTTACCTTTGGAAATCACATACACAGAACAAAAATCTGGTGCAGTTTTGATCAAGGTGGTTGGGATGTCACTTTTGAATTTTCTATAAGACAAGTAACTGAACACTTATTATTAGAAACACAATATAGAGAAAACCCAGAAACTTCAAACAGGAAGTAAGATATATTAATGAACCTGGATATGGCACCCCTGGTTGCTGCGCCAAGGACTATGCTGTTAATCAAGTTTCTACTAACGTAGTCTATAAGTGCTTTAGAGATATCAACATCCTCGAGGACAACCTCCCTCGCTTGAATCTAAACTTGTTAATGAAAATTACATGATAAGTAGCTACAATTTTGTGAACAAATCATGATAGTTGGTAGTTGATACCATACTACTTGATACATATCGTTACTATTCTAAAGTTTCAGCCTATTTCAACTACTATTAGCATGTACCAGCCTATACTTTTAAAATTTATATTTACATATGAACATAGTCATATATATATTTAAAATATATTTGCATCTATATAATAGATATAATTTCTTAATAACTACAAATTAGAATATAAATATATGTGGATTGAAAAAACAGAAATCGTACATCAAAACACATCAACAAAAATGGCACGGTTATCGGTATGGATAACCTTATCATTGTTCTTGAGAAATGCTTACCCCTTTGCGTGCGCAGTAGCCACGAAATGGAACGAAAAGCTGGTTTATGTCGTAATCAGATTCGGGTTCACCTTCTGCATGAAAATGATAATTATAAAAAAGCAATGCATGGGTCAAAAATCATTATTGGGGTTTATTCGTGTTACTTCATTGTCGCTTTTCATCAAACAAAAAAGAGAGGCAACGAAGATGGATAATATAAGAAAAACGAGAGAAAGGGTACCTACGGTTTCTATGCCTAACATGGATCAATACGATGATAGGATTGGAGATGACGAGATGGTCGATAGCCCAACGAACAGCATGTGGGCTGTTCTTGTCTTTGTCGATGGCCACCGCAGTGGAGTTGGCGGGTAGATTGTCGTCCGGTGACAAGCGAGGAGCCATTGGAAAGTGAAATGATTTTGTGTGGTTAGGTCTGACGGCAATGCTATATAAACTTTTTGATGGATGACAGAAATATAAGTTGCTGCCACCACCACCAGCACTGCCGTTGCGACCACCTAGCCAATGCCTCCTCGAAAGAGAAAAACAAAAAAAATCCTACAATACCAAAAAACCAAAATGGGAAGGAATGTTAAAAGGAGAAACAAAAAAGGCTAGATTTAGACTTTTTCTCCTGGTATTTAGGTGCAACTACAAATGTTCCTCTATTTCCCTCATGTCTTGTTTTAGGCAATTTAACCTCGTCCATTCCTTCAAAAACTGTAATTTGTAAGACACACAAATTTAAAGTTTGCTACATTTATAAAGAATTTTTTGCTACAACTAGCTTGAGCAAGCATATCTACTTTAACCAAAGAATGGGTAAATTTTCATAGGAGAAACACCAAACTTCATCCTACACAAATTAACTATATTTCGAAATACCACAAAGCACACAATTAAGGCATGCCAAATTTACCCAAAAATCATAGTCAATACACCCTTTACCATTGACAAATCCAACAATTCACATCATCATCATCAAACAATACAAGTTGGGGTCAAAATATAAACATCACTCCTATAAAATAAGGATCTGAAATTTGAAACCACAAGCCACACCAAAAGAATTCCAAGGAAACAACTCATCAAACCCCACAACACATCCATCTTCTCAAGTGATCCACAAACCAAAATATAAAACCATCATCAATTAAAGCATTTTCCTCACATAACACCATAAAAATAAATTGAATCCAATGGTAAAAGAACAAAACTTGTTGTAACACCCTACACTCAATCTAAAAAACAACCGAATATAAAATGTCATATTTGTCATTGAAATGATTCAAATAAAATGAACGTTTAAACAACACATATTTTATTGAGTTCAAAACATGATATATGAATATTTGGATGTTTACAAGTCAACGCATATGAAAATTGAGTATCAAACAGCCCTTAAAGTAACAATTAGGGCTCAAAACACACAAGGAGCAAATCAGGTGCCAATACATAGGCCCTACGTATCCAGAGGCAATTCTAGGGGGCTAGCATCGCCCCGGCCCCCCTAAAATGAAAAATTGTCATTTAGGTCCTTTAAATTTTTTTTTTTAAAATTTTAAATTAGTAATAGTAAAACTGCACTTTGTTCCCCCTAAAATTTTAAAAATTCGATTTAATTCTTTAAAAATTATAAAGATTTAGACTATAAAAAAATTAAAATTTCATTCGGCCCCCTTAAAAAATTATCTTGGCTTCGCCCCTGTTGTATCAGAACTTGGAACCAATTTTCAACAATTTAGCTTAGCAATACAAAATAGGAATGTAATGACACATGCTAGTTTCATGAGCTTGGAGGTTAGCCTAGCAAACCACGTAGCTTTAAGCAGTGAATTTGCTTCAAATTTACCTAAGTCATCCTAAACCATAAAAAGAAAAGAAGTCTCTGAGGCACTAATGCTAAAAAGAAACTAAGAGAAACAAGCACAAAAGACAAAAGGCTCGAGAAAGCTATGTGAGTAAATGCTCTCAAATTGATTAATGAATTATGAATTCAAGATTAAAAGATTAGAAATGTGGTGAGGAAGGTCTCTATATATAGTTGCTTCCAACAGTACAAATTAAAATACATCAATGACTTACATTGAAAGCTATTTACAAGATAGAGTCCTAAAGGATTTAAAATCTAAACGATCTTACAAGGTTACCCTCGTAAAATACAAGTTATTGGAGTGTTACAGTTTCATCGAGCTTCAAGTAGATGGGCTTTGAATCTTCCAAGTACAGAGCCAGTCCAAGTGGGTCAAAATGACCCCAAATCATCTATAAGAGCATCTTGAGTCATTAGTGCGCACCTTGGTCACGAGCTTTTGTGTGTGGCCCATGTCAAATTATGAAAAAAATATTTTAAAAAAATTTACACATGTTTTTATTTAATTTGAAAATTTATAACAAAGTGAAAATTTTTTATAAAAAGTATTAAAAAGTAATAGAAAATTATGAAAATATAACAAATTATATATTTTATAGATCCATCTTTGAGATTGATCAACTTGTAGATATCATCAATATAAGCATCAGTGTTGCGTCGGAACATGGTGCTATCACCGGGGAACCTGAACCTCTCCCCTTTGACCTCAATTCTAGTTCTTTTTCTCGCAGTCTACTCTTTATGTGGCATGTTAGCAAACCATTCAAACTCTTTTTCATAATTTTATATAATTTTTTGATAATTTATATTTTAAATATTTTTTAAAATTTAAAATTTTATACTTTTTTTCCAATTTTTTAAATTTTGTAATTTTATATTATCTTTAATAATTTTTTTTTATAAATTTTGAAATTTCTTAAGTTTTATTTTTTTAAAATAATTTTCTATCATCTTTAATGATTTTAATATTTTAATATTTTTTCATTTTTTAGTTAACTTTTGAAAATTCTAACTTTTTATAATTTTAGAAAATTTTAATTTTTTTTAAGAATTCTTGGCATGCCACATAGTGAAGTTAGAGACGTTAGATGTAAAAAAACACAATTATGAAAGAAAAGAATTTTTGTATATTTCAAAAATAGAAGATTTATAGTATATATAACCTACAACACATGAAGTTTTTCAAGGAAATAGTTGAAGAATCCCTATAATCAACGATTGACTCAATCCTAAAGAAAGAAAGAAAGAAAATCTCATCAAATTATAATCAAGGATTGGCTCCATCCTAAAGAAAGAAATAAATAAAATCTCATCAAATTTGTCTCAATCAACTCATTGATTTTTATCACTCCCCCTCAAGTTGGGCATGGATATCACACATGTCTAACTTGCATAAAGCTTTATCATTGCTAGAAACAACCTTGGTAAGTATGTCAGTGAGTTGATTTTTGTACTTAACAAAAGGCAATGAAATGGTTCCAGCTTCAAGTTTTTCTTTTATAAAGTGTGTAATCACCAATTTGGCCCGGGCCATTAACCCGGGGCCCAAGACCAGCTAAAGTCCAAATTAACAACAGGCCCAAATAAACAAAAGTTTGAAAATAGGGGTGTTGGAAACCCTAGCGGCGCCGCATGCCCCTGGTGCGCCGCACGTCACCACGAGTGCTCCACTAGCCGCTCCACCTCTCCATGTTTTCAGCCACCAAGCGCACCTGCGAAAGAAGACAAAGACACAGCAATACCAGGAGCAGAAGATACAAAAAAAAAGCAGTATATTTCATTGTTAAATCGGCTATATAAGGCCGATTAGTCCTCTGTAATGGGGGCTTTTTTTTGGCTTTTCTTTCATTTTTCGAAATCAAGAACAACATTCTCGAGATAAGAAAAAAAAAACAGAGATAAAACAAAGAAAGAAAATCAAAAGAAATCAGAACGGCAATATCGAAAGGTGGTTTTTTTTTTCTTTTTTATTTCGATTTTTCTCTTGCTCATCAACATATAGAGATGTAAAAAAAAATAATAACAAAAAAGGAGAAAAGGAAACTCACCGTAGTACCCACGATTGTGGCGTCGGAGTGTCTTCACTCCGTCGTCGGAAGTCCTGCCCGAAGAAAGGTTGAAGGGTCCGATGTTGGTAGCGGAGTATAGATCGGCCTGAAAACCCAAACCTTCGGTTGGAGGAGAGGGTAGAAACGAGAGGCAGAGACGAGGGGCGGAGAGGAGCGGCTGAAGGCTGCTATTTCTGTTAAAATTTTAGGGTTAGGGCTTCTCATTTTTTTTTCAGCAAAATTTGGCTTAAATAGCCTGAGAAACGGCGCCGTTCTAACCCAAGGGTACTGCGCATTCTCCTTGAAAGGGGATATTTCAGAAAAGGCCCCTACTCTTCGCAGCCCATTTCAATTAAGCCCTATCTCGTGTCTTTTTATTCTTTTAAATTTGACTCTTATATTTTATCTCTCTTCCGATATGGTCCCTAAAGCAACCAGCGCATATGAATTTAGGGGGATTACCAACTTTGGTCCCTCCACTTCTCCAGCGTATTACATTGAGGCCCTTTTCCCTCTTATTTCATTTCAAATCAGCCCGAAGCTTCCGTTTTTGAATTCAATTGCGTCCTTTTAATTATTTTGTGATTCTTAACATACTATGGTTGTCATTGCTATCATTGCATTATTTTTTTATCCGTTTATTAGTGATCATTGTTGCGACTATTATTATATTTTAACATCATAGTCATTATTACTTTATTATCATTTACTTCTTATTTTATCATTTTATTTTCTATTATTATTGTATACTTACTATTATTATTATTATTTATTATTATTATACCTACTATCATCATTATTATATTTTTTGAAGTATATGTTTTATTATTGTTTCGTTTAACTGTATTATTATTATTATTTTTTTTAATTTTTTATTACTATATTATTATCTTGTATATACTTTGCACTATTACTGTTATTATTACTAATTCCACCATCATTGACTCCAATGTCATATATTACGTGTATCATGTGGTCATTATGTCAAATCCGTGTCACATCATCATTATTCATCGCATGACCCTATTCACGTTTTGAATAACGTTTCTTCAAAACATAACCTAGTTTTTCATCAATTTCACCCAAAAACTAAAAATTTTTCAAAATAAGGTAATATTCCGTGTTTGGAAATTCGAGGGACCGTGCCCTATGTGTTGGGTTTCGGTTCTCTTGCTTGACCAAATAATCGAATAACCTTTTGTTATTTTAATAAATGAGTCTTAGGGATTAAGAGACGACCTTGGATTTGAGGATTGAAACTATCGTGTCCTACGTATTGGATGTGATATTTGGTCCTTTCGAAACAAGGAAATCTTAATATTCTAAGAAGACTCAAACATTTCCAAAAAAAGACCCAAACTTCTAAATTCGTTTCTAAATTTTTCAAAAAAACTTTCGACATTGGGACATCAGTTAATCAATTTGGTACCGATTTCCGGGCGTTGCGAGGGTGCTAATCCTTCCTCACACGTAACCGACTCCCGAACCTATTTTCTCAAATGATCGTAGACCAAAAACATCTGTTTTAGTAAATCAAAATGTTTTATTAAAACAAAGGTGATCCGATCACACCTAATAAAAGGTCGGTGGCGACTCCCGTTTTATTCATTTTCCAAACCCAAGTTCGATTTCCGTTTTGTCAAAAAATGGTTACCACAGCTTGGCGACTCCACTGGGGACTTCACCGAGAGTCAGGCCGTAAATTGATTGATTTGGTCCCTCTGATTGAAAATTTGGAAAATTGTTTTGTAAAATCGTGTTTCTCTTTGATGCATTTGCTTGTGCTATAGTGTCGAGTCTCGTGAAATGCTTTGGCATTGCATTGCATGACCATTGCGGTCACACCCTTAAGTGGGAGTGAGAAGCTACTCTTTCATGAGGTTTTTACCTCCGTGCAAGATAGTGGATCGCTTCCGGGATACATCCGTACCTATGTCTTCGTGAGATTTTTATCTCCGTGCAGCCATAGGGAAATGTATCCCCCTGAACTGAACTCGGTCCATATGAGCCTATAATGGGTGAAGATCGAGGAATCCACTGGTTCAGGTACCCTTGCTTTAGAACCGAACCACATATAGAGAGACCTAAGAGCCCGTCGTAGATAGAGCCGCTTAAACCCTAGGTATTACCTTGAATAGGAGTTTGATCATTTCCTGTTTATTTTAAGTATTTGTACTTGGTATTAACTCGCTGTGTTTTGCTTTTATTGCATGGCATTTCATTATAAAAGGTGTTGATCCACATTCGGTTACTAGATAGAAAAGCTTAACATGGAAAAGGGGTTTCTCGATAGAGTGGAGGATAATGCGGCCGTTCAGGTGTGGTCCGAAAGAATACATCGAGAAACAGGAGATAGCTTGACAGTAGGGTATGAGTCAGAGTTGTGGGATTTCACCCGCGTCAGCGTGGCTCAAAATGACCTGCGGGAATTAAAGGAAATATGGGATTCCTGGGGCGATAAGGACAAGCAACTGTTCTACCATAATTACGGTGATCTGCACTATCTGCTGGATATCAAGGTAGACGAGTACCTACTCCGAGCTATTACCCAGTTTTGGAACCCCGCTTATAGTTGCTTCACTTTTGGAAAGGTGGATTTGGTGCCAACTATAGAGGAGTACACAGCTTTGTTTCGATGTCCGAGAATTCAAACTGATAAGGCATATTCACGGTTTGCTAACGTGCCGGCGTTCTCAAAAAGGCTAATGAACATCACAGGAATGAGTGAGCAATGGATTACGGCCCGGATCAAACAAAAAGGGGATTGTAAGTGCATTCCATGGAAACACTTGAGGGACTTGATCTTGGCACATCCTGATAAGAAAAAGAGGGTCGACGTTTTCGCTCTAAGCATCTACGGTTTGGTCATCTTCCCTAAAGCATTAGGGCACATAGAGGATGCGGTTTCGGACCTATTTGATAAACTTGACAAGGGAGTCACACCTGTCCCCGCAATTTTGGCCGAAACTTTCAGATCATTGAACGCTTGCCGAAGAGTGGGCGAAGTGAGGTTCATGGGGTGTGCACAACTGTTGCTATCATGGTTCCATTGCCGTTTCTGGAAGATAGAAAAAGTCTCATGCAAAATCTTTTTTGAAAACTACTCCCCTCTAAAGGAATTAGCGGATACGCCAAGGCGGGACGACCTATCAGGAGAGAAATGGATAGCGATCCTCCAAAATCTGCAAGTGGAGGATGTAGAATGGAAGACTCCGTGGATGATCCCTGACGAGATCTTGTATCGATGCGGAGAGTTCGACTGGGTCCCTTTACTCGGGATATGGGGAGCTGCTGGATACGCCCCATTGCTAGTAATGATGCAGTATCAATCGAGGCAATTTATACCGGTGACATATGGATTAGCCCAGTGTGAGTTTTCGTACAAGGACGATAATTATAAGAAGAATGTTCGTGAGATATCAGATGCATGGACCCAAACTCGAAAAATGAAGAGGCTCGCCATAAGGCCAATGATTACGCCTGAATATGATCGATGGTGGGCTAAAAGAGTCAATGACAACGTCCCAAGGCCAACCCAAGGGAATGCTCGACCAATAGAAGAGCAGCTGCAAGTAATCCCGTCTGAATTAGAGATTATCAAGCAAGATTTCGAGAGAAGGAGCCGGGAACTGGGTAAAGGAATAGAGCAGCTAGAAGAGGAAAAGATGCAGTTGGGGTTAGATGTTGACCTCCACAAGTTCGAGGCCGAAAAATTGAAAAAAGGCAAGAATAAGGCCGAAGAGGATTTGGACAGCCTAAAGACGGACTATAAGAAGCTACGCTTGTCCATTAGAACTGCCGGTTTGGGGAAGACATTGGAACAATGGCGACAGGAAATTAAAGAAGAAAAGTCCAGAGCCGATCAGTGGGAGAAAAAATTCCAAGATGCTCGAGTACGAGAGGATGCTTTGAAAAAGAGCCTGTTAGAAAACCAAAGCGAAAAGGAGAAATTGCATGCCCGAGTAGCAGAATTAGAAAGGTCGCTGCTTTTGCACCGTAGTCGCAACTCGGTAGTCGAATTAAGAGCTAGTCAAAACAAAATCGAGGAGATGAGAGGAAAGATAGAGGAGCTCGAGACTGCATTACAAGATAGCAAAATTCGGTTTGAGCTCCTTGAAGTGAACAATGAACACTGGAAGGAGCAGCTCCACCATTCCCAGGAACAGATCAGAAACAGAGACTACGTAATGGGCGAAGCCGTGGCTCAAATCCGAGAGGCGGCCGATCATTTGCAAACCCTGGCAGTTCGGGCTGACACGTTAAGTCTGATATACGAGTCAGGATCGAAGCGAGGCCAAAGTTTAGCTTGGCTTCTTAGGAAAGTTAAGGATTTAGGCATTAGGGAAAAGTCGTATATGTAATCGTCCGTTCTATGAAAGGAGATTCATTTTCCAGTAAAGTTTATCTAATGGGATTGAATCAAATCAACACCTTTTTCTTCTTGCATTCATTCCACGCATTTGCATTGCATTCCATCCATTCGCATACATCACATCATTTGCATCAAAAAGGAGCCTAATTGGTTAAAATCGTAACAGAGGTTACC
Source organism: Gossypium australe (assembly GCA_005393395.2). Classification (NCBI taxonomy): domain Eukaryota; kingdom Viridiplantae; phylum Streptophyta; class Magnoliopsida; order Malvales; family Malvaceae; genus Gossypium; species Gossypium australe. The sequence goes on from CM016619.1 coordinate 124,832,412, forward strand.
CTGGAAACCGACGAGAATCAACCTATCATACATTATTACAACACTCCTCGTAAGGCAAAAGCAATGGACCAAAGATACGAACAATTCCAGAAAGATATACAAGACCAGATGAAGAAGTTTCAGCAAGAATTGAAAGACTAGATGATAGAGGCTTAACGGGATATGATGGCCCAAATGACTCAAATAATGAAGGGGATAACAAACAAAGGAAAAGACCCTACAACTAGTACCGGGGAAGAAAACGAAGACCATCCCCCAGGATTTACTCCACCCCATGGAGTCTGGCCTCAAAAGGAATTTACAGGCCTAGAACACCCACCTGTACCTCCACCTGCCCATCTAGGGCAAGGAGTATTCGCACCAAGTCATGGAACTAACCCAACTGACCCTATTGTCTCGGATTTGGATGACCCTATAGAACTAGCCAAATTAAAAATGAAGGAACGGGATGCTCAGGACAAGTACAAAGATTTGGAAGACAGACTCAGGGCAATAGAAAGAACTAGAGTCTCTTCCGCAATGAGTGCCAAAAAGCTTAGTTTGGTTCCTGGTCTGGTCTTGCCTCCAAAATTCAAAGCACCAGACTTCGAAAAATATGATGGAACAAGGTGTCCAAAGGCTCATCTCACCATGTTTTGCCGAAAAATGGCTGGTCATGAAGATGAAGACAAGCTGCTGATACACTGCTTTCAAGAAAGTTTGATCGGGTCGGCCCTCCGGTGGTACAACCAGCTAGGTAGAGAAAGGATCCAGTCATGGGATGACTTAGCCGCAGCATTCTGTGAACAATATAAGCACGTCTCCGACATAGCGCCTGATCGCCTAACACTGCAGGTGATGGAAAAGAAGCCATCTGAGACCTTCAGGCAATATGCTCAAAGGTGGAGAGACGTCTCGGTTCAAGTGGAACCTCCACTAACTAAAACGGAGATCACAGTCCTTTTTATCAACACTTTAAAAGCACCATTCTATGACAAGCTAGTGGGGAATACCACAAAGGATTTCGCGGATGTCGTAATATCTGGAGAGCTCATCGAAAACGGCATCAAGAACGGGAGGATGGAAGGGTCTGAAAGCTCTAAAAGGCCATTAAAGAAGAAGGAGCCCGAAACCCATATGGTAGGGACCGAGAATCACTACACTCCTAATCCATACCCTATTCAACCTCGACCTCAATTCCGCCCACCTCCAAACCTCTATTTTCCTCCTCAGAACCTCTATTATCAAACCCCTCCTCCTTATCCCGTCTATACCGCCGATGCCCAAAGACCACTCACCATATTCTCACCAAATACCATGACCGCTCTGAGCCAACCCAAAAATGAACCGAGGCCAACGAGACCTAACCCCGAAAAGCCTCAGTTTGCCCCTATTCCCATGACATACGGAGAACTGTGCCCAAAGTTGCTGGAGAAACAATTAATAGCACCGCATTACATAGCACCTTTGAAACCTCCCTACCCTAAATGGTATGATCCTAATGCTAGCTGCATGTACCATGCCGGAAACCAGGGGCATTCCACAGATAATTGCCTAGCCTTCAAAAGAAAGGTTCAAAGTCTGATTGATGCGGGCATTCTACGATTTGATGGGGTCAGTAATTTGGCTGGGAATCCACTCCCTAACCATCCCGTAGGGAACATAAGTCTGGTGGCACAGGAAGATAGGTGGCGAGCCAAAAGTCGTGTCTCCGAGATAGAAACACCTTTGGGGAAAGTATGGGAAATAATGACTGAAAGGGGTTTGCTTGCCAGAAGGTTCAAAAAGGAAATCATAGAAAATAAAAGTTTTTGCATTTTTCACGGTATAGAAGGACACCACATCCAATCATGCGAGGAGTTTAAAGAACTACTTCAAGGTATGATAGACAATAAGGAGGTTGCGATTTGTAGTAAAAAGGAAGGGTTCGACGAAAAGGATATATGTGCTTCCGAGGGCCAATCATCAGGTCCCCCTTATAGTGCTGACCGACCCTTAGTAATCTATTATGAAGCAAAGAAGGAGGAGGTGAAACCGAAGATGATAATTAAAGTGCCAACTCCGTTCCCTTATAAAAAGGACAAAGCAGTGCCTTGGAAATACGACATCAACATTACCCTGCCAGAAGCTACGACTGGTGATGTTAGCGAGGTAGGGCATTTCACCCGTAGCGGGAGATGTTATTCCCCCGAGATGATTGAACCAAAAAAGAAGGTCGTCGACACGAGTCGAAAGGGAAAGGCGCCAATGCATGAAGCCGAGGCTGAGTTTGAAATACAATCTGAACAAGGATCTAAAAGGCCTGTGAATGAGGACGAAGTACAGGAATTTTTAAGGTTTATCAAGCACAGCGAGTATAACATCGTAGAGCAATTGAACAAGCAACCGGCAAAGATCTCAGTGTTATCTCTACTGTTAAGCTCAGAACCACACCGAAACGCTTTATTAAGAGTGTTAAACCAAGCATATGTGCCGAGCAACGTACCCGTTGAAAAGCTTGATAGATGGGCAAACAACTTAAACGCGGATAATTTCATCTCTTTCAGTGATGATGAAATACCACCGAACGGTAGAGGCTCTATCAAAGCACTGCACATCACTACCTATTGTAAGGGTTACATAGTGCCGAGTGTACTCATTGATAACGGATCTGCGCTTAATGTCATGCCTTTATCCACATTATCCAGAATGCCAATAGATGTCTTATCTAAGGCCTTGTCATTCTACGGTAAGAGCATTCGATGGGACACGACGAGAGGTCATGGGGAAGATTGAAATTCCTCTGGATGTGGGCCCGTGTACATACAACATAGAATTCCAAGTTATGGATATCTCGCCTTCATACAATTGCCTCTTAGGGAGACCTTGGATCCATTCTACTGGGGCAGTCCCTTCATCTCTCCACCAGAAAATGAAGTTTGTCATGGATGATCGCTTGGTCACGATCGCTGGCGAGGAAGACATCGTCGCGTCGGTCTCCACGGATGCACCCTACATCGAATCGAACAAAGATGTAGTAGAATGTTCCTTCCGCTCCTTCGAATTCATCAATGCTACTTTCGTCGCTGAAGGAAGTAAAACTCCCATGCCCAAGTTGTCGAGGAATACCAGGATGGGAATTAAACTAACGGTTGGAAAAGGAGCACGAGCAAGGAAAGGCTTAGGGAAATACCAGCAAGGGATGACTAGAGCGCTAAAACCAGTACCCCACAAGGCTCGATACGGCTTAGGATTTAAGCCCGACGTGCAGCAAAGAAAGAAACAGTTACAAAGAGAGCAAGAAAGGAGGATCGCAAGAGTCACAGGTCGGGAATTGGAGTGGGAACCCATAACATATCTGCCTTTGTCGAAAACATTTACCTCGGCTGGAATTATATTCCCGGGAGAAGATGATCCACAAAGTATGGTGTCATGGGTAGAAAAGGGTCTACAAGACTTTAGCATAAATGTCATTGGCAAAGGGAATAATGCAATGGAAGGCGTCTCAGCGATACGCCCTTGCCCCCCGGGATTCACTCCTAACAATTGGACTGCTGTGGACCTTCTCGTAATTTCCAAGCCTCCTCCAAAGTAATGCTCAATGTTGGCTTTTTGTATGCCCCTAAGCTGTGGGGGAATCTGTTATGAGAGTTCATTTTGTCTATCTAGCTTTTAAATAAAACATGAATAAAGATGCATTTTGTCGTGTTCTTTTCATTCTCATCGGTTCCATATTTATTTCCTTCTTTACCTGTCCCAATATACCCCATATCATCATATCACGTTCATAGGATCCGATACCTTGATATCCCTCTATAGTTTTCTTTTTCGTTTACTTTTCAGGTGCTCAGATATCAACGACGCGAACAATCCTGTTACAAGTCCTAAAATCGACTTCGAGAAAGCTATTTGTGTGGGAGAATTCGAGGCTGAAGAAGATGCCAAAGATTATGCCTCTTCCCCAGACCTACTGAAAATGGTAGAACAAGAGGATAAACAGATTCTGCCCTATCAAGAACCGGTCGAGACAGTGAATTTAGGAAATGAAGAAAAAAAGCAAGAGGTAAAAGTCGGGACCTCCATGTCTGAAGACACCAAACATGATCTAATCACCTTGCTTCATGAGTACAAAGACGTGTTCGCATGGTCGTATCAAGATATGCCAGGTTTGAACGAAGATATAGCGGTCCATAGACTCCCACTGAAAACGGAATGCAAGCCTATCTAATAGAAGTTAAGGCGGATGAAGCCTAAAATGCTCTTGAAGATAAAGGAAGAAGTAAAGAAACAATTTGATGCTGGATTCCTGCAAATCTCTAGATATCCAGAATGGGTGGCTAATATAGTCCCAGTACCGAAGAAAGACGACAAAGTACGAATATGTGTAGATTACCGTGATTTGAATCGAGCAAGCCCTAAAGATAATTTCCCATTGCCACACATCGATACATTGGTAGATAACACGGCAAAGAATTCATTTTTCTCCTTCATGGATGGATTTTCGGGTTACAATCAAATCAAGATGGCTCCCGAGGATATGGAAAAAACTACGTTCACGACAATGTGGGGAACATTCTGCTACAAAGTGATGCCATTCGGACTAAAGAACGCCGGGGCAACATATCAAAGAGCCATGGTGACACTATTCCACGACATGATGCATAAGGAAATAGAAGTCTATGTTGATGATATGATCGCCAAATCTCGAGGGGAAAAAGAGCATGTTGAAAACCTCCGGAAGCTGTTCGAAAGACTGAGAAAATTCCAACTAAAGCTTAACCCTGCCAAATGTACCTTTGGGGCTACCTCGGGAAAATTATTGGGATTCATCGTTAGCGAGAAAGGTATCGAGGTTGATCCAGATAAAATAAAGGCCATACAAGAACTACCGCCCCCGCGCACACAAAAGGAAGTTAGAGGATTTCTAGGGAGACTGAATTACATCGCTCGATTCATTGCTCAACTCACCAAGCAGTGTGATCCAATTTTTCGACTCTTTCGAAAACACAATTCTGGAGAATAGGACGAGGAATGTCAAGAGGCTTTCGATAAGATAAAGCAGTATTTATCTAGTCCTCCGGTGCTAGTACCACCAACTCCCGGAAGACCGCTAATACTATATCTGACTGTGTTCGAAAACTCAATGGGTTGCGTCTTGGGGTAACATGATGAGTCCGGAAAAAGAGAACAGGCGATCTATTATCTCAGTAAGAAATTCACGGAGTGTGAGACAAGGTATCCGTCAATCGAAAAATTCTGTTGTGCTCTGGTCTGGGCAACTCGGAGGCTTAGGCAATATGTGCTGTATCATACGACGTGGCTGATTTCAAAGCTGGACCCAATAAAATACATGATGGAATCGCCTGCACTCTCAGAAAGAATGGCACGATGGCAGATCCTACTATCGGAGTATGACATCGTATACGTAAGCCAGAAATCGATTAAAGGGAGCGCAATAGCTGATTTCTTAGCAACTCGAACAACAGAGGAATACGAGCCATTGAGATTTGACTTCCCAGACGAAGACTTGATATGCGTTACGGAAAAAGAATGTGAATCGTCGAAAGAGAGATCATGGAAGATGAGTTTTGATGGCGCGTCGAACGCATTGGGGCACGGAATTGGAGCAGTCTTAGTGTCACCAGAAGGGTATCATTACCCCTTTACTGCCAGACTAAATTTCTTCTGTACCAACAATATAGCAGAATATGAGGCTTGCATCATGGGACTTCGCGCAGCTATCGAGCAGAATGTCAAGGTCTTGGCAGTCTCTGGGGACTCGGCATTGGTGATTTACCAAATCCGTGGAGATTGGGAAGTAAGAGACTCAAAGTTGGTCAAATATCGTGATCTTGTCACGGAATTGGTTGGAGAATTCGAAGAAGTGACTTTTAATTATTTCCCACGGGAAGAAAACCAGTTGGCTGACGCCCTGGCCACCTTGGCTTCAATGTTTAAAGCAAACCGGGAAACAGAAATAATGCCTCTCCAGATGAGCATATATGAGGCCCCTGCGCATTGCTTTAGCATTGACAACGAGGCAGACGGGCAACCATGGTTCCATGATATCTTAGAATATGTCAAGAATCAAAGATATCCCGAGCAAGCAAATGAGAACGACAAAAGAACGATCAGGAGATTGGCAGCGGGATTCATTCTCGATAGGGACATCCTGTACAAAAAAGGAAAAGATCAAGTCCTCCTGAGATGTGTGGATACTGTTGAAGCCAGAAAGATACTCGAAGAGGTCCATGAAGGAGTTTGTGGAACGCACACCAATGGCTTCACTATGGCCAGGCAAATTATGAGGCTCGGTTATTACTGGTTAACAATGGAAAGCGATTGCATTAGTTACGCACGAAAGTGTCACAAATGTCAAGTTTATGGCGATAAAATTCATACAGCGCCTTCACCCCTTCACGTCATAACTTCCCCGTGGCCCTTTTCTATGTGGGGCATGGATGTTATAGGGCCAATCTCCCCGAAAGCTTCTAATGGACATCGATTCATTTTTGTAGTCATAGACTACTTCACAAAATGGATAGAGGCCGCTTCGTTTGCTAATGTGACAAGGACAGCAGTGTGCAGATTCTTAAAAAAAGAGATCATATGCCGATATGGCTTGCCAGAAAGAATTATTTCAGATAATGCTTTAAATCTGAACAACAAAATGATGAAGGAAGTGTGTGAGCAATTTCAAATAAAGCATCATAATTCCTCACCCTATCGTCCAAAGATGAACGGAGCAGTAGAAGCCGCTAACAAGAATATCAAGAAGATCATTGGGAAAATGACTGAGACGTATAAAGACTGGCACGAGAAGTTACCATTTGCCCTATACGCGTATCGCACGTGTGTGCGGACCTCCACGGGGGCAACTCCTTTCTCTCTAGTCTATGGAATGGAAGCTGTGCTGCCCATTGAGGTGGAAATCCCTTCTCTACGAATCTTAATGGAGTCAAAACTAGAAGAATCTGAATGGGTTCAGGCTCGATATGACCAACTGAATCTGATCGAAGAAAAACGCTTGAAGGTAATTTGTCACGGACAGATGTACCAAAGGAGAATGATCGCGGCCCATGACAAGAAAGTGCGGCCAAGGGAATTTCGCGAAGGAGAACTCGTGCTGAGAAAGATTCTCCCTATACAAAAGGACTTTCGAGGAAAATGGGCACCGAATTGGGAAGGACCATACGTCGTCAAGAGAGCTTTCTCAGGAGGAGCTCTGATTCTCACTGAAATGGATGGGAAGGAGTTACCAAATCCGGTGAACTCAGATGCCGTGAAGAAATATTACGCCTAAAGAAAAAAAAACGAAAAGGCGTCCTGATAAACAGAGGAGGCTTAGGATGAAAACCCGAAAGGGCATCCTAAAGAAGCAAATTTGGTCCGGAAAAGCAGGAATGGGTTGAACAAAAAGTCAAACGGCGAGATCATAGTATTGAAGCGGACTCCGAAGTTCAAGAATCTTCTACACGAAAAATCTTGCTTGAAAAGATTTAGGATGAAGAAACATGGAAAAGTTCATACGTCGGATATCTAGAGCACTTACTACAACTAAACTTGTTTTCCTTTTATAAATGCTTTCTTAATCGAGTCATTCCTTTTCAATTTTCTTGCTGCTTTTGAAATAAATATGAAGAACACCTTTCATGCCTACTTTGCCATTCTCATGCATTTCATTTATGTTTCATTTTGGAGATAAATAGTGAAACTACACACTCTAAACGGAAATAACATTGAGCATTACCTGGATGAGAATTGGGTAAGTACGAGAGCCTCAAAGCAAGGACAAAGTTCAACAGGGGGCAAAAAAAAAAAAGGGGGGAAACACGGATTACTCGTTGAACCTGGGGACGGGTACAGGATCCGAGAAGTCAAGAATCGAAGCAATGAGGGCAGGTCATCATGAGAGTCGTAACAAGTATAGATACATGACAAACAAGCCTAAAACACGTGGCATAATCATGTAGGCATTTAGGGCAAACACATGCATATCATGACATCATCACGGATGTCACATACAGATGCGCCAGTAAAGCAAAAAGTCTTGACAATGGTTGTGCCAAACCAAGGAGAAAGAAGACGTCCGAGTTCCACCAGATGATATATTTTGAGATTCCGGTTGCAAAATATCAACTCATATTCAGAGAGAGGTGAGTTGAGCCTCGGGTCGCACCCCGAGGTGTCTTTTAATTTCTTTTCAAAATATCAACTCATATTCAGAGAGAGGTGAGTTGAGCCTCGGGTCACATCCTGAGGTGTCTTTTAATTTCTTTTCAAAATATCAACTCATATTTAGAGAGAGGTGAGTTGAGCCTCGGGTCACACCCTGGGGTGTCTTTTAATTTCTTTTCAAAATATCAACTCATATTCAGAGAGAGGTGAGTTGAGCCTCGGGTCGCACCCCGAGGGTCTTTTAATTTCTTTTCTTTTCAAAATATCAACTCATATTCAGAGAGAGGTGAGTTGAGCCTCGGGTCACACCCTGGGGTGTCTTTTAATTTCTTTTCAAAATATCAACTCATATTCAGAGAGAGGTGAGTTGAGCCTCGGGTCGCACCCCGAGGTGTCTTTTAATTTCTTTTCTTTTCAAAATATCAACTCATATTTAGAGAGAGGTGAGTTGAGCCTCGGGTCGCACCCCGAGGTGTCTTTTAATTTCTTTTCTTTTCAAAATATCAACTCATATTCAGAGAGAGGTGAGTTGAGCCTCGGGTCACACCCTGAGGTGTCTTTTAATTTCTTTTCAAAATATCAACTCATATTCAGAGAGAGGTGAGTTGAGCCTCGGGTCACACCCTGGGGTGTCTTTTAATTTCTTTTCAAAATATCAACTCATATACAGGGAGAGGTGAGTTGAGCCTCGGGTCACATCCTGAGGTGTCTTTTAATTTCTTTTCAAAATATCAACTCATATTCAGAGAGAGGTGAGTTGAGCCACGGGTTACATCCTGAGGTGTCTTTTAATTTCTTTTCAAAATATCAACTCATATTCAGAGAGAGGTGAGTTGAGCCTCGGGTCACACCCTGGGGTGTCTTTTAATTTCTTTTCAAAATATCAACTCATATTCAGAGAGAGGTGAGTTGAGCCTCGGGTCGCACCCCGAGGTGTCTTTTAATTTCTTTTCTTTTCAAAATATCAACTCATATTCAGAGAGAGGTGAGTTGAGCCTCGGGTCACACCCTGGGGTGTCTTTTAATTTCTTTTCAAAATATCAACTCATATTCAGAGAGAGGTGAGTTGAGCCTCGGGTCGCACCCCGAGGTGTCTTTTAATTTCTTTTCTTTTCAAAATATCAACTCATATTCAGAGAGGGGTGAGTTGAACCTCGGGTCACACCCTGAGGTGTCTTTTAATTTCTTTTCAAAATATCAACTCATATTCAGAGAGAGGTGAGTTGAGCCTCGGGTCGCACCCCGAGGTGTCTTTTAATTTCTTTTCTTTTCAAAATATCAACTCATATTCAGAGAGAGGTGAGTTGAGCCTCCGGTCACACCCTGGGGTGTCTTTTAATTTCTTTTCAAAATATCAACTCATATTCAGAGAGAGGTGAGTTGAGCCTCGGGTCGCACCCCGGGGTGTCTTTTAATTTCTTTTCTTTTCAAAATATCAACTCATATTCAGAGAGAGGTGAGTTGAACCTCGGGTCACACCCTGAGGTGTCTTTTAATTTCTTTGCAAAATATCAACTCATATTCAGAGAGAGGTGAGTTGAGTCTCGGGTCATACCCTGAGGGGTCTTTTAATTGCTTTTCAAGATATCAACTCATATTGTGAGAGGTGAGTTGATGCATCGGGTCACACGCTGAGGTATTTTCAATTTCTACTTTTCAAATTCTGTTGGTAAAAAAAAAAAAGGTGGTTGAGCCTCGGGTCGCACCCCGAGGTGTCTTTTAATTTCTTTTCTTTTCAAAATATCAACTCATATTCAGAGAGAGGTGAGTTGAGCCTCGGGTCGCACCCCGAGGTGTCTTTTAATTTCTTTTCTTTTCAAAATATCAACTCATATTCAGAGAGAGGTGAGTTGAGCCTCGGGTCACACCCTGAGGTGTCCTTTAATTTCTTTTCAAAATATCAACTCATATTCAGAGAGAGGTGAGTTGAGCCTCGGGTCACACCCTGGGGTGTCTTTTAATTTCTTTTCAAAATATCAACTCATATTCAGAGAGAGGTGAGTTGAGCCTCGGGTCACATCCTGAGGTGTCTTTTAATTTCTTTTCAAAATATCATATCATATTCAGAGAGAGGTGAGTTGAGCCTCGGGTCACATCCTGATGTGTCTTTTAATTTCTTTTCAAAATATCAACTCATATTCAGAGAGAGGTGAGTTGAGCCTCGGGTCACACCCTGGGGTGTCTTTTAATTTCTTTTCAAAATATCAACTCATATTCAGAGAGAGGTGAGTTGAGCCTCGGGTCGCACCCCGAGGTGTCTTTTAATTTCTTTTCTTTTCAAAATATCAACTCATATTCAGAGAGAGGTGAGTTGAGCCTCGGGTCACACCCTGGGGTGTCTTTTAATTTCTTTTCAAAATATCAACTCATATTCAGAGAGAGGTGAGTTGAGCCTCGGGTCGCACCCCGAGGTGTCTTTTAATTTCTTTTCTTTTCAAAATATCAACTCATATTCAGAGAGAGGTGAGTTGAGTCTCGGGTCATACCCTGAGGGGTCTTTTAATTGCTTTTCAAGATACCAACTCATATTGTGAGAGGTGAGTTGATGCATCGGGTCACACGCTGAGGTATTTTTAATTTCTACTTTTCAAATTCTGTTGGTAAAAAAAAAATGTGGTTGAGCCTCGGGGCACAAGCGGAGGTACTTACAGATGGAAGACTGAAGTCGCTTTGAGCAAATTGGACGAAGAAGTTCCAGTGGACAAAGAGGATTGAACAAGATCAAGATGAAGCTATGGGCTATATCTCTCAGAAGTAGCAGTGGAATAGAATGAAAATCGAATCCTCCCCGAAGATAGCAAGGAAACAGTTTGGAAAGTTCAGATTTATTTCCTCAAAGCCCTGAAATCACATCGAAGCCGATCAAGGCGCTAGAAGAAGCAATGGAAATATTATCTCCCTGAAGATATAACAGTAAAGCGGATCAAAGCAACGAGTTACAGTGGAGTTTGAAGCTGTTTGAAGAAGACGAGGACCAATAAGTCAAGGCTTGGCCAAGACCGGGCAAAATTGGTTCTTTTTATTTGTCTTTACTCTATTATCGTTTCACGACAATGAGCAAAGAGGGGCAGCTGTAATCACCAAATTGGCCCGGGCCATTAACCCGGGGCCCAAGACCAGCTAAAGTCCAAATTAACAACAGGCCCAAATAAACAAAAGTTTGAAAACAGGGGTGTTGGAAACCCTAGCGGCGCCGCATGCCCCTGGTGCGCCGCACGTCACCACGAGTGCTCCACTAGCCGCTCCACCTCTCCATGTTTTCAGCCACCAAGCGCACCTGCGAAAGAAGACAAAGACACAGCAATACCAGGAGCAGAAGATACCAAAAAAAAGTAGTATATTTCATTGTTAAATCGGCTATATAAGGCCGATTAGTCCTCTGTAACGGGGGCTTTTTTTTGGCTTTTCTTTCATTTTTCGAAATCAAGAACAACATTCTCGAGATAAGAAAATAAAAAATAGAGATAAAACAAAAAAAGAAAATCAAAAGAAATCAGAACGGCAATATCGAAAGGTGTTTTTTTTTCTTTTTTATTTCGATTTTTCTCTTGCTCATCAACATATAGAGATGTAAAAAAAAATAAAAACAAGAAAGGAGAAAAGGAAACTCACCGTAGTCCCCACGATTGTGGCGTCGGAGTGTCTTCACTCCGTCGTCGGAAGTCCTGCCCGAAGAAAGGTTGAAGGGTCCGATGTTGGTAGCAGAGTATAGATCGGCCTGAAAACCTAAACCTTCGGCTGGAGGAGAGGGTAGAAACGAGAGGCAGAGACGAGGGGCGGAGAGGAGCGGCTGAAGGCTGCTATTTCGGCTAAAATTTTAGGGTTAGGGCTTCTCATTTTTTTTTCAGCAAAATTTGGCTTAAATAGCCTGAGAAACAGCGCCGTTCTAACCCAAGGGTACTGCGCATTCTCCTTGAAAGGGGATATTTCAGAAAAGGCCCCTACTCTTCGCAGCCCATTTCAATTAAGCCCTATCTCGTGTCTTTTTATTCTTTTAAATTTGACCCTTATATTTTATCTCTCTTCCGATATGGTCCCTAAAGCAACCAGCGCATATGAATTTAGGGGGATTGCCAACTTTGGTCCCTCCACTTCTCAAGCGTATTACATTGAGGCCCTTTTCCCTCTTATTTCATTTCAAATCAGCCCGAAGCTTCCGTTTTTGAATTCAATTGCGTCCTTTTAATTATTTTGTGATTCTTAACATACTATGGTTGTCATTGCTATCATTGCATTATTATTTTATCCGTTTATTAGTGATCATTGTTGCAACTATTATTATATTTTAACATCATAGTCATTATTACTTTATTATCATTTACTTCTTATTTTATCATTTTATTTTCTATTATTATTGTATACTTACTATTATTATTATTATATTTATTATTATTATACCTACTATCATCATTATTATATTTTTTGAAGTATATGTTTTATTATTGTTTCGTTTAACTGTATTATTATTATTATTTTTTTAATTTGTTATTACTATATTATTATCTTGTATATACTTTGCACTATTACTGTTATTATTACTAATTCCACCATCATTGACTCCAATGTCATATATTACGTGTATCATGTGGTCATTATGTCAAATCCGTGTCACATCATCATTATTCATCGCATGACCCTATTCACGTTTTGAATAACGTTTCTTCAAAACATAACCTAGTTTTTCATCAATTTCACCCAAAAAACTAAAAATTTTTCAAAATAAGGTAATATTCCGTGTTTGGAAATTCGAGGGACCGTGCCCTATGTGTTGGGTTTCGGTTCTCTTGCTTGACCAAATAATCGAATAACCTTTCGTTATTTTAATAAATGAGTCTTAGGGATTAAGAGACGACCTTGGATTTGAGGATTGAAACTATCGTGTCCTACGTATTGGATGTGATATTTGGTCCCTTCGAAACAAGGAAATCTTAATATTCTAAGAAGACTCAAACATTTCCAAAAAAAGACCCAAACTTCTAAATTCGTTTCTAAATTTTTCAAAAAAACTTTCGACATTGGGACATCAGTTAATCAATTTGGTACCGATTTCCGGGCGTTGCGAGGGTGCTAATCCTTCCTCACACGTAACCGACTCCCGAACCTATTTTCTCAAATGATCGTAGACCAAAAACATCTGTTTTAGTAAATCAAAATGTTTTATTAAAACAAAGGTGATCCGATCACACCTAATAAAAGGTCGGTGGCGACTCCCGTTTTATTCATTTTCCAAACCCAAGTTCGATTTCCGTTTTGTCAAAAAATGGTTACCACAGCTTGGCGACTCCCGTTTTATTCATTTTCCAAACACAAGTTCGATTTCCGTTTTGTCAAAAAATGGTTACCACAAAGTGTCTATCAACTTCTATATGCTTTGTACAATTATGTTGAACTAGGTTGCGAGCAATCTCAATCGCTAAAGTATTACCACAATATAAGTTCATTGAACCTTAAGGATCAATGTCTAATTCTTCAAGCAATTTCTTCAACCACAACAATTCACATGCTCCAAAAACCATGCCTCTGTATTTTGCCTCTGCACTTGACCTTGCAACGACTGGTTGTTTCTTACTTCTCCAAGTTATAAGGTTTCCTCCAACGAAAGTGAAATAACCTAAAGTTGACCTTCTATCATCAGCTGATCCTACCTAATCTGCATCACTATAACCCTCTATTATCAAATGATTATGTTTCTTAAAAATTAATCTTTTCTTGGAGCATCTTTTAAATAATTCAATATGCGTTCAACAGCCTCCATATATGACTTTCGAGGATCATGCATAAATTGACTCACCACATTTATTGCATAAGCAATATCAGGTCTAGTGTGAGATAAATAAATAAATTTTCCCACAAGTTTTTGATAGCTTACTTTGTCAGTTGGAGATTCACCTAAACAGTAATATAACTTATGATTTTGTTTAATGGGAGTAGCCACAGGTTTACAACTAAGCATTCCTATCTCAGCTAACAAATCAAGAATATATTTTCGTTGAGATAGGAAAATACTATTATTTGATCTAGTTACTTCAATACCAATGAAGTATTTCAGATTACCCAGCCTTTTCATTTCAAACTCGGAGGATAAATATTTTTGGAGATTTTCTATCTTATCCAAATCATCACCGGTTAGCACCATATCATCCACATAAATAATCAATGCAGTCACTTTTCCTTGTCTATGTTTCAAAAACAATATGTGATCAGTATTACTTTGCTTGTACCCAAACAACTTATTGATTTCATAAATCTACCAAACCATGCCCTTGGAGATTGCTTCAATCCATACAATGCCTTTTCTAGTTTGCACACCATTATAGTCTCTAAGTACTTTTCAATTCCAAGAGGAGGATCCATGTAAACTTCTTCAACGAGATCTCCTTGAAGGAAGGCATTCTTGAAATCAAATTGAATGAGAGCCAAGGATAGCAATACTCTTATTGTATCAAGCTTGGCAACAGGCGCAAAAGTTTCTTGATAATCGACTCCATAAGATTGTGTATATCCTTTTGCAACTAATTGTACTTTGAACCTTCTATATGTTCCATCTACTTTATGTTTAACAGTAAATATCCATCTACACCCCACTGTTCTTTTCCATCAGGAAGAAGCACTGAGTCCCAAGTAGCATTTTTTTCAAGTGCTGTCATTTCTTCTGCCATAGCTTGGGTCCACCTTGTCTCCTAAGGCTTCTTGTAACTTACTAGGAATAGAGATAGATGATAATTGCAATACATAAGATGCATATGACTTTGATAAACGATGATAAGACACATTATTAGCAATGGGATATTTTATTTTGGCTTTAATATCAAGTTTAGATCTAGCAGGAGGTATATCACGGTTAGCACGAGCTGGAAAATGGTATCCAAAAGTTACCTCAGGTGAAGATTGACATGGTCGGTTTGGTGGTGTAGGAGGATCAATATTATCTGTAAGAATATCATCTTGTAATTCATCACATCTACCCAACTCAAAGTTTTCATTTTCATCACCTCTCTCTACACATTCCATATCAAAATTTTCATCACCTCTCTCTGCAATTTCTAGAATATGTGGTTGTACTCTCGGTCCAGTATTTTTATCAATACTCTTTCCATGCAATGGGAGAAATTCTTACACTGCATCATCAAGATTAATCACTTCATTATGTTTCTCCCCTTGAAGTAAAGAATCTGTAGAGTAGAAAAACTCATTTTCATTGAAGACAACATCCATAGTGACATGAAACCTCTTAGAGGAAGGATCGTAGCATTTATACCCCTTTTGATAATTGCCATATCCCACAAAAATACATTTTACAACTTGAGATTCAAGCTTATTTCTCTGATGGGGATACAAATGAATGTAAACAACACATACAAAAATTTTGGGAGGTAGATGGACAACAGGTGGAAGACTACAATGGTCAAACAACACATCTAGTGGTTGTTGATAATTAAGAGTACTTGAAGGAGTACAATTAGTTACGTAAATTGCAGAACTTAAGGCTATAAGTAAGATGGAACATTTCCTTCAATTAAAAAGGATCGAGTGACCTCCAAGAGTTTTCTATTTCTCCATTCTACAACGCCATTTTACCGCGATAAGTAAAGGCATGTCGTCTGATGAACCATGACAACAGAGCCCATGAATTCTTTTAGTTCTTGGTTAAGATATTCCCTTTCATTATCTGATCTAAATACCTTTATTGACATACCAAATTGAGTTAAAATCATCTAATGAAAAAGGTAAACAATAGAACTTGCATAACTTTTCTTTTTCATTAGATAAATCTAAGTCATTTTAGTGCAAACATCAACAAAGGAAATATACCATTTCATTCCATTACGAGTTGAAATGGGTGCTGGCCCCCAAACATCAGAGTGAACCAAGGAAAATGGCATACTTGTTTTATTTTCACTTAAAAGAAAGTGAGCACGATGACCTTTTGCAGGGACACAAGTTTTACAAGAAAAATCTGAAACATCAAAACCAACAAATAATGAAGGAAATAATCTTTTCATATAGAAGAAAGATGGATGTTCCAAACGTTTATGCCATAACAAATTTGTTCTTTTTTCTTGTCAATTGAAATCTCTTGTACCACATAAGCCTGCCCTTTGCTAAAATATTGAAAACTATCTTCCAAATAGTATAATCCTCCCCTTTCTCTACTACTACCAATCTTCACCTTGGTGTGAAGGTCCTAAAACATACAGTGGGTGGGAAAAAAAATACAAGAAAGATTATGAGATTTGGTTAATTTTTGTACTAAAAGAAGGTTACAATTTAATGATGGTACAAATAAAACATTTTTGATATCAAAAGAATGAGATAATGGGACAGTACCAATACCAACAATTGGAGAAGAAACTCTGTTGAAACCCCTTTTTGGAAATCGACTTTTTATTTAAAAAATGAAAATGGAGTTGCCACCAATCCTTTTTATTTAGGTGTGATTGAATCACCTTAAAACTTATTTTAATAAAATGTTAGACTTATTAAAATGATAATTTCTGATCTACAAAATCCAGGGAATGAGTTCGGGAGTCGGTTACGCATGAAGAAGGATTAACACCCTCGTAACGCCCAAAAGTGGTACCTAGTAGATTACTTTTTGTCTTAGTGTCGAGAACTGAAAATTTGAAGAGAATTTAAAACATGGTCCCTTTTTGTATTAGGACATTACTTAACTAAATTAATTTTCACGAAGAGGGTTTATTTCAAGTTAATAGAGAAGAAAGGATCATATCCCGTAAGTTAGGACACAATGCCTTAAATCCTCGAAAACAAGAATAAATGCCATTTGATCATTACTTAAATCTCTTTTTAAATAGATATTCGACTATTTCAGTTTTAGAAAGAAGCCATATTCTGTAAGTTAGGAACACGACTCTTCTAATTTCCAAAAATAATGAATATTGCCTTAATTTAAAAATTTTCCTTTTTTATGCATCGTATAAAAACGAACGTAACATTTAAAATGATGTGCATTTGACTTATTCAGACACAATATAAAAATGGATAAGTATATTTAAACACGGTTCAAGGCACGGTTGTGACAAAAAAAACATAGTAACGGGTAAAAATGAAATGATGATATTAAAACGATAAATAAATAAAGCAACAAATCAATAAATCAATAAAATAAATTATAAAAATAAAAATAAAAATAAAAATACTATGCAAATGGGTAATAATAATACGACTGTGATAATAATGAAAAAACGACAATAATAGTGATAATCGTGTCATGTTTACTATCATAATATAAATAATGAAATAATAATAATGATAATAAGGGTAAAAAAAGGAAAAAAAAATAAATCCACAATAAAAAAGAAATATAAACAACACCAAATTTAACTATAAAAAAGGAATAGTAAATAAATAAATAAATAAATAAATTTAACTATAAAAAAATAAATGCGCAATAACTAGGAAATAAAAAAACACCAATTTTAAATATTTAAAAATAAGTAAAGGAATAATAAATAAGTAAATAAATAAAAATTTCATAAAAGACTGAATTAAAATAAATAAAGGACTTAATCATAACTTAAATGAAATTAAAAGGATAAATCAAAATAAAATAAATAATAAAGGACTAAAATGTGAGCGCGAAAAGGATTAATCCAAGCCTTGGGACACGTGTCATCCCTTAAGTCGGTCCACCGTGGTCTAAGGACTAAATCGCACAAAAAATAAAACAAAAGGGGTGAAAATAAAAAAATTATAACTAGTAGGACGAAATTAAAAAGTGGCAAAAAAGCGGAAGGGCTAAAGTAACAATTAGACCCCTTTAAAAAACATGCGGATCTTGCTAGGGTCGAGTCGGGTTGGCGGGTTGACTTCAAAACGACGCCGTTTTGGCATCTGAAAATCAAGCCCAAAACGACGTCGTTTTATAAGGCTATATAAGTAAAAAATCAGAAAAAGAAATTCATATGCTAACTGTTTTTTTAAAAAAACTTCACTCCCCTCCCTTTTTCTCTATAGGGTTCTTCAGGCCAGTCAAGGGAGCTGCCGTTGCTCTGCCGTGGCCACCGGTCGACAGCGATCGCCGTCCCTGGTGGTCGAAAAATTTCAAAACCCCCCTTTTAATCCCTTTTTTTAGGAACCCTGCTTTGGGGTTAAAATTGCCAAAAAAACGGCAAAAACAAACTGAAGGTCAAGAAACTATTCGGCTTCCCTCTTCTCCGACGACCAACTCAGGTAAAAAAATCTTTTTTTATTTTATTCTTATTTATTTCGAAAAATAAAAATAAATTGAAGAAAATAATCACCTTTGAACTTTTTTCTTTTCTGTTTTTTGATTGCTTGTCTATTTCTCTGTATTCGATTTCTATTTAAAAAAAATTCCCTTTACAATATGTTTATTTAGGCTTTTTATAGTTGATTACAATATTTTTTTCCCTTTTTTTGTTGTTTCTGCCACTGTTTTCGCTACTATTTTTTGCGTGTTATGGCTTATGTCCTTATGTTCTCTTTTCGCAGGTGGCGGTGGAGGGAGAGGCGCTCCCTTACTATTTTGGTAAAGGAGGCAGACGATGCGTCAGACCTCAGGTGATGAAACTGTTGCCGAGGTAGATGCGATGGCCCGCAGAGGGCTACGGTTTTTTTTTTTTGTTTTCTGAAAACTTAATGTTGTGGGCCTTAAGGTTTGGTGTTATTGGGCCTGGGTTATTTTGTATTTGGGCTTGTTTTTTGGGTTTGTAAAAATTGACTCATCCGTTTATTATTATTTTTTACTTTTGGTTGTTATGTTATGTGGGCCAGGGCTAAATTGGGCCTTTACAGCTGCCCCTCTTTGCTCATTGTCGTGTAACAGGAATTAAGCAAAGACTTTAAGAAGGACCAATTGTAACACCCCTTACCCGTGTTCAACGCCGGAACCAGGCTCAAGGCGTTACCTTAATAAAGTCCTCATAATCGCAACTTAGACCCACCATGACTACTCTCTCTAGTCGCCTTAACAACCTCATTCTCGACTTACGAGACCTCACTCATACACACGAAGACTCTCAAGACTATACCAGAACTTTTTCAACCTTTACAAATTTTCTCTTTTATACAGGGATTACACGCCCGTGTAAAAGAGACACGCCCGTGTGTAGACACACACGTTTGATCGTTGTTTTGTCGAGTTTTAAAATTTATAAAGAGAATGACCAAACCTGGAAACCAACTCTGACAACGATTGAGGCAAGTGCACCTATCGAACAGTAGAATAGCTTAGGCAAGACCGGATTGTCGAACCCAAAGGAACTAAAAGTACTAATACTAACTTTCTTTTTATTATATAGCCTAAAATAAGTGAAGTTGTTATCTAATCTAAATTTAACTTTCTACTAAGCTAAAGACGCAAAGACAAAAAGAATGAATTGGGGAAATGCTGTTGGGAAAACTCAGTTGATTAAGACAATACCCTTAGGAAGAATCCACCTAGACTTCTCTTGTTATCTAACACTGAACCAGACGATTTATTCACTTGACTTGATCCATAAGATTCTGTAACAGACCGAATTTGACCCTAATCAGAACGATGGTTTCGGGACCACGAATCCGAGTCTGAGGAATATTTAAATATTATATTTTGTGTTTATTATATGTGAATTAATGTGTGTGAAAGTTTCGTAGAAAAATTTAATCGTTTGTGTGTTCAATTTAACAAAAAGGACTAAATCGCGTAAAGCGTAAAAGTTGCATGCTATAGTGAAAAGTGCCTATTTGATGATGGCTTTTTAATGTGAGGCATTAAAAGGGCAATTAGCCCATTTTTAAGTTAGTGGGTGGCATTTGTCATAACTAACCTTAAGTTATATATTAGTTTTATTTTATGTTATAAGGTTAAATAGGTAATTAGTTAAATAACTTAATATATGCTAAAATGTCATAAAATAAGCCATCATCTTTTTGTTTTCTCCTTGGCCGAATGTGGGAGAAGGAAGAAAGCTTTGAATTCCTTTGAAATTTCAGCAATTCTAGGCTAAAATTCAAGGTGAGTTTTTAGTCTGTTTTTGTTAATTTTTACGTTTTTGAGATCGTTGCTTCGAACCGTAGCTGACCCATGTTAGAATTTTTTAAAAATAAGCATGCTTGATATTCAGCCATTGCTATGTTCTTGTGGTTTTTGATGTTTTATGATTTTATATTAAAGATATGTTAAAGATTAGGACATTTTGTATTGGAAGTTTTGGTGAAATTGAGTATTTAGGGTTAATTGGTAAAAATAAATTTTTAGAGGGGCTTATTTGCAAAATAAATGAAAGAAATGGACTTGTATAGTCCCTATATATATTTGGACCTTGAGTAGTATTGAGAAATTTTGTGTATTTTGTGTTTTATGCAAATAGGAGTAAATTGTAAAAACTGTGAAATAGTAGGGGTAAAATGGTAATTTGCCTATTTATGTGCTTAGGGACTAAATTGAGATGAAATGTACTTGAATGAGCTAAATTTTAATGTGTTTAGATCAAGAACAAAGAAAAATGGATTTGGATCGGGGAAAGACAAAGGTTATCGAATAGCCGATTTACGCGGTCCGTCGACAGTCGAGGTAAGTTCTTAAGCAAATATATGCTAAAGAATTATTTATAATTATTGATACGAATCGTCTCGGGTTTGAAAACGAATCGTAAATGTTGCCCGATCGTAAATTAGGTAGTTTTTCGTTTAGATAACAAAAGGAGTAATTTTATTGATAATGTCTTTGAGAAATAAAGATAGGTAAGTGGTTGAGGTGGATACGAATTTGAAACAAGAAAGAACCTTTAATAAAAATTAAAGACCCGAATCTTATAAGCTTCAAATTGATGAAAGGATTTTTGAATAAAAACCGAGACCCACTATCTAGCAAGATAGGAACCAACGGTACAGACAAATGAACGCCACACCCGAAAGGATGATAAGTTCGAAACAAGGATAGAATGACGCCACTAGAAACTAGATAAGTCAATTCGAACCTTGAAGAATTAGGAGAATGAATTAAACTCACCAAAAAAAGAAAAATATTCATTCATCCAAAATTCTACCCCCGTGCAAATGACAAAGGTCCAACCTATTTATAGGACAAGTGGTCTTCAAGTAATTGAAAGCTTGGAATTCGGCCAAGAAATGCTTTTAACAGTCCCCATGCTTTGGATAATTTCATGAAAGTCAACTTGCATGTGCTGCTCAATTGTTTAAAATCCTAGCAATTAAAAATCATTCAATCATGCTCCATTTTAGCCGTCCACTTACTCACAAGAAGATAAGGAAATATTTAATTCAGGTTAAACAATCCCATTTAGCCATGCTTCCACTCAAATGAATTGAAGTTTTGTTTTGGCTGCACATTCCTTCTTCATTGCCGTCCAAACCAATTTAGAATAATATGGCCCTTATCTCTCACGCATGCTTCCACTATGCCTTCATCAAAGCATTATTTAATTCAAGGATGATCAAACCCCATACCCCATGTGTTTTCAAATTAAAATTCTTTCCTTCATGCACCAATTCTTGCCGTCCCATGCTAGGTGCCATCCCACTAATTTAAAAATTCAATTCATCCATTCTTAGTGTTGCATGCTTCATCTTGTTAATTCCACCTTGATTAATTTATTCCAAAGTCAATGTTGTGCCGACCATGCTTAAACTCCACCAAGCACATGTCTTTACTTGTTGATGACTCATTCCACTATAGCCGTCCATGCTTAAGCTCCACCAAGCCTTGTTGCCGCATGCTCCTTGTAAGTGCCAACATGGTTGATTAAATTAATCCGTAGCCAAATACCTTGTGCCGTATGCTCCATGTAGTTTATTATTTATTCAAAACAAATGTCCATGCTTTCTCAATTACATGGATCCTTGCATTCATGCTCCAAGAATTAAAACCCATGCTTGTGCACCATTTGTTGTTGCCGTTTGTTCCACTAGTGCCCATGGTTCTTGCATCATTTTATTTAACCCATGATTTGTGGTCATCCAACTTGTATAAAAAACGTGGAGCAAACTACACAACATATAAACCAACATTATTAGTAAAATTTGGCTGACATAGTTAGCACAGATTTTAATCACTTTATTTAAACACTAGGTAAAACACACTAATATTCAACTTCGACAAAGGACATATTAAAAATTCGTACTATCTAGATAAATTAACATGAACTAAGAAAATGCAGTAAACTAATTAAATGGCTGAAAATAAATCGAACATGCGTAATGAAGTGTTGAATAAACTAGCAGTCGGACTAGCTAGTATATTCAACTTCAAATAAATTGTAAGAGTTCAGCATGTTCTTGGGCTCTTTTCTATCTGTATTCCAAATTTGTGCCACCAAAGCCGACGTGGCATCTTTGAATTGTTTAGCACGGGCACGCGTAATTGGCCCATTAGGTAGCTCGATTGGGTCTTGGTTGACTTCCATCATAGGCTTCTTAGGTGAGTTCATATCATCCCCTCCCTCTTTAAGTTGATTCGTCCTCGAATCATCACCTACATCAAAAGGAGACAGGTCAGAGACATTAAAACTTGCACTCACATTATACTCACCTGGTAGGTCCAATTTATAAGAGTTGTCATTTATTCGCTCAAGGACTTGAAATGGACCATCTCCCCTCGGAAGAAGTTTGGATCGTCTTTGCGCGGGAAACCTTTCTTTTCGCATATGAACCCAAACCCAGTCCCCTGGTTCAAAGCGGATGTGCCTACAGCCTTTGTTGGCTCGTTGCTCGTACTCCTTAGTTTTTTCTTCTATGTTGTCCCTAACCTTTTGGTGCAACTGTTTAATATATTCAGCCTTGCGTTTTCCATCTACATGCACAAGTTGATTAGAAGACAAAGGTATTAGATCAAGCGGTGTTAATGGATTAAAACCATACACAATTTCGAATGGGGAAAACTTAGTAGCAGAGTGTATAGAGCGATTGTAAGAAAACTCCACGTGTGGTAGGCAATCTTCCCATGTTTTTAAATTCTTCCGAATGATTGCTCGTAGCAATGTTGAAAGAATTTGATTTACCACCTCGGTTTGACCGTCCGTTTCCAGGTGGCAAGTGGTAGAGAATAGTAACTTGGTTCCTAATCGTCCCCACAGTGTCCTCCAAAAATGGCTAAGAAATTTTGCGTCCCGGTCAGACACGATAGTCTTAGGCATGCCATGCAACCTAACCACTTCTTTAAAAAAAGATTAGCAATATTCACAGCGTCATCAGTTTTATGGCAAGCTATAAAGTGAGCCATTTTAGAGAATCTATCCACAACCACAAATATCGAATCTCGTCCATTCTTGCTTCTAGGCAAGCCAAGTACAAAATCCATAGAAACATCAGTCCAAGGAGTTTTAGAAATGGGTAAAGGTTTATACAAACCATGCGGATTAGTTCGAGATTTAGCCCTTCTACAGGTAACGCATTTATCACAATATCATTCTACATCTCATCGCATCTTAGGTCAAAAAGAAGTGCTATTGGAGGGTGGCTAAAGTTTTAACAACTCCGAAATGTCCCATCAATCCACCACTATGAGTTTCATCTACTAACACCTCTCGCACAGATCCTTGCAGAATGCATAGTTTACCTTCTCGAAATAGATATCCGTCATGGCGGTAGTATTTCTTGTAGGCTCCCTTTTCACATATGTAATATCCCAGGTTAGGGGCTATTTTGTTGTGACATTGTTTGCATGTTAGGGGCTTGCTGTGTTGTTGTTTGTGAGGTTTCGGGACTTAGTTGTAGGCTAGGAGTAAGCCTGAGTAGGTAGGAAAATTTTAGTTTTAAGCCTTATGGGAGAGGAGCTGAAGGAGCTGGGGCTTATGTATTTTATTTGGTGTTTTTGAGCACAAGAGTTGAGCTAGCAAAGTGGCAGAGCAAGGTGCCACTTGGAGCTTGGATTGGCGGCACTTGCAGGAGTGGGAGGTCTTGTGTTCAAGCTGTGGAGTGGCCACTTTTTGCACTCTTTTTGACGGCATGGAAGGAAGAGGTTGTAGGCAGTTCAAACTCTGCCTTGGACTTAGACTTCCCATTTGAATGATGGGTGGAGAGTAATTTGTGGAGGAAGACTAGTTCAACAAGTTTGAAGGAGTGGTTGGGAGCTAATGGGGGGTTGTGGCCGAATTTTGGGGTGTGTTTGGAGGTGTTGGCCGGAACTTAGGAAGCTTGTGGGGGAGTGGATGGTTTGGTAAGCATGGGAAATGGGTATGCCGAAAATGCATTGGGCATTTTTGGTGTTTTTTTCGGTCAATTTGTGAAAGCCAAACTTCTCTTTTTGGTCTCTTGTTAGCCGAATGTCAATAGAGCTTCTTCACATTTTCTTTTCTCAAACCGAAAAGTCCAAGCAACCTTGCTGAATTTGTGCTTTGTTTTCTCTCAATTATCTTGGTAGCCGAATGCTCTCTCTCTCTCCCTTTCTTTTCATGTAGGTAAGCCGAAACTAGTTTCTCCTCTACTCAAACTTTCTTTTTCTTCTTGAAACTGTGATAGCCGAATTACCCATTTGTCATCCCATTTCTTTTGTGCCGAAACTACAATAATCTTGCTTCTCAAACTTTTATTTTCTTTTCTTAAGCATAATTGCCAAAACTCTACTCCCATTTCACATTGTCTTTTTCCCTCAAAGCCGAAAATAGAAGTGTTAAACACCTAGTGCCGATTTCTCCTTTCTATTGCTCACAACTTAGCCGAATATCTCCCTTCTCCTAGTAGTCTCTCTTGGCCGAATATCGGTGAAGGGTGATCTTGTTTGGTTGATCGATCATTGGAGTTAGGTAAGTACTGGGCCGAATGGCCATTTCTTCCCTCTCTTATGCTTCATCGGTTTTGGTGGGGTTAATAGCCGATTTTGGGCATATGTTGAAAGGAGTTGATCTCTTATGTTGGAACCGATTTCATGATAGGGCAGCCGGGGATTTCGAAGCAGTCGACTGAGGACTTTACTTGTAGGGGTAAGTGATTGGTAAGTGTGGTAAGGGTTGGTTCTTCTAGTCCATTCGTTAGTTTTCGTTAAGATAAGGCTTCAGAGGACTAACTGTTTGCTTGTTAGGGGTTGGCCGATTGTCAGAGTAACCACTGTTTGGTTCGGGATTTGGTAGGAAACCAAATCATCCGTAAGGTGAGAGGTTCAAACGCTAACCCTTTGGGTTACTTGTATTGGCTGAATGGTTCAGTGACTAACCCCTATTTGGCCGATTATAGGAGCAAAGTAATCAAGGGGACTTAGATCAGTTCGTTGGGTTTAAGGCTTTGCGTTTAATCAGGTGTGTAAACTAACACACTTCTGTTTAGTAATGTGATTAATAACCTGTGATGTAATAAGTGAAACAGTGGTGATTGATATGATACCCTATTAGGTATGATCACGGATTCGGGTAAGTCAGTGTTATTATGAGTTTATTGGTGATTTATATGATCACATGATTATTGATGTATGTGATATGAGTGACGATGTTAGACATAATGGCATGAACACATGATTTACATGAATTGCATTAGTTTGATATGAATGGGTGATATGAGAGGAGGGGGAATATGATATCCGTGTCTTTGGGACACTGTGACTTTGGGTCACCAGAGGTTTGGCACCTCCAGTGGTTTGGTACCACAGATGATATTTTGTGACTTTGGGTCACCAGAGATTTGGCACCTCAGCGTCTCGTCCCGGTGGCTTAGTACCACGGTGGGTTGGCCCCACAGTTGATTATACGGGATTGACGCCAGTGATTTGGTATCACACGATGGGTTGGCCCCATCATCGGATTTGTGACTGCGGTCACCAGTGATTTGGTATCACACTGTGTCTTTGGGACACCAGAGGTTTGGCACCTCATTGCGACTCGTCCCTGTGGTTTGACACCACCGTGGGTTGGCCCCACTTGAGAGATACGGGATTGTCGCTAGTGATTTGGTATCACACGATGGGTTGGCCCCATCATTGGATTATTCGTGACTTTGGGTCACCAGTGGTTTGGCACCACACTTATGGATATCGTGACTTTGGGTCACCAGTGGTTTGGCACCACCAGTGGTTTGGTACCACACGGGGTAGAAAGGTGATACGGATGGTTAGGATTGGGGTGCATTAATTGTGTTGCTATGTTATGATGTGTGTTAGCATGTTGTATTATCGGGAGTGGGAATTATGCACTGAGTCTTGCGACTCACCCTCTCCTTTGACATTTCAGGTGACACTTAGACGCGGACATGGAGCCGGGATGGACTCGAGGTGCTCATGCCATGCTTAAATAAAGAATTGCTCAGACTTTATGAAATTTGGTACTTTAGCTTATTTATTACTACTTGGTTTTATTTTGGATTGTAAACGGCCTTTTAAATTATGTTTGCTATGATTATGTTTAAAGTAGATTTTTTTTAAAATGCCTTAACAAATTAATTGAGTTAAATTCGCTAAAACTTGGAAAGACAATGGTTTCAAAACTATAATGCAACGTGTTTTTAAACTATACCATCGGGTATTACACTACGATTTGATATTAAGAAAACTCAAATGATTTTCAAACCTAAACTTGATTTTCTACTAAGTCTAAATGAATAAACATGTTTAACTTCTTAACTGATTAAGTCTTCGGAATTTCTGAGTTTCCAAACAAAACATCAGTTTTCAACAATCATGCCTAAGATTTCTACAAGTCCGAAAACCTTTCAAGAGTTTATCAAACTTTTAAACGAAAAACCTAACCTCTCAAATATGTTTTACCTCGTAACATACCAGATTCGGTCGTGGTGTCTTGACCGGGTTTGGGGTGTTACAACATAACTTGAAAATTTCACCAAAGTCAGTATTATTCGCATATAGGTCCTTAAGAAATACAAACCCCATCAATTTAGAATCCAACACATTTAACAAAGCATACCTTCGGGATAGTGCATCGGCTACTACATTTTCCTTACCTTTTTTGTATTTAATGACATAAGGAAATGATTCGAGAAATTCTACCCACTTAGCGTGACGCTTGTTGAGTTTATGTTTCCCCCTTAAATACTTCAATGACTTGTGGTTGGTATGAATCACGAATTCTTTGGGCAGTAGGTAGTGTTGCCATGTCTCCAAGGCTCGAATTAGAGCATACAGTTCCTTGTCATATGTCGGGTAGTTTAAGACAGCACCGTTGAGCTTTTCACTGAAGTACGCAATGGGGAGTCCGTTTTTCATAAGTACAGCGCCAATACCTAACCCTGAGGCATCACATTCTAACTCGAAAGTTTTGTCAAAGTTTGGTAAAGCTAATAATGGTGTTTGAGTCAAACAGTCTTTAATTTTCAAAAATGCTTTCTCTTGTTCTTCTCCCCAAACAAAGTTAGAATTCTTACGGATTACACCGGTTAATGGTGCGGCCAACGTGCTGAAGTTCGGTACGAACCGTCGATAAAAACTAGCCAGTCCATGAAAGCTTCGAACTTGGGAAATATTTGTCGGACGGGGCCATTCTTTGATTGCTTTAACCTTCTCTTGATCAACTTCAAGGCCTTCCGAACTGACGACAAATCCTAAAAACACAATTGTGTTAGCACAAAAATCACATTTCTGCGAATTTGCATATAAGGTCTCTTTTCGCAGAACTTCTAGAACAGACTTTAAATGTTTCACGTGCTCATCTAAAGTTTTACTATAGACAAGTATGTCGTCAAAGTATACGACACAAAATCTACCGATGAATGATCGCAACACGTGGTTCATGAGTCGCATGAACGTGCTTGGGGCATTTGTTAGCCCGAAGGGCATAACGAGCCATTCATAGAGTCCTTGCTTCATCTTGAAAGCAGTCTTCCACTCGTCACCCTCACGCATACGTATTTGATGATATCCGCTTTTAAGGTCTATCTTTGAAAATAAGCTCGCTCCACTCAATTCATCGAGCATGTCATCTAATCGCGGAATAGGGTGTCGGTACTTGATCGTGATCTTGTTGATGGCTCGGCAATCTACGCACATCCTCTATGTTCCATCTTTCTTGGGAACTAACAAGACGGACATAGCACAAGGGCTTAAACTCTCGCGTAAATAGCCCTTTTCAAGAAGTTCATTCACTTGTCTTTGAAGTTCCTTCGTCTCTTCCGGATTGCTTCAGTAAGCTGGTCTATTTGGAATTGTGGCTCCCGGCACAAAGTCTATCTGAAGTTCTATTCCACTAATAGGAGGCAATCCACTTGGAATCTTTTCCGGGAATACGTATCGGAATTCCTGTAACAAAGACAAAACAGGGGAAGGTAACTTGTCATCAAAATCGTTAGTTCTAAAGAGACTTTCCTTGTACATAAGTACCAACAGAGGCTGTTTTAACAACATACACTTCTGAATTTCTTTCTCTTTAACATAAAAACTTTCCTTTTCACTCTCGTCTTTTGTTTCTTTTTCTTTTTGTTCCCACACTATCTTTTTATCACTCATTTTCTTGCCCCTCTTTTTTTTCTAATTTCTTTTCTTTTTCTTTCTCATTTTTCCGCTCACTTTCTTTTGATTTTTCAATTGATGCTTTCATCTTCAATTGATCTTCGTAAACTTGCTTGGGTGTTAGCGGAGCTAATGTCACGTTCCAGCCCAAATACTTGAAGGTGTACCGATTGGTGTAGCCATCATGGATCGCTCGCTTGTCAAATTGCCAAGGTCACCCAAGCAGGAGGTGTCCCGCTTGCATCGGTACCACATCGCACAAGACCTCATCTTGATACTTCCCTATTGCAAAGGAGACCAAAACTTGTTTTGTGACCTTAAGTTCTCCCCTGTCGTTAAGCTATTGCAGTTTATACGGATGGGGATGTTTGGTGGTAGTCAATCCGAGTTTCTCCACCAAAATGGTGCTGGCCACATTAGTACAACTTCCTCCGTCAATAATGACGCAACAAATCTTCCCTTGTACTTGGCAACGCGTACGGAAGATGTTTTCGCGTTGTTGTTCATTTTCAACGCCTTGTAAGCTAAGACTCCTTTTTACCACTAAGATCTCTCCATTTTCGGCTTGTTCTACTTCTTCCTCGTCTTGGGACGTCTCACTGGCATTATCTTCCCTTTCACTTTCGGATTCAATCTCGCCATTATCTCGAATAAACATAGTGTTTTGGTTTGGAAATTGACTTGCAATATGACCCCGACCCAAACATTTGAAACACTTAATATCTCGGGATCGATTCGGAATAGCTTCCATTTTTCCCTTGCTCGTCTCACCGCTTGGCTTGTTAAACTTAGGTGTGCCACTTGCTTCTTTGGTTCGGCTCGGTATGTCCCGTTTGTTGGTCACTTGTCCCCACTTAGATGTTGAAGCATTATTGGGGATTGCTCTAGACGTAGCTTTTCGTTTTAGCTGCTTTTCGACCTTTATTGCCATGTGAACCATATCGATGATATCGATGTAATGGTGTAGTTCTACAACATTTGTGATGTCTCGATTAAGGCCAGTGCTAAAGCGTGCCATTGTGGCTTCTTGTTCTTCATCTACATTGGCTCGGATCATGGCCACTTCCATTTCCTTGTAGTAATCCTCCACGCGACGATGACCCTGAGTTAGGCTTTGCAACTTTTGATGCAATTCACGGTGATAGTAAGTTGGGATGAATCTTTTCCGCATTAGTGCCTTCATTTCTGCCCACGTAGATATTGGACGTTCACCATTC
Source organism: Gossypium australe (assembly GCA_005393395.2). Taxonomy (NCBI): domain Eukaryota; kingdom Viridiplantae; phylum Streptophyta; class Magnoliopsida; order Malvales; family Malvaceae; genus Gossypium; species Gossypium australe. The sequence continues at coordinate 124,862,133 of CM016619.1, forward strand.
CGTCTTTAGCTCGTTATTAATTGATCCTACCAAATAATGGCATAATCAGAAAATTCGATGGCAGCAAGTTTCACCTTCTTATTTTCTGAGTAATTATGGCATTCGAAGATTAACTCTACCTTCTTTTCCCACTCAAGGTAGGCTTCCGGATCGGACCGCCCTTGGAAAGCAGGAATCACCATTTTAATTTTTTTCAAGTCGTCATCAGCCCATTCTCGATCTCTTCGCTCACGGACTCGTGGACCTCCTCTCTGTGCATTGTGTTCGAAAGTTGGATTGCTGTCAGCTTCACTCGGTTCGTAGATGTCGTTGTCATGTAGCCAAGGTTGTTCTTGTCCCCTTCTCGGAATTGGAGGGGTGTTTGTTCGAGGTCTCCGTTCATTTTTTCGGTCCAATCGCTCGTTGATTGATTGGAACAAACGTGTGATTTCTCGCATTACAGTTTGCAAATCCGGATCTCTTCCTTCAGGATCATTCCTTTGGGGCTGCACTCCTCTTCCACCCCCGGCGGCATCTGATGCTTCGTCGCTTACTATTCGACGTTCGGGACTCCTAGACATGTTAAACAAGATTAATGAAACCTTACTACAATCCTCACTTGTTCACTCACAAAGAAATTATCAACACCCTCACTCGTGTTTTCACTCAATTTCTGGCTTTTCTTTCAATGTAATCTCTCTTGCCTTTTACCGCTCGAATTCACTCTTCTAGGTTCTAGAAGGTTGCCTTCGACTTACTAGCAACTCGTAGGTCATTTCAAAGAGTTAAGAAGGGTAAAATTGTTTTGGAAAAATATAGGTTTCAAAAGGGTAGAAAGGTTGGTAGGTGGTGTCGGGAAGTAAGGCTCGATAGTAGAGGTGGTGAATTATGAAGAGTTTGAAAATCCAGATTTACGACAACTTTTTTTACTTACTCAGAAAAACTCGAGATGATCAAAATGTGCCTAATTTAATTGGCTGTGATACCAACTGATACGAATCGTCTCGGGTTTGAAAACGAATCGTAAATGTTGCCCGATCGTAAATTAGGTAGTTTTTCGTTTAGATAACAAAAGGAGTAATTTTATTGATAATGTCTTTGAAAAATAAAGATAGGTAAGTGGTTGAGGTGGATACGAATCTGAAACAAGAAAGAACCTTTAATAAAAATTAAAGACCCGAATCTTATAAGCTTCAAATTGATGAAAGGAGTTTTGAATAAAAACCGAGACCCACTATCTAGCAAGATAGGAACCAACGGTACAGATAAATGAATGCCACACCCGAAAGGATGATAAGTTCGAAACAAGGATAGAATGACGCCACTAGAAACTAGATAAGTCAATACGAACCTTGAAGAATTAGGAGAGTGAATTAAACTCAAGAAAAAAGAAAAATATTCATTCATCTAAAATTCTGCCCCCGTGCAAATGACAAAGGTCCAACCTATTTATAGGACAAGTGGTCTTCAAGAAATTGAAAGCTTGGAATTCGGCCAAGGAATGCTTTTAGCCGTCCCCATGCTTTGAATAATTTCATGAAAGTCAACTTGCATGTGCTGCTCAATTGTTTAAAATCCTAGCAATTAAAAATCATTCAATCATGCTCCATTTTAGTCGTCCACTTTCTCACAAGAAGATAAGGAAATATTTAATTCATGTTAAACAATCCCATTTAGCCATGCTTCTACTCAAATGAATTGAAGTTTTGTTTTGGCTGCACATTCCTTCTTCATTGCCGTCCTAACCAATTTAGAATAATATGGCCCTTATCTCTCACGCATGCTTCCATTATGCCTTCATCAAAGCATTATTTAATTCAAGGATGATCAAACCCCATACCGCATGTGTTTTCAAATTAAAATTCTTTCCTTCATGCACCAATTCTTGCCGTCCCATGCTAGGTGCCATCCCACTAATTTAAAAATTCAATTCATCCATTCTTAGTGTCGCATGCTTCATCTTGTTAATTCCACCTTGATTAATTTATTCCAAAGTCAATGTTGTGCCGACCATGCTTAAACTCCACCAAGCACATGTCTTTATTTGTTGATGACTCATTCCACTATAGTCGTCCATGCTTAAGCTCCACCAAGCCTTGTTGCCGTATGCTCCTTGTAAGTGCCAACATGGTTGATTAAATTAATCCATAGCCAAATACCTTGTGCCGCATGCTCCATGTAGTTTATTATTTATTCAAAACAAATGTCCATGCTTTCTCAATTACATGGATCCTTGCGTTCATGCTCCAAGAATTAAAACCCATGTTTGTGCACCATTTGTTGTTGCCGTTTGTTCCACTAGTGCCCATGGTTCTTGCATCATTTTATTTAACCCATGATTTGTGGTCATCCAACTTGCATAAAAAACGTGGAGCAAACTACACAACATATAAACCAACATTATCAGTAAAATTCGGCTGACATAGTTAGCACAGATTTTAATCACTTTATTTAAACACTAGGTAAAACACACTAATATTCAACTTCGACAAAGGACATATTAAAAATTCGTACTATCTAGATAAATTAACATGAACTAAGAAAATGCAGTAAACTAATTAAATGGCTGAAAATAAATCAAACATGCGTAATAAAGTGTTGAATAAACTAGCAGTCGGACTAGCTAGTATATTCAACTTCAAATAAATTGTAAGAGTTCAGCATGTTCTTGGGCTCTTTTCTACCTGTATTGCAAATTTGTGCCACCAAAGCCGACGTGGCATCTTTGAATTGTTTAGCACGGGCACGCGTAATTGGCCTATTAGGTAGCTCGATTGGGTCTTGGTTGACTTCCGTCATAGGCTTCTTAGGTGAGTTCGTATCAATTATGATGAATAATGAAACTTGAATAGTTAAAGTGTATCTATAGGTAATAGCCGAATGTAGGAGTATGGTATTGAATTGAACTTATTTTGTAAAACGAGAAGTGTATAGGTATGTTCGGGTTGGTATGTGAAAATAATATGAAGTATATGAGTTGTTTGTATTGTTGGTATTATGAAATGAGTGTTGAATTGATGATTATATGTAATTCGGGCTTTGAGCCTAGTAGGCCTTGTGCCGGTGATGTAATTCGGGCTTTGAGCCTAGCAGGCCTTGTGCCGGTGATGTATATCAGGCTTATTGCCTAGCAGGCTAAGTGCCGGTGATCAAATTCAGACCTCGGGTCTAGCAGGCTTAATGCCGGTGATGTATTATGAACCCTTTACAAGGTGGAAGGTATATACTTCAATAATCAAAATGCTTGGGTAAATATAAAGGTTTATAGATGCAAGGAATAAGGTAAGTAATTATCTTTCCTTTCGAATTACATAAGTGGTAGAATGGTTAAGGTTTTTAGTAATGAGTTTTTATGATATGTGCATTTGATTTATTCAATAATGTGTGTGATATGTATATTGAAATATAAGCTTGGTAATATCCTTGAGATTTGGTCAAATGTGCAAATGTTGAAGGTGAAAGTTATCGAAGATGCATATATGTATATATGACTAATAATATATGATTGAAATATATGTTATACCTGTTAATGATGGAATATGCGAATACTTAAGGCTTAAAGTGCTTTGGAGGGTTGTATGCCTTCGATGAGGGAAATATAGATGCTAAGTTAAAGAAATGACAATTCAGCCATAATGGAATTATTAGTTAAATTATGTGGATTTTAAAGTCATGAACAATTTGATTTAAATATATATATATATATATGTACTAAATGTTGGAATGTTTGATTATTGAGTCGTAAATGCTTAAGACTTACTAAGCTAGTGAGCTTACTTGTGTATTATGTTCTCTTCTGTTTTATAGATTTGGTTAAGGCTACGAGCTCAAAGGGATAGTCAAGAAAGTCATCCACACTATCATCTTAAGTTGGTACTCTTTAATCTTGGTATTTGGATAAAGGCATGTATAGAAAAGGCTATGATTTTGTTAAGTTGAAAACTTTGTTACGTATTTATAATAGCCATGTGAAAATGGCTTAATCCTTTGGTTAAGTATGCTTTCTATGCTTTCGATATAACTGCTTGAATATCTTGCTAATGGTTGTATATATATATATATATATATATATAAAGCGATCGTATATATATATTTATGTGTTACAATGTTTAGTTAAGTGAATTGGCAATATGGAAAATGATGGATGTTTGATAAGATATGGTATGCAATATGTTAGTTAGGTAATATGATTGATATATATATATAATGTGCTTGGATAGGTCTTGCATAATGTATAATCGGCTATATTGGATCAATATTATGTTTAAATGATTTTGGTTATGTGATGTTTACATTTTTATAATGAAGCAAGTATAAGACAGTTGGCTAAATAAGCTCGATTGCTATTGATAGTAAATGAATATGTTATATAAATGTTTAGGTATGGATTTTAATGGAAAGTAAATTAGTATGTTTGGTCAAAATATAATACTACTATGTTTGCATATGCATCTGATTATAAAAAGGTAATAATAAAAATCGGTCAGCTTATTGAGTAATTTGAACGAAATCTAGCTCCTGTTATATGTGTTTTGGTTTATGTCCAACCTATGATATATTGCGTTATAAGTTGAGATATTATTTTTTTTAGTGTATAAATTTCATGAACGTTTAATTCATGTAGTTCGGACATTGACACCTGTAAATAAACTCGTTATACATCATTTTAATTTAATAGATTGTAATGTTTTATGAAATAGAAACATTTGCATTGTTTACGCTTGAATTCCAATAAATGTATGAATTGCGATAAATGCCTGCGATGTTCTGAGTCTAGTTCGGTAATGCCTCATAACCCTAATCTGACGACGGATACGGGTTAGGGGTGTTACATTTGATTGGTATCAGAGCTTACGGTTTAGTCGATTCTAGGACTACCGTAGCGCGAGTGAGTCTAGCTATACATGCCTTTATTGTGTATATGATAGTGTGGTGACTTCTGACATTCCGAATTGTGTTTTATATAGTAAATGGATTCCGATCCTGACAGAGCTGTAGCTGATGATGTAGAGAGTATAACGCCTGATCGTGCACGCGGATCAGTGCCAGTAGACTCTCGACCAGTTTCGGGTAGCCATGAGGGGGAGGCTAAACAAGCCTTCTACCAGATGATGAATGAATGGTTTACCCAGTTTGTTCAGAATAATCTGGCTGTACAACAACCTCCACCCCCGAATAATCCAACTCCGGTACCTTCAGCACCTCCGATGATAGATCCGGTGAGATCTAGTAGGCCTCCTGTTGATAAAATTAGAAAATATGGGGCTGAAGAATTCAAAGCTAATGATGACGATGATGCGGAGCGGGCTGAGATGTGGCTTGATAACACTATTAGGGTACTTGATGAGCTATCCTGCACTCCAGATGAATGTTTGAAATGTGCTATATCTTTACTTTAGGACACTGCGTATCATTGGTGGAATACACTAGTATCAGTGGTTTCGAAAGAAAAAGTGACGTGGGATTTCTTTCAGAATGAATTCTGTAACATCCTGAAAAGGGCCTATGCATTTTCAGTCTAACTGTACGAAATGACAAGTCTTAAGCACTATGAATAAATTTTTGATATTTTTGGAAACTCAGAAATGTATGAAAATGAATTGGAAATGAACATTTTTGGAAACCTGGAAATGCGTTGGACATGAACATTTTTGGAAACCTGGAAATGTAAGGAAATGATTCAAAAATGGAAAGTGAACATTTCTGGAAACTTGGAAATGTAAGAAAATGGCAAGTATACAGAGCCGATCGAAAATTTTAGGAAACTTAGAAATGACCTAGAAATGTCGAATTTTAAAGTTTAAAATAGGAAATTAGGGCAAGGAGGCCTTAAAAGAAAAAGTTGGTAAGATTTGACACACAAACAGGCTTGGAAAAGTGGCCTGAAGGTGTCACTTAGGGCCTATGGAAATGGCGCCATGTGCAAGAGGAATGGGCCTGGGTTCGAGTCACTTGGGAAGCAAATAAATAAGGTTTTATTTTGGCTTCCAGAAGGCTGAGGTGGACGGCACATGCTTCTAGAAAAGGAGGTGTTTTATTTTCATAAATATGTGATTAATAAGGTGATAATAAAGGATTTTTATTGGATTATTTTTTGAAGAGATAATAGATGGATAAATATGGATTTATCCCTTTTATTTTGATAGATAAGGAAGAGATAAAAGAGGATTATTATTAGTATTATTTTTATTAAGAGATAAGAGATAATAAAGGATATTTCTTTAATTATTTTAAATTAAAGAGATAAAGCTATCAAATAAAGAAGAGTGGTGGCCAAGTAAGGGACTCTAGCCTAGTAAATTTGGCTATAAAAGGAAAAGAGAGGCCATTCATTCATTCACTTTTCCTTTGCCGAATTTCTTAAGCAAATTCTCTTCTCTCTGCCAAATTCTCTCTGTCATTGTTCTTCTTTCTCTTTTCAATTCTTCACAAAGCCGAAAGCAGAATCCCCCTAGTCTTGCCGAATTTTCCTAAGTTTTATATCTTCCTCTTCTTTCTTTGAAAAACCAAAAATCCTCTACTGTTCATCAAGAAGCCGAAATTTTAATCCACATCAAGGCCATAGCCGAATATTGTTAAAGGCTCAAGCAAGGATTGTCGATTCCTAAAGTAAGGAGATCTTTCGGGATTTACTAAGTGTCGACTACAAGGAAGGAGAAGTTCTTTTCTCGAAGGTACACCATAAGCCGCGTGTTCCCTAGTTATTCGGTGAATTTTGGGATTTAAGAATCTAAGGTAAGTCATATTTAACATACGGCTAAGGGTTATTTGTTGTGAATAAATGTTAGAAATTGATCTAACATGAAGTTATAGGGATTTCGACAGAGGGATACAAGGATTTCGGGATTTGAGAATTTCAAGGAATTTGAGATCTAAGGCAGTAGATCAGATTTCGGGATTTCAAGGAATTCGTTAAGCAAATCAGGTGTGTACCCTACCCTAAGTTTTGATAGGTTCATGGCTATGTTTAAATTAAATGTATTATTAAGAATGTGTGTACTCACATTAATTTTCGATATATCATATGGAAATTATTTTTAATATATGAATATGCATAAGAATGTGAATGTGGCTAAGTACCACAAATGTGGTAAGAGTACCCAGGTACGTTTCCTACTTTCGATAGGACTACGAATATGTTATATTTTAACATGTGAATAATAAGAAATTAAGTATGTTATGCATGATATAAAATATATATGGGGCATTCGGGTTATATGAGAAAGGGGAAGTGAATGTGATGACTTCGGTCTCACTATCTGAATGTGGTGGCTTCGGTCACATTATCTGAATGTGGTAACTTCGGTTACATTATCTGAATGTGGTAACTTCGGTTACATTATCTGAATGTGGTGTCTCATGACACAATTATCTGAATCTGGTGGCTATGCCACAAATTTTATATGGGCGATGAGCACGTCGACTGCAGCGACTGCCTTCGATGGTGTGTAGCGAAAGGAGGGTTGACTTAGTAGTCCCCACGGTGTGCAGGTTGGTACGGGGATGTGTAGCGGATGGCATCTAGGTTTGGGTATGGGTTGCATCATTATTTTATCTGTATATGAATGTGCATGTGATACGTTATGGTATGCCTGATCTATTAAATTTTAGTGTTGTGTACACATTGAGTCTGTTGACTCACCCCGTTGTGGGAACATCTTTCAGGTGATGAACAGTAATGGGTCAGCAAGAGCTTAGGGATGGCCATGCACAGCAAGAAATCTATGATTTGGACTTTTATTTTCCTTAAGTACTTTGGTTTTAAATTTGGGTTATATTTGATGTAATAAGGCCATAGTGAACTATTTTATTCCTGTTTTAGTGTTTAATTATGTTTACAAATTTTTATTAAGTTAAAGATTAAGTAATTTATTTTTAAAATAAACTCTAAATATTTTGTCACCTCAAATAAACTCGTTTTCAACTCAAGCCCAACCCAAAACAAACTTTCTTTCAAAACACCCAAGTTTTTCCTAAGTCACAAAAGAATTTGAAACGGTTTACACCGGGGAACATACTAGATCCGGTCAAGGCTCGTGGGCCGGGTTTGGGGTGTTTCAAATTCCGCAAGAAATATATCAACCAGATGTTCATCAACCAGAAACGGAAAGAATTTCTGGAGCTAAAATAGGGCCGCATGACTGTGACTGAATATGAATGGAAATTTGTCAGATTGAGCCGATATGCCCGAGAGTGTGTATCAACTGAAGCCATTATGTGCAAAAGGTTTGAAGACGGCTTGAATGAAGACATAAAGTTGCTTGTTGGCATTCTTGAAATCGAAGAGTTCGTAGTACTTGTCGAGCGAGCTTGTAAAGCCAAAGAACTTGGTAAAGAGAAAAGAAAAGCTGAGATGAAAGTTAGAGACACTCGTAAAAGATCATCGAGTAAGTGTAACACCCCTCACCCGTGTCCAACTCCAGAACAGGGTTCGAGGCTTTACCGTACTTCAACATTCACAATCATACAAAACCGGGTTACCAAATTTCGCCCAAAATTTAAAACTTTTCAAAGACATGCATTTGACATTGTCATCTATTTAATCACTTATACCACATAACAAGACATTAACACATACCATGGACAAATAGGCTTATAAGCCAAAATCATTATAAGCCACATCTCATGGCCATAATCAACAATCACTATATGCCAATACATTTGGCTAATCACAACAACATCCATCATAGAAAAACTAAGTCCCTATACATGCCACTCACTTGAAAACATTTAACATACACATGCCAATACTCCAAGGATAATGACCCGATAGTTTGATACTGCCTCTGACGATCTCCAACGCTGAGCTGACCTGACAAAACTAAAAGAAACGAAAAGGAGGGAGTAAGCTTTACGCTTAGTAAGCTCGCATGAAAATAATAAGCAATGTGATAACATGTTATTTTCATATTCTTCCTATTTATTCAAATTCCAGTTAAGCTGTTTTCTTGAGTCACAGTCATTAAATGATTTATATCTGGAGTTACGGAACTCCAAATTAAGATCCGCAAATTTTCCATGAAACTATACTCACATATATTTTTACCATAAAATTTTCAGAATTTTTGGTTTAGCCAATTAGTACAGTTTATTCTTCAAAGTCTCCCCTGTTCTGCTGTCCGAAAATTCCGACCATTCTTTGCTAAAATTTAATTATCTTTTTGTACAGAATTCAAATGATGTTCTAGTTTGCTTCTTATAAAAACAGACTCAATAAGGAATCCAATCATATAAATTATGTCCCAATATTATGTTTTTACAATTTTCAATGAGTTTTCCAAGTCAGAACAGGGGATCTCGAAATCACTCTGCACCAGTCTCACAAAAATCTAAATATCTCAAAATATACCAAACCTTTTCTTTCTCTGTTTCTTTTATATAAAAATAGACTCAATAATATTTAAGTAAATGTCTCATACAACTTATAATTCAATTTCTACCATTTTTGGTGATTTTTTAAATTCACCTCACTGCTGCTGTCCAAAACAGTTTTATTGTAAAATTTTGCTTTCTCTCACTTTAGTTGTGTTCATCACTTGCCTATACCAATCTTTCCAATTTCCGATTACATATCGAGCATATTGTTCATATGTACATTTGCCACATTTCTCAATTGGTCACATTCACACTTGCACTTATTCATAACATGATCGCACCAATCATCATTAGTAAATTATCTCGTTGAACCCCTTCGGAAAACGCCCGATACTTGGTGGTCTCAGCACATAGCTCCACCCACACATAATTCGGGTTTTTTGTACACATGGTGAAGGTCCCTTATCACCCATGTGACCTAGCCGTTCCATCTCGTAGCTCTCTTGTCTACATGGTGTCCAACACTAGGAACCACTCATGTGACCTAGCTACTCATAACCCGTAACTTTCTTGTACACATGGTATACACACAGTATTACACATGTGACCTAGTTACATATGAAATTATTATCCCGTAGCTTTCTTACACACATGGTAAAAATCCCTTATCATCCATGTGGCCTAGCTACATATCAAATTTTGCCATCTCGTAGCTTTCTTGTGCACACGATGAAGTTCCCTTATCACTCATGTGACCTAGCTACATATTGTCTATATCTCTCAGTTTTCCGAAGGTTCAATCGAGAATTTCGCATTCCATACATTTTCATATTGTAGTTATCACCCAATGATTTCCATAATATCTAGCAAAATAATTATTGAACAAGTAAAATAAATGCATTATTTACATATCAACTTTGCATTTCACATAATAACCCTTGTCATAGAAAACACCTTTAAGCACAACATTTTAACCCATTTTCCATGTCACCTATGTCACCTTTTATCATAAACATATTATTAAATCAATTCACCAACATAATATACTAAACATGTAATTCAGAAAAATCAATTTAATACCACAATTTAGGTTTCAAATATACTTTACGTTATTGCATTATTATTAACACACCAACTTACCTCGAATGCCGAAACGACCATTTTACCAACTTTCCCGTTTTTCGGTTTTCCTCCAATCCTAGGTCCAAATCTCGTTTTTTCGGGGTCTAAAACATCACATCTCACTTATTTAATTAATGTAATATTCAAAATAATCCTTAACTCAACTTTTGCAAAATTACAATTTTGCCCCTAAACTTTTACATATTTACACTTTTTCCCCAATACTGGAAAATTAAACTTCAGCCCTTATTCTTATGTTTTATAACATGCTGATCATTTTTCTCTTCTATGGCAACATCAAATTCTCACTCTAACATGTACTTATGAACATTAGGTATTTTTACCGATTATGACGTTTTACTCGTTTTCACGTAAAACCGCTTAGTAAAAGTTGTTTAACATAATTTCAGCCTTCATACTCCATCATAAAACATCAAAATACACACTTTTCACCTATGGTTAATTTTCCAAAGATGAACCCTAGCACGAATTATTGCTAGCATAAGCTAAATCGAGCTACCGGGACTCCAAAACCGTAAATAACTTGAAAAATGGGGCTAGAACGGACTTACCATGAGCTTGGAAAGTTGAGAAAACCCTAGCCATGTCTTCTCTTGGTAAATTCCGTCCATATGAAGAAGATGGACATATTTGGCATGTAAATTTTGTTTTTAATTCATTTAATTCACTAAATTACCAAAATGCCCCTTAAAAAAATTCTTTTGAAACATACCCATCCATGTCCATTTTTGTCCACCAACTTAACCAATGGTCTAATTATCATTTAAGGACCTCCAATTTAAAATTTCAAAACAATTGGACACCTCTAACATGTAGAACTCAACTTTTGCACTTTTTACAATTTAGTCCTTTTGACTAAATTGAGTGCCCAAACGTCAAATTTTTCGAATGAGATTTTCACGAAATCATTCTGTGAAATTGTAGACCATAAAAATATAAATAAAATAAATTTCTCAACATCAGATTTGTGGTCCCGAAACCACTGTTCCGTTTAGGCCTTATTTCGGGATGTTACAGTAAGACTTTCCAACCTGTAACTAAAAAGTTCAGAGATGACTTTAGCTGACATAAAGTTACTTCGAATATGTTTAGACGAGACCTACCCCCAGTGAGTTCTCGAGCTACCTCGATGGCCAGTGTTGGTAACGTTCCACAGAATCGAGTTGAATGCAAGCACTGTGGTAAATGGCATTCCAGGAGTTGTAGATTTCATGATTGGTCTTGCATTAAATGTGGATCGTCAGATCATTTTATCAGGGAATTTCTGACGTTAGCCTAGCAAAATACAGTTCAGAATATCAGGCCGAGCAATGTGTCAGTGCGAGGCAGACCATCGAGACATTCGGGAAATGTTAGTGGCAGTCAGAAGGGGGCTAAAGACATTGCAGTTAGATTGGAGGCTCGTGCACCAGCTAGAGCATATGCTATTCGTGCCCGAGAGGAAGCTTCTTCCCCAGATGTTATCACTGGTACTTTCACTCTTTATGATACTTCTGTGATTGCATTGATCCTGGGTCAACTCATTCATATGTGTGTGAAACTCTAGTATCCAGTAAGACTCTACCTGTTGAGTCTACTGAGTTTGTGATTCGTGTGTCCAACCTTTTGGGTCGCTGTGTATTTGTTGATAAAGTGTGTAAAAGTTGCCCGTTGATGATTCGGGATTCCTGCTTCCCAGCTGATTTAATGTTGTTGCCTTTCGACGAGTTCGATATAATTTTGGGAATGGACTGGTTAACTTTGCATGATGTAGTGGTGAATTGCAAAAGAAAGATTATTGATTTGAGATGTCAAAATGGTGAAATCATTCGGGTTGAATCTACTGATCTGAATGGGTTAGCTCGAAAGTATGTGAGAAAAGGATGTGAAGCTTACTTGGCTTCTGTGTTGGATAATAAAGTGTCTGAAAAGCAAATTGAATCAGTACCGGTTGTGAATGAATACCCAGATGTGTTTCCTGAAGAATTACCAGGTTTACCACCAGTACGAGAGATTGAGTTTGGCATCGAACTAGTTCCGGGGATGACTCCGTATTGGATGGCACCTACCGAGTTGAAAGAGTTGAAAGCACAGTTGCAAGAGTTGACAGATAGGGGCTTTGCACGGCTGAGTTTCTCTCCTTGGGGTGCACCGGTTCTACTTGTGAAAAAGAAAGATGGGACTATGCGAATGTGTATTGATTATCGGCAGTTAAATAAAGTGACAATAAAGAATAAATACCCGTTGCCTCGAATAGACGATTTGTTTGACCAGTTGAAAGGGGCTTCAGTGTTTTCAAAGATTGATCTGAGATCGGGTTATTATCAGCTGCGAATCAGAGATTCTGATGTGCCTAAGACTGCATTCTGAACGAGGTACGGACATTTTGAGTTTTTGGTTATGCCTTTTGGGCTTACTAATCACCTGCTATTTTTATGGATTTGATGAATCGGGTTTTCAAATAGTATTTGGATCGGTTTGTAGTAGTGTTTATTGATGATATCCTGATCTACTCCAAAGATGAAACCGAACATGCCGAGCATTTGAGACTAGTGCTACAAACTTTGCAAGATCGGCAATTGTATGCAAAGTTTAGTAAGTGTGAGTTCTGGATGAAGGAAGTCAGCTTTTTGGGCCATGTTGTTTCAGCTTCAGGTATTCGGGTTGATCCGAACAAAATATCGGCTATACTTGATTGGAAACCACCAAAGAATGTCTTCGAAATTCGGAGCTTTTTGGGACTTGCGGGATATTACAGACGATTTGTGAAAGGTTTTTCCATAATAGCTACACCTTTGACAAAGCTATTACAGAAAGATGTCAGGTTCGAGTGGACAGAAAAGTGTCAGAAAAGTTTTGATCAGTTGAAAGCCCTTTTAACCGAAGCTCCAGTGTTAGCTCAGCCTGAATTGGGTAAAGAATTTATTGTTTATAGTGACGCTTCTTTGAATGGTTTGGGTTGCATTTTGATGTAGGAAGGCAAAGTCATAGCCTACACTTCGAGACAATTGAAGCCCCACGAAAGAAATTATCCGACTCATGATTTGGAGCTTGCAGCTATTGTTTTCGCTTTGAAAATATGGCGTCATTACTTATTCGGTGAGAAATGTCATGTTTACTCGGATCACAAAAGTCTGAAGTATTTGATGACTCAAAAAGACCTGAATTTAAGACAACGCAGATGGTTGGAATTGCTAAAAGATTACGAATTGGTGATTGACTACCATCCGGGAAAAGCTAACGTTGTTGCAGATGCTTTAAGCCGAAAATCATTGTTTGCTCTTCGTGCGTTGAACGCACATATGGTTATGACCGGTGATAGTTCGATCATAGCTGAATTGAGGGCTAGACCGTTGTTTATTCAGCAAATTAGCAATGCACAGAAAGTCGACAAAGATATGACTGCTAGACGAGCTCAGTGTGAAAATAATACAGAGTCAGAGTTTCAAATTGATAAAAATGACTGTTTGAACTACAAAGGCCGATTGTGTGTACCGAGAAATGCAGACTTGATTCAGATAATATTGGATGAGGCTCATAATAGTCAAATGTCGATACATCCGGGTAGCACGAAAATGTATAATGATTTGAAACAGTTCTATGGTGGCCTGGCATGAAACGGGATATATCTGAATTTGTTTCGAAGTGCTTAATTTGTCAGCAAGTAAAAGCAGAGCATCAGGTGCCTTCTGGGTTACTTCAGCCGATCATGATACCTGAATGGAAATGGGATAGAGTCATTATGGATTTTGTATCTAGTTTGCCTACGACACCGAGCAAGAAAGACACAGTCTGGTTTATAGTGGATAGACTGACCAAGTCAGCTCACTTTGTACCGGTTCGTACGGACTATTCGCTCGACAAACTTGCTGAATTGTATGTATCACAGATTGTGAGGTTGCATGGTGTACCGAACTCCATTGTTTCAGACAGAGACCCGAGATTCACATCGTGGTTTTGGAAGAAATTGCAAGATGCTTTAGGTACTAAACTTCATTTTAGTACAGCCTTTCATCCGCGGACAGACGGTCAGTCTGAACGCATTATTCAGATACTTGAGGATATGTTGAGATGTTGCGTCCTTGAGTTTGAAGGTACGTGGGAAAGACACTTACCTTTGATTGAATTTGCTTATAATAACAGTTTTTAATCGAGTATCAAAATGGCACTATACGAAGCACTTTATGGTTGCAAATGCCGTACACCGCTATATTGGACTGAGCTCAGTGAAAACAAGATACACGGGGTTGATCTGATTAAGGAGACTGAACAGAAAGTGGCTATGATCAGAGATACTTTGAAAGCTGCTTCGGATCGAAAAAAGTCTTACGCTGATTTGAAACGTAAAGACATTGAATTTCAAGTCAGAGATCGAGTATTTTTGAAAGTTTCCCCGTGGAAGAAAGTACTTCAGTTCGGTCGAAAAGGCAAACTAAGTCCGAGATTCATCGAACGTATCGGGCCTGTTGCTTATAGACTGAAGTTGCCCTCTGAATTAGAAAAGATACACAATGTATTTCACGTTTTGATGCTTCGTAGATACAGATCAGATCCGTCGCATGTGATCGCTCCGTCTGAGGTCGAAATCCGACCCGATATGACTATGAGGAAGAACCGATCCGTATTTTAGCCCGGGAAATGAAAGAGTTAAGAAACAAGAGAATTCCATTAGTGAAAGTACTATGGCATCGGCACGAAATTGAAGAGGCTACGTGGGAGCCTGAGGATTCAATGAGGCAACAATACCCGACTTTGTTTAACGGTAAGATTTTCGGGGACGAAAATCCCTAAAGGGGGAGAGTTGTAACAGACCGAATTTGACCCTAATCAGAACGGTGGTTTCGGGACCACGAATACAAGTCTGATGAATATTTAAATATTATATTTTGTGTTTATTATATGTGAATTAATGTGTGTGAAAGTTTCATAAAAAAATTTAATCGTTTGTGTGTTCAATTTAACAAAAAGGACTAAATCGCGTAAAGCGTAAAAGTTGCATGCTATAGTGAGAAGTGCCTATTTGATGATGGCTTTTTAAAGTGAGGCATTAAAAGGGAAATTAGCCCATTTTTAAGTTAGTGGGTGGCATTTGTCATAACTAACCTTAAGTTATATATTAGTTTTATTTTATGTTATAAGGTTAAATAGGTAATTAGTTAAATAACTTAATATATGCTAAAATGTCATAAAATAAGCCATCATCTTTTTGTTTTCTCCTTGGCCGAATGTGGGAGAAGGAAGAAAGCTTTGAATTCCTTTGAAATTTCGGCAATTCTAGGCTAAAATTCAAGGTCAATTTTTAGTCGGTTTTTGTTAATTTTTACGTTTTTGAGATCGTTGCTTCGAACCGTAGCTGGCCCATGTTAGAATTTTTTAAAAATAAGCATGCTTGATATTCGGCCATTGCTATGTTCTTGTGGTTTTTGATGTTTTATGATTTTATAATAAAGATATGTTAAAGATTAGTACATTTTGTATTGGAAGTTTTGGTGAAATTGAGTATTTAGGGTTAATTGGTAAAAATAAATTTTTATAGGGGCTTATTTGCAAAATAAATGAAAGAAATGGACTTGTATAGTCCCTATATATATTCAGCCCTTGAGTAGTATTGAGAAATTTTGTGTATTTTGTGTTTTATGCAAATAGGAGTAAATTGTAAAAACTGTGAAATAGTAGGGGTAAAATGGTAATTTGCCTATTTATGTGCTTAGGGACTAAATTGAGATGAAATGTACTTGAATGAGCTAAATTTTAATGTGTTTAGATCAAGAACAAAGAAAAACGAATTTGGATTGGGGAAAGACAAAGGTTATCGAATAGCTGATTTACGCAGTCCGTCGACAGTCGAGGTAAGTTCTTAAGCAAATATATGCTAAAGAATTATTTATAATTATGATGAATAATGAAACTTGAATAGTTAAAGTGTATCTATAGATAATAGCCGAATGTAGGAGTATGGTATTGAATTGAACTTATTTTGTAAAACGAGAAGTGTATAGGTATGTTCGGGTTGGTATGTGAAAATAATATGAAGTATATGAGTTGTTTGTATTGTTGGTATTATGAAATGAGTGTTGAATTGATGATTATATGTAATTCGGGCTTTGAGCCTAGCAGGCCTTGTGCCGGTGATGTAATTCGGGCTTTGAGCCTAGCAGGCCTTGTGCCGGTGATGTATATCAGGCTTATTGCCTAGCAGGCTAAGTGCCGATGATTAAATTCAGACCTCGGGTCTAGCAGGCTTAATGTCGGTGATGTATTATGAACCCTTTACAAGGTGGGATGTAAATACTTCAATAATCAAAATGCTAGGGTAAATATAAAGGTTTATAGATGCAAGGAATAAGGTAAGTAATTATCTTTCCTTTCGAATTACATAAGTGGTAGAATGGTTAAGGTTTTTAGTAATGAGTTTTTATGATATGTGCATTTGATTTATTCAATAATGTGTGTGATATGTATATTGAAATATAAGCTTGGTAATATCCTTGAGATTTGGTCAAATGTGCAAATGTTGAAGGTGAAAGTTATCGAAGATGCATATATGTATATATGACTAATTGTATATGATTGAAATATATGTTATACCTGTTAATGATGGAATATGCGAATACTTAAGGCTTAAAGTGCTTTGGAGGGTTGTATGCCTTCGATGAGGGAAATATAGATGCTAAGTTAAAGAAATGACAATTCGGCCATAATGGAATTATTAGTTAAATTATGTGGATTTTAAAGTCATGAACAATTTGATTTATATGTATATATATATATGTACTAAATGTTGGAATGTTTGGTTATTGAGTCGTAAATGCTTAAGACTTACTAAGCTAGTGAGCTTACTTGTGTATTATGTTCTCCTCTGTTTTATAGATTTGGTTAAGGCTACGAGCTCAAAGGGATAGTCAAGAAAGTCATCCACACTATCAGCTTAAGTTGGTACTCTTTAATCTTGGTATTTGGATAAAGGCATGTATAGAAAAGGCTATGATTTTGTTAAGTTGAAAACTTTGTTATGTATTTATAATAGCCATGCGAAAATGGCTTAATCCTTTGGTTAAGTATGCTTTCTATGCTTTCGATATAACTGCTTGAATATCTTGCTAATGGTTGTGTAAATTCGGTCATAGTATGAACATATATATATAAATCGATCGTATATATATTTATGTGTTACAATGTTTAGTTAGGTGAATTGGCAATATGGAAAATGATGGATGTTTGATAAGATATGGTATGCAATATGTTAGTTAGGTAATATGATTGATATATATATATATAATGTGCTTGGATAGGTCTTGCATAATGTATAATCGGCTATATTGGATCAATATTATGTTTAAATGATTTTGGTTATGTGATGTTTACATTTTTATAATGAAGCAAGTATAAGACAGTTGGCTAAATAAGCTCGATTGCTATTGATAGTAAATGAATATGTTATATAAATGTTTAGGTATGGATTTTAATGGAAAGTAAATTAGTATGTTCGGTCAAAATATATGACTACTATGTTTGCATATGTATTTGATTATAAAAAGGTAATAATAATAATCGGTCGTCTTAGTATGCTTATGTATTGACTAATTTGAATGAAATCTAGCTCCTATTATATGTGTTTTGGTTTATGTCCAACCTATGATATATTGCGTTATAAGTTGAGATATTATTTTTTTAGTGTATAAATTTCATGAACGTTTAATTCATGTAGTTCGGACATTGACATTTATTAAGTACCTGTAAATAAACTCGTTATACATTATTTTAATTTAATAGATTGTAATGTTTTATGAAATAGAAACATTTGCATTGTTTACGTTTGAATTCCAATAAATGTGTGAATTAAGATAAATGCCCGCGATGTTCTGAGTCTAGTTCGGTAATGCCTCATAACCCTAATCTGGCGACGGATACGGGTTAGGGGTGTTACAGATTCCCTAAGTCATATTAAACCCTCTCTCGAGGCGAATAACATCTAAACCTAGGTTGATTAATTGAAATCTCTTTCTAATTAAAACCCCTAGAATCGCATTAACTCGATCTATGGACTCCCATATTAGGTTTCACCCTAATCTGGCAAAATCTCGTCACCCTATCTCTAGGCGCGCGATCAACTCCGCTTAACTATGCTAGATCTACTCTTAAGCAGGGATTTTTGCTCCTCCACCTAAGCACATCCAACTTGAATCAATATCCCGAAAATATTAACACAAGAATTAAGCACACATAATTAAGAACAAATCAAGTATTTATCATATAGTTTAGAAAATAATAACAAGATCCATCTTAGGTTTCATCCCCTTCAGGTATCTGAAGGGTTTAGTTCATAAAAGAAAACATCTCAAAAGAAAAGATAAAACAAAACATAAGAAATCCCTAAAACCCCCTGAAGGAATTGAAGGAGAGATCCGCCGTCTTGAGTAGAATTCCGGCTTCTTGAGATGGATCAACTGGCTATCTTCGAGTGATTCCCACAAATCTTAATGTTTATGGCTCGGCTCTTTGGCCTAGCTAACCACCCCCCTCAAGGTTATACTTAAGGTGTTTATATAGGCTTTCAAAATAGGTTTCTTGGCCCCTAAGTATCCTTTTCCGAGTGAAATTCTGCTTCCTGACGACAGGGACACGACCATGGCACATGCCCGTATGAATCGTGGCCAGGCCGTGTTCGAACCTGTTGAATGGGGCACGACCATGTGGATCATGATTAGACCGTGTTCTAGTAGATCAATGAGGCACGGCAGTGTGGACTTTGGTCCAGGCCGTGTGGATTTCGTGATATGGCCCATTTACTCTGTTTTGGGCCCATTTTACGTTCTTTTCATCCTTGGGTGCTTTACTGAGTATAAGACATGAAAAGAAAGGATTAAAAGCACCTTTTTACATGAATCAAGGAATAAATCATCTGAAAATATGCTAAATGTGGGATTAAAATATGTTACTTTTAAGGTTTATCACATACCCCCACACTTAAGCTTTTGCTTGTCCTCAAGCAGAATTCTCAACTTACAATTAAAATGAACTTTCCATGATTCATAACTCTTTATCAACGATGTCTCATCATAATTCATAGATAATTTATACATAGATAATTTAACTCGAGGAGTCCTAAAGATTCAAACAATATAAGTCATACAATTGTATCACGAAAACGTAGGTGTTTCCCCTTACCTGAATAATTACCTTTAATTCAAAACCGACAAGGATTGACATCCTCACAAAAGATTCACTCAAATCACTCGAAGTGTTTAAGGTTCAGGAAAAGAGCACTCAACAGTCGAACCTGAAAAGTTAATCCCATAGGCTTGCCTGAAAATCAAATCTCAACCACTGTAAAATGAGATGATAAACAGATCAAAAGGTCTTTAGCAGGGTTGTAACGGGGCTTGGGTTAAAGGTGTGGATAAAGGCTGAATTAGAAGGTTAGAATCGAGATTGAATTGACAAGTTACCTATCTAGAAATACTGAGACGATAATAAATAATTACATCAACTGAAAAGTAATAACCCTAATAATATGTGCTTTTCTTTTGATAGAGTTTAACTGTATAAGCTCACTTTTCATAATACTAATATTGAATATACTTCGATTTTTTTAAGAACAAATCAAGTAATAAAGGATAGATTCAACTACTGAAATACTATAATTAGGTAACTAATCAAATCAAATCTCGATTTAAGGGTAATCAAAAGGAATGATGATAACAAATACAAAGGGTTTTTGGGGTAATATTAGTGGGTGAGTCAATAAAAAGGGTTGTTAGGATCAACTGGGTTCACTAGGGGTTAATTATGAGGGTAGGCTTTTTAGTGGAGTGAGTGGGTAAAAACCTAAGTGCCTTTATCATCTCGGTATATCAAATCATAAGTGTGGTCTCAACATGTATAATCGAGGCAAGTTCTAGAATAACAGTTCAATGTTAACACACTCATAATCAAAAAGTGAGCAAGAAAAAGAATAAATGCTCTATAAGGCTCAAAATCTCACAAAAATTATGGGTGTTATTGATGTCAACCTCGTAAATTTCAAACTTTAAGGTAACATTCAGTTTCAGGTAGACCACCTAGCAAAAAATTAAATTCTGAAAAATAGACTTATCATGCTTGATTCTCTAATATTCTTCAAATTTAATCATCAATGCACAATTAACTATGGCTTACTCAAAAACATATCAATAAAAATCATAATTCATCAGAAATTTCATCCTAATTAGTAATATGAGGAAATTACTTAAGAACAATATATAATTCAGGGATTTGAGAATAATGAAGAAAGTTAGGCACTTTCTCGAAATAAATATTCACCCCCCACACTTAAGATGTATATTGCCCTCAATGTACAAAGATGTATATAAAACTTAATAGGGAGAAAGTGGTGAGACTTCCTGAATTTGGATGGTTTCCTTGAGGTGGAAGTTCCGAGGTGTGGTGGCTTCTACCGAGCTTTGCGCTAGATGAAGAAATTGGGAAGCTCGTGAAGAATTAGCCAAGGATTATTGAAACACATTTTAAATAAACTAATTATATAATTAAAGATAAGAAAGATAAAGATAAGGAGACTAAGAAGGAAAATAAAAATGAAAGAAAAGACTAATGGACCGAGAAGTCCTTATTGATGGATGGTTCGCGAGGTGGGTGTCATTCCTTAGGTTGCGGAGGTGCTGGCGGTGGTGGAAGTGGCGTGATTCCCAAGTAGCCTTTAGTACTTCGAAGGCTGTAGTGGTGATGGTCGTGGTTCCTAAGGTGTGATTCCCTAGTAGCTTGACGAACCTGGCACTAAAAGATTAATTTAAAATAAACTAAATTAAGCATAAGATTGTCAAAGAGAAGAAAAATAAAGGAGAAGAGAAAAGTAAAATGAAAACTAAATGGTCTCAAAGACCCTTGGCTTGTCGGTGGAATGAAGCGGTCGGCATGAGCTTATGTAGATCGGTCTCCCTTGGAGAGACTATGCTTGGCTTCTTCCGCTTCTTCGACATGGATATGTGTAGTTCAATAGTATAGAGACTTTTTTATAGGAAGGAGAGCAATCTGAGAAAGGAAGGAAGAAAGAAGATGGAGAGTTGGTGAGGAGAAGGGGAGAGGGAGTGTGGGTTTAATTAGAGTTTTGGTTCCTGATGCTCTCCCACGCCCGTGGACCATGGGCGTGTCAATTCACACGGCCGCCTCGCATGGCCATGTGTCTAGGCGTGTGGTTCACCCATGCCCGTTTTACTGATTGCCACCCCCATTTTTGAGAAGTCAATGTTGACCACGGCTGCATCGCACGGCCGTGGCGCTTTGTCGGTGCCCGTGGTGGAGTGGTTGGGTCTGTGACTTCAAAAATTAGTTGGGTCTGATTCGTACCGTCTCTGCCATTATCAGTACGGTGATTCTGTACTACCACACGGCCACGGCCACGGCCACGGCCGTGTGCAAGGCCGTGTGGTCTGGAAATCTGCCCTTTTTGGTTAGTTTAAAGTTAGGTCCTGAAACAAAACAAATAAGACAAAATAAAAATGTAATAGTTGATGGGGTTAGTACTCGGGTTGCCTCCCGAGTAGCGCTCGTTTAAAGTCTTAAACTAGACTTTCCTCGTATTCGCAAAACTTAGGGTGGTTTAAAAGTTTGAATATCTTCCCTCATGCTATTAGTTCTATTTTCTTGATAAAGTTTAAGTCGAGAAGCATTAACCTTGAAAGTGCCGAATATATGGTTGCTTACCTCGACTGTTCTGTATGGGAAAATATTGTGTACCTCAAGAGGAATTTCTTTGTTCGTGTTTAGGTCTGATGTGATGATGCGAGGATCTGCTTTATCTAACAGTACCTGGTATCCTATTTTGAAGTGGTTTGATGTTCCTATGAGCTCTTCTAGGGGCTCTTTCGGTTTTACTTCGCGCGGTTCTAGTTCCTTTTTAAAGTGTGTCATCCACTCTTCTAGTTTGTCGACCCTAAGACTTTGTTCCTTATGTAATTCGACTTTGTTGGCATGGGGTCCATGATTCGGCTTAGGTTTGTAGTCTTGTGGTGAAGATTGATCAATCTGGTTATCAAGTGAATTTACTTTCTCACCTTCATCAATTGTTGTCCTGGCCAAGTCAAGAGCTTGTAAACTGATCGATTCATCACCTACCTGAAGTATGAGTTCTCATGTGCTAACATCAATTTTAGTCCTAGCAGTTGCTAAAAAGGGTCTTCCTAAAATTAGGGGAATCGAATTATCCTTATCCATGTCTAAGACAACAAAATCTACTGGGAAAACAAATTTATCAAATTTTACAAGAACATCTTTGATAATACCCCTAGGAATTCTAACAGTTTTATCAGCTAATTGAATACTCATACTAGTTTGTTTGGGTTTCCCTAGACCTAATTATTTAAACATTTTATAAGGCATGACATTTATACTTGCCCCTAAATCAGCTAATGCATTATCAACAGTTAGTCTACCAATTAAACATGGAATTGTAAAACTCCCTGGATCTTTTAGCTTTCGCGGTAGTCTATTCTGTAACATTGCTGAGCATACTGCGTTTAATTTCACATGTGGCTCCTCGTCTAACTTACGCTTTTTCGTCAAGAGTTGTTTTAAAAATTTTCTCGAATCTGGCATCTGCGAAAGAGCTTCAAGAAGAGGTAAGTTGATATGTAATTTCTTTAAAAGTTTAAGAAACTTACCGAACTGTTCCTCTGTATCGTCTCTCTTCATCGCTTCGGGATAAGGAATGTGAGGTTACCGAACTTACCGAACTTACCGAACTCTTTGATTACCGGTTTTGGTTTTTCTTGTGTTACCTCAACTTTACCTTTTTCTACCTCGTTTTCTTGTTTTGGATTGGGTTCATCTAACCCTATACTATCATGAGCTGTGATGGATTGGATTTGCTCCCTTGGGTTAATCTCAGTGTTGCTTGGTAGACGCCCTTGTGGTCGTTCGGAAATCTCTGATCGAATTTCAGAAACTATCTTGGTAAGTTGTCCAACTAACTTAGTAAGTTCTCCAACTTGGCTCTCGATCCCTTTGATTGATGCTTGTTGATTATCGAGCGCTGTCTCGGTTTTTTAGAGACTGGTTTCTGTGGCTGCCATGAATTTTGTCAACATCTCTTCGAGGTTCGGCCTCTTTTCCTGTGGATAGGGCTGATTTTGGAAATTTTGGGGAGGTTGCTGTCTTTGATTTCCTTAACTTCCCTATGAAAAATTTGGGTGGTTCCTCCAACCTGGATTATAATTACTACTATAAGGGTTATTATTAGATCTGAAATTGTTACCTATATAGTTCATCTGTTCGCTCTTTGTGCCCGGTTGGTAGGGTGGGTACTCAGGATTCGCCACAGTTCCACTTGCGTCACACTGCATTACTAGATGTGCCTGTGAAGAACACAAACTATCAAGCTTTTTATTCATCATTTCTACCTGTGTTGATAGCATGGTTACTGCGTCTAGGTTGAAAACTCCAGCTGATTTGTTGGTTTTGTCCTGGTGACCTGCCATTGATAGTTATCCAGTGACATCTCTTTAATAAACTCATAGGCTGCTGCAAGAGTTCTGTTGTTTAGGGTTCCACCGGCGGCTGAATCAATATGTTGCCTCGTTGAGGGATTTACACCGTTATAGAAAGTTTGGACTTGGAGCCACAATGGTAAACCATGGTGCGGACACCTTCTCAAGAGATCCTTGTATCTCTCCCATGCGTCGTATAATGTCTCTAAATCCATCTGCACAAAAAAAGAGATATCATTCTGTAATTTGGCCGTTTTGGCTGGTGGGAAATATTTTAATAAAAATTTTTCGGTCATTTGATTCCATGTAGTGATTGACCCTCATGGTAACGTGTTTAACCACTGTTTGGCTTTATTCCTTAATGAAAAGGGAAATAACCGAAGACGTATGGCATCCTCAGAAACACCATTTATTTTGAAGGTATCACAGAACTCTAAAAAATTAGCTATATGAGTATTTGGGTCTTCGTCCTGTAAACCATCAAATTGAACAAATTGTTGAATCATTTGTATAGTGTTAGGCTTTAATTCAAAATTATTAGCAGCTATAGCAGGCCTAACAATACTCGATTCTACTCCTGCTAAATGAGGTTTAGCATAATCATACATAGTACGCGGAGCATTGTGTTCTGCCACATCTTGTGGTGGTGGATTACTCTCGTCCATCCCTTCAGTAGGATTGGATCTGTTTTCTTGCTCTTCTTTTGTGTAATTTAGGGCTCGCCTAATTTCTCTGCGATTCCTGCGAGCGGTAGCTTCAATATCACTGTCGTATACTAGTGGTCCTTTCGGGTTCCTTCTAGTCATAAACTAGAGGTACCTGTTGAGAAAAGAAAGAAAGAAAATTTAGCAAAATCAAGTTTTAACCTAAAAATAAAAGTAAATTGCGGAAAAATAAAAATAATGGCTAAAGTAATAAAAATAGAGCTTTCTTAATATTTTAGTTCCCCGGCAACGGCGCCAAAAACTTGATCGTTGTTTTGTCGAGTTTTAAAATTTATAAAGAGAATTATCGAACCTGGAAACTAACTCTGACAACAATTGAGGCAAGTGCACCTATCGAACAGTAGTATAGCTTAGGCAAGACCGGATTGTCGAACCCAAAGGAACTAAAAGTACTAATACTACCTTTCTTTTTATTATCTAACCTAAAATAAGTGAAGTTGTTATCTAATCTAAATTTAACTTTCTACTAAGCTAAAGACACAAAGACAAAAAGAATGAATTGGGGAAATACTGTTGGGAAAACTCAGTTGATTAAGATGATACCCTTAGGAAGAATCCACCTAGACTTCTCTTGTTATCTAACACTGAACCAGACGATTTATTCACTTGACTTGATTCGTAAGATTCCATAAGTTATATTAAACCCTCCTTCGAGGCGAATAACGTCTAACCCTAGGTTGATTAATTGGAATCTCTTTCTAATTAAAACCCCTAGAATCGCATTAACTCGATCTATGGACTCCCATATTAGGTTTCACCCTAATCTGGCAAAATCTCGTCACCCTATCTCTAGGCGCGTGATCAACTCCGCTTAACTATGCTAGATCTACTCTTAAGCAGGGATTTTTGCTCCTCCACCTAAGCACATCCAACTTGAATCAATATCCTGGAAATATTAACACAAAAATTAAGCACACATAATTAAGAACAAATCAAGTATTTATCATATAGTTCAGAAAACAATAACAAGATCCATCTTAGGTTTCATCCCCTTCAGGTATCTGAAGGGTTTAGTTCATAAAAGAAAACATCTCAAAAGAAAAGATAAAATAAAACATAAGAAATCCCTAAAACCCCCTGAAGGAATTGAAGGAGAGATCTGCCATCTTGAGTAGAATTCTGGCTTCTTGAGATGGATCAACTGGCTATCTTTGAGTGATTCCCACAAATCTTGACCTTTCTGGCTCGGCACTTTGGCCTAGCTAACCGCCCCCCTCAAGGTTATACTTAAGGTGTTTATATAGGCTTTTGAAATAGGTTTCTTGGCCCCTAAGTATCCTTTTCCGAGTGAAATTCTGCTTCCTGACAACAGGGACACGGCCATGGCGCACGCCCGTGTGAATCGTGGCCAGGCCATGTTCGAACTTGTTGAATGGGGCACGGCCGTGTGGATCATGATTAGGCCGTCTTCTAGTAGATCAATGAGGCACAGCCGTGTGGACTTTGGCCCAGGCCGTGTGGATTTCGTGATATGGCCCATTTACTCCGTTTTGGGCCCATTTTACGTTCTTTTCATCCTCGGGTGCTTTCTTGAGTATAAGACATGAAAAGAAAGGATTAAAAGCACCTTTTTACATGAATCAAGGAATAAATTATCCGAAAATATGCTAAATGTGGGATTAAAATATGTTACTTTTACGATTTATCAATGCCCATGCTCCACAACCGTGGTGAATACTGACTTCACACACATTCTCAAAGCCTAGTCACACGCCCGTGTTCGAACCCAATGGGTGACACTGACTTGGGTCACACAACTTGGACAAACGCCCATATGGCTGGTCCGTGGTCGCCTTTGACTATTTCCCCACGGCCTGGGCACACCCGTGTGCTTCAACTATGTGACGATTCAAATTTCAATTTCAAGATGCAGACTTCACATGGTCTGGACACACGCCCATGGCTCGATTGTATGTCACACATGGCTTAGACACAAGTCCGTGTGCCTACCCATATGGACAAGAACGAGGCTGTTTGCCAAGCTCTTTGCACCCCTATAACTTACACTACATGAACCCATTCAACATACTAATAAACATCTCATAACTTCAACATGAACTCCCATAGATACCTTTGTAATTTCATAAATGGTAAGGTGAGCCATCATTCATGGCAATTTACAAAATAAATGTCTTAACAAGGGTCAATACACCTTTGGCCAAAATAACAAAATAATCTAATTAGTCTAGCCCCTATACATGCCATTTACAAAATCATTAAGTCTAGGTATATCGAGATGAACTGATAGTGTAGGCGGTCTCCTGGTTATCGGTGTATTCCGGCTCGGCTCTTAAGCTCTATAAAACAAGGGAAAGAAAGGGGAGTAAGCTTTAAGCTTAGTAAGTTTACATGTAAACAATATAAGCATTTTAACATGTATTAAACAATTTCATAACATTATATACTAAGCAAGAAACAATCTACATTCATGATCATGCTTACTCATTTTCTCCATTCACACATTCCAACCATATCATAAGCATAATGCATACATTCATTAATGGTTCCCCTGCACTTAGCATCACAAGGTCACATAATACAACACATCACTATATTTTAATCCAATACTCATAGTCAAATTACTCGGTGGTTTTACACTTAGCCTACCATCAGTCTTTATTAGGGTGGTATCACACACAGCCCACCAAAAGATTAGTTACGGTGGTATTGGACACAGCCCACCAAAAGATTAGTTACGATGGCATCACACACAGCCCACCAAAAGATTAGTTACGGTGGTATCGCACACAGCCCACCATTAAGTGTCATCATTACACAATCACATGATTATTTCATCATCCATATGATAATTATTCAATGACTACCACATTCAATCTACTAGTACCACATATGTTCTCAATCATACCATACTCTATTTAGCAACATAATGTTTACAAAAATATACATTGCTTACACATAAACTTACCTCGGTGCAAAAAGTGTTAACCAACAACTTAATCCGTCACTTTGCCTTTTCCACAGTCAAGGTTGATTCCACGCTCTTCTTGGTATATAACAAGGAAGTTCAATTTGTTTAGATCATTCTATGATCATAATGCATTAAAATCTACACTTGGGCAAAAATGACCATTTTGCCCTTGTATTTTGGCAAAATTATGATTTTGCCCCTAGGCTCGTAATTCATTTTTCATCACATTTTCTTAACAAACAAGCCTAGCTGAACATGTATTTCTCTTACAACTACTCACCATTCTCACCATTTCATGCATTTGTGATACAAATTCATTCTTTGCATTTAAGTCCTATTTGGGTGTTTTCATGATAACACCTTTCACAAAAGTTGTTTCTCATCTTCCTAACATTCATTTTCTTCCATAAAAACTTAGTTATCAACATAATTTCTCTCATGGTAAGTCCCTAGACTTTCAACCATATCACAAATTAGTCCCTTCAATAGCTAGCTTAAGCTTTGGGGACTCCTAAAGTACAAAAATCATTAAGAAAAACCTCAAAAAGTACTTACTTGCAATGATGAGATGTGGCTGAAATTTTCAAGCTTTCAAACCCTTAAACTTGCTGAAATTTTCAGTACTAGAGGGGGAGATGAATAGTGAAAGATGATAGCTTCCTTTAGTCATCTTATTTTATTCATTTCTATCACCTAATTCCCACCAAATTTGACCAACATTAAAATTTTGTCTCCCTAGCTCCTATATGGCCGGCCATCACTAGATAAATGGCCTATTTGCACTTTAAAATCCTCCAAATT
Organism: Gossypium australe; assembly: GCA_005393395.2. Classification (NCBI taxonomy): domain Eukaryota; kingdom Viridiplantae; phylum Streptophyta; class Magnoliopsida; order Malvales; family Malvaceae; genus Gossypium; species Gossypium australe. Next base: position 124,890,485 of record CM016619.1, read on the forward strand.
ATTCTACAGCTATTAGGTGCCTCTACCTTATAAAATAGAACTTTCGCATTTTATGCGATTTAGTCCTTTTTCGCAATTATGCACGCTATCACTTAAATTAGAACACCAAAATTTTCATGCATCCATATAATTATGCAACAACACACAAAATAACATCAAAATAATTTTCCTTGACCTCGGTTTAGTGGTCTTGTAACCACTGTTTTGACTAGCCCTAAAACCAGGCTGTTATAACTCTCCCCCCTTTAGGGATTTTTGCCCTCGAAAATCTTACCGGTAAAGAGGTTTGGATATTGCTCTCTCATGGCTGCCTCCGATTCCCACGTAGCCTCTTCTACACCGTGTTTTCGCCACAACACTTTTACTAAGGCTATGTCCTTATTCCTCAACTGTTTCACTTCTCGAGCCAAGATTTTAATCGATTCTTCCTCATATGTCATACCCGGTCGTATTTCAATTTCTGTTGGGGGAATCACATGCAAAGGATCAGAACGATAACGCCTTAACATTGACGCATGGAACACATTGTGAATTTTCTCTAACTTTACCGGTAAAGCCAACAGATATGCCACAGGCCCAATCCTTTCGGTAATCTCATACGGCCCTATGAATCTCGGACTCAATTTACCCTTTCGACCAAATCTCAATATTTTCTTCCACGGCGACACTTTCAGAAATACCTTGTCGCCCACTTGAAACTCAATTTCTTTTCTTTTCAAATCCGCGTACGACTTTTGCTGGTCCGAAGCAGCCTTTAGACTATCCCGGATCACTTTTACCTTCTCCTCAGTCTCTTTAACTAAATCAATCCCATGAATTTGCTTCTCACTCAGCTCGGTCTAATACAAGGGAGTTCGACATTTTCGACCATATAAGGCTTCATACGGTGCTATCTGTATGCTCAACTGATAACTATTGTTGTAAGCGAATTCGACCAAAGGTAGGTATCTTTCCCAACTACCTTCGAACTCTAACACACAGCATCGGAGCATATCCTCAAGAACTTGGATTACTCTCTTAGACTGACCATCAGTTTAAGGATGGAATGCAGTACTAAAATTCAACCTCATACCCAAGGCCTCCTGTAACTTCTTCAAGAACCTCGAAGTAAATCTCGGGTCTCTGTCCGAGATAATAGATACAGGCACTCCATGTAATCTTACTACCTCTACAATATATAACTCAGCTAACTTCTCTAGTGAATAATCAATACGCACAGGTATAAAGTGAGCCGACTTCGTTAATCTATCAACTATAACCCACACTACATCTCTCTTCTTCGGAGTCATAGTCAAGCCCGTAACAAAATCCATAGTAATCCGATCCCACTTCCACTCGGGAACCATCACTGGCTGAAGTAATCCCGAAGGCACTTGATGCTCAGCTTTCACTTGTTGACAAATCAGACATCTTGTTACATACTCCGAGATATCTCTTTTCATTCCCGGCCACCAATAGAATTTCTTCAGATCATTGTACATTTTTGTACTGCCAGGGTGTACTGACAAATAACTACTATGTGCTTCTTGTAAAATTTCTCATATCAACTCGTCATCTTTGGGTACAAAATTCTATCATAGAACATTAAGCAACCATCCAAACTCACCCGGAATTCAGAATTAGTTCCTGATTCACACTTAGCTCTTTTAGCTAGTATTTCACTATCATTCCTTTGAGCCTCCCATATTCGTTGAACAAATAGTGGTCTAGCTCTCAACTCGGCCAGTATAACACTATCATCAGACAATGACAAACTCGTGCTCATAACTCTCAAAGCATACAAGGATTTTCTACTTAAAGCATTGATCGTGTCTGTCGAGTCTTAAAATTTATAAAAAGAATGATCGAACTGGAAACTAACCCTGACAACGATTTGAGGCAAGCGCACCTATCGAACAGTAGTATAGTTAAGGCAAGACCGGAATGTCGAATCCAAATGAACCAAAAGTACTAATACTAACTCTCTTTTTATTATTTAGCCTAAGAATAAAGGGATTTATTTATCTAATCTAAATTAATTAACTACTAAACTAAAGATGCAAAGACAAAGAGAAAGAGTTTGGGAAAATAACTTGAGGAAAAACCAATTGATTAAGACGACACCCAAGGAAGAATCCACCTAGACTTCACTTGTTATCTAACTCTGAACCAGACGATTTATTCACTTGACTTGATCCTAAAGATTCCCTAATGTATATTAAAGCCTCTCTCGAAGCGAATAACGTCTAACCCTAGGTTGATTAATTGAAATCTCTTTCTAATTGAAACCCTTAGAAACGCATTAACTCGATCTATGGACTCCCATATTAGGTTTCACCCTAATCTGGTAAAATCTCGTCACCCTATCTCTAGGCGCGCAATTAACTCCGCTTAATTATGCTAGATCTACTGCAGGGACTTTTGCTCCTCCACCTAAGAACATCATACTTGAATTAATATCCTGGAAATATCAACACAAGAATTAAGAACACATAATTAAGAACAAGTCAAATATTTATCATATAGTTCAGCAAACGATAACAAGATTCATCTTAGGTTTTATCCCCCTCAGGTATCTGAGGGTTTAGTCCATAACAATAAAAGAAAACATCTTAAAAGAAAAGATAAAACAAAACATAAGAAATCCCTAAAACCCCCTGAAGGAATTGAATGAGAGATCTTTCATCTTGAGTATAACTCCGGCTTCTTGAGATGGATCAACTGGCTTTCTTCTAGTAAATCTCCACAAATCGACCTCCTCTAGCCTAGTCGGACGCCCCCTGACTAAAGCCTTCGGTTCCGGCTTCTACCGAACTCCTCTTCAAGTTGCCCCCTTGGGTGTTTATATAGACTTTGAGATGCCTTACTTGCCCCCTAAGTATCCTAATTCAAGTAGAATTCCTACTAGGGTGTTTGAATAGGCTTTGGAATGTGTTTCTTTGCCCCTAACTATCCAAATCTGAGTGAAACCCTTCTTTCCTACGGCAGGGACACGCCCATGGCACATGCCCGTGTAAGTCGTGGCCAGGCCGTGTTCGAGCCTGTTGAGTGAGGTACGGCCGTGTGGCTAGGGCCCAAGCCATGTGGATTTCGTGATATGGCCCATTTACTCCATTTTGGGCCAATTTTCTATTCTTTTCGTCATTGGGTGCTCTCCTGAGTATAAAACATGAAAACAAAGGATTAAGAGCACCAAATTACACAATTCAGGGCTTAAATCATCCAAAAGCATGCTAAATGTGGGCTTAAAATATGTTACTTTTATGGTTTATCAAATACCCCCACACTTAAGCTTTTGCTTGTCCTCAAGCAAAATTCTCAGCTCACAATTAAAACGGACTTCCCTGATTCACAATATTCATCAATAGTGTTTCATCATAATTCATAGATAATTCATACATGGATAACTCAACTCAAAGAGTCCTAAAGATTCAAACAATCAAAGTCATAATTTTTATAGTATGAAAACATAGGTGTTTCCCTTTACCTGAATAATTACCTCTGACTCAAAATCGACAAGAATTGACATCCTCACTAAAGATTCACTCAAACCACTCGTAGTGTTTAAGGTTCAAAATTAAGCACTCAAAAGTCAAACATGAAAAGTTAATCCCATAGGCTTGCATGAAAATCAAATCTCCACCACTATAATATGAGATGATACACAAATCAAAAGGTCTTTACAGGGTTGTAACGGGGCTTAGGTTCAAGGGTATGGATATAGGCTGAATTAAAGGGTTAGAAATAACGGACTAATAATGAATAATTACATCAATTGAAAATTTGTACTACTAAAAATAATACTCTGATATGAGCTTATTCTTCAATAATTGGAATTTAACGTATAAGCTCACCTAATCACAAAACTAATAGTAACTATTCTTCGATTTTTTTTAAAGAACAAGTCAAATAATGAATTCAACTATTGAAATAATATGATTAGGCAACCGATCAAATCAAATCTCGATATAAGTGTAGTAAAAAATAATGGTGATAACAAATACAAAGGGTTTTGGGTTAATATTAGTAGGTGAGTTAATAAAAAGGGTTGTTAGGTTCAATAAAAATCATAAATCAAAGGAAATTTCATTCTAATCATAATATGAGAAACTTACTTCAAGACAAGGCACAATTCAGGGATTTTCAAATAATACTATAGTTAACCCCCCACACTTAAGATGTACATTGTCCTCAATGTAAAAGGATAGATAATAACGCATTAATAATAAAATCATAAGATAGGGAGAGAAGTGAAACTTCCTGAATTATGGATGAGATCCTTGGACGATGTTTCATGATGGATGTGATGACTAGGTATAAGTGATAATTTTGTTCTTTGAGTTGTATATTAATTCTATCTAATCTGTGAAGTCATCAATGAAATGTTTAGGGTTCAATATTTAATGAATTTGTTAGAGATACTCGAGGGTTAGATGGCCAGTGATAAAAGAAACTTAATTGTACTGAAATAAAAGTTCTAACAAGAAAAAATAAAAAGTTTAATAACTGAAAACTAAACATAAATAATAATAATAATAATAATAATAATAATAATAATAATAATAATAATAATAATAATAATGGCAAATAAAGATAAGAAAAAGGACTCAAAGGTCCTCGTCATCTGCTGAGTCGCTGGGTGGTCGAGGCTGTGATATATGAAAGTGGTGACAAATCTGCTGAAGCGTGGCCTCAATGCCGTCAAATCATCGAGCGGTATCATTGAATTGGTGAGTACAGTAGTGCTCAAACCGAGTGAAGCGTGCAACTGTTGCATGGGAGGGATGCTGGCTCGGGAGTGGCGCCTCTTGTGGTGGTAGGACATCATCAGTAATGTCCTCGAGATCCTCCTCGTCGGTGGGGAGGGCTAGTCGGTATTGAGGGGGATCGGTTCCACATTGATATTTGATCATCCTCATATGCAGCATAGTCTGGACGCCCTATGGTACCATCTGCCCAATCAGTGTGAAAGAGGAGGTCTGGGTCCTGGTGTGGAGGAGGCCGAAGTACCGAGCCAAACATGTGACGTATGGACCCATCGATATGATCCCTGATCACTGTAATTAGAGTCTTAAAATTTATAAAGAGAATGATCGAACCTGCAAACTAACTCTGACAACGATTAAAGGCAAGTGTACCTATCGAACAGTAGTATAGCTTAGGCAAGATCGGATTGTCGAACCCAAAGGAACTAAAAGTACTAATACTAACCTTCTTTTTATTATCTAGCCTAAAATAACTGAAGTTGTTAAATCTAATCTAACTAATACTAAGCTAAAAATGCAAAGACAAAAAGAATAAATTGGGAAATAACTTGAAGAAAGACTCGGTTGATTTAAGAAGATACCCTCAGGAAGAATCCACCTAGACTTCACTTGTTATTTAACCCTAAACCATACGATTTATTCACTTGACTTGATCCGTAAAATTCTCTGATTTATATTAAACCCTCTCTCGAGGCGAATAACGTCTAACCCTAGGTTAATTAATGGAAATCTCTTTCTCACTTAATAACCCCCTAGAATAGCAGTAAATCGATCTATGGACTCTCATATTAGGTTTCACCCTAATCCGGCAAAATCTCGTCACCCTATCTCTAGGCGCGCGAACGACTCCGCTTTAATTATGCTAGATCTATTCTTAACTAGGGACTTTTGCTCCTCCACCTAAGAACATCTGACTTGAATCAATATCCCGGAAACATTAACACAAGAATTAAGCGCACATAATGAAGAACAAATCAAGTATTTATCTTATAGTTCAGAAAACAATAACAAGATCCATCTAGGTTTCATCCCCTTCAAGTATCTGAAGGGTTTAGTTCATGTTAATTAAAGAAAACATCTCAGAAGAAAAGATAAAACAAAACATAAGAAATCCCTAAAACTCCCTGAAGGAATTGAAGGAGAGATCCGTCGTCTTGAGTAGGATTCCGGCTTCTTGAGATGGATCAACTGGCTATATTCGAGTGATTCCCACAATTCTAACCTTTTCGACTTGGCTTCTTAGCCTAGCTAACCGCCCCTCTTTCAGGTAACACTTAGGGGGTCTATATAGGTTCTTGAAATGTGTTTCTTCGCCCCACAGTATCCAAATCCAAATGAAATTGCTCTTTGCCATGACAGGGACACGGCCATGTCACACGCCCGTGTGACTAGTCTTCAAGCCGTGTTCGGACTTCTTTAATGAGGCACGGTCGTGTGAATCGGGGGTAAGGCCGTGTTCTAGATGATCAATGCGGCACGGCCGTGTGGGCTTAAGTCCAGGCCGTGTCGATTTTGTGATATGTCCCATTTACTCCGTTTTGGGCCCGTTTTATGTTCTTTTCATCCTCGAGTGCTTTCCTGGGTATAAGACATGAAAAGAAAGGATTAAGAGCACCTTTTTACATAAAATGAGGGATAAATCATCCAAAAGCATACTAAATGTGGGATTAAAATATGTTACTTTTATGGTTCATCAAATACCCCCACACTTAAGCTTTTACTTGTCCTCAAGCAAAATTCTCAACTTACAATTAAAACAAACTTTCCATGATTCATAATTCTTATCAATAATGTCTCATCATAATTCATAGATAATTTATACATGGATGATCTAACTCGAAGAGTCTTAAAGATTCAAACAGTCAAAGTCATACATTTGTAGCATAAAAACATAAGTGTCTCCCCTTATCTAAATAATTACCTTTGATTCAAAATCGACAAGGATTGGCATCCTCACTAAAGATTCACTCAAATCACTCGAGGTGTTTAAGGTTCAGTAGAAGAGCACTCATAAGTCGAACCTGAAAAGTTAATCCCATAGGCTTGTCTAAAAATCAAATCTCCACCACTGTAAAATGAAATGATAAACAGATCAAAAGGTCTTTAACAGGGTTGTAACGGTTAAAGGTATGGATAAAGGCTGAAACTAGAAGGTTAGAATCGAGACTGACCTGAAAAATTGCCTAACTTAGAAAAAAAGAACTAATCCTAAATAATTACATCAATTGAAAACTAATAATACGAGGTTTTTCCTCAACATGTAGAATTTCAACATGTAAGCTCACTTAGTAGGACTAATATTGAATATACGAGTTTTTTTTAAGAACAAATCAAGTAATAAAAGATAAATTCAACTACTGAAATAGTATAATTAGATAACTAATCAAATCATATCTCGATATAAGGGTAGTCAAAAGGAATGGTGATAACAAATACAAAGGGTTTTGGGTTATTAGTAGGTGAGTCAATAAAAAGGGTTGTTAGGATCAACGAGGTTCACTAGGGGTTAATTGTGAAGGTAGGCTTTTTAGTAGAGTCAGTGGATTAAAACCTAGGTGCCTTTATCATCTCTGTATATCAAATCATAAGTGTGGTCTCAACATGTATAATCGAGGCAAGTTCTAGAATAACAGTTCATAATTGACATGCTCATAATCAATAAAGTGAGCATGGACAAGAATATATGCTTTAATAGGCTCAAAATCTCACAAAAATTATGGGTGTTTTGACATCAACTTTGTAAATTTCAAACTTCCAGATAATATTCAGATTCAGCTCAACAACCTAGCAAAGATTTTAATTCTGAAAAATAGACTTATCATGCTTGATTCCCTAATATTCTTCTAATTTAATCATCAATGCGCAATTAACTATGACTTAATCTAAAACATATCAATAAAAATCATAAACCATCAGAAATTTCATCCTAATTAGTAGTATGAGGAAATTACTTAAAAACAAGACTAAATTCAGGGATTTGAGAATAATGAAGAAAGTTAGGCCGGATTTGAGAATAATACAAAAAGTTAGACCCTTTCTTCAAATAAATATTCACCCCCTACACTTAAGATGTACATTGCCCTCAATGTACAAAGATGTATATAAAATTTAAGAGAGAGGGAGAGGTGAAACTTCCTAAATTTGGATGGTTTCTCGGAGTTGGAAGTCGATAGGGGTGGTGGTTGCTGCCGAGCTCTGCGCAAGATGAAGAAATTGGGAAGCTCGTAGAGAATTAGCCAGGATTTATTAAGACACATTTAAAATAAACTAAATACATATATAAAGATAAGAAAACTAAAGAACATGAAAATAAAAAGTAAAATAAAGTTAACAGAAAAGGTGGATGGACCGAAGAGTCCTTATTGATGGATGGTTCGCGAGGTGGGTGTGACCTCTAGGGCTACTGAGATGCTGGCGGTGGCGGAAGTGGCGTGATTCCCAAGCAGCCTTTTGAACTTGATACTAAGAAACTGAAATAAATTAAACTATATTAAACATAAAATTGTCAAAAAGAAGGAAATTGAAGCAAACGAGAAAAGAAAAATAAAAGATAAATGGTCTCAAAGACCCTTGGCTTGTTGTTGGAATGAAGCGGCCGGCATGAGCTTATGAATGTCGGTCTCCCTGCTTGCTTTCTTCCGCTTCTTTGTCATGGATTTGGTGTGGCTCAAGGGTTTAGAGACTTGTTATAGAGAGGGATATTTGAGAATAAGGGGGGAGAAAGAAAAGAAGTGAACAGTGGGTGGAAAGAATGGGGAAGGAAGGTTGGGTTTAAACAGAGGCTCAATTCTGGTACTTGCCCACGCCTGTGGGCCAAAGGCGTGTCGATGCACACGGCCACTTCGCACGGCCGTGTGTCTAGGCGTGTTGACTCTTCATACCCGTTTTTCAGTCAGCCACGCCCGTTGGTGACAAGTTAGTATGTTGGCACGGTTGGGCGGCACGGCGTGTCCTACCCATGGTTGGTCAGTCAGTAGCTTCACACGGTCATAGGACACGGCCGTGCCACTTTGTCGGTGCCCGTGGGGGAGTGGTTGAGTCCGTGACTTCAAAAATTAGTTAGGACTGATTCGTACGGCCTCTGCTATGTCAGTACGGAGATTTTGGTGGTCCACACGGCCACGGCCACGGCTGTGTGCAAGGCCGTGTGGCTTGGAAATCTGCACTTTTGTGTTAGTTTAAAAACTAAATTTTCAAAACTATGAAAAGAAAAGAAACTGAAAAATAAATGCGAAAGTAAATAGGGTTAGTACTCGGGTTGCCTCCCGAGAAACGCTCGTTTATAGTCTTAAGCTAGACTTTCCTTGTGTTTGAGAGAAAAAATCAGGGAGGTTTAAAGGTTTGAATCTCTTCCCTCATGCTTACAGTTCTATTTTCTTGATAAAGTTTAAGTCGAGAAGCGTTTACCTTAAAAGTGCAGAATGTTGGATTGCTTACCTCGACAGTTCCGTGTGGGAGGATATTTTGGATCTTTAAAGGAATTTCTTCGTTTTCTTTCAGGTCTGATGTGGTGATGCGAGGATCTGCTTTGTCTAACAATACCTGGTTTCCTATTTTGAAGTGGTCTGATGTTCCTATGAGTTCTTCTGGGGGCTCCTGAGGTTTTACTTCGTGCGGTTCCTATTCCTCTTTGATTTGTGTTTTCTACTCTTTTAGTTTGTCGACCCTCAAGCTTTGTTCCTTGTGTAGTTCTTCTTTGTTGGCTCGGGGTCTATGACTTGGCCCCGGTTTGTATTCTTATGGTGTTTCTTACGATGAAGGTTGCACAAATTAATTATCAACTGTTTTGACTTTATTACCTTCATCGATTGTTGTCCTGACTGAGTCAAGAGCTTGAAGACTGATTGATTCGTCGCTTACACAAAGTATGAGTTCTCCTGTGGCAACATCAATTTTAGTCTTTGCAGTTGCTAGGAAAGGTCTTCCTAAAATTAAGGGGATTGAATTATCCTCATCCATGTCTAAAACAACAAAATCTACTAGGAAAACGAATTTATCAATTTTTACAAGAACATCTTCGATAATACCCCTAGGAATTCTAACAGTTTTATCGTCTAATTGAATGCTCATCCTAGTCTGTTTGGGTTTCCCTAGACCTAGTTGTTTAAACATTTTGTAAGGCATGACATTTATGCTTGCCCCTAAATCAGCTAACGCATTATCAACAGTTAAACTACCAATTAAACATGGAATTGTAAAACTCCCTGGGTCTTTTTGCTTTCGCGGTAGTCTATTCTGTAACATCGCTGAGCATACTGCATTTAATTTCACATGTGGTTCCTTGTCTAATTTGCGCTTGTTAGTCAAGAGTTGTTTTAAAAATTTTCTCGAGTCTGGCATCTGAAAAAAAGCTTCAAGAAGAGGTAAGTTGATATGTAATTTCTTTAAAAGTTTAAGAAACTTACCGAACTGTTCTTCTGTATCATCTCTTTTCATTGCTTCGGGATAAGGTATGCGAGGTTGGTACTCCTTGATTACCGGTTTTGGCTTTTCTCGTGTTACCTCTATTTTACCTTTTTCTACCTTGTTTTCTTGTATTGAGTTGGGTTCATCTAACCTTTTACTATCATGAGCTGTGATGGCTTGAATTTTCTCCTTTGGGTTGATCTCCGTGTTACTTGGTAGACGTCCTTGCGGTCGTTCGGACATTAACTTTGCAAGTTGTCCGACTGCTTTAGTGACTTCCCCTACTGACTTAGTAAGTTCCTCGACTTGATTCTTGGTCTCTTCAACCGATGTTTGTTGACTTTTAAGTGTTTTCTCAGTATCTTGGAGACGATTTTCTGTGGCTACCATGAATTTTGTCAGCATCTCTTCGAGGTTTGGCTTCTTCTCTTGCGGATATGGCTGATTTTGGAAATTTTGAGGAGGTTGTTGTCTTTGATTTCCTTGATTTCCTTGACCTCCTCATGAAAAATTTGGGTGGTTCCTCCAACCTGGATTGTAAGTATTACTATAAGGATTATTATTGGATTTGAAATTATTACCTATATAGTTCATCTATTCACTCTCTGCTCCCGGTTGGTAGGGTGGATACTCAGGATTCACCACGGTTCCATTTGCATCGCACTGCATGACTGGGTGTGCCTGCGAAGAACACAAACTATCAAGCTTTTTATTTACCATCTCTATCTATGTTGATAGTGTGGTCACTGCATCGAGGTTGTAAACTCCAGCTGGTTTTGTCGGTTTTGTCGGTTTAGTCCTTGTAACTTGCCACTGGTAGTTATTTAGTGACATCTCTTCAATGAACTCATAGGTTGCTTCAGGAGTTCTGTTGTTTAGGGTTCCACCGGCGGCTGAATCAATTAATTGCCTCGTTGTGGGGTTTACACTGTTATAGAAGATTTGGACTTGTAGCCATAAGGGTAAACCATGGTGTGGACACCTTCTCAAGAGATCCTTGTATCTCTCCCATGCGTCGTATAATGTCTCTAAATCCATCTGCACAAAAGAAGAGATATCATTCTGTAATTTGGCTATTTTGGCCGGTTGGAAATATTTTAATAGAAATTTTTCGGTCATTTGTTCCCATGTAGTGATTGACCCTCGTGGTAACGAGTTTAACCACTATTTGGCTTTATTTCTTAATGAAAAGGGAAATAACCGAAGACGTATGACATCATTAGAAACGCCATTTATTTTAAAGGTATCACAGAACTCTAAAAAATTAGCTATATGAGTGTTTGGGTCTTCGTCCTGTAAACCATCAAATTGAACAAATTGTTGAATCATTTGTATTGTGTTAGGCTTTAATTCAAAATTATTAGCAGCTATAGCAGGCCTAACAATACTCGATTCTGCTCCTGTTAAATGCGGCTTAGTATAATCAAACATAGTATGTGGAGCATTGTTTTCTCCCACATCATGTGGTTGTGGATTATTCTCGTCCATCCCTTCAGTAGGATTGGATCTGCCTTCTTGATTTTCCTCTGTGTAATTCAGGGCTCGCCTGATTTCTCTGTGATTCCTTCGAGCGGTAGCTTCAATGCCACTGTCGTATACTAAAGGTCCTCTCGGGTTCCTTCTAGTCATAAACTAGAGGTACCTGCTGGAAAAGAAAGAAAAAGAATTTAGCAAAATCAAGATTTTAACCTAAAAATAAAAGTAAATTGCGAAAAATAAAAAAAATGGCTAAAGTAATAAAAATAGAGCTTTCTTAATATTTTAGCTCCCCGGCAACGGCGCCAAAAACTTGATCGCTGGAATCAGAGTCTTAAAATTTATAAAAAGAATGATCGAACCTGCAAACTAACTCTGACAACAATTAAAGGCAAGTGTACCTATCGAACAGTAGTATAGCTTAGGCAAGACCGGATTGTCGAACCCAAAGAACAAAAAGTACTAGTATTAACCTTATTTTTATTATCTAGCCTAAAATAAGTGAAGTTGTTAAATCTAATCTAACTAATACTAAGCTAAAGATGCAAAGACAAAAAGAATGAATTGGGAAATAACTTGAAGAAAGACTCGGTTGATTTAAGACGATACCCTCAGGAAGAATCCACCTAGACTTCACTTGTTATTTAACCCTGAACCATACGATTTATTCACCTGACTTGATCCGTAGGATTCCCTGATTTATATTAAACCCTCTCTCGAAGCGAATAACGTCTAACCCTAGGTTAATTAACGAAAATCTCTTTCTCACTTAATAACCCCCTAGAATAGCAATAAATCGCTCTATGGACTCCCATATTAGGTTTCACCCTAATTCGGCAAAATCTCGTCACCTTATCTCTAGGCGCGTGAACGACTTTGCTTTAATTATGCTAGATCTATTCTTAAGCAGGGGCTTTTGCTCCTCCACCTAAGAACATCTGACTTGAATCAATATCCCAGAAACATTAACACAAGAATTAATCACACATAATTAAGAACAAATCAAGTATTTATCTTACAGTTCATAAAACAATAACAAGATTCATCTAGGTTTCATTCCCTTCAGGTATCTGAAGGGTTTAGTTCATATTAATTAAAGAAAACATCTCAGAAGAAAAGATAAAACAAAACATAAGAAATCCCTAAAACTCCCTGAAGGAATTGAAGGAGAGATCCGCCGTTTTGAGTAGGATTCCGGCTTCTTGAGATGGATCAACTGGCTATCTTCGAGTGGTTCCCACAATTCTGACCTTTTCAGCTTGGCCCCTTAGCCTAGCTAACCGCCCCTCTTTCAGGTAACACTTAGGGGGTTTATATAGGCTCTTGGGATGTGTTTCTTCGCCCTAAAGTATCCAAATCCGAATAAAATTGCTCTTTGCCACGACAGGGACACGACCATGTCACACGCCCGTGTGACTAGTCTTCAAGCCGTGTTCGGACTTCTTTAATGAGGCACGGCCGTGTGAATCGGGGGTAAGGCCGTGTTCTAGATGATCAATGCGGCACGGCCGTGTGGGCTTAAGTCCAGGCCATGGCGATTTTGTGATATGGCCCATTTACTCTATTTTGGGCTCGTTTTATGTTCTTTTCATCCTCGGGTGCTTTTCTGGGTATAAGACATGAAAAGAAAGGATTAAGAGCACCTTTTTACATAAATCGAGGGATAAATCATCCAAAAGCATACTAAATGTAGGATTAAAATATGTTACTTTTACGGTTCATCAATCCCCCTCCTATGTGGCTCTGTCTGGTGTTGGATGGCACGGGCTATGAAGTAAGCTAGGTCGAAAACGTGCCCGTTTGACATGCACCATAAGTCGTAGACATCGTGAGTATTTACGACGCTGGTGCTCTCGTGTCGACCTGTAAGAGTATGAGCCAAGATGGCATGTACGTACATCGGAGACGGGACAAGGGCCGTCGCCTTGGAGCGACTGGGGTCGTAATTGTCCTTGTCAGGGGCTATGTTGTACCAACAACTTACGGGGGTGCGGTGAACCTTGCGGTGTAGCTCGGAGAGGTCATTCTCTGCTATGAAGTTTTCCGTATAGAGTCGAAGTGTGGCCCCGAATTGAGGTACGTTCAGCTGTCGTATGGTGCCTCCCAGGCGGAATTGTATCGTACCTGGATCATCGTATTGTGTCATTACCGTCTGGAGTTGGAAAGTAGAGCAGAGCTCTGAAGTAAGCTCCAAGTATGTAGGCTCGATGATGGTAAAAAATTGATCCCACGGATCGGTTGTAAGTAGAGCTCGGACATCGTCTACTAGACGGACCTGCTCTAAAGTGGCCCAATCAATGCATCTACCGGTGTCGAAAGGTCGCGCCCTTAGTGACTTGTAACAGTCCTCTTGGGCTGCTTGAGGGAATTGGAGGAACCGGTGGCGTACTTCGATAGTTGCGCTAGCAGAGGATGCGCCGGGTTCCTTTCGTTTTTTGGAAGTGGTGGCTGCGGTTCGCTTTCCTCCTGGCGGCGACATTATACCTGAAAATAGTTGATATTCAAGTAATTTTCTACCAAAATTTAGGAAGTACTTTGATCAATACCCAAAATATTCATAGTCTAAATAAGAACATTTCAACCATGAGCAACTATTTCGACAGTGATTAGTTCTATCTAGTTCTAATTAACTACCTAAACAATGACTAACATACTTAAGGTAGTAATCAAATTAGTTTTAAAATTCTAAAGATTAATTTAATAATAAATAATAGTAAAAAGAGACTAAACAAAATGAAATCTTAATCATATAATAAATAAATAGATGGGATTGAAATAATGAAAGGTGACCAGTAGTGTTTTCGAGTGTGGCGTTGTGGACGGGCAGAGCACGGGCGTTTAACGGTGGCGCACGGTCGTGTGCTGTAAAAATTCTGGGTAACACAGCGGTAGAGTGGGCATGGTCTCCTGTTAACACAGCCGTGGCTTCGTTTTTGTATGGTTATTTGAAAGGAATGGAGGTGAGGGGGTTATGGGAGTCAAATGGGGGTGATTTTTGTTTATGGTGGCCGGATTAGGGGGTAGTTTTGGATGGAGGACGGCTAGGGTTGGGGTTTGGGAAGAAAATTGGGAGAAAATGGGGGCTGTGTTTCTTTAAATAGGAAAGGGGACGCGGGCAGAGGCCACACCCGTGTGTCTATTTTTCAGCCCATATTTTTCGCGATTTTCAAATTTGGGTGCGTTTGCGATGTTGCCCACGCATGTGCTTTAGGTCGTCACGCCCGTGTATATATAGTCAGTGTCTCACACGGTTGGTAGGCACGGGCGTGGCTCATGCCCGTGCTTAGTTACTCAGGATAGACCACAGTCGCATCGCATGGTCGTGGTCTTTTTATCGCAACCTGTGTTGGGGAAAATTTATCTTCTTCTTCTCACCCGTCTACCTGCATGCCCATTTTTCATCCTATGTTAACCACAAGGCCACGGGCACGCCTGTGTGTAAGGCCGTGTGGTAGGAAACCTACACTTTACTGAATCAGTTAGTTTGATTTAGGTGCTAAAGAGGGAGAATAAAATTAAAATGTGAAATTTAATGGGGTTAGTGGAGTTAGTGCTCGGGTTGCCTCCCGAGAAGCGCTCGTTTAAAGTCTTAAGCTAGACTCACCCTATTTTCATTCCTAAGAGAAGGTTTACGGAGCTGAAGCTCCTCTCTCAATTCCTTAAAATCTTCACCATTATAAAATTTTAGTCGATGGCCATTTACCTTGAATGTTCCTTGAGTTGGATGGGTTACCTCAATTGTGCCGTAAGGAAACATAGATTTTATCACGAATGGGCCAGACCACCTCAATTTCAGCTTTCCAGGAAATAGTTTGAGCCTTAATTATATAGCAGGACTAGGTCTCCTACTTCGAATTGCTTTGATTGTTTTAAACGAGCATCATGGCGTCGTTTTGTTGCCTCCTTATATAGTCGTGAATTCTCATAAGCCTCAGCTCGCCATTCATCTAGTTCGTTTAACTGCATCATCCTCTTCTCACCTACAGTTTTAAGATCGTAATTCATGAATTTTATAGCCCAGTAGGCTTTGTGCTCTAACTCAAATGGTAGATGACAACTCTTTCCGTAAACAAGTTTATACGGGGATGTCCCTAAAGGGGTTTTAAATGCTATTCTGTAGGCCCATAAAGCATCATCTGCTTTTACTGCCCAATCTTTCCTATTTGATTCAACTATTTTTTCTAGGATTCGTTTAAGCTCTCGGTTTGCGACTTCCACTTGCCCACTGGTTTGAGGATGATAAGGGGTAGCTGTTCTGTGTTGTACTCCATATTTTCTTAAGACTCTTTCAATTTGAGTATTGCAAAAGTGAGTGCCACTATCACTGATGGTTGCTCTGGGTGTTCCAAAACAAGAGAAAAGTTTCTTAAGAAACTTTACTATAGCTCTAGCATCATTAGTAGGTAAAGCTTGGGCTTTCACCCATTTTGACATGTAATCTACTGCTACTAAGATGTATTTATTTTCGAATGAACTAGGGAACGGACCCATAAAATCAATACCCTATACATCAAATATCTCACATGATAACATATATGTCTAAGGCATTTCATTGCGTTTAGAGATATTACTTGTTCTCTAGCATTTATCACACGAAGCGGTATACCTGTTGGCATCTTTGAAAAGAGTTGGCCAGTAGAATCCTGATTCGAGCATTTTGTGTGCTGTCTTCATTCCACTGTAATGTCCTCCTGAAGGTCCTGAATGGCAATGTTCTAGGATCTTACTTGCTTCCGCCTTTGTAACGCATCTTCGAATTACTTGATCTGCACATATACGAAAAAGAAAGGGATCTTCCTAAAAATAGTTTTTCGCATCAGCAAAGAATCTCTTCTTTTGGTGATGTGTAAATCTTTTTGGCAAGATGTTAGCGGCTAAATAACTCGCAATATCTACAAACCATGGTACCTCGGCGTTAGTTATAGAAAAGAGTTGTTCCTCGGAGAACGAGTCATTTATCTCACTCTTGTCGAGCTCTTCGATATGTGGGTTCTCAAGCCTGGAGAGGTGATCTGCTGCAAGGTTTTCAGCTCCCTTGTTATCCTGTATTTCCAAATCAAATTCCTGTAAGAGTAAGATCCATCGTATGAGTCGAGGTTTTGCATCCGGTTTAGTTAAAAGATAACGAAGAGTGAATGGTTAGTGTAAACGACAACTTTAGATAATATTAAATACTGCCTAAATTTGTCAAAAGCAAAAACTACAGCTAGCAATTCTTTCTCTATGGTGGTGTAGTTTTCTTGTGTGGGTGTCAATGTTTTGCTAGCATAATAAATTGGCTGAAAATGCTTGTCTCTTCGTTGTCCCAAAACTGCACCTACTGCAAAATCACTCGCATCACACATTAGTTCAAAGGGTAAATTCCAATCAGGTGCAATTATAATCGGGTCATTTATTAGTTTATCCTTGAGGACAATGAATGCATCTAAACATTCCTGATCGAAATTGAAAGGAACATCTTTTTCTAGTAATTTTGTTAAAGGCTTAGTTATTTTAGAGAAATCTTTAATGAATCTTCTATAGAATCCAGCATGTCCTAAAAAGCTTCTAATAGCCTTAACTGAACTAAGGGGAGGTAATTTTTCTATGGTTTCAATCTTTGCTCTATCTACCTCAATCCCTTTACTAGAAATCTTATGTCCTAACACAATCCCTTCTCTAACCATAAAGTGACATTTTTCCCAATTCAAGACAAGATTCGTTTCTTCACATCTTATTAGCACTCGTTCTAAATTTTTAAGGCAAAGATGGAAAGAATTACCGAATACAGAGAAGTCGTCCATAAATACCTCTATAATGTCTTCCAGAAGTTCATCAAAGATGGCCAACATGCAGTGCTGAAAAGTAGCAGGAGCATTACATAATCGAAAAGGCATTCTACGATAAGCAAATGTACCGTATGGGTATGAAAATGTTGTATTCTCTTGATCTTGGGGAGCTATTGGGATTTGGAAGTAACCGGAGAGTCCGTCCAAGAAGCAGTAGTACATTTGCCCAGACAACATTTCCAACATCTGATCAATAAAGGGTAGAGGGAAGTGATCTTTTCTGGTGGCGTCGTTCAGTTTCCTATAGTCTATACAGACTCTCCAACCTGTGACTATTCTTGTGGGAATCAATTCATTCTTTTCATTGGTTACCACAGTCATGCCTCCTTTCTTTGGAACTACCTGCACAGGACTTTCCCAAGTGCTGTCAGAAATAGGATAAATTATTCCTGCATCTAGAAGTTTAATTACCTCAGCTTTGACGACTTATATCATATTGGGGTTTAACCGTCTCTGAGGTTGCACACATGGTTTATACTCATCTTCCATTAAAATTTTGTGGGTGCAAAATGATGGGTTTATTCCTTTAATGTCTGACATTTTCCATGCTATGGCCTTTTTTTGCTTCCTTAGTACCCTTAGCAACTCTTCTTTCTCCTTGGGTCCTAGTTTCGAAGAGATGATTACTGGTAGCGTAGAATTATCCCCTATGAATGCATATTATAAATGCTTTGGTAATTGTTTTAGTTCTAGCTTGGGCGGCTCATCAATAGAGGATTTCTGTTTTAGTTCATCATTAATCTCAATGTCCTCTATTTTCATCTGTCTAGAAGATGATGCATTGGGATTCTCTTCATCGGTATCGTTATCTTTCCCCTCACCTTGTGAAAGACACAGTTCCATCGTGTCACTGTACATTGATTTCCTGCAAAGATTCTTAAAAAATGTGATCAGTGGCATCAACAAAGTAACAAGAATCATCTTGTTCTCTAAAATATCGCATGGCATCATGAATTTGGAAAACAATTTCCTCATCTCCTACCCTTAGTGCAAGTTTACCATCACCAGCATTAATGACAGCCCTAGCAGTAGCTAAAAAGGGTCGTCCCAAAATTAAAGGTACCTCTACGTCCTCATTCATGTAGAGCACAACAAAATCAACAGGGAATATAAATTTATCTACTTTTACCACAACATCTTCAATAATTCCCCTAGGATACTTAACAGATCTGTCAGCTAACTGAATACTCATCCTAGTAGGTGTTGGTTCCTCGAGACCAAGTTGCTTAAACATTTTATAAGGCATTAGATTAATACTTGCACCTAAATCAGCTAATGCTTTCTCTATGCTCAAACTACCTATTAAGCAAGGAATAGTGAAACTTCCTGGATCTTTCATTTTGGTTGGCAGCTTGTTTTGGATGATAGCTGAGCATTCTTCATTAAGCTCTACTGTTGAAATTTCCTCGAACTTTCTTTTATTTGTTAGAAGCTCCTTCAAAAATTTTGCATATGTTGGCATCTGTGAAATAGCTTCAACAAAAGGTAAGTTAATATGTAACTGTTTAAAAAGTTCAAGAAACTTACCATATTGTGCGTCTAAGCGGTCTTTCTTTAGCTTTGCTGAGTATGGAATTGTTGGTTTGATTTCCTCATGGGTAGGTGTTATCTTTGCCTTATCGGTTTCATGCGGTACCTCTTTCTTCGTTTTGATTAACTCCCTTCCACTTCTTAGTGTCACTGCCTGTACCTGTTCTATTTCCCTCGGTAAGCTTTCTGATCGTGTTTAGGGATTAACTTAGCAAGTTGCCTGATTTGATTTTTGAACTCTTATGTCAATTCCTCAAGTTTTGTTTCTACCTTCTGGAAACGTGTTTCTGAGGCTGCTATGAAGTTTGTTAGCACCTCTTCAAGTTTCGGCTTCTTTTCCTGTGGGTAGGGCTATTGTTGGAAGTTTTGGGATGGTTGTTGCCTTTGATTTCTTTGACCGCCCCATGAGAAATTGGGGTGGTTTTTCCAACCTGGATTATAAGTATTACTATAAGGGTTATTGTTAGATCGGAAATTGTTACCCATATAGTTCATTTGTTCGCTCTCTATGCCCTGTCCGTAGGGTGGGTACTCAGGATTCACCACTCATTCACTTGCGTCGCACTGCATAACTGGATGTGCCTGCGAAGAACCATAGAAACTATCAAATTTTTTATGTAGCAAATCTACCTGATTTGATAGCGCGGTCACTGCATCAATGTTGAAAACTCCGGCTGCTTTGGCTGGTCTTGTCCTTGCAACTTGCCACTGATAGTTATTCAGTGACATCTCTTCTATAAACTCGTAGGCTGCTTCAGGAGTTTTGTTGTTCAGGGTTCCGCCGGTAGCTGAATCGGTTAATTGTCGTGTTGAAGGGTTCACACCAGTGTAAAAAGTTTGGACCTGTAGCCACAATGGTAATCCATGGTGTGGACACCTTCTCAACAAATCCTTGTATCTTTCCCATGCGTCGTAAAGTGTCTCTGAATCTATCTGCACAAAAGAAGAGATATCATTCCTTAATTTGGCCTTTTGGCTGGTGGAAAATATTTTAATAAAAATTTTTCGATCATTTGATCCCATGTAGTGATTGATCCTCGTAGAAGAGAATGTAACCACTGTTTGGCTTTATTTCTTAAAGAAAAGGGTAATAACCGAAGACAGATGGCATCATCAGAAACGCCATTTATCTTGAAGGTATCGCAAAATTGTAGAAAATTCGCTAAGTGTGTGTTAGGATCTTCATCTTACAAACCATCAAACTGAACAAACTGTTTTATCATCTGTATAGTGTTAGGTTTCAGTTCAAAACTATTTGCAGCAATAGTAGGCCTAACAATACTAGACTCAGTTCCTGTTAAACTAGATTTAACATAATCATACATAGTACGTGGAGCATGATGCTCAGCCATCTCTGGAGGTGGCAGATTATTCTCAGCCATCTCTTCTGTGGTATCTATTTCAGCTTCTTGCTCTTTGTCTATGTAGTTTAGGCTTCGCCTTATTTCTCTGCGATTTCTACGAATGGTACCTTCAATATCACTGTCGTAAAGTAGGGGTCCTATCGGGTTCCTTCTAGTCATAAACTAGAGGTACCTGAAAGGAGTGAAAGAAAGAAATTAGCAAAAATAAAAATAGACTAAAAATATAAAAGTAAATTGCAAAAAATAAAAATGGCTAAAGTAATAAAAATTGAGCGTTCTTAATATTTCAGTTCCTCGGCAACGGTGCCAAAAACTTGATCGTGTCTGTCGAGTCTTAAAATTTATAAAAAGAATGATCGAACCTGGAAACTAACTCTGACAACGATTTGAGGCAAGCGCACCTATAGACCAGTAGTATAGTTAAGGCAAGACCGGAATGTCGAACCCAAAGGAACCAAAAGTACTAATACTAACTCTCTTTTTATTATTTAGCCTAAGAATAAAGGGATTTATTTATTTAATCTAAATTAATTAACGACTAAACTAAAGATGCAAAGACAAAGAGAAAGAGTTTGGGAAAATAACTTGAGGAAAAACCAATTGATTAAGACGACACCCAAGGAAGAGTCCACCAAGACTTCACTTGTTATCTAACTCTGAACCAGACGATTTATTCACTTGACTTAATCCGAAAGATACCCTAATGTATATTAAACCCTCTCTCGAAGCGAATAACGTCTAACCCTAGGTTGATTAATTGAAATATCTTTCTAATTGAAACCCCTAGAATCGCATGAACTCGACCTATGGACTCCCATATTAGGTTTCACCCTAATCCGGCAAAATCTCGTCACCCTATCTCTAGGCGCGTGATCAACTCTGCTTAATTATGCTAGATCTACTCTTAGGCAGGGACTTTTGCTCCTCCACCTAAGCACATCATACTTGAATTAATATCCAGGAAATATCAACACAAGAATTAAGAACACATAATTAAGAACAAGTCAAATATTTATCATATAGTTCAGCAAATGATAACAAGATTCATCTTAGGTTTCATCCCCTTCAGGTATCTGAGGGTTTAGTTCATAACAATAAAAGAAAACATCTCAAAAGAAAAGATAAAACAAAACATAAGAAATCCCTAAAACCCCCTGAAGGAATTGAAGGAGAGATCTTCCGTCTTGAGTATAACTCCAGCTTCTTAAGATGGATCAACTGGCTTTCTTCTAGTAAATCTCCAC
Source organism: Gossypium australe (assembly GCA_005393395.2). Taxonomy (NCBI): domain Eukaryota; kingdom Viridiplantae; phylum Streptophyta; class Magnoliopsida; order Malvales; family Malvaceae; genus Gossypium; species Gossypium australe. The sequence continues at coordinate 124,912,078 of CM016619.1, forward strand.
AAATCGACCTCCTCTGGCCCAGTCGGATGCCCCCTGACTAAAGCCTTCGGTTTCGACTTCTGCTGAACTCCTCTTCAAGTTGCCCCATTGGGTGTTTATATAGACTTTGAGATGCCTTACTTGGCCCCTAAGTATCCTAATTCAAGTAGAATTCCTACTAGGGTGTTTGAATAGGCTTTGGAATGTGTTTCTTTGCCCCTAAGTATCCAAATCCGAGTGAAACTCTTCTTTCCTATGGCAGGGACACGTCCATGGCACACGCCCGTGTAAGTCGTGGCCAGGTCATGTTCGAGCCTGTTGAATGAGGCACGACCGTGTGGCTAGGGCCCAGGCTGTGTGGATTTCGTGATATGGCCCATTTACTCCGTTTTGGGCCCTTTTCCGTTCTTTTCATCATTGGGTGCTCTCTTGAGTATAAAACATGAAAACAAAGGATTAAGAGCACCAAATTACACAATTCAGGGCTTAAATCATCCAAAAGCATGCTAAATGTGGGCTTAAAATATGTTACTTTTATGGTTTATCAAGCATCCGCAACTACATTCGCTTTCCCCGGGTGATAATCGATCACTAACTCGTAGTCCTTCAATAATTCAAGCCACCGTCGTTGCCATAAATTTAATTCCTTTTGATTCATCAAGTACTTCAAACTCTTATGATCCGTGAAGATTCGACACTTCTCAGCATATACGTAATGTCGCCAGATCTTTAACGCGAAAACAATTGCGGCCAACTCCAGGTCATGAGTCGGATAATTCTTCTCATGTGGTTTTAGCTGCCTCGAGGTGTAAGCGACTACCTTACCCTCTTGCATCAACACATAACCGAGACCATTTAACGACGTGTCACTGTAGACCACAAACTCTTTTCTCGACTCAGGTTGTACCAAAATCGGTGCCTCTGTCAACAACGTTTTCAATCTCTCGAAACTCTGTTGGCATTTTTCAGTCCATTCAAACTTAACATCCTTATGCAATAGTTTTGTTATCAGAGTTGCAACCATAGAGAATCCCTTCACGAACCGTCTATAGTACCCCGCTAACCCCAAAAACCTTCTGACTTCCGACAAGTTCCTCGGCGGTTTCCACCCCACAATAGCCGAGACCTTTCCTGGATCAACTCTAATACCCTCACCTGACACAATGTGTCCTAAGAATCCAACCTCTCGAAGCCAAAACTCGCTCTTACTAATTTTAGCATATAACTGCTTGTCTCTCAAAATCTGTAAGACAATCCTCAGATGCTCCGCATGATCACTCTCATCTCGAGAGTAAACCAATATGTCATCAATAAAGACAACCACGAACTTGTCCAAATATGGTCGGAAGACACGATTCATTAAGTCCATAAAAACCGCAGGGGCATTCGTTAAACCGAACGGCATGACCAGAAACTCATAATGGCCATACCTCGTCCTGAATGCTGTTTTTGGCACATCTTGTTCCTTAACCCTCAACTGGTAATAACCGGACCTCAAGTCAATCTTGGAGAACACCGTAGCTCCTTTCAGTTGATCAAATAGATCATCTATCCTCGGTAAAGGATACTTGTTCTTCACAGTTATTTTGTTGAGCTGTCTATAGTCTATGCATAATCTCATCGACCCATCTTTCTTCTTTACAAAGAGTACTGGGGCACCCCACGGTGAATAGCTAGGTTTTGCAAAACCCTTATCCGTCAACTCTTGCAACTGAACTTTCAGTTCTTTCAACTCTAGTGGGGCCATCCTATACGGAGCAACCGAAATGGGTGCTGTTCTCGGAATTAACTCAATTCCAAACTTGACCTCTCTAACTGGGGGTAATCCGGGCAGCTCTTTCAGAAATACATTCGAATACTTACATACAACTGGTACTGTTTCAATCTTCACTTCAGACTCTTGAGTGTTTAGTACGAAAGCGAGATAAGATTCGTACCATTTTCTCAAATATTTCTCAGCTATCATGGAAGAAATCATCACCGGTAAACTGTCTGACTCACCTGATTCAACCCAAATAACATCCCCATTTTCACATTTCAATTCAATAAATTTACTACCACAATTCACTAAAATACTATGGGTAGTCAACCAATCCATACCAAGAATCAAATCAAATTCTTCAAACGGAAACAACATAAGGTTTGCCGGGAAACAATGACCCCTAATTATCAAAGGACAGTTCCTACACACCTTGTCAACTAACGTCTATTTACCTAGTGGGTTTGACACTTTTACAACAAATTTAGTAGACTCAACAGTCATATTCAAACTAGATGCCAATCTCATATAAATATAAGAATGAGTTGATCCCAGGTCAATTAAAGCAATAACAAAGGTGTCATAGAGAGAAAATGTACCCGTTATTACATCCGGTGATGACGCCTCTTCTCGAGCGCGAATAGCATAAGTTCTTGCTGGCACCCAACCCTCTGACCTCACAGTAGTGTCTCGTGATACACCTCTACCACTAGTCCCACCTCTTGGGTTCTTTTGTGGCCTACCTCTAAAGGATGCACTGCTTGGTCACAGTAATTTTTTATGAAATTTCATAGTAATTTTATTAAAAGTATTTGAATAATAAATAAATTTAATATTACTAAAAGAATTATATGAAGTATAAAAAACTTGATTAAAATAAAATTAAAAATCTGCTTTCTAAATAAGGAAAAAAAATCATATTAAAATAACTTGAATAATGAATGAATTTAAGATTAAAAATACATGAATTATAAATAAAATTAACACTTAATTGAAATAGAAAAGTAAAATTAGAAGGCTATTATATAAATAAACCTAATTATTTAAACAGAATAGAGAATCATATTGCATTTTCGCATAGAAATTAAGGGATTAAACTGGCAAATATTTAATATCTAAAACGCAGCATTTTGACAGGACTAGATTAAAACAATGCACAAATTATATAGATTAATTGAGAAGTAAATAAAATGTACAACATGTCTAATTGAATAACCATACAACAAAAAGGATGAAATGCACAAATACTCCATTATTGCAAAAAAGGCGTGGATCCTCGCTTTTGAATCGGATCGGGTTGGGGCAGCTTTACACGGCACTGTTTTAAGCTATTGAAGTAAGCCTAAACGGTGACGTTTTTTTAATAGGCACTAATCACTTAAAAGCAAAACAAAACCTATTCTGCTAATCCCACCAGAATTGAAAACCCTAGCCCTCTTTAGCTTTTACTCTCAGCCGCAAAAAAACCTCTCCTATCTACCACTAAAACGCCACTGTAATCGACAAATAGTGATACACCGACTTGCTTTGATATGCACTGATTTGCCCTGTTCTCCGATCAAGATCTTTATCTAGCCCTGATCGCGACGAAGAAGACGAAGATTCAACCCTCACCGAGATCTTTATCTAAACTTCGATTGTGACGGAGAAGACAAAGATCGAACAGTCTCAAGGTAAACGCTTTCTTCTCTTTTTATTTTCGAATGAATATAGAAACAAATTCAAAAAGGAAGAGAAAAAAAAAAGAAAAAAGATTCTTGAGATATGAAAATCACCTTCTGATTTTTCTTTCTGATTTCGTATTCCTTGTATTTGTGTGCGTAGTAAAAAAAATGAGGATTACATCAGGCTTTTTATAGACTAAAAATAAAAAGAAAAATGAAATACACGTTCTTCTACTGTATTCTATCCATTCTTCTACTGTCTTCTGTGGTTCTTTGCTATTTTTTTGCTTTTTGTTGTAGGTACTGCTATGGAGGAGATCCCTGCTGGCGCGCGTGCGTGCGGTAACCTCTAACAAAGATGCACTTGAGGCGCGTATGGGGAAAGCCGCGGGGCTGGAGGTTCCCAGAAACCACTAGGGTTTCTGGAAAGTGTTCTGACGATTATTATTTGGACCAACTCTGTATTGGGCATGATTAGGCATTTGGGTTTCAGATTTTGGTCATTGGGTTTTGTATTTGGGTCTTATTTTAATTTAATTTGGGTTTAGAATTTAGCTTGGGCCAATTGGGCTTTGCTTTTTTGTAAATAAAGGACTGTGGACTTTTTATTTTATTATTACTTTTTGTTTTATTTGGTTTATTTTTGGTTTTAAAATGGGCCGGGCAAAATGGGCCAATTACAGCTGCCCCTCTTTGCTCATTGTCGTGTAAGGAGAATAGAGCAAAGACTTTGAAAGGGCCAATTTTGCTTGGTCTTGTCAAATCTTGACTTCTTTCGGTGCTTTCTTCTTTGAGTAGCTTCATTCCATCCCACTGCATCTTCAGGGGCATGAAACTTGTATCTTCAATCTGTTCCACTGCAAACTCAGGGATGCCAGACTAGTATCTTCGATCCGCTTCACTCAGGAAGGCAAGATCTGCTATCTTCAATCTGCTCCACTGCAAACTCTTGGATGCTAGACTGGTATCTTTGATCTGCTCCTGCAACTTCAGGAATTCCAAATCTACTATCTTCAATCTGCTCCACTGCGAATTCAGGGATGCTAGACTGGTATCTTCGATCTGCTCCTGCAACTTCAGGAATGCCATACTGGTATCTTTGATCTGCTCCACTGCAAACTCAGGGAGACAAGATCTGAGGTCTTTGATCTGCTTCTGCAACTTCAGGAATGCCAGATCTGCTCTCTTCAATCTGCTCCTGCAACTTCAGGAATGCCAGATTGGTATCTTCGATCTGCTCCACTGCAAACTCAGGGAGACAAGATCCGAGGTCTTCGATCTGCTCCTGCAACTTCAGGAATGCTAGATTGGTATCTTCGATCTGCTCCACTGCAAACTCAAGGAAACAAGATCCGAGGTCTTCGATCTACCTTACTACACTGTCTTCTTGAGGACATAACCTGTAGAATGGGTACATTCTTATGCCTAATAATTAGGATGCCATGATTGAAATGAGTCAAATGCTCCTATTTGGACATGCTATGATATATAAATGCGAAAATGTTATAAGAATGATTCCTATTTCAAGTGTACAATGATTAGGATGCAATGGTAATGAATCAAATGCTCCTAACTAAATGTGTCTTGCAAAATTTCATGAGAATAATCCATTTTTAAAAGTTCAAGGTGTCATTGCTCATTGTTTATCAGGGCTTTATCACTGACGCATTGTGCTGACACCTCGTTCAGCTGGTATTCTCAACAGAAAACTCGAGAAAATGATTATACCTTACTCAACAGGTTTGCCCCACTATAAATTCAGGGTTCATCTTATTGTGACTTAAGGGTATAAGATTTAAATCCATCCCACTGTGACTCCAAAATGTAGGATTTGTTTCTTCTTTAATCCAACCCATTGCTATTCTAGGGTACAGGACTTGTATCATTTTCCATCCACACCACCGCAACTCAGGGGTAGAGAACTGTAACTTATTCAATCAACTAATCGCTCCCCAGGTGACCTGACCAAGTGTGTATGCATTATATTTGCATGGGTACAGAATATCATTTTTCTGCGAATGATTCCCCTTTTACACTTGGGTTAACATTGACCATTTTTCGTCGAGATTATATCACCGACGCAATATCTTGTCACCATTTTTGACAAAAATCTGAAGAGATAGCCTTAGTCTAGACTCTTCCTTAAACTTGGTGAGTTTTAAGCAATAGTCCTGTTTCAAGTTCTTGTATTATTCAGAAGCTTCCAGAGTAATATGTGAAACTCCTTTCATGAAATTATTATTAGTCCACTAATCATTATTTCAATGCAAAATGCTTGAAAGAGATCATAACAATGGACAAGAAGGAAATTAATTAGGAGCATAGCTCGAAACAAATAAGCTAAGCAAAGATAGCAATCGCGATCAAGAAGGAAATTTATTGTGAACATATTTTGAAAAGAATAATATAATCACAAATAACAAATTTAAAATGGGTAAAACGGAAACTAGGTGCCCCAGATATCGTAGCCTGAGCTTCTTTGTTCAAACTTCTTGAGGACCATTCTGAGCTCAATATGTGTTTTGGGGGATCCGGAGTACTTTTTCGATGCCCCAAGACATAACATATTTCCTCATTGTTAATTCAAGCGTAACAAGACTACTGTATGCACCACTTTTGAACAAAATTTGAGTCGCCCTTTTCGGGTTTTCAACTCAAATCCCCTTTGGTCTCAAAGCGCCCTTTGCGGGTTTTCGCCTTGGCCTCTCCTTTTTATTTCTTCTTTTGATTGAATTTTCATTTTTTTTTTCAAAGTGCCCCTTTGCGGGTTTTCACCTTGACCTCTCCTTTCAAACAGAAATCTGGATTCACCAGCTTGAGCATGTCCTTGCCATCCATCTTGGTCAAAGTTAATGATCTTTCAGAACAAGCCTTCTTCACCACATAAGGTTTTTCCAAATTTGGCAATTACCTCTGAAGTCCTTTCAGATGAGAAGAATCTTTCTTAATGCCAGGTCCCCATCATGAAATTCTCTTGGGTGAACATTTTTGTCATAAGCTCGTATCATCCGTTTTTGGTACATTCGACCATGATGAATACTTTCAATCAAGCTTACTGGAGACATTTTGTTTTATCCAATTCTTGATTCAACCAGAGCTTGGAGAAAAAAATCTTAACTTCCAACAATTGCTTCCCTTTTATAAACCAATAAGAAAGATGCTGCCCCGGTGAAGGTCCTGGCCGACGTTCAAGAAACATAGAGGATAAATGGTAACTTCTCTATGCCAACCTTTACAAGTCTCGGTCATTTTTCAAAATTTTTGAATGTTTTTGTGCTACCTTTGTTGCACTGATATGGTGTCTGATCTTTGAACAGACTGTAAATCTTTGTCATTGTGCAATTATGTTTCTTTCTGACATTATTTATTGCCACTCTTTTTTTTTGAATTTAAATTTGAATTCGAATTTGGGTTTGGATTTGAATTTGAAGTTGGATTTGGATTTGGATTTGGATTTGGATTTGGGTTTGGATTTGGATTTGGATTTGGATTTGAATTTGAATTTGATGACTGTTGACTTTGTAACTTTGGCATATGAAGCGACCTTCACCCTCTTAGTGAAGTAATTGACAACCATGAAGATGAATTGGTACCGGCTAGATGCTTTTGACGAGATCTACCCCATAACATCTATGCCCCACCTATAGAAAGAATGGAAGAGGCACATAAATCTTGTCTTCCCCAATTTGGCATTTATGGCGTGACTGATGCAATTTCCTTTTCTTGGTAAACCAGTAGCCAAATCCTCTTGATTAGCCTGGTCATTGTAGAACCATTAACATGGGTTTTTAAATAGCATACCCACATTTCAAGCCTGGCGTGCTTTGATATGATCCTGCAAAAACATCTTTGAATGATATCTCGCCTTATTTCTGTAGTGAGCTAGGCTTCGATTTTCACCTTTTTCCTAAACTCGTAACTTCTACTGACCCTTTGCAAGGTAGGATCAATTTTCCATATTAGTCCACCATCCTTAACAAATCAAAATATAGGCTACAATCTCTGTCATCTTTAAAGTCCTTAGATCTCCTAGACTCATATCTCATTCAAAAAGGGAGTCTGTAACAACGTCGCTCATGTCATTGATATCTGGGTACCTAGGTACAAAGGCAAAAAATCTATGGTATGGTCATGAAGAATGAAAGAATATTCTAAAAATAAAAGAATGTACAGTATGAAATGTAAAGAATGAAAAAATATTTACTTAAAAAAATGCATTTTATTGAAATAAAAATTCTGGACACAAGCCTATTTCACAGAAAGATTCTTATTGCCTCTAGGCTAAAAGCAATAAGCGTGTTTTGAATATTACTCTAGATTAGCTCTAAATACTACAAGAATTTCTTTCGCAGTTCGACTGTTTAGAACGTTCCCAGGTTCATAAGGGCGGATATCTGACAAGCTCCCCCTTCAATGATTTCTTCATGTATGGCATTGATGTGAATGTTTCTCATCATTTCTTCCACGCTTTCTTCCCTTGGTGTCTTTCGCTTGGGGTGAATAATCCCTCCCAATACAAAGGTTTTGGATACGTGCGGAATTATCATGGGTTCCCACTTGATTTCTTCACCACTCAAACGAGCCCTTCTTCTTTCTTGCCTTTTTTCCAACTCTTTCTTTCTTTGTTTTTCATTTGGCCTGAACCCTAAGTTAAAGCGATCTTGTTTTTCTTTCAGTGTTGTAGCCTCAACTCTTCCTTGAAGATGTCTCCCTAGTCCTTTTCCTAGCAAAGCTCCCCTTCCTACCATCATCTGTAATCCCATTCTTGTGGTCTTGGATATCTTTGGTATTGGAATCCTGTTTCCCTCTGTAATAAAGCTTGCATTTACGAATTCCAAGGATCGAAAAGAGCACTCGATTGCCTTGTCATTCATCTATAGATACGGTGCATCACTAGTTACAGCCGCGATAATATCCTCTTTGGCATTTATTGTCACTAGCTGACCCTCTGATACTAACTTTAGTTTCTGATGCAATGATGAAGGTACCGCTCCCGATGAGTGGATCCACGGTCTTCCTAGTAAGCAGTTATAGGAGGGCTTGATATCCATGAGCAAGAAGTCCACCTCATATGTTGTCGGACCGATTAGCAGCGGTATTACAATCCTCCCCATAACTCTTCTTTGCGTGCCGTCAAATGCCCTAACTATGTTCTGGCATTCTTTCATGTGGGAACTATCCACAGGTAATCTGTTTAATGTGGATAAGGATAATACATTTAACGCCGACCCATTGTCTATCAAAACCCCTATCAGTGTGTGCCCTTTGCATCTAGTGGTAATATGCAAAGCCTTAGTAGATCCTCTACCGCCCTGCGGAATTTCATCATCGTTGAAGTAAATGAAATTATCAGCACTTATATTGTTGACTAGCCGGTCCAACTTACTAACTGAGATATCATTGGCCACATATGTCTCATTCAAGACCTTCATTAGTGCATTTCTGTGTACCTCCGAACTCTGAAGCAAAGCTAACACAGATATGCGCGCTGGCTGTTTGTGCAACTGTTCTACTACACAGTATTCACAGTGTTTCAAAAATTTTAGGAACTCCCTAGCTTCCTCCTCTCTTACTGTCTCATTGACGGGTGACTCAGGCTCGACTGGTTTTCCTTTCTCTTGCTCCACTATTGGAGCTTTCCCTTTTACCAGATCATAGCGTCTCCCACTACGAGTATGAGAACCTACATCTTGATCCTCCTTTGAAGCACTAGCTGGATTCTCTTTTCCTCGGATCGTCACATTACAATCATAATTCCAAGGGACTCTCTTGCTATCCCTATATCGAAAAAACTGCTGGCTTTTGAATTATAACTCACGGTGCTACCTGTGTTCTAGCTTCATTGACTCTTGGCTTCGAGATGATCACTACTGGGCGGTTGCCCTTTTGGTCTCGTTCCGTTAATCCTTCCTCTGAAGCATAAAGCTCCCGTCCTTCTGATTCCTCAATCTCTTCGTAAAATTCCATCTTTTTATTATCCATCAAATTTTGCACTATGGCTCTGAACTCAGTTCAGTAGACTTTCGTCGGTTCCCCAGGTTGCTGAAATAATTTTTAATTAATCAGAGCCTTGCTACAAATTTTAATGCATATGATGTGATGTAATGCAAATGCATGAAATGCAATGCAAAGGCATGGAATGAATGCAAAGAAGGTGTCGATTCTGATTCAATTCCATATAAAAAACTTTATTAGAAAACAAAATTCTTTGCATAAAAGAGATTACATATATGGCTTTGCCCTAATGCCCAAAACTTTAATTTTCCTAAGTAGTGAAGCTAACTCCCATCCACGATCTGATCGCGACTCATATTGTACGCTCAGTATATCTGCCTATACCGCCAAAGTTTGCAAGTAGTCAGCTATCTCTCGAATTTGGGTTATGGCTTCTCCCATGATGTAATCCCTATTTCTAACTTGATTCTGAGAGTAATGAAGCTCCTATTGCCATCGCTCCTCATTCACTTCTAGGGACCCAATACAGTTTTGACAATTCTGCAATGCCACTTTTAATTCTTCAATTTTCTTTTTCATTTCCTCGATTTTGCTCAAACTTGCTTTTAGTTCCACCACAGAATTATGGTTTCGATGATGACAGAGAGACCTTTCCAATTCCGCCACTCTAGCCTTTAGTTCATTTCTTCCATTTTGGCTTTCTAACATTTGCCTTTCTAAAATCTCATTTCGAGCCTGCATTTCTTGAAATTTCTTTTCCCATTGCTCAGCCTTAGCTTTTTCCTCTTGCACTTCTTGCCTCCATTGATCTGCAGTTTTCCTTAATCCAGTGGTTCTCATTGATAGACGCATTTTTTTATAGTCTGTCTTTAGACTACCTAAATCCTCTTCAGCTTTATTTTTCCCTTTTTGTAACTTCTCTGCTTTTGACTTCTGTACCTCCACATCTAGTCTCAAGTGCATTTTTTCTTCCTCCAACTGCTCAATTTTCTTCCCAAGCTCTGAACTCTGTTTTTCAAAGTTCTGCTTTATAATCTCTAGCTCTGTCAGGACTACTCGCAAGCATTCCTCCATTGATCGAGCACTGTCTAAATTCCAACGAGTTCGCTTCCAAGCATCAGCAATTTCTCGAATCCTTTTCTTATCATTTTCTCCTATATAGGAGAATTCACTTTGAGCTAACCCGTGTGTCACCGGCACAAACTGTCTGGACTTATACTGTCTTGCTGCAAGCAAAGGAGCATATCTAATGGCTCCCCAAATTCCAGGTAAGGGGACCCAATCAAAACTTCCACATCTATAAAGTATCTCATCAGGCACCATCCATGGGGCTCTCCACTCGATGTCCTCCTCTTGGAGATTCTGAAAATCATTATCCACTTTTCTTCTGATACATCCTCGCGCCTTGACGTAGCTACTTCTTCTTTTAAAGGTGAATAATTTTTATAGAAAGGTCGGTAAGAGACTTTATCTACCTTCCAGAAGTGGCCGTGAAACCATATCATCAACAATTGTGCACATCCAACGAACCTACCTTCTCCTATTGTTTGACACGCATTTAAAGATCTGAAGGTCTCAGCGAGAATTGCAGAGAATTGCAGGAACAGGTGTAACTTGCTTATCCAACCGATCAAATAAGTCCATAAATGCTTCATCTATATGCCTTAGAGCTTTAGGGAAAATGACTAATCCGTAAATGCTCAAAGCAAATATATCAATTTTCCTCTTTACGTCAAGGTGCGTCAAGACCAAATCTCTCAAGTTTACCCAATTAATACATTTTCCTTCGCGCTTTTGCTGAATTCAAGTTGAAACCCACTGCTCACTTATTCTAGTAATCTTTATCAATCTCTTCACAAAGAAAGGCATATTAACAGCCCTAGTATAAAATTTATCGATCTGAACCTCTGGACAACAAAGTAAAATGGTGTATTCCTCTATAGTAGGCACCAAATTTACCTTCCCAAAAGTGAAACAACCATATGCAGAATTCCAGAATTGAACCATAGCCCGAAACAAGTGCTTATCTATCTTGACATCAAGTAAATAAGAAATATCACCATAGCTGCGGTAGAACATCTATTTAGTCTCATACTCCCAATGAGTCCAAATATCCCTCAATTCTTGAAGCTCATTTTACGTCACACTAATGCGGGTAAAGTCCCACAGTTCTGACGTGTATCCTTCAACTAAACTATCCCCTTTTTCCAATTACAACTCTTCTGACCACGTGCGAACAGCCTCATTGTCCTCCACTTTATTAAGAAATTCGTTTCCCATGGCAAACTTTCTATCTTAGCTACCGAACAGGAATCGACACCTCTTTAATGTGAAATGACATGCAAATAAGAAAACAAATCAAAACACAAGAAGTCAGTATCGCATAAAAATCCAAACAAGTAAAATATCATCAAACCTCCATCCGAGTAACCACTATAATTCGGAATAGCTCTATCTAGGGTGGGTTCTTAGGGTTCACTTATATGTGGTTTGGTTCTAAAGAGAGGGTACCTGAACCAGCAGATTCCTCAATCCTCACCCATTATAGGCTCATATGGATCGAGTTCAGTTCAGCGGAATACATTTCCCTATGGCCATAAGGAGATGAAAATCTCACGAAGCACATAGGTACAGATGTATTCCAAAAGCAGTCCACTGGCCCATGCGGAGGTGAAAACCTCACTAAGGCATAGCTTCTTGCTCTCACTTAAAGGTGTGATCACAACGGTCATGCAGTGCAATGCCAAAATATTTTATAAGACTCGACATTATTGCAATCATAGCACAAATAAATGCATCAAAAGAAACATGATTTTTCAAAACAATTTTCCAAATTTTCAATCAAAAGGACAAAAATTAATCAATTTATGGCCTGGCTCTCAATCAGTCCCCAGTGGAGTCGCCAAGCTGTCGAAACCATTTTTTTTTAGTTTGAAAAACGAGGATCGACTTTTCAAATGAAATTGGAGTCGCCACAGATCTTTTATTCGAGGTGTGATCGGATCACCTTGAGATGAATTATTTTAATAAAACATTTTGATTTATTAAAACAATAATTTTGGTCTGCGAAATCTAAGAAAACATGTTCGGGAGTCGGTTACGTGCGAGGAAGGATTAGCAGCCTCGTAACTCCCAAAATTAGTACCAAATTGATTAATTAATGTCCTAATGTCGAAAAATTGAAAAATTTTGAAAATGCAATTTCTTTGAAAAAGGGTTGAATATTCCAAATATAAGATTCATTCGCTCTAAAGGCACTAAATACTACACCCAGTACGTTAGGATGCAATATCTTGGACCCTCAAAGTCGAGATCATCTTATAATTTCAGAATCATGTGATTGAAAAAGGATATTAAGTCTTTTTGGTCAAACGAAGAAACCGCGACCCAATACGTTAGGGTCCAATTTCTCAGATTTCCCAAAACACCAAATATCACCTTATTTTGAAAATCTTTTGAGTAATCAAAATGTATTTTATTTGACTTGCTTAGGATAAAAAAAACAATTAAAATTGACCAATTTGCATCATTATTGATAATAATACATAGTGTTAAACATAAAATTCATGCTTTATGGCAACAATTACATATGAAGGAACAATATTATATGAAAATATCAAGAAATCAAAATAATAAAATATACAATGATAATTCAACATACACTTTACCAATATCGATATTAGTGTCTAAAATCCATAAATTAAAAGATAATTTTTACAAGAATACCAAATAAATTGATATAATCCAAATGCGACAAAAAAAATGAATATCATAAAAGAAAACCATTTGCAAATAGTATTATATGAATTATAAATTATATACAATCTATAAAAGCATAAATATGGTACAAATTATTAAAGCAAAGCAACACATAGAAAAAAAAATGAAATTAAATACTTGTGTAATAATTTTAAATAAAATACATGTATTAATGGAAAATAAAACCAATTAAACATTGAAAGACAAATTTCACAGTAATTTTATTAAAAGTATTTGAATAATAAATAAATTTAATATTATTAAAAGAATTATATGAAGTATAAAAAAAACTTGATTAAAATAAAATTAAAAATCTGCTTTCTAAATAAGGAAAAAAAAACATATTAAAATAACTTGAATAATGAATGAATTTAAGATTAAAAATACATGAATTATAAATAAAATTAACACTTAATTGAAATAGAAAAGTAAAATTAGAAGGTTATTATATAAATAAACCTAATTATTTAAACAGAATAGAGGATCATATTGCATTTTTGCACAGAAAATAAGGGACTAAACTGGCAAATATTTAATATCTAAAACGCAGCATTTTGACAGGACTAGATTAAAACAATGCACAAATTACATAGATCAATTGAGAAGTATATAAAATGTATAACATGTCTAATTGAATAACCATACAACAAAAAGGACGAAATGCACAAATACTCCATTATTGAAAAAAAGGTGCGGATCCTCGCTTTTGAATCAAATAAGGTCGGGGCAGCTTTACACGGCACTGTTTTAAGCTATTGAAGTAAGCCTAAACGGTGACGTTTTCTTAATAGGCACTAATCACTTAAAAGCAGAACTAAACCTATTCTACTAATCCCACCAGAATTGAAAACCCTAGCCCTCTTTAGCTTTCACTCTCAGCCGCAAAAAAACCTCTCCGATCTACCACAAAAATGCCACTGTAATCGGCGAATAGTGATACACCGACTTGCTTTGATATGCGCTGATTCGCCCTGTTCTCCGATCGAGATCTTTATCTAGCCCCGATCATGACGGAGAAGACAAAGATCGAACAGTCTCAAGGTAAATGCTTTCTTCTCTTTTTATTTTCGAATGAATATAGAAACAGATTCAAAAAGGAAGAGAAAAAAACAAAAGAAAAAAGATTCTTGAGATATGAAAATCACTTTATGATTTTTCTTTCTGATTTCGTATTTCTTGTATTTGTGTGCGTAGTAAAAAAATGAGGATTACATCAGGCTTTTTATAGCCTAAAAATAAAAAGAAAAATGATATACACGTTCTTCTACTGTATTCTATCCGTTCTTCTACTGTCTTCTGTGGTTCTCTGTTATTTTTTTACTTTTTGTTGCAGGTATTGCTACGGAGGAGATCCCCGCTGGCGCGCGTGCATGTGATAACCTCTGACGAAGATGCACGCGAGGCGCATGAGGGGAAAGCTGCGGCGCTGGAGGTTTCCAGAAACCACTAGGGTTTCTGGAAAGTGTTCTGACGATTGGGTTATTTGGGTCAACTCTGTATTGGGCCTGATTAGGCATTTGGGTTTCAGATTTTGGTCATTGGGTTTTGTATTTGGGTCTTATTTTAATTTAATTTGGGTTTAAAATTTAGCTTGGGCCAATTGGGCTTTGTTGTTTTGTAAATAAAGGACTGTGGACTTTTTATTTTATTATTACTTTTTGTTTTATTTGGTTTATTTTTGGTTTTAAAATGGGTCGGGCGAAATGGGCCTATTACAATATTGTTTTCTGAGTTTTTATGGAAGAAAATGAATGTTAGTGAGTTAAGGAACAACTTTTGTGAAAGGTGTTACCATGAAAACACCTAAATGAGACCTATTAGTAAAGGTCAAATTTGTGTAATAAATGCATGAAGTAATTGGTTTTGTGAGTTGTTGTAAGAGAAATAAATGTTCAACTAGGCTTGTTTAATGAGAAAATGTGATGAAAAACAATTTACGAGCCTAGGGGCAAAATTGTAATTTTGCCAAAGTAGAAGGGCAAAATGGTCATTTTTGCCTAAGTAGAAATTTTGATATATCATGAATTATAAAGTGATTGAATGAGTGAATTTTATTATTATAGATCAAGAAGAGCACGGAAACAACCTTGACCGAGGAAAAGGCAAGGTTACAGACTAAAATGTCGATTAATACATTTTGCACCGAGGTAAGTTTATGTGTAAATGATACATCTGTAATACATATGTTGTTACTCATTGGTGCATTGTATGAATGAGATAAGTTATGTTTGAGATTGATTGAAATTGATAGATAGTGAATAATTCTCGTATGAACCTCGGAATAGATATGTAAGTGCGAAGAAAAAAATATTCGTAAATATTCTTATTGGTGGGTTATGTGCGATACCACTGTAATTATTTTTTTGGTGGGCTATGTGCGATACCACCTTATTATTCACGATGGGCTGTGTGCGATGCCATAGTTTGTATTATCATTTGGTGGGCTATGTGCGTAACCACCATAAATATTCTTGTTGGTGGGCTATGTACGATACCACCCTATTATTGATTAATGGTGGGCTGTGTGCGAAACCACCAGGTACTTAGTATTATTCAAATGGTTCATCGAGAAATTGTCTATGTAAATGTTTCATGTGGCTTTGTGGTGATGAGTACAGGATACGTGAGCAATAAAAATTTTATACGGTTGGAAGGTGGTAAGAGATGAGATGAGTAAGCATGGTTATGAAAATGTGAATTATTCTTGTTTAGTATGAAATGTTATTGACTGATTAGCACATGCTATGATGCTTATTGTTTACATGTAAACTTACTAAGCTTAAAGCTTACTCCCTTTCTTTTCTCTTGTTTTATAGTGTCAAAGAGTCGGCTCGGGATACGAAGATAATTTGAAGATCATCCACACTATCAGCTCATCTCGGTATATTAGACTTAGCATTTTGAGTATGGCATGTATAGGGGCTAGACATAGTGAAATGTTTTGTTGTTTTAGCCAAGTGTGTTGGCTCTTTTAAAGATGAACACTTTTGTAAATGGCCATATTTAATAGCTCATTATCATTATATATATGAAAAGATGAGGTTATTCATGAATGTGTATGATACATGATTGAGTTTCTTGGTAAATGGTTGAATGTGATTGATGTTGTATGAGTTAGGGTGATAAAAAGAGCTTAGCAAATAGCCTTGTTCTTATCCACATGGGTAGGCACACAGGCGTATGTCTAGGCCGTGTGTGACGCACGGTCAGTCCCATGGGTGTGTGACCAGGCCGTGTGTCCCTTGCATGTTAGTGTTGCAAGTCAGTGTCGACCACAGGCTAGACACACGGGCATGTGCCCCTTATTTGGTTACTGACGTCACAAATAGAATACCCAGGTTTTCACACACGAGTGATGACATGGGCGTGTCTAGGCCGTGTGGAGGACACGAGCATGTGTCTGGCAGTGTGAAAACACCTGTAGGTTCGAAAAGAAAATAAATTCCACATGGGCTGGGGACATGGGCGTGTGTGACCACACAGCCTGCGCACACGGACGTGTCCCATTTCACACGAGCGTGTGGCCCTGTTAAGGCAAAATTTTTCTAAGTATACAAAAGATCCCGGTTTGATTTTGAGGCCCTCCGTTTGCATTGTAAGGCCTCGTAGGCCCATAATAAGAATGTTATGAATGTGAAGGAAAGATTTTATATTAGAATGAAATTTGATAGCCCAAAGTTGTATGTTAAAGTGCGTTAAATCATGTAATGCCTCGTACCCGGTTCCGGCATTGAATACGGGTAAGGGGTGTTACACATGTCTTGATACGACTATGTAAAAACATCTTTTAATTATTGAAGTAATTCAATAATGTCTCGCTTTGTCTCTGCAGTGATGCAAGCCCCGATTTTCACCTCTTTCTTTTATTGTTTGTCTCCCAAGCTCACAATTTCTACTGACTCTTTGTAAGGTAGGATTTATTTCTTATCTTGTTCTATCATCCTTAACAAATCAGGAGATAGGTTACAATCTCGACTATCTTCAAAATCTTGAAGTTCCTCTGGACACATCCTACTCAAAAGGAGACTCCGAGTTACCAGCGTCGCTCGTATCATTGATATTTAGAGACCTGTTGTAGGAATAAAGGAAGACCCAAAGAACAAATAAATCTCAGAATAATTATCTGTGTGGTATAAGTATGAATGAAAAAAAATAAAAGAATATTTGCCAAAATGAGACACGAAGATGTATTTTATTAAAATAAAAATAGTGGACATATGCATTTTTCACAAAAGGATTCTTATTGCTCCCAGGCTTAGAGCAATAAGTGTGTTTTGAACATTACTATGAACAATAAGTGTGTTTTGAACATTACTATGAATTAGTTCTAAAAACTACAGGGATCTCTTTCGCAGTCTGATTGTTCAGAAAACTTCCATGTATATAAGGGCAAATGCCTGATAGGTTTTCTTCACCGATTCCTTCTTCGGATATGGCATTGATGCTCAGATTTCCCAACATTTCTTCCGTAGTTTCTTTTTTCAACATTTTCCGTTCAGGATAAATGGTTTCTCCTGACACGAACGTTTTAGATGTATGGGGAAAGATCATCGGTTCCTATTTAATCTCTCCTCCACTTAGTCGCACTATTCTTCTTTCTTATTTCTTCTCCAACTCATTCTTCTTTTGCATTGCATCTGGCTTGTATCCTAAGCCAAAGCGGTTTTACTTGTCCATCAGTATTGGTTCCTCGACCCTTCCTTGTAGGTATTTTTCGATTCCTTTCCCATGTAAGGCTTTTTTTTCCAACCGTCAACTGCAGGCCCATCCTTGTGGTTTTGGATATTTTTGACATTAGGATCTTGTTTCCTTCGACAATGAAAGTTGCATTAACAAATTCCAATGATCAAAATGAGTATTCTATTGCATTTTTATCTGTTCCTATGTATGGTGTTTCACTAGTTACGAATGCAATGATATCCTCTTCAGCGTTTATCATCACCACTCGACCCTCTGTTACCAACTTCAGTTTTTGGTGTAGTGACAATAGTACTACCCCAACCAAGTGAATCCAAGGCCTCCCAAATAAACAATGATAAGAGGGCTTGATATCCATAACCAAAAAGTCTACCTCATATGTGTTCGGACCAATTAAAAGAGGTATTTCAACCTTTCCCATCACTCTCCTTTCTGTACCATCGAATGCTCTCACTATGTTTTGGCACGTCTTCATATAAGAGCTATCCACTGGCAATCTAATCAGTATGGATAGAGGCAAGACGTTCAACATAGATCTATTGTCGATTAACTGTAACATCCTGAATTTTAGGGCCTGTGCATTTTGTGTAATGAATGCTTAAATATGTTAAATTGAGAATTGAGGTATTAATTGGGCTTAGGAATGGGCTGAGACCTCAGTTAAAATATTCTGTTTGGGCATTATAAGTTTTAAAGATAGTTATCTATGTTAAAAATATCAAGATTGGGCTTGTGGCCCAGTGGCAAAATGGCGCCACTAAGAGGGAAGGGAGTTGCGTCACTAGCAAAGGAGGAGGCCCAAGTTTTGGCCACTTGGAGCCCATGATTTGGGCCAAATTCAGCATTTAAAGAGGAGCTAGGGGGGATGGCACAAGGCTATAATTTAGGAAAATTTTAATGTTTTTAATTTGTGGATAATAAGCTGATAAAAGAGGGAGGAGTTGGAGCTAATTAAGTCTCTTTTGGATGAGTTAGTAGATTAAGATAAAGGAAAAAAGAAAGGATTTATCTGCAAGGTTAGGTAAGTGCCGAAATTTCTATAAATAGGGGGGATATCTCATCAATTCTGGCATTTAAACCCTACTCTTTTCTTCATTCTTTGTGCCGAAAATTAGTGGCTAAGTTCTTGTCATCTTTTTCATTCTCTGTCGAAATCACCACTCCATTCTCCCTCTCTATTTTCTTTTCTTTTTTGGCCAAACTATCTGACAACTTCTTTCTCATCTCTTTCAAATATTTTAGCCGAAATTCTAAGCCTTTCCTTGATTCTTTTTACTTTCTTCCTAAGCCAAAGCTGAAACACTCTATTTAGATCTTTTAAAAGTCGGAAGCGCATCAGTTCATCTTTTTTTAGGATTTTCATAAAGGCCGAAATCCTTAGATCTCATCTCCTGTGTTTGCCGAATTCCCTCTGAGGTATCTGCTTGTGCCGAATCTCGAAAGAAACTGAAGGTAAGTATTGATTCGTAAGATTTCAATCTTTTCCGGCTTTTTAGGGACTCTAGCCGAATGGCTATAAGGAAACTAATCTTAAGTTTTTCTCTTATTTGCGGCATTCCGGGATTTGAAGAGGAGTCAATCGCTTAGATCTCTAAGATAGAGTTCAGTAACACTCGAATCGTGTTACTTTCGGGATTTCAAGGTAAGGAGATTTATTATTTTTAGCATGTAAATTCGGGTATTTATTAATCCTTGGTCGAATGTAGGGGAGCCAAATCTTCGTATTCTTCCGGCTTTTGAGCAAGGTTTTAGACTAAGGGTTGTAGATCCGGATAGTAAGGATTTAACTAAGGGAGTAAAACTATGCGTTATCAGGTGTGTAGCAGTTCCACACCATTTAGATTGCCTGTTAAAATGTGTTATAAATCTGTTATATTCTGATAAATGCTGAAATTTCGGCTTCATGGTTGAAACCCGAGGAGGGTAAAAGCGAATCACCAGGTTAGTGATCTCTGTCATTCCTAAGTGAATGTTCTTGTTAAGGTGACATATGTGATAACTATGCTGTTTTCTGTGATTGCATGGGGTTGAGTTTAATGAAAGGGGAAGTGTTCTGTTGTAGCGGCTTCTTCCGTGACCTATTGTAGCGGCTTCTGCCGTGACCTGTTGTAGTGGCTTTTGCCATGACCTGTTATAGTGGCTACGACCATGATCTGACGATGAGCAGCATGACTGCCATCGATGGTGTGTAGCGGTGTGGGTTGATTGTAGAAATCCCCAATGGTGTCACTGGCAGGTAAGGGTGGCGTGTAGCGGATGGAAACCTAGGATTTGGGTTGGGCTTTGCATATTTTCTGATATATTATATTCTGTTATATGTTCTGTGGGGTTAAGGCCCAAATCTAATGGTGCATGAGGGTTGCACACTGAGTCTCGCGACTCACCCTATTATTTAAAAATTTCAGGTAGCACCTAGTGCAACGGACTAGGCTGGAGAGGAGCGCGAGGTGGCCATGCGAGAGAGTTCTTGATCCAGCAGAAGATTTTACTTAGAGTATTGTTTTTAATATTTTGATTAAGGGTTTTAAATTTCGTTGTAATAAGGCCTTGGGCCACTAGACTATTATTTATGTTTTGGTTTTATGTTGGGCTTTTATTACTGGGCATTTAAATTTTATATTTAAATTAAGTTAAGACATGAATAAAATCTCGGTTTTTATTTAAAATTCACCAAGGCATTTTATAACTTTATATCGTATACAACTTAATAAATTATTAAGTTTTCGGTATAAATATTTAAACTTGATATTTGTTTTCCAAAGTGCCACGTCTTTTTATAAAATTTCCTTAGTGACATACCAGATCCGGTTGTAGTGTTCGGGCCGGGTTTGGGGTGTTACAAATTGATATCAGAGCCCGGTTCAAAACTCGGCTTTGGGGGTTTTTGGGCTCAGAACATTTTCTAAAAAATGGGTTTTTGAAAACATGTACATTTATAAATAATACAGGCTGGTTTTTCGGCATGGCACCTGCGTCTCCGGCCCAAGTCCGCCAGGTAAGTATTCTGAACTTACTGTTTGTTATATATGTATGTGGGCTTGATGGGCTTTAAGGGACGTAGATTATTTTAACTAGAACTTGATGGACTTTAGGCTTAGCTTAAGCAACTTCTTAAATCTCATAAGACTTAATTTCACTAAACAAAACCCGTGAACGAGGGTGTGGTAACAGGCATGCGCATGTCTAGGATTGGATCCGGAAGAGCCTGGTACTTAAGCAGTCCTAGTGAATCACCTCCTCTTCGCTGGAATCCTACCTGGTGCGTAGTGACTGTTCACCCTAGCCACGAGGATTTGTTGACGGGCCAGAATCTATAATTAAAACCCGAAAGGGACCAGCCACCTTATTTTTACAAAATTGCTAAAATACCCTTATTTTGGAAAAATACCAAGATTTGCAAATATACCCCGATTCACAAAGTCAACGAAATTTTTCCTTAGGAAATATATATATACACACACAACACACGACAACAACCAAAAACCCACAAACACATGAGCACTACTATTATTCTTTTGAAATCAAATTCTCCAAGATATTCCTGTTTAAAAAAAATACCCCCTTAGTTTTGTAAAATTTTGAAAATACCTTTGATTTGTAAAAATTTCCCAAAATATCCCTGATTTGTAAAATTACCAAAATACCCTGATTTGTAAAATGACCAAAATACCCCCAGATTACAAAATTACTGAAATACCCCTGGATTGCAAAAATTACCAAAATACCCTTATTTCATGAAATCAACAAGGAACTCTATTTTGAAAATTACGAAAATACCCCTATAGGATAAAATTACGAAAATACCCCTAGGTAGTGGAATAACGAAAATACCCCTATGTATTGAATGTGGGTTCATGGATGTTATATGTTTGTTGATGTGTGATGGTTGAATATATGTGGTCTCTAGAATTAGGAGATAAACTTGAGACTGAAATTGTAGATAGGTTCGAATTCGAAAGAACTACTCTTAAAACTACTTCCCATAAGATTGTTCATGGTTAATCAGTGAAAGAAATTAATAATTCATAAAATTTCTAATTCAGATAATACGAGAATCAACGATGAGCGCTAGAAGAGGAAGAAGAGGCCGCGGCCGAGGCGTGGAACTGTTAGGACTGATGTGCTGACTCAGCTAGTTAGGGAGGTACTGAAGGAGGTTAAAAAAATCGGTGAAACACTTCGGGTTGGGTGCGTGGGCTGTAAGAAAAAAAAGAGATCGTAGTTTTCTAGGATTGCAGTCTCGTTCTGTGAAGCATGTTAAGGTACGTCCAAACTTTCGTGTTTGCGAATATTGCAGAAGGCGTCATCCGGGTGAATATTGGAGGAAGTCAGGAATGTGTTTAAGATGCGGGTCTGAGGAGCATAAGGCTCAGGATTGTTCAATCACCATTAAGTAGGGTATGTTCTGTGTGAATGCTATATTTTTGGGTATAGAAACTGTATGCGTGCAATGTTTATTTATTATTAAATTAGAGTGCACAGCGAAAGCATAGTGGTGAGACTTAGGTAGTACGATTACTAGTTAGTTGGAAATTTTGAGGACGAAATTTCTTTAAGGAGGGTAGAACTGTAACATCCAAAATTTTAAGGCCTGTGCATTTTGTGTAATGAATGCTTAAATATGTTAAATTGAGAATTGAGGTATTAATTGGGCTTAGGAATGGGCTGAGACCTCAGTTAAAATATTCTGTTTGGGCATTATAAGTTTTAAAGATAGTTATCTATGTTAAAAATATCAAGATTGGGCTTGTGGCCCAGTGGCAAAATGGCGCCACTAAGAAGGAAGGGAGTTGGCGTCACTGGCAAAGGAGGAGGCCCAAGTTTTGGCCACTTGTAACCCATGATTTGGGCCAAATTCGACATTTAAAAAGGAGCTAGAGGGACGGCACAAGGATATAATTTAGGAAAATTTTAATGTTTTTAATTTGTGGATAATAAGCTGATAAAGGAGGGAGGAGTTGGAGCTAATTAAGTCTCTTTTGGATGAGTTAGTAGATTAAGATAAAGGAGAAAAGATAGGATTTATCTGCAAGGTTAGGTAAGTGCCGAAATTTCTATAAATAAGGGGGGATATCTCATCAATTCTGGCATTTAAACCCTACTCTTTTATTCATTCTTTGTGCCGAAAATTAGTGGCTAAGTTCTTGTCATCTTTTTCTTTCTCTGCCGAAATCACCACTCCATTCTCCCTCTCTATTTTCTTTTCTTTTTTGGCCGAACTATCTAACACTTTCTCATCTCTTTCAAATATTTTAGCCGAAATTCTAAGCCTTTCCTTGATTCTTTTTACTTTCTTCCTAAGCCAAAGCTGAAACACTCTATTTAGATCTTCTAAAAGCCGAAAGCGCATCAGTTCATCTTTTTTTGGGATTTTCATAAAAGTCGAAATCCTTAGATCTCATCTATTGTGTTTGTCGAATTCTCTCTGAGGTATATACTTGTACCGAATCTCGAAAGAAACTGAAGGTAAGTATTGATTCGTAAGATTTCAATCTTTTCTGGCTTTTTAGGGACTCTAGCCGAATGGCTATAAGGAAACTAATCTTAAGTTTTTCTCTTATTTGCGGCATTTCGGGATTTGAAGAGGAGTCAATTGCTTAGATCTCTAAGATAGAGTTCAGTAACACTCGAATCGTGTTACTTTCGGGATTTCAAGGTAAGGAGATTTATTGTTTTTAGCATGTAAATTCGGGTAGTTATTAATCCTTGGCCGAATGTAGGGGAGCCAAATCTTCGTATTCTTCCGGCTTTTGAGCAAGGTTTTAGAATAAGGGTTGTAGATCCGGATAGTAAGGATTTAACTAAGGGAGTAAAACTACGCGATATAAGGTGTGTAGCACTTCCACACCATTTAGATTGCCTGTTAAAATATGTTATAAATCTGTTATATTTTGATAAATGCCGAAATTCCGGCATCATGGTTGAAACCCGAGGAGGGTAAAAGCGAATCACCAGGTTAGTGATCTCTGTCATTCCTAAGTGAATGTTCCTGTTAAGGTGACATATGCGATAAGTATGTTATTTTCTGTGATTGCATGGGGTTGGGTTTAATGAAAGGGGAAGTGTTTTGTTGTAGCGACTTCTGCTGTGACCTATTGTAGTGGCTTCTGCCGTGACCTGTTATAGTGGCTACGGCCATGATCTGATGATGAGCAGCATGACTGCCATCGATGGTGTGTAGCGGTGTGGGTTGATTGTAGAAATCCCCAATGGTGTCACTGGCAGGTAAAAGTGGCGTGTAGTGGATGGAAACCTAGGATTTGGGTTGGGCTTTGCATATTTTCTGATATATTATATTCTGTTATATGTTCTGTGATGTTAAGGCCCAAATCTAATGGTGCATGAGGGTTGCACACTGGGTCTCGCGACTCACCCTATTATTTAAAAATTTCAGGTAGCACCTAGTGCAACGGACCGGTTGGAGAGGAGCGCGAGGTGGCCATGCGAGAGAGTTCTTGATCCAGCAGAAGATTTTACTTAGAATATTGTTTTTAATATTTTGATTAAGGGTTTTAAATTTCATTGTAATAAGGCCTTGGGCCACTAGACTATTATTTATGTTTTGGTTTTATGCTGGGCTTTTATTACTGGGCATTTAAATTTTATATTTAAATTAAGTTAAGACATGTAAAAAATCTCGGTTTTTATTTAAAATTCACCAAGGCATTTTATAACTTTATATCTTATACAACTTAATAAATTATTAAGTTTTCGGTATAAATATTTAAACCTGATATTTGTTTTCCAAAGTTCCACGTCTTTTTATAAAATTTCCTTAGTGACATACCAGATCCGGTTGTAGTGTTTGGGCCGAGTTTGGGGTGTTACATTAACACTCTTGGCAATGTATATCCTTTGCAGCGGGTAGTGATGTGCAGGGCCTTCGTGGATCCCATGCCCCCTGGAGGTATTTCATCATTATTGAAAAAGATAAAATTATCGTCTCTCAGATTGTTAACCAAACGATCTAGCTTGTTTACAGAGATATCACCAGCGATATAAGTTTCATTTAACACCTTCATCAACGCGCTATGATGTGACTCTTAGCTCAAGAGCAAAGCTAGTACTGATATGCGAGCTGGTTGTTTATGTAGCTGTTCTACAACACTATGCTCGCTATGCTTCAAGAATTTCAAGAATTCCTTAGCCTCGTTCTCAGTTACTGGCTCATTAACAAGTGATTCAAGCCTAACTGTCTTTTCTTTCTTTTTTTCAACAGCCAGGGTTTTTCTTTTAACGGGCTCATTTCTTGCACTTGCAGGGTCATACCGTCTCCCACTGCGCGTGAAGAAACCAATATCCTGCCCCTCTTCTGATGTGCTAACTAAGTTCTCCTCTTTTGGGATCATTACGTTGCAGCTTTAATTTCATGGAACCCTTTTGCTATCCCCGTAGGGAAAAACCATGGGTTTCTGAATTATGACTCTTGGCACAGTTTGTGTTCCCGCCTCATTACTTCTTAGTCGTGAAATAAACACCACTGGGTGGTTAACCTTGTAAACCTTCTTCATTGATCCTTCCTCTGAGGCGCAATCATCTCCTCCTTCTAAGCTTTTGACATCTTCAAAAATTTTGATTTCTTTGTTATCCATCAGACTTTGCACTAGAACCCTGAACTCAACGCACTCTTGGATCTCATGATCCTCTTTAGCCTGGAACTCACAATAGCTCTACACTCCTTTGGGTCTCTCCTCTGAATCTTGTCTGATTAATCTTCCGTCTATCAGTTTTTGCCAGGCCCATTTCAGTGGGGATTTCACCTCTGCAACATCGATTTTGGTCCTCTTTCTTTCACTCTCAATTATCGCATTTACCCCTTGGTCTGAATGACCGGGTAATGGATTTCCTACCACATTAGATCCCGATGGAGCATCGAACCTTACGATCCTCATCTTGATAAACCTTTCAATCAACTTTTTAAATATAGTGCAGTTCTCAATTGAGTGCCCCGTTATTCCTGCGTTGTACTCGCATTAAGCATTAGCATCATACCATTTTGGGAACGGAGGTTGCATGGGTTTTAGGTAAAATGGGGATACCACATACCTGTCAAAGAAATTCTGATATAACTCTCTATATGTCATCGGTATGGGTGTGAATTGGAGTTTTTCCGTGTTTGGCCTTGAGTTAGATTCTTGCCTTAATGGCCTTGAGTTCTTCTGTGTTTTTCCTTTAATGAGCTCATTTCTTGCACTTGCAGGGTCATAGCGTCTCCCACTGTGCCTGAAGAAACCAATATCCTTCCCCTCTTCTGATGTGCTAACTAAGTTCTCCTCTTTTGGGATCATTACGTTGCAACTTTAATTTTATGGAACCCTTTTGCTATCCCCGTAGGGAAAAACCACGGGTTTCTGAATTATGACTCTTAGCACAGTTTGTGTTCCCACCTCATTACTTCTTAGTCGTGAAATAATCACCACTGGGTGGTTAACCTTGTAATCCTTCTCCATTAATCCTTCCTCTGAGGCGCAATCATCTCCTCCTTCTAAGCTTTTGACATCTTCAAAAATTTTGATTTCTTTGTTATCCATCAGAATTTGCACTAGAACCCTGAACTCAACGCACTCTTGGATCTCATGATCCTCTTTAGCATGGAACTCACAATAGCTCTACACTCCTTTGGGTCTCTTCTCTAAATCTTGTATGATTAATCTTCCGTCTATCAATTTTTGCCAGACCCATTTCAGTGGGGAGTTCACCTTTGCAACATCGATTTTGGTTCTCTTTCTTCCACTCTCAATTATCGCATTTACCCCTTGGTCTGAATGAACGGGTAATGGATTTTCTGCCACATTAGGTCCCGATGGAGCATCGAACCTTACGATCCCCATCTTGATAAGCCTTTCAATCAACTTTTTAAATATAGTGCAGTTCTCAATTGAGGGTCCCGTTATTCCTGCGTGGTACTCGCATTAAGCATTAGCATCATACCATTTTGGGAACGGAGGTTGCATGGGTTTTAGGTAAAATGGGGATACCATATACATGTCAAACAAATTCTGATATAACTCTCTATATGTCATCGGTATGGGTGTGAATTGGAGTTTTTCCGTGTTTTTCCTTTTAATGGCCTCATTTCTTGCCCTTGTAGGGTCATAGCGTCTCCCACTGTACGTGAAGAAACCAATATCTTGCCCCTCTTCTGATGTGCTAACTAAATTCTCCTCTTTTGGGATCATTACGTTGCAGCTTTAATTTCATGGAACCCTTTTGCTATCCCCGTAGCTAAAAACCACGGGTTTCTGAATTATGACTCTTGGCACAGTTTGTGTTCTCGCCTCATTACTTCTTAGTTGTGAAATAATCACCACTGGGTGGTTAACCTTGTAAACCTTCTCCATTGATCCTTTCTCTGAGGCGCAATCATCTCCTCCTTTTAAGCATTTGACATCTTCAAAAATTTTGATTTCTTTGTTATCCATCAGACTTTGCACTAGAACCCTGAACTCAACACACTCTTGGATCTCATGATCCTCTTTAGCATGGAACTCACAATAGCTCCACACTCCTCTGGGTCTCTCCTCTGAATCTTGTCTGATAAATCTTTCGTCTATCAGTTTTTGCCAGACCCATTTCAGTGGGGAGTTCACCTTTGCAACATCGATTTTGGTTCTCTTTCTTCCACTCTCAATTATCGCATTTACCCCTTGGTCTGAATGAACGGGTAATGGATTTTCTGCCACATTAGGTCCCGATGGAGCATCGAACCTTACGATCCCCATCTTGATAAGCCTTTCAATCAACTTTTTAAATATAGTGCAGTTCTCAATTGAGGGTCCCGTTATTCCTGCGTGGTACTCGCATTAAGCATTAGCATCATACCATTTTGGGAACGGAGGTTGCATGGGTTTTAGGTAAAATGGGGATACCATATACATGTCAAACAAATTCTGATATAACTCTCTATATGTCATCGGTATGGGTGTGAATTGGAGTTTTTCCGTGTTTTTCCTTTAATGGCCTCATTTCTTGCCCTTGTAGGGTCATAGCGTCTCCCACTGTACGTGAAGAAACCAATATCTTGCCCCTCTTCTGATGTGCTAACTAAATTCTCCTCTTTTGGGATCATTACGTTGCAGCTTTAATTTCATGGAACCCTTTTGCTATCCCCGTAGCTAAAAACCACGGGTTTCTGAATTATGACTCTTGGCACAGTTTGTGTTCTCGCCTCATTACTTCTTAGTTGTGAAATAATCACCACTGGGTGGTTAACCTTGTAAACCTTCTCCATTGATCCTTCCTCTGAGGCGCAATCATCTCCTCCTTTTAAGCATTTGACATCTTCAAAAATTTTGATTTCTTTGTTATCCATCAGACTTTGCACTAGAACCCTGAACTCAACGCACTCTTGGATCTCATGATCCTCTTTAGCATAGAACTCACAATAGCTCCACACTCCTCTGGGTCTCTCCTCTGAATCTTGTCTGATAAATCTTTCGTCTATCAGTTTTTGCCAGACCCATTTCAGTGGGGAGTTCACCTTTGCAATATCGATTTTGGTCCTCTTTCTTCCACTCTCAATTATCACATTTACCCCTTGGTCTGAATGACCGGGTAATGGATTTCCTGCCATATTAGGTCCCGATGGAGCATCGAACCTTACGATCCCCATCTTGATAAGCCTTTCAATCAACTTTTTAAATATAGTGCAGTTCTCAATTGAGGGTCCCGTTATTCCTGCGTGGTACTCGCATTAAGCATTAGCATCATACCATTTTGGGAACGGAGGTTGCATGGGTTTTAGGTAAAATGGGGATACCATATACATGTCAAACAAATTCTGATATAACTCTCTATATGTCATCGGTATGGGTGTGAATTGGAGTTTTTCCGTGTTTTTCCTTTAATGGCCTCATTTCTTGCCCTTGTAGGGTCATAGCGTCTCCCACTGTACGTGAAGAAACCAATATCTTGCCCCTCTTCTGATGTGCTAACTAAATTCTCCTCTTTTGGGATCATTACGTTGCAGCTTTAATTTCATGGAACCCTTTTGCTATCCCCGTAGCTAAAAACCACGGGTTTCTGAATTATGACTCTTGGCACAGTTTGTGTTCTCGCCTCATTACTTCTTAGTTGTGAAATAATCACCACTGGGTGGTTAACCTTGTAAACCTTCTCCATTGATCCTTCCTCTGAGGCGCAATCATCTCCTCCTTTTAAGCATTTGACATCTTCAAAAATTTTGATTTCTTTGTTATCCATCAGACTTTGCACTAGAACCCTGAACTCAACGCACTCTTGGATCTCATGATCCTCTTTAGCATAGAACTCACAATAGCTCCACACTCCTCTGGGTCTCTCCTCTGAATCTTGTCTGATAAATCTTTCGTCTATCAGTTTTTGCCAGACCCATTTCAGTGGGGAGTTCACCTTTGCAATATCGATTTTGGTCCTCTTTCTTCCACTCTCAATTATCACATTTACCCCTTGGTCTGAATGACCGGGTAATGGATTTCCTACCATATTAGGTCCCGATGGAGCATCGAACCTTACGATCCCCATCTTGATAAGCCTTTCAATCAACTTTTTAAATATAGTGCAGTTCTCAATTGAGTGTCTCGTTATTCCTGCGTGGTACTCGCATTAAGCATTAGCATCATACCATTTTGGGAACGGAGGTTGCATGGGTTTTAGGTAAAATGGGGATACCATATACATGTCAAACAAATTCTGATATAACTCTCTATATGTCATCGGTATGGGTGTGAATTGGAGTTTTTCCGTGTTTGGCCTTGAGTTAGATTCTTGCCTTAATGGCCTTGAGTTTTTCCGTGTTCTTCCTTTAATGAGCTCATTTCTTGCACTTGCAGAGTGTCTCCCACTGCGCGTAAAGAAACCAATATCCTGCCCCTCTTCTGATGTGCTAACTAAGTTCTCCTCTTTTAATATCATTACGTTGCAGCTTTAATTTCATGGAACCCTTTTGCTATCCCCGTAGGGAAAAACCACGTATTTCTGAATTATGACTCTTGGCACAGTTTGTGTTCTCTCATTACTTCTTAGTCGTGAAATAATCACCACTGGGTGGTTAACCTTGTAATCCTTCTCCATTGATCCTTCCTCTGAGGCGCAATCATCTCCTCCTTCTAAGCTTTTGACATCTTCAAAAATTTTGATTTCTTTGTTATCCATCAGACTTTGCACTAGAACCCTGAACTCAATGCACTCTTGGATCTCATGATCCTCTTTAGCATGGAACTTACAATAGCTCCACACTCCTTTGGGTCTCTCCTCTAAATCTTGTATGATTAGTCTTCCGTCTATCAGTTTTTGCCAGACCCATTTCAGTGGGGATTTCACCTCTACAACATCGATTTTGGTCCTCTTTCTTCCACTCTCAATTATCGCATTTACCCCTTGGTCTAAATGACCGGGTAATGGGTTTCCTGCCACATTAGGTCCCGATGGAGCATTGAACCTTACGATCCCCATCTTGATAAGCCTTTCAATCAACTTTTTAAATATAGTGCAGTTCTCAATTGAGTGTCCCGTTATTCCTGCGTGGTACTCGAATTAAGCATTAGCATCATACCATTTTGGGAACGGAGGTTGCATGGGTTTTAGGTACAATGGGGATACCACATATGTGTCAAAAAAATTATGATATAACTCACTATATGTCATCGGTATGGGTGTGAATTGGAGTTTTTCCGTGTTTGGCCTTGAGTTAGATTCTTGCCTTAATGGCCTTGAGTTTTTCCGTGTTTTTCCCTTAATGAGCTCATTTCTTGCACTTGCAGGGTCATAGCGTCTCCCACTGCGTGTGAAGAAACCAATATCCTGCCCCTCTTTTGATGTGCTAACTAACTTCTCCTCTTTTGGGATCATTACGTTGCAGCTTTAATTTCATGGAACCCTTTTGCTATCCCCGTAGGGAAAAACCATGGGTTTCTGAATTATGACTCTTGGCAGTTTGTGTTCCTGCCTCATTACTGCTTAGTCGTGAAATAATCACCACAGGGTGGTTAACCTTGTAAACCTTCTCCATTGATCCTTCCTCTGAGGTGCAATCATCTCCTCCTTCTAAGCTTTTGACATATTCAAAAATTTTGATTTCTTTGTTATCCATCAGACTTTGCACTAGAACCCTGAACTCAACGCACTCTTGGATCTCATGATCCTCTTTAGCATAGAACTCACAATAGCTCTACACTTCTTTGGGTCTCTTCTCTAAATCTTGTATGATTAATCTTCCGTCTATCAATTTTTGCCAGACCCATTTCAGTGGGGAGTTCACCTTTGCAACATCGATTTTGGTTCTCTTTCTTCCACTCTCAATTATCGCATTTACCCCTTGGTCTGAATGAACGGGTAATGGATTTTCTGCCACATTAGGTCCCGATGGAGCATCGAACCTTACGATCCCCATCTTGATAAGCCTTTCAATCAACTTTTTAAATATAGTGCAGTTCTCAATTGAGGGTCCCGTTATTCCTGCGTGGTACTCGCATTAAGCATTAGCATCATACCATTTTGGGAACGGAGGTTGCATGGGTTTTAGGTAAAATGGGGATACCATATACATGTCAAACAAATTCTGATATAACTCTCTATATGTCATCGGTATGGGTGTGAATTGGAGTTTTTCCGTGTTTTTCCTTAAATGACCTCATTTCTTGCCCTTGTAGGGTCATAGCGTCTCCCACTGTACGTGAAGAAACCAATATCCTGCCCCTCTTCTGATGTGCTAACTAAATTCTCCTCTTTTGGGATCATTACGTTGTAGCTTTAATTTCATGGAACCCTTTTGCTATCCCCGTAGCTAAAAACCACGGGTTTCTGAATTATGACTCTTGGCACAGTTTGTGTTCTCGCCTCATTACTTCTTAGTTGTGAAATAATCACCACTGGGTGGTTAACCTTGTAAACCTTCTCCATTGATCCTTCCTCTGAGGCGCAATCATCTCCTCCTTTTAAGCATTTGACATCTTCAAAAATTTTGATTTCTTTGTTATCCATCAGACTTTGCACTAGAACCCTGAACTCAACGCACTCTTGGATCTCATGATCCTCTTTAGCATGGAACTCACAATAGCTCCACACTCCTCTGGGTCTCTCCTCTGAATCTTGTCTGATAAATCTTTCGTCTATCAGTTTTTGCCAGACCCATTTCAGTGGGGAGTTCACCTTTGCAATATCGATTTTGGTCCTCTTTCTTCCACTCTCAATTATCGCATTTACCCCTTGGTCTGAATGACCGGGTAATGGATTTCCTGCCATATTAGGTCCCGATGGAGCATCGAACCTTACGATCCCCATCTTGATAAGCCTTTCAATCAACTTTTTAAATATAGTGCAGTTCTCAATTGAGTGTCTCGTTATTCCTGCGTGGTACTCGCATTAAGCATTAGCATCATACCATTTTGGGAACGAAGGTTGCATGGGTTTTAGGTAAGATGGGGATACCATATACATGTCAAACAAATTCTGATATAACTCTCTATATGTCATCGGTATGGGTGTGAATTGGAGTTTTTCCGTGTTTGGCCTTGAGTTAGATTCTTGCCTTAATGGCCTTGAGTTTTTCCGTGTTCTTCCTTTAATGAGCTCATTTCTTGCACTTGCAGAGTGTCTCCCACTGCGCGTAAAGAAACCAATATCCTGCCCCTCTTCTGATGTGCTAACTAAGTTCTCCTCTTTTAATATCATTACGTTGCAGCTTTAATTTCATGGAACCCTTTTGCTATCCCCGTAGGGAAAAACCACGTATTTCTGAATTATGACTCTTGGCACAGTTTGTGTTCTCTCATTACTTCTTAGTTGTGAAATAATCACCACTGGGTGGTTAACCTTGTAATCCTTCTCCATTGATCCTTCCTCTGAGGCGCAATCATCTCCTCCTTCTAAGCTTTTGACATCTTCAAAAATTTTGATTTCTTTGTTATCCATCAGACTTTGCACTAGAACCCTGAACTCAATGCACTCTTGGATCTCATGATCCTCTTTAGCATGGAACTCACAATAGCTCCACACTCCTTTGGGTCTCTCCTCTAAATCTTGTATGATTAGTCTTCCGTCTATCAGTTTTTGCCAGACCCATTTCAGTGGGGATTTCACCTCTACAACATCGATTTTGGTCCTCTTTCTTCCACTCTCAATTATCGCATTTACCCCTTGGTCTAAATGACCGGGTAATGGGTTTCCTGCCACATTAGGTCCCGATGGAGCATTGAACCTTACGATCCCCATCTTGATAAGCCTTTCAATCAACTTTTTAAATATAGTGCAGTTCTCAATTGAGTGTCCCGTTATTCCTGCGTGGTACTCGAATTAAGCATTAGCATCATACCATTTTGGGAACGGAGGTTGCATGGGTTTTAGGTACAATGGGGATACCACATATGTGTCAAAAAAATTATGATATAACTCACTATATGTCATCGGTATGGGTGTGAATTGGAGTTTTTCCGTGTTTGGCCTTGAGTTAGATTCTTGCCTTAATGGCCTTGAGTTTTTCCGTGTTTTTCCCTTAATGAGCTCATTTCTTGCACTTGCAGGGTCATAGCGTCTCCCACTGCGCGTGAAGAAACCAATATCCTGCCCCTCTTTTGATGTGCTAACTAACTTCTCCTCTTTTGGGATCATTACGTTGCAGCTTTAATTTCATGGAACCCTTTTGCTATCCCCGTAGGGAAAAACCATGGGTTTCTGAATTATGACTCTTGGCAGTTTGTGTTCCTGCCTCATTACTTCTTAGTCGTGAAATAATCACCACAGGGTGGTTAACCTTGTAAACCTTCTCCATTGATCCTTCCTCTGAGGTGCAATCATCTCCTCCTTCTAAGCTTTTGACATATTCAAAAATTTTGATTTCTTTGTTAACCATCAGACTTTGCACTAGAACCCTGAACTCAATGCACTCTTGGATCTCATGATCCTCTTTAGCATGGAACTCACAATAGCTCCACACTCCTTTGGGTCTCTCCTCCAAATCTTGCATGATTAATCTTCCGTCTATCAGTTTTTGCCAGACCTATTTTAGTGGGGATTTCACCTTTGCAACCTCGATTTTGGTCCTCTTTCTTCCACTCTCAATTATCGCATTTACCCCTTGGTCTGAATGACCGGGTAATGGATTTTCTGCCACGTTAGGTCCCGATGGAGCATCGAACCTTACGATCCCCATCTTGATAAACCTTTCAATCAACTTTTTAAATATAGTGCAGTTCTCAATTGAGTGTCCCGTTATTCTTGCGTGGTACTCGCATTAAGCATTAGCATCATACCATTTTGGGAACGGAGGTTGCATGGGTTTTAGGTAAAATGGGGATACCATATACGTGTCAAACAAATTCTGATATAATCCTCTATATGTCATCAGTATGGGTGTGAATTGGAGTTTTTTCGTGTCTGGCCTTGAGTTAGATTCTTGCCTTAATGGCCTTGAGTTTTTCTGTGTTTTTCCTTTAATGGGCTCATTTCTTGCACTTGCAGGGTCATAGCGTCTCCCACTGCGCGTGAAGAAACCAATATCCTGCCCCTCTTCTGATGTGCTAACTAAGTTCTCCTCTTTTGGGATCATTACGTTGCAGCTTTAATTTCATGGAACCCTTTTGCTATCCCTGTAAGGAAAAACCACGGGTTTCTGAATTATGACT
The DNA here is from genome assembly GCA_005393395.2 of Gossypium australe. Taxonomy (NCBI): domain Eukaryota; kingdom Viridiplantae; phylum Streptophyta; class Magnoliopsida; order Malvales; family Malvaceae; genus Gossypium; species Gossypium australe. The sequence continues at coordinate 124,946,490 of CM016619.1, forward strand.
CTTGGCATAGTTTGTGCTCCCACCTCATTACTTCTTAGTCGTGAAATAATCACTACTGGGTGGTTAACCTTGTAAACCTTCTCCATTGATCCTTTCTCTGAGGTGCAATCATCTCCTCCTTCTAAGCTTTTGACATCTTCAAAAATTTTGATTTCTTTGTTATCCATCAGACTTTGCACTAGAACCCTGAACTCAACGCACTCTTGGATCTCATGATCCTCTTTAGCATGGAACTCACAATAGCTCCACACTCCTTTGGGTCTCTCCTCTGAATCTTGTATGATTAATCTTCCATCTATCAGTTTTTGCCAGACTCATTTTAGTGGGGATTTCACCTCTGCAACATCAATTTTGGTCATCTTTCTTCCACTATCAATTATCGCATTTACCCCTTGGTCTGAATGACCGGGTATTGGATTTCCTGCCACATTAGGTCCTGATGGAGCATCGAACCTTACGATCCTCATCTTGATAAACCTTTCAATCAACTTTTTAAATATAGTGCAGTTCTCAATTGAGTGTCCCATTATTCCTGCGTGGTACTCGCATTAAGCATTCACATCATACCATTTTGGGAACGGAGGTTGCATGGGTTTTAGGTAAAATGTGGATACCACATACGTGTCAAGCAAATTCTGATATAACTCTCTATATGTCATCGGTATGGGTGTGAATTGGAGTTTTTCTGTGTTTGGCCTTGAGTTAGATTCTTGGCTTAATGAGCATTGATGGTTAGTTGTTACGGTTCTTGGTTGGCCTACAGTGACCGATTTTGAATAGCTTTTATTATACTCACTCACGGTGTTCACTTCATTTTCCTTATTTCTCGGGACTGATCTTTTAGCATTTCCCCCCACGTCTATTTTCCCACTCCTTACTGCATTTTTAATCATTTCTTCAGACATTACTATATCTGAGAAGCTCTTGGTAGCACTTCTCTACATATGGTTAATGAACGGGGCTTTCAAAGTGTTTATAAAAAGCATTGTTGTTTCCTTCTCCAAAAGAGGTGGCTGAACTTGCGTTGCCACCTCCATCCATCTCTGAGCGTATTGCCTAAAGCTTTCACTTTGCTTTTTTTTCATGTTTTGCAGAGTAATTCTATTAGGTGTCATGTTGGTCACATGGCTGTATTGTTTCATGAAAGCATGTGCCAAGTCTTTCCATGAGTTGATTTTGGCATAGCTTAGCTGGTTGTACCACTTGGCAGCCGACTCGATCAGACTATCCTAGAAGCAGAGGATTAAAAATTAGTCGTTATTGATGTATACTGTCATTCTTCGGCAAAACACTGTTATATGGGCTTTAGGACAGCTAGTCCGATCATATTTTTCGAATTTTGGAGTTTTGAATTTTGGTGGGAGCACTGGATCTGGGACTAAACCCAATTCCTTAGCATCAACCTTGCAAAGGTAATCAGCATTCTCCATAGCCTTGAATTTCTCCTCCAACCACTTGCACCGATCTTTTAACTGTTTTGGCAATTTTACTCTTGCTCTATCCATTTCCACCATGTCATCCAAATCGAGAACAACTGGGTTGGTCGGATTATCCCCAGGATTAGAACTTGAACCTGTTGGGTAATTTATTGGTGTTGAGGTGCCGGCTTGATATTGTTGAGGTCTTATGGTAATAGGTACTCTTCGTGTATATGTATCTGGTTGGGCTTGGGCTGTAACGCCCCAGATTTCCATTAATTTCAACTTTTGTAATTTCAAGACACAAATACCTATCTATTTTAGTGGTTGAGTGATTTGGGTGTGTTTGGGTGTGTCTGGGATGTCCCAAGTTCAAGTCTCAACTTGGGTGAATTTTGGTATTTTTATGATTAAAGCCCAAACTTTGGTTAGTAGGCTTATAAGTATTTAATTGTAAGAACATGTCAGAATGGGCCTACTGGTCTAGTGGCTAAGTGGAGTGTTGAGGTTGTTGGAGGTTGGGAGTTCGAATCCTTGTGCAAGCAAGGGATGTATTTTTGCTGCCAATGTCATGTACGTGTTTGTGTTGGACTAAAAATCTAATAGTTATGAGAGATTTGGGGAGATGATAGGGAGAATATCAGAAAATTCGTTCACTTTTCCTCTTCCTCTCAAATTCGTTCCCTTCTTTTTGCTGTTCAATTTTCTTCCTCAAACTCCTGCCAAAATTTTACTGCTCTCCCTCCTATTCCGGTTCTTCCCTCTTTCAATCATTTCTATAATACGTATTCGGGAGGCGCTTACGGTAAGTTGTGGGTTGGATTATCTTAGCTATTTCTTTAACTGTTGAAGATTTTAAAAGGGGTTTTTTTTGTGCTTAGGAGATATTTGAGAGGCTGGAATCAACGTGACGTCGATTTGACTCGAAGTGGTGACCAGTTTAGTAGCAGTAAGTCGATTTTACGTTGTTGGGATTAATCGATTTAGACTCATTATTCTAATTATAGGTACTGATGATCTTGGGATTGCATAGGCAGCGAAACCGAATCAGGTGTGTACCCAAAAATACAGAAAACAAGGTTTCTGCGGAAGCCGAAAACCTTACTGTCGATGCCACACGGGCGTGTGGTCGCCCGTGTGGTAGGCCGTATGCAAGACTGTTAGTCACCACACGGCCGTGTGATAGACTAGCCAGGCCGTGCGTGAGCGGCACGGGCGTGTGACAGCTGGGCGAGGCCGTGTACGACACACAGGCTCAACCAATTAGGTTGTGTGGGCCCACACTAGTGAACCACACAGACGTGTGGGATTCTGGGCCAGGCCATGTGATCAACGAGCCTGGCCGTGCACTTGCTGAGCGAGGTCGTGTAATCCACACGGCTAAGGCTAATTTGGGCCGTGTGGGCCACACGGGCGTGTGAGCCTATTTTTCTGTAATGTTCTGTAAGGTTGCACGGGTCGCCCTAGTCGATTGTGGGCCTAATGTAGGGTCGATAAGCTTTACCTAAACCCCTAATTATGTGACTTTACTTTTTGATTTCTATACCGAGCATGAATTCTGAGATCTGAATGTATGAACTGTGTTTGCATCATAGCATGACATCTTATGTATGTTGCATTGCATCGGGGTGGGATTGATGATATTCGGAGGAAGTATCTAGAAGGCTTTTAAACCTGTTATCTGGCAGCCCAGCTGCAAATTTCTAATTTTGTGCCGCATTCGGCACAACATGGTGTGTAGAGCTGGGTGGGTTGATTTTATCCCCACATGGTGTGTAGGGTTGGACGGAGTTGGTGTGTAGAGGCTGGTGGGTACGACTCTGTTATCTAGATATTCTGTCTGAAATGGCCAAGGCCCAGTAATATGTCTGAATCTGTATCTGAGTGGGCTAAGGTCCACACTGTTTCTGTAAGGGGCTCAGACCCGAAATGTGAATATATGTCTGTAGTCTGATATTCTGTTTGTATGTTTTCTGTGGGGATTACACACTGAGTTTGCGAAAACTCACCCTTTTCTGTTAAATCTGTGCAGGTAATCCCCAGCAGTAGACGAATCGGTGTGGCGGAGGACTCGACGGTGACCACGGTTCTGGACACTTTACTATGGTTTTATTTTTAATTATTAATTATGGTTTGATTATATCTGGGTAATTTTTATGTAATAAGGCCTTTACGAATTTTTACTTAAATTTGGGATTATTATTTTATGAACTGCTAGCAGTAGGACAAGACTCGAGTTTTTAAAATGAACATATGTTTTATTAAAAACACACAAATCCACAAATTACTTTTAAAAAAAGCTTCCGCAATGTATAACATTTTGAAAATGGTTAATAAATAAATCAACAACGCGTTTTTGACATTAACCTAAAATATCGAAAAGGGCATTATTATAATTACGTTTTCTAATTATCTGCAAATAGTTTTAGCACAATCATGTTTTCCAAAGCACTATCACGTGACATTGCCAGATTCGGCCATAACGTCTAGGCCGAGTTTGGGGTGTTACATGGACATTCACCGGGGTAAAGCCTAGGGGTATGTATGGTCTTCATTATCATCTCCAGAGTTAATCACAGTACTTTTCCCTTTTTCAATCCCTCCAGCTAGCAACTGGCTTATCATACTTTGTTAGGATTCTCGTATTTGATCCCTCATGTTTTGCTATACCTTAGCTAATTGTTCCTACAGCTGCGCTTGCAACTGATCTTCCATGTCTTTCTGAATTTGTTCTAATCTCTCTAGTATTTGATCCATGGCTTTGGTTTTGCCGCAGGTACTGTAACGATATTCAGTTGGCAGATTCTTGTTGGTTTACAGGGTAACTGTCAAAATTTCGATTAATTAGGGTCTTTTTATGAAATTTAATGCATATGATGAAATCAAATGCTGATGAATGAAATGAATGCAAAAAGAGACATTGATTCTGATCCAATTATATTAGAACAACTTTACTAGAAAAAAAATCTCTTTACATAAAATGGATGTATTTTACATATACAGCATTGCCCTAATACTCAAAACCTTGATTTTCCTAAGAAGCCAAGCTAATTCTCGCCCCGATCTTATTCTGATTTGTATTTTAAGCTTAGCATGTCAGCTTGAACCGCTAGGGTTTGCAAATAGTCGGCTACTTCTCGTACTTGAGTCACAGCTTTGCCCATGATGTAGTCTCTATCCCTAATCTGACCTTGAGAGCGTTCGAGTTGCTCTTTCTAGTGTTCATTGTTCGTTTCAAGAAGCTCAACTCGAAGTTCACAATTTTGTAGTGCGACCTCGAGCTCTTCTATCTTTCCCTTCAATTCTTCAATCTTATTTAGGCTTGCTTTCAACCCAATTGTGGAGTTGCAACTACGATATTTACACAGTGACCTTTCTAATTCTACTACCCGGGCTCTCAACCCAACCTTTTCATTTTGGCTTTCTATCAAATCTCTTTCTAGAACATCTTCTCAAACTCGAGCATCTTGGAATTTCTTTTCCCATTGATCAGCTCTAATCATTTCTTCTTTGATTTCTTGCGGCCATTGTTCTGATATTTTACCCAACCTGGCAGTCTTTATTGACAAACGCAGCTTCTTATAATCTGTTTTTAAACTGTCCAAGTCTTCCCTAGTATTTGTTTTTTCCTCATTTTCTCGGCTTCTAACTTCTGGACGTCAATGTCTAATCCTAGCTGAATATTTTCCTCTTCCAATTGTTCTATCTTTTTCCCCAGCTCCGAACTCCTCTTTCAAAATCTTGTTTTACAATCTCTAGCTCAGACGGGATCACTTGTAAGTGTTCTTCTATTGGCCGAATGTTTTCTTGACTTGACACATGGACATTGTCATTGACTCTTTTACCCCACCACCAATCATATTCGGGGGCCGTCATGGGATTTGCGGCAAATCTCTTCATTTTGTGAGTTTGGTTCCAAGCATTTGATATTTCACAAACCTTTTTCTTGTAATTATCACCCTTGTATGCAAACTCACACTGAACCAACCCTTACGTTGCTGATATAAACTGTCTCGACTTATACTGACTCAATACAAGTAAAGGGGTATACCCAATAGCTCCCCATATCCTAAGTAGAGGAACCCAGTCGAAGTCTCCACATCGATACAAAATCTCATCAGGGATCATCCAAGCGGCCTTCCATTCAACGTCTTCGTCTTGGAGACTTTGGAGAATTGACATCCACTTTTCTTCAGAAATGCTGTCTCGCCTTGGGGTAGACACAAATTCTTTAAGTGGAGAGTAGTTTTTGGAGAATACTCGATAAGAGAACTTTTCTACCTTCCAAAAGTGGCTATGAAATGATGCTAACAACAGCTGCGCACACCTGATAAATCTTCCTTCACCCGCCTTCTGGCATGCACTTAAATATTTGAAAGTTTCAGCCAAAATTGTCAGGACGAGCGTGACCCTTTTGTCAAGCTGTCTAATAGATCTGAAACTGCATCATCTATATGCCCTACTGCTTTGGGGAAGATGACCAACCCGTAAATACTAAAGGCGAAGATGTCGACTCTTTTCTTCGTATCCGGATGTGCCAAGATCAAATCCTGTAAACTTTTCCAATGGATGCATTTAGTATCTCCCTTTTGTTTAATCTGGGCCGTGACCCATTGCTCATTCATCCTATTTATACTCATTAGCCTCTTTAAGAAAGTCGGGATGCTGGAGGCTCTGGATTAAGCTTTGTTGGCTTAGATTCTCGGGCAATAGAATAAAGTTGTGTACTCTTCCACGGTGGGCACCAAATCTACCTTCCCAAAAGTAAAGCAACTGTAGGCAAGATTCCAATACTGGGCAAGAGCTCGGTATAAGTGCTTATCTAGTTTAACATCAAGTAAATAAGGCAAATCACCATAGTCTCGGTGGAATAACTACTTGGTTTCATCATCCAATTAGTCATATATTTCTTTCAACTCTTGGAGATTATTATGAGTTACACTGATGTAAGTAAAATCCCATAGTTCTGACATATATCCTTCCGTCAGGCTGTCACCCTTCTCTTGTTGTGTCTTCTCAGACCATATCCGGACGGCCGCATTGTCTTCCACTTTATCAAAAAATCCCTTTTTCATGACAAGCTCTTTATTTAGCAACTGAATGTGAATCAACATCCTTTTCTATGATGAAAATGCAATGAAATCATACCCAAAACAAAACAAAACAAGTTAGTACATTCCATACAAGGCTAGAATTCAAAGCAAGAAATAATAAATAGAACACCTATTCGGGTGACCACTAGGGGTTTGGTATGGTTCTACTTAGGGTAGATTCTTAGGGCTCATTATATGCGGTTCAGTTATAAAGTAAGGGTAGATTCCTCGATCCTTTCCCATTATAGGCTTATACGGACCGAGTTCGATTCAGGGGAATACATTTCCCTATGGCTATACGAAGATGAAGATCTCACGAAGACATAGGTACGAATGTATCCCAAAAGCAATCCACTATTGTTACAGCCTGATTTAGACCCTAGTCGGAATAGTAGTTTCGGGACCACAAATTCGAGGTCAAAGAAATAATTTAATATTATTTTTTATGTTTATGGCATGTGATAAAGTATGTGTGAAAGTTCTGTGTGAAAATTTTATCGTTTGTGTGTCGATTTGTGAAAAAGGACCTAATCACGAAAAATGTAAAAGCTGTGTGCTAGTAGTTAAAAGTGCTTAATTGTTATGTCTCTTTAAATGTGAGGTCCTTATGTTGTAAATGGACCATTGGTTTAATGAATGGACAAATGTGGTCATGAATTAGTGGGATTTCAATGACATTAAAAAGGCTAATTTAGTAATAAGCTAAATAAGTGTAGATTAAATAAAACAAAGCCAAATTCATGCATTCATCTTTGTTCTTACCATAAATTGAAAGAAAAAGAAAATAAAAAGAGCTAGCTAGGGTTCGGCAAGCTCAAGCTTCAATTAGGTATGTGTTTTTGATCAGTTTTTGATGATTTTTATGTTTTTGTGATTGTTGTTAAGTACTCTAGCAAGCCTATGCTTAAATTTCTAAATCTGATAATGATTTTAAGATGTGCCATTTATGAATATGTGAGCTTTGTTTTGATAGTTGGTGAAATATGAAAGCTTGATGAATGATAAATATGTTTTGTATTTGGAATTTTTGATGAAATTGATTATTATGAGCTAATATGTGAAAATGGAACTTTGAAGGGATAAAATGTGAAATAAATGAAAGATATGGGCTGCTAGGGACTAGTAGGAAATTCGACCAAGCTTGGGTGTGAGTAAATTATGTGTATTTTGTGTAATTGTGAAATAGGGATTAAAATGTTAAAATGCCTAGATCGAGGCAAAAACAAAGTGCTCGATTGATTGACTAATCTCGTCGTTTCTAAGTCCAAGGTAAGTTCGTGTATAATACATACTATTTAAACAATATTCATATGTGATAAAATGAATGGAAATGTGATTGTGGAGTTTGGTAATGTGAAATGTGAGTTAGAAGATATGTGGCACTAAGTGTGCGTAAATAGAATAGTTACAATGATGAATGGCACTAAGTATGCGAGAATAAGAAAGCGTCGGTTATATTATTTGTCACTACGTGTGCGATACCGAGACAACTTTGGTTTAATGTGATGGCACTAAGTGTGCAATATTATTATAGCTTCGGCTAATTAATTTGCACTAAGTGTGCGAGTTCATTGAATGTTTAAAGAGAATAGAATGAATTATGGCATCGAGCATTGAAGTGGTAAAAGTGATAGATAAATACGTGATAGTACAGGTATGTACAGAACCTATGTGGTTGATGATATGGTGTATGAGATAGATGGAAGATTATGTGAATGAATGATGAAAAGGGTTGAATTGAGTAGCATTATAAATTATTGTACATGAACCTACAGATTTGGTATGAAAGTGAGTAATAGCCACGGGTGAGATTGAATAGTGATGTGAATTGAATTAAGTGTTAGTTAATTTTGCATATTGAATTTGAATTGTTGGGTTAATTGTGTTATATTATGAACTTACTAAGCTTTAAAGCTTATTGTGTAAAGCCTTTCTCTGTTTTACAGTATCATTAAAGCTAGCTCAGATTCGGGGATCGTCAGCGACTCAATTACACTATCGGACATTTATTTTGGTACCTTTTGGAAGTTGTATTTATGGTATATGGCATGTATAGGCTAGTGAGGTTGTGGAATGTTTTGAGATGTATAAATCTTGCCATGTGATATGGCTTGATAATGGATTAATTTTGGTATATATTTTGCTATGTGAAAATGGTGCATGTGATGTGTATATATGGTCTTGTGTAACATCCTGAATTTGTGGGGCTTTGCATTTGATGTGTTGTGATGTGATGTTATGCTTAAGGTGTTAATTAGGGTGTTTAAGGGGTTCAGATTGGGCTCAGGGATTGGGTCGAGGCCTTAGTCAAATTTTCTGCTTGGGCACTCTAGTGGAAAGCCAGTTAGGATAGGGCTTAAAAGATATTATCTGTAAATTAAGACACACAAATGGGCTTGTGGCCCAGTGGGCAGTGGCGTTACTTAGGGACTATGAGGTGGCGTGATTAGCAGTAAGGGAGGTCCAAGATTCGAGTCGCATTACCCATCTATTTTAATTAATTTTGGCGTCAAGGGAGAGCAGAGTTGGAGTCGGCTAGAATGCTTGAAATTAGGAAGAATAATTGATGGATAATGTGGATAATATGGCCAATAAAGTAACTGATAAAAGGAAGGAAGAGTTGGTGTTATCCATGCCACTTGAGGATGAGTGATCAGATGTAGATAAGGGAGAAAATCTAGGAATTATCCAGTGAGCTAGGAGGTGGCCGAATTTCAAACTCCAAGGGGGAGGGGGAATCGGTTTTAATGTGGCTAAGGGGTGCCAAAATTTCCCTTGTTAATTAATTAGTCTTAGTTTTCAAAAGAGGGCAATTCCGGCTTTTGGTTAGTGGGTGTACCGAAAATTTGATTAGAAAATAGGGCACTTCTTAATTTCGGCATTTATTCTCATTCTCTTCCCTTAGTTGCTTCTTTTCTCAAAAAGCCGAAAACTCCTAAAGTTCCATCTTCTTCTTCATTCTCTGCTAAAGTGGAAACCACCCAATTCTTCTTAACATCTTTCCCTTCAAAAGCCAAAACTTTGAACTTTCTTCTCATCTCCATAGTCGAATACCTCCTATTCCCTTTTGCCAATCTCTTCACAAAAAGCCGAATCTACATAGATTTCTTCCTATCATCTTCTCTTTTTGATCTTCACAAAAAGCCGAAATCTTCTAGGAGTTGCCGAATTCTCTGTAAAGGTAGGTGTCGATTTCTTCTGATCTATTCTTTTTCTCTTTCGGTTTTTAGAAGAAAAAGCCGAAAGGCTAATGGATTGTTGGTTTCTTGTGTTTACGTGTTGGGCGACATTCGGGAATTGAAGTAGATCGCTTAGATCTAAAAGCCAGAACCGTTAGTCTCTGAACCTCATATCTCTCTTTTCGGGATTTCAAGGTAAGGGGTTCTCTTTAGATTCTCTTTAGATTCGCTATCGTAATTGTGATCTTAACCATATGTTATGATAAGGTCTTTTAATGGAATCAAATATCGATCAGGCGAAGGAAAGGATTGGATCTGTAAAACCAATCCCTAAGTTTAAGAAACGAGCGGTGTCAGTAGTACGGGATTGGCCACCGGGTTGTGGACCGACTTCAGAACAAGATCTTAGGCAGTTAGCAGTCGTATCAGCTTCTGATAGTGTTGACATAGAAGGTCTCATCTTAACTGTAATCAGGTGTGTAGATCTCTAACACACTAATTTATCTGTACTAAATATATGTTATGGGCTAAAAGCTGGAAAAAGGCTGTAGAGTAATCTGTACTAAATATATGTTATGGGCTAAAAGCCGGAAAAAGGCTGTATAGACAGTCGGATTACCCAAAAAGGGTAGGCAAGGGATGCCAGGTACGTAATCATAGAAACTTCTCTATGTGTATCGATGTATGTGATAGACTGTGAACTTTTAGGTAGTATATTGTTTTGATTCTGCATGTATGTATGCATGGGATGAGGTTGATATGATGAAGGGGAAGAGCATGTTAATAGGTCACTTGGTGATCGGTGGTTAAACCACAAGTTATAAAGTTAGGTCACAATAGTGATTGGTGGCTAAGCCACGTTAAATTTATTCATGACTATTAGGAATAGGCAGCATGGCTGTCGATATGGTGTGTAGCGGCTGGTGGGTTGATTGTAGAAATCCCCGAGGTGTGTTGGCTGGTACGGGCTGGTGTGTAGAGGATGGATTTTTAGGTTGGGTTGGGCCATGTTGCATGTAATTATTTTGTTACCATTGTGTATGGGCCAAGGCCCATAATGTGTTTGTGGGCCTCAAGCCTTTTATGTGTTTTCGGGATTTGCACACTGAGTCTTGGTGACTCACGCTTTATTTTCCTTAATTTTTCAGATGAGCAGTAGACCGTGGACATGGGAGCCGAGGCGGACTCGAGGGGCCATCAAGTTTTTATTTCCATAAATTATTTTCGGTTTTTTTCTTTAAGTTTAATTTTGGGACCATTTATGTAATAAGGCTCCATAGCTTAGGTTATCGATTTATATGTATTAATGTTTATATTTTGAATTTGTTTTAAAGACTTAATTCTTATAAGTAATGAAATGGGAAGTTCAAACACGTTTAACGCAAAGATATGTTTATTAAAAAAAACTACAAAGGTTTTCTACAAATAGCACGTATTTATCAAATACCCACTTAAACAAACCGAGATTTCAAATCCCTCCAAAGAGAAGTTTTCAACTGTTAACCCGTAGCATACCAGATCTGGTCGTAGCGTTTGGGCCAGGTTTGGGGTGTTACATGTTGTGTGAATGGCCATTATGGTATGCTTTGGTGAAATAGAAATGGTATGTTTCATACTTGATTTGGTATTTGAGATGGTGAATGATTTGTATGTTATTTGATAATGGAATTGAACATGTAGGGATGACCCAAATTGGGTAGCAATTTGGCCTTGTAAATGGCCTATAATTGTCCATACGGGTGAGCACATGGGTGTGTGTCTCGACCATGTCCTTCACTATCCCAATTCGAAGCAAGTCAGTCTTGCACACGGGCCAGACACACGGACGTGTGATAGGCCGTGTGATTTAAGTCAGTGTTGCACACGGTCCAAACACACGGGCGTGTGACAGGCCGTGTGACCCTAGTTAGTGTTGCACACGGGGTAAGACATGGTCTAAGGCATGGCCGTGTAACACCCCTTACCCGTATTCTACGCCGGAACCGGGTACGAGGCATTACCGGACTTAACATACATCATCATACAACATTGGATTATAAATTTTTATTCCAACTTAAAAATTTCTATTTGAGATCATAACGTCCCTATTATAGGTCCACAAGACCCTAAACATACATACAAGATGATTCTGGATTAAACCGGAAACTATTGAACACTTAGAAATTTTTTACACAAAACAGGGTCACATGCCCGTGTGGAATGGAACACGCCTATGTGGGCAGGCCGTGTGGTTACAAACACCCATATTCCTAACCCGTGTGGATTTTATTTCTCAATTCGAACCTACAGGGGTTTTCCCACGGCCAGACACATGCCCTTGTCCATGGCCCGTGTCCCTCACATGGCCTAGACACGCCCGTATCTTAGTCTGTGTGCAAAAAACCTTGACATTCTGTTTCTGACGTCATCATTCCCATAGGGTCACACGGCCAAGGCACACACTCATGTCCTTAGACCGTGTGGTAAATTAAATTCCTAATTTCAGGTGCAGACTTCACACGGCCTGGGCACAGGCCCATGCTCTATGACCGTGTCTTCCACACGGTTGAGACACATGGTCGTGTCTCAGCCCGTGTGGTTACTATTGAGCATATTGACTTTTCAACTTAGCATGCAGGGGGACACACGGCCTATGAACACGCCCATGGGGCTGACCGTGTCTCACACACGGCATAGACACACGCCCGTGTGTCTACTATGTGGACAATTATAAGGCTAACTACTAAGCCAATTGTCACCTTGAAAAGCAACCGCACCTATACCATTTCAGTGCAATACACAACATAAAAATAAGGCACCTCTAATACCCAAAATTCAAGTTATCTACACATAGGTTTACAATACATTCATCATGTGTATACTTTACTCATTACTCATCTAATCATACAAGCATGCACTTCATGAACTTCATCATCATTGATTATATAAAACTTATCAAGTATTGGCCAATTTCCAATAGCCATTTACAAAATGAATTGAATGACATTAATAGCCACACATTGGCTAACAAATATGACATATCACAAAATAACCGAGTTCCTATACATGCCATACTCAAAATTAATCAAACTTTGCTATACCAAAGAGGAATTGATAGTGTGATCCGAACTCCGACGTCCTACGATCCCCGAGTTAGCTTGGCGATACTACAAGGAAATGGAAAAAAAGGGGTAAGCATGAAGCTTAGTAAGTTTGCATGAAATAAAATAGCAACATAAAGGCTCATGATAACATCCATTCATCACACTAAATAACACACAACTTCTCAAGCACATCGACATAACTTACTCATGCTTACTCTTACCAAATCACATATCACATTTTGCATTCATTTCTCGTAAGTTACTCATGGGTAACTGTATCACTTTGTCATCTTTAACATAAACTTAGCTCTTTACCTGTTGAAATACTTGGAATATTGAAGGATACTCAATCTCATCATACATATAACACGATGCCAATGCCATATTTCAGATATGGTCTTACATGGGATCATATCTCGATACCAATGCCATATCCCAGATATGGTCTTACACGGGATCTCACATCTTGATGTCAATGCCATATCCCAAATATGCTCTTATACGAGATAGTATATCGATGTCGATGCCATGTCCTAGACATGGTCTTACACGAGATCTCCCTTCGGTGCCGATGCCATGTCCCAGACATGGTCTTATACGGGACCTTTTTTATCTCATGTTGTGACAATGGTATCCTTACTATTCCTAATGTTCAATCGGGACTTCAACTCAACATAATATCATTATACTTTCATCAAGGCATCATTAATCAATTACATAGAAATAATATAAATTTCTCATGATATCAAGCAATTAAGAATATAATAGCATTATGTAGCTTTAATCACACAAACTTACCTCGGCACCAAAATATATGTGGAATTGTTCAATTTAGTCCACCACCTTGTTCTTGCCTCGGTTTCGGTCTGGGCTTCGCGTTTCTTGATCTATAATGACAATTTCACTTATTTAATGATCACATTGATTAAAATAACTCATGAACCATACTTTGGCAAAATTAAGATTTTGCCTCTAATCTTTTACAAGATTTACGATTTTGCCTCTAGGCTCATAAATCGATTCTAATAAAATTTCCTTCTTTAACAAGCCTAGCTGAACTATTACTCTTATAGCGACTCACAATACCAAGTATTTCACACATTTACCACCTATTCACAACCTTTACAAAAAGGTCATTTTTAGGTGTTTTCATGGAAACACCTTTCACAAAAGTTGTGTATTTAACACCCAAGATTCATTTTCTTTCATAAAAATTCAGCAAACAACATGAATGCTCACATGGAAAAACCCTAGACTCTTAACCATTTTACAAAATAGTCCCCTCATTAGCTAGATCATGCTACAAGGGTCCAAAAAGTACAAAAATTATCAAGAAAAACCACCAAAATCACTTACTTGCAAGGAGGACAAGTTGCTGAAATTTTTAAGCTTTCAAACCCCAATTATTGCTGATATTTTCGGTGGAGAAGATGGATGAATAAGGTCATATCATATTTCTCTTTATTTTATTTTATTTTATCAATTTAATCCACCAAATGTACCAACTTTGACCAATTTGACATTTCTTGTCCCCCATGGCCGACCAACCCTATTTCTAAGGATCTAATTGCTCATTAAGGACCTCCAATTAAGGTTCTATAGCTATTTAACACCTCTAGCTTGTAAAATGAAACTTTTGCACTTTATACGATTTAGTCATTTTTCAAAATTGAGCATGAAATCGCTAAAATTAATGCACCAAAGTTATCATGCACTCGTATAATCATATTATAACTCATAAAATAATATTAAAAAAATTCTCTAACCTCGGATTAGTGGTTCCGAAACCACTATTCCGACTAGCCCCTAAATCGGGCTGTTACAGGCCGTGTGAGGCACATGGCCTAGCCACACAGGCGTGTCCCCTGTTTTGAAAGAAAAATTTTCTAAGTTCTGCAGAGTTTCAGTATGAGATCGGTTTAGCCTCGAACCTTCTCTAAAGCATGTTTAATGCCTCGTAGTAGACCTTCAAAAGGGACTTTGTGTTATTGATTAATTATGATATGCTGATGTGTGAGCCATGGTGGTTTAAATTGTTATGATTTTATCGGTAGTACCTCGTAAGCCTAGTCCAGCGATGGATACAGGTTAAGGGTGTTCCAACTATCCTATACGGATGTGAAGACCTCACGAATGAATAGTTTCTCACTCCTACTTAAGAAGGCAAAAATCGAACAATTATGTAATGGAATATGCGAAAATATACCAAGAGCAACTCTTGAACCAACAAAAGATATGTATTAGATTGCTATGTAACCCGAGATATCAAAGACAAAACATGAAGGATGAAATGCAATAAAGGGATTGTTAATTTAAACCAAATTATCAAATTTCAACAAATAGACTAAAAAGAAATCAACACGTGGCTTGACTCTCTTATTTTGTCCCTAGAGTCGCCAAGCTATCGAAACCCCTTTTTTAGAAATTAACTTTTTATTTAAAAAATGAAAATGGAGTCGCCACCAATCCTTTTTATTTAGGTGTGATTGCATCACCTTAAAACTCATTGCATCACCTTAAAACTCATTTTACTAAAATGTTAGACTTATTAAAACGATACTTTTCAATCTACAAAATCTAGGGAATAGGTTCGGGAGTCGGTTATGCATGAGGAAGGATTAATATCCTCGTGACGCTCAAAATTGGTACCTAGTAGATTACTTTTTGTCTTAATGTCAAGAACTGAAAATTTGAAGAGAATTTAAAGCACGGTCCCTTTTTGTATCAGGACATTACTTAACTAAATTAATTTTTACGAAGAGGGCTTATTTCAAGTTAATCGAGAAGAAAGGATCATATCTTGTAAGTTAGGACACAATGCCTTAAATCCTCGAAAACAAGAATAAACGCCATTTGATCATTACTTAAATCTTTTTTTTAAAAAATTAGATATTCGACTATTTCGATTTTAGAAAGAAGCCATATTCCTTAAGTTAGGAACACGTGTAACATCCTAGATTAGGGGTTATGCGTTCGTGCATAATTCATGAGATAGTGGGCTCAGTGGGTGTGTTGGATGTGTTCTGAGGAGTTTTAGGAACCCTAAGATGTAAGGAAATGTAAGGAAATGTGAGGAAATGTGAGGAAATGTCCTGGAAAATGTAGGGAAATGTCCTGGAAATGTAAGGAAATGATCTAGAAATGATTCAAAAGAGGAAAGTAAACATTTCGGGAAACTTGGAAATGTAAGGAAATGTTAAGTTTAAAGGAGGCAAACGAAAATTTTGGGAAACTTGGAAATGTAAGGAAATGTCAAGTTTTAAAGTTTAAAAAGAGGAACCTAAGGCAAGGTGGCCTTAAGAAAAGTAATAGGAGGAATTTGACACACAAACAGGCTTGGAAAAGTGGCCTGAAGATATCACTTAAGGCCCAGGTAGGTGACGCCACAAGCTATGCAAGTGGGCCTGAGTTTGAGTCACATGAGAAGCAAATAAGGGAATTTTATTTTTGTACAAGGAACAAGAGAGTTGGACGGCAACAAGGCACTAAAGGGAGGTGTTTTATTTTTGTTGAAATTCGGCAAATAGATGGATAAATGATGGATTATTATTGGTATATTTTTTTTATGGATAAAAGAAGAGATAATAGAATGATTATTATTATTATTATTAAACGAAGTGATAAAAGAGAAAAAGGAGGAAGAGTGGTGGCCAAGTAAGGGACTCTAGCTAGTACATTCGGCTATAAAAGGAAAAGAGAGGCCATTCATTCATTCACTTTTCCTTTGCTGAATTTCTTAAGCAAATTCTCCTCTCTCTGCCGAATTTCCTACAGTTTTTATTCTTCTTCTCTTTGCTAGCCAAAGCCGAAATACCTTGTGTTCTAGCCGAATCCTCCATCTTTATTCTCCTTTCTCTTTTCTTTCTAATCCCTCCAAAAGCCGGAAGTAAGCCTTTTAAGGCCATAGCCGAATATCTTAAGTGGCTTCAAGCTTAGGTGCTGTCGATTTCTTCAAAGGTAAGAACAAGTTTGATTTCTATTCTTTTCTTTTAGATTTGTCGAAATCTAGGACTAATCCCATCAATATTCTTGTTACCGAAACCTTGAAGAGATCTTTCGGGATTTACTAAGTGTCAACTACAAGGAAGGAGAAGCTCTTTTCCCGAAGGTACACCATAGGCCCCGTGTTCCCTAGTTATTTGGTGAATTTCGGGATTTAAAATCCACAAGGTAAGTCATATTCAACATTCGACTGAGGGTTATTTGTTATGAATAAATGTTAGAAATTGATCTAACATGAAGTTATAGGGATTTCGACAGACATATAAGGCAAGGAATACTTTCGGGATTTGGAAATTGCAAGGTAAGTTTTAGTGTACTAATCCTACTAGGATTTGGATTTATGGCCGAATGGTTCTTTACTAAGTATTAAATGATTGATTAAATGTAGAGATCTAAGATCTAAGGCATTAGATCAAGCTTTCCGGGATTTGGATTGGAAACCCTAAGCAAATCAGGTGTGTACCCCACACTAATTCTTAATATGTTTTATGGCATGTTTATTAAATATATGTATGTGATATTAAGAATATGAAAGTGTAAGAATGTGGCTAAGGTACCATGTTATGGTACAAAGTACTCAGGTACGTTTCCTACTTCTACTAGGATTATGAAATATGTTAATTGTAACATGAGAATAAGAATAAGAATGTGAACTTTGGCATGTTAATGCATAATATGATTTGGGCATATGGGTTATTGAAAAGGGGAAGTGAATGTGGTGACCTAAGACCACGAACACGGTGACCTAAGACCGTGATATCTGAATGTGGTGACCTAAGACCACAGTAATCTGAATGTGGTGACCTAAGACCACAGTAATCTGAACGTGGTGACCTAAGACCACGAATGCGGTGACCTAAGACCGCGATATGGAGTGTAGCGGAAGGAGGGTCGACTTAGTAGTCCCCACGGTGTACAGGTTGGTACGGGGGAGTGTAGCGGATGGCTTAATAGGTTTGGGTTTTGGGAATGCATCATAACTTGTATGCTATGATATGAATGTGTAATAATTGTTATGCCTGATTCGATTATGATTTAGTGTTGTGTACACATTGAGTCTGTTGACTCACCCCGTTGTGGGACTATTTTCAGGTGACGAACAGTAATGGACCGGGCTCGGCAGAAGCTTAGGGATGGCCATGCACAGCAAGAAATTTATGATTTGGAGTTTTATTTTATTTCAAGTATTTTAAAATTTTAATTTTGGGATTAATTGATGTAATAAGGCCATAGTTGAATTTCTTTATTTCACTTTGATTTATCATGTTACAAATATTTATTAATTGAAAGATTAAGTAAATTTATTATCAAAACCAACCCTAAACGTTTTGTCACCTAAAGCTAAAGGATTTTTAATCAAATAAACTCGTTTTCAACTCAAGCCCAATCCAAAACAAATTTTCTTTCAAAACACACAAGTTTTTCCTAAGTCACAAAAGAATTTGAAACGGTTTACACCGGGGAACATACCAAATCTGGTCAAAGCTCGTGGGCCGGGTTTGGGGTGTTTCAATTTGGTATCAGAGCCCAGTTTTAAACTCTCGGCCTATGGTTTAAGGCCCAAAACGTTTTCAAATCGAGCCCAAATGAGTTTTTATGAAAATATTTTTGGAAATAAGCAGGTTTTTCTGGCATGGCACCTAAGTCTCCGACCCGAAGTCCACCAGGTAAGTACCCCTAACCTTTATGTGATATATATTGTGATCTGTAGAAGGGTAGAAATAGAATGGAACGTAGATTAGTATGATAAGTATTTGAACCCTAGGACTAGTTTACCCCAACTATTACATAAGACTTAATGCTTAATAAAACCAACCTGTGTCTAAGTAGCCGAGTTAGGGTGTGGCAACCATTGTGCGCATGTCTAGGATTGGTATTCAGTGGGAGCTTGGTATTTAAGCAGTCTGCGTGACTCACCTCCTCTCCACTCGAATCCTACCTGGTGCGTAGCTTCGGTTCACCCTAACCAAGAGGACTCAGTCACAGGCTAAACCCAATAACTAAAACCCGAAAGGGATTAGCCACATTTTTATGGAAACCCTAGTTTTAAAATGACTAAATTACCCTTTTGATTTATACAAGCTATCCCATAAAATTTTTCTGAAATATTTCTTGATTTATAAAATTACTAAAATACCCCTAGTGGTAAAATTACAAAAATGCCCTTGGTTTATAAAATTTCCAAAATACCCACAGTTCTTATTCAAAAAAAAAATCATTACTTTATAACAAGTCCAAAAACCCTAATTTGCAAAATATCAAAGTACTTTGATTTTGGAAAATTACGAAATTGCCCCTGACTTACAAAATTACCAAAATGACCTTGAATTTCAAAAATTTTGCAACATCACCGATTTGGAAAACAACTTCTCAAAAAAAAAAGAACCCTCAAGTTTTGCAAATTTTGGAAATACCCTTAATTTATTAAGCTTTACAAATTTACTCTGATTTATTACCAAAATACCCCCGAGTTTCAAAATTTACCGAAATACCCCTGTAATTTAAAAATTTCTGAAATACCCCCGGGATTTCAAAAATTACCAAAATACCCTTATTGACAAAATCACCAAGGAACTTTTTCTTTTGAAAAATTACAAAAATACCCCTGGGTAGTGGGAAAACAACAACCATGAAAACTACAACGTTTCTCTGAATAAACGAAAGTTCATGATTGATTGATTGATTGTATGAATGTAAAGACTGTGTGCATGTATGAATACGAAAGAACCACTTCTAAAATTCTTCTCATAAAACTTCTTCGCGAATAATCAGTGAAACAGGAACTAATGCATAAAATTTCTTAATCAGATTAAAGCGCAGTCGTTAGAAATGAATTCTAGAGGATAGTGATGTGCCAACAGGTAAGTTTTTGTTTCTGGAATGCCATTATTGCCTTGGTCATTGTAAAATCAGTTCGTTATTAGGGGCTAGTAAGGTGTATGGAACCTTGGTGGTGAACTAAGAGAATGTGCCTAGAAAGTATGATAGTTTCTTAAGATCAGAGTGCGCAGCAGTAGCGTAGTGTGGTGAGCTAGGATGTACGACTGTTAATAAGTAATTTCGAGGACGAAATTATTTTTAAGGAGGGTAGAACTGTAACATCCTAGATAAGGGGTAATGCGTTCATGCATAATTCATGAGATAGTGGGCTCAGTGGGTGTGTTGGATGTGTTCTGAGGAGTTTTAGGAACCCTAAGATGTGAGGAAATGTAAGGAAATGTGAGGAAATGTGAGGAAATGTCCTGGAAATGTAAGGAAATGTCTTGTCTTGGAAATGTAGGGAAATGTCCTGGAAATGTAAGGAAATGATCTAGAAATGATTCAAAAGAGGAAAGTAAACATTTCGGGAAACTTGGAAATGTAAGGAAATGTTAAGTTTAAAGGAGGCAAACGAAAATTTTTGGAAACTTGGAAATGTAAGGAAATGTCAAGTTTTAAAGTTTAAAAAGAGGAACCTAAGGCAAGGTGGCCTTAAGAAAAGTAATAGGAGGAATTTGACACACAAACAGGCTTGGAAAAGTAGCCTGAAGATATCACTTAAGGCCCAGGTAGGTGACGCCACAAGCTATGCAAGTGGGCCTGAGTTCGAGTCACATGAGAAGCAAATAAGGGAATTTTATTTTTGTACAAGGAACAAGAGAGTTGGACGGCAACAAGGCACTAAAGGGAAGTGTTTTATTTTTGTTAAAATTCGGCAAATAGATGGATAAATGATGGATTATTATTGGTATATTTTTTTATGGATAAAAGAAGAGATAATAGAAGGATTATTATTATTATTATTAAACGAAGTGATAAAAGAGGAAAAGGAGGAAGAGTGGTGGCCAAGTAAGGGACTCTAGCTAGTAAATTCGGCTATAAAAGGAAAAGAGAGGCCATTCATTCATTCACTTTTCCTTTGCCGAATTTCTTAAGCAAATTCTCCTCTCTCTGCCGAATTTCCTACAGTTTTTATTCTTCTTCTCTTTGTTAGCCAAAGCCGAAATACCTTGTGTTCTAGCCGAATCCTCCATCTTTATTCTCCCTTCTCTTTTCTTTCTAATCCCTCCAAAAGCCGGAAGTAAGCCTTTTAAGGCCATAGCCAAATATCTTAAGTGGCTTCAAGCTTAGGTGCTGTCGATTTCTTCAAAGGTAAGAACAAGTTTGATTTCTATTCTTTTCTTTTAGATTTGTCGAAATCTAGGACTAATCCCATCAATATTCTTGTTACCGAAACCATGAAGAGATCTTTCGGGATTTACTAAGTGTCAACTACAAGGAAGGAGAAGTTCTTTTCCCGAAGGTACACCATAGGTCGCGTGTTCCCTAGTTATTCGGTGAATTTCGGGATTTAAAATCCACAAGGTAAGTCATATTTAACATTCAGCTGAGGGTTATTTGTTATGAATAAATGTTAGAAATTGATCTAACATGAAGTTATAGGGATTTCGACAGACATATAAGGCAAGGAATACTTTCGGGATTTGGAAATTGCAAGGTAAGTTTTAGTGTACTAATCCTACTAGGATTTGGATTTATGGCCGAATGGTTCTTTACTAAGTATTAAATGATTGATTAAATGTAGAGATCTAAGATCTAAGGCATTAGATCAAGCTTTCCGGGATTTGGATTGGAAACCCTAAGCAAATCAGGTGTGTACCCCACACTAATTCTTAATATGTTTTATGGCATGTTTATTAAATATATGTATGTGATATTAAGAATATGAAAGTGTAAGAATGTGGCTAAGGTACCATGTTATGGTACAAAGTACTCAGGTACGTTTCCTACTTCTACTAGGATTATGAAATATGTTAATTGTAACATGAGAATAAGAATAAGAATGTGAACTTTGGCATGTTAATGCATAATATGATTTGGGCATATGGGTTATTGAAAAGGGGAAGTGAATATGGTGACCTAAGACCACGAACACGGTGACCTAAGACCGTGATATCTGAATGTGGTGACCTAAGACCACAGTAATCTGAATGTGGTGACCTAAGACCACAGTAATCTGAACGTGGTGACCTAAGACCACGAATGCGGTGACCTAAGACCGCGATATGGAGTGTAGCGGAAGGAGGGTCGACTTAGTAGTCCCCACGGTGTACAGGTTGGTACGGGGGAGTGTAGCGGATGGCTTAATAGGTTTGGGTTTTGGGAATGCATCATAACTTGTATGTTATGATATGAATGTGTAATAATTGTTATGCTTGATTCGATTATGATTTAGTGTTGTGTACACATTGAGTCTGTTGACTCACCCCGTTGTGGGACTATTTTCAGGTGACGAACAGTAATGGACCGGGCTCGGCAGAAGCTTAGGGATGGCCATGCACAGCAAGAAATTTATGATTTGGACTTTTATTTTATTTCAAATATTTTAAATTTTAATTTTGGGATTAATTGATGTAATAAGGCCATAGTTGAATTTCTTTATTTCACTTTGATTTATCATGTTACAAATATTTATTAATTGAAAGATTAAGTAAATTTATTATCAAAACCAACCCTAAACGTTTTGTCACCTAAAGCTAAAGGATTTTTAATCAAATAAACTCGTTTTCAACTCAAGCCCAATCCAAAACAAATTTTCTTTCAAAACACACAAGTTTTTCCTAAGTCACAAAAGAATTTGAAACGGTTTACACCGGGGAACATACCAAATCTGGTCAAAGCTCGTGGGCCGGGTTTGGGGTGTTTCAACACGACTCTTCTAATTTCCAAAAATAATGAAAATTGCCTCGATTTAAAAAATTTCATTTTTTACGCATCATTTAAAAATGAATGTAACATTTAAAGTGATGTGCATTTAACTTATTCGGACACAATATAAAAATGGATAAGCATATTTAAACACAGTTTGGGGCATGGTTGTAACAAAAAAAACATAGTAACGAGTAAAAATGAAATGATGATATTAAAATGATAAATAAATAAAGGAACACATGAACAAATCAATAATATTAAATAAAAATAAAAATACTATGCAAATGGGTAATAATAATACGGCTATGATGATAATGAAAAAACAACAATAATAGCGATAATCGTGTCATATTTACTATCATAACATAAATAATGAAATAATAATAATAATGATAATAAAAGTAAAAAAAAGGAAGGAAAAGGAAAAAATAAATCCACAATAAAAGGGAAATATAAACAACACAAACTTTAACTATACAAAAGAAATAGTAAATAAATAAATAGATAATAATGGAATGATGATGATAATAATAATAATAATAATAATAATAATAATAATAATAATAATAATAATAATAATAATAATAATAATAATAATAATAATAAAGGCAAAAAAGAAGAAAAAAATAAATGCACAATAAATAGGAAATAGAAAAACACCAATTTTAAATATTTTTAATAAAAGTAAAGGAATAATAAATAAGTAAATAAATAAATAATTTCATAAAAGGGTGAATTAAAATAAATAAAGGACTTAATCGTAACTAAATGAAATTAAAAGGATAAATTAGAATAAAATAAATAATAAAGGACTAAAATGTGACGCGCGAAAAGGAGCAGGGCCTAAATGGGTAATTAATCCAAGCCCTGGGACATGTGTCATCCCCCCTAAGTGGGTCCACAGTGGTACATGGACTAAATAGCACAAAAAAAAAAGGGGCAAGAATAAAAAAAATTATAACTAGTAGGACGAAACTGAAAAGTGGCAAAAACGCGGAAGCGCTAAAGCAGCAATTAGACCCCCTTTAAAAAAACACGTGGATCTTAAAGAGTTGGGTCGGGTTGGCAGGTCGGCTTCAAAACGACTCCGTTTTGGAGTCTGAAAATCAAGCCCAAAACTACGCCATTTTATAGGGCTATATAAGTAAAAAAATCATAAAAAAAAATCATTTGCTAACTATTTTTTTAAAAAAATAAAAATTCACTCCCCTCCCTTTTTTCTGAAGGGTTCTTCAGGCAGGCCAAGGGAGCTGCTATTGCTCTACTGTGGCCACCGGTCGTCGGCCACTACAATCACCATCCCCAGTGGCCAAAAAATTTCAAACTCGCCTTTTAATCCTTTTTTTAGGAACCCCGTTTTGGGGTTAAAATTGCCAAAAAGACGGCAAAAATGAACCGAAGGTCAAGAAATAGTTCGACTTCCCTCTTCTCTGACGGCCAACGCAGGTAAAAAATATTTTTTTATTTTATTCTTATTTATTTTGAAAAAATAAAAATAAATCAAAGAAAAGAATCACCTTTGAACTTTTTTTCTTTTCTTTTTTTTATTGCTTTTGTCTATTTCTCTGTATTCGATATCTATTTCAAAAAAAAATCCCCTTTACAATCTGTTTATTTAGGCTTTTTATAGCCAATTGATTACAATATTTTTCCCTTTGTTTTTTTTTTTTGTTTCTGCCACTGTTTCTGCTACTGTTTTTTTGTGTGTTCTTGCTTTTATCCTTGTGTTCTCTTTACGCAGGTGGCAGTGGAGGGAGAGGCGCTCCCTTGCTGTTTTGGTGAAGGAGGCAGACGAGGAGTCAAACCTCGGGCGACGAAACAGCTGGCGGGGTAGAGATGGCGGCGCACAGAGGGCTATTTTTTTCTGAAAACTTAATGTTATGGGCCTTAGTAAGAATATAAAACAATTATTATAACTTGTTAATATTTTAATATATGAAATATAAATTTTAAATATTTTTAAGTAATAAATATTTTTTTATAAAATTTATTAGAATATATAAATTATATTTTAAATATTTAAATATAACCATTAAATATTTGTAATTAGATATTAACACATTTAAGCATCAAGAAAAAAAAGGGAAAGTACTATGTTATTAGAGGGGTGAAAAAGTAATTAAGCACTAAAAGTACTTTTGGAAGAGGAAAAGCTAGAAATTTTAAGTTCTCCTTTTCAGAACAAAAATTTCAGTCAAAAGCAGCTTGTTAACATAATTTTTCTTCCAAAAGTGCTTTTGGAGCCAAAAGTGCTTTTTTTAAGCACTACTAAACAAGCCCGAAATGAAATTGTAATTTTTACAATAGTAAAAATGCAAATTCAACAATTTAATAATCTATATTTTTATAATTTTTAAATGACTAAATTAAATTTTTATTATTTTTAGGGAGTCAAGTGCAATTCTAATTTAAAATTTTAAAAATTTTAAAGGTGACAGGCTTGCCATCCCCTAGCTAGCCACTAGTTAGTTCAAATGAAATCCATATAATCACATCCATTACAGGGGGAAAAGAAACTGAGTTGAAAGCAAAATGAAAAGTGAAAACAACATTGGGTTCCTAGCTACGCCCCTACTTACTCATTTATTGGCTTATTATTGCCTGTCATTGCCCATTTTTGGTAGTAGGAAATGAGGAGAAGGGACGGAAGAAAGAAAATTAACTTTGGGTCTTTACTCAATTTAGGCCTAAAGGTTTCTAAGTTCTGTTTAGTTTGGCTAAATAGTGTCTGCTGATTGCGGCAATATGCGTCAACCTTTAATCACCACCTTCCCTCCACACAACTTAAAACAATGTCTGTTGATTTCAGCGATATGCGTCAGGTTGCAGTTTCAGGAACTATGGTGTCCCACCCATGTAACACCCCAAACCCGGCCCAATTGCTACAACCGGATCTGGTATGTCACTAAGAAAAATTTTGTCAAACATGTCGTATTTTTCAGAAAAGCCCAAATATATTTTATATAGAATACGCCTTTGTAAAATAAAACCCAAACTTAATTACATGCCTTAGTTTAATTAAAATAAATGGTTCCGATAACTAAAACAAAAATAATTTAAACCCATAATAAAAGGAAATAAAACTAGTGGCCCATGGCCTTATTACATCGAAGTTTAAAATCCATTAATTAAAATACAATATAAAATAATTAACTTGAGTCTTTTTGCCAAATCTACATATTCTTCTGCATGGCCACCTTGCGTTCCTCTCCAGCCCGGTCCGAAGCACTAGGTATCACATGAAATGTTAATTAAAAGGGTGAGTCGCGAGACTCAGTGTGCAACCTTCATGCACCACTAGATTTGGGCTTTAGGCCCATAAAACAGATTAATAATTTCATTTATATAAATAACAAATAATATGCAAGGCCCAACCCGTTTGCCTAGGTTTCCATCCGCTACACGCCCCCGTACCAACCGTTCACACCATTGGGGATTTCTACAATCAATCCACACCGCTACACGCCAAGATGGCAGTCATGCTGCTCATCAACATATCATGGCCGAAGCCCTTATAACAGATCACGGCATTAGCCGCTACAACAGATCACGGTAGAAACCGCTACACATATAACGTATAACTTCCTCCTGCCATCAACCCAACCCATGCAATCACATACAAGCAATTTACTTTTAACATTTAATCAGATTACTCACTAACCTGGTGGTTTGCTTTTACCCTCTTTGGGCTTTCATCATTAAACCGTGACTTTGGCATTTATCATATCATATAAAACTTATGAACATACATTAGTAATCAGATCTAGATGGTGGGGAAGTATTACACACCTGATATCGCGAAATCTCCTATCCTTAGTTGATATCTAAATCTACTACCCTCAGTGTAAAGCCTTGCTCAAAAGCCGGAAAATCACACAAAGATTTAGCCTTTCAATATTCGGCCAAGGTTAATAAATCTCAACCTATACATTAAAACTAATAGATCTCTTACCTAATTTGTCGAATCCCGAAAGTCCTTAAGAAAACGTCACCTTCCTACCCTCGGCTTTTCCATAAATCGGCACTACAGATCTCAGCAAGAAAGGATTCGGCTTCAAACAAGAGAGTAAAATCGACAGGGCCTTAGAAAACTGATTCGGATTAGAAACTTGATAAAAGAGAATTGAAGAAATTGTAAAGAAGCAAAATCCCGAAACTTACTAGATAAAAGAGGAGTATTCAACTATGGTGCACCTTCAGGAAAATTAGCCTTGAAGATTCGGTTATAGGAGAAAGAAAATATGAACAAAAGAGAATTCAGTTTTTGGAGAAAATAATGAGGGGAGGAGAAAATATCTAAGGAGTTTCGGTTTTGAAAAGAAATTAAAGCAAATGGAAGAAGAGAATTTCGGCTAGGTGAGGAAGAAGAGAGAAAAATTGAAAGAAAGGATGATCACTTGGCTTATATAGATTTCGGCAATACAATCCCCCTCCCAGAGTTGGATTTTCGGCCAACTCTGCTGTCATCTGATAGCTTTTATCCCACATATTATCTTATTCCCTTAGCTCCTCAAAAATAGCCCTCATCTTTCTCTTCATTATCTTCCTATTTATCAAACAAAATAAAAGAATTAAAACCCCTAAATTATAGCAAGTGTGCCGTCTCACCTAACTCCCCTAGGCTGCCGAATTTTTTTGACCCAAAACTTGGGCCTAAATCAACTAAAATTTGGGCCTTCATTAAACACAATTGACGCCACCCTCTCCTACCTTGTGGCTCCCCTAAACTTTGGGCCCCAAGCCCACATTATTATTTCTAGCTCCCTTCCTATTGACCCAAACATAAATATTTTACTGAGATTTTAGCCCACTCCTAAGCCCAATTAGTACCCTAAATCCTCAATTTAATACTTTAACCAGTCAAACACATAAAATGCACAGACCCAAATATTCAGGGTGTTACAGTTCATCCCCCCTTAAAATAAATTTCGTCCCTAAAATTTACCTGATCAAAAGAGATGGGGATACTGTTGTCGCATAACATCTTCTGGCTCCCATGTCGCCTCTTCTGTGCCATGATTTCGCCATAGAACATTGACCAAAGGAACGGACTTCCTTCTCAACACTTTTACATCTCGATCCAAGATTTGCACTGGTTCTTCCTCAAAGGATAAATCTAGCCTTACTTCAATCTCTTCCACCGGCACCACATGCGATGGATCAAAACAATAACGTCTCAGCATCGAGACATGGAACACATCATGTATCTGTTCCAACTCCGAAGGCAACTCCAACTGATAAGCCACTAGGCCCACACGTTCTCGTACCCGATAAGGCCCAATAAACCGTGGACTTAGATTACCCTTCCGTCCAAACCTCATCACCTTTTTCCACGGAGATACCTTCAAAAAGACTTGATCTCCTACCTCAAATTCTACTTCCTTTCGCTTTAAATATACATACAACTTCTGCCGATCAGACGCTTCTTTCAACCTATCCCGTATTAGCGTAACTTTCTCCTCTGTTTCTGAAACTAATTCTGGATCTAACACCTTATGTTCACCCAACTTCATCCAACAAGTTGGAGTACGACATCTCCTTCCATATAATGCTTCATACGGCGCCATTTGAATACTAGCTTGATAGCTATTATTGTACGCGAATTCAGCCAAGGGTAAATGCTCCTCCCAACTACCCCTAAAATCGATGATGCAACCCCTTAGCATATCCTCCAAAATTTGAATTACCCTCTCAAACTGACCATCAGTCTGTGGGTGAAAAGCGGTACTAAAGTCCAACCTTGTTCCCATTGCTTGATGAAGAGCCTTCCAAAATCGTGACGTGAACCTTGGGTCCCTATCCGATATGATCGATACTGGTACATCATGTAATCTTAAAACCTCAGCCACGTACATCTTAGCCAACTTTTGTAGAGAGAAATCCACTCGAATCGGTATGAAGTGAGCAGACTTCGTCAGCTGATCCACAATTACCCAAATTAAATCTTTCTTAGTGGGCGTGAGGGGTAACCCACTAACAAAATCCATCGTAATTCTTTCCCATTTCCATTGGGGAATCTTCACCGGTTGCAACAACCCTAAACTTGCTGACACGTTAAACACTTCCCCACATATTCCGTAACTTCTCGCTTCAATCCTGGCCACCAGAACTGCTCTCGCAAATCCCGATACATCTTAACTCCTCCAAGATGCATAGCATAAAGGCTATTATGCGATTCCTGAAGAATCATCTGTCTTAACCCCTCATCTTTTGGCATACAAACCTTTCCACGGAAACATAGAACTCCATCATTATTCAGACTGTAATCCTCTACTTCACCTTTCTGCACTTGTTGGATTCGAGTACCTAAGACATCATCCACAAGTTGCTTCTCCTTGATTTGACTTGTCCACATAGGTCTTACTTGTAGTTCAGCTACAAACCTACCATCCTCATACAGGCTAAGATGTGCGAACATCGCCTTTAGGTCTGTTATCACCTTCCTACTCAACGCATCCGCCACCACATTGGTCTTGCCGGGATGGTATTCAATCGAGCAATCAAAGTCCTTCAAGAGCTCGATCCACCTACGTTGTCGTAAATTTAACTCCTACCTCTGGCTGAATTAACACCGGTGCTTCCGTCAGAATTCTCTTCAGCCTCTCAAAGCTCTCATGTTGTTTGTCAGTCCATACAAAAGATACTCCTTTCCTCAACAACTTAGTTAATGGTGCCGCTATTGAAGAGAACCCCTCAACGAACCTTCAATAATATCCCGCTAATCCTAAGAAACTTTGAATTTCCGCCACAGACTTCGACGATTTCCAATTTAACACAGCTTCGATTTTTTGATGGTCTACCCTAATCCCCTCGGCGGAAACTACATGCCCTAGAAAAGTCACCTCCTTTAGCCAGAACTCACACGTACTGAAATTTGCGTACAGCTGCTTTTCCCTCAGAATTTGCAACACCACTCGAAGATGTGCATCATGCTCCTCCTCAGACTTGGAATAAACCAATATATCGTCGATAAACACTACGACGAACCGATCAAGGTATGGCTGGAACACCCGATTCATCATATCCATAAATGCTGCTGACGCGTTCGTCAAACCGAACGGCATTACCAAAAACTCATAATGACCGTACCCAGTCCGAAACGCCGTCTTATGAATATCTCCTTCTTTAACCCTTAATTGATGATATCCTGACCTTAAATCAATCTTAGAAAAGACCGAAGCTCCTTTGAGCTGGTCGAACAAATTATTGATTCTTGGTAATGGGTACTTATTCTTAATCGTCAACTTATTCAGTTGACGATAGTCCACGCACATACGCATGGATCCGCCCTTCTTTTTCACGAATAGAACCGGCGCTCCCCATGGAGACACACTCGGTCAGATGAATCCTCGATCCAATAGATCCTGAATCTGAGCTTTGAGCTCCACCAGCTCCTTCGGCGCCATTCGATAAGGGGCAATAGATACCGAAGCCGTACCCGGGAGTAGTTCTATTCCAAACTCTACTTTGCGATCCGGGGGTAATCCTGGCAACTCCTCCGGAAAGACGTCTGCGAAATCCTTGACTGTTCGAACCCCATCGACAGTCACCTCCTTAACATCCAAAGCACTAATAAAAGCTAAAAAGGCGTTACATCCTTTCCGAATCATCTTAACAGCTTTCAATGCCAACAGTACGTTGGACAGATAGTTCCTTCTCTCTCCTAACACAACTACCTCCCCGCCTTCCGGGGTGCTTAACACCATGCGCTTAGACCCACAATCCAACTTAGCACGATGCTTTGTCAACCAATCCATTCCTAATATAAGGTCAAACTCTCCAAATGGTAATTCCATTAAATCTGCCGGAAACACTACCCCTTGAGTTTCTAACGGTACATCCTTAAATAGCTTGTCCACTATCCTAGATTGCCCTAGGGGACTAACCACAGTCATCTTCCTAGTGGTTGTTTCAGAATCTATATTTAAGGTCTCAGATATCGAACATGCAACATAGGAGTGGGTTGACCCAATATCAATCAAGGCAGGGTAAGGATTATCAGCAATAAGAAACGTACCGGTTATGACATCCGGTGCATCACCATCCTCCTGTCGACGAACTGCATAAACTAGCCCCGGCTGCCTCGCATCTACATTACCTGCACCTCTACCAGGTGCTCCACGACCTCGACCAGCCCCATTTCCTCCTCTACCTGCACCCCGACCCCTTGGTCCAGGCTGATCACCTCTCTTCACTCGATCAGCACCTCGGCCCGCTGGCTGCACCCGATCCATTTGGGGACAGTCCTTAATCAGATGTTCTGTGGATCCACACCTAAAGCATCCACCTGTTTTTATTCTGCACTCCCCATAATGCGTCCTCCCACACGTAGAACATGCCTGGTTCTGATTCGTCAGAGCACGAGCTGGCCCATCCGTCCTAGGCCTCTTCTGAAAATTCCCAGATGCTCTTAATGGCCCAAAACTCCTCTTACTCTTACCCCGATCCTTACCCTTTTCTTGTCTCTCAACCCGTTTCACTTCCTTAGCTATTTTAACCTTATCTACCAAAACCGCAAAAATTCTCTCTTGCTGCGGCTCTATCAGAACCTTTAACTCACTTCGTAGCCCATCCTCAAACCGAACACAACATTCATACTCTGTTGCTACCATTCCTCGAGCGTAGCGCTCAAACGCAGAAACTCTGCCTCATATTCAGCCATAGTATTACTTCCTTGTACCAGGTTCAAGAATGCTTTCCTTTGTGCATCAATATAGCTGGCCCCAACATACTTTCCCTGGAATGACTCCTTAAAGAAATCCCAGTCAATCAAATCTGCAGCAGTACCTTCTTTTACCGTGAGCCACCATTGGTAAGCCTCGTCTCGGAGGAGATACACGACCCCTTTCAACTTTTCCTCTACCGTAAAGTCTAAGTCATCCATTATGCGCTCAGTCGCTTCCATCCAGTACTCAGCTGTGTTAGGGGCTACACCAGAAACTCCCCTAAACACTTCTGCCCCATTGGCCTTAAGCCGCTCTGGCACAGATTTCCGGGCTCTTGTGCCCATGCCTACTCCAGCAACTCTCTCAAGGACTCGCAACATCGCCTGAGATACAGCATCATCTCCGGTCGCCTGATCTCGCAACTCTCCCTCCACAGCTAAAGGATCCGGCAGTTCGTTTCCTGACCCGTGGCCAGACCCTACTGGCTCAGACAAGGTCATCTTGCCCCTACCGCGTCCACGCGGCAGACGTCCTCGACCCCTTGTACTAATTCTTCCGATTGCGGTTTATCTGATTAAGAATTTTATGAATCATTAATTCTTTCCACTGATTTATTGCGAACAGTCTTATGAATAATAGTTTTAAAAAGTAGTTCTTTCGAATTCACACTCACAATACAGTCTCAAGTTCCTATCCTCTAAGAAACGCATGCATTCAATCATCAACATCCATGAACTCACGTTCATTACAGAAAAGTGTTGTTGTTGTTTTCCACTACCCAGGGGTACTTTCGTAATTTTATCCTACAGGGGTATTTTCGTAATTTTTCAAAATAGGGTCCTTGGTGATTTTGTGAAATAGGGGTATTTTGGTAATTTGGAAATCTAGGGGTATTTCGATAATTTCAAAATCTGGGGGTATTTCAGTAATTTTACCCACTAGAGGTATTTTGGTCATTTTGCAAAACAAGGGTAGTTTGGTAATTTTTTCAAACTTTGATGTTGTTTGCTTTTTTTTTTAAACCGGGGTACTTTTGGTAAAATCTAGTTTCATGGTCCGGGTTATTCTTGTAAACGTGAGCCTGACTCGTGGCCAGACCCTACTGGCTCAGACAAGGTCATCCTGCCCCTACCGCGTCCACGCAGCGGACGTCCTCGACCCCTTGTACTCATTCTTCTGATTGGCGTTTATCTGATTAAGAATTTTATGAATCATTAATTCTTTCCACTGATTTATCGCGAACAGTCTTATGAATAATAGTTTTAAAAAGTAGTTCTTTCGAATTCACACTCACAATACAGTCTCAAGTTCCTATCCTCTAAGAAACGCATGCATTCAATCATCAACATCCATGAACTCACGTTCATTACAGAAAAGTGTTGTTGTTGTTTTCCACTACCCAGGGGTACTTTCGTAATTTTATCCTACAGGGGTATTTTTGTAATTTTTTAAAATAGGGTCCTTGGTGATTTTGTGAAATAGGGGTATTTTGGTAATTTGGAAATCCGGGGTATTTCGGTAATTTTAAAATCTGGGGGTATTTCGGTAATTTTACCCACTAGGGGTATTTTGGTCATTTTGCAAAACAAGGGTAGTTTTGTAATTTTTTCAAACTTTGATGTTGTTTGCTTTTTTTTTTTTAAACCGGGGTACTTTTGGTAAAATCTAGTTTCATGGTCCGGGTTATTCTTGTAAATGTGAGATTTTCAGGTAAATTTTCGAAACATAGGTATTTTATAAGTTCATAGTTGATTGCAAATTTTCACAAATCAAATATGTTTTGAAAATTTTTACAAGACCTTGGGATTTTTTTTTTTTCAAAAAATAGGGTGGTTGGTCCCTTTCGGGTTTTAGTTATAAGGTTTAGCCCATCAACAAGTCCTTGTAACTAGGGTGAATAGTCACTACACACCAGGTAGGATTCTAGTGAAGAGGAGGTGAGTTGCTAGGACTGCTTAAGTACCAAGCTCCCCCGGAATCCACTCCTAGACATGCGTATGCCCATTGCCACACCCTAACTCGGCTAAGATGAACAGTCACCACGCACCAGGTAGGATTCCAGCGAAGAGGAGGTGAGTCACTAGGACTGCTTAAATACCAAGCTCTTCCGGATCCTTCCTAGACATGCGTATGACGGTTACCACACCCCAGCCTTGCGACTCGTTAATGGGTTTGTTCAGTGAAATTTAAGTTTTATGAAATTTTAAGAAGTAGTTTGTACTAAGCCTAGAGTCCATCAAGTTCTAATTCTAACTTAATCTACGTCCCATAAAGCCCATTAAGCCCACATAAATATATCATACAATGGTTCAGAATACTTACCTGGCGGACTTGGGCCCGAGACGCAGGTGCCATGCCGAGCTAAAAACCTGTTATTATTTAAAAACATGTATATTTCAAAAGCCCATCTTTAGAAAACGTTTTGAGCCCAAAAACCCCTAGAGCCGAGTTTTGAACTGGGCTCTGATACCAATTTGTAACATTCCAAACCCGGCCCAATTGCTACAACCGGATCTGGTATGTCACTAAGAAAAATTTTGTCAAACATGTCGTATTTTTCAGAAAAGCCCAAATATATTTTATATAGAATATGCCTTTGTAAAATAAAACCCAAACTTAATTACATGCCTTAGTTTAATTAAAATAAATGGTTCCGATAACTAAAACAAAAATAATTTAAACCCATAATAAAAGGAAATAAAACTAGTGGCCTATGGCCTTATTACATCGAAGTTTAAAATCCATTAATTAAAATATAATATAAAATAATTAACTTGAGTCTTTTTGCCAAATCTATATATTCTTCTGCATGGCCACCTTGCGTTCCTCTCCAGCCCGGTCCGAAGCACTAGGTATCACCTGAAATGTTAATTAAAAGGGTGAGTCGTGAGACTCAGTGTGCAACCTTCATGCACCACTAGATTTGGGCTTTAGGCCCATAAAACAGATTAATAATTTCATTTATATAAATAACAATTAATATGCAAGGCCCAACCCGTTTGCCTAGGTTTCAATCCACTACACGCCTCCATATCAACCGTTCACACCATTGGGGATTTCTACAATCAACCCACACCGCTACACGCCAAGATGGCAGTCATGCTGCTCATCAACATATCATGGCCGAAGCCCTTATAACAGATCACGGCATTAGCTGCTACAACAGATCACGGTAGAAACCGCTACACATATAACGTATAACTTCCTCCTGCCATCAACCCAACCCATGCAATCATATACAAGCAATTTACTTTTAACATTTAATCAGATTACTCACTAACCTGGTGGTTTGCTTTTACCCTCTTTGGGCTTTCATCATTAAACCGTGACTTCGGCATTTATCATATCATATAAAACTTATGAACATACATTAATAATCAGATCTAGATGGTGGGGAAGTATTACACACCTGATATCGCTAAATCTCCTATCCTTAGTTGATATCCAAATCTACTACCCTCAGTGTAAAGCCTTGCTCAAAAGCCGAAAAATCACACGAAGATTTAGCCCTTCAATATTCGGCCAAGGTTAATAAATCTCAACCTACAAATTAAAACTAATAGATCTCTTACCTAATTTGTCGAATCCTGAAAGTCCTTAAGAAAACGTCACCTTCCTACCTTCGGCTTTTCCACAAATCGGCACTACAGATCTCAGCAAGAAAGGATTCAGCTTCAAACAAGAGAGTAAAATCGACAGGGCCTTAGAAAACTGATTCGGATTAGAAACTTGATAAAAGAGAATTGAAGAAATTGTAAAGAAGCAAAATCCTGAAACTTACTAGATTAAAGAGGAGTATTCAACTACGGTGCACCTTCGGGAAAATCAGCCTTGAAGATTCGGTTATAGGAGAAGGAAAATATGAACAAAAGAGAATTCAGTTTTTAGAGAAAATACTGAGGAGAGGAGAAAATATCTAGGGAGTTTCGGTTTTGAAAAGAAATTAAAACAAATGGATGAAGAGAATTTCAGCTAGGTGAGGAAGAAGAGAGAAAAATTGAAAGAAAGGATGATCAATTGGCTTATATAGATTTCGGCAATACAATCCCCCTCCCAGAGTTGGATTTTTGGCCAACTCTGCTGTCATCTGATAGCTTTTATCCCACCTATTATCTTAATCCCTTAGCTCCTCAAAAATAGCCCTCATCTTTCTCTTCATTATCTTCCTATTTTTCAAACAAAATAAAAGAATTAAAACCCCTAAATTATAGCAAGTGTGCCGTCCCACCTAACTCCCCTAGGCTGCCGAATTTTTTTGACCCAAAACTTGGGCCTAAATCAACTAAAATTTGGGCCTTCATTAAACACAATTGACGCCACCCTCTCCTACCTTGTGGCTCCCCTAAACTTTGGGCCCCAAGCCCACATTTGAAATTATTATTTCTAGATCCCTTCCTATTGACCCAAACATAAATATTTTACTGAGATTTTAGCCCACTCCTGAGCCTAATTAGTACCCTAAATCCTCAATTTAATACTTTAATCAGTCAAACACATAAAATGCACAGACCCAAATATTCAGGGTGTTACAACCCACCTCCAAAGCTAACAGAGCCACTTCCATGCTCTAGGTGCGACTCAACCAACACCATAACTACAACTTCTCTCAACTTCGTTACTTCTGCAAGTCATATCGCCGTTACTGGACTCAAGGCGAAACTCTTTGTAACGTGTCAGTTGGTGGCAAGACCTGCAAGGCTTCCAAGGTGTTCTCCTTCCGTTGTAGTTTCTTCTTCCTCTAGAGTGACGCATGAAGTTGAGCTGGCTCCTATGGTTGTTAGCCTTGCCCCCGTTATGCCTGGACCCAGAATTAAACCTGAAATGGGTTTATTTGACTCTTTTAGGTTAGTTTTTTTTTTTATTTTAAAACAAACTGATATTAATTATTATATGTAAATGTTTTTTACCAACTATTTTTTTCAGTGTTTAATTTTATGACTGGACAACATAATGTTGCAGAGGTGACGAAAAATGGTTATGACAACTGCAGCATTGCAAATTCCATATCTACTTTGACCACCGGACGTGTAACATCCTGAATTAATGGGCCTTTGCATTTGCTGTGCAGTTACGCTTAATGTGTTAATTAAAATGTTTAAGGGGTTCAGATTGGGCTCCAGGTTGGGCCGAGGTCTTAGTTAAAATTTTCTGTTTGGACACTCTAGTGGAAAGCTTGATAAGATGAGGCTTAAAAGATGTTATCTATGTTTTAAAATACAAAATGGGCTTGTGGCCCAGTGGCAAAGTGTCGCCACTTAAAGAGCAGGGAAGTGGCGTCAACTGGGGACGCCCAAACTCAAGTTGCATGAAGCCCAATTCTTTTAATTAAAATTTAGCTAATTTTTGGCTTTTAAGTGAGTAGAGTGGGACGGCAATGGGCCTTGGAAATAGGGGGAATATATATGTTTCGATAATGTAGATAATATGGCTGATAACGTGGCAGATAAAAGGAAGAAGAGGTGGTGTTATCTGGGCCACTTGTGGATAAGAGATCAGGTAATGATAAGGGAGAAAATTTAGGATTTATCTGCTGGTCACAGTGGTGGCCGAAATTCCAACACTGAGGGGGAGGAGGAATCGGTTTTGGAAAGTTCAAGGGGTGCCAAAAGTTCCCTTGACTAGTAGCCTAGTTTTAGTTTTAAAAAGGGGCATTTTCGGTTTTTAGGGACTAGGTGCCGAAATTTACGTTAAGTAAGGGGGGATATCTTTTATTTTCGGCATTTAAGGTTTTGTTTCTCCCATACTCTTCTTCAATTTTGGCATTTGGGTTTCTCTCTCCTTTTCTCCCATTCTCTGCCAAAGCCGAAATCCCTGAATCCCATTCTCTCATCTTCACTTTTATGCATAAGCTGAAACTTTTGATTTTAATTCTCTTCTCCATTCTTTTTCTATAAGCCAAATATTCATTGTTCTTTGCTTTTTCTCTTTTGCCGATCTCTTCACTAAAAGTCGAATCTACATAGATTTTTTCCTATCATATTCTCTTTTTTATCTTCTCAAAAGCCGAAATCTTCTAGGAGTAGCCGAATTCTCTGTAAAGGTAGGTGAAGATTTCTTCTGATCTATTCTTTTTCTCTTTCGGTTTTTAGAAGACAAAGTCGAAAGGCTAATGGATTAATGGTTTGATATTTTCTTGTTGGGCGACATTCGGGAATTGAAGTAGATCGCTTAGATCTAAAAGCTGAAACCTTTAGTCTCTGAACTTCATATCTCTTTTTTCGGGATTTCAAGGTAAAGGGTTCTCCTTAGATTCTCTTTAGATTCGCTATCGTAGTTGTGATCTTAACCATATGTTATGATAAGGTTTTTTAATGGAATCGAATATCGATCAGGCGAATGAGGGGATTGGATCTGTAAAACCAATCCCTAAGTTTAAGAAACGAGCGGTGTCAGCAGTACGGGATTGGCCACCGGGTTGTGGACCGACTTCAGAACAAGATTTTAGGCAGTTAGTAGTCGTATCGGCTTCTGATAGTGTCGACATAGAAGGTCTCGTCTTGACTGTAATCAGGTGTGTAGATCTCTAACATACTAATTAATCTGTACTAAATATATGTTATGGGCTAAAAGCCGAAAAAAGGCTGTAGAGTAATCTGTACTAAATATATGTTATGGGCTAAAAACCGGAAAAAGTCCATATAGACAGTCGGATTACCCAAAAAGGGTAGGCAAGGGATACCAGGTACGTAATCATAGAAACTTCTCTATGTGTATCGATGTATGTGATAGACTGTAAACTTTTAGGTAGTATATTGTTTTGATTCTACATGTATGTATGCATGGGATGGGGTTAATATGATGAAAGGGGAAGAGCATGCTAATAGGTCACTTGGTGATCGGTGGTTAAACCATGTTTTATAAAATTAGGTCACAAAAGTGATCGGTGGCTATGCCACATTAAATTTATTCCGAATTGATAGGAATAGGCAGCATGACTGTCGATATGGTGTGTAGCGGTTGGTGGGTTGATTGTAGAAATCCCCGAGGTGTGTTGGCTGGTACGGGCTGGTGTGTTGAGGATGGATTTTAGGTTAGGTTGGGCCATGTTGCATGTAAATATTTTGCTGCCATTGTGTATGGGCTAAGGCCCATAATGTGTTTGTGGGCCTCAAGCCGATTATGTGTTTTCAAGATTTGCACACTAAGTCTTGGTGACTCACCCTTTTATTTTCTTGACTTTTCAGATGAGCAGTAGATCGTGGCATGGGAGCCGAGGCGGACTCGAGGTGTAACATTCTGAATTTGACCCTAATCGGAACGGTGGTTTCGGGACCACGAATCCGAGTCTGAAATATATTTAAATGATATATTCTATGCTTATTATATGTGCTTTAATGTGTGTGAAAGTTTCGTAGAAAAATTTAACCGTTTGTGTGTTTAATTTAGAAAAAGGACTAAATCGCGTAAAGGGTAAAAGTTACATACTATAGTGAAAAGTGCCCAAGTGTTAATGGCTTTTTAATATGAGGCACTAAAAGGGCAATTAGCCCATTTTAGTGGACGGCATAGGACTAAAATACCCTTATATTATAAGCTTGTCTTATTATTATTAAAAGGTTATATTAGTAATTCATAAAAAAACATATTATATGTTAAATAAAACAAAATGATGGCCACTATCATCTTTTACATTGTTGGTCTAATATTGAGAAAAGGATAAGGGTTAGAGAGCTTTGAATTTCAGTAATCAATTTGCTTGATTAAGGTATGTGTGATTTTCAGTTTTTGATAATTTTTACGTTTTTGAGATTAGCATGTATGTGAGATTCGGCCATTGTCATGTTTATGTGGTTTTTGATGTTTGATGATTTTATATCAATGATATGATAAAGATTAATATGTTTTGTATTGGAAATTTTGGTGAATTTGAGTACTTTGGGCTAATTTGTAAAAATGAATTTTTGAGGAGGCTAAAATGCAAAATAAATGAAATTAATGGACTTGTAGGGTCCCTATGAATATTCGGCCCTTGAGTAGATTAGTGAAATTTTGTGTATTTTATGTTTTATGCAAATAGGACTAAATTGTAAAAATGTGAAACATTAGGGGCAAAATGGTAATTTGCCTATTTAAGTGTTTTGGGATTAAATTGAAATGAAATGTGTTTGAATGAGCTCAAATTCAATGTGTTTAGATTAAGAACAAAGAAAAACGGACTTGGATCGGGGAAAGGCGAAAGTTAACGAATAGCCGGTACTCGTCGTCCGTCGATAGTCGAGGTAAGTCCTTAAGCAAATATAAGTTAAAGACTTATTTGTGAATATAATAAATGATGAAATTTAAATATTTTTAGCATAAATATATCAAATGGCCGAATGTAGGGGTATGAAATTGGATTGAATTTTATTTGTTGAAAGTAAGGTGTAATAGATATGCTTGGTTGTTATGTGAGAGTGATAAGCATTACATAGGTTGTTTGAGATGCTAAGGTTGTTTGAGATGCTAATGTTGGGAAATGTACATTGAACGATTTGTTATGTTGATATTTCGGGCTTCAAGCCTAGCAGGCCTTGTGCCGGTGACTTATTTCGGGCATACAGCCTGGCAGGCTTAATGCCAGTGTTTATATTTCGGACCTTTGGTCTAGCAGGCTTAATGCCAGTGATTCGCTATAAATGAACAAATCAAGAATGAAATGAGGTATGGCATATTAAATGATATGTGTTAGAAGCTCGGGTAAGAATTGACTTATTGTATTAGTAAGAAATGAAGTAGCTCAGTTCATTACCATTATACTTAAGTATGGTGTGATGAAATGAATGATTCATTAAGTATTTTATTTAGTGATGATGATAATCATTAACAGGTATGAACACTTAATATGTGTGAGGTTAAGATATATATATATATATATATATATATATACATGTAAGATTCAATTTTTAGTGAAAAGATGAATGATAAAAGTATTTGAAAGTATTTGTAATTGAATTTGTTTGACTCGAAACTTATGAATAAGCATAATACTCAATGATTTGTTGGTATATGCGTTTATGATAAACATGTGCTAAAATTTAAGTCAAAGTATTGCTAGTATTCGGTTAAGCAAAATTTACATGTTGGAATGATTAAATTCAGTGCCGAAAGTATGGAGATTAATAAGTTTAAATGTTCGTTTATGCATTAATACTTGCTTGAGACTTACAAAGCTAGTAAGCTTACTTTGTGTGTTTTAATGTGCTGTTATATAGATTTTAGGCTGCTACGGGTTCAGAGGATCTTCGGAGAAGTCAACTACACTATCAACTCTTTTGGTACTTATAAACCTAGTTTGATTCGAAAGGCATGTATAAGCTAGGCTGTGTTGTTATTAATGGTATTTAATCTTATATATATAAGTATAGCCTTGCGAAATGGCTATTACTTTTGGTTAAACTTTACTTATGGATTTGATAGATTGGTTGTATAATTGTTCTTGGTTATATGCTTCTTGTTATATTTTAAGTTTAATTTGAAAGCATATAATATGACATTTATATTGAGATGTTGGTTATAAGTCGATGGTGATAGTGAAAATGTTTATATATGTATATTCGGCTAAGTCTATGTGCTATAGTCAAACGTAGTTAACATGTTCAAAGAACTAGTTGATTGGGTTTATGTTTGGGTATAGAAATGTGCATAACCATATTATATGCATAAATGGTTTGAGAGATTGGTTAAATTTTACCGAATGCATGAAACTACCAAATTCAACTTATGTTAGGTAATAAATATGAAATATCATAAATGGGACCTTGTATATTCGGTCAAACACTTAAATTTGTAAGTGATGTGTACTAAGTTGTATGTGCTCGATTATGTGGAAATTGTATATGTGGTTGATCTAATGATAGGTTTGTAATGATAAAGATGATGAGTTTATAATTCATGTTATAATGAGCACACTGGATTTAATTGTATCTGTACAATTTATATATTTATGTATCTTGATACACATGCATTAATTTTTATTATCTTAAAGAGGAAATTTTATGGAGAAGGTTATGTTAAATACGAACCTTGATTGAGTTTTTTTTTTCGTATGTGCATAGATATACCATAGAGTGCTATGAGAGTTTATGATTAAGTATGTATGTGTGTATGAGTTATGAAATGACAAGGTGATAGTTGAGTAAGTAATAGATGTATTTATGTTACTACATGTGCATAAAGTGATAGGTGCTTACTCAAACTTGTGATAAACATTTGAATAGCTTATATTCAATAATTTAATGGTTAATATGTACAAATATATACTAAATCTCTTTGAGTTTAATAAATGTATGAATTGTGATAAATGGCTGTGATGATCTGAGTTGGGTCAGGATTTGCACACTGAGTCTTGGTGACTCACCCTTTTATTTTCTTGACTTTTCAAATGAGCAGTAGATCGTGGCATGGGAGCTGAGGCGGACTCG
Source organism: Gossypium australe (assembly GCA_005393395.2). NCBI lineage: Eukaryota > Viridiplantae > Streptophyta > Magnoliopsida > Malvales > Malvaceae > Gossypium > Gossypium australe. The sequence continues at coordinate 124,988,022 of CM016619.1, forward strand.
AGGGGCCATCAAGTTTTATTTCCATAAATTATTTTTCGGTTTTTCTTTAAGTTTTAATTTTGGGAATGTTTATGTAATAAGGCCCATAACATAGGTTATCAATTTATATGTGTTAATGTTTATATTTTGAATTTGTTTTAAAGACTTAATTCTTATAAGTAATGAAATGGGAATTTCATACACGTTTAACGCAAAGATATGTTTATTAAAAAAAAAAACTTCAGAGGTTTTCTACAAATAACACTTATTTAACGAATACCTACTTAAACAAATCGAGATTTCAAATCCCGTCAATGAGAAGTTTTCAACTATTAACCCGTAGCATACCAGATCTGGTCGTGACGTTTGGGCCGGGTTTAGGGTGTTACATTTTGGTATCAGAGCCCAGTTGCAAAACTCGGGTAATGAAATGGGTCTAGTGGTGTTTTGAAAATTGATGTGAATTTGAGAAAAATGCTTTAGTTTGAGATATGGCCTTCGAGTCTACTAGCACCCGATCCACGCAGGTAAGTATTCTAACTCTTGATGTGATATACATGTTGGGTTTGATGGGCTTGATGGACGTAGACTAGTATGTTAGGCATTAATGGACTTTAGGCTTAGTTTAAACAACTCTTTAAATTCATAAGACTTAATCTAATTTAACATGTCCGTAAACAAGTCGCTGGGTTAGGGTGTGGCAACAGGCATACGCATGTCTAGGATTGGATTCAGGGAGAGCTTGGTATTTAAGCGGTCCTAGTGACTCACCTCCTCTTCGCTGGAATTCTACCTGGTGCGTAGTGACTGTTCATCTTAGCCACAAGGACTTGTTGACGGGCCCAAAATTTATAATTAAAACCCGAAAGGGACCAGCCACCCTATTTCACAAAATTACTAAAATACCCCCTAGTTTTGTAAAATTTCTGAAATACCCTTGATTTGTGAAAATCTCCCAAAATACCCTGGATTTGTAAAAACCACTAAAATTTGTGAAATTACTGAAGCACCCCTGGTTGGCAAAATTACCAAAATACCTATGTTTTGCAAATTAACCCGAAAACCCTTATATTTCCAAAAGTACCTGGTTTGCAAAATAAAATTTTCTGAAATACCCCTGTTTTTTTAAAAAATTCAAAATACCCCTGTGTTACGATAATACCAAAATACCTCTATTTCGAAAAATCACCAAGATACCCTATTTTGAGGAATTACGAAAATACCCTGTAGGACAAAACTACGGAAATACCCCTGGGTAGAGAAATGATGAAAGTACCCTCATGTGATGAATGTGAGGTCGTGGATGCCACTTGTATGTTGATGTATGATGGTTGAATGTATGTGGTTCCTAGAACTAGGAGGTACAAACTTGAGACTGAAACCCGTAGATATAATCTCGAATTCGAAAGAACTACTTTTGAAACTACTGTCCATAAGATTGTTCGTGGTTAATCAGTGAAAGAAATTAATAATTCATAAAATTTCTAATCAGATAAACGCGAATCGGTAGAATGAGTACAAGGGGTCGTGGACGTCCGCCGCATGGCCGTGGTAGGGGTAGGATGGCCGTGTCAAAACCAGTAGGATCTGGCCACGGGTCAGGAAACGAGATGCCAGTTCCACCAGCTGCGGAGGCCGAATTTCAGGATCAGACGGCCGGAGATGATGCGGTATCTTAGGCGATGTTAAGGGTTTTAGAGAGGGTTGCTGGGGCAGGCATGGGTACAGGAGCCCAGAAATCCGTGTCGGAGCGACTTAGAGCTAATGCGGCAGAAGTGTTTAGGGGAATTTCTATTATAGCCCCGAGTACAGCTGAGTATTGGTTGGAGGCGGTTGAACGTATAATGGATGACCTAGATCTCACGGAAGAGGAAAAATTGAAAGGGGTTATATCTCTCCTGCGAGACGAAGCTTATCAATGGTGGCTTACGGTTAAGGATGGTACGATGGTCGACCGTATCACCTGGGATTTCTTCAAAACGGTGTTCCAGAGTAAATATATTGGGACAAGTTATGTGGATGCGCAGCGTAGAGCATTTCTGAATGTGGTTCAGGGAAGTAGGTCGGTGGCTACGTATGAAGCGGAATTCTTACGCCTTAGTCGTTATGCTCGAGGGATGGTGGCCACAGACCATGAATGTTGTGTTCAATTTGAAGATGGCCTGAGGGACGATCTGCGCGTACTGATAGCACCACAGCGGGAGAGGGAATTTGTTGTGCTTGTGGAAAAAGCTAAGATAGCTGAGGAGGTTCAGCGGACAGAAAAACTGAATCGGGATAGAGATAGGGGTGGAAGTAAGAGAAATTTTGGATCATCGGGGACAACTGGGCGTACTCAGAAAAGGCCTAGGTCAGATGGACCAAGTCGGAATGAGAGACCTGCTGCTGCTAGTCAAACATAGAAGTGTGCTCGGCATGGTAAATTCCATGTAGGTGAGTGTTGGGCGGGCAGTGGGAAGTGCTTTAGGTGTGGATCTACGGGCCACCAAGTTAGAAACTATTCGCAGCAACGGAGCAGTGAAGGGCCCACAGGTCAAGGGTATGCCCAGCCGGGAAGAGGAGGTCAGCAGCCACAAAGAGGTCATGGTCCGGCCAGAGGTGGTAACGGTTCCGGTTGGGGCCGTGGAGCACCAGCGGAGGGACAGGAAACACTGAGGCGAGACAGCCGGGGTTAGTTTATGCTGTCAGATGTCGAGAGGAGGCTGACGCACCGGATGTCATAACCGGTACGTTTTTAATTTTTGGCTTGCCTTACACTGCATTGATTGACATGGGGTCGACGCATTCATATGTTGCTAGTAGGGTGTCTGAAACTTTAAGTGTAGATTTTGAGATTTCCTCTAGGGAGGTGACTGTAGTTAGCCCATTAGGACATTCTGTGGTGGTAAACAAGCTTTATCGGGAAATACCTTTAGAAGTTCAGGGGATAGTTTTCTGGACGGATCTAATGGAATTACCGTTCGGGGAGTTTGATTTAATTTTAGGCATGGATTGGCTGGGGAAGTATCAAGCTAAGGTAGATTGTGCGGCCAAGAGTATGGTGTTAAAAACCCCCGAGGGTGGGGAAGTGTTGGTGATAGGTGAAAGGGGGAACTTTTTGTCAAATGTGGTGTCTGCCTTACGAGCAGAAAGGATGGTGAGAAAAGGATGCGAGGCAATTTTAATGTTTGTTCGGGCTTTGGAAGCCAAGGAACTAACTGTCGGAGATGTTAGGACGGTGAAGGAATTTCCTGATGTTTTCCCAGAAGAGCTTCTGGGTTTACCCCCGGATTGTGAAGTGGAGTTTGGTATCGATCTTCTTCCGGGAACAACACCAGTATCTATTGCTCCGTATAGAATGGCGCCGAAGGAGTTGGTGGAATTGAAAGCGCAGATTCAGGAGTTGCTGGATAGAGGGTTTATTCGACCAAGTGTGTCGCCTTGGGGAGCACTGGTGTTATTCGTTAAGAAGAAAGACGGATCAATGCGTATGTGCATTGATTATCGCCAGCTGAATAAGTTAACCATCAAGAATAAATACCCGTTGCCGAGGATCGATGATTTGTTCGATCAGTTGAAGGGGCCCTCAGTCTTTTCGAAGATAGATCTGAGGTCGGGGTACCATCAGCTTAAGGTCAAGGAGACGGATATTCATAAGACGGCTTTTAGGACTCGCTATGGTCACTACAAATTCATGGTGATGCCGTTTGGGTTAACCAACGCGCCAGCAGCGTTTATGGACATGATGAACCGAGTGTTCCAACCCTACTTTGATCGGTTTGTCGAAGTATTTATAGATGACATCCTGGTTTACTCGAAATCGGAAAATGAGCATGACTCACATCTGCGAGTGGTTTTGCAGATTCTGAGGGAGAAGCAGTTGTATGCCAAATTCAGTAAGTGCGAATTTTGGCTAAGTGAAGTTACTTTCCTAGGTCATGTTGTGTCGACAAAGGGGATTAGGGTTGACCCTCGGAAGATTGAAGCGGTGTTGGATTGGAAGCCGCCTAAATTGGTAGCAGAAATTCAGAGTTTTCTTGGGTTAGCCGGGTATTACAAAAGGTTTGTGGAAGGATTTTCATTGATCGCGGCGCCGTTAACTAAGTTGTTACGGAAAGGGGTTTCATTTATTTGGTCTGACAAGCAACAAGAGAGTTTCGAGAAGTTGAAAAGGATTTTGACGGAGGCTCCGGTGTTGATTCAGCCGAAGGCTGGGAAGGAGTTCGTGATTTACTGTGGTGCTTCACACACGGGATTAGGATGCGTGCTGATGCAAGATGGAAAGGTTGTTGCGTACGTATCTCGGCAATTGAGACCACGTGAAGCAAATTATCCCACCCATGATTTGGAATTGGCAGCGGTGGTTTTTGCTTTGAAGATCTGGAGGCATTATCTGTACGGGGAGAAATCTGTCATATACACCGATCATAAGAGTTTAAAATACCTTTTGACTCAGAAGGAGTTGAATCTAAGCAAAGGAGGTGGATTGAGTTGTTAAAGGATTATGACTGCTCGATTGAGTACCATCCGGGTAAAGCTAACATGGTGACGAATGCTCTGAGTCGTAAAGTAATCTCTGACTTGAGAGCGATGTTTGCTCACCTCAGTTTATACGATGATGGAAGGTTATTAGCCAAACTTCAAGTGAAACCCTCATGGGTCAGTCAGGTTAAGGAGAAGCAGCAGACTGATGAGTTGCTAAAGGAGAAGTTTCCGGTAGGATCAAGTGATGGATCGACGAAATTTAGTATTAATGAGGAAGGGCTATTATGTTTTCAAGGGAGAGTGTACATGCCGAAAGATCCTGAATTGAGGCACAGGATTTTGCAAGAAGCGCATGGTAGTCCAAATGCTATGCACCCTAGAGGGAGTAAGATGTATCGGGATTTGCGAGAATGATTTTGGTGGCCGGGCTTAAAACGAGAGGTGGCTAAATTTGTGGGGAAGTGTTTGACCTGTCAGCAGGTAAAAGCGGAACATCAGTTACCATCAGGGTTATTGCAGCCGGTGAAGATTCCACAATGGAAGTGGGAAAGGATCACAATGGACTTTGTTAGTGCGCTACCTCTCACGCCTACTAAGAAAGATTCGATCTGGGTGATTGTTGATCATTTGACGAAGTCTACTCATTTCATACCAGTACGGGTCGATTACTCTCTGCAGTAATTGGCTAAGCTATACATAGCGGAGGTAGTGAGGTTGCATGGAGTACCGGTATCAATCATATCGGATAGGGACCCTAGGTTCACGTCGCGGTTCTGGAAGGCATTACATCAAGCGTTGGGTACGAAGTTGGATTTCAGTACAGCGTTTCATCCTCAGACCTATGGACAGTCTGAGCGGGTAATTCAGATATTGGAGGACATGTTGAGAGGTTGTGTCATTGATTTCAGGGGTAGTTGGGAAGAATTTATACCATTAGTATTGCGTACAACAACAGTTACCAGTCTAATATTCAGATGACGCCCTACGAAGCATTGTACGGGCGGAGGTGTCGCACTCCTACTTGTTGGATGGAATTAGGGGAACGTTGGATTTTGAGATCGGAGTTGGTTACCGAGACGGAGTTGGTTACGAAGTCCTATGCTGACCTAAAGCGTAAGGACATAGAATTTGCAGTGGGTGACAAGGTTTTCTTGAAGGTGTCGCCATGGAAGAAAATATTAAGATTTGGATGAAAGGGTAAGTTAAGTCCCAGATTTATCGGACCGTACCGGGTGTTGAAACGAGTAGGACCAGTAGCTTATCAGCTAGAGCTTTGAAACGAGTAGGACCAGTAGCTTATCAGCTAGAGCTACCTTCTGAGCTAAGCCATATTCATAATGTGTTTCATGTCTCTACGTTGAGACGATATCATTCGGATCCATCTCATGTGGTGCCAGTGGAAGAAATCGAGGTACGACCCGACCTATCCTTTGAAGAGGAACCAGTGGGAATCCTGGATCGTGATGTCAAAGTGTTGCGAAAGAAGACGGCTCCATTGGTTAAGGTTCTATGGCAGAATCACAGTTCTGAGGAGGCTACTTGGGAACCAGAGGAAGCGATGCGGCAGCAGTACCCACATCTATTTTGACCAGGTAATTTCGAGGTCGAAATTTCTTTAAGGGGGTAGAACTGTAACATCCTAAATTAATGGGCCTTTGCACTTGCTATGCAATTACGCTTAATGTGTTAATTAGAATGTTTAAGGGGTTCAAATTGGGCTCCAGGTTGGGCCGAGGTCTTAGTTAAAATTTTCTGTTTGGACACTCTAGTGGAAAGCTTGATAAGATAAGACTTAAAAGATGTTATTTGTGTTTTAAAATATAAAATGGGCTTGTGGCCCAGTGGCAATGTGTCGCCACTTAAAGAGTAAGGAAGTGGCGTCAACTGGGGAGGCCCAAACTCAAGTTGCATGAAGCCCAATTCTTTTAATTAAAATTTAGCTAATTTTTAGCTTTTAAGTGAGTAGAGTGGGACAGCAATAGGCCTTGGAAATGGGGGGGAATATATATGTTTGGATAATGTAGATAATATGGCTGATAATGTGGCAGATAAAAGGAAGAAGAGGTGGTGTTATTTGGGCCACTTGTGGATAAGAGATCAGGTAATGATAAGGGAGAAAATTTAGGATTTATCTGCTGGTCACAGTGGTGGCCAAAATTCCAACACTGAGGGGGAGGAGGAATCGGTTTTGGAAAGTTCAAGGGGTGCCGAAATTTCCCTTGACTAGTAGCCTAGTTTTAGTTTTAAAAAAGGGCATTTTCGGTTTTTAGGGAGTAGGTGCCAAAATTTAGGTTAAGTAAGGGGGATATCTTTAATTTTCGGCATTTAAGTTTTTATTCTCCCATTCGCTTCTTCAATTTTGGCATTTGGGTTTTTCTCTCCTTTTCTCTCATTCTCTGCCAAAGCCAAAATCCCTAAATCCCATTCTCTCATCTTCACTTTTATGCAAAAGCCGAAACTTTTGATTTTAATTCTCTTCTCCATTCTTTTTCTATAAGCCAAATATTCATTGTTCTTTGCTTTTTCTCTTTTGCCGATCTCTTCACTAAAAGTCAAATCTACATAGATTTTTTCCTATCATTTTCTCTTTTTGATCTTCTCAAAAGCCGAAATCTTCTAGGAGTTGCCGAATTCTCTGTAAAGGTAGGTGACGATTTCTTCTGATCTGTTCTTTTTCTCTTTTGGTTTTTAGAAGACAAAGCCGAAAGGCTAATGGATTAATGATTTGATGTTTTCTTGTTGAGGGACATTCGGGAATTGAAGTAGATCGCTTAGATCTAAAAGTCGAAACCATTAGTCTCTGAACTTCATATCTCTCTTTTCGGGATTTCAAGGTAAGGGGTTCTCCTTAGATTCTCTTTAGATTCCCTATCGTAGTTGTGATCTTAACCATATGTTATGATAAGGTCTTTTAATGGAATCGAATATCGATCAGGTGAAGGAGGGGATTGGATCTGTAAAACCAATTCCTAAGTTTAAGAAACGAGTGGTGTCAGCAGTACGGGATTGGCCACAGGGTTGTGGACTGGCTTCAGAACAAGATTTTAGGCAGTTAGCAGTCGTATCGGCTTCTGATAGTATCGACATAGAAGGTCTCGTCTTGACTGTAATCAGGTGTGTAGATCTCTAACACACTAATTAATCTGTACTAAATATATGTTATGGGCTAAAAGCCGAAAAAAGGCTGTAGAGTAATCTGTACTAAATATATGTTATGGGATAAAAGCGGGAAAAAGGCTGTATAGATAGTCGGATTACCCAAAAAGGGTAGGCAAGGGATGCCAGGTACGTAATCATAGAAACTTCTCTATGTGTATCGATGTATGTGATAGACTGTGAACTTTTAGGTAGTATATTGTTTTGATTCTGCATGTATGTATGCATGGGATGGGGTTAATATGATGAAAGGGGAAGAGCATGCTAATAGGTCACTTGGTGATCGGTGGTTAAACCACGTTTTATAAAATTAGGTCACAAAAGTGATTGGTGGCTAAGCCACGTTAAATTTATTCCGAATTGATAGGAATAGGCAGCATGACTGTTGATATAGTGTGTAGCGGTTGGTGGGTTGATTGTAGAAATCCCTGAGGTGTGTTGGCTGGTACGGGCTGGTGTGTAGAGGATGGATTTTTAGGTTGGGTTGGGCCATGTTGCATGTAAATATTTTGTTTCCATTGTGTATGGTCTAAGGCCCATAATGTGTTTGTGGGCCTCAAGCCAATTATGTGTTTTCAGGATTTGCACACTGAGTCTTGGTGACTCACCCTTTTATTTTCTTGACTTTTCAGATGAGCAGTAGATCGTGGCATGGGAGCCGAGGCGGACTCGAGGGGCCATCAAGTTTTATTTCCATAAATTATTTTTCGGTTTTTCTTTAAGTTTTAATTTTGGGAATGTTTATGTAATAAGGCCCATAGCATAGGTTATCAATTTATATGTGTTAATGTTTATATTTTGAATTTGTTTTAAAGACTTAATTCTTATAAGTAATGAAATGGGAATTTCATACACGTTTAACGCAAAGATATGTTTATTAAAAAAAAACTTCAGAGGTTTTCTACAAATAACACTTATTTAACGAATACCTATTTAAACAAACCGAGATTTCAAATCCCTTCAATGAGAAGTTTTCAACTATTAACCCATAGCATAGCAGATCTAGTCGTCACATTTAGGCCGGGTTTGGGGTGTTACAGGACGGGCAAGGATTACCCTTAATAAGACCGATGACCGCTACTTCATTTGTGGTTTCCCCAATCATCGTTCCGCTAGCCAAAAGCTCTAGTTCGAAGTCTGAAATGGCAATCGCACCAGTACTTCTCCTACACTTGGAGATCCAGGCCCCACCACCACACCTAGGACCCGAGCGCCACAACTCCTAGAACTCCGAGCATTACAACATATAACATCCCGTTTTTTAGTGGTGTCGAAAATATTGGTTTCAAAACCACAATTTCGACGTGTGAGTCCGTAAATATTACTTATTGAATATTTAAGAGGCCATTATAGTGTCATATTGAAATTTGGTCCAATAATTTTGACGTTTAGTTAGTTAATTAAAGAAAAATGACTAAATCGTAAAAACTGCAAAAGTCAATTACTATTAGTTTAAAGAGACTACTTGAGTGCAAAAGCATATTTAAATGGTCTAATATGGTAATTTAGTCATAATTATTAATAGTGGACGATTTTCCCATGCATGATTATATTATTTAATTGTTAACTAAGACTAATTTTGTAATTTGATAATTGCTTTAAGAAAACCAAATGTAAAAATGCTATCACCTTTCTCCCTTGACCGAAATGGAAAGAAAGGAAGCTTTTACAATCCAATTTTGAATGCTAATGTTCGGCTAAGTTATAATTCATGCATGATTAAGAACCAGTAGATAATTGTGTAAAAGGGAAAGTTGTTAATTAGTCCCTAAATTTTACTGTCTTCAGTTTGGCCTTGGTAAGTTCATATGGTTTAATTTAGTATAATTTGTAATACTATATTGACTTGTGATTTATGATTTATTGAATATGTGTATATATAGTTAAACTATCATAACTTGATTCAAGATGTGAAATGTAATTGAACTGTAAAGTATATGTGATTTTGTGTATTAAACTCAGATGAACATGGGATAGGATACAATTGGCATGTCAATAAGTTATTTTGCGCGTTGTACGGGATTGACTTGTGAATTCTTAACTTGTTATTACATATTGAATATACTGGAGTCTGGCATTTGTTGCGGATTATCAAATTATATTTATAGTGATTCTGGCGTGTTTCTGGGGGTGGATGTAAAGCTTACAGGCTTGGCACTTGGTGCCTAGGCATGCTCTTGGTTGGACAGGTTCGGTTGAGTATTCTAGCGTGACTTGGGTGGATAATCCTGTATCCATATTTGTTTATACCATTCATCGAGTTGAAATTTTAATGGTTAAATGACTTAATGATGTTTTGTAATTGATATTTGGTTATGATTCCTTGTGCAAGACTTGTATACATTTTCATGGTTTTTGATATTATATGGTGACTTGGTAATACCTTTGAACTTTTTTTCTTTTTTTTTTTGTTGCTTTTGTCTATTTTTCTATATTCGATATCTATTTAAAAAAAATCCCCTTTACAATCTGTTTATTTAGGTTTTTTATAGCTGATTGATTACAATATTTTTCCCTTTGTTTTTTTTTTTTGTTTCTGCCACTATTTCTACTACTGTTTTTTTTGCGTGTTCTTGCTTTTATCCTTGTGTTCTCTTTTCGCAGGTGGCGGTGAAGGGAGAGGCGCTCCCTTGCTGTTTTGGTGAAGGAGGCAGACGAGGAGTCAAACCTCGGGCGACGAAACAGCTGGCGAGATAGAGACGGCGGCGCGCAGAGGGCTAGTTTTTTTTCTGAAAACTTAATGTTATGGGCCTTAGGGTTTGTGTTATTGGGCCTGGGTTATTTTGTATTTGGGTCTATTTTTTGGGTTTGTCAAAATGGACTCATCTGTTTATTATTTTTTTAATTTTTGGTTGTTATCTTATTTGGGCTCAGGCTAAATTGAGGCCTCTACAAACTCCATTAGCATTAGTGACAGTATTCATAGAAAAATTAGACAATTGACTGAATTTTTTTCTATCACAAGTCATATGATCTGTTGCACCTGAATCAACTATCCAATCACTATTACTAGTAAGGTATGTACCTGATTGAGCAGCAAATCCAGAACTTGTGGCTAGATTAACTTTTTGATTGATGTTCTCCTCTTGGTTATTGGAGGATGCTTAAGATGCCTTCTTGCTTTTTTGGGTGCCAATCCAGATATCCATGTAATCGAAAACACGTATCCACTATGTGACCTATTCCATTACAATGGGTACATTTAAGATCCTTTTTTGTAGAGGTCTTTTTTGTGATCATTGCAGCTCCTTTTCCAATTGTCCCTCAAGCATGGCTCCTTGTCGATTAGCTTCTGTACAGACTATAGCATACACACTTTGGATATTTGGGAGGGGTTTACTAGCAAGTACTCGACCACTTACCCCATCCAATTGAGAATCCAATCCAGTTAAAAAAAAACACACGCTGTGAATTAACCTTTGCAGTATATTTTGTGATGTCAGTTGCACACTCCATAGTATAATCATCAATATCATCAAGTTGTTGCCAAATCTTTTGTAGTTTTCCAAAATAAGAAATAATGGACTCACCATTTTGCTGAATAGACATCACCTCACAATGAAGTTGATATGCTTTTGAAGCATCCTGTTTGACAAAATACGTTTGTTTTACAGCATCCCATATTTCTTTTGTCGTGCTCAAGCGAAGGAATAATGATCTGATGTCCTTTGTCATTGTATCAAGAAGCCATGATTTGACCAAGCAATTTTCTTCTTGAGAAGTTTCGTACTCATCTGAAAGTTCATTTTTCGGTTGCACTTTTGTTCCTGAAATAAAACCCCAACGCTTTCTTCCATGAGTCTTATTTTGGGCATTTAGGGACCACTCAATATAATTGGTTCCATCAAGGCGTTCTAGGTGATTAAAGAATTTTCCTGTATTGGGAAAACAGTTGTAGGGTTGTTGTTTTTCTCATGAGAACCATTGTCACCCTTTTTAGAATCAGACATAGTGACTGTGGTACAAGGAAGAAGCTTACAATGGAAGTGTTAAACAAAAATAATAATTGTGTCTACTTCAACTCCAAAAGAAATTGAAAGAGGCTCTGGCACCATGTAAAAAACACAATTATGAAAGAATTTTTGTATATTTCAACAATACAAGAGTTACAATATATATAACCTACAACACATAAAGTTTTTTCAAGGAAATATTTGAAGAATCCCTATAATTAAGGATTGACTCAATCCTAAAGAAAGAAAGAAAGAAAGAAAGAAAGAAAGAAAATCTCAGAGACTACAATGGTGTGCAAACTAAAAAGGACATTGTATGGATTGAAGCAATCTCCAAGGGCATGGTTTGGTAGGTTTACGAAATCAATGAAGTTGTTTGGGTACAAGCAAAGTAATGCTGATCACACATTGTTTTTGAAACATAGACAAAGAACGGTGACTGCATTGATTATCTACATGGATGATATAATGCTCACACAAAATTTGATTTTTTAAGAACTTAATTAATTACTTATATTCTATTAAGGCTCAATTGGGAATTAATGGTTAAATTGATTATTGAATTATTTTATAAGCATTTTTTGATATATTAAGCCTAAAATATATTTTTCCTATATTTCCTCTGAAAAATATGGGGCTTTTTTTTATAAAACTAACCCAAAAATTTAATTAATTACGTAGATGACATTTTTTTGATAAAATACGTAAATGACCTAAAATCTACAATGCAAATTGATGGAGCTAAAGTGTTTGATGCTACCAACATGCCACGTCAGCAATCGGAATAAAAAAAATCAATTTTTTGTGGAGCCATGTAGAATGGCGCCACCTGTATAAATATCAGAGAAATAGTGTAATTTCTGAAAACATGAGAGGCTTTAAACAAATTTTTCTTTTTCTAGTGGAGCCAAATAATTTGGCACCACCAGTTTCTAACGTCTCTGCCACCTTTTTGTGCTTTTTCTGTTTTATTATTATTATTATTATTTATTATTTGGTTATAATATTTTGAATTTATATTTTTTGGTGGAGCCATTCTAAATGGCGCCATCAGTTCATTTAAACTTTTTTCTTTTTTTTTTTTAAATTTGTTTATTATTTATTTTTTATATAATATTTTGGTGGAGCCATAGTTCATTTAAACACTTTTTTTTTAAATTTGTTTATTATTTTTTTATAATATTTGTATTTTTATATTTAATTTTTTTGTTTTTATTTTTAAAAAAATAAATCTACTTTTTTAAAATTTTAAAATAATTTTTTAAAATGTGTTTTTTTAATCTAAAAATTTAAAAATTAATATTTTATTTTGGAAGAGTCATTCTTTATGGCTCCACCACTTGGTTCTCCAACATATATAGAGATATTGCGTTTTTGTAAGAATTGAACTGGAAGAGAAGAAAAGAGAGAAACTGTTGTGTTTAGTAGGAAAATTCAAAAATTCTATTGAACATGAATAACGCGATGTTTTAGTGTACATTCTTTTTTATGGTGAAATTGTAGAAAGTAATGTTAATTGTGTATTTCAAGATCTATATTTACTCAAGAAAACATTCTAATATCTACATCATTTTAAAAAAATACATAAATTACATAAATTAAATATTATTAATTATTATATTAAAATAATTACTTTTAATATAATACATTTCACATAAAAAAATTATACATACCTTCTTTTCTGGGTAAAATACCCCAATATACCAAAAAAATTAAAAATTTACGGAATTGGGCCGATTTCTAGAAAATTTACGGAAAATGGCCATTACCCATCAAAACGCGTCCACGTCAGCGCGTTTTGAGGGGAAGTGCCAGCAAAGCGCGTCCACGTAGGCGTGCTTTTATTGAGCTGGCACAAAGCGCGTCCCTAGGGGCGCGCTTTGCTGGCATTTCCCCTCAAATATTGGATATTTATTTTTAAAATTAAATTTAAAAAAATTAAACAAATTCTTTTTAAAAATATATTAAAATTAAATTACAAAAACATATAAGCAACTATTATTATTAAAAAATCAAAAATTCTTATTTATTAAATATATTAAAACTAAATTACAAAAAAATAAAAAATAAAAAACTTCTTATTTTATTAAATATTAAAACTAAATTGCAAAAAATAAAAAATAACTTCTTATTTTATTACATATATTAAAATTAAATTACAATAAATAAAAAAAAAGAAAACTTCTTATTTATTTAATATATTAAAACTAAATTACAAAAAATAAAAAATAACTTTTATTTTATTAAAAAATTCAAATTAAATTATATATAAAAAATAAACAACTTCTATTTTAGTGAAGATATTAAAATTAAATTACAAACACAAATAAAAACAACTTTTTTATTTAAAAAATAAAAAAAATTTATTACAGTTTAAAAAATAAAAAAGCCGACTCGAATCAATGTTGATGCCGGTTGAAATCAGTGCCACACGGGGACGATCGGCGGTTACGCGCTGAATTCCTTCTTCTTCTTACTTCCGGCAGGGGTCGTGGAACCTTGGGTGGGGATTCCGGTTCCTCCGGCACTGGTTCTGGTTGTGGGTGTTGCGAGGATGACCCACCTTGATAAAATAACGACCTCGGAGGTGTTTGCATAAACCAAGGCGGGGGTGTCTGAATCCCGTATGGCGAAGGAGACTGGTAGAAAGAAGTGCTCCCCGACGGCGCCTCCTGTGATCCCTCACGCGACGACGGCCTCAAGATCGGCTAGCCAGCCGAAGTAGTCAGGAACGGACTCGAACCTGGCCATGCATTCCAACCTGGGCCAGGACTGGGAAAAGGAAACATATATGGGTTAGGATACATATAAGGGGTAGGGTACACACCTGGCATAAAGGGTAAAGGCTGTGATGCCGTTGTCGTCGGCTGAACTGATGGGCCCGATGACTGTGTCGGTGCTGTTGATGGCCCCGTCTCATCACCCATTCTCCTTGGATTTAAAGGGCCCCGGCGTTCCCTTTGTTAACGAAGTTGTCGTCGCCTCTCTTCTTCCGACAACAAATACGGCTTACCATGGATCCTAAACCATGGCATGTATTCCGGCACGCACGCTAACTCCGGAATGACGATCGATTCTCGGTCAGGTAAATAGTCATACCAGTTCTCCCACGTCTCGATATATGCTGACCAAAATCTTGGCCAATCCATGTGCAACTGCCGTAAATCCACTTTGTGCTCATCATCGAGCACCTCAGGTGGCACGGGAATTGGTTGCCGGAATCCAAATTGTGGCAGAACCCGATCTGACTGGTGCATCTCCACGGTCGCATAGGTGATCAATGGGACCTTCACGTGCCAACTGTTCAGATTTTGCAAGAACTCCTCCGGAATTACTGTCTGAATTTCTGGATCCTCGTACGATGTCCATTGAAACTATATTAACATTACCAAAATATTAGTTATATACATAATAATAGACACTAAATACGAAATACTAAATTATAAATACAAAATTCAAAACTTACTTGTGATTCCGACCGTTGGTCCAATAGAAGCCGTATATCTTCAAGCGAGGTAGGTATTCCAGCATGACTCGCTGAATGGTTCCACCTAATTAAATAAATTTTTAGCATACAATTATACTATAAATCTACGTAATAATTGTAAAATATAACATTAAATTTACCTCGTTATCAGTGGGAATGAATATGGGTGGTCGAGTCGAGGACGTAAAAATGGAAATCGAAACCATGCCCATGACTGTAGTAGTGATAGGCAACCTTCGATTTTCGCTTTACTCGGCCGCGTCACCCCGCACATCTCCCGATACAACCTCGATAGCACGGTAGACCCCCAACTCAATTCACCGGCTGCTCTAAAATCAACAAGTTTCAGCAGCCATCTCAAGTGTACAAGGTTTCTAGAAAGGTCTGGCATCAGATAGCCTCCAATTATCTGAAGAATGTATGCTCGAGCATGCCGTATTCGCTCTATTTCGGTCGAACCCTAATTCGGCTCCGGGAATGTGTCTCGTAACCAGGCCATCTCGATTCGACCTCCCTGAATTTTATCCGGAATGGCACCTAGAAGCTCGTAGCATACGGCCATCCAATCACCAGAAGTTGCGGACCCGGTGACTACCGACCCGTCCACCGGCAATCCCAACTGCAACTACACATCTTTCAGAGTGATGGTACACTCTCCGCATGGAAGATGGAAAGTGTGCATCTCGGGTCTCCACCTCTCTATCAACGCACTGATCAAAGGCGGCTCCAACTTGAACCCCCGACCTATCGTGGCCACGTGCCTAAAACCCGCTTCCCGCAGGTAATTCTCGATCAACGGCGATGGGGGATCATGCATATTGCGAATATAACATTGCAACACCCGATCTACAGACTGTTTAAAAAATTATAAAATAAAAATTAATTAAAATTGCATAGACCTAAAAAATATTAAATAATATTGAAAAATTAAAATTAAAACTTACCATTTGCATTTGCTCGACGGAGATGTGCTTGTTGTCTAGACGAAGTAATTCCCCGGCCATTGTAATACGATCGAAAATTTTAAAATTTTCCAAAAAAATATATTAAAAAAATTAAAAAGGGCTTTTTTGTAAATAGTAAAGGACTATTTTAAAATTTGAGAGTAAATTTCAAGGAATTTGAGAGAAAATTGAGAGAAAATTGAGAGAAGGATTAAAGTGTGAAAAAAATAAATGGGATAGGGGGTTTTATAGGGAAAATTTTGACCGTTGGGCCTTTTGACCGTCCTTTTTCGTAAATTTTCTAAAAATAGGCTCAATTCCGTAAATTTTTTATTTTTTTGGTATATTTGGGGAATTTACCCTTCTTTTCTTCTCTTCTTCCTCTTATTCTCTAAAAAAAATTGGAGGAGGGGAAGGGACCAAAGCCCCACATTCCTTCCTTTTAAAGAGATGTTGGTCTCATCTCTTCCTTCTATTTCTTTTTTTATTCTTTAAATTAACATTAATTAACCTATTGACCAATCACATTATTAATGTCGTTGAGGCGATTAATGCAATATGACTAGTCATTATATTTACTTTTAATATTATTATTATTATTTTTAAAAAAGTTATAGTTATTTTTTTACAAATAAATCCTTTCTCTTCTTTTTTTTTCAATCAATTCAACCTTCACTTTTTTTTCTCTCTTTTTATCCTTTCTCTTCTTTTTTTTTTCAATCAATTCAACCCTCACTTTTTTTCTCTCTTTTTTTTTTTAAACTTTCTTTATATTTTGGTCCTCTGTTTTTTTATTTCTATTAAAAATATCCATTATAATTCTTTCTTTAAAAATGTCCTTTTAATTTTCTTGATTTCATATTACATAAATTATTTACATGAAAATTATATTTCACAAAATAACTATCAACTTACATGATTCAAATAATATATTTTTTTACAAAATATAATTTTAAATTTCAAACATTCTAAATAGTTTCACCTTGGGGATAGATAAGATGTCTTCGACATTGATGGAGGAAGAGAAGAAGTGTAAAGATTGAAAGGTCTTAACGCAATTACATTTGCATTTTTCTAATGAAATTTTATAGGATGTGATAAAGGAGAAGGCCACCATGGCATTATGGGCAAAACTGGAGCAGCTATGCATGTCAAAAACCCTGACGAGTAAGTTACATATGAAGTAGCATCTTTATGCCCATCATTTAGAAGAAGGTGCGCCTGTGCACGAACACTCTGTGCACGAACACTTAACTGTGTTTAAAGAAATTATCTCAAACCTAGAGGTCATAAAGGTTCAGTTTGATAAAGAAGATATAGGGTTGATTCTACTTTGTTCGTTGCCCTTGTCCTATTCAACCTTTAGAGACTGTAACACCCCAAACCCGGCCCAAACACTACAGCCGGATCTGGCATGTCACTAAAAAGATTTTTGTAAAAGATGTCGCAATTTCGGGAAATATTTTTCAAAATAAAGTATTTAAGCTTTTGTTCGGGAAAACTTAATAACTTGATAGGTTTAAATAAGATATAAATTTCATCTGTTGTTTTCTGAATTAAAACCAAAATCTTAATACATGCCTTAGTTTAATTAAAATTTAAGCGTTTAACAATAATAAAAGCCCAAAGTAAAACCCAAAACAAAGTATAATAGTCTAATGGCCCAAGGCCTTATTACAACGAAATTTAAAGCCCACTTAAAACAAATTTCTTAGAAATAATTAAATAAAGTAGAGTCGTTCTGCTGAATCTTCAGTACCCGATCGCATGGCCACCTTGCTCTCCTCTCCAGCCCGGTCCAATGCTCTAAGTGTCACCAGAAATTCTTAAATTAATAGGGTGAGTCGCGAAACTCAGTGTGCAACCCTCGTGCACCATCAGATTGGGCCTTACCCCACAGATCAAAATATAGCACATAACATAATAGATAACATGCATAGAACCCAACCCAATCCTAGTTTCCATCCTCTACACACCACCCTTACCTGCCAATCACACCATTGGGGATTTCTACAATCAACCCACACTGCTACACACCATCGATGGCAGTCATGCTGCAGTTAGCTGCTAATCGTCAAAGTTGTGACAGAGTCACCAGGCTGAAATGGTAGAAGCCACCAGAAACAGAGTTGTGACAGAGTCACCAGGCTGAAATGGCATAAGCCACCAGAACAGATCACTTCCCCTTTCATCAATCACCCAACCCCAAGCATACATAGAAATCGACATATAAAGCTTATCGTGTTTAACATAACATTCACTGAGGAATGGCAGAAATCACTAACCTGATATTTAGCCTTTACCCTTCTTGGGTTTCCAAACGTTATGCCGGGATTTCGGCATTTAACAGAATATAGCAGATTTATTACATATACATATATATATATATATATATATATAAGCAATCAGTCTAATGGTGTGAGGAATTACACACCTGATTAATGTCGATACCCTTGCTAAACCGATCTACTACTTTGCTCAAAAAGCTGGAAAGATGTGAAAATAGGGCCTCTCCTATAATCGGCCATGGTTAGTGTTCTACCCGATTTTACACACTAAAATCAATAGATTTCCTTACCTTGAAATCCCGAAAGTAACACGATTCGAGTGTTACTAAGCTATGACTTAGAGATCTACACGATGGACTCCACTTTAGATCCCGGAATGCCAAAAATAAGAGAGAAATAAGAGATTAGTTTCTAAATAGCCATTCGGCTAGGGGCTTTGAAAAGCCGGAGAAACATTGAAATCTCGAAATTGACACTTACCTATTGTTTGCTTCAAATTTCGGCACAAGCAGACTCCACTGAAGAAAATTCGGCAACTTCAGGAGGTGTGATCTTAGTGATTTTGGCTTTTTGAAGAACAAAGAATTGGAAAAATATAAGCAAGGAGTGGATAGAGAGATTCGGCCAAGAGAAAAGAGAAAAAGAATGGTGGGGTTTCGGCAATTGAGATCTAAGAAGTTTTGGTTTCTGTCAGAAAAAGAAAAGAGAAGAGAGGGTTCAAGTTTACCGAAAATAAAAGTGAAATCTTGAGAGAATTTTCAGAGAACATCATGAAGAATTCGACACACCCCTTTAGACTATACTAAACTGATTCCTCCCTCTTACTGAGTTTGATTTTCGGCCAACTCTAGCCTCTTGGATGAGCTCTCATCTTTTCCCTTATCTTGATCTATTATCTCCTCAAAAATAGCCTTTATCTGCTTATTATCCACATAAAATAAACATTAAAAATCCCTAGAAAATAGCCTTGTGCCGTCCCCCCTATAGCTCCCTTTAAGTGCTGAAATTTAGCCCTAAAACTTGGGCTTTAAGCTGCCAAAATTTGGGCCCTCCTCATGCACTTGTGACGCCACCTATAGCTCCCATTTACTGTGCCCCTAGTTGCTGGGCCACAAGCCCAATATGTCACTTAAACTACTAAAACTTTAATTTAAGCCCCTAGGGTGTCTAAATAAAATATTTATTCGAAGCCTCAGCCCAAACCTGAGCCCCATTTGCACCTCAAATCCTTAAATTAATAATTTAAGCACACATTACACAAAATGCACAAGTCCATAAATTCAGGATGTTACAGTTCTACCCCCTTTAAAATAAATTTCGGCCTCGAAATTTACCCGATCAAAAGAGATGGGATACTGTTGTGGCATAACATCCTCTGGCTCCCACGTCACCTCTTCTGCACCGTGATTTCGCCACAAAATTTTGACCAAAGGGACGGACTTCCTTCTCAATATTTTTACGTCTCGATCCAAGATTTGCACTGGTTCCTCCTCAAAGGATAAATCTGGCTTTACTTCAATCTCTTCCACCGGCACCAAATGCGATGGATCAGAACGATAATGTCTTAGCATCGAGACATGAAACACGTCATGTATCTGCTCCAACTCCGAAGGCAACTCCAAACGATAAGCCACCGCGCCCACGCGTTCCAGTACCCGATAAGGCCCAATAAACCGAGGACTTAACTTACCCTTCCGTCCAAACCTCATTACCTTCTTCCACGGAGATACTTTCAAAAAGACTTGATCTCCTACTGCAAATTCCATCTCCTTCCGCTTTAGATCCGCATAAGATTTTTGCCGATCAGACGCCTCCTTCAACCGAGCCCGTATTAACTTAACTTTCTCCTCTGTTTCCTAAACTAGCTCTGGCCCCAACACCTGATGTTCACCCAACTCTGTCCAACAAGTAGGGGTACGACATTTCCTTCCATATAACGCTTCGTACGGCGCCATCTGGATACTTGTAACACCCCAAACCCGGCCCAAACACTACAACTGGATCTGGTATGTCACTAAGAAAAATTTTGGAAAACATGTCATATTTTCAGAAAAGCCCAAATATATTTTATATAGAATATGCCTCTGTAAAATAAAACCCAAACTTAATTACATGCCTTAGTTTAATTAAATAAAAATTTAAATAAAAAAAGTATAAAAGCCCATAATAAAACAAAATAAACTAGTGGCCCATGGCCTTATTACAACGAGATTTTAAAATCCATTAATTAAAAATATATAAAATAATAACTTGAGTCTTTTTGCTAAATCCACATATTCTGCTGCATGGCCACCTTGCGTTCCTCTCCAGCCCGGTCCGAAGCACTAGGTATCACCTGAAATGTTAATTAAAAGGGTAAGTCGCGAGACTCAGTGTGCAACCCTCATGCACCACTAGATTTTTGGGCCTTAAGCCCATTAAGCAAAATAAACATTTTAATACTCATAACAAACATTAATAACAAATAATATGTAAGGCCCAACCCGTTTGCCTAGGTTTCCATCCGCTACACGCCCTCGTACCAACCGTTCACACCATTGGGGATTTCTACAATCGCCCCACACCGCTACACACCATGATGACAGTCTTGCTGCTCCTCCACGTATGATGGCCGAAGCCCTTATAACATATAATGGCCGAAGCCCGTATAATATTTAATGGCCGAAGCCCGTATAATAGTTCACGGCATTAGCCGCTACATTAGATCACGGTAAAAACCGCTGCACATATAACGTATAACTTCCTCCTTTCATCAACCCAACCCATGCAATCACATACAAGCATTTTACTTATAACATTTAAACAGATTATTTACTAACCTGGGATCCGCTTTTACCCTCCTTGGGCTTTCATCAATAAACCGAGATGTTGGCAATTATCAAAACATATATAAATCTTATGATCATGCATTTTATGATTAGATCTAGATGGTGGGGAAGTATTACACACCTGATTAATGTCGATACCCTTGCTAGACCGATCTACAACTTTGCTCAAAAAGCCGGAAAGATGTGAAAATAGGCCTCTCCTATATTCGGCCATAGTTAGTATTCTACCCGATTTTATATATATGAATAAACAAATCCTCTTACCTTGAAATCCCAAATGTAACACGATTCTATAACTTAGAGATCTATGAGTTTCGGCTTCTAGGAAAAATCCCAGAAAGATGATCTATCGCGCTTTCGGCTTTTGAAAGAACTAAAAATTGAAAAGATGGCTAAGGGAGATTCAGCCAATGAATATTAAGGAGAAGAATAGGTGTAGTTTCAGCTTTTGAATCAAAGTGAAGATGAGGGAATAGGCTTAGAGATTTCGGCTTTTGCAGAGAATGAAGAAGAAGATGGAACTTTAGGAGTTTTCGGCTTTTACTCAAAGAAGAAGAGAAAAGAATAAGAGAAAAACCCCAAATGCCGAAATTGAAGAGATATTCCCCCTATTTATAGAAATTTCAGCACTTACCTAAATTTGCAGATAAATCCTATCTTTTCTCCTTTATCTTAATCTACTGGCTCATCTAAAAGAGACTTAATTATCTCTAACTCCTCCCTCCTTTATCAGCATATTATCCACATATTTTAAACATTAAAATCCCTAAATTTTAGCCTTTATCTGCTTATTATCCTCATAAAATAAATTCCTAAATAATAGCCTTTATCTGCTTATTATCCATATATTTTAAACATTAAAACCCCTAAATTTTAGCCTTGTTGCCATCCACTCCACCTAATCCTAATGCCCAAAATTTAGCTAACTTAAATTAAAAGAATTGGGCTCCATGAAACTTAAATTTGGGCCCCTTACTCCCTTGTGTGGCGTCACTCCTAAGATTGGGCCACAAGCCCACTTTGGTATTTTAAACATAGATACTACCTTTTAAACCCTATAATGCCCAAACAAATAATTTTAATCAAGGCCTCTGCCTAAGCCTGAGCCCAATTTGGACCCCTAACACTTAAATTAACACATTAAACATATCCACCCATTAAACGCATAGGCCCAAAAATTCAGGATGTTACAATACTAGCTTGATAACTATTATTGTATGCGAATTCTTCCAAAGGTAAATACTCCTCCCAACTACCCTTAAAATCGATGATGCAACCCCTTAGCATATCCTCCAAGATCTGAATTACCCTCTCAGACTGACCATCAGTCTGTGGGTGAAAAGCGGTACTAAAGTCTAACCTTGTTCCCATTGCTTAATGACGAGCCTTCCAAAATCGTGACGTGAACCTAGGGTCCCTATCCGATATGATCGACACCGGTAGACCATGTAGTCTTACAACCTCAGCCACGTATAACTTAGCCAACTTTTGCAGGGAAAAGTCCACTCAAACCGGTATGAAGTGAGTAGACTTCGTCAACCAATCCACGATTACCCAAATCGAATCCTTCTTAGTGGGCGTGAGAGGTAACCAGTAACAAAATCCATCGTGATTCTTTCCCATTTCCATTGGGGAATCTTCACCCGCTGCAACAATCCTGAAGGCACTTGATGTTCAGCTTTCACCTGCTGCGCATCAAACACTTCTCCACGAACCCCGTCACTTCTCGCTTCAGACCTGGCCACCAGAATTGCTCTTGCAAATCCCGATACATCTTAACTCCTCCAGGATGCATAGCATAAGGGCTACTATGCGATTCCCAAAGAATCATCTGCCTTAACTCCACATCTTTTGGCATACAAATCTTCCCACGGAAACACAAAACTCCATCACCATTCCAACTATAGTCCTCTCCCTCACCATTCTGCACTTGTTGGATTCGAGTACTCAAAACATCATCCAAAAGTTGCTTCTCCTTGATTTGTCTTGTCCACATAGGTCTTACTTGAAGTTCGACTACCAAACTGCCATCTTCATACAGGCTAAGATGAGTGAACATCGCCCTCAAATCTGCTATCGCCTTCCTACTCAACGCATCTGCCACCACGTTAGCCTTACCTGGATGGTATTCGATCGAACAATCATAGTCTTTCAAGAGTTTAATCCACCTACGTTGCCTCAGATTCAATTCCTTCTGGGTAAGGATATACTTCAGACTCTTATGGTCCGTGTAAACAACCAACTTCTCCCCATACAGGTAATGCCTCCAAATCTTAAGAGCAAACACTACCGCCGCCAATTCTAAATAGTGCGTAGGGTAGTTCAATTCATGCTGTCGCAACTGTCGAGACGCATATGCAACAACTTTTCCGTCTTGCATCAACACACATCCTAAATCCGTGTGTGACGCATCACAATAGACGGTAAATTCTTTTCCCGCCCCTGGCTGAATTAACATTGGCGCTTCCGTCAAGATTCTCTTCAGCTTCTCATTCCATGCAAACAATACTCCCTTCCTTAACAACTTAGTTAAAGGTGCCGCTATTGAAGAGAACCCCTCAACAAATCTCCTGTAATACCCTACCAATCTCAAGAAACTCCAATTTCTGCCACGGACTTCGGCGGTTTCCAATCTAATACAGCTTCTATCTTTCGAGGATCTACCATAATTCCTTCTGCGGAAACTACATGCCCTAAGAAAGTAGCTTCCTTCAGCCAGAACTCACACTTACTGAACTTTGCGTACAGCACTACAACACTACATGAAGATGTGCATCATGCTCCTCCTCGGACTTGGAGTAAACCAAAATATCGTCAATGAACACCACGACGAACCGATAAAGATATGGTTGGAACACCCGGTTCATCATATCCATGAATGCTGCTGGCACGTTCGTCAAACCGAACAGCATTACTAAGAACTCATAATGACCGTAGCGTGTTTGAAATGCCGTCTTATGAATGTCCCCTTCCTTCACCTTTAACTGATGATAACCCGACCTTAGATCAATCTTTGAAAAGACCGAAGCTCCTTTAAGCTGATCGAACAGGTCGTCGATTCTTGGCAATGGGTACTTGTTCTTAATCGTCAACTTATTCAGTTGACGATAGTCCACACACATACGCATGGATCCATCCTTCTTCTTCACGAATAGGACCGCCGCTCCCCATGGAGACACACTCGGTCGAATAAATCCTCGATCCAAAAGCTCCTGGATCTGAGCTTTGAGTTCCACCAACTCCTTCGGTGCCATTCGATAAGGAGCAATGGATACCGGAGCCGTACCCGAAAGTAGCTCTATTCCAAACTCCACCTCGTGATCTGAGGGTAATCCTGGCAACTCCTCCGAAAAGACATCCGCGAAATCCTTGACTGTTCGAACCTCATTGACAGTCACCTCCTTAGCGTCCAAAGCACTAATAAAAGCTAGGAATGCGTTGCATCCCTTCCGAATCATCTTAACAGCATTCAATGCCAACACTACGTTGGACAAATAGTTCCTTCTTTCCCCTAACACAACCACCTCCCCACCTTTCGAGGTACTCAACACCACACGCTTGGTCTCACAATCCAACTTAGCACGATGCTTAGTCAACCAATCCATTTCTAGGATAAGATCAAACTCTCCAAATGGCAATTCCATTAAGTCTGCCGGAAACACTACCCCTTGAGTCTCTAACGGTACATCCTTAAATAGCTTGTCCACTACCCTAGATTGTCCTAGGGGACTAACCACGGTCATCTTCCTAGTAGTTGTTTCAGAGTCTATACTTAGGGTCTCAGATATCGAACATGCAACATAGGAGTGGGTTGACCCAATATCAATCAAGGCAAGTAAAGGGTTATCAGCAATAAGAAACGTACCGGTTATGACATCCGGTGCGTCACCATCCTCCTATCGACGAACTGTATAAACTAGACCCGGCTGCCTTGCTTTTACATTACCTGTACCTCTACCAGGTGCT
The DNA here is from genome assembly GCA_005393395.2 of Gossypium australe. Taxonomy (NCBI): domain Eukaryota; kingdom Viridiplantae; phylum Streptophyta; class Magnoliopsida; order Malvales; family Malvaceae; genus Gossypium; species Gossypium australe. The sequence continues at coordinate 125,013,087 of CM016619.1, forward strand.
CCACGTCCGCGACCAGCCCCGTTACCACCTCTACCTGAACCACGACCCCTCAGTCCAGGCTGGTCACCTCTCCTAGTCTAGTCAGAACCTCGGCCCGTTGGCTATACCTGATTCACTTGCGAACAGTCCTTAATCAGATGCTCCGTAGATCCATACCTGAAACATCCACCCGTTCTTCTCCTACACTCCCCAGAATGTGCTTTCCATCACCAATTGCATAATCAATTCTGATTCCCCGCAGCAGGTGTCGGAGCACAAGCTGGCCCATCAGACCTAGGCCTTTTCTGCGAATTCCCAGATGCTCCTTCTGGCCTAAAATTTTTCTTATACCTTCCCCGCTCTTTATCTCTTTCCTGTTTTTCAGTCCGTTTTACCTCCTCGGCTATCTTAACCTTCTCCACCAGAACAGCAAAATCTCTTTCTCTCTGCGGTGCTATCAAAACCCTTAACTCATTCCGCAATCCATCCTCGAACCGAACACAACGTTCATATTCGGTTGCTACCATTCCTCGAGCGTAGCGGCTCAAGCGCAGAAACTCCGCCTCATATTCAGCCACAGATTTACTTCCCTGTACTAGATTAAGAAATGCCTTCCTCTGTGCATCCACATAGCTGGCCCCAACATACTTCCCCTGGAATGACTCCTTAAAGAAGTCCCAGTCAATCCGATCTGCGGCTGTACCCTCCTTCATCGTGAGCCACCACTGATAAGCCTCGTCTCGAAGAAGAGACACGACCCCTTTCAACTTCTCCTCCACCGTGAAATCTAAGTTATCCATTATGCACTCAGTCGCTTCCATCCACTACTCAGCTGTGTTAGGGGCTACGCCAGAAACTCCCCTAAACACTTCTGCCCCATTGGCCCTAAGCCGCTCCGGCACAGATTTTTGGGCTCCTGTGCCATGCCTACTCCAGCAACTCTTTCGAGAACCCGCAGCATCGCCTGAGATACTGTATCATCTCCGGTCACCTGATCCCGTAACTCTCCCTCCACAGCTGGAGGATCCGACATTTCATTCCCTGACCCGTGGCCAGACGCTACTGGCTCAGACAAAGTCATCCTACCCCTATCGCGTCCACGCGGCAGACGTCCTCGACCCCTTGTACTCATTCTTCCGATTGGCGTTTATCTGATTAAGAATTTTATGAATCATTAATTCTTTTCATTGATTAACCACGAACAGTCTTATGAATAGTAATTTTAGGAGTAGTTCTTTCGAATCTACAATTCAGTCTCAAGTTCACATCCCCTAGTTCTAGAAACTACATACATTCCACAATCAACATACAGACAACATTCATACATCCACATTCAATACATAGCGGTATTTCCGTTATTCCACTACCTAGGGGTATTTTCGTAATTTTATCCTACAGGGGTATTTTCATAATTTTCAAAAATAGTGTTCCTTGTTGATTTCATTAAATAAGGGTATTTTGGTAATTTTGAAATCTGGGGGCATTTCGGTAATTTTGCAATCCAGGGGTGCTTCGGTAATTTTTTTCAATCCGGAGGTATTTCCGTAATTTTGCAATCCGGGGGTATTTTGGTAATTTTGAAATCAGGGGTACTTTGGTCATTTTGCAAATCAGGGCAATTTAGTAATTTTTTTACAAATCAGGGATGTTTTAGGTATTTTCACGAATCAAGGGTATTTTCAAAAGTTTACAAAACTAAGGGGGTATATTGGAGAATTTGATTTCAAAAGAAAATAGTAGTGTTCAGGTGTTTATGAGTTTTTGGTTGTTGTCGTGTGTTGGGTGAGTTTTTTTTGGAAAAATTTCGTTGACTTCGTAAATCGGGATATATTTGCAAATCATGGGTATCTTGGTATATTTTTTTTCAAAATAAGGGTATTTTAGCAATTTTTTTTTGAAAACAAAATAAGGTGACTGGTCCCTTTTGGGTTTTAACTATAAGGTTTAGCCTGTCAACAAGTCCTCGTGATCAGGGCGAACGGTCACTATGCACCTGATAAGATTCCAGCGAAGAGGAGGTGAGTCGCTAGGACTGCTTAAATACCAAGCTCTCCCTGAATCCACTCCTAGACATGCGTATGCCCGTTGCCACACCCTAACTCGGTTAAGATGAACAGTCACTACGCACCAGGTAAGATTCCAGCGAAGAGGAGGTGAGTCACTAGGACTGCTTAAATACCAGGCTCTTCCGGACCCAATCCTAGACATGCGTATGCCTGTTGCCACACCCAAGCCTTGCGACTCATTTACGGGTTTGTTTAGTGATATTAAGTCTTATAAGTTTTAGGAAGTTGTTAAGCTAGGCCTAGAGTCCATCAAGTTCTAATCTAACTAATCTACGTCCCATAAAGCCCATCAAGCCCACATATATTTCACACAATGGTTTAGAATACTAACCTGGCGGGCCGAGCTAACAAACCTGTTATCATTTAAAAGCATGCATGTTTCAAAACCCATTTTTAGAAAATGTTATGAGCCCAAAAACCCCCAGAGCCGAGTTTTGAACCGGGCTCTGATACCAATCTGTAACACCCCAAACCTGGCACAAACACTACAGCCGGATCTGGCATGTCACTAAAAAGATTTTTGTAAAAGATGTCGCAATTCCGGGAAATATTTTTCAAAATAAAGTATTTAAGCTTTTGTTCGGGAAAACTTAATAACTTGATAGGTTTAAATAAGATATAAATTTCATCTGTTGTTTTATGAATTAAAACCAAAATCTTAATACATGCCTTAGTTTAATTAAAATTTAAGCGTCTAACAATAATAAAAGCCCAAAGTAAAACCCAAAAAAGTATAATAGTCTAGTGGCCCAAGGCCTTATTACAACGAAATTTAAAGCCCACTTAAAACAAATTTCTTAGAAATAATTAAATAAAGTAGAGCCATTCTGCTGAATCTTCAGTACCCGATCGCATGGCCACCTTGCTCTCCTCTCCAGCCCGGTCCGATGCGCTAAGTGTCACCTGAAATTGTTAAATTAATAGGGTGAGTCGCGAAACTCAGTGTGCAACCCTCGTGCACCATCAGATTGGGCCTTAGCCCACAGATCAGAATATAGCACATAACATAATAGATAACATGCATAGAACCGAACCCAATCCTAGTTTCCATCCGCTACACACCACCCTTACCTACCAATCACACCATTGGGGATTTCTACAATCAACCCACACCACTACACACCATCGATGGCAGTCATGCTGCAGTTAGCTGCTAATCGTCAAAGTTGTGACAGAGTCAACAGGCTGAAATGGCAGAAGCCACCAGAAACAGAGTTGTGACAGAGTCACCAGGCTGAAATGGCATAAGCCACTAGAACAGATCACTTCCCCTTTCATCAATCACCCAACCCCAAGCATACATAGAAATTGACATATAAAGCTTATCATGTTTAACAGAACATTCACTGAGTAATGGCAGAAATCACTAACTTGATATTTAGCCTTTACCCTTCTTTGGTTTCCAAACGTTATGCCGGGATTTCGGCATTTAACAGAATATAACAGATTTATTACATATACATATGTATATAAGCAATCAGTCTAATGGTTTGAGGAATTACACACCTGATTAATGTCGATACCCTTGCTAAACCGAGCTACTACTTTGCTCAAAAAGCTGAAAAGATGTGAAAATAGGGCCTCTCCTATAATCGGCCATGGTTAGTGTTCTACCCGATTTTACACACTAAAATCAATAGATTTCCTTACCTTGAAATCCTGAAAGTAACACGATTCGAGTGTTACTGAGCTATAACTTAGAGATCTACGCGATGGGCTCCACTTCAGATCCCGGGATGCCGAAAATAAGAGAGAAATAAGAGATTAGTTTCTAAATAGCCATTCGGCTAGGGACTTTGAAAAGCCGTAGAAACATTGAAATCCCGAAATCAACACTTACCTATTGTTTCCTTCAAAATTTGGCACAAGCAGACTCCACTGAAGAAAATTCGGTAACTTTAGGAGGTGTGATCTTAGTGATTTCGGCTTTTTGAAGAACAAAGAATTGGAAAAATACAAGCAAGGAGTTGATAGAGAGATTCGACCAAGAGAAAAGAGAAAAAGAATGGTGGGGTTTTGGCAATTGAGATCTAAGAAGTTTGGTTTATGTCAGAAAGAAAAAAAAGAGAGGTTCAAGTTTACCGAAAATAAAAGTGAAATCTTGAGAGAATTTTCAGAGAACATCATGACGAATTTGGCACACCCCCTTAGACTATACTAAACCGATTCCTCCCCCCTTACTGAGTTTGATTTTCGGCCAACTCTAGCCTCTTGGATGAGCTCTCATCTTTTCCCTTATCTTGATCTATTATCTCCTCAAAAAGCCTATCTGCTTATTATCCACATAAATAAACATTAAAAATCCCTAGAAAATAGCCTTGTGCCGTCCCCCCTATTGCTCCCTTTAAGTGACGAAATTTAGCCCTAAAACTTGGGCTTTAAGCTGCCAAAATTTGGGCCCTCCTCATGCACTTGTGACGCCACCTATAGCTCCCATTTACTGTGCCCCTAGTTGCTGGGCCACAAGCCCAATATGTCACTTAAACTACTAAAACTTTAATTTAAGCCCCTAGAGTGTCTAAATAAAATATTTATTCGTAGCCTCAGCTCAAACCTGAGCCCCATTTGCACCTCAAATCCTTAAATTAATAATTTAAGCACACATTACACAAAATGCACAAGCCCTTAAATTCAGGATGTTACAGAGATACGATTTTGTATAGCCGTGAATCTCTCACAGTTAATGATGTCTATGATTCTTTAACCTTGTATGACAAGATGAAGCATCTTGTGATTAAATCTGACTCTCAAGGAGAGAATCTTATTCTTCGTGGGAAACAAGAACGGAATACTAATGCTGATTGTGGAAGGACACAAGAATAGAATCCTCGCAGTAAATCTAAGGGTAGATCTATATCTTCAAATAGAGGTAAAACCTGTAACTTCCAAAAGAAGAAAGGGCACATTAAATCTGAGTGTTATAAGTTTCAAAACAAGATCAAAAGGGAGGCTGCGAATCAAAAGGGAAAATAACCAAAAAACCTGGTGAAGCTGACGTTGTATAAGACCACAACGATGGTGAACTCTTAGTTGCTTTTGCAAACAATTCTAAAGTGAGTCACGAGTGGATCCTTGATTCTGGTTGTACCTTCCATATGAGTCCCAACCAGTATTGGTTTAAAACTTATGAAATAGTGTCTGAAGGTATTATTTTAATGGGAAATAATGCTTCGTGTAAAATCGCAAGTGTTGGAACGATTAAAGTTAATATGTGTGATGGAGTTGTTAAAACACTTAGTGATGTACGACATGTTTCAGAATTGAAGAGAAATTTGATTTTGTTGAGTACTTTTGATTCAAAAGGTACAAATACACAGCCGAAAGTGGCCAAAGGTTCCCTCGTTGTGATGAAAGGGCAGAGAAAAACTGCCAAGTTATATATTTTGCATGGTTCTATTGTTACTGGTGATGCTGCAGTTGCTTTATCTTCCTTTTCAGATGATTATTTTACTAGACTTTGGCTTGTGTGTCTAGGGCATATGTGTGAAAACGACATGGCAGAATTGAGCAAAAGAGGACTTCTTGAAGGGTAAGGCATTAGCAAATTGAAATTTTGTGAGCACTGCATTTTTGGGAAGCAAAAGAGAGTTCGATTCACCAGAGGAATCCATAACACAAAGAGAACATTGGATTATATTCATTCTGATCTTTGGGGACCATCAAAAGTGCCTTCGAGAGGTGGAGCTAATTATATGCTAACTGTTATTAATGATTTTTCCAGAAAAGTTTGGGCGTTTTTCCTGAAGCAAAAATGTAATGTGTTTTTCACCTTCAAGTCTTGGAAAACTATGGTTGAGAAATAAATAGGAAAATAGATAAAACACCTCTGGACAGATAATGTTTGGAGTTATATTTTGATGAGTTCGTCATACTCCACAGCAAAACGGTGTTGCAAAACGAATAAACAAAATGATCATGGAGAAGGTTCAATGTATGTTGTCGAATGCTAGTTTACGAAAGTCATTTTGGATTGAAGTAGCCTCCACTGCATTTTTTTTATCAACCGATCTCCATCCGTTGCCATTGAAAAAAAGACTCTACAAGAGATATAGTCTGGTAAACCTGTTGATTATTCAGATTTAAAGATTTTTGGGTGTCCTGCGTATGCTCATGTTGATAATGGAAAATTGGAACCGATATCTATTAAATGTGTTTTTGATCGTGTCTGAGATTTTTAAGATTTATATAATGAATGATCGAGCCTAGAAACTAACTATCACCACGATTGAGGCAAGCGCACCTACCGAACAGTAGTATAGCTTAGTGGTAAGATCGGAATGTCGAACCCAAGGGAACCAAAAGTACTAGTACTGACTTTCTTTCTATTATTTAGCCTAAAATAAAAGGGATTGATGTTTGTCTAACTAATTCCTAATCTAAGGATACCAAGACACAGAAAATGAATTGGGAAAATACTTTTGAGAAAATCAATTGATTAAAACAATACTCGATAAAGAATCCACCTAGACTTCACTTGTTATTTAACTCTGAACCAGATGATTTATTCACTTGACTTGATCCGTGGGATTCCCTAATTTATATTATTATCTCTCTCGAGACTAATAACTCTAACCCTAGGTTGATTAATTGAAATCTCTTTATAATTAAAACCCCTAGTGTTGCATTAACTCGATTTATGGACTCCCATATTAGGTTTGACCCTAATCCGACAGATTTTCGTCGTCCTATCTTTAGGAGTGAGATCAACTCCGCTTAGTTATGCTAGATCTACTCTTAAACAGGGACTTTTGCTCCTCTGAATAAGCACATCAATACTTGAATCAATATCCTAAAATATTAAAGCAAGAATAACGAACACATAATTAAGAACAAATCAAGTATTTATCATATAGTTCAGAAAACAATAACAAGATCCGTCTTAGGTTTCATCCCCCTCAGGTATTTGAGGAGTTTAGTTCATGTTTATAAAAGAATACATCTCAGAAGAAATTAAATAACAAAACATAAAGAAAAACCCTAAAACCCCCTGAAGGAAATTGAAGGGAAAATCCTCAGTCTTGAGCGTGATTCCGGCTTCTGAGACGGATCAACTAGCTTCCTTTGAGTAATTCCCTATATTCAGCCCTCTCTGGCTTCGCTCTCCAGCAAGAGCCCTGACAGAAGCCTTCTGTCGAACTCCCTTTTTAGGTTGCCCTCTAGGGTGTTTATATAGGCTTTTGGGATGCCTTACTTGGCCCACAAGTTTCCTATTCTGAGTGGAATTAAAACGGGTCACGACAGGGACACGTCCGTGTGAAACGCCCGTGTGAATCAAGCCCAGGGCCGTGTTCGTGTCTGCTAAAGTGGCACAGCCGTGTGATGAGCTCCAGGCCGTGTTGATTTCTTACTTTGGCCCATTTTTTCCGTTTTTGGCCCGTTTCTCGTTCTTTTCATCCTCCTATTCTATCCTAAGTATAAAACATGAAATTAAAGGGTTAGGAGCATCAAATTTCACAATTCAAGGGATAAATCATCCAAAAGTATGCCAAATGTGGGATTAAAATATGTATCTATTACGGTTTATCAAATACCCCCACACTTAAGCATTTGCTTGTCCTCAAGCAAAATCCTCAACTCATAATTAAAATTCATTCTTCTCAACTTATAACTCCTATATGTTTTGAAATAATCCATAGGTAATACATTGAGAATTCAACTAAAAGAACATCAAAGTTTCAAACAATCCAAGTTGAGCATTTTATTCATTAAAACATAGGTATTCCCCCTTATCTAAGTAATCACCTTTGATTCAAAATATCACAGAGTTAACATCCTCACTAAGGATTCACTCAAATCACTCGAAGTGTTTAAGGGACAATAAATTAAACACTCAATAGTCAACATGAAAAGTTATTACCATAGGTTTGCATGAAAATCAAATCTCCACCACTATAAATTAAGATGATACATCGATCAAAAGGTCTTTAAAAAGGGTTGTAACATGGCATGGGTTAAATGTGTGGATAAAGACTGAGTTAAAGGGTTAAAATCGAAATCGAATTGAAAAATTGCCTAACTAGAAAAACAGACTAATACTGAATAATTACAATAAACAATACGAGCTTCTTCTAAAGATGTGAGATTTACTGTTTAAGCTCATAAAAACATAGAACTAATAATGGATATACTTTCAACTTTTTTTTAACTTAAGAACAAATAATTAAGTACAATAATAAGAATTTAACAACTGAAATGGAAAAAATAGTTAGGCAACTTCTCAAGTCCAATCTCGATAAAAAGGTTAATACAATAGGAAAAATTCTTAATGAATCAAAAAGAGTAAGTCTTGGGTTAATATTAAGGGTAAATCAATGAATGGTTTATTAGGATCAAAGGGGTTCACTAGGGGTTAATTATGGAGGTAGGCCTTTTGGGAAGTAAGTGGGTTAAATCCTAGGTGCCTTTATCATCTCAGTATATCAAATCAAGAGTGTGGTCTTGACATACATAATTGAAGCAAGTTCTAGAATAACAAATCAATATTGACTCACTCATAAACAATAAAAAAGTAAGGAAGAAAAATATATGCTCTAAAAAGCTCAAGATCTCACAAAAATTATGGTTTTTGATGTCAACCCTGTGAACTTCAAACTTCAAGATAATACCTAAACTTGGGAAAACAACCTAGCAATTTTTTTAATTTTTAAAAATCAATTTATCATGCTTGATTCTCTAAAGCCTTCAAGTTTAAATAATCAATGTGCAACTGCTTATGTTTCAGTTCAAGACATATCAATAGAAATCATAAATCAATCAGAATTTGTTCTAATAGTGATATGAGAAAGAAAAGACAAAATTCAGGGATTTGAGAATAATGCAAAAAGTTTTCTGAATAAAATTCACCCCCACACTTAAGATGTACATTGCCCTCAATGTGCAAAGATAGATATCTACAATATATAAAATCATAAGATAAGGGGAGAAGTGAACTTCCTGAATTTTGGATGAAGTCAAGGAAGAGAAACGGTAAGTTGGGCATAGATGAATGTGGTGCTGGTGTCTATGGTCGTGGTGTGGTGATTCCCAAGCAGCCTTTAGAATCTAAATCAAAGAAATCAAAATGTAATAATAAAAATTAAAGACAGGAAAGATAAAGGGAAGGAAAATAAAGAAGAAGAGAAAAGAAAAAGAAAATTTTAATAGACTCAAATGTCCTTGGCTTGTCGGATAAATGAAGCCACCGGCATGAACTCATGTAGATCGGTCTCACACGGGGAGACTGTGCTAGGGTCCTTTCGCTTCTTCGACATGGGAAAGGTGGTATAAAGAAAGAATGAGGGAAAGGAAAATGAAGGGGGAGATAATAGTCAAAGAAGGGGTGTGGTGGCTATGGTTTGATTGAAGAAGAAATTCGGGAGAAAGTAAGAAAAAAGGGGGTTTAAATAGGAAAAAAAGATCTGATGGCTTCCCACACCCGTGTGCCATGGGCGTGTTAGGTCACACGGTCGTATCGCACGGCCATGGCATTTTATCACCGTCCGTGGTTTGGGATTTTTTGTCCTTGGTTCATGCAATCTCTGCCACGCCGGTGTGTAAATCTGTGGTGTCTACACGGCCACGGCCATGCCCATGTGCAAGGCCATGTGGTAGAGAAATCTGCGGTTCAAAAATTTGATTAGTTCTGTAGTTAGGTGCTAAAAGTAAACATAAAAATAAAAATATGAAAATTAATGGGGTTAGTGTTCGGGTTGCCTCCCAAGAAGCGCTCGTTTAAAGTTTTAAGCTAGACTTACCTCTCATTCGTACATTCATGGTGGTTTGAGGAGTTGAAACTCCTCTCCCTTGCTATCAGTTTTATGATCATTATATAGTTCGAGCTGAGTAGTGGTTACCTTAAAAGTGTCAAATTTAGGATTAGTTACCTTGACTGTTCCATATGGGAAGATATTCAGTACCTCAAAAGGGATTTCTTCATTTGTATCAAGGTCTGAAGTGGCGATCCGAGGGTCTATTTTATTAAACAATATCTTATTCGCGATCTGAAATTGGTTTGGCTCATGGAGTCGCTTTGCTTTTGCTTCGTGTGTTTTTAGTTTCTCCTTGTAATGTGTCTTCCATTCGTCTAGTTCATCGATCTGAAGCCTTCGTTCCTCATGAGTTATTTCCTTGTTGGCACGAGGTCTAAGATCTGGCTCAGTTGTGTAATTTCGTGGTGTTTCCTGTAAAGAAGGTGGGATCAAATGGTCATTAGTAGAGTTGATGTTTTCACCTTGATTACTCGATGTCTTAGCCGAGTCAAGAGCCTGAAGAGTGATCGTTTCGTCACCTACACGAAGTATAAGTTCACCTATACCAACGTCAATTTTAGTTCTAGCAGTTGCTAAAAAGGGTCTTCCTAAAATCAAAGGAATATTATTGTCCTCATCCATGTCTAAAACAACAAAGTCTACTGGGAATATGAAATTTTCAATTTTCACTAGTACATCTTCAATTATACCCCTAGGAATTCTAATAGTTTTATCAGCTAATTGAATGCTCATCCTAGTTTGTTTGGGTTTCTCAAGACGTAGCTGTTTAAACATTTTATAAGGAATAACATTATGCTTGCCCCTAAATCAGCTCAAGCATTATTAACAGATAAACTACCAATTAAGCATGGAATTGTAAAATTCCTTGGATCTTTTCACTTTCTTGGTAGTTTATTTTGTAGAATCGATGAGTACACTGCTTTTAGCTCCACATGCGACGCCTCGTCTAACTTCCATTTGTTTGTCAAAAGCTCTTTTAAAAATTTCCTTGAATCTGGCATCTGTGAAAGAGCTTCAAGAGACGATAAGTTAATATGTAATTTCTTTAGAAGTTTAAGAAATTTACTGAATAGTTCATCTATGTAGACTTTCTTTATCGCATTGAGGTATGGCACACGAGGTTGGTACTCTGTAATTACCAGTTTTGGTTTATCATGGCTTACCTCATCCTTACCTTCCTCTACCACATTCTCTTACCTCAATTTTGGTTCATCTAACCCTTCACTATCGTGAGTTGTTATGGCTTGTAGTTGCTCCTTTGGGTTAGTTTCAGTGTTGCTTGGCAAGCTACCTTGTGGTCATTCAGAGATTGGCTTAGCAAGTTGTCCCAATTGGTTCTCGATCCTTTGAATCGATGCTTGTTGATTTTTGAATATTGTTTCGGTGTTTTGGAAATGAGTTTCTGACACCGTGATGAATTTTGTTAGCATCTCCTCAAGGTTCGGCATCTTCTCTTGTGGGTAGGGTTGCTGTTGAAAGCCTGGGTGGGGTTGTTGTCTCTGATTTCCTTGACCACCCCATGAGAAGTTGGGGTGATTCCTCCAACCTGGATTATAAGTGTTACTATAAGGGTTATTCTATAGTCTAGAATTATTACCCATATAATTCATCTTTTCGCTTTCTATGCCAGGGTTGTAGGATGGATATTCTATATTGCTCATTCCTCCTCCATTTGTATCGCACTGCATAACTGGATGTACCTGCGAAGAACCACACAAACCATCAATCTTTTTACTTAACAGTTCTACTTGGTTTGATAGCATGGTCACTGCGTCGAGGTTGAAAACACTGGCGGCTTTTGTTAGCTTTGTCCTCGTGACTTGCCACTGATAGTTATTCAGTGACATCTCCTCTATAAACTCATAAGCCACTACATGGGTTTTGTTATTCAGGATTCCGCCGGCGGCTGAATCAATCAACTGCCTGGTTGAGGGGTTCACACTGCTGTAAAAGGTTTGAACCTGTAACCACAAGGGTAACCCATGGTAAGGGCACCTTCTCAATAGATCCTTGTATCTCTCCCATGCATGGTAAAGTGTCTCTAAATCCATCTGCACAAAAGAAGAGATATCATTCCTCAACTTGGCCGTTTTAGCTGGCGGAAAATATTTTGACAAAATATTTTCGGTCATTTGTTCCAATGTAGTGATTGATCCTCGTGGAAGAGAATTCAACCACTATTTAGCTTTGTTCCTCAACGAAAAGGGAAACAACCGAAGACGAATGGCATCATCAGAAACGCCATTTATTTTGAAAGTATCGCAAAATTCTAGAAAATTCTCCAAGTGATCGTTTGGATCTTCATCCTGTAAACCATCAAACTAAAAAAATTGTTGTATCATCTGAATTGTGTTAGGTTTAAGTTGAAAACTATTTGTAGCAATAGCAGGTCTAACAATACTTGACTCAGTTCCTGTTAAATTAGATTTAGCATAATCATACATAGTACGAGGAGCAGGATTTTGATTCACCGAGTTTGCGGCAACCACTGGTGGTAGCGGATTGTTATCAGCCAACTCTTCAGTAGTATTGATTTCGTCATCTTGCTCTTCTTCTATGTATTGTAAGCTTCGCCTTATTTCTCTGTGGTTTTTGCGAACGGATGCCTCGATTTCACTGTAAAAAAGCAACGGTCCTGACGGGTTCCTCCTAGTCATAAACTAAAAAAACCTATCAGAACAAATAATAGAGAGATTAGAAAACTAAAAATAAAAATTAGAAAGAAAGAAATAAATAAAAGAAAAATGGCTAAAGTAATAAAAATTGAGCATTCCTAATATTTCAGTTCCCTGGCAACGGCGCCAAAAACTTGATCGTGTCTGAGAGTTTTAATATTTATATAATGAATGATCGAGCCTAGAAACTAACTATCACCATGATTGAGGCAAACCACCTATTGAACAGTAGTATAGCTTAGTGGCAAGACCGGAATGTCGAACCCAAGGGAACGAAAAGTACTAGTACTGACTTTCTTTCTATTATTTAGCCTAAAATAAAAGGGGTTGATGTTTGTCTAACTAATTCCTAAGCTAAGGATGCCAAGACACAGAGAATGAATTGGGAAAATACTTTTGAGAAAATCAATTGATTAAGACAATACCAGAGGAAGAATCCACCTAGACTTCACTTGTTATTTAACTCTGAACCAGACGATTTATTCACTTGACTTGATCCGTAGGATTCCCTAATTTATACTATTATCTCTCTCGAGACTAATAACGTCTAACCCTCGGTTGATTAATTGAAATCTCTTTCTAATTAAAACTGCTAGTGTTGCATTAACTCGATTTATGGACTCCCATATTAGGTTTGACCCTAATCCGACTGATTTTCGTCATCCTATCTCTAGGAGTGCGATCAACTCTACTTAATTATGCTAGATCTACTCTTAAACAGGGACTTTTACTCCTCTGAATAAGCACATCAATACTTGAATCAATATCCTAAAATATTAAAGCAAGGATTAAAACACATAATTAAGAACAAATCAAGTATTCATCATACAGTTCAGAAAACAATAACAAGATCCGTCTTAGGTTTCATCCCCCTCAGGTATTTGAGAGGTTTAGTTCATGTTTATAAAAGAATACATCTCAGAAGAAATTAAATAACAAAACATAAAGAAAAACCCTAAAACCCCCTGAAGGAAATTGAAGGGAAAATCCTCAGTCTTGAGCGTGATTCCAGCTTCTGAGATGGATCAACTGGCTTCTTTTGAGTAATTCCCTATATTCAGCCCTCTCTGGCTTTGCTTTCCGTTAAGAGCCCTGACAGAAGCCTTCTGTCGAACTCCCTTTTTAGGTTTCCCTCTAGGGTGTTTATATAGGCTTTCGAGATGCCTTACTTGGCCCACAAGTATCCTATTCTGAGTGGAATTAAAACGGGTCACGGTAGGGACACGCCCGTGTGAAATGCCCGTGTGAATTGAGCCCAGGGTTGTGTTTGAGTCTGCTAAAGTGGCACAGTCGTGTGGTGAACTCCAGGCTGTGTTTATTTCTTACTTTGGCCCATTTTATCTGTTTTTGGCCCGTTTCTCATTCTTTTCATCCTCCTATGCTCTCTTAAGTATAAAACATGAAATTAAAAGATTAGGAGCATCAAATTCCACAATTCAAGTGATAAATCATCCAAAAGTATGCCAAATGTGGCATTAAAATATGTATCTATTACGGTTTATCAGTTTTTCTTGGTTATAAGGTTGGTGTAAGAGGGTATAAGTTATAGTGTCATGAAAATAGAAAAGTTGTAATTAGCAGAGATGTTGTTTTTGATGAAATTGCTATGCTACCTAACTTATCTCTTAAAGACTCTTCAAATAAAGAATAACAAAAGCAAGTAGAGCTTTAGATTAATCCAGTATCTACAATAGAGTCAACTCCTCAAGTTAGTACGGAAAATCATAACAAAGTCACTTCTTCACCACAATATTCTATTGCCAAAAACAGAATTAAAAGATAAATTAAACCTCCAAAGAGGTATGCCAAGGTTGATCTATTGTCTTATGCTTTAAATGTGGCTGAAGATATAGATGGAAATCAAAAGCCATCTACTTATTCTGAGGCAGTTAGCTGTGAAGACTCAAAAAAGTGGATGTTTGCCATGCAAGAAGAGACGTATTCACTCCACAAGAACAAAACATAGGATATTGTGAAGCTTCTTAAAGGTAAGAAGGTTGTTCGTTGTAAATGGGTGTTTAAGAGGAAAGAAGGGACTCCAGGAGTTGAAGAACCCAGATATAAAGTAAGACTTGTTACAAAGGGTTACAGTTAGATTCCAGGTGTGGACTTCACAGATGTGCTTTCTCCAGTTGTGAAGCACCGTTCGATTCGAGCCTTGCTTGGTATTATGGCCATGTCAACATTCTTCCATGGAGAACTTGAGGAGGACATTTATTTGCAACAACCAGAGGGTTTTATGATCTCTGAAAAAGAGGACTATGTTTGCTTGTTGAAAAAGTTCCTTTATAGTTTGAAACAGTCACCAAGACAGTGGTGCAAGATGTTTGATTCATTTACGACTTCTCATGATTTCAAAAGAAGTAGCTTTGACAGTTGTGTTTATTTTAAGAAAAACTGCGATGGTTCTTTTGTGTATCTATTCCTCTATGTTGATGACATGTTGATAGAGGCAAAAGATAAATGAGAGATAAGAAAAGTTAAAGCCCAACTTAGTGAAAATAAAGTGTTTTAACCTTACAGCGTTACTTCTATTTGACTTTGTTTAGAATATGGTTTTACAAACTTATAAATAGACATAGTCATCTCTCAATTTGTATCATTCGAATTCAACATAGTGAATTTTCTTCGAATTCAACATACTGAATTTTCTTCTCCTCTGCCCGTGGTTTTTTTCCCAAAAAAGTTTCCACGTAAAATCTGTGTGTTCTGTTTTTCTCTCTTTTCTTGCCATTATCGACATTTTTTTTCACATTTTACTATAAAAAAAAGCATCATAATGGCATAAAGAGTTGACATATAAGCCATTTTTTATATATTCTATAAGTAAAAAAAATTCACCTGAAATATCATTGTATCATAATTAAAATTTTAAAATTATTGGAATATAAGTTACCATTTTAATATTTTATACTATTAGTAAAATAATATTTTATTTCAGTAATTACTTTCAGATCAATTGCAGTATTTAAACAATTTATTTATTTAAATATAAACGAATTATTTCCTACATTCACTTATGATCAATTTTAGACTTCCACAATGTAACACCCCAAACCCGGCCTAAACGTTACGACTGAATCTGGCATGTCACATAAAAGGGTTGTTTAAAAACTATGCGTTCGTTAAAAAGTTCGTATTCTTTTTGAAACTCCGCATTTTGTGGAAAAGCCGATTCATTTAATGCCCATTTTACAAAGTTATTAATTTGAATAAAATTGTATTTGTTGTGAAAATCGAGTTTAAGTATTTTTCAATAAAAACGGTTTATTATCATTTTAGGAAAATTCCATATTGAACATTTAATAATAAACAGTAACCAAATTGAAAACTAAAACCAAATAAAATACCAAAGGCCTTATTACATAACAAAATCCCAAAATTAAAAGTAGGTTTAAATAAAAGAACCGAGTTTACGAGAAAACATTGCAGGGCCACCACCAGTCTGCCTCGGCTCCCAAATTCACGATCTAATGATTACCTGAAACATTTAAAAAGAGGGGGTGAGTCATCGAGACTCAGTGTGTAATTCCCCTTACGAGTGATAACTGGGCCTAAGCCCACAAAAGCAGATAGGGCCTTAGCCCTCACAATAACATACTTGGCCGAAGCACACATAAATCGAATCAGGCCGTAGCCCTCACATCACAGTATAGCAGATAATCAGATAATCAATGCGATATGATGCAAAACCCAGTCCCAGCCTAAATATCCATCCGCTACACACCACCCGTACCTGCCAATCACACCGTGGGGATTACTAAATCGACCCTCCATCCGCTACACACCATCGAAGGCAGTCGCTGCAGTCAACTGCACATCGCCCTTATAATCGTGGCATGGCCACCAGATAATGTGACAGAGTCACCGGATTCATAATATGTGACATAAGTCACCGGATTCATAATATGTGACATAAGTCACCGGATAATGTGATAAAACCACCGGAACACTTCCCCTTTATCATTATCACCCTCATGCCCATGCAACATACAATTTATGATGAAATGACAATGTAATCATTATGAACATATCAGACAACGTATGAAACGAATTACCATCATAATTAGAATAATAATATACAACATAATCAAGCTAACCAACCTCTAAGGGTATAACAGTAATTTTACCTACCAAGGGTATTTTCGTAATTTACCCACCAAGGGTATTTTCGTAAATTCGCACCTGCAATGGCCTTTCCATAGGCCCAATGTCGCCACGAGCGACTCAACTGCCATTTCCGATTGTTACTGGACTATTGGGCCTGAGACTCGATTTCGGCCCATTCGGGCCCACACGCTCGTGTGGCCCACCTAGCACAAATCTAGCTACGTATATAAGTTCCACCTATTCTAGTTCACTATATACTATATCATCAAACAATTTACTCATATGGGCCCACGAGCCCATTGGGCCCACTTCGGCCCATCGTGGCCCAAGCAGCCCAACCCACAAGAATACTACTGATGGCCTCAACTATCGCTCGAAGCCCCACACGTGCGCTCGCACGCTCGTGTGGCTACTATTGCCGTGACCGGCACTTCGGCATTTGCCGCTCTACAACTAGAGTAGAGAAGTACACACCTGATAGGACTCTGGTGCTAAACCGCGCTGCGACCACTCCTGTGCCCAAACGCCCACCAAGGTATCTTAACTCTCCTCCTGGAATGCTCTTTATATAGCTAGCTCTTCACCTTCATTCTTTGTGTCTTTCCGATGTGGGATTCCTTCGCCAGTAGAGTTTAAATTCAACTGAAACTCTTGCCGTCCAATCCGCAAAATAAATACTCTTTTGCTTCTCACGAGATTCGAACCCAGGCTCCCTTGCAACATAATCCACGCCGCTAACCACTTGGCCACAAGCTCCTCTTGTGTCTTAAACCATGCGCAACTAAATATAAACCTATAGCCAAATTCTAGGGTCCAAGTAAAAAGAAAACCAAAATGCAAAAGCCAAGACTTGAACCTTGGACCTCCTTCCTTCCCTTGTGGCGTCATCCCCTTGCCTCTTATGTGGCGTCACTTTGCCACTACACCACACACTCCACTTGTGTCATTTTCTCTATATTTTATTCTTAAGGCCTACCTGCCAACTTCCAGGGTTTTTTCCGTCTAAAACCAAAATTTCCCTAAATTCAAAGTTTGATCCCGGGACTCCATAGAAGCCCTCTAACCTTCCAAAATCACTATCTAAAAGGTCCAACTTGCATTTAAGCCAATCTCTTGTTCTCCAAAAATTTAAACGCTACTACGCTCAAGGCCCATTGGCCCAATTCTTCTAGGCCCAATTTCAGTATGTTACACACAAAACGTATTTTTACTATAGTTAAGCTTTTAACTTAATGAATCAAATGAACATCAACTTAGATAGAACTTAATTTCTAACATATATATCTTATCAAAACTTAATTTCTAACTTCCACAAAAAATAATTATTCTTATAAGATTTGAACTTAACATAACTTAATTTCTAATATCTATATCTTATCAAAACGACTAAAGTTCCATTTTAGTTGTTACATCAATTATATATATATAAATACATTCTTATATTTCAATGATGAACTATAAGAGTACCTTTATTCCTTTCTTTCTTGGATGAAATAGTATAAATACTCACCGCAAGTAAAAAATATTTTATTTTAACAAGTTGTCAACATTATTTGTCATTCACTTCCTAGTCAACAAAATAGCCCTAAAGTAAAAAACTAGTCTACTAGCAGTTCATCAACAGCTTGGAGAATCAAACGGAGAATTTACATGTCGCTTTAGTCAAGCCAGATTGGAAGTGAAGGACCTCATTGATGAATAAGCCATCTCCATGTATATTGCTGGCCTTGAACATAAGCATCTCAAGTACGTATTGATGTTTAACAGGTCAAAGGAATTTTACCAGTTATATGAAATATAAGCATCATAATTTTTTGAATAAAGGAAAAAAATTCTTTATTATTTCTTGCAATATATACAAGATTCTTCTTGTTCTTACAATATATACAATAATTCTCTAGGAAAAAAATTATATAAAACCAAGAAAAATGAGATTATTCTATATTCCACGATAAAGATTATTGGTAGTTTAAGTGTGTCAAGTGGTAAAATTATTGTATGTGTTATCATAATAAGTAGTTTTTTTAATAACTACTAACCAATTGTTATTACAATGAGCAACGAGACTAAAGGCTGAATGTTGGACACAAATGAGTAGCAGCGCTGGAGGTCTCTGAGCAGGGTGGGGGTATCGTCTCAGTGAACGGGTGAGTGGGGGAACTGAGGTTGTAGAAGGTAGAGAAGTAAAAAAGTAGCACCGGTGACCAACGACTGGCGAATAAGTGGAAACCAGTAGAAGGTAGGGAAGTAGCAATGACGACAGTGGCGAAGAAACAATCGAAAAGTTGCAAAATGAAGAGAATCGGCATTAGTGGCAACGGAAAAGAAGCAAGAAGCAAGCAAAATTTTAGGGATTAAGGATTAAGGGGAAATAGGGATTGGAAAGGGAAAGGAAAGGGGAATATCAGGACTATGTCTACTGGGAAGTGGGGAACAAGGGTAAAAATTTAGGGTTAATAAAATCAAGTCGGGCTCGGACTAAAAAAACCTTGCCTGAAGCCCAACCCATTTTTAAAACGGGCCTCATTGAGCCTATATTTTTTCCCAAACACTCCAATATTTTAGACGGGCTTTCGGGCCAGATTGGGTGGCCCGGCCCATGAACAAGTCTATCTGTAACCCACGAGATGGTGAAATATGCCATCTAACTTCCCTATTCACAACCTCTGAATACTTAACTGTTCGAACACACCGCATAACCATTTCCATCTAACTCACATCAAAACCCAACTTCAACATGACCTCCTAAACCAAATGCCACTACAACCTATCATAGACTTTACTCATCCAATTTTAGCGCAAAGTTACCCCTAAAACCACTCCGTTTCTTCTCAAATGAATGAAGCAAATTAAAGGAGGCAATAGTGTTATCCATAATCAAACAACCTGGAACAAAGGCACTGTGCCTCATCAATACAGTGAGGCATAATTTTCTACAACCTATTAACAACCACCTTAGAAATTATTTTGAATAGCACATTACATAAACTAATTAGTCGAAAATGGGTCATATTATACGAACTTCGTTGTTTGGGGATTAGAACTATATTATCATCATAAATCTCAACAGGAAATAGACCATCATTCAGCACTGCTAGGAAAAAAATTGCAAACATTCGTACCCACTATATGTCAATATTTTTATATAAAAATAAAGCAAGCATACCATCACTACATGTCATTTTAATAAGAGGCATACCCCGAACCACTATAAGAACCTCCTCCTCCGTAAACTTAGATCGCAAATAGTTGTGCATGCTCTCAGTAACATGAACCGAGATACATGATAACAACCAACTCATCTCCCCTCTACCCTACAAATAAAAAGCTCTGAGAAGTGGTGTCATGAAACCCTCTCGATCTTCTCAATACACTTAACCACTCTCCCATTAGCATCTTCAATCAACTCCACAACATTAATACATCGACACTACAAAGCAAACCTATGAAAGTAGGTTGTATTATTGATAAACCATAATATGAACAGATTTTAATCCCACATTTAGCATACTTTTGGATGATTTAAGCCTTGAATTGTGGAATTTGGTGCTCTTAATCCTTTAATTTCATGTTTTATACTTAAGAGAGCACTGGAGGATGAAAAGAACAAGAAACGGGCCTAAAACGGAGTAAATAGGCCAGATCACGATTCACACGGCCTGGCCACGATTCACACGGGCGTGTGCCATGGGCGTGTCCCTGCCGTGACAAAGAGGAATTTCATTCATATTGGGGTACTTAGAGGCAAAGAAAGCCATTCCAAAAGCCTATATAAACACCCTAGAGTCCAACCTTTAGGGGCATCCAGTTAGGCCGAAGAGCCAAGCCAGAGAGGCCAGAATTGTGAGATTTACTCAACGAAAGCCAGTTGAGTCATCTCAAGAAGCCGGAGTTATACTCAAGACGGAGGATCTTCCTTTCAAATTCCTTCAGTGGGTTTTAGGGTTTTTCTTATGTTTTGTTTTATATTTTCTTTTGAGATGTATTCTTTTATAACTATGAACTAAACCCTCAAATACCTGAGGGGGATGAAACCTAAGATGGATCTTGTTATTGTTTTCTGAACTATATGATAAATACATGATTTGTTCTTAATTATGTGTTCTTAATTCTTGCTTTGATATTTCAGGATATTGATTCAAGTATTGATGTGCTTAGGCAGTGGATCAAAAAGTCCCTATTTAAGAGTAGATCTAGCATAATTAAGTGGAGTTGATCGCAACCCTAGAAATAGGATGACGAAAATCTGCCAGATTAGGGTCAAACCTAATATGAGAGTCCATAGATCGAGTTAATGCAATTCTAGGGGTTTTAATTAGAAAGAGATTTCAATTAATCAACCTAGGGTTAGACGTTAGTAGCCTCGAAAGAGGTATTAACATAAATTAGGGAATCCTACAGATCAAGTCAAGTGAATAAATCGTCTGGTTCAGAGTGAAATAACAAGTGAAGTCTAGGTGGATTCTTCCTCGGGTATTGTCTTAATCAATTGGTTTTTCCCACAAGTATTTTCCCAAATTCATTCTTTTTGTCTTAGCATCTTTAGCTTAATAATTAGTTAATTTTAAATTAAATAAACAATTCACTTTTATTTTAGGCTAAATAATAAAAAGAAAGTTAGTATTAGTACTTTTGGTTCCTTTGGGTTCGACAATCCGGTCTTGCGACTAAACTATACTACTGTTCGATAGGTGCACTTGCCTCAATTGTTGTCATAGTTAGTTTCTAGGCTCGATCATTCTTTTTATAAATTTTTAAGACTCTGACACACGATCAAGTTTTTGGCGCCGTTGCCGGGGAACTAAAATATTAAGAACACTCAATTTTTATTACTTTAGCCATATTATATTTTATTTTTGCAATTTATTTTTATTTTTATTTACTTTTAACTTTGCTAATTTTCTTTCTTTTATTCTTAGCAGGTACCTCTAGTTTATGACTGGAAGGAACCCAACAGGACCCCTAATTTACGATAGTGATATTGAAGGTATTGTTCGCAGAAATCGTAGAGAAATAATGCGAAGCTTAAATTACATACAAGAAAAGCAAGATAACGAAATTAATACTACTGAAGAGATGGTCGAGAATAATCCGCTACCTCCAGATGTGGTTGAGAATCATGCTCCTAGAACTATGTATGATTATGCTAAACCTAATTTAACAGGAACTGAGTCAAGTATTATTAGACCTGTTATTGCTGCAAATAATTTTGAACTGAAACCTAACACAATTTAGATGATATAGCAATTTGTTCAGTTTGACGGTTTGCAGGATGAAGATCCAAACAATCACTTGGCGAATTTCCTAGAATTTTGTGATACTTTCAAAATAAATGGTGTTTCTGATGATGCCATCCATCTTCAGTTATTTTCCTTTTCTTTGAGGAATAAAGCTAAACAGTGGTTGCATTCTCTTCCATGAGGATCAATCACTACATGGGAACAAATGACTGAAAATTTTCTGTTAAAATATTTTTCGTCGGCTAAAACGGCCAAGTTAAGGAACGATATCTCTTCTTTTGTGCAGATAGATTTAGAAACACTTTACGATGCATGGGAGAAGGTGTCCACACCATGGATTACCCTTGTGGCTACAGGTCCAAACTTTTTACAACGGTGTGAACCCTTCAACTAGGCAATTGATTGATTCAGCCGCCGGTGGAACATTGAACAACAAAACACCTGAGGCTGCCTATGAATTCATTGAAAAGATGTCACTGAATAACTATCAGTGGCAAGTCACAAGGACAAGGCCAACAAAAGCAGCCAGTATTTTCAACCTCGACGCAGTAACCATGCTATCAAACCAGGTAGAACTAATAAATAAAAAGATTGATGGCATATAGGATTCTTTGCAGGTACATCCAATCATACAGTGCGATACGAATAGAGGAGGGATGAACAACACAAACTATGCACCTTACAACCCTAGCGCTGAGAACGAGCAAGTTCACTATATGGGTAACAATTTTAAATCTCAAAATAACCCTTATAGTAATTCTTACAATCCAGGTTGGAGGAACCATCCCAATTTTTCATTGGGTGGCCAAGGAAATTAGAGACAACAACCTCCTCCAAACTTCCAACAACAGCCCTACCCACAAGAAAAGAAGTCGAACCTTGAGGAGATGCTGACAAAATTTATCGCAGTGTCAGAAACTCGTCTTTAGAACACCGAGACAACACTTAAGAATCAACAAGCATCAATTTAAGGGATCGAGAACCAATTAAGCCAACTTGCCATGATCATCTTAGAACGACCACAAGGCAGCTTCCCAAGTAACACTAAAACTAACCCAAAGGAGCAACTTCAAGCCATAACAGCTCAGGATAGTGTAGGGTTAGATGAGCCTACAGTAAGCCAAGAGAATGTGCTAGAGGAAGGTAAGAACGAGGTAAGTCATGATAAGCCAAAACCGATAATTAAAAAGTACCAACCTCATATACCATACCCCGATGCGATGAAGAAGGACAACACAGATGAACAATTCGGTAAATTTCTTAAACTTTTAAAAAAATTACATATTAACTTACCGTTTCTTGAAGCTTTTTCGCAGATGCCAAATTCAAGGAAATTTTTAAAAGAGCTTCTGACAAACAAGCGGAAGTTAGACGAGGAATCGCATGTGGAACTGAATGCAATGTGCTCAGAAATGTTGCAACATAAACTACCACAAAAATTGAAAGATCCAGAGAGTTTTACAATTCCATGCTTGATTGGAAGTTTATCTGTTGATAATACTTTAGCTGATTTAGGGGCAAGAATAATGTTATGCCTTATAAAATGTTTAAACAGCTAGGTCTAAGGAAACCCAAACAAACTAGGACGAGCATTCAATTAGCTGATAAAACTATTAGAATTCCTAGGGGTATAATTGAAGATGTTCTCGTAAAAATTGATAAATTCGTATTCCCAGTAGACTTCGTCGTTTTAGACATGGATGATGACAATAGTATCCCCTTAATTTTAGGAAGACCCTTTTTAGCAATTGCCAGGACTAAAATTGATGTTAGCGCAGGTGAACTCATACTTTGTGTAGGTGACAAATCAATCAGTCTCCAGGCTCTTGACTCGGCTAGGACATCGAGTAATCAAGGTGAGAAAATTAATTTTATTAATGACCATTCGATTAAACCTTCTTTTCAGGAAACACCACGGAACAACACAATTGAGCCGAATCTTATACCTCATGCCAATAAGGAAATAACCCACGAGGAACGAAGGCTTCAGATCGATGAACTAGACGAGTGGAAAACACACTTCAAGGAGAAATTAGGAATACACAAAGCAGAACCAACGCCATTCCATGGGATAGGAAAATTTAAGATCGGAGATCAGGTATTGTTAGATAAGGTAGACCCTCGAGTACCTCCTCCTGACCCTAATACAAACAAAGAAATCTCTTTTAGGGTACTCAAGGTTTTCCCATACGCAACAGTCGAGGTAAGTAATCCTATATTCGGCACTTTTAAAGTAAACGCTTCTCGACTTGAGCTATATACTGATAATAGGGCTGGTAGCATGAGAAAGGACTTTCAACTCCTCAAACCACCATGATTATGTGAATGAGAGGTAAGTCTAGCTTAAGAATTTAAACAAGCACTTCTTGGGAGGCAACCCGAGTACTAACCCCATTAATTTTTACATTTTTATTTTTACTCTTATTTCTCCTTTTTAGTACCTAACTATAAACTAACCAAAGTGCAAATTTCCCTACCACACGGCCTTGCACACGACCGTGGCCGTGGCCGTGTGGATACTACGGATTTTCGTACTGACATGGCAGAGATAGTACGAAACAGAACGAAAAATATCTTCAAGCCACGGCCCTCAACTAAACACCACGGTCGTGCGATGCGGCCATGGCCGAAACTGTTTTAGCAACGCGGGCGTGGCAACCTACACATGGGCGTGGGAGAAATGAACAAAGCATAACATGGCCGTGCGACACGACCGTGTGACTCGACACGCCCATGGTACACGGGCATGGGAACGTACCAAACCTGAAATTTCTATTTAAACCACCCTCTCCCCTTCTTACCTACTCACCACCCTTCTTCTTCCTTTACATCCCCCTCCCTTTTCATTTTCATTTTTTTTCTTCATTCTCTTAACTCTAGATCTAACCATACCCATGTCGAAGAAGCGGAAGGATCCTAGCACAATCTCCCTCTACGAGACCGATATACATAGGTTTATAGCGGCCACTTCATTAACTCGATAGGAAAAGGACCTTTGAGTCCATTTAACTTTTCTTTTTATTTTCCCTTCTCCTTTATTTTCATTTTCTTTAGTCTTCTTTTACTTAGTTTAATCTATTTTATTTCATTTTCTTTGATTTAGGTTCTAAAGGCTGCTTGGGAATCACCACACCAAGACCATAGCCACGACACCACGGCCTTAGAAATCACAGCCACCTCGCTAACCATCTAACAATAAGGACTCTTCAGTCCATTAATCTTTTCTTTTAATTCTATTTTACTTTCTATTTTCTTTCTCTTTATCTTTCTTTTATTTAAATATATATTTAGTATATTTTGAATTATTATCATTATTTCCTGGCTAGTTCTTCACGAGCTTCCCAATTTCTTCATCTAACGCAGAGATTGTCGGCGGCCACCACACCACGACACTTCCAACTCAAGGAAGCCATCCAAATTCAGGAAGTTTCACCTCTCCCTTTCTCTTAAATTTCATATATATCTTTGTACATTGAGGGCAATGTACATCTTAAGTGTGGGGGGTGAATATTTATTTCGAGAAAGTGCCTAACTTTCTGCATTATTCTTAAATCCCTGAATTATGCCTTGAATTATACCTTGTTCTTAAGTAATTTTCTCATATTATGATTAGAACGAAATTTCTTTTGATTTATGATTTTTATTGATATGTTTTGGATTAAATCATTGATAATTGTGCAGTGATGATTTAAACTTTAGGAGACTAGAGAATCAAGCATGATAAGTCTATTTTCAAAAAATTAAAATTCTTTTAGGTTGTATACCTAAATCTAATTATTACCTTGAAGTTTGAAATTTACAAGGTTGATATCAGAAACCCATAATTTTTGTAAGATTTTGAGCCTTTTAGAGCATATATCCTTTCGTGCTCACTTTTTGATTATGAGAATGTCAACACTGATTTGTTATTCTAGAACTTGCTTCGATTATACATGTCAAGACCACATTATTGATTTGATATACTGAGATGATAAAGGCAATTGGGATTTAACCCACTCACTCCACTAAAAAGCTTGCCCTCACAATTAACCCCTAGTGAACCCCTTTGATCCTAACAACCCTTTTTATTGACTCACCCACTAATATTACCCCAAAACCCATCTTGTATTTGTTATCACCATTCCTTGACTCCATTTTTTATCGAGATTTGATTTTGAACAGTTTCCTAACTATGTTCTATATTTAAGTTGTTAAAGTTCTTTCTCATTATTGACTTGATTTGTTCTTAAAAAAAACAAAGTATATTCAATATTAGTTCTATGATTAAGTGAGCTTATATATTTAAATTCCACATCTTCAAGAAAAAGCTCGTATTATTAGTTTTCAATTGATGTAATTATTTAGGATTAGTTCATTTTTCTAGTTAGGTAAATTGTCAATTCAATCTCGATTCTAACCTTCTAATTCAACCTTTATCCACACCTTTAACCCAAGCCCCATTACAACCCTTTTTAAAGACCTTTTGATTTGTGTATCATTTCATTTTATAGTGGTGGAGATTTGATTTTCATGCAAGCCTATGGGATTAACTTTTCATGTTTGACTTTTTGAGTGCTTAATTTTGAACCTTAAACACTTTGAGTGATTTGAGTGAATCTTTAGTGAGGATGTCAACTCTTGAGTGATTTACTTTGAGTGATTTAGGTAAAGGGAAAACACCTATGTTTCGTGCTACAAAAACTATGACTTTGATTGTTTGAATCTTTAAGACCCTTTACTTAAATTATCAATGTATGAATTATCTTTGAATTATGATGGAACATAATTGATGAATATTATGAATCAAGGAAGTTCATTTTAATTATGAGTTGAGAATTTTGCTTGAGGACAAGCAAATGCTTAAATGTGGGGGTATTTGATAAACCGTAATATGAACATATTGTAATCCCACATTTAGCATACTTTTTGATGATTTAAGCATTGAATTATGGAATTTGGTGCTCTTAATCCTTTAATTTCATGTTTTATACTTAGGAGAGCACCGGAGGATGAAAAGAATGAGAAACGGGCCTAAAACGGAGTAAATGGGCCAGATCATGAAATCGACACGGCCTGGGCCCAAGACCACATGGTCGTGCCTCCTTAACAGACCCAAACATGGCCTGGCCACGATTCACACGTGCGTGTGCCATGGGCGTGTCCCTGCTGTGACAAGAGGAATTTTATTCAGATTAGGGTACTTAGAGGCAAAGAAAGCCATTCCAAAAGCCTATATAAACACCCTAGAGGCCAACCTTTAGGGGGCGTCCAGTTAGGCCGAAGAGCCAAGCCAGAGAGGCCAGAATTGTGGGATTTACTCAACGAAAGCCAGTTGATTCATCTCAAGAAACTGGAGTTATACTCAAGACGGAGGATCTTCCCTTCAAATTCCTCCAGGGGGTTTTAGGGTTTTTCTTATGTTTTGTTTTATATTTTCTTTTGAGATTTATTCTTTTATAATTATGAACTAAACCCTCAAATACTTGAGGGGGATGAAACCTAAGATGGATCTTGTTATTGTTTTCTGAACTATATGATAAATACATGATTTGTTCTTAATTATGTGTTCTTAATTCTTGCTTTGATATTTCAGGATATTGATTCAAGTATTGATGTGCTTAGACAGCGGAGCAAAAGTCCCGGTTTAAGAGTAGATCTAGCATAATTAAGCGGAGTTGATCGCAACTCTAGAAATAGGATGACGAAAATCTGTCGGATTAGGGTCAAACCTAATATGGGAGTCCATAGATCGAGTTAATGCAATTCTAGGGGTTTTAATTAGAAAGAGATTTCAATTAATCAACCTAGGGTTAGACGTTAGTAGCCTTGAAAGAGGTATTAATATAAATTAGGGAATCCTATGGGTCAAGTCAAGTGAATAAATCGTCTGGTTCAGAGTTAAATAACAAGTGAAGTCTAGGTGGATTCTTCCTCGGGTATTGTCTTAATCAATTGGTTTTTCCCACAAGTATTTTCTCAAATTCATTATTTTTGTCTTAGCATCTTTAGCTTAATAATTAGTTAATTTTAGATTAAATAAACAATTCACTTTTATTTTAGGCTAAATAATAAAAAGAAAGTTAGTATTAGTACTTTTGGTTCCTTTGGTTCGACAATCCGGTCTTGCCACTAAACTATACTATTGTTCGATAGGTGCACTTGCCTCAATCGTTGACATAGTTAGTTTCTAGGCTCGATCATTCTTTTTATAAAATTTTAAGACTCTGACACACGATCAATTACAATCACCATATTGTAACTAATTGTCTCATGCTCTTCGTTGCATCTTCACAATCTTGAGATTAAGTTGCATATTACAATCACCTCTCCTTTTTGTCAATCTTGAGATTAAGTTGCATCTTCGCAATGACCATTTCCTCAAGAACATCATCACCTGGGTTCTCACTACCAAGCTCCCCAAGATGTTCCTGTAGCCTAAGTACAACCAATCTCAATGAACTTCGCACCTTATCCCAATTCTTCAATCCCTCGCCAACCAAACGAATTCGAGTCAGGATAGATCTCATCGAACACTTCCATAGATGATTGACCTCTACCTCACATGACTTAAGTAACTAGGATGCCTTAAACCAAAAGCACCCTCGTTGCCATTCCTACTGCACTGCCATAAATCCTGTATCAAGCAACAACGTGTAGTGATTGAAAAATGAGTGCACACGATCAGAAAGTTTAAAGTTCAAAAAAAATTCTCTCCAAACCAACTATGCCACCCCTCTATCAAGGTTCTCTCAAATATTATTATGTGGTAATCAACCCCTCTCTCACATATACTATTGACAAACATACCCTAAACCAATAAGCTCGACATCTTCAAGCACGGATATGAAATCTTTCATTACACTTTCCTCCCTTAGTCTCTCTCCTTGATTCTCATAGGAGAAAATGATTTCATTAAAATCCCCATGACAACCTATGGATATTCAACATCAATGGCTAACTGACACAGAAGATCCCATTATTGGTGACGATGATTTTTAATGGGGCTTCCATAAAACCCAGTAAACCGCCACTGATTCCCCTCAAAGTTATCTTCCACTAATACATCTATATGGCTTGTTGAATAATTGTATAGTTGAACCTTGAATTCCTCCTTCCAACACAACGCCAACCCTCCCCTTGAATCAACACTACTTACCTTAATTGTAACACCCCTTACCTGGTAAATATTGAGTATAAAAAAGCTTAAAAATGATTCGGGAATGAACAAGGATCCATTTGAATTAAAAAAAAAGATGGGAAAAGATGGAAACAAGGGACACACGACCATGTCCTAAAACTGTATGGATGAGTCACTTAGCCGTGTGAACAAACCTTGTAACAACTTGATGCCGTGTGAAATTGGGGCCACACAACCGTGTGAGTAGACCGTATGACATAGCTCAGCCCAGATGACTCAAGAACATGGTCGTATGGCCAGACCATATAACTCTCTGAAACCATGTGCAAAAAAAATTACCAAAATTCATAGGCCACATGGCCATGTCTCAAAATCGTGTAAGGCACACGGTTATGTGTCAGGCCGTGTGTACCTATAGTTACCTTTCAAAAAAAGTTTTCTAACATGATTCACTTATGCTACAAGTCATCCATTTTAAACCACAATCAACCATTCCAAAAGCAATCAAAACAAGCCAATTTCATCATTTATAAACACCACCCTAAGTGCCTATCCAATATGTCACAATTGGCACTTCAATCAATAATTCAAATCTAACCAAATTAATATATAAAAATACACCAATATTCCTTTAAGACACCTCAAGAATTCCCATTATTCTAGCACAACCAAAAGAGTATACAAATACCACTTCAATAGATATTAAATGACATATCCAATATCATTTACTCAAATATAAATAGCTCTACAAACAATATCAAAATTTTAAGCATTAACTTATCAAAACATCTCCTAACATAACCTATATATGCCATCCATCGTTCCATATTCAAGCACCAATCAAAACACATTGCATATCATGATATCATCTCATCCATGAGGGCATTAGGCATATAATCCAACCAACCTAAAAAGGTATCTATAACATAACTATTACCATCCTATTTTTACATATATACACATAGCCTTCAAAAAACCAACAAAACACAAAATAACCAATACAAAACATAAAAACATCCCTAGGTACATGCCAATACCAAATGAAAAATTCACCTACACTTGAGTTAAGGATCGTCGTTGGATGCTGATTCGATGATCGAATCGCTAAATACTTAACATGCACATGAAAAAAAAAAATCATCCGCTGAGTATAACTCAGTGGTATTTCTATAATCCGAACAAATAAGTCTAACATAAATCATAAAGATGCATAAGTTAGAATGGAAATTATATGAAAATTAACAAGTTCAATATACCATTTCACATAATCATATATTCAAAACCATCTTATTTCTCTAATATTAATATAAGTCTATCACATTTCACAAGTCAATAATCACACAACTCATTTAAGACACATTTCATTTCAAATTCCAATTTCATGTTTTCATTGAACATAACATATTAATGTTTCCAATTGAATCCATAATTTCATATTTCATTTCCCATTTCAAATTTCAATTCTCATTCTTTTTGTCATATCAAAAGCATATAACTCATTTCATCATTTATTTCCCTATTAACACGACTTGGACGGATACATGGATACAACCAACACACCAATTTGGCACCCAGTGTCTCATCAAATAAATCCAAAGCAAATAATTACACCCAACGCTAATAATAAGTTTGACAACCAGTGTCTCTATAACAGTTCGTTTTTCAATGGTGTTGGAAACAGTGGTTTTAGTGCCACAAGTCCGACAAATAAGCCCGTAAATATTATTACTTAATATTTACGAGTCAAATATAGTATTAAAATAAATTTTTAATTGACAATTTATGCTATTTGAATGAGTAATTAGGTTTATGTGGTAAATCCTTAAAGTCAAGTGGTTTTAGAAATTGAGGTATAGGGACCTCGTTTCTATAAACCGAGCTTGTAAATATTTTATTAAATATGTACAATGTGTTATTAGGGCCAAATTAAATTTTGGTTAAGAAATTTTAACGTTTAAATAATTAATTAAGTGAAAAGGACTAATTGTAAAAGATGTAAAAGTTGAATTCTATATGTTAAAGGAGTCTAATTATTATGAGAAGGTGAATTAGTGGCTTTATATGGTAACTATGCCAAATGAATTCTGGGTGGACGGTTAGGTGAAGATTTTTATGAAATTTTATTAAATAATAAAAGACAAATTTGAAATTACATAAATAAATAAAATTAAATATGAATAAAAAGATGAACAAAATCATCTTTTATCATCTTTTAAAGGGGAGAAGGCTGAAACTCCATAGAAACTTCAACCAAGCTTTCGGCCAAGTTTATTTCACACGCATGGTTTGCATTTTTTTTTACCTGTTTTTCATTATTTTTATGTTTTTGAAATGTTATAAATTATGCCATGAATGAATTTGATATGTTTATGAAGTTTTATGGTAAATTGTTAAGTTTGGTTGTTAGATAGACATATTTTGTTAAGTAATTTTTTATGATTTTAAGGTTTAGGGACTTATTTATGATAATGATAAAATTTAAGGAAAATATTGTGAATTGATGATAAATATGGGTTGTTATGCGACTTCGTAAAAATCGGCTAACATAAATTTTAACTAAAAATTGTAAATTTGCAAGTTATGGTTTAGGGATTTAATTGTATAAAAGTTAAAATATCTGGGGCTAATTTATAAATTGATAATGGAAGGGTTTAATTGCATAAAACTACTTGTTAGAATGCTAGAAATGTATTAATTGGGTTGAATTATTATTTAGATCAAGAAAGCTGAAATCATATCTAAATAGAGGAAAAGCTAGAGTTTCGGATTAATTGTCGACTCTATTTTAGTAATCGTTGCAGTCAAGGTAAGTTCATATAAGGATTAAGTTACTATAAGCTATTTTGTATGTCATGTTGATAATTACTATGTTAGAAATAATTAGATTTAAAATTATACAATATCATGGTAATATATACCAAAATATGATGTTAATTACACTAAATGACAGTATGCTTTGGTTTGGATAAAATAATTAAAAGGGAATTATGGGAAAAGAATTGTATATTGGAAAAAGGATATAATAGAAAGCAAAATTAAGGTAAATAGATTTTGGATGGATTATTATGTATAACATAGATGATGGTATTTTATTTAATAAATAAAGTGAGTTATGATGAATTTATGAGCATGTAAATTTCATGAATGGTTATATGAGAATGCAAGTTAGAGATAAGGATATGGAAAGAGACCTGTTGAGCCTAGAGAATACTTAGAATACAAATGACATGTCATTAGGAAGTATATGTATTGGGTGCTGATCCTGGAGGTCTTACCGATGGCTGAGATTCAGCATGTGTTGTGGATTCTCCACAGCTCGTGTGAGCAGCATCGTGTAGCTACCGTCCCGACCCACAGCTCGTGTGAGTAGGCCCACTTCACAGCTCATGTGAGCATTATTGAAAAGGAAAAAGGAAAGGTTAAATTTACATGAAAAGGTATTTTGTGTATCCGATGTTATTCAAAAAGGTTTAACGGATAAGAAAAGGTCAACAGAAACGCATGTATAAAGACTTAATGTTCATATTATATGGAAAGATGAATATGCATATACGAAATGAAAATGGATGATAATTTATCAAGTGATGAATGAAATATGCATGGAATCCATTTCTTAATATATGTTATGTTTATAGATGTATTGTTTACTTTTTATTTATGAACCATATGATTTCAATGGAAAGTATATGTAAAGGATATATGTCTGGGTGATGGATTATGGATAAAGCCTAAATGCTTATCATGTATATGCCTTGAGTTATTAGGGATTTATATGTAATGATATATTTACTAACCTTATGAGGTGATATGTACAGGAAATGAAGTTTGGCATAAGACATTACGAGAGTAGGTTTGGTTGTTTAATTTAATATGTTTAGTAAGTCTAAGTTTTGCTTATATGAATTTACTAAGCATTAAATGCTTACGTAATCATTTCCTCTGTCTTGTAGATTATCGGAAGCTCAGCCAATTGGAATCTCGTCGGAGTATTATCGCACTATCTATTCAACATATTGGTATTTATGGTTATTTTGGTTAATGGTTATAAATGACATGTAATAAGGTTGAAAGGTTATTCAAGTGAAATTGTTTGTCTCGAGTTGTGTCAAGCTTGTTATGGCTAATATGGTTAATGTTGGCATGAATAATAGTTGAAAATATGGGTGAATGAACCCTCATGCATACTCCATAGCTTATAAATAGTATAAGGTATGATGGCATGTTTTGGAATGGTTATTTTGGCATGGTTGGTATAGGGTTAAACTAGATTTTGTGTTTGAAATGTGGCAAGATTGCCTTGTTTTGGTTAAAGTTTTTTTTGGTATAAATGAGGTGTCTTTGAATGGCATGTTGGTTAGGAGAATAGGGTTGATTGAATTGGTATGTTTTTGTGTATTTGAAAGGTGTTTAAGTCTTTTGAATGTATGCACAAGTTGGATGCTTGGTTAGGTATGTTTGGGTCTTGAATTGGCTTTTTTTAGGGTCAAATTATGGAGCACATGAGCTGTCGCATGACTGTGTCTGACACACGGCCTGTAACACCCCCAACCCGTATCCCTCGCTGGAACCGAGTTATGGAGCATTACTGGAGTTTACAGATCAAACAGATAGAAATTTCAAACATTTCATATCATCAAAATAGGTCATCAAAACATCATTTTAATCAAAATTATAAACATACCAAATCCAAATCAATTTGCCTAGTTCATGAGCACTTAAACATAGAATTAAATTTACATGTACCTATCTAGATTTAGTTCAATTTACCATTTCATAATATGACTTCAAAAACAAACACATATTTATGTATAAAACCAACAAAAATTAAACTTATAACCTCATTTACAATCAAACCACAAAATAATTATTATTTAAACACCCTAGTTACATGCCGACACAAAGGATAAGCATCACCACATTTGAGTTCGGGATCGTTGTTGGATGTTGAATCGTCGATCAAAAGATAAGTACGTAACCTGTGCACGAGAAACAAACCGTACGCTGAGTATAAACTCAGTGGTATTTCTATAATCCGAATATGTAAAGATAATAAATTGTAACACCCCAAACCTGGTTAAAATGCTACAACAGAACCTGGCGTGCCACGGGAAGAAAAACGTTTGAAAACTGTTTTGTTGATTTGTTTTAAAAGAAAGTCGTTGTATTTTGTAATGTGTAATACATGTCGAAACTTGGTTTGAAAACTTAGTGGTCATACTGTTACTCCGTATTAATTACTTAGTCATTGTATGTAAAAAGAACAAGTATTTATTTTAGCTTTTGAAAACATCCAAATCATAGTTTATTCACCATATTCAAACAGTAACTATATAAAAAATGACTAAATAAAAGAACCCCAAAATAAAACTTAAGCGGCCTTATTACAGAACTGAAAACCAAAATGTAATAAAATAACTAAGTCTGAATGGAAAACTTTGTAATAAACCAAATGTTGTGCATGGCCACCTTGAGTCCACTTCGGCTCCATATCCACGATCTAAGTCTGATCTGCAAAATGTAAAGGAAGGGGTGAGTCACAGAGACTCAGTGTATAAATCCTTATCCCAAAAGAAATTATGCTCTTACACAAATTCATACCATAATATGCAAGCCATGCAACCCATCCAACCTAAGTATCCATCCATGTCTCCCAAATATACCCCTTATGGTACCAAACCACTGGTGGTGCCAAACCACTGGTAACCGAAGTTACAATAATAACATATATGGTACCAAACCACTGGTGGTGCCAAACCACTGAGACTTAGTCACAGTTTTATAATATGTGGGGCCAACCCACTGTGTGATACCAAATCACTGGTGACAGTCTGATAGATCATACTTCCCCCTCCTCTCATCACCCATAACACATATTTATGGTAACGGCATCAGTATGATCATGCTTAACATACCAAATTTTGTATACATAACAACATGCTTTCATAGATCACATTTATCGCAAGTAATAATAATAACTTACCCGGCATCCACGCTTTTACCCACAAGGGTATTTTAGTAACCATTGCCGTTATTCTGGCTTTTTAACAACACACAACATTAGTATATTAAATAGGAAAGTGTGTAAGAGTTACATACCTGGTTTTCGTACCAACTCTTTTACTGCTTCTACACTACTGTCACTCGAGACTACCACTATCGGCCTACGATCTACTTCCGATGTCGGCCCACACCACAATGGCCAATCTCGCACTCCCGATATTGATCATTTCTTGTACTTTGGCGTTGGATTTACAGATCCAACCTCTCCTATTGCTTGGCTGTCATTCGAGTCCATAGTAATCCCTTAATCACTAAACCATTTAAACGATGAGATCTAGTTAATAATACTAGCATTAAAAAAGAACCCTTACCTAACTATCAAATCCCGAAAGTCTTTGCGAACATGTCACCTTCCAACCTACATTCGGCCAACATCCATTTATTAAATTAATCCCTTAAACGCAATCAGATGAGTACCTAACACATTTGGCCAACCACAAATAAACAAGAAAGGCCATTCGGCCAAACCTACCATCAACCTACCTTCGGCTTTTCCACCAAATCGGCACTTCTGACTATAGCAGGACAGGATTCAGCTTCTAGGGACAGAGAGGGGAAATTGACAGGCATTAGAACAAATGATCCGGGTTAGATCTTTATGAAAAGAAAGGGAGAAATCGTATAGAAGCAAAATCCCGAAACTCACCAGATTATTGAGGAGTATGCGGCTTATTGTGCACCTTCGGGAAACAGAGATCTCACCTGATGGTTCGGCTATGGAGGAAGAAGATGTACACAAGGAGTATTCGGCTTTCAAAGGGTTTTCGAGGAGAGGAGAAACACTAGGGAGTTTCGGCTAGAAGAGAAGAATTAAGGCAAGTGGGTGAGAAGAGTTTCGTCTAGAGAGGAAAAAGAGAAAAGAGGAGAAAAGCTTAGGTGATTTTCGGCAAAAGAGAGATTGAGAGAATAACAAAGTTTCAAGAAGTAGCAACCCACCCAAAATGCCGAAAATCCTATCACCTTAGCACTAAATTTTGGTACACACACAACCACACACAGAGTTAGAATTTCGGCCAACTCTCTCCCTCCTGATAACTTTATCCATCAATTATCACATCCCTCATCCATTTAATCCTTATCTTTCCTTCCTTGTTATCAACCTTTATCACTAAAAATAAAAGAATTAAAGCTCCTAAATTCTAGCACAAGTGTCGTCCACCCCTTCCCCCCTTGAAGTGCCGAATTTTGCCCCAAACACTTGGGCCTCAAGAGGCCACACATGGCCTAAACTACTCCCACTTTGACGCCACCTTCATCCATACTTACAGCACCTCTTAATTTTGGGCCACAAGCCCAACCTACTACAAATCATAATAATTTAAATTAAATTACTACTAGCACTATTTATAAGCAATTTAACCCAAGTTTAAGCCCAAACCTGAGCCCACTCCACACCTTAAAGCCTTAGCCTACTAACTTAGCCATGCAACAACCCAAATGCATAGACCCACAAAATCAGGATATTACAGTTCTACCCCCCTTAAAATAAATTTCGACCTCAAAATTTACCTGGTCAGAAAAGTTGAGGGTATTGCTGCTGCATAATATCCTCCGGCTCCCATGTCGCTTCTTCCGATCCATGGTTCCGCCATAACACCTTTACCAAAGGAACAGATTTTCTACGCAAAATCTTAACATCCCGATCTAGGATCTCCACTGGTTCTTCCTCAAAAGATAAGTCTGGATTCACCTCTATCTCCTCCACTGGCACAACATGTGATGGATCCGAGCGATAGCGTCTAAGCATGGAAACATGAAACACATCATGGATTTCACTCAACTCTGGTGGCAACTCAAGCTGGTACGCCACCGGTCCTACTCGCTTCAACACTCGATAGGGCCCAATAAATCTAGGGCTCAACTTGCCTTTCCTACCAAACCTCAGAATCTTTTTCCATGGCGACACCTTCAAGAAAACCTTGTCACCTTCAGGAAACTCTATATCCTTCCGTTTAAGATTGGCATAAGACTTTTATCTGTCTGAGGCTTCTTTCAAACGAGCTCGAATCACCTTCACCTTATCTTCTGTCTCAGTAACCAGCTCCAGACCCAATAACTGCCGCTCTCCCAACTCCGTCCAACATGTAGGGGTACGACACTTCCGACCATATAAAGCTTCATATGGAGCCATCTTAATACTCGCCTGACAACTATTGTTGTAGGCGAACTCTACCAACGGTAAGAATTCTTCCCAACTACCCTTGAAATCCAAGACACATCCCCTTAGCATGTCCTCCAGAACTTGAATCACCCTCTCCGACTGTCCATCTGACTAGGGATGGAATGCTGTACTAAAATCCAACCTTGTACCTAATGCTTGATGCAAAGCCTTCCAGAACCTTGACATAAATCTAGGGTCTTTGTCCGAAATAATCGACACTAGCACCCCATGCAACCTCACAATCTCCGCTATGTATAGTCTTGCTAACTTTTGAAGAGAATAATCCATACGTACAGGCATGAAATGAGCAGACTTTGTTAAACGGTCCACAACCACCCAAACTGAATCCTTTCTAGTGGGTGTAAGGGGTAGCCCACTCACAAAATCCATTGTAATCCTTTCCCACTTCCATTGTGGAATCTTAATCGGTTGCAACAATCCCGAGGGTAACTGATGTTCAGCCTTGACTTGCTAACATGTCAGACACTTTCCCACAAATTCCGTTACCTCACGCTTAAGACCCGGACATCAAAACTGCTCCTGCAAATCCCGATACATCTTACTACCTCCCGGATGCATAACATAGGGACTGCTATGTGCCTCCGGCAAAATTCTCTACCTTAACTCCACATCCTTAGGCATACACACCTTCCCTTAAAAACACAACACTCCATTGTTGCTCAAGCTATACCCCTTCAATCCACCATTTTGTACTTGCAAACAT
The DNA here is from genome assembly GCA_005393395.2 of Gossypium australe. NCBI lineage: Eukaryota > Viridiplantae > Streptophyta > Magnoliopsida > Malvales > Malvaceae > Gossypium > Gossypium australe. The sequence continues at coordinate 125,050,967 of CM016619.1, forward strand.
CGAGCACTTAAAACTTCATCTACCAGCTGTTTTTCCTTAACCTCGTCAATCCATGTTGGCTTCACTTGCAATTCCGCTAACAGGCTCCCGTCTTCATACAGACTAAGGTGGAAAAACATGGCTCTTAAATCTGCCACCACCTTACGACTCAAGGCATCTGCTACCACATTAGCCTTTCTCGGGTGGTACTCAATCAAGCAGTCGTAATCCTTTAACAGCTCAATCCACCTTCTCTGCCTCCAATTCAACTCCTTCTGCGTGAGAAGGTACTTCAGACTCTTGTGATCCGTATTACTACAGACTTCTCTCCATATAAATAATGCCTCCAAATTTTTAGGGCAAAAACCACTGCCGCCAACTCCAGATCATGTGTCGGGTAGTTCACTTTGTGAGGTCTTAACTGTTGGGAAGCATACGCTACTACCTTCCCCTCTTGCATCAACACACATCCCAATCCTGTATGGGACGCATCACAATAAACCGTAAATTCTTTCCCGGCTTCCGGTTGAATCAACACTGGAGCTTCCGTCAAAATCCTCTTTAGCTTCTCAAAACTTTCCTGTTGCTTGTCTGACCATACAAACGGAACCCCTTTTCTTAGCAACTTTGTTAACGGTGCTGCAATCAGAGAAAATCCTTCCACAAACCTCCAGTAATACCCTGCTAACCCTAGAAAACTTCGAATCTCCGCCACAGACTTCGGTGGCTTCCAATCCAAAACAGCTTCAATCTTCCGAGGGTCCACTCTAATCCCCTCAGCTGACACCACATGCCTCAAGAAAGTAACTTCCTTTAACCAAAATTCGCACTTACTAAACTTGGCGTATAACTGCTTCTCCCTAAGAATTTGCAATACTACCCGCAAATGCGCGTCATGCTCCTCCTCCGACTTCGAGTACACCAGAATATCATCAATAAATACTACGACGAACCGATCCAAAAACGGCTGAAACACCCGGTTCATCATATCCATAAACGCTGCCGGTGCGTTCGTCAACCCGAACGGCATTACCAAAAATTCATAGTGCCCGTATCGAGTATGAAACGCCGTTTTATGGATATCCGCCTCCTTTACCTTAAGTTGGTGATACCTCGACCTTAAATCTATCTTGGAAAAGACCGATGCTCCCTTAAGCTGGTCGAACAAGTCATCTATCCTAGGCAGAGGATACTTGTTCTTAATCGTCAATTTATTCAGCTACCGACAGTCTATACACATTCGCATCGACTCATCCTTTTTCTTAACAAAGAGTACCGGTGCTCCCCTCGGAGACACACTTGGCCGGATAAAACCCCGATCCAGCAACTCCTGGATCTGTGCTTTCAACTCCACCAATTCCTTTGGCGCCATCCTATAAGGAGCAATAGACACTGGTGCTGTTCCCGGTAAAAGATCTACACCAAACTCCACCTCGCGATCTGGGGGCAAACCCGAAAGCTCTTCCGGAAAGACATCGACAAAGTCTTTCACTGTTCGAACATTCCCCATTCCTGATTCCTTAACTTCCAAGGCACAAACGTAGACCACGACGCTTCACATCCTTTCCTTACCATCTTCTCTGCCTTTAGTGCGGACACCACATTAGATAGGTAATTCCTTCTCTCTCCTATCATCACCACCTCTTCACCCTCAACCAATTTTAGCACCATGCGCTTAGCTGCACAGTCCAGTTCTGCTTGGTACTTTACCAACCAATCCATTCCTAGGATTAAATCGAACTCCCCGAAGGGTAGTTCCATCAAATCCGCTTGAAACACGACCCCTTAAAGTTATAGGGGTACCTCCCTATACAGTTTGTCTACCTCCACAGAGTGTCTTAGAGGGCTAACTACCGTCATCTTCCTAGCAGCAGTCTCACTAACTAAGTTCAAAGTTTCCGCTATACTACTAGCAACATATGAGTGTGTCAAACCAACATCAATCAAAGCAGTATAAGATAACCCAGAAATTATAAACGTACCGGTTATAACATCTGGTGCGTCGCCCTCCTCTCGACGTTTGGCTACATAGACCAACCCAGGCTGCCTAGCATCAGCACCACCAGCACCTCGGCCAGGTGCTCCACAGCCTCGGCCGTTACCATTACCACCCCTAGCTGCACCTCGACCCCTCTGTGGTTACTGACCTTCCCTCCTGAATTGACCACGTCCTTGACCCTCAGCTTGAGTTCTAGCTAACTTCCACGGACAGTCCCTTACTCGGTGCTCCAATGACCCACACTCAAAGCACCCCTATTACCAACCCAACACTCTCCCGAATGAGACTTCCCACATCGAGCACACTGGGGTGGCCACTGAGCAGCAGCAGGCTTTGTGGCTCTTTCCGGTCCACCAAATCTAGCCCTCTTCTGTGAACTTCCAGCAGACCCAGATGGCCCAAAACTCCTTTTATCCTTACTTCTGTCCTGATTCCGCCTCTCGGTTCGCTTCACCTTCTCAGCTATTTTGGCCTTTTCCACGAGAACGGCAAATTCCCTTTCACACTGAGGTGCAATCAACACCCGCAGCTCATCTCTTAGCACATCCTCGAACCTAACACAGCGCTCATGTTCCGTAGCCACCATACCCCGAGCATACCTCCTTAACCTCAAAAATTTAGCCTCGTACTCGGGTACCGACTTATTCCCTTGCACCAAATTCAAGAACGCCCTACGTTGCCCATCAGTATAACCAGCCCCCACATACTTTCTCTGATAGGCTGCCCTAAAATAATCCCAAGTGATATCACCGGTCGCTGCACCATCTCGGACCGTGAGCCACCACTGGTACGACTCATCTCGGAGAAGAGACACTACCCCCTTCAACTTCTCCTCAGCTGAGAAGTCTAAATCATCCATTATCCGCTCTGTTGCCTCTAACCAGTACTCAGCCGAGTAGGGAGCCATTCCAGAAGCTCCCCTAAACACTTCTGCTCCGTTAGCTCGGAGTCGCTCAGCCACGGATTTCCTAGCTCCTAAACCCGCGCCTGCCCCGGCAACTCTTTCCAAAACTCGCAGTACTGCCTGAGATACTGCATCATTACCACCAGTCTGATACTGAAACTCAGCTTTCGCCACCGGTAGATCCGGCATCACATTTCCAAACCCATGGCCAGACCCTGCTGGCTCCGACAAGGTCATCCTACCCCTACCACGGCCACGCGGTGGACGTCCACGTCCCCTTGTACTCATTCTTCTCGTTCGCGTTTATCTGGTTAAGAATTTTATGAATTATTAACTCTGTTCAATATTTATCCACGAACAATTTTATGAGAAGTAGTTTTGAAAGTGACTCTTTCGCATACGAATCTATCTTAAAGTTTTAGTTCCAGGATTATCTCCTAGTTCTAGGTACATTCATCACACAAACAACATCCACAGACCACATTCAACGTGTAGGGGTATTTTCGTCATTTCACTACCCGGGGGTATTTTTGTAATTTTAGCCTACAGGGGTATTTTCGTAATTTTCCAAAATATGGTCTCGAGTGATGTTGCAAAATAAGGGTATTTTCGTAATTTTCCAACTCGGGGGTATTTCGGTAATTTTGCAAATTTGGGGGGTACTTTGGTAATTTTGCACATCCGAGAGGTATTTTGGTAATTTTACAAATCCGGGGGTATTTTGGTCATTTTCCAAATCTAAGGTAGTTTTCACAAATCCAGGGGTAATTTGGTAATTTCAAAACTAGGGATTTTACAAAACAGTGTGGCTGGTCCCTTTCGGGTTTTAGTTGTAAGTTTTGGCCTGGCAACACGTCTTTGTAACTAAGGTGAATAGTCACTATGCACCAGGTAGGATTCTAGTGAAAAGGAGGTGAGTCACTAGGACTGCTTAAATACCAAGCTTTCCCGGAATCCATTCCTAGACATGCATATGCCTATTGCCACACCCTGTCATAGCTAAAGTGAACACCCACTATGCACCAGGTAAGATTCCAGCGAAGAGGAGGTGAGTCACTCGGACTGCTTAAATACCAAGCTCTTCCGGATCTACTCCTAGATATGCATATGCCTGTTGCCACACTTTAGTCTTGTGACTCATTTACAGGTTTTGTTTAATGAAATTAAGTCTTATGGATTTGAAGAGTGGTTTGTCTAAGCCTAGAGTCCATGAGTACTTATCATGCTTAACTACGTCTAAAGCCCACAAAGCCCAACAAATATATCACAACAAAAGTTAGGGTACTTACGTAGGTGGATCAGCGCCGGGGACTCAGGTGCCATACTTTCCGGAAAATTTCGTTTCACCTACTTTTAAAATCTCTTTTGGGCCCTAAGCCCACAACCGAGCTTTTGAACCGGGCTCTGATACCAAAATGTAACACCCCAAACCCGGTTAAAACGCTACAACCGAATCTGGCGTGCCACGGGAAGAAAAACGTTTGAAAAATATTTTGTTGACTTGTTTTAAAAGAAAGTCGTTTTATTTTGTAATGTGTAATACATGTCGAAACTTGGTTTGAAAAACTTAGTGGTCATACTGTTACTCCGTATTAATTACTTAGTCATTGTATGTAAAAAGAACAAGTATTTATTTTAGCTTTTGAAAACATCCAAATCATAGTTTATTCACCATATTCAAACAATAACTATATAAAAAAAACGACTAAATAAAAGAACCCCAAAATAAAACTTAGGCGGCCTTATTACAGAACTGAAAACCAAAATGTAATTGTCGTAACCATTTTTGTTAAAACGGGAATCGACTTTTAAAACGAGGAGTCGCCACCGATCATTTTGGTGTGATCGGGTCACCTTTGTTTCTAATAAAACATTTTTGATTTACTAAAACGGTATTTTTGGTCTACGAGAATTTGAGAAAGCGAGTTCGGGAATCGGTTACGTGTAAGGAAGGATTAGCACCCTTGCAACACCCAAAATCGGTACCGAATTGATTGATATTGCCCCAATGTTGAAAACTTGAGAATATTTAGAGTGAAAAAATTTTAAGAAAATGGGTTAATTAAACCAGGATTAAATCTCAAGATTCACTCGTTTCAAAGAAATAAAGTACCATACCCAACGTTAGGATATGGCACATTCACATTCTGATACCGAGGTCACCTTTGGCTTTTCAAAATATGCAAAAAGGGTATTTGGTCGTTTAGTCGAACGAAGGAGCGACATCCAACACGTTAGGATATGATCTTTCGAACTTCTAAACACGCGAATATTACCTTACTTTTTCAAAATGTTAAAACAGGCTGATCTTGTGGAAGTGTGTTTTTGTCTTTGAATGACGATTTTTTTCGTAAAACTTTTGAACAAGATTATTTGAAAGCAATTATGATGTATCAACAATTAAAATAGGCAACAAAACGATGATATCGTGAAATACATTAAGGGCTAACTCGTGTACTAGAGTAATTGTAAATGCATGGCGAAGTATGAATAACTATAATTAATTATCAAACAAATGAACCTATTTAACACATGCTCAAATATGGATAAGAAGACCCATACATGATAAAGTCAATACAAACATGACATAGTAATTTTGAATAAGTATATAAAGTTACGTACGAAAACATTATAAATTGAATATATCATATAATGATAAACAAATCTTAGCCATAAGCAAAATATGATATAATATTGTATAATATATGGTTTGGAAATTTGTATATATATAAATATCTAATGAAAATGATTTTTACCTAAATGAAAGTAATGAAAACGATAATAATAATAATAATAATAATAATAATAATAATAATAATAATAATAATAATAATAATAATAAATAGTCTTAATAAATATAATAAAAACAATAATACGGAATATATATATTATATTAATATAAATATAGTAATAGTAACAACAATGATGATACTAATAATAATAATGGTGATTGCAGAAATATTGAAAAAGGACCAAGTTGAAATTATCATGAGATTTTAGGGTCGATTCAGAGTTAAAAATAAAAGGAGGGGTCTGTTTGAACTACGCCCACAAGGGACGGGGCCAAAAGTGAAATTATTCCCTCCTTTATACGATGCGTTTCATCTTGGACTAAAATGGAAACGGGGCGAAGTTTAAAGGCTAGATTTAAATCAAACAAAATAAGCTTGCGAGTAAAATAAACAAGGAAGGACTAATTCAGTAAATAGCCCTTTTTGACCCAAACACGCGGGTTCTCCGGGTCGCAGGCGGGTCGACACGCGGGTCACCCCTCTCCAGACGGCGCCGTTTCACGTTTTATACTTAAAGCCGAATATTACGTTTTGAAACCTCATTTCCTTATCTCATAAAACGATTGAGGGCCCCCCTCCCCCCTAATACTCTGCTAGGGTTTTCTTTGAAACCATTTTGCGCCGCCGATGGGTCTCCCTCGACCACGCATTCGCGTCGCCGTGTCGTCAACGCACCGGGGGTTGATAGTGCTCGAACTGAAAACCCCTATCAGAATTCGATTTTGACGACGGTGGGCCCTCCGACAATACGACCGTGATGTAGGTATGATCTCTCTTCGTTTCTTTGTTATTCGGTTCACAAGTATTTGAAGTGAACAAAAAAAAACGACAGCAATAATCGAAGGGAAATCAAATGGAAATCAACCTTCAAAGTTTCTTCTCCGGGTTGCCGACGATGCGAAAGACGAGAGTTTATTTTAAATATTTGTTTCTTATTGCTCTTTTGTTTTGCTTTTGGTTTTCGGTGTTTCTCAAAAGAACAACGAGATCCGAACCCCTATTACATGAATTTTTACGGCTTTATAGCCAAATACCAGATTCTCTTCTATTATTCAAACTATTTCTCCCATTCTTCTCTGTTCCTGTTTCGTTTTTGTTGCTTTTGTGTTGTTGCAGGTGATGGGCGAAGTGATCGGGGCGCGCGAGGGTGAGTGGTTGCCAAGGTGTGCGCAGGCGTGCTGATACTGGTGGGGAGACGCGAAGGCCAAGGCGCGTGCGTGGGGGAATACGAAACGGTTGTCAGGGTGCGTGGGGAACTGGAACGACGCGCGTGGCCGACGCGCGAGGTAGATGAAGGGCCTGCTGGCGGCGCTTGGCTTAGGGTCCATAGGGTTTCTGTTTTGGCTTAATCCTTGGGCCATTGGGCTGCTGTAATTGGGCCGGCAGTTTAGGTTTAATGGATTATTTGTAATTGGGCTTAGTTACTTGGGTTTGTGGGTTAATGGGTCAGGGTGTAAGGGTTTTGGCTTGTACTGTTTAAATATTTTGACTGTAATTGGACTTTTAATGGACTTTGTTTCATTTATTTTATTTTGTTTTGTTTTGGGCATTTTATTTCGGCTTTCAGAAATGTAAATGGACATTTGGACTATATTTTATTATTTATTTATTTGGGCCTTTATAACATTTGATTTTTCTTTTTTCATCTGATTTTATTTTGGCTAATGGGCCCGGGCTTGGGTTTTGGTTAAGGGCCCGGGCAAGATTGGTGATTACAGCTGCCTCTCTTTGCTCGTTATTGTGACACAATAATAGAGCAAAGACAAAAGAAGAACCAATTTTGCCCGGTCTCGGCGGGCTTGGGTTTATTGGTCCTTGTCTCCTCTTCAAACTCCACTATAACCTGTTGCATTGATCCACTCTGCCACTGCTCCCGCGTGACCTAACCCGTAGCTTCAATTCGCTTTTCCTCAATCTTGTCCCTTTTGAACTTACTCCAATGTGATTTCACGACACTGAGATTCGTAGCTTCGTTGTACCAACCGCTCCGCTGGGACTTTGAGGAAGTGAATCCGAATTTTTTGAGTTGCTTCCTTGTTCTCGCATCATGAACCAACTCTCTCTCTCTTTTTCTTCTTCTTTTTCTTCTTTTTTCCCCTTTTTTTTTTGACTTAGCGTGTCCCGAGGCCCAACTCATTTCTCACGTTATGAGTTGATTTTTTGAATGGAATTTAAAAACAGAAATTAAATACCTCGGCGTGTCCCGAGGCTCAACTCACCTCTCGCATTATGAGTTGATTTTTGAACGGAATTTAAAAACAGAAATTAAAGACAGAAATTAAATACCTCGGCGTGTCCCGAGGCCCAACTCACCTCTCGCATTATGAGTTGATTTTTAAACAAAAATTTAAAGACGGAAATTAAATACCTCGGCTTGTCCCGAGGCCCAACTCACCTCTCGCATTATGAGTTGATTTTTGGACAGAAATTTAAAAACAGAAATTAAATACCTCGGCTTGTCCCGAGGCCCAACTCACCTCTCGCATTATGAGTTGATTTTTGAACAGAAATTTAAAGACATAAATTAAATACCTCGGCTTGTCCCGAGGCCCAACTCATTTCTCACGTTATGAGTTGATTTTTGAACAGAAATTTAAAAACAGAAATTAAATACCTCGGCTTGTCCCAAGGCCCAACTCACCTCTCGCATTATGAGTTGATTTTTGAACAGAAATTTAAAGCGTATCTGGTGGATGTCTTCTTTCTCCTTGGTTCGGTAAAGCTACAGTTATCGTCTAAACTTCTTGCTTTGATGGTGTACCTGTATGTGTTATGCGTGATGTTATCATGATATGTACGTGTTTGATCTTAAATGCTCTTATGCCTACATGATTATGCCATGCGTTCTGGGTTCGTTTGTCGTGTATCTCTTGTTATGATGACTTGTACCCACTGCTTCGATTCTTGACTTTTCTTTCAGTTTTTGTACTAGTGCTCAAGTTTTACGAGTAGTCTGTACCTCTCATATATCACCCATTTTGTCCCCTGGTTGAACTTTGGTCTTTGCTTTGAGGTTCTTGTACTTACCAGGTTCTCGTCCAGGTAATGCTCAACGTTTCTTTTGTTCAGAGTATGTAATTTCACTGTTTACCATTTAAACGAACCAAACACGAAATGCATGATAATGGCCAGGTAGGTGTGAAAGAAATACCTTATGTTCGTATTTATTTCAAAGCAACAAGGAAAGAAAATTGACAAGGAATGATTCAATAAGGAAAACATAAAAAGAAAGTAGATTCAATTGTCACTAATGCTCTAGATATCTAACGCATAAACTTCTCCATGCTCATTCACCCTGAACCCCCTTTGAGTGAAGCTCCTTGCGTAGAAGACCCTGAGCTTCTGAGTCCGCTTCAAATTTTGCCCCTTGACTCCCCGTTCAAACCGTTCCTGCTTTTTACGTGCGCATCCCTGTAACACCCCAAACCCGGACAAGACACCACATCCGAATCTGGTATGCTACGGGGAAAACGTTTCTGAAAAGTTGGATTTTTCTTCCGTTTAAAAGCTGAGTGAAAACACAGTGTATTTGAAACAGATTTGAGTAGACTTGTTTGAAAAACGGTTGGTGTATTTGAAACCCGGAGATTTTGAAATCTTAACCAGAATGTGTGGTTAAAACGAGTTTAAACCATTTAAAACCTTAATAGTTTATTAGTGTTACTTAAAACCTTTTTAGACTTAGGAGTAATACAAGTTTGATTTGAAAATCATTTGAATTTGCTTACTATAAAGACATAGTGTGATACCCGATGGTATGGTTTAAAACACATTGCGTTATGATTTTGAAATCATTATCTTTCCAAGTTTTAGTAAAATTCATACCAACTTGTTTTGTTAAGGCATATTAGAATTTAATTAAAACATCAAACATCATAAAACATAAATTAAAGGCCTTTTACAAATCCAATTTAAAACCCAAATGAAAGTAAATAAGCTAAAGTACCCAAATTCTATAGTCCGAGCAAAACTTTTATTAAAGCATGGCATGTGCACCCCGAGTCCATCCCCGCTCCATGTCCGCGTCTACGAGTCACTTGAAATGTTAAAGGAGAGGGTGAGTCGAGTGACTCAGTGTGTAAATCCCGCTCCCGAAGAAACAACATGCTAACACGCATCATACATAGCAACATAATTAATGCAACCCGATCCTAACCATCCATATCGCCTTTTCTACCCCGTGTGGTACCAAACCACTGGTGGTGCCAAACCACTGGTGACATATAGTCACAATGTGTTACCAAAACACTGGTGTCCCAAAGACACAATATCTGTCAATGTGGTACCAAACCACTGGTGTCCCAAAGACACAATTGTGCTACCAAAGCACTGGTGACCGAAGTCACAAATCCAATGATGATGGGGCCAACCTATCGTGTGATACCAAATCACTAGCAGACGATCCCATATCTCAAGTGGGGCCAACCCACGGTGGTCAAACCACAGGGACAAGTCGCAATGAGGTGCCAAACCTCTGGTGTCCCAAAGACACAATGTGCTACCAAAGCACTGGTGACCGTAGTCACAAATCTGGTGATGGGGCCAACCCATCGTGTGATACCAAATCACTGGCGTCAATCCCGTATCTCACAAGTGGGGCCAACCCACGGTGGTGTTAACCACAGGGACGAGACGCTGAGGTACCAAACCTCTGGAGGTGCCAAACCTCTGGTGACCCAAAGTCACAAAGTGTGTTACCAAAACACTGGTGCTCGTCAGCACAAAATATTACTGCTCCCTCCTCTCACATTACCCATACATGTCATACTGACTCATGTACAATATGCAAAACATGTAACTCATGCAACCATGTCCAACATAGCATCTCTTAGCATATATATATAGTATGGATCATCATGTCCAAAGTATCCATGATAGGACTTGTAATAAAGTAGACTTACCCGGATCCGTACACATACCCCATTTGGGTATCCAACTATCCATCATACTGTTATAGTTTTTAACAGGCAACCAGATTTATTAACAACATTACTAAGTATTAGTGTGTTAGTTACACACCTGGTAAAAACGAGTCTAGAATCCCAACGAAAACGATCTAAGTCCCTCGATTCCTAGATCCTACAATCGGCCAAACATTAGGGGTTAGGCATCTACACATTCGGCCAACACCATTTAGACCAAAAGGGTTTGTCGAATCACCCTTACCTTGCTATTGGTTTGATTCCTTATCAAACCCGAACCACAAAGGCTTTCCTTCCAACAATCAGCTACACCTTGAAAAGAAAACGGTTAAACCTTAATAACTTTGACTAAATCGAAACCAAAAGATTGGACGACCAATGCCAATACCAATCACTCACCACAATCACTACCTACCAATCGATCGAGTCCTTGAGAGAAGGCTTTGTTGACTGCTTGAATCCCGAATGCCCTATCAAGCATTAAGTCCCAAAATAAGAGGTTATTTCCTTTCACCAACCATAATCGACATAGCACTAGAGAGAAAAAAGGAATGGCCATTCGGCCAAAACTTACCAACACCCAAAATTCGGCCAATAGGAGACTTCTAGGAGAGAGAATGGATTCGGCTAACACCTTTAACAGGGAGAAGGATTCGGCCACAGTGTTTTAACACACACCCCAAATTCGGTTTCAAGAGAAGGATGTAAAGAAAAATGTTGATGAAAGACTAAGTTCGGCACAAAAGAAATAAGAAAACAATTGGAGAAATCGGGTAGAAACTTTCGGTTTTGAACAAGAGAAGAAAAAGATGAAGGTGTTTGAGAAGGTGAGTGTTTCGGCTACAAGAGGTTAAGAGAAGAAAAGAGAGGAAGGTGGGATGCTAGGTTCGGCTTAGCTCAAATGAAGAAGAAAAAGAATGTAGGGGAAATGGTTCGGCTAATAAAAATAAAAGAAGAGATGCAACCCGAAGATGTGCCTTCAAAAAGACATTCGGCCACTCAATTCAAAAGGCAAAATAATTTCAGCAAGATGAGAGCTTGACTTTCGGTTTCAAAAGGAAGAAAAATAAAAGAAACACTCTTGAAAATTCGGCTATAACTGACAAAATGAGAGCTTTCTTTGCTTACCAAAGCTTGACCGAAATGTACCCAAAATGCAAGAGTACATTCGGCATCCCCTCTAACCCACACTATGCCGTCACTTCCCCCCTCCAACTCCCCCAAATTTCGGCCAAATTCCCCCATGCTCTCACATCCCCACGTTCAAACAATTTGAACAAGTCAACCTCCCCTTTTTCCTCTCTTCCCACCACCTCATCACTTGACCAAGTCTTAAGCAGAGTTTGAACTGCCACAAACTCCTCCCTCCATGCCGTCCAAAATAAGTGACCAAAAAGGGAACTCTGCAGCTCGAACACCAGACCTCTGCTCCTTGCAGTTGACGCCACACCAAGCTCCTCCCTTGCCACTCTGCCAGCTCTTCACTTGTGCAAAAAAATACCAAAGAAAACCCTTATACCCTAGCTCCAACAGCTCCCCTGACTTAACACCCAAAAACCAAAATTTTCCCATTCCCTCAGGCATACACCTAGGCTACAATTAAGCCCCTAAAACACCGAAATAGCAACACAGCACACTAAATACATGCAATATCGTGCAACAACAAAATAGCCCCTAACCCGGGATATTACAATCCCCTTCGTTAGGACGCCTTTTCAGGTTTTCATCCCCATTTGTTTATCAAGACGCCCTTTTCGGGTTTTCATCCTGAATTTTAATTTTTTTTTAGGCGTAGTACTTCTTCACGGCATCCGAGTTTACTGGATTCGGTACCTCTTTCCCATCCATCTCAGTGAGAATCAAAGCTCCACCTGAGAAGGCCTTCTTTACGACATAGGGTCCTTCCCAATTTGGTGCCCATTTTCCTCGAGAATCCTTTTGTATTGGGAGAATCTTTCTCAACACGAGCTCTCCTTCGCGAAACTCTCTTGGTCGTACCTTCTTGTCATGGGCCGTGATCATTCTCTTCTGGTACATTTGTCCGTGACAAATTGCCTTTAAGCGCTTCTCCTCAATCAGATTCAATTGGTCATATCGAGCTTGTACCCATTCTGATTCTTCGAGTTTTGACTCCATTAAGATTCGTAAAGAAGGGATTTCCACCTCGATGGGTAGTACAGCTTCCATTCCATATACTAGAGAAAAAGGAGTTGCCCCTGTGGAGGTCCGCACACATGCACGGTATGCATATAGAGCAAACGGGAGCTTCTCATGCCAGTCTTTGTATGTCTCGGTCATCTTTCCAATGATCTTCTTAATATTTTTATTGGCTGCTTCTACCGCTCCGTTCATCTTAGGGCGATAGGGTGAGGAATTGCGATGCTTTATTTGAAATTGTTCGCATACTTCCTTCATCATCTTATTGTTCAGATTCAAAGCGTTATCCGAGATGATTTTCTCAGGCAGCCCGTATCGACATATAATCTCCTTTTTCAAGAATTTGCAAACTGCGGTTTTTGTCACATTTTCAAACGAAGTGGCCTCAACCCATTTTGTGAAGTAATCTATGACCACAAAGATGAATCGATGGCCGTTAGAGGCCTTTGAGGAAATTGGACCTATAACATCCATGCCCCACATGGAAAAGGGCCACGGGGAGGTCATCACGTGGAGGGGCGAAGGTGCTGCATGAATTTTGTCGCCATAAATTTGACATTTGTGACACCTTCGTGCATAGCTGATACAGTCACTTTCCATTGTCAACCAGTAATAGCCGAGTCTCATAATTTTCCTGGCCATGGTGAAACCGTTGGCATGTGTTCCACAAGTTCCTTCATGCACCTCTTCAAGTATTTTTCTGGCTTCGACATTATCCACGCATCTTAGAAGCACTTGATCTTTTCCTCTCTTGTATAGGATGTCCCCATCAAGAACAAATCCTGCTGCCATTTTTCTGATTGTTCTTTTGTCGTTCTCGTTTGCTTGCTCTAGGTACCTTTGATGTTTGACATATCCTAAGATATCATGGAACCATGGTCGTCCATCCGCCTCTCTTTCAACACTAAAACAATGCGCCGGGGCCTCATATATGCTCATCTGGAGAGGCATTACTTCCGCTTCTCGATTCGTTTTGAAGCTAAGGTGGCCAAGGCATCAGCCAATTGGTTTTCCTCTCGTGGGAAGTAATTAAAGGTCACCTCTTCGAATTCTTTGACCAGATTCATAACAAGATCGTGATATTTGACCAGCTTTGAGTCTCTCACTTCCCAATCTCCACGGATTTGGTAAATCACCAACGCTGAATCCCCTGATACCTTTAGGATTTTGATGCCTCGTTCAATAGCTACGCGGAGCCCCATGATACAAGCCTCGTATTCCGCTATGTTATTGGTACAGAAGAAGTTTAATCGGGCAGTGAATGGATAATGACTCCCTTCTGGTGACACCAAGACTGCTCCGATCCCATGTCCTAATGCATTTGATGCCCCGTCGAAACTCATTTTCCATGACTCTTCTTTTGACGATTCGCATTCTTTTTCTGTGATGCACATCAAATCTTCATCCGGGAAGTCAAATCTTAATGGCTCGTATTCTTCTGTGGTTCGGGCTGCTAGGAAGTCGGCTATTGCGCTCCCTTTTATCGACTTTTGGCTTACATAGATGATGTCGTATTCCGATAGCAGGATCTGCCATCGCACCATTCTTCCTGAGAGTGCAGGTGATTCCATCATGTACTTTATTGGGTCCAATTTAGAGATTAACCATGTCGTATGATACAACATATATTGCCTAAGCCTTCGAGCTGCCCAAACCAGAGCACAACAGAATTTTTCGATTGATGGGTATTTTGCCTCATACTCTGTGAACTTCTTACTGAGGTAATAGATCGCCCTTTCTCTTCTCCCCGCCTCGTCATGTTGCCCCAGTACACAACCCATTGAGTTTTTGAACACCGTTAGGTATAGTATTAACGGTCTCCCTGGAGTCGGTGGTACTAGCACAGGTGGGTTAGACAAATATCGTTTTATTTTGTCGAAGGCAGCTTGGCATTCCTTATTCCATTTCCCAGGGTTGTGTTTTCTCAATAGTCGGAAAATTGGGTCGCATTGGTTGGTAAGCTGGGCGATGAACCGAGCGATGTAGTTTAATCTCCCTAGAAACCCTCTGACTACTTTTTGTGTTCGCGGAGATGGTAAGTCTTGTATGGCCTTTATTTTGTCGGGGTCGACCTCGATACCTATCTCGCTAACGATAAAGCCCAGTAGTTTCCCCGAGGTTACTCCAAATGTACACTTAGCCGGATTAAGCTTCAGTTGAAACTTTCTCAGTCTTTCAAACAATTTCCGGAGGTTTCCAACATGCTCTCCTTCTCCCCGAGATTTGGCTATCATATCGTCGACATAAACTTCTATCTCTTTATGCATCATGTCGTGAAACAACATCACCATTGCCCTTTGATATGTTGCCCCAGCGTTTTTCAAACCGAATGGCATCACCTTGTAGCAGAAGGTTCCCCACATCGTCACGAATGTAGTTTTTTCCATGTCCTCGGGGGCCATCTTTATTTGGTTATAACCCGAGAATCCGTCCATAAAGGAAAATAATGAATGTTTTGCCGTGTTATCTACCAACGTATCGATGTGTGGTAAGGGAAAATTATCCTTGGGGCTTGCTCGATTCAGATCGCGGTAGTCCACACACATTCTTACCTTGCCGTCCTTCTTTGGTACTGGGACTATATTAGCCACCCATTCCGGATATTTGGAGACTTGTAAGAAGCCGGCGTCAAACTGCTTTTTGACTTCCTCTTTTATTTTTAAGAGCATCTCGGGTCTCATCCGTCTTAGCTTCTGCTGAATTGGCCTGGATTCTGGCTTCACAGGGAGCCTGTGAACCATTACATCTTCGCTTAAACCGGGCATGTCCTGATATGACCATGCAAACACGTCTTTGTATTCATGAAGCAGGGTGACCAAGTCGTGTTTGGTGGACTCTGAGATGGAGGTCCCAATCTTCACTTCTTGCCTCTTTTCTTCGTTTCCCAGATTCACCGTCTCGATAGATTCTTGGTGGGGGAGTATCTGTTTATCCTCCTGTTCCATTATCTTTAGTAAGTCAGGGGTTGAGACAAAATCTTCGGCATCCTCGTTGGCTTCGAATTCTCCTAAACAAATCACTTGCTCAAAGTCGATTTTAGGATCAGTAGCAGGATTGTTCACGCTGTCGTTATTTGAGCACCTGACAAGTAAAAAGAAACTATAGAGAAATATCGAGGTATTGGAAACAAAAATGTGCTTCTATAACATGGATGTATATATATATAAAGACAGGTCATGAGAAGAGGGAATAGACATGAGGCTAATGGGAATGAGAGACAGTGACAAAATGCATCTTCATTGATTGTTCGTTTAAAAGTTAGACAGCTGATACAAACTTTTATAACAAATTCCCCTTCGACTTAGAGGAATAACGAAGGTTGTCATTGAGAATTACTTTGGAGGGATCCTAGAAACTACAAGAAGATCTTCAGCGGTCCAATTGTTCAACACATGTCCAGGAAGGCCAAGGCGTATCTTTGAAAAACCTCTCATCGCATCGTCCGCTTTGTTGATGACGTTTATGTGGAAGTTCTGGAGATCCCTCTCGACTAATAGCAGCATGTTTTGTGAACTACCTCCCTCTGGGTACATCATTCCTGCGGACGTAAAGGTTTTCACTAAGGGTGGGTATGTCATGGGCTCCCATTCTACCTCCCGACCTGAGGCTCGGGCGACCCTTTTTCTTTGATCTTTCTGCAGTTGTTTCCTTCTTTGCCGTCCATCAGGTTTGAATCCTAAGCCATACGGAGCCTTGTGGTGTACAGGGTTTAGCGCTCTAGCTATCCCTTGTTGATGTCTTCCTAAACCCTTTCCTGCTCGGGCACCTCTTCCTACTGTCAATTTGACCCCCATCTTGGTGTTTCTTGACAGCTTGGGAGTGGGAGTCCTATCTCCTTCGGCGACAAATGTAGCGTTGATGAATTCGAAGGAACGGAAGGAGCATTCTGGCACATCTTTGTTTGCCTCGATGTAGGGTGTGTCAGTAGATAGCGATGCGACGATGTCTTCTTCACCGGCGATCGTGATCAGGCGGTTATCCATAATAAACTTTATTTTCTGATGAAGAGATAAAGGGATAGCTCCTGCGGAGTGGATCCAGGGCCTTCCTAAGAGGCAATTATATGAAGGAGCAATGTCCATGACTTGGAATTCGACATTGTATGTGCACGGGCCCACCTCTAAAGGGATCTCGATTTTTCCCATAACTTCCCGTCGTGTTCCATCAAATGCCCTTACCGCAGAGTGACAAGGCCTCAGGTAAGACATGTCGATGGGCATCCTAGACAGCGTAGCTAGCGGCATGACATTGAGCGCGGACCCGTTGTCAATAAGCACATGCGGTATTATATATCCTTTGCACCCGGTCGTGATGTGCAATGCTTTAACAGAGCCCCTACCATTTGGTGGTATTTCATCATCGCTGAAGGAGATGAAATTATCTGCGTTTAAATTGTTCACCCACCTATCGAGTTTTTCAATGGGCACATTGCTTGGCACATACGCTTGGTTCAACACCTTTAGTAAAGCGTTTCGATGTGGCTCTGAGTTCAACAATAGGGATAATACTGAGATTTTTGCCGGTTGTTTATTCAGCTGCTCCACGACATTGTATTCGCTGTGCTTAATGAACTTTAAGAATTCCTGTGCCTCCTCCTCATTCACCGGCTCCTTAGTTCCTTGCTCAGCTTGTATTTCAACCTCGCCCTCGGCCTCGTGTATTGGTGCCTTCCCTTTCTGACTCGTGCCAATGGCTTTCTTCTTCGTCTCAACCATCTCAGGGAAATAGCACCTCCCACTGTGGGTAAAATGCCCCACCTCACTGACGTTTCCAGTTGTGGCCTCGGGTATGGTGACATTGACATCATACTTCCATGGCACCGCCTTGCTATCCTTGTAAGGAAAGGGGGAAGGTACTTGGATTATCATTTTTGGTTTCCTCTCTTCCTTCTTTGCCTCGTAGTAGATTACCAAAGGCCGATCGGCACTGTAGGGAGGTCCTGATGATTGGCCCTCAGATGCACATATCTCCTTTCCACCAGTCTCTTCCATCTTATTGAAGATTTCCACCTTTTTATTGTCCATCATGCTTTGAAGCAGCTCTTTGAACTCCTCGCAAGATTGGATATGGTGTCCTGATATGCCGTGGAAGACACAGAAACTTGGACTCTTCGCGTTTTCCTCCTTGAAATTCCTATCGAGCATGCCCTTCTCAATCATTACTTCCCAGACCTTCTCCAAAGGTGTCCTTATCCTAGAGACACAGCTTCTGGCTCGCCACCCATCTTCCGGTGTCACCATATTCACGTTCCCTGTGGCATGGTTAGGGAGCGGGTTTCTTGTCATATTGTTGGTACCGTCAAACCGCAAGATCCCGGAGCCGATGAAGCCTTGCACTCTTCTCTTAAAGGCTAAACAGTTATCTGTAGAGTGTCCCTGATTTCCGGCGTGGTACATGCAATTAGCGTTGGGATCGTACCACCTTGGGAACGGGGGTTTTAATGGTGCCATGTAATGTGGTGAGATTAACTGTTTTTCCAATAGCTTCGGGCACAATTCTCCGTATGATACGAGAATGGGGGTGAATTGGGGTCTATCGGGGTTGGGTCTTACTGGTCTTTGTTCGTTTTTTGGCTGATTTTGGGCAGACATGGTATTTGGTGGGATTATAGTGAATGGTCTTTGAGTGTCGGTGGCATAAACGGGATAGGGAGGAGGGGCTTGATAGTAAGGGCTTTGTGGAAGAAAGTATGAACTTGGTGGTGGGCGAAACTGAGGTCGTGGTCGAGTCGGATATGGATTAGGGGCATAGTGGCTCCCGGTCCCCACCATATGGGCTTCGGGGTCTTTCTTCTTTGCAGGTGTTGGTCTTTTAGAGCTCTCAGGGCCTTCCATTCTTCCACATTTAATGCCGTTTTTGATGAGTTCGCCAGATATTACGAGGTCGGTGAAGTCTTTCGTGGCACTTCCCACCAGTTTTTCGTAGAACGGCGCCCTCAAAGTATTGATGAAAAGGACCGTTACCTCACTTTTAGTTAAAGGGGGTTCGACCTGGACTGAGAGATCCCTCCATCTCTGAGCGTATTGTCTGAAGGTCTCCGTTGGCTTTTTTTCCAACATTTGCAGTGTCATCCGGTCGGGAGCCACATCAGTAACATGCTTATATTGTTCGCAGAATGCAGTTGCCAGGTCCTTCCATGACCGTATCTTCTCTGTGCTAAGCTGATCGTACCATCGGAGGGCTGTTCCGATCAAGCTATCCTGGAAACAGTGTATTAATAGCTTTCCTCATTCAAGTGTCCGGCCATCTTTCGGCAAAACATGATAAGATGTGCCTTTGAACATCTCGTTCCCTCATACTTTTCAAAATCCGGTACCTTAAATTTTGGGGGTAGAACCAGATCAGGCACCAAACTAAGCTCTTTGGCACTTAGTGCAGAGAAGGTTCCGGTACCTTCCACGGCCTTGAGTCTTTCTTCTAGACTCTTATATTTTTCTTCGGCATCATGGCCATCCCTCTTTAACCTAGCTATTTCCATCGGATCATCCAAATCCGGAACCATCGGGTTAGCAGAATTATCCCCAGCGTTTGATACGTATATACCTTCCCCCAGATGGGTAGGTGGGACGGGTCGTTGCTCCAGGCCTATTGGGTTCCCTTGAGGATATCCCCTTTGCGTTACATAAGCGTGAGGTGGCGTGGATCCTGGGGGATAGAGCAGATCTTGATTATCCCTCGAATGGGGCTCCGTAATGTCAGGACTTTGCGCAAGTCCTTGTCCGTTGGACATGGCCGTCAACATCTTCAACATTCTATCCATTTGATCTTTATGTTCTCGCGATTCCTCGCACGACCTCATCATCTTGTCCCTCGCTTCTTGCTATGCCTTGGCTAACTGTTCTTGCAGCTCTTTCTGGGTTCTTTCCATCCTTTCAATCTTCTCATTGAGTTCGGCGTCCATAGCTCTAGTTCTTAGGCGTGTCCTATAGGGATGATGTGATTCCAGGTTCGTAATGTCGTAGCTGCGGATTATGTAATTTTAAGTTTAGCGAATAGTTTAGTGATATGATGCTATGTATGTAATGCAATGCAAATGCATGGTATGAGTGCAAAAAGGTGTCAACTCTGATTCAATTCCCCATAGAAAACTTCCTTAGATAACAAAGCTCTTTACATAAAATAGATTACAGAAATGGCCTTGCTCTAACACCTAAGGATTTAATCTTTGTCAGTAGGGAAGCTAATTCTCGCCCACGATCCGACTGTGTCTCGAATTGTATGCTCAATGTGTCGGCTTGTATAGCTAGAGTTTGTAAATACTCAACTATCTCTCGTATTCGGATTATAGCCTCCCCTATGAGGTAATCTCTATCCCTGACTTGACTCTGTGAATGGCACAGCTCCGCTTTCCTTCGTTCCTCGTTCTCTTTTAAATGCCCAATATGATTTTGACAGTGCAGTAGCTCCATTTCTAACTCTTCAGTCCTCTTTTTCATTTCTTCGATTCTACTCAGACTTGCTTTTAACTCTCTTGCTGAGTTACGGTTTCGATAATGGTCGAGGGACTTTTCCAACTCTGACACCCTTGTCTTCAATTCGTTTCTTCTATTCTGGCCTTCTGATATTTGCTTTTCAAGGATCTCATTTTGAACCTTCATTTCTCGAAATTTCTTTTCCCATTACTCGGCTTTAGCTCTTTCTTCTTGCAACTCTTGTCGCCATTGGCTCGAAGTCTTTCCTAGTCCAGCAGTACTCATCGAGAGGCGCATCTTCTTGTAGTCCCCCTTTAAGCTATCCAATTCTTCTTCGGCTTTGCTCTTCCCCTTCTGCACCTTTTCCGTCTCTGATTTCTGTATCTCTACATTTAACTTCAAAAACATCTTTTCCTCCTCCAACTGCTCGATTCTCTTTTCAAGCTCGGAACTTCGCTGTACGAAATCTTGCTTTATAATTTCTAATTCTGTTGGTATCACTCGCAACCGTTCCTCCAAAGACTGAGCATTATCTAAGTTTGGTCCCGGGATATTATCATTGATTCTCTTGCTTAGCCATGCTTTGTATTCAGAAGTTGCCGTTTCGCCCGCAGCTAGCCTCTTCATTCGGCGTGCTTGTTTCCAAGCATTTGCCATTTCTTTGATCTTCTTCTTGTATCCCTCTCCCGTATAAGAGAACTCACTTCGGTTTAACCCATGTGTTGCCGGCACGAATTGTCTAGACTGGTATTGTCTCGCCGCTAGCAATGGGGCATACCCGATGACTCCCCAAATTCCGGGTAGAGGTACCCAATTGAAGTCTCCACACCTATAAAGTATCTCTCCAGGCATCATCCAGGGGGCTCTCCACTCAATGTCTTTTCCTTGAAGGTTCTGAAAAATTGCCATCCATCCCTCTTCTGTTACGTCCTCTCTCCTTGACATAGCCGCTTCCTCTTTTATTGGAGAATAGTCTCTATGAAAAGGTCGACAAGAGACTTTGTCCACCTTCCAAAAATGCCCGTGAAACCATACCATCAATAGTTGGGCGCATCCGATAAACCTTCCCTCTCCCGTTCTTCTGCAAGCATTTAATGATCTGAAAGTTTCAGCGAGAATCGCTGGGACAGGTGTGACTTGCTTATCCAATCGGTCGAACAGATCCACCACCGCCTCATCTATATGCCTCAGAGCTTTTGGGAATATGACTAAACCGTAAAGGCTTAGGGCGAAAATATCAACCTTCCTTCCCATGTCAGGGTGCTTTGAAATCAGATCCCTTAAATCCACCTAAGGAAAACATCTCCCTTCACCCTTCTGTTGAATCTTGGCTGAGATCCACTGCTCACTCATTCCCGTAACCTTCATCAACTTCTTTGCCAAATGAGGGACATAAGCAGGCCTAATATAGACCTTATCGACTTGCATATCAGGAATACGAAGCAGAGTAGTGTACTCTTCTATGGTTGGCACCAAGTCCACCTCCCCAAAAGTGAAACAACTGTAGGCAGCATTCCAAAATTGGACCATAGCCCGAAACAAGTGTCTATCTACTTTGACGTCCAACAAGTGAGATATATCACCGTAGCGGCGGTAGAACATCTGTTTGGCTTCTTCTTCCCAATGGGTCCAGATATCCCGCAACTCTCGAAGCTCATTTTGCGTCACGCTAACACGGGTGAAGTCCCATAGTTCTGACGTATGACTCTCGACTAAGCTATCTCCTTCCCCGGATTGCAACTTTTCTGACCATGTGCGCACGACTGCATTGTCCTCTACTTTATCAAGAAAGTCGTTCTCCATAGCAAACTTTCTATTTCGGCAACCGAGCAGAAATTGACACCTCTATTGTATGAAATGACATGCAAATCAAACAAACAACGCTAGTTAGTGCTGCATAGTCACACAAGCAAAATATCATTAAACACTTATCCAGATAACTATCTCGATACTATATCTAGGGTAGGTTCTAGGGCTTCTATATGAGGTTCGGTTCTACAGAGGGGTACCCGAACCAGCAGATTCCTCGACCCTCACCCATTATAGGCTCATACGGACCGAGTTCGGTTCAGGGGGATACATTTCCCTACGGCCATGCGGAGGTGAAAACCTCACGAAACACGTAGGTACGGATGTCTCCCGGGAGCAATCCACTAGCCCATGCGGAGGTGAAAACCTCACGAAGGCTTAGTTTCTTACTCCCACTTAAAGGTGCGACCGACGGTCATGCAATGCAATGCCAAATATTTCATGAGACTCGACATTATAGCACGAGCAAATGCATCAAAGAAAAACACGATTTTTCGAAATAATTTTCCAAATTTTCAATCAAATGGACAAAAATCAATCAATTTACGGCCTGACTCTCGATATCCCCAGTGGAGTCGCCAAGCTGTCGTAACCATTTTTGTTAAAACGGTAATCGACTTTTAAAACGAGGAGTCGCCACCGATCATTTTGGTGTGATCGGGTCACCTTTGTTCTAATAAAACATTTTTGATTTACTAAAACGGCATTTTTGGTCTACGAGAATTTGAGAAAGCGAGTTCGGGAATCGGTTACGTGTAAGGAAGGATTAGCACCCTTGCAACGCCCAAAATCGGTACCGAATTGATTGATATTGCCCCAATGTTGAAAACTTGAGAATATTTAGAGTGAAAAAATTTTAAGAAAATGGGTTAATTAAACCAGGATTAAATCTCAAGATTCACTCGTTTCAAAGAAATAAAGTACCATACCCAACACGTTAGGATATGGCACATTCACATTCTGATACCGAGGTCATCTTTGGTTTTTCAAAATATGCAAAAAGGGTATTTGGTCGTTTAGTCGAACGAAGGAGCGACATCCAACACGTTAGGATATGATCTTTCGAACTTCTAAACGCGCGAATATTACCTTACTTTTTCAAAATGTTAAAACAGGCTGATCTTGTGGAAGTGTGTTTTTGTCTTTGAATGACCATTTTTTTCGCAAAACTTTTGAACAAGATTATTTGAAAGCAATTATGATGTATCAACAATTAAAATAGGCAAAATCAAAGGGAAATCAAATGGAAATCAACCTTCAAAGTTTCTTCTCCGGGTTGCCGACGATGCAAAAGACGAGAGTTTATTTTAAATATTTGTTTCTTATTGCTCTTTTGTTTTGCTTTTGGTTTTCGGTGTTTCTCAAAAGAACAAAAGATCCGAACCCCTATTACATGAATTTTTACGGCTTTATAGCCAAATACCAGATTCTCTTCTATTATTCAAACTATTTCTCCCATTCTTCTCTGTTCCTGCTTCGTTTTTGTTGCTTTTGTGTTGTTGCAGGTGATGGGCGAAGTGATCGGGGCGCGCGAGGGTGAGTGGTTGCCGAGGTGTGCGCAGGCGTGCTGATACTGGTGGGGAGACGCGAAGGCCAAGGCGCGTGCGTGGGGGAATATAAAACGGTTGTCAGGGCGCGTGGGGAACTGGAACGACGCGCGTGGCCGACGCGCGAGGCAGATGAAGGGCCTGCTGGCGGTGCTTGGCTTAGGGTCCCTAGGGTTTCTGTTTTGGCTTAATCCTTGGGCCATTGGGCTGCTGTAATTGGGCCGGCAGTTTAGGTTTAATGGATTATTTGTAATTGGGCTTAGTTACTTGGGTTTGTGGGTTAATGGGTCAGGGTGTAAGTGTTTGGGCTTGTACTGTTTAAATATTTTGACTGTAATTGGACTTTTAATGGACTTTGTTTCATTTATTTTATTTTGTTTTGTTTTGGGCATTTTATGTCGGCTTTCAGAAATGTAAATGGACATTTGGACTATATTTTATTATTTATTTATTTGGGCCTTTATAACATTTGGTTTTTCTTTTTTCATCTGATTTTATTTTGGCTAATGGGCCCGGGCTTGGGTTTTGGTTAAGGGCCCGGGCAAGATTGGTGATTACAGCTGCCCCTCTTTGCTCGTTGTTGTGACACAATAATAGAGCAAAGACAAAAGAAGAACCAATTTTGCCCGGTCTCGGCGGGCTTGGGTTTATTGGTCCTTGTCTCCTCTTCAAACTCCACTATAACCTGTTGCATTGATCCACTCTGCCACTGCTCCCGCGTGACCTAACCCGTAGCTTCAATTCGCTTTTCCTCAATCTTGTTCCCTTTTGAACTTACTCCAATGTGATTTCACGACACTGAGATTCGTAGCTTCGTTGTACCAACCGCTCCGCTGGGACTTTGAGGAAGTGAATCCGAATTTTTCGAGTTGCTTCCTTGTTCTCGCATCATGAACCAACTCTCTCTCTCTTTTTCTTCTTCTTTTTCTTCTTTTTTCCCTTTTTTTTTGACTTAGCGTGTCCCGAGGCCCAACTCATTTCTCACATTATGAGTTGATTTTTTGAATGGAATTTAAAAACAGAAATTAAATACCTCGGCGTGTCCCGAGGCTCAACTCACCTCTCGCATTATGAGTTGATTTTTGAACGGAATTTAAAAACAGAAATTAAATACCTCGGCGTGTCCCGAGGCCCAACTCACCTCTCGCATTATGAGTTGATTTTTAAACAGAAATTTAAAGATGGAAATTAAATACCTCGGCTTGTCCCGAGGCCCAACTCACCTCTCGCATTATGAGTTGATTTTTGGACAGAAATTTAAAAACAGAAATTAAATACCTCGGCTTGTCCCGAGGCCCAACTCACCTCTCGCATTATGAGTTGATTTTTGAACAGAAATTTAAAGACAGAAATTAAATACCTCGGCTTGTCCCGAGGCCCAACTCATTTCTCACGTTATGAGTTGATTTTTGAACAGAAATTTAAAAACAGAAATTAAATACCTCGGCTTGTCCCGAGGCCTAACTCACCTATCGCATTATGAGTTGATTTTTGAACAGAAATTTAAAGCGTATCTAGTGGATGTCTTCTTTCTCCTTGGTTCGGTAAAGCTACAGTTATCGTCTAAACTTCTTGCTTTGATGGTGTACCTGTATGTGTTATGCGTGATGTTATCATGATATGTACGTGTTTGATCTTAAATGCTCTTATGCCTACATGATTATGCCATGCGTTCTGGGTTCGTTTGTCGTGTATCTCTTGTTATGATGACTTGTACCCACTGCTTCGATTCTTGACTTTTCTTTCAGTTTTTGTACTAGTGCTCAAGTTTTACGAGTAGTCTGTACCTCTCATATATCACCCATTTTGTCCCCTGGTTGAACTTTGGTCTTTGCTTTGAGGTTCTTGTACTTACCAGGTTCTCGTCCAGGTAATGCTCAACGTTTCTTTTGTTCAGAGTATGTAATTTCACTGTTTACCATTTAAACGAACCAAACACGAAATGCATGATAATGGCCAGGTAGGTGTGAAAGAGATACCTTATGTTCGTATTTATTTCAAAGCAACAAGGAAAGAGAATTGACAAGGAATGATTCAATAAGGAAAACATAAAAAGAAAGTAGATTCAATTGTCACTAATGCTCTAGATATCTAACGCATGAACTTCTCCATGCTCATTCACCCTGAACCCCCTTTGAGTGAAGCTCCTTGCGTAGAAGACCCTGAGCTTCTGAGTCCGCTTCAAATTTTGCCCCTTGACTCCCCGTTCAAACCGTTCCTGCTTTTTACGCGCGCATCCCCTTCGTTAGGACGCCTTTTCAGGTTTTCATCCCTATTTGTTTATCAAGACGCCCTTTTCGGGTTTTCATCCTGAATTTTAATTTTTTTTTGTTCACTTCAAATACTTGTAAACCGAATAACAAAGAAACGAAGAGAGATCATACCTACATCACAGTCGTATTGTCGGAGGGCCCACCGTTGTCAAAATCGAATTCTGATAGGGGTTTTCAGTTCGAGCACCATCAACCCCCGGTGCGTTGACGACACGGCGACGCGAATGCGTGGTCGAGGGAGACCCATCGGCGGCGCAAAATGGTTTCAAAGAAAACCCTAGCAGAGTATTAGGGGGGAGGGGGGCCCTCAATCGTTTTATGAGATAAGGAAATGAGGTTTCAAAACGTAATATTCGGCTTTAAGTATAAAACGTGAAACGGCGCCGTCTGGAGAGGGGTGACCCGCGTGTCGACCCGCCTGCGACCCGGAGAACCCGCGTGTTTGGGTCAAAAAGGGCTATTTACTGAATTAGTCCTTCCTTGTTTATTTTACTCGCAAGCTTATTTTGTTTGATTTAAATCTAGCCTTTAAACTTTGCCCCGTTTCCATTTTAGTCCAAGATGAAACGCATCGTATAAAGGAGGGAATAATTTCGCTTTTAGTCCAAGATGAAACTTTGAAGGTTGATTTCCATTTGATTTCCCTTTGATTTTGCCTATTTTAATTGTTGATACATCATAATTGCTTTCAAATAATCTTGTTCAAAAGTTTTGCGAAAAAAATCATCATTCAAAGACAAAAACACACTTCCACAAGATCAGCCTGTTTTAACATTTTGAAAAAGTAAGGTAATATTCGCGCGTTTAGAAGTTCGAAAGATCATATCCTAACGTGTTGGATGTCGCTCCTTCGTTCGACTAAACTACCAAATACCCTTTTTGCATATTTTGAAAAACCAAAGATGACCTCGGTATCAGAATGTGAATGTGCCATATCCTAACGTGTTGGGTATGGTACTTTATTTCTTTGAAACGAGTGAATCTTGAGATTTAATCCTGGTTTAATTAACCCATTTTCTTAAAATTTTTTCACTCTAAATATTCTCAAGTTTTCAACATTGGGGCAATATCAATCAATTCGGTACCGATTTTGGGCGTTGCAAGGGTGCTAATCCTTCCTTACACGTAACCGATTCCCGAACTCGCTTTCTCAAATTCTCGTAGACCAAAAATGCCGTTTTAGTAAATCAAAAATGTTTTATTAGAACAAAGGTGACCCGATCACACCAAAATGATCGGTGGTGACTCCTCGTTTTAAAAGTCGATTCCCGTTTTAACAAAAATGGTTACGACAGCTTGGCGACTCCACTGGGGATATCGAGAGTCAGGCCGTAAATTGATTGATTTTTGTCCCTTTGATTGAAAATTTGGAAAATTATTTCGAAAAATCGTGTTTTTCTTTGATGCATTTGCTCGTGCTATAATGTCGAGTCTCATGAAATATTTGGCATTGCATTGCATGACCGTCGGTCGCACCTTTAAGTGGGAGTAAGAAACTAAGCCTTCGTGAGGTTTTCACCTCCGCATGGGCTAGTGGATTGCTCCCGGGAGACATCCGTACCTACGTGTTTCGTGAGGTTTTCACCTCCGCATGGCCGTAGGGAAATGTATCCCCCTGAACCGAACTCGGTCCGTATGAGCCTATAATGGGTGAGGGTCGAGGAATCTGCTGGTTCGGGTACCCCTCTGTAGAACCGAACCTCATATAGAAGCCCTAGAACCTACCCTAGATATAGTATCGAGATAGTTATCCGGATAAGTGTTTAATGATATTTTGCTTGTGTGACTATGCAGCACTAACTAGCGTTGTTTGTTTGATTTGCATGTCATTTCATACAATAGAGGTGTCAATTTCTGCTCGGTTGCCGAAATAGAAAGTTTGCTATGGAGAACGACTTTCTTGATAAAGTAGAGGACAATGCAGTCGTGCGCACATGGTCAGAAAAGTTGCAATCCGGGGAAGGAGATAGCTTAGTCGAGAGTCATACGTCAGAACTATGGGACTTCACCCGTGTTAGCGTGACGCAAAATGAGCTTCGAGAGTTGCGGGATATCTGGACCCATTGGGAAGAAGAAGCCAAACAGATGTTCTACCGCCGCTACGGTGATATATCTCACTTGTTGGACGTCAAAGTAGATAGACACTTGTTTCGGGCTATGGTCCAATTTTGGAATGCTGCCTACAGTTGTTTCACTTTTGGGGAGGTGGACTTGGTGCCAACCATAGAAGAGTACACTACTCTGCTTCGTATTCCTGATATGCAAGTCGATAAGGTCTATATTAGGCCTGCTTATGTCCCTCCTTTGGCAAAGAAGTTGATGAAGGTTACGGGAATGAGTGAGCAGTGGATCTCAGCCAAGATTCAACAGAAGGGTGAAGGGAGATGTTTTCCTTGGGTGGATTTAAGGGATCTGATTTCAAAGCACCCTGACATGGGAAGGAAGGTTGATATTTTCGCCCTAAGCCTTTACGGTTTAGTCATATTCCCAAAAGCTCTGAGGCATATAGATGAGGCGGTGGTGGATCTGTTCGACCGATTGGATAAGCAAGTCACACCTGTCCCAGCGATTCTCGCTGAAACTTTCAGATCATTAAATGCTTGCAGAAGAACGGGAGAGGGAAGGTTTATCGGATGCGCCCAACTATTGATGGTATGGTTTCACGGGCATTTTTGGAAGGTGGACAAAGTCTCTTGTCGACCTTTTCATAGAGACTATTCTCCAATAAAAGAGGAAGCGGCTATGTCAAGGAGAGAGGACGTAACAGAAGAGGGATGGATGGCAATTTTTCAGAACCTTCAAGGAAAAGACATTGAGTGGAGAGTCCCCTGGATGATGCCTGGAGAGATACTTTATAGGTGTGGAGACTTCAATTGGGTACCTCTACCCGGAATTTGGGGAGTCATCGGGTATGCCCCATTGCTAGCGGCGAGACAATACCAGTCTAGACAATTCATGCCGGCAACACATGGGTTAAACCGAAGTGAGTTCTCTTATACGGGAGAGGGATACAAGAAGAAGATCAAAGAAATGGCAAATGCTTGGAAACAAGCACGCCGAATGAAGAGGCTAGCTGCGGGCGAAACGACAACTTCTGAATACAAAGCATGGCTAAGCAAGAGAATCAATGATAATATCCCGGGACCAAACTTAGATAATGCTCAGTCTTTGGAGGAACGGTTGCGAGTGATACCAACAGAATTAGAAATTATAAAGCAAGATTTCGTACAGCGAAGTTCCGAGCTTGAAAAGAGAATCGAGCAGTTGGAGGAGGAAAAGATGTTTTTGAAGTTAAATGTAGAGATACAGAAATCAGAGACGGAAAAGGTGCAGAAGGGGAAGAGCAAAGCCGAAGAAGAATTGGATAGCTTAAAGGGGGACTACAAGAAGATGCGCCTCTCGATGAGAACTGCCGGACTAGGAAAGACTTCGAGCCAATGGCGACAAGAGTTGCAAGAAGAAAGAGCTAAAGCCGAGCAATGGGAAAAGAAATTTTGAGAAATGAAGGTTCAAAATGAGATCCTTGAAAAGCAAATATCAGAAGGCCAGAATAGAAGAAACGAATTGAAGACAAGGGTGTCAGAGTTGGAAAAGTCCCTCGACCATTATCGAAACCGTAACTCAGCAAGAGAGTTAAAAGCAAGTCTGAGTAGAATCGAAGAAATGAAAAAGAGGACTGAAGAGTTAGAAATGGAGCTACTGCACTGTCAAAATCATATTGGGCATTTAAAAGAGAACGAGGAACGAAGGAAAGCGGAGCTGTGCCATTCCCAGAGTCAAGTCAGGGATAGAGATTACCTCATAGGGGAGGCTATAATCCGAATACGAGAGATAGCTGAGTATTTACAAACTCTAGCTATACAAGCCGACACATTGAGCATACAATTCGAGACACAGTCGGATCGTGGGCGAGAATTAGCTTCCCTACTGACAAAGATTAAAGCCTTAGGTGTTAGAGCAAGGCCATTTCTGTAATCTATTTTATGTAAAGAGCTTTGTTATCTAAGGAAGTTTTCTATGGGGAATTGAATCAGAGTTGACACCTTTTTGCACTCATACCATGCATTTGCATTGCATTACATACATTAGCATCATATCACTAAACTATTCGCTAAACTTAAAATCACATAATCCGTAGCTACGACATTACGAACCTGGAATCACATCATCCCTATAGGACACGCTTAAGAACTAGAGCTATGGACGCTGAACTCAATGAGAGGATTGAAAGGATGGAAAGAACCCAGAAAGAGCTGCAAGAACAGTTAGCCAAGGCACAGCAAGAAGCGAGGGACCAGATGATGAGGTCTCGCGAGGAATCGCGAGAACATAAGGATCAAATGGATAGAATGTTGAAGATGTTGACGGCCATGTCCAACGGACAAGGACTTGCGCAAAGCCCTGAATTACGGAGCCCCATTCGAGGGATAATCAAGATCCGCTCTATCCCCCAGGATCCACGCCACCTCACGCTTATGTAACGCAAAGGGGATATCCTCAAGGGAACCCAGTAGGCCTGGAGCAACGACCCGTCCCACCTACCCATCTGGGGAAGGTATATACGTATCAAACGCTGGGGATAATTCTGCTAACCCGGTGGTTCCGGATTTGGATGATCCGATGGAAATAGCTAGGTTAAAGAGGGATGGCCATGATGCCGAAGAAAAATATAAGAGTCTAGAAGAAAGACTCAAGGCCGTGGAAGGTACCGGAACCTTCTCTGCACTAAGTGCCAAAGAGCTTAGTTTGGTGCCTGATCTGGTTCTACCCCCAAAATTTAAGGTACCGGATTTTGAAAAGTATGAGGGAACGAGATGTCCAAAGGCACATCTTATCATGTTTTGCCGAAAGATGGCCGGACACTTGAATGAGTACAAGCTATTAATACACTGTTTCCAGGATAGCTTGATCGGAACAGCCCTCCGATGGTACGATCAGCTTAGCACAGAGAAGATACGGTCATGGAAGGACCTGGCAACTGCATTCTGCGAACAATATAAGCATGTTACTGATGTGGCTCCCGACCGGATGACACTGCAAATGTTGGAAAAAAAGCCAACGGAGACCTTCAGACAATACGCTCAGAGATGGAGGGATCTCTCAGTCCAGGTCGAACCCCCTTTAACTAAAAGTGAGGTAACGGTCCTTTTCATCAATACTTTGAAGGCGCCGTTCTACGAAAAACTGGTGGGAAGTGCCACAAAAGACTTCGCCGACCTCATAATATCTGGCGAACTCATCGAAAACGGCATTAAATGTGGAAGAATGGAAGGCCCTGAGAGCTCTAAAAGACCAACACCTGCAAAGAAGAAAGACCCCGAAGCCCATATGGTGGGGACCGGGAGCCACTATGCCCCTAATCCATATCCGACTCGACCACGACCTCAGTTTCGCCCACCACCAAGTTCATACTTTCCTCCACAAAGCCCTTACTATCAAGCCCCTCCTCCCTATCCCGTTTATGCCACCGACACTCAAAGACCATTCACTATAATCCCACCAAATACCATGTCTGCCCAAAATCAGCCAAAAAACGAACAAAGACCAGTAAGACCCAACCCCGATAGACCCCAATTCACCCCCATTCCCGTATCATATGGAGAATTGTGCCCGAAGCTATTGGAAAAACAGTTAATCTCACCACATTACATGGCACCATTAAAACCCCCGTTCCCAAGATGGTACGATCCCAACGCTAATTGCATGTACCACGCCGGGAATCAGGGACACTCTACAGATAACTGTTTAGCCTTTAAGAGAAGAGTGCAAGGCCTCATCGACGCCGGGATCTTGCGGTTTGACGGTACCAACAATATGACAAGAAACCCACTCCCTAACCATGCCACAGGGAACGTGAATATGGTGACACCGGAAGATGGGTGGCGAGCCAGAAGCTGTGTCTCTAGGATAAGGACACCTTTGGAGAAGGTCTGGGAAGTAATGATTGAGAAGGGCATGCTCAATAGGAATTTCAAGGAGGAAAACGTGAAGAGTCCAAGTTTCTGTGTCTTCCACGGCATATCAGGACACCATATCCAATCTTGCGAGGAGTTCAAAGAGCTGCTTCAAAGCATGATGGACAATAAAAAGGTGGAAATCTTTAATAAGATGGAAGAGACTGGTGGAAAGGAGATATGTGCATCTGAGGGCCAATCATCTGGACCTCCCTATAGTGCCGATCGGCCTTTGGTAATCTACTACGAGGCAAAGAAGGAAGAGAGGAAACCAAAAATGATAATCCAAGTACCTTCCCCCTTTCCTTACAAGGATAGCAAGGCGGTGCCATGGAAGTATGATGTCAATGTCGCCATACCCGAGGCCACAACTGGAAACGTCAGTGAGGTGGGGCATTTTACCCGCAGTGGGAGGTGCTATTTCCCTGAGATGGTTGAGACGAAGAAGAAAGCCATTGGCACGAGTCAGAAAGGGAAGGCACCAATACATGAGGCCGAGGGCGAGGTTGAAATACAAGCTGAGCAAGGAACTAAGGAGCCGGTGAATGAGGAGGAGGCACAGGAATTCTTAAAGTTCATTAAGCACAGCGAATACAATGTCGTGGAGCAGCTGAATAAACAACCGGCAAAAATCTCAGTATTACCCCTATTGTTGAACTCAGAGCCACATCGAAACGCTTTACTGAAGGTTTTGAACCAAGCGTATGTGCCAAGCAATGTGCCCATTGAAAAACTCGATAGGTGGGTGAACAATTTAAACGTAGATAATTTCATCTCCTTCAGCGATGATGAAATACCACCAAATGGTAGGGGCTCTGTTAAAGCATTGCACATCACGACCGGGTGCAAAGGATATATAATACCGCATGTGCTTATTGACAACGGGTCCGCGCTCAATGTCATGCCGCTAGCTACGCTGTCTAGGATGCCCGTCGACATGTCTTACCTGAGGCCTTGTCACTCTGCGGTAAGGGCATTTGATGGAACACGGCGGGAAGTTATGGGAAAAATCGAGATCCCTTTAGAGGTGGGCCCGTGCACATACAATGTCGAATTCCAAGTCATGGACATTGCTCCTTCATATAATTTCCTCTTAGGAAGGCCCTGGATCCACTCCGCAGGAGCTATCCCTTCATCTCTTCATCAGAAAATAAAGTTTATTATGGATAACCGCCTGATCACGATCGCCGGTGAAGAAGACATCGTCGCATCGCTATCTACTGACACACCCTACATCGAGGCAAACAAAGATGTGCCAGAATGCTCTTTCCGTTCCTTCGAATTCATCAACGCTACATTTGTCGCCGAAGGGGATAGGACTCCCACACCCAAGCTGTCAAGAAACACCAAGATGGGGGTCAAATTGACAGTAGGAAGAGGTGCCCGAGCAGGAAAGGGTTTAGGAAGACATCAACAAGGGATAGCTAGAGCGCTAAACCCTGTACACCACAAGGCTCCGTATGGCTTAGGATTCAAACCTGATGGACGGCAAAGAAGGAAACAACTGCAGAAAGATCAAAGAAAAAGGATCGCCCGAGCCTCAGGTCGGGAGGTAGAATGGGAGCCCATGACATACCCACCCTTAGTGAAAACCTTTACGTCCGCAGGAATGATGTACCCAGAGGGAGGTAGTTCACAAAACACGCTGCTATTAGTCAAGAGGGATCTCCAGAACTTCCACATAAACGTCATCAACAAAGCGGACGATGCGATGAGAGGTTTTTCAAAGATACGCCTTGGCCCTCCTGGACATGTGTTGAACAATTGGACCGCTGAAGATCTTCTTGTAGTTTCTAGGATCCCTCCAAAGTAATTCTCAATGACAACCTTCGTTATTCCTCTAAGTCGAAGGGGAATTTGTTATAAAAGTTTGTATCAGCTGTCTAACTTTTAAACGAACAATCAATGAAGATGCATTTTGTCACTGTCTCTCATTCCCGTTAGCCTCATGTCTATTCCCTCTTCTCATGACCTGTCTTTATATATATATACATCCATGTTATAGAAGCACATTTTTGTTTCCAATACCTCGATATTTCTCTATAGTTTCTTTTTACTTGTCAGGTGCTCAGATAACGACAGCGTGAACAATCCTGCTACTGATCCTAAAATCGACTTTGAGCAAGTGATTTGTTTAGGAGAATTCGAAGCCAACGAGGATGCCGAAGATTTTGTCTCAACCCCTGACTTACTAAAGATAATGGAACAGGAGGATAAACAGATACTCCCCCACCAAGAATCTATCGAGACGGTGAATCTGGGAAACGAAGAAAAGAGGCAAGAAGTGAAGATTGGGACCTCCATCTCAGAGTCCACCAAACACGACTTGGTCACCCTGCTTCATGAATACAAAGACGTGTTTGCATGGTCATATCAGGACATGCCCCTTGACTCCCCGTTCAATTATGATGTATCAACAATTAAAATAGGCAACAAAATGATGATATCGTGAAATACATTAAGGGCTAACTCGTGTACTAGAGTAATTGTAAATGCATGGCGAAGTATGAATAACTATAATTAATTATCAAACAAATGAACCTATTTAACACATGCTCAAATATGGATAAGAAGACCCATACATGATAAAGTCAATACAAACATGATATAGTAATTTTGAATAAGTATATAAAGTTACGTACGAAAACATTATAAATTGAATATATCATATAATCATAAACAAATCTTAGCCATAAGCAAAATATGATATAACATTGTATAATATATGGTTTGGAAATTTGTATATATATATAAATATCTAATGAAAATGATTTTTACCTAAATGAAAGTAATGAAAACGATAATAATAATAATAATAATAATAATAATAATAATAATAATAATAAATAGTCTTAATAAATATAATAAAAACAATAATACGGAATATATATAATATATTAATATAAATATAGTAATAGTAACAACAATGATGATACTAATAATAATAATGGTGATTGCAGAAATATTGAAAAAAGACCAAGTTGAAATTATCATGAAATTTTTGGGTCGATTCAGAGTTAAAAATAAAAGGAGGGGTCTGTTTGAACTACGCCCACAAGGGACAGGGCCAAAAGCGAAATTATTCCCTCCTTTATACGATGCGTTTCATCTTGGACTAAAATGGAAACGGGGCGAAGTTTAAAGGCTAGATTTAAATCAAACAAAATAAGCTTGCGAGTAAAATAAACAAGGAAGGACTAATTCAGTAAATAGCCCTTTTTGACCCAAACACGCGGGTTCTCCGGGTCGCAGGCGGGTCGACACGCGGGTCACCCCTCTCCAGACGGCGCCGTTTCACGTTTTATACTTAAAGCCGAATATTACGTTTTGAAACCTCATTTCCTTATCTCATAAAACGATTGAGGGCCCCCCTCCCCCCTAATACTCTGCTAGGGTTTTCTTTGAAACCATTTTGCGCCGCCGATGGGTCTCCCTCGACCACGCATTCGCGTCGCCGTGTCGTCAACGCACCGGGGGTTGATGGTGCTCGAACTGAAAACCCCTATCAGAATTCAATTTTGACGACGGTGGGCCCTCCGACAATACGACCGTGATGTAGGTATGATCTCTCTTCGTTTCTTTGTTATTCGGTTTACAAGTATTTGAAGTGAACAAAAAAAGAATTAAAATTCAGGATGAAAACCCGAAAAGGGCGTCTTGATAAACAAATGGGGATGAAAACCTGAAAAGGCGTCCTAACGAAGGGGATGCGCGCGTAAAAAGCAGGAACGGTTTAAACGGGGAGTCAAGGGGCAAAATTTGAAGCGGACTCAGAAGCTCAGGGTCTTCTACGCAAGGAGCTTCACTCAAAGGGGGTTCAGGGTGAATGAGCATGGAGAAGTTCATGCGTTAGATATCTAGAGCATTAGTGACAATTGAATCTACTTTCTTTTTATGTTTTCCTTATTGAATCATTCCTTGTCAATTCTCTTTCCTTGTTGCTTTGAAATAAATACGAACATAAGGTATCTCTTTCACACCTACCTGGCTATTATCATGCATTTCGTGTTTGGTTCGTTTAAATGGTAAACAGTGAAATTACATACTCTGAACAAAAGAAACGTTGAGCATTACCTGGACGAGAACCTGGTAA
Source organism: Gossypium australe (assembly GCA_005393395.2). NCBI lineage: Eukaryota > Viridiplantae > Streptophyta > Magnoliopsida > Malvales > Malvaceae > Gossypium > Gossypium australe. Next base: position 125,086,808 of record CM016619.1, read on the forward strand.
GTACAAGAACCTCAAAGCAAAGACCAAAGTTCAACCAGGGGACAAAATGGGTGATATATGAGAGGTACAGACTACTCGTAAAACTTGAGCACTAGTACAAAAACTGAAAGAAAAGTCAAGAATCGAAGCAGTGGGTACAAGTCATCATAACAAGAGATGCACGACAAACGAACCCAGAACGCATGGCATAATCATGTAGGCATAAGAGCATTTAAGATCAAACACGTACATATCATGATAACATCATGCATAACACATACAGGTACACCATCAAAGCAAGAAGTTTAGACGATAACTGTAGCTTTACCGAACCAAGGAGAAAGAAGACATCCACCAGATACGCTTTAAATTTCTGTTCAAAAATCAACTCATAATGCGAGAGGTGAGTTGGGCCTCGGGACAAGCCGAGGTATTTAATTTCTGTTTTTAAATTTCTGTTCAAAAATCAACTCATAACGTGAGAAATGAGTTGGGCCTCGGGACAAGCCGAGGTATTTAATTTCTGTTCAAAAATCAACTCATAATGCGAGAGGTGAGTTGGGCCTCGGGACAAGCCGAGGTATTTAATTTCTGTTTTTAAATTTCTGTCCAAAAATCAACTCATAATGCGAGAGGTGAGTTGGGCCTCGGGACAAGCCGAGGTATTTAATTTCCGTCTTTAAATTTCTGTTTAAAAATCAACTCATAATGCGAGAGGTGAGTTGGGCCTCGGGACACGCCGAGGTATTTAATTTCTGTCTTTAATTTCTGTTTTTAAATTCCATTCAAAAAATCAACTCATAACGTGAGAAATGAGTTGGGCCTCGGGACACGCTAAGTCAAAAAAAAAAGGGGAAAAAAGAAGAAAAAGAAGAAGAAAAAGAGAGAGAGAGTTGGTTCATGATGCGAGAACAAGGAAGCAACTCGAAAAATTCGGATTCACTTCCTCAAAGTCCCAGCGGAGCGGTTGGTACAACGAAGCTACGAATCTCAGTGTCGTGAAATCACATTGGAGTAAGTTCAAAAGGGAACAAGATTGAGGAAAAGCGAATTGAAGCTACGGGTTAGGTCACGCGGGAGCAGTGGCAGAGTGGATCAATGCAACAGGTTATAGTGGAGTTTGAAGAGGAGACAAGGACCAATAAACCCAAGCCCGCCGAGACCGGGCAAAATTGGTTCTTCTTTTGTCTTTGCTCTATTATTGTGTCACAACAACGAGCAAAGAGGGGCAACTGTAATCACCAATCTTGCCCGGGCCCTTAACCAAAACCCAAGCCCGGGCCCATTAGCCAAAATAAAATCAGATGAAAAAGGAAAAACCAAATGTTATAAAGGCCCAAATAAATAAATAATAAAATATAGTCCAAATGTCCATTTACATTTCTGAAAGCCGACATAAAATGCCCAAAACAAAACAAAATAAAATAAATGAAACAAAGTCCATTAAAAGTCCAATTACGGTCAAAATATTTAAACAGTACAAGCCCAAACACTTACACCCTGACCCATTAACCCACAAACCCAAGTAACTAAGCCCAATTACAAATAATCCATTAAACCTAAACTGCCGGCCCAATTACAGCAGCCCAATGGCCCAAGGATTAAGCCAAAACAGAAACCCTAGGGACCCTAAGCCAAGCGCCGCCAGCAGGCCCTTCATCTGCCTCGCGCGTCGGCCACGCGCGTCGTTCCAGTTCCCCACGCGCCCTGACAACCATTTCGTATTCCCCCACGCACGCGCCTTGGCCTTCGCGTCTCCCCACCAGTATCAGCACGCCTGCGCACACCTCGGCAACCACTCACCCTCGCGTGCCCCGATCACTTCGCCCATCACCTGCAACAACACAAAAGCAACAAAAACGAAGCAGGAACAGAGAAGAATGGGAGAAATAGTTTGAATAATAGAAGAGAATCTGGTATTTGGCTATAAAGCCGTAAAAATTCATGTAATAGGGGTTCGGATCTCGTTGTTCTTTTGAGAAACACCGAAAACCAAAAGCAAAACAAAAGAGCAATAAGAAACAAATATTTAAAATAAACTCTCGTCTTTCGCATCGTCGGCAATCCGGAGAAGAAACTTTGAAGGTTGATTTCCATTTGATTTCCCTTCGATTATTGCTGTCGTTTTTTTTTTTTTTGTTCACTTCAAATACTTGTAAACCGAATAACAAAGAAACGAAGAGAGATCATACCTACATCACGGTCGTATTGTCGGAGGGCCCACCGTCGTCAAAATCGAATTCTGATAGGGGTTTTCAGTTCGAGCACCATCAACCCCCGGTGCGTTGACGACACGGCGACGCGAATGCGTGGTAGAGGGAGACCCATCGGCGGCGCAAAATGGTTTCAAAGAAAACCCTAGCAGAGTATTAGGGGGGAGGGGGGCCCTCAATCGTTTTATGAGATAAGGAAATGAGGTTTCAAAACGTAATATTCGGCTTTAAGTATAAAACGTGAAAAGGCGCCGTCTGGAGAGGGGTGACCCGCGTGTCGACCCGCCTGCGACCCGGAGAACCCGCGTGTTTGGGTCAAAAAGGGCTATTTACTGAATTAGTCCTTCCTTGTTTATTTTACTCGCAAGCTTATTTTGTTTGATTTAAATCTAGCTTTTAAACTTCGCCCCGTTTCCATTTTAGTCCAAGATGAAACGCATCGTATAAAGGAGGGAATAATTTCGCTTTTGGCCCCGTCCCTTGTGGGCGTAGTTCAAACAGACCCCTCCTTTTATTTTTAACTCTGAATCGACCCTAAAATCTCATGATAATTTCAACTTGGTCCTTTTTCAATATTTCTACAATCACCATTATTATTATTAGTATCATCATTGTTGTTACTATTACTATATTTATATTAATATATTATATATTCCGTATTATTGTTTTTATTATATTTATTAAGACTATTTATTATTATTATTATTATTATTATTATTATTATTATTATTATTATTATTATTATTATTATTATTATTATTATTATTATCGTTTTCATTACTTTCATTTAGGTAAAAATCATTTTCATTAGATATTTATATATATATACAAATTTCCAAACCATATATTATACAATGTTATATCATATTTTGCTTATGGCTAAGATTTGTTTATGATTATATGATATATTCAATTTATAATGTTTTCGTACGTAACTTTATATACTTATTCAAAATTACTATATCATGTTTGTATTGACTTTATCATGTATGGGTCTTCTTATCCATATTTGAGCATGTGTTAAATAGGTTCATTTGTTTGATAATTAATTATAGTTATTCATACTTCGCCATGCATTTACAATTACTCTAGTACACGAGTTAGCCCTTAATGTATTTCACGATATCATCGTTTTGTTGCCTATTTTAATTGTTGATACATCATAATTGCTTTCAAATAATCTTGTTCAAAAGTTTTGCGAAAAAAATCGTCATTCAAAGACAAAAACACACTTCCACAAGATCAGCCTGTTTTAACATTTTGAAAAAGTAAGGTAATATTCGCGCGTTTAGAAGTTCGAAAGATCATATCCTAACGTGTTGGATGTCGCTCCTTCGTTCGACTAAACGACCAAATACCCTTTTTGCATATTTTGAAAAACCAAAGATGACCTCGGTATCAGAATGTGAATGTGCCATATCCTAACGTGTTGGGTATGGTACTTTATTTCTTTGAAACGAGTGAATCTTGAGATTTAATCCTGGTTTAATTAACCCATTTTCTTAAAATTTTTTCACTCTAAATATTCTCAAGTTTTCAACATTGGGGCAATATCAATCAATTCGGTACCGATTTTGGGCGTTGCAAGGGTGCTAATCCTTCCTTACACGTAACCGATTCCCGAACTCGCTTTCTCAAATTCTCGTAGACCAAAAATGCCGTTTTAGTAAATCAAAAATGTTTTAATAGAACAAAGGTGACCCGATCACACCAAAATGATCGGTGGCGACTCCTCGTTTTAAAAGTCGATTCCCGTTTTAACAAAAATGGTTACGACAGTAATAAAATAACTAAGTCTGAATGGAAAACTTTGTAATAAACCAAATGCTGTGCATGGCCACCTTGAGTCCACTCCGGCTCCATATCCACGATCTAAGTCTGATCTGCAAAATGTAAAGGTAGAGGTGAGTCACCGAGACTCAGTGTATAAATCTCCATCCCAAAAGAAATTATGCTCTTACACAAATTCATACCATAATATGCAAGTCATGCAACCCATCCAACCTAAGTATCCATCCATGTCTCCCAAATCTACCCCTTGTGGTACCAAACCACTGGTGGTGCCAAACCACTGGTAACCGAAGTTACAATAATAACACATGTGGTACCAAACCACTGGTGGTGCCAAACCACTGAGACTTAGTCACAATTTTATAATATGTGGGGCCAACCCACTGTGTGATACCAAATCAGTGGTGACAGTCTGATAGATCATACTTCCCCCTCCTCTCATCACCCATAACACATATTTATGGTAACGGCATCAGTATGATCATGCTTAACATACCAAATTTTGTATACATAACAACATTCTTTCATAGATCACATTTATTGCAAGTAATAATAATAACTTACCCGGCATCCACGCTTTTACCCACAAGGGTATTTTAGTAACCATTGCCGTCATTCCGACTTTTTAACAACACACCACATTAGCATATTAAGTAGGAAAGTGTGTAAGAGTTACATACCTGGTTTTCGTACCAACGCTTTTACTGCTTCTACGCTACTATCACTCGAGACTACCACTATCGGCCTACAATCTACTTCCGATGTCGGCCCACACCCCAATGGCCAATCTCACACTCCCGATATTGATCGTTTCTTGTACTTTGGCGTTGGATTTACAGATCCAACCTCTTCTATTGCTTGGCTGTCATTCGAGTCCATAGTAATCCCTTAATCACTAAACCATTTAAACTATGAGATCTAGTTAATAATACTAGCGTTAAAAAGGAACCCTTACCTAACTATCAAATCCCGAAAGTCTTTGCGAACACGTCACCTTCCAACCTACATTCGGCCAACATCCATTTATTAAATTAATCCCTTAAACGCAATCAAATGAGTACCTAACACATCCGGCCAACCACAAATAAACAAGAAAGGCCATTCGGCCAAACCTACCATCAACCTACCTTCGGCTTTTCCACCAAATCGGCACTTCTGACTATAGCAGGACAGGATTCGGCTTCTAGGGACAGAGAGGGGAAATCGACAGGCATTAGAACAAATGATCCGGGTTAGATCTTTATGAAAAGAAAGGGAGAAATCGTATAGAAGCAAAATCCCGAAACTCACCAGATTATTGAGGAGTATGCGGCTTATGGTGCACCTTCGGGAAACAGAGATCTCACCTGATGGTTTGGCTATGGAGGAAGAAGATGTGCACAAGGAGTATTCGGCTTTCAAAGGGTTTTCGAGGAGAGGAGAAACACTAGGGAGTTTCGACTAGAAGAGAAGAATCAAGGCAAGTGGGTGAGAAGAGTTTCGGCTAGAGAGGAAAAAGAGAAAAGAGGAGAAAAGCTTAGGTGATTTTCGGCAAAAGAGAGATTGAGAGAATAACAAAGTTTCAAGAAATAGCAACCCACCCAAAATGCCGAAAATCCTATCACCTTAGCACTAAATTTCGGCACACACACAACCACACACAGAGTTGGAATTTCGGCCAACTCTCTCCCTCTTGATAACTTTATCCATCAATTATCACATCCCTCATCCATTTAATCCGTATCTTTCCTTCCTTGTTATCAATCTTTATCACTAAAAATAAAAGAATTAAAGCTCCTAAATTCTAGCACAAGTGCCATCCACCCCTTCCCCCCTTGAAGTGCCGAATTTTGCCCCAAACACTTGGGCCTCAAGCGGCCACACATGGCCCAAACTCCTCCCCCTTTGACGCCACCTTCATCCATACTTACAGCACCTCTTAATTTTGGGCCACAAGCCCAACCTACTACAAATCATAATAATTTAAATTAAATTACTACTAGCACTATTTATAAGCAATTTAACCCAAGTTTAAGCCCAAACCTGAGCCCACTCCACACCCTAAAGCCTTAGCCTACTAACTTAGCCATGCAACAACCCAAATGCATAGACCCACAAAATCAGGATATTACAGAAATTACAAATATACAATTGAAATATAAAAACATATTAATATTTAATTATTACAACAACCATATCATATTTCATTTGTTTCACAAATATCTCAATTCTCACACTTGCTATATAAATAGCTTTTCGCAATTTATTTCACATCTCATTATACAATTGTAATATCAATTCCATAGTCATTTCATGAGTATATAACTCATATATTCCATATATTTGCAACACATTTCATAGTCTATTTTCAATTCACTATTTCTTTTTCATTTCTCATACCATGTTATTTCAATATTAATTATAAAACTTTATTCATTTACCCCTATTAACACGACTCGGACTTGGACGGATACATGGATCCAACCAAAACACACTAGTTTGGCACCTACTGCCTCATCGGATAATTCAAAGTAATAATTTGACACCCAGTGTCTCATCAGCTAAACCAAAGTAAATTGGCATCTAGTGCCTCATCGAATTTATCCAAAGTAGTAAATTCACACCTAGTGTCTCATCGACTCAAAGTCGAAGAAATACCTAAACTCTTCCAATCCTATGGCATGTCATCGATATCCGACTCAGCCCGATATAGTTAATAGGGTTTAATTTCACTTTTCAAATACAATCAATATTCATTTCAATTCAAATAATCAATATATTCAATATATATATATATATATATATACCAATTCAATCAATATAAATTTGATAAACTCATTACATACTAAATCAATCCATTTCAATTGCAAAACACAATAATTCTCACCTCAACACTTATCATATACATTAAATTAAATTATAACAATTAACAACTAAATTTGGATTATAAAAATACAAACTAGAAATTCTGAGCTATTCCTCATCGACTTTATCTTTCCTCTTTTTAGTCGAGGATTTCAATATGACATTAGCTACGGAATTAAAACAATTAAAATTTATCAATACAATACAATTCAATTTCATATTGCATATTTCAATTTTTACTCAACATTTGTCTAAATTCCAATTTAGTCCCTAAACCGATACTAATTTTATTTCTTCACAATCAATTCTATATTTTCATTCAATTTCCACTTTAAACTAGATTTAACTCTCTAATTTCACTTAAATCCCTAAATTTCAAATTTTTCACAATTTAGTCCCTATTACTCAAAATTTACAATTTATTCTACAATTCAATCCTTTTTCACTTCTAACTTAAAAATCTATCAATTTAATCCCTAATACTAAAATTATTCAACATTAACAACATTTAAAAACTCAATAATTTCTAAAATTTTGACACGGGTTGGGTAGTATTTAATATCGGGATTCCAAAAACATAAAAATTTAAAAAATGAACTAAATTAACTAACCAATTGAACTTTGAACAATTGAAGCCCCTAAGGCCGTTGCTTTCTCCTTCCTTTCTTTCCTTTTTCTTTTCTTTCTTTCTTTCTTTTTATTTATTCTTTATTTATTTTGTTTGTTTTATTATTATTATAATATAAAATATATATACTTATATATTAAGTAAACTTATTTTAATATAATATATATTAAATTCACAAATATTTAACTTATGTCGCCTCTCCTAAAGAACAATGGCATAATTTCTTATTTAGTCCCTTTTAATTTTTCTTTAATCCATAATTCAACTTTCACCCTATATGCAATTTAGTCCTTATACCTAATTACTCTTAATTTATGCAAATTCACCTAACCAAAACCTAATTAGCTACAAAATTAGCTTCGTAAATATTTTAAATATTTACGAGTCCTATTTACGGGAACGGAGTCCCGAGAATGTATTTTTTTTAATTTGGTCCTTTTTAATTAATTAACTATCGAAACGTTAAAATTTCTTAACGAAACTTTAATACAACCTTAATGACACTCCGGAAATATTTATAAAAATGTTTACGACTCAGTTTATAAAAAAATGGTCCCGATACTTTATTTTCTAAAACCACTTGAACTTAATAAATCACTTATATAACATAAAATTTCAAATCAAAAACCTTTTTAAAACCACATTTGACTCATAAATATTAAATAATAATATTTACGAACTTACTCGTCGGATTTGGTGGCCCCGAAACCACTGTTTTTGACACCACTGAAAAACGAGCTACTACACGGCATGGCTACACAACCGTGTGTCACTTGTTAATTTTAGTACATCAAGTACACGACCTAGCACACGGTCTACGACACGGCTGTGTGTCACAAGTTAGAAAGTTACACGGTCTAGCACAAGGTGTAACATCCTGAATTAATGGGCCTTTGCATTTGATGTGTGTTACGTTTAAGGTGATAATTAGAGTGTTTAAGGGGTTCAAATTGGGCTGAGGATTGGGCCGAGGCCTTAGTTAAAATTTTCTGTTTGGACACTCTAGTGGAAAGCCAGTTAGGATAGGGCTTAAAAGATGTTATCTGTGTTTTAAGACAAATGGGCTTGTGGCCCAGTGGCAAAGTGGCGCCACTTAGAGAGCAAAGAGGAGGCGTCAGCTGAGGAGGCTCAAGTTCGAGTCGCATGAAGCCCACTTTTCTTAGTTAATTTTAACTATTTTTGGCATTAAAGGGGGGAGTGAGTTGGATGGCAATAGGGCTTGGAAATAGGGAAATAAATGTTTAGATAATGTAGATAATAAGGCTGATAATGTGGCAGATAAAGGAAGGATGAGGTGGTGTTATCTAGGTCACTTGTGGATGAGAGATCAGATTATGATAAGGGAGAAAGTTTAGGAATTATCTGTTGGCCACCGTGGTGGCCGAAATTCCAACACTGAGGGGGAGGAGGAATCGGTTTTAGTATGGCTTAGAGGTGCCGAAATTTCCCTTGTTAATTAATTAGTCTTAGTTTTCAAAAGAGGGCAATTCCGGCTTTTGGTTAGTGTGTGTGCCCAAAATTTGATTAGAAAATAGGGTACTTCTTAATTTCGGCATTTATTCTCATTCTCTTCTCTTAGTTGTTTCTTTTCTCAAAAAGCCGAAAACTCCTAAAGTTCCATCTTCTTCTTCATTCTCTGCTAAAGCCGAAACCTCATAGCCTTTCTCTACACCTTTTCCTGATTTCTTCTATAAGTCGAAACCCTTAAGTATTCTTTCTCTTTACTCTCTTCTGCCATAGCCGAATGCCCTAGTGTCCATTCTTTTTCTTCCTGCCGATTTCTTCATTAAAAGCCGAATCTCTATAGATTTCTTTGAATCATCTTCTCTTTTTGATTTTCGCAAAAAGCCGAAATCTTCTAGGAGTAGCCGAATCTCCTGTGATAGGGTAAGTACCGATCTTCTTCTCTTCACTTTCTCTTTCGGTTTTTGGAAGCTAAAGCCGAAAGGCTATTGGGATTGGTAAGGTTGACGCTTGATTAATGGTTTGATGTCTTCTTGTTGGGTGACGTCGGGAATCAAAGTAGATCGTTTAGATCTAAAAGCTAGAAACTACTAGTCTCTGAGTCTCAATCTCCTTTCGGGATTTCAAGGTAAGGGGTTCTCTTTAGATTTTCGTTAGGTTCGTTCATCGTGTTTATAATCTTAACTTTATGATATGGATTAACAACCAAATGTGATGATGGTAGCAACTGATAAGGTCTTTTGATGGAATCACATGTCGGTCAGGTAAAGGGGGGATTGGAGCTGTAAAACCAATCCCTAAGTTTAAGAAACGAGCAATGTCAGCAGTACAGGATTGGCCACCGGGTTGTGGACCGGCTTCAAAACAAAACCTTAGACAGATAGCAGTCGTATCAGCTTCTGATAGTGTCGACATAGAAAGTCTCATCTTATCTGTAATCAGGTGTGTAGATCTCTAACACACTAATTAATCTGTACTATATATCTGTTATGGGCTAAAAGCCGGAAAAAGGCTGTATAGACAGTCGGATTACCCGAAAAGGGTAGGCAAGGGATGCCAAGTACGTAACCATAGAAACTTCTCTATGTGTATCGATGTATGTAATAATCTGTGATCTTTTAGGTAGTATATTGTTTTGATTCTGCATGGATGTATGCATGGGATGGGGTTAATATGATGAAGGGGAAGAGCATGTTAATAGGTCACTTGGTGATCGGTGGTTAAACCACGAATCGTAAAATTAGGTCACAATAGTGATCGGTGGCTAAGCCACGTTAAATTTATTCCTGATTGCTAGGAATAGGCAGCATGACTGTCGATATGGTGGGTAGCGGTTGGTGGGTTGATTGTAGAAATCCCCGAGGTGTGTTGGCTGGTATGGGCTGGTGTGTAAAGGATGGACTTTTAGGTTGGGTTGGGCCATGTTGCATGTGAATATTCTGTTGCCATTGTGTATGGGCCAAGGCCTATAATGTGTTTATGGGCCTCAAGCCATTTATGTGTTTTTGGGATTTGCACACTGAGTCTTGGTGACTCACCCTTTTATTTCCCTGACTTTTCAGATGAGTAGTAGATCGTGGGCATGGGAGCCGAGGCGGACTCGAAGGACCATCAAGTCTTTTATTTTCATAAACTATTTCCGGTTTTTCCTTAAGTTTTAATTTTGGGACTATTTATGTAATAAGGCCTCCATAGCTTAGGTTATCAATTTATATTTCCTAATGGTTACATTTATAAATTTATGTTCAAGGACTTATTTACAAGAAGAAATAAAAATGGGATTTTCAAACCAGTTTTTAAAAAAAAAACTACAAAGGTTTCCTACAAATAACGCTTATTTAACGAATACTTGCATAAACAAATCGAGATTTCAAATCCCTTTGAAGCAAAGTTTTAACATTTCATCCAGTAGCATACCAGATCCGATCGTGGCGTTTGGCCGAGTTTGGGGTGTTACATTTTGGTATCAGAGCCCAGTTGCAAAACTCGGGCTGTGAAAAGGGTCTAGTAGTGTTTTGTAAAGTTGATGTGAATTTGAGAAAAATGCTTTGGGTTGATATATGGCCTTCGAGTCTACCGGCACCCGATCCACGCAGGTAAGTATTCTAACTCTTGATGTGATATGCATGTTGGGTTTGAGGGGCTTGATGGACGTAGACTAGTATGTTAGGCATTAATGGACTTTGGGCTTAGTTTAAACAACTCTTCAATTTCATAAGACTTAATCTAATGAAACATGTCCGTAAACAAGTCGCTGGGTTAGGGTGTGGTAACAGGCATATGCATGTCTAGGATTGGATTCAGGGAGATCTTGGTATTTAAGCGGTCCTAGTGACTCACCTCCTTTTCGCTGGAATCCTACCTGGTTCGTAGTGACTGTTCATCTTAGCCACGAGGACTTGCTGACAGGCCCAAAATTTATAACTAAAACCCGAAAGGGACCAGCCACCCTATTTCACAAAATTACTAAAATACCCCCTAGTTTTGTAAAATTTCTAAAATACCCTTGATTTGTGAAAATTTCCCAGAATACCCTGGATTTGTAAAACTACTAAAATTTGTAAAATTGCTGAAACACCCTGGTTGGTAAAATTACCAAAATACCTATGTTTTGCAAATTAACCCGAAAACCCCTAGATTTCCAAAAGTACCCGGTTTGCAAAATTAAATTTTCCAAAATACCCCTGCTTTGAAAAGAAAAAAAACACCAAAATATCTCTACTTCGAAAAAACACCAAGATACTCTATTTTGGAAATTACGAAAATACCCTGTAGGACAAAATTACAAAATTACCCCTGGGTAGTGAAATGACGAAAATACCCCTATGTGATGAATGTGAGTTCATGGATGCTACTTGTATGTTGATGTATGATGGTTGAATGTATGTGGTTCCTAGAACTAGGAGATACAAACTTAAGACTGAAACCCGTAGATATAATTTCGAATTCGAAAGAACTACTCTTGAAACTATTGTCCATAAGACTGTTCGTGGTTAACTAGTCAAAGAAATTAATAATTCATAAAATTTCTAATCAGATAAATGCGAATTGGTAGAATGAGTACAAGGGGTTGTGGACGCCCGCCGCGTGGCCGTGATAGGGGTAGGATGGCCGTGTCAGAACCAGTAGGATCTGGCCATGGGTCAGGAAACGAGATTGCCAGTTCCACCAGCTGCGGAGGCGAAATTTCAGGATCAGACGGCCGGAGATGATGTGGTATCTCAGGCGATGTTAAGGGTTTTAGAGAGGGTTGCTGGGGCAGGCATGGACACAGGAGCCCGAAAATCTGTGTCGGAGCGACTTAGAGCCAATGGGGCAGAAATGTTTAGGGGAATTTCCGGTATAGCCCCGAGTACTGCTGAGTAGTGGTTGGAGGCGGTTGAGCGTATAATGGATGATCTGGATTTGACGGAAGAGGAAAAACTGAAAGGGGTTGTATCTCTCCTACGGGACGAAGCTTATCAATGGTGGCTTACGGTTAAGGATGGTACGATGGTCGACCGTATCACCTGGGATTTCTTCAAAATGGCGTTCCAGAGTAAATATATTAAGACAAGTTATGTGGATGCGCAGCGTAGAGCGTTTCTGAATCTGGTTCAGAGAAGTAGGTCGGTGGCTGTGTATGAAGCGAAATTCTTACGCCTTAGCCGTCATGCTCGAGGGATGGTGGCCACAGACCATGAACGTTATGTTCAATTTGAAGATGGTCTGAGGGACGATTTGCGCGTATTGATAGCACCACAGCGGGAGAGGGAATTTGTTGTGCTTGTGGAAAAAGCTAAGATAGCTGAGGAGGTTAAGTGGACAGAAAAACTAAATCAGGATAGAGATAGGAGTTGAGGTAAGAGAAATTTTGGATCGTCAAGGGCAACTGGGCATACTCAGAAAAGGCCTAGGTCAGATGGACCGAGTCAGAATGAGAGACCTACTGTTGTTGGTCAGACACAGAAGTGTGCTCAATATGGCAAATTCCATGTAGGTGAGTGTTGGGCGGGCAGTGGGAAGTGCTTCAGGTGTGGATCTATGGACTACCAAGTTAGAAACTATCCGCAACAACGGGGCAGTGAAGGGCCCACAGGTTAAAGGAATGCTCAGCCGGGAAGAGGAGGTCAGCAGCCACAGAGAGGTCGTGGTCCGGCCAGAGGTGGTAACGGTTCCGGTCGAGGTCGTGGAGCACCAGACCAAGGGGCAGGAAACACTGAGGCAAGACAGTCGGGGTTAGTCTATGCTGTCAGATGTCGAGAGGAGGCTGACGCACCGGATGTTATAACCGACACGTTTTTAATTTTTGGCTTGTCTTACACTGCATCGATTGACATTGGGTCGACGCATTCATATGTTGCTAGTAGGGTGTCTGTAACTTTAAGCATAGATTCTGAGATTTCCTCTAGGGAGATGACTGTAGTTAGCCCATTAGGACATTCTGTGGTGGTAAACAAGCTTTATCGGGAGGTACCTTTAGAAGTTCAAGGGATAGTTTTCCGGACAGATCTAATGGAATTACCGTTCAGGGAGTTTGATTTAATTTTAGGCATGGATTGGCTGGGGAAGTATCAAGCTAATGTAGATTGTGCAGCCAAGAGAATGGTGTTAAAAACCCCTGAGGGTGCGAAGTGTTGGTGATAGGTGAAAGGGGGAACTGTTTGTCAAATGTGGTGTCTCCCTTAAGAGCAGAAAGGATGGTGAGAAAAGGATGCAAGGTAATTTTAATGTTTGTTCGGGCTCTAGAAGCCAAGGAACTAACTGTTGGGGACGTTAAGACGGTGAAGGAATTTCCTAATGTTTTCCCAAAAGAGCTTTCGGGATTACCCTCGGATCGTGAAGTGGAGTTTGGTATCGATCTTCTTCCGGGAATAGCGCCAGTATCTATCGCTCAGTACAGAATGGCGCCGAATGAGTTGGTGGAATTGAAAGCACAGATCCAAGAGTTGCTGGATAGAGGGTTTACTCAACCAAGTGTGTCGCCTTGGGGAGCGCCAGTGTTATTTGTTAAGAAGAAGGATAGATCAATGTGTATGTGCATTGACTATCGCCAGCTGAATAAGTTGACAATCAAGAATAAATACCCGTTGCCGAGGATCGACGACTTGTTTGATCAGTTGAAGGGGGCTTCAGTCTTTTCAAAGATAGATCTGAGGTCAGGATACCATTAGCTTAAGGTCAAGGAGGCGGATATTCATAAGACGGCTTTTAGGACTCGCTATGGTCACTACGAATTCATGGTGATGCCATTTGGATTGGCCAACGCGCCAGCAGCGTTTATGGACATGATGAATCGAGTGTTCCAACCCTACTTGGATCGGTTTGTCGTGGTATTTATAGATGACATCCTGGTTTATTCAAAATCAGAGAATGAGCATGACTCACATCTTCGGGTGGTTCTGCAGATTCTGAGGGAGAAGCAGCTATATGCTAAATTCAGTAAGTGCGAATTTTGGCTAAGGGAAGTTACTTTTCTTGGTCACATTGTGTCGGCAGAGGGGATTAGGGTTGACCCTCGAAAAATTGAAGCGGTGCTGGATTGGAAGCCGCCAAAGTCAGTGGCAGAAATTCAGAGTTTTCTTGGGTTAGCTGGGTATTATAGAAGGTTTGTGGAAGGATTTTCATTGATCGCAGCACCGTTGACTAAGTTATTACGGAAAGGGGTTCCATTTGTTTGGTCCGATAAGTAGCGAGAGAGTTTCGAAAGGTTAAAAAGGATTTTAACAGAGGCTCCGGTGTTGATTCAGCCGGAGGCTGGAAAGGAGTTCGTGATTTATTGTGATGCTTCACACACGGGACTAGGATGCGTGTTGATGCAAGATGGAAAAGTTGTTGCGTACGCTTCTCGGCAGTTAAGACCGCACGAAGCAAATTATCCCACCCATGATTTGGAATTGGCGATGGTGGTTTTTGCTTTGAAGATCTGGAGACATTACCTGTACGGGGAGAAATCTGTCATTTATACCGACCATAAGAGCTTAAAATACCTTTTGACCCAGAAGGAGTTGAATCTAAGGCAAAGGAGGTGGACCGAGTAATTAAAGGATTATGACTGCTCGATCGAGTACCATCCGGGTAAAGCTAACGTCGTAACGGTTGCCCTGAGTCGTAAAGTAATCTCTGATTTGAGAGCAATGTTTGCTCACCTCAGTTTATACGATAATGGGAGTTTATTAGCTGAACTGTAAGTGAGACCCTCTTGGGTCAGTCAGGTTAAGGAGAAGTAGCAGAATGATGAGCTGCTTAAGGTGAAGCTACCGCTAATATCAAAGGATGGGCCAACGGAATTTAGTGTGAATGAGGAAGGGCTATTATGTTTTCAAGGGAGAGTGTGCATGCCGAAAGATCCTGAGTTGAGGCGTAAGATTTTGTTTGAAGCGCATAGTAGCCCATACGCTATGCACCCTGGAGGGAGTAAGATGTATCGGGATTTGTGAGAATAGTTTTGGTGGCCGGGCTTGAAGCAAGAGGTAACTGAACTGGTGAGTAAGTGTTTGACCTGTCAGCAGGTAAAGGCAGAGCATCAGTTACCATCGGGGTTGTTGCAACCGGTGAAGATTCCACAATGGAAGTGGGAAAGGATCACAATGGACTTTGTTAGTGGGCTACCTCTCACGCCTATTAAGAAGGACTCGGTTTGGGTGATTGTTGATCGCTTGACGAAGTCTGCTCACTTCATACCAGTATGGGTCGACTACTCTCTCTAGAAATTGGCTAAGTTATATATAGCGGAGGTAGTGAGGTTGCATGGAGTACCAGTATCAATCATATCGGACAGGGACCCTAGGTTCACATCACGATTTTGGAAGGAGTTGCATCAAGCGTTGGGTACGAAGTTGGATTTCAGTACAGCGTTCCATCCTCAGACTGATGGTCAGTCTGAGCGGGTAATTCAGATCTTAGAGGACATGTTAAGGGTTGTGTCATTTTTTTTAGGGGCAGTTGGGAGGAGTTCTTACCGTTGGCGGAGTTTGCGTACAACAACAGTTACCAGTCTAGTATTCAGATGGCGCCCTACGAAGCATTGTACGGGCGGAGGTGTCGTACTCCTACGTGTTGGACGGAATTAGGGGAGCATTGGATCTTGGGTCCGGAGTTGGTTACTGAGACGGAGGAGAAGGTTGAATTAATTCGGGCTTGATTAAAGGAGGCGTCAGACAGACAGAAGTCCTATGCTGACCTGAAGCGTAAGAACATAGAATTTGCCGTGGGTGACAAGGTGTTCTTGAAAGTGTCGCCGTGGACGAAAGTATTAAGTTTGGACGGAAGGGTAAGTTAAGTCCCAGATTCATCGGACCATACCGGGTGTTGGAACAAGTAGGACCGGTAGCCTATCAGCTTGAGTTACCCTCAGAGTTAAACCAGATTCACAACGTGTTCCATGTTTCTATGTTGAGACGATATCGTTCGGATCTGTCTCATGTGGTGCCTGTGGAGGAAATCGAGGTAAGACCTGACCTATCTTTTGAAGAGGAACCAGTGGAAATCTTGGATCGTGATGTCAAAGTGTTGCAAAGGAAGACGATTTTGTTGGTTAAGATTCTATGGCGGAATCACAGTTCTGAGGTGGCTACTTGGGAAGCAGAGGAGACGATGCAGCAGTAGTACCCGCATCTATTCAGACCAGGTAATTTCGAGGTCGAAATTTCTTTAAGGGGGTAGAACTGTAACATCCTAAATTAATGGGCCTTTGCATTTGATGTGTGTTACGTTTAATGTGCTAATTAGAGTGTTTAAGGGGTTGAGATTGGGCTCAGGATTAGGCCGAGGCCTTAGTTAAAATTTTCTGTTTGGACACTCTAGTGGAAAGCCAGTTAGGATAGGGCTTAAAAGATGTTATCTATGTTTTAAGACACAAATGGGCTTGTGGCCCAGTGGCAAAGTGGCGCCACTTAGAGAGCAAAGAGGAGGCGTCAGCTAAAGAGGCTCAAGTTCGAGTCGCATGAAGCCCAATTTTCTTAGTTAATTTTAATTATTTTTCGGCATTAAAGGGGGGAGTGAGTTGGATGGCAATAGGGCTTGGAAATAGGGGAATAAATGTTTAGATAATGTAGATAATATGGCTGATAATGTGGCAGATAAAGGAAGGAAGAGGTGGTGTTATCTAGGTCACTTGTGGATGAGAGATCAGATTATGATAAGGGAGAAAGTTTAGGAATTATCTACTGACCACAGTGGTGGCTGAAATTCCAACACTGAGGGGGAGGAGGAATCAGTTTTAGTATGGCTTAGGGGTGCCGAAATTTCCCTTGTTAATTAATTAGTCTTAGTTTTCAAAAGAGGGCAATTCCGGCTTTTGGTTAGTGTGTGTGCCGAAATTTTGATTAGAAAATAGGGTACTTCTTAATTTCGGCATTTATTCTCATTCTCTTCTCTTAGTTGTTTCTTTTCTCAAAAAGCCGAAAACTCATAAAGTTTCATCTTCTTCTTCATTCCCTGCTAAAGCCAAAACCTCATAGCCTTTCTCTACACCTTTTCCCGATTTCTTCTATAAGTCGAAACCCTTAAGTATTCTTTCTCTTTACTCTCTTCTGCCATAGCCGAATGCCCTAGTGTCCATTCTTTTTCTTCCTGCCGATTTCTTCATTAAAAGCCGAATCTTCATAGATTTCTTTGAATCATCTTCTCTTTTTGATTTTCGTAAAAAGCCGAAATCTTCTAAGAGTAGCCGAATCTCCTGTGATAGGGTAAGTACCGATCTTCTTCTCTTCACTTTCTCTTTCGGTTTTTGGAAGCTAAAGCCGAAAGGCTACTGGGATTGGTAAGGTTGACGCTTCATTAATGGTTTGATGTTTTCTTGTTGGGCGATGTCGGGAATCGAAGTAGATCATTTAGATCTAAAAGCCGGAAACTACTAGTCTCTGAGTCTCAATCTCCTTTCGGGATTTCAAGGTAAGGGGTTCTCTTTAGATTTTCGTTAGATTCGTTCATCGTGTTTATAATCTTAACTTTATGATATGGATTAACAACCAAATGTTGTGATGGTAGCAACTGATAAGGTCTTTTGATGGAATCACATGTCGGTTAGGCAAAGGGGGGATTGGAACTGTAAAACCAATCCCTAAGTTTAAGAAACGAGCAGTGTCAGTAGTACGGGATTGGCCACCGGGTTATGGACCGGCTTTAGAACAAAACCTTAGACAGATAGCAGTCGTATCGGCTTCTGATAGTGTCGACATAGAAAGTCTCGTCTTGTCTGTAATCAGGTGTGTAGATCTCTAACACACTAATTAATCTATACTATATATATGTTATGGGCTAAAATCCGGAAAAAGGCTGTATAGACAATCGGATTACCCGAAAAGGGTAGGCAAGGGATGCCAGGTATGTAACCATAGAAACTTCTCTATGTGTATCGATGTATGTAATAATCTGTGATCTTTTAGGTAGTATATTGTTTTGATTCTGCATGGATGTATGCATGGGATGGGGTTAATATGATGAAGGGGAAGAGCATGTTAATAGGTCACTTGGTGATCGGTGGTTAAACCACGAATCGTAAAATTAGGTCACAATAGTGATCGGTGGCTAAGCTACGTTAAATTTATTCCTGATTGCTAGGAATAGGCAGCATGACTGTCGATATGGTGTGTAGCGGTTGGTGGGTTGATTGTAGAAATCCCCGAGGTGTGTTGGCTGGTACGGGCTGGTGTGTAGAGGATGGACTTTTAGGTTGGGTTGGGCCATGTTGCATGTGAATATTTTGTTGCCATTGTGTATGGGCCAAGGCCCATAATGTGTTTGTGGGCCTCAAGCCATTTATGTGTTTTCGGGATTTGCACACTGAGTCTTGGTGACTTACCCTTTTATTTCCCTAACTTTTTAGATGAGCAGTAGATCGTGGACATGGGAGCCGAAGCGGACTCCAGGGGCCATCAAGTCTTTTATTTTCATAAACTATTTCTGGTTTTTCCTTAAGTTTTAATTTTGGGACTATTTATGTAATAAGGCCTCCATAGCTTAGGTTATCAATTTATATTTCCTAATGGTTACATTTACAAATTTATGTTCAAGGACTTATTTACAAGAAGAAATAAAAATGGGATTTTCAAACCAGTTTTAAAAAAAAAAACTACAAAGGTTTCCTTCAAATAACGCTTATTTAATGAATACTTGCATAAACAAACCGAGATTTCAAATCCCTTCAAAGCGAAGTTTTAACATTTCATCCCGTAGCATACCAGATCCAGTCATGGCGTTTGGGCCGGGTGTGGGGTGTTACACAAGGCCTGGGACACGGCCTTGTAACCCTACTCAGTGAGTTACATGGTTTGAGACACGAGCTGGGACATGGTTGTGTGTCCCTTTATTCGATTGTTACACGGCCGCGTGTCCCCTGTTTTCAAATTTTGAAACTTTTTCCCAAATCTTTTGTTTTGTTTCAAATTAGTCTTGAATCATTTCTAAGCTATTTTTAGGGCCTCGAAGGCTCAATTTAGAGACCAAATGCATTTGTTTGATTGGTTTTTAATGAGATTAATTTATTTAATGTTATGATGTAAATGTTGTTCCGATTGTTTAGTAATTCTCCGTAAGCCGAGACAAGTTAAGGGTGTTACAGCCTCATCGATTAAACTAAATATTGGCACCCAGTTCCTCATCGACTCGTAGTCACAGAATCCTTGAACTCTTCCTATCCTACGGCATGCTATATCTGACTTTACCCGAACAGTTAATAGGGTTCCTATTTTGTATTTCATTAGCATTAAATATCTTGTTTTACCTTTATTTTCATCATGAACATATAACTTTACATATGATAACATTATATCATCACATTACATACTCAATTTCGCATTTGAACAATATATATACATTTTTCATTGCATTCAATTTAATCTTCAGATATATCAATCAATTCAATTCATTCCAAATAATTTCTTAATCATAAACATCTAACCTCATATTCTCACCATACACAAAAAATTCAAAATGCAGCAATTTAACAAAGTGTTCGAATCATTCAAATACAAACCGTAAACTCCGAGCTATTCGTCGACTACTTTGTCTTTACCTTTCTTTTTTAAGGAATCTAGGTCGACGTTAGCTACGGATTAAAACAAACATAATAAATTGTCAATACAAAGCCAATTTCACATTCAATTTCTAATTTATGCAAGTTTTAAATTTTATTCAGTTTAGTCCCTAAAACCGAAACTAATATAACTTTCACATTTAACCTCCAATTTTTATATCGCTTTCTCTTTTGGCCTAATTTAACTTCCTATTTCATATTTCTACCATTAAATGTAACACCCCAAATGATAAACCATAATTTACACATATTTTAACCCCATGCTTGGCTTAATTTTGGATGATTTTCCATTGGATTTGTTGAATTTGATGCTCATAATCTCTTAATTTCATGTTTTATACTCAGGAGAGCTTAGGAAGTCGAAAAGGACGAGAAACGGGCCCAAAATGTAACATCCTGAATTTGGGCCTAGTACGATTGAGCCCAATGGGCCTTGAGCATAGTAGCGTTTAAATTTTTGGAGAACAAGAGATCGGCTTAAATGCAAGTTGGACCTATTAGATAAGTGATTTTGGAAGGTTAGGGGGCTTCTATGAAGTCCCGGGATCAAACTTTGGCTTTAGGGAAATTTTGGTTTTAGGTAAATAAAACCCTAGGAGTTAGTAGGTAGGCTTTAAGAATAAAATATGGAGGAAAATGACACAAATGGGCTTGTGGCCCAGTGGCAAAGTGGCGCCACTTAGAGAGCAGGGAGGTGGCGTCAGCTGAGGAGGCCCAAACTCTAGTTGCATGAAGCCTAATTCCTTTAATTAAATTTTAGCTAATTTTCGGCATTAGGGTTTTATTCTCCCACTCTCTTCTTCAATTTCGACATTAAGGTTTCTCTATTCTCCCATTCTCTATAAAAGCCAAAATCCCTAAGCCTATTCTCTCATCTTCACTTCTATGCGAAAGCCAAAAGTCTATTATTCTTTTTTCTGTTTTCTTCTACAAAGCCAAAACCACCCAATTCTTCTCAACATCTTTCCCTTCAAAAGCCGAAACTCTGAACTTTCTTCTCATCTCCATAGCCGAATACCTCCTATTGTCTTTTGCCGATCTCTTCACTAAAAGCCGAATCTACATAGATTTCTTCCTATCATATTCTCTTTTTGATCTTTTCAAAAGCCGAAATCTTCTAGGAGTTGCCGAATTCTCTGTAAAGGTAGGTGCCGATTTCTTTTGATCAATTCTTCTTCTCTTTTGGTTTTTAGAAGACAAAGCCGAAAGGCTAATGGATTAATGGTTTGATGTTTTCTTGTTGGGCGACATTCAGGAATTGAAGTAGATCGCTTAGATCTAAAAGCCGAAACCGTTAGTCTCTGAAATTCATATCTCTCTTTTCGGGATTTCAAGGTAAGGGGTTCTCCTTAGATTCTCTTTAGATTCGCTATCGTAGTTGTGATCTTAACCATATGTTATGATAAGGTCTTTTAATGGAATCGAATATCGATCAGGCGAAGGAGGGGATTGGATCTGTAAAACCAATCTTTAAGTTTAAGAAACGAGCGGTGTCAGCAGTACGGGATTGGCCACCAGGTTGTGGACCGGCTTCAGAACAAAATCTTAGGCAGTTAACAGCCATATCAGCTTCTGATATTGTTGACATAGAAGGTCTCGTCTTGACTGTAATCAGGTGTGTAGATCTCTAACACACTAATTAAACTGTATTATGTATGTTATGGGCTAAAAGTCGGAAAAAGACTGAATAGTAATCTGAACTAAATATATGTTATGGGCTAAAAGCCGGAAAAAGGCTGTATAGACAGTCGAATTACCCAAAAAGGGTAGGCAAGGGATGCCAGGTACGTAATCATAGAAACTTCTCTATGTGTATCGATGCATGCGATAAGCTGAAGTCTCTTAGGTAATACATTGATTGATTTTGCATGCATGGGATGGGATGGATATGATGAAAGGGAAGAAGGTCGCATAGCGATCGGTGGCTTTGCCACATAGGTCACATAGTGATCGGTCTTTATGACAGGCAGCTTAGCTGTCGAAATGCTACGATGTATTATTAAGGTCGCATGGCGATCGGTGGTTTTGCCACATAGGTCACACAGTGATCGGTCTTTAAGACAGGCAGCACAGCTATCGATATGGTGTGTAGCGGTTGGCGGGTTGATTGTAGAAATCCCCAAGGTGTGATGGTTGGTACAGGTTGGTGTGTAGAGGATGGATTTCTAGGTTTGGGTTGGGCCATTCATCATTTATTATTTATCATGTAATTATGATTGTTGCCATTGTGTATGGGCTAAGGCCCATAATGTGTTTGTGGGCCCAAGCCTTTTATGTGTTTTCGGGATTTGCACACTGAGTCTTGGTGACTCACCCTATTATTTTTTTCTACTCTTTCAGATGAGCAGTAGATCGTGGACATGGGAGCCGAGACAGACTCGATGGGCCATCAAGTTTTATTGCTACAGATTATTTTCGGTTTTCTTCAAGTTTCTTTTATTTATTATTTTGGGAATAATTATGTAATAAGGCCCCATAGTTTATATTCATCTAAGTAGTTTTTATTATTTGCAACTCCTGAAATTATGTCAAAGGTTTAATTATACGGAATAATAATAATACAAGGTTTTCTTTTCAAATGTCACTTATTTATTCAAATATTGTCTAATTAGCTTATGATTTCCAAAAACCAACAAAGCAAAAGTTTTCAATGTACAACCCGTAGCATACCAGATCTGGTCGAAACTTATGGGCCAGGTTTGGGGTGTTACACAAAAGGGGCAAAATGGGCCTACCTAGGAAATCAACACGGCCTAGATCATTGGACACGGTCGTGTGTTACGAGCAGGATCAACCACGGGCTGGACCATCGTCCACGAGCAAATCAACACGCCTATGTGTGGCGAGCATAATCGAGCACGGCCGAAGGAGTCCACCACGAGGGTGTCCCTGTCAAAATCAGGATGAATTCTATTTGAAATAGTATACTTGTGGGCCAAGTAAGGCATCCCAAAGCCTATATAAACACCCTAAGGGGCAACCTAAAAGGGAGTTCGACAGGATGTCGAATAGACGCCGAGTAGAAGGCAGAAGATACTCCAAGATAGCCGTCGAGAACAGCTTAGGAGGAGGATCTCCGTCAAGACTGAGGATCTCCCATCAAGTTCTATAAAAGTTTTTGGGTTTTCTTATGTTTTGTTGTTTTCCCTATTCTAAGATGTTTCCCTCTATTAGTATAAACTAAATCCCTTAAATACCTAAGGGGATGAAACCGAAGACAGATCTTATTATTATTTTATTTATGAGATAAATACTTGTGCTTATTCTTAATTGTGAGTTCTTATTCTTGTTTGATAATTCAGGTTATTGATTCCAGTCGAATGTGCTTATTCAGTGGAGCAAAAGTCCCTGTTTAATAGTTAGTTTCGAGCCCATCAAGTTTTTGGCGCCATTTTCGGGGACAAAGATATTAGGAAAACTAATTTTTTTTACTTTAGCCATTTTATTTATTTGCAATTTATTATTATTTTATTTTAACTTTGCTAATTTTTCTTTTCTTTATTTCTGGCAGGAACTTTTAGTTTATGACTAGAAGGAACCTGTCAGGACCATTACTTTTTAACAATGATATAGAAGGTACCGTTCGCAGAAATCATAGGGAAATAAGGTGAAGCCTACAATACATAGAAGAAGAGCAAGAGGATGATACTAATACTACCAAAGAGATGGCTGATAATAATCTGCTACCTCCTGTGGTTGTCGCAAATCCGGTGAATCAAAATCCTACTCCTTATACTATGTATGATTATGCTAAACCTAATTTAACAGGATTTGAGTCAAGTATTGTTAAACCTGCTATTGCTGCAAATAATTTTGAACTGAAACCTAACACTATTCAGATGAATCAACAATTTGTTCAGTTTCATGGTTTGCAGGATGAGGATCCAAACAATCATTTAGCAAATTTTCTAGAATTCTCCGACACTTTCAAAATTAATGACATTTCTGATGATGCCATTTGCCTTCGGTTGTTTCCCTTCTCGTTAAGAAACAAAGCTAAACAATGGTTGAACTCGTTACCACGAGGATCAATCACTACATGGGACCAAATGACCGAAAATTTTTTGTTAAAATATTTTCCGCCGGCTAAAATGGCTAAGTTGAGGAATGATATTTTTTCTTTTGTGCAGATGGATTTAGAAACACTCTACGATGCATGGAAGAGGTATAAAGAACTACTAAGGAGATGCCCTCACCATGGGTTACCTTTGTGGCTACAGGTACAAACCTTTTATAACGGTGTGAACCCCTCAACTCGGCAGTTGATTGATTCAGCCGCCAGTGGAACCCTAAAAAACAAAACCCCTGAAACGGCTTATTAGTTTATAGAGGAGAAGTCACTGAATAACTATCAATGGCAAGTTATGAGGACAAAGCCAACAAAAGCCGCCAGTGTTTTCAACCTCGACACAGTGACCATGCTATCAAATCAGGTAGAACTGTTAAATAAAAAGATTGATGGTTTGTGCGGTTCTTCATAAGTACATCTAGTGATGCAGTGCGATACGTATGGAGGAGGGATGAGTAATACAGAATATCCATCCTACAACCCTGGAATAGAAAGTGAACAGATGAACTATATGGGTAATAATTCTAGACCTCAAAATAACCCTTATAGTAACACTTACAATCCAGGTTGGAGGAACCACCCCAATTTCTCATGGGGTGGCCAAGGAAATCAGAGACAGCAACCCCCTCCAAGCTTTCAACAGCAACCCTACCCACGAGAGAAAAAGCCGAACCTTGAGGAGATGCTAAAAAAATTCATCGCAGTGTCAGAGACACGCTTCCAAAACATTGAAACAGCACTTAAAAATCAACAGGCATCAATTCAGGGGCTCGAGAACCAATTAGGACAGCTTGCTAAGCTGATTTCAGAACGACCACAAGGCAGCTTGCCAAGCAACACTGAAACTAACCCAAATGAGCAACTTCAGGCCATTACTTCCCACGATAGTGAAGGGTTAGATGAACTAAAATTGAGGCCAGAGAATGTGGTAGAGGAAGGTAAGGTTGGGGTAAGCCATGATAAACCAAAACGGGTAATTACAGAGTACCAACCTCGTGTGCCATACCCCAATGCGATGAAAAAAGACAACACAGATGAACAATTCAGTAAATTTCTTAAACTTCTAAAGAAATTACATTTTAACTTACCATTTCTTGAAGCTTTTTCGCAGATGCCCAATTCAAGAAAATTTTTACAAGAGCTTCTGACAAACAAACAGAAGTTAGACGATGCGTCGTATGTGGAGCTAAATGTAGTGTGCTCGGTAATTTTACAAAATAAACTACCACGAAAGTTAAAAGATCCAGGGAGTTTTACAATTCTGTGCTTAATTGGTAGTTTATATGTTAATAATGCTTTGGCTAATTTAGGGGCAAGCATAAATGTTATGCCTTATAAAATGTTTAAACAGCTAGGTCTTGAGAAACCCAAACAAACTAGGATGAGCATTCAATTAGCTAATAAAACTATTAGAATTCCTAGGGGTATAATCGAAGATGTACTAGTAAAAATTTACAAATTCATATTCCAGTAGACTTTGTTGTTTTAGACATGGATGAGGACAACAATGTTCCTTTAATTTTAGGAAGACCCTTTTTAGCAACTGCTAGAACTAAAATTGATGTTGGTACAGGAGAACTCACGTTTCGTGTAGGTGACAAAACGATCACTCTTCAAGCTCTTGACACGGCTAGGACATCAAGTAATAAAGGTGAAAACATAAATTCTATTAATGACCATTTGGTTCAACCTTCGTTTCAAGAAGCACCATGAAATTACATAGCTGAGCCACATCCTAGACTTCGTGCCAACAAAGAAATAACTCATGAGAAACGAAAGCTTCAGATCGATGAACTAGACGAGTGGAAGCCACATGTCAAGGAGAAACTAAGAACACACGAAGCAAAAATGAGGCAACTCCATGTCAAACTTAAAGATGGGACATACCAATTTAAGATCGGAGATCAGGTATTGTTGGATAAAACAGACCTTAGAATCACCACTTCAGACCTTAATACAAACGAAGAGATCCCTTTCAAAGTACTCAATGTCTTCCCATATGGAACAGTCGAGGTAACTAATCCTACATTCAACACTTTTAAGGTAAACGCCACTCGACTCAAACTATATAGTGATCATAGAACTAATAGCAGGGGAGAGGAGTTTCAACTCCTCAAACCACCATAATTATGCGAATGAAGGGTAAGTCTAGCTTAAGAATTTAAACGAGCGCTTCTCAGGAGGCAGCCCGAGCACTAACCCTATTAATTTCCATATTTTTTATTTTTAGCATCTAACTACAAACTAACCAAATTAATAAAGCACAGGTTTCCCTACCACACGGCCTTGCACATGGGCATGGCCGTGGCCGTGTGGACACTACGAGTAGGTACATCGGCGTGGACAATAATTTTTCTAAAACATGGGCTGTGACAAAATGCCACGGCAGTGCGATTCGGTCGTGGTCGACACTAAGAAATCTACACGGGCATGCAACACTCCCGTGCTTGTAGGTCGTGGCTGACACTGATTACTCCATATGGGCATGGAAAACTCTATACAGGTGTGGGAGAAGCCAACAAAATACCACACGGCCGTGCGATACGGCCTTGTGACCTAACACACCCATGGAACACGGGCGTGGGCAATATTCAGGACCCTGATTCCTATTTAAAACCCCTCTTCTTCTCCCTTTCTCCCCAATTTCTTCTTCTCCTAAATCCTAACCACCACACCCCTCTCTCTTTCTTTTATCTTTTCCCTTTCATTTTCCTTTCTCCCTTTCCCTCACTCTCCCTCTACACCACCATCCCCATGTCGAAGAAGAAAAAGGACACTAACATAGTCTCCCCGTATGAGATCGGTCTACATAAGTTCATGCCAGCCACTTCATTAACTCGACAGGACAATGACCTTTAAGTCCATTTATTTTTTCTTTTTCTTTTATTTCCATTTTTAAATTCAGTCCCTTTATCTTTCTTGTCTTTAATTCAGTCTGTTTCTTTTCCTTAACTCCATCCAAAATTCAGGAAGTTCACTTATCTCCCTATCTTATGATTTTATATATTGTAGATATCTTTCTTTGTACATTGAGGACAATGTACGTCTTAAGTGTGGGGAGGTGTCAACAATACTGAACTATATCTTGTTCTTAAGTAATTTTCTCATATTACAATTAGAATGAAACTTCTAATGATTTATGATTTTCATTGATATGTTTCGGAGTAAGTCATAGATAATTGTACACTGATGGTTTAAACTTTGAGATATTAGAGAATCAAGCATGATAAGTCTATTTTCAGAATTAAAAAAATTTATTAGGTTGTTTCCCTAATCTTAAATACTACTTTGAAGTTTGAAATTTACAAGGTTGTCATCAAAAACCATAATTTCTGTGAGATTTTGAGCCTTTTAGAGCGTATATCTTTTCTTGCTCACTGTATCGATTATGAGTGTGTCAACATTGATTTGTTAATCTAGAACTTGCTTCGATTATACATGTTGAGACCACACTTTTGTTTTGATACCATGATGATAAAGGCACCTAGGTTTTAACCCGTTCACTCCACAAAAAGCCTACATTCATAATTAACCCCTAGTGAACCCATTTGATCCTAATAAACTGTTTTTCTTGACTCATTCATTAATATTAACTCAAAACCAACTTTTTACTTCTCCTAATCTTTTGACATCCCTTTTTCTCGAGATTTGATTTGAGCAGTTACCTAACTATGTTCTCTATTTCCGTTGTTAAGTCATTTCTTATTAATTGTTTGTGCTTATTCTTATTCTCAAAAAAATTACAAAAATATTGGAGATTTATTCATTTTTTAGTTTAAGCTTGAACAATTAATGTCATATATTTAGAAGAAGCTCATGTTATTAGTAATAAAATCTTCAATTAATGTAAGCATTCAGTATTAGGCCATTTTTTCTAGTTAGGTAAATTGTCAATTCAATCTCGATTCTAACCCTCTAATTCAGCCTTTATCCGCACCTTTAACCCAAGCCCCGTTACAACCCTTTTTAAGAGCTTTTGATTTGTGTATCATTTCATTTTCTAGTGGTGGAGATTTGATTTTCATGTAAGCTTATGGGATTAACTTTTCATGTTTGACTTTTGAGTGCTTAATTTGAACCTTAAACACTTTTGAGTGATTTGAGTCAATCCTTAGTGAGGATGTCAATTCTTGTCGGTTTTGAATTAGAGGTAACTATTTAGGTAAGGGGAGACACCTATGTTTTCGTGCTATAAAAATTTATGACTTAGATTGTTTGAATCTTTAGGACTCTTCTAGTTAAATTATCAATGTACGAATTATCTATGAATTATGATGAAACATTATTGATAAGAATTATGAATTGAGGAAGTTAATTTTAATTGTGAGTTAAGGATTTTGCTTGAGGACAAGCAAAGGCTTAAGTGTGGGGATATTTGATAAACCATAATTTACACATATTTTAACCCCATGCTTGGCTTAATTTTGGATGATTTTCCATTGGATTTGTTGAATTTGATACTCCCAATCTCTTAGTTTCATGTTTTATACTCGGGAGAGCTTAAAAAGTCAAAAAGGACGAGAAACAGGCCAAAAAGGGGCAAAATGGGCCTACCTAGGAAATCAACACGACCTGGACCATCGTCCACGAGCAGATCAACACGCCCGTGTGTGGCGAGCATAATCGAGCACGGCCGAAGGATTCCACCACGGGTGTGTCCCTGTCGAAATCAGGATGAATTCTATTCGGAATAGGATACTTGTGGGCCAAGTAAAGCATCTCAAAGCCTATATAAACACCCTAGGGGGCAACCTAAAAGGGAGTTCAACAGGACGTCGAATAGACGCTGAGTAGAAGGCAGAAGATACTCCAAGACAGCCGTCGGGAACAGCTTAGGAGGAGGATCTCCATCAAGACTGAGGATCTCCTATCAAGTTCTATAGAAGTTTTTGGGTTTTATTATGTTTTGTTGTTTTCCCTATTGTAAGATGTTTCCCTCTATCAGTATGAACTAAATCCCTTAAATACCTAAGGGGATGAAA
This sequence comes from Gossypium australe, assembly GCA_005393395.2. Classification (NCBI taxonomy): domain Eukaryota; kingdom Viridiplantae; phylum Streptophyta; class Magnoliopsida; order Malvales; family Malvaceae; genus Gossypium; species Gossypium australe. Next base: position 125,115,795 of record CM016619.1, read on the forward strand.
CCTAAGATAGATCTTATTATTATTTGATTTATGAGATAAATACTTGTGCTTATTCTTAATTGTGAGTTCTTATTCTTATTTGATAATTCAGGTTATTGATTCAAGTCAAATGTGCTTATTCAGTGAAGCAAAAGTCCCTGTCTAAGAGTAGATCAACACAATTAAGTGGAGTTGATTGCAAACCTAGAAATATGGCGACAAAAATCTACCGAATTAGGGTCAAACCTAATAAGGGAATCCATAAATCGAGTTAATGCGACAATAGGGGTTTTAATTAGAAAAGGATTTCAATTAATCAATCTAGAGTCAATTGTTAGTAGCCTCGAAAGAGGTATTAATATAATTTAGGGATTTCTACGGATTAAGTCAAGTGAATAAATCGCATGAATCAAAAGTAATAAGTGAAGTCTAGGTGGATTCTTCCTTAGGTATTGCTTATCTCATATAAGTTGTCTAAAAGTATTTTCCCAATTCACTCTCTGTCGCGTTCATAGTTAGTTAAATTAATTAGTTAATTTTAGATTAAAAATAAATCCCTTTAATTATTAGGCTAGATAATAAAAAGATAGTAATTACTAGTACTCTTGTTCCTTGAGGATACGATATTCCGGACTCACCACAGCTATACTACTGTTCGATAGGTGCGCTTGCCTTTGTCGAAATAATAGTTAGTTTCGAGCCCATCACCAAACCCAGCCTAGACGTTATGGCTGAATCTGATGATGTCACAAGGAATGGGTTTTGGAAACTGTGTTGACTTGGTATAACATCCATTTTTGTAATTTACTAAAAACCACCAATTAGTCAGTTTCTTTACTGATCACCGAATTCAGAGTTTTAAATTTATAATGAGAATGATCGAACCTAGAAACTAACTCTGACAACGATTTTGAGGCAAGCGCACCTATCGAATAGTAGTATAGTTAAGGCAAAACCGGAATGTTGAACCCAAATGAACTAAAAGTACTAATACTAACTTTCTTTTTATTATCTAGCCTAAAATAATTGAAGTTGTTGTTTAATCTAAATTTAACTATTTACTAAGCTAAAGACACAAAGACAAAAAGAATGTATTGGGGAAATACTATTGGGAAAACTCAGTTAATTAAGATGATACCCTTAGGAAGAATCCACCTAGACTTCACTTGTTATCTAACATTGAACCAGACGATGTATTCACTTGACTCGATCCGTAAGATTCCCTGAGTTATATTAAACCCTCTCTCGAGGCGAATAACGTCTAACTCTAGGTTGATAATTGACTTTTCTAAATAACCAGAATGCATTACTCGACTATGATCCTAAGGTTCCCTGAGTTCGTTACCCTATCTCGTGCGATAACTCTAATTAGGTTGATTAATTGAAATCTCTTTCTAAATAAAACCCCTAGAATTGCATTAACTCGATCTATGAACTCCTATATTAGGTTTCACCCTAATCCGGCAGAATCTCGTTACCCTATCTCTAAGCGTGCGATCAACTCCGCTTAATTATCATTCAACTTGAATCAATATCCCGAAAATATTAACGCAAGAATTAAGCACACATAATTAAGAACAAATCAAGTATTTATCATATAGTTCAAAAAACGATAACAAGATCCGTCTTAGGTTTCACCCCCTTCAGGTATCTGAAGGGTTTAGTTCATAACAATAAAAGAAAACATCTCAAAAAAAAGATAAAACAAAACATAAGAAATCCCTAAAACCCCCTGAAGGAATTGAAGGAGAGATCCGCCGTCTTGAGTAGAATTCCGGCTTCTTGAGATGGATCAACTGGCTACCTTCGAGTGTTTCCCATAAATCTGACTTTTTCAGCTTGGTTCCTTGGCCTAGCTAACCGCCTTCTTTTAGGTTATACTTAGGGGGTTTATATAGGCTTCTGAAATAGGTTTCTTTGCCCCTAAGTATCCTTTTCTGAGTGAAACTCTTCTTTCCAACAACGGGGACATGGCCATGGCACACGCCCGTGTGAATCGTCTTTAGGCCGTGTTCGGATTTCTTTAATGAGGCACGGCCGTGTGAATCAGGATCTGGTCGTGTTCTAGTTTATCAGGGAGGCACGGCTGTGTGGGCCTGAGTATAAGACATGAAAAGAAAGGATTAAGAGCACCTTTTTACACAAATCAAGGATAAATCATCCAAAAGTATGCTAAATATGGGATTAAAATATGTTACTTTTACGGTTTATCACATACCCCCACACTTAAGCTTTTGCTTGTCCTCAAGCAAAATTCTCAATTTACAATTAAAACGAACTTTCCATAATTCATAATTCCTATCAACAATGTCTCATCATAATTCATAGATAATTTATACATGGATAATTTAACTCAAAGAGTCCTAAAGATTCAAACAATATAAGTCATACATTTGTATCACGAAAACGTAGGTGTATCTCCTTATCTAAATAATTACCTTTAATTCAAAACTGACAAGGACTGACATCCTCACAAAAGATTCACTCAAATCACTCGAAGTGTTTGAAGTTCTAAATTAAGCACTCAAAAGTCGAACCTGAAAAGTTAATCCCATAGCCTTGCTTGAAAATCAAATCTCCACCACTGCAAAATGAGATGATAAACAGATCAAAAGGTCTTTAACAAGGTTGTAACAGGGCTTCGGTTAAGGTGTGGATCAAGGCTGAAATAGAAGGTTAGAATCGAGATTGAATTGACAAATTACCTAACTAGAATAATGAACTAAGCCTAAATAATTACATCAATTGAAAACTAATAATATGAGGTTTTTTTTCAAGATTTGCAATTTAAACATGTAAGCTCACTTAGCAGAGCTAGTAATGAATATACTTCATTTTTTTAAGAACAAATCAATGATAAAGGATGAATTCAAATACTGAAATAATATAATTAGGTAACTAATCAAATCACATCTCGATAGAAGGGTAGTCAAGGAATAGTGATAGCAAATACAAAGGGTTTTTGGTTAATATTAGTGGGTAAGTCAATAAAAGGGTTATTAGGATCAAAGGGGTTCACTAGGGGTTAATTATGAAGGTAGGCATTTAGTGGAGTAAGTGGGTTAAAACCTAAGTGCCTTTATCATCTCTGTATATCAAATCAAATGTGTGGCATTGACATGTATAATCGAAGCAAGTTCTAGAATAACAAATCAATGTTGACACACTCATAATCAATAAAGTGAGCAAGAAAAAGAATATATGCTCTATAAGGCTCAAAATCTCACAAAAATTATGGGTATTTGATATCAACCTCGTAAATTTTAAATTTCAAGATACCATTCAGATTCAGGTAGACAACCTAAAAATTTTAAAATTTTTGAAAAATAGACTTATCATGCTTGATTCTCTAGTATTCTTCAAATTTAATCATCAATGAACAATTATCAATTACTTAATCCAAAACACATCAATAAAATCATAAATCAAAGGAAATTTCATTCTAGTCATAATATGAGAAACTTACTTTGGAACAAGGAATGATTCAGGGATTTGAGAATAATGCAGAAAGTTAGGCACTTTCTTGGAATAACTATTCACCCCCTCACACTTAAGATGTACATTTTCCTCGATGTACAAACATAGTTATGTAATTTAAGAGAGAGGGAGAGGTGAAACTTCCTGAATTTGGATGGTTTCTCGGAGTTGGAAGTCGATAGGGGTGGTTGCTGCTACCGAGCTCTGCGCTAGATGAAGAAATTGGGGAACTCGTAGAGAATTAGCCAGGGATTATTAAGACACATTTAAAATAAACTAAATATATAATTAAAGACAAGAAAGATAAAGAGAAGGAAAGTAAAAATGTAAATAAACTAAGGCTAAGAGATAAAGGGGCTTGAGAATCCTTATTAGTAGAGGGTTCGCGAGGTGGGTGTGACTTCTAAGGCTATGGAGGTCCTGGCGGTGGCGGAAGTGGTGTGATTCCCAAGCAGCCTTTTGGACCTGACACTAAGAAACTAAAGTAAAATAAACTAAATTAAGCATAAGATTGTCAAAGAGAAGGAAAATAAAGGAGAAGATAAAAGTAAAACAAAAGATAAATGGTCTCAAAGACCCTTGGTTTGTTGAATGGATGAAGCGGACGGGATGAACTTATGTAAATCGGTCTCCATGAGGGAGATTGTACTTTGATTCCGCTGTTTCTTCGACATTGAGCTTTTGAGGATCAAGAATTACGGAAGGATTGAAGAAGAGAAATATGGAGGGGAAAAATTCTGAAGGATGGAATGGGAGAAAGTGGTTGAGAAGAGGGAGGGAGGGGTGGGTTATATAGATTTTCAAGTCAGGTACATTCACACGCCCGTGTCTCGTGGGCGTGGTATCTCACACGGCCATGTCGTACGACCGTGGTGGGCTTCGTTCGTTTCTCCCGTGCCCATGCTCAGGTCATTACACCCGTGTGTAATTTAACAGTGTCGACCACGGCCGCATCGCACGGGCGTGGGGTTTTGTCGGTGCCCGTGGGGTGGTGGTTGGAGTCCGTGACTCTGAATTTTGGTTTTCTCTGACTCATACCTCTTCTGCCATGTCAGTACGGAGATCCTTGAGGTCCACACGGTCGCGGCCACGGCAGTGTGTAAAGCCGTGTGGCCTAGGAATCTGCACTTTTTGGTTAGTTTAAAGCTAGGTGTTTAAAACTAAGAGAAGAAAAGAAAATAAAATGAAAACAATTGCGAAAGTAAATAGGGTTAGTGTAACATCCCGAAATTGGGCCTAGTAGGATTGGGCCATGGGCTTTAGGAAAATTTGTGTGTCAGCTAATTATTTGTGTTGGCTCGGGTATGAATTTTTGTGTGTTAGCATAGTCTTGTGAAGGCTTGTTTTTATTTAGGAAGCTAGAATAAAATTTAGTATGCCTTATTTAATGAAGTATATTAAGTGAGCTTGACACTTAAGTTAATTTAAGTGTTCATTTAAAGCATAAGAGGAGTAAGTGGCAAGTTGGTTAAGGAGCTTGAAAGGTGGCTTGAGGTTAGAGGTTCGAGTAGCATGTTTAGCATTTTGAAGGTTTATTTTTGAATCCTTGCATTAATGGACGGTCAAACCTTATCATGAATGGATAAGACTTTTTCTTTTATTTTATTTTTGGTTAGTAGACAAAATGGAAAAAGGCAAGTTAGTAGTCATGGTAAAGAATCAAGTAGATAAGGAAAGTTTAGGGGACAAAAGGCTTGATAAATGGGTGTTATTTTGGAAGCTTTTCCATGGTCATTTGACCATGAACCTAGACGGCATAAGGGGCTTTAGGGGGATGGTTTAATTGTATTGGAAATTATGGAGTTGATAGGGAAGAATTAAGGAGGAAAAAGGGGAATGGTATAGGCTAATGAGTTGGCCGAATTTTGGTATGACATTAGGGAGGTTTTGGTTGACCAAAAAGTTGTCATTTTGTGCATTTTTCTCCTTGTCCAATATTTTTTTCTCTTAGCCGAAATTGCCTTTTGGAATTTGGTAAAAAGTTTGTTTTGTTTGGCCTTTACATTTTGACCAAATTGATACCTTTATTTTCTTCTTTTCCTCTCAAGTTTACTTTCTTTTGGAACCAAAATATTGTCATCTTTGAAGACATTTACCATTCTTTCTTTCCTCTCTAAGTGCCGAATCCATCTTTCACCAAAAGCATTCTCTCTCATTTTCTTTTTCTTTTTCATTCTATTTCTCTCTTCTCTTTTCCTCTCATAACCGAAATTATCCTATACCTTTTTCATCATTTTTTCGTTCTTTTCTTTCTTTTGTTAAAGCCGAAATCATCATTATTTTTCTTTTAAGTTGTTAAGGCCGAATTTCTTGATAGTTCAAGTAGGAGGGTAATCGATCATCGTGTTTCGGGTAAGGTCTTTTCTATCAATCGTTTCTTCTTTATTTTTCTTTAGATTAATCGATTTTAGGAATCTAATTCTCTTATTTCTCCGTGGCTAAACCTTTGAAGGAAGATTTTCGGGGTTTTCTTGTAGTCAACGTTAGGGAGAGATCATTCGAGTTTGAAGAATCCAAGGTAAGGGACAATGATATTCGGCCTAAGGCCATATCTTTTTAGTGAAAACTGATTTCTCACATAGTGATATGTAGGTTTTGTCGACGTGTAGGCAAGAGTTGGAAATCCTAAGTTTCTATCGCTCTTTGTGTTTGCAAGGTGTGTAACTTATACTAAACTTCTAATAGATTAATAGCTTTATTGATTAAAAATGTGTTTATAAAGAAATATAAATGATTATGGCTTCGGGTACCATTCAATGGTACGGTGAATTGAGGTACGTTATTCCTTCGTACTATGTATGATTTTAATATGAAACATATTCGATATTTGATTATGATTTTTGGGATAATGTACAAGGCATGATATTTGCATCGTTAATAATGCTATATGCATAATATGAAATGTGTCCAATTCCGATATGATTATGGGGTATATGGCATGATAACGAAATAATATGTTATTGCATGGGCATATGGGTAATATTGAAAGAGGAAGTGTTCCGGTGGTTTTACCACATTATCCGGTGACTTCGGTCACGATATTATGAATCCGGTGACTTCGGTCACGATATTATGAATCTGGTGACTCTGTCACGATTATCTGGTGGCTATGCCACGATTATAAGGGCGATGTGCATGTTGACTGCAGCAACTGCCTTCGATGGTGTGTAGCGGATGGAGGGTCGATTTAGTAATCCCCACGGTGTGATTGGCTGGTACGGGTGGTGTGTAGCGGATGGATATCTAGGTTGGGCTCGGGATTGCATTTCATTTTACATGTACATATGAATATTTGATTTCCTATATTATGGGCTTATGGCTAAATGTGATTTTAAATGGGCTTTATTGCTATGATCGATTGGACTTTTAGTATATTGTTACACATTGAGTCTATGGACTCACCCTTTTATGGGATATCGTTTCAGGTGATACACAATGATCAGGACCGGGTTCAGCGTGGACTACGTGGTGGCCATTGCTCAATTTAATTCGGTTTTCCTTATTATTTAAATTATTACGTTTCTTATATATATTTGAGATTTAAATTTGGGATATGTTTTCGTAATAAGGCCGCCATTAGCTATGTTTTCTTTTACATTTTAATTTATATTCCGCTACAATCAACTTTAATTAAATTACTTAAATATTTTCGATAATCGTATATTAAAATTAAGTTACAAATTGATTTTTAACAAGTACATATTTCAAATACTTTCTCTTACTCTAATGAAAATTTCATGTTTTACCAAAACGACAAAACGAGTTTTTATCGAGAAGCATACCAGATCCGGTCAGGCTTGTGGGCCGGGTTTGGGGTGTTTCAACTTGGTATCAGAGCCCAGTTTTAAACACTCGGCCTTGGGTTTTGAAGTCCACAACGTTTTCAAAATTTGGCCCAAATGAATGATTTTGAAAATTTTTGGTTAAAAATGTTTTTTTTATGGAAGCATGGCACCCGAGTTCTTGACCCGAAGTCCACCAGGTAAGTACCTCAAATTGTTGAGTGAATTATTATATGATTGGTATATGGACAACTTGGGCTCGTAGATTAGTGAACTAGGATCTATTGAACCCTAGGGCTAGTACTCTCAAACAATATGCATAAGACTTAAAAAAAAAAACAACCGAACAAACCTGTGAAGTAAGTCGCCAAGTTACGGTGTGGCAACCAATGTGCGCATGTCTAGGAGTGGATTCAGAAAGAGCTTGGTATTTAAGCAGTCCTAGCGACTCACCTCCTCTTTACTTGAATCCTACCTGGTGCGTAGCTACGGTTCACCCTAACCAAGAGGACTTATTCACGGGCTAAACTCAATAATTAAAACCCGAAAGGGACTAGCCATCATGTTTTATAAAAACTTTAGTTTTTAAAATCACTACATTACCCTTTTGATTTGTAGCAAAATTTATTTTGAAATTTTTCAAAAATGATTTTGATTTACAAAATTACCTAAATACCCCTAGAGATAAAATTACTAAAATGCCCCTAGTTTCTAAAAGTTTTAACACTACCCTTGATTTTAATAAAATTTTCTTACTTTCTAAAAACCTTATTTTGGCAAAATACCAAAATGCCTTGATTTGAAAAATTTACGAAATTGCCCCTGACTTCCAAAATTACCAAAATAACCCTGATTTTTGAAATTTCTGTAATACCATTGATTTGGTAGAATTTTCAAAATAACCTTAAGATTTGTATATTTTGGAATGCCCTTGATTTGTAAAGATTTTCAAATTGACCCCGATTTATTACTAAAATACCCCTATAGGACAAATGACGATATTACCTGGGTTGGGAAGGTCTGAAATGACCATAGAGGTGTAGTGAATGAATGTGTCTCTGCTTATGAATGTGATTATGACTCTCTGAATTAGAGTAGTGAACTTGAACTGAACCTTTGTGTGATCGAAAGAACTACTTCTAAATACTTTATTTCATAAAATTTGTTTGCGGTTAATAAGTGGAACAAAATTTTGATGCATAAAATTTTCGTAAAAACAGATAAGACGCTAAGTAGACATGAGTTCTAGGGGACGTGGTCGTCGTGGGCACGGTAGAGGTAGAATGGCTATATCGGAACCAGTTAGGTCTAGTCAGGGTTCCGAAAATGAAGCTCCGCCACCAGCTGTTGGAGCGGAATTTCAAGAGCAAACTGGAGGAGATGACGCTGTATCGCAAGCTATGTTGAGAGTCCTAGAGCGAGTAGCGGGAGCTAGTATGGGTAATGGAGCACGAAAGTCAGTGGCTGAGAGGCTTAGATCTAATGGAGCCGAGGTTTTTAGGGGAGTATCTGGGGTAGCTCCGAATGTAGCGGAGTACTGGTTAGAAGCAGTCGAGAGGATCATGGACGATTTGGACTGCACTGCCGAGGAGAAACTGAAAGGCGCTGTTTCGTTGCTTCGTGACGAGGCGTACCAGTGGTGGCTCACTGTCAAAGAGAGTGTTCCTGTGGATCGTGTGGATTGGGGATATTTTAAGATTAAGTTTGAAGGGAAATATGTCGGAGCTAGCTACATTGACTCTCAGAGAAAGGCGTTCCTGAACCTGGTACAAGGAAATAAGTCGATAGCCGAATATGAAGCGGAATTTCTGCGATTAAGTCGTTATGCCAGAGGGATTGTAGCTACTGATTATGAGCGGTGTGTCAGATTTGAGGATGGATTGCGAGATGAGCTGCGAGTATTGATTGCACCACATCGAGAGAGAGATTTTGCAGTTTTAGTGGACAGAGCTCGGATAGCTGAAGAAGTCAAGCGGACCGAGAGACAGAATAGAGATCGAGGTTAGAACGAGAATAAGAGGAGCTATGAGTCTTTAAGGTCATCCGGGAATTTCCAAAAGAAACCTAGAGTTGATGGATCGCGAGTTCAGCAAGTTGCTACGGGAGGACAGTACCGTACATGTGCTCAGTGTGGAAAGATGCACCCGGGAGAATGTTGGAAGAAGACGGGTGGATGTTTTAAGTGCGGATCCAAGGATCATATGATTAAGGATTGTCCATTGGATACTGAGAGGAATCGTCCGGTAGGTCAAGGTTTTAATCAGACTGGCAGAGGTGGACAGCAGCCGATGAGGGGTCGTGATAATGGTAGAGGAGGTAATGGTTCTGGTCGAGGCCGCGGAACATCTGATAGAGGGGTTGGCAACACTGAGGCAAGACAACCTGGTTTGGTGTATGCAGCAAGACGTCGAGAGGAAGGCGACGCATCGGACGTCATCACCAGTATGTTCTTGATCATTGGATTTCTATATACCGCTTTGATTGCTAGTAGTGTTATTAAGATCAGAGTGCGCAGCAAGTGTGTAGTATGGCGAGATAGGAGGTACGACTGTTAGTTAGTTGGAAATTTCGAGGACGAAATTTCTTTAAGGAGGGTAGAATTGTAACATCCCGAAATTGGACCTAGTAGGATTGGGCCATGGGCTTTAGGAAAATTTGTGTGTCAGCTAATTATTTGTGTTGGCTCGGGTATGAATTTTTTTGTGTTAGCATAGTCTTGTGAAGGCATGTTTTTATTTAGGAAGCTAGAATAAAATTTAGTATGGCTTATTTAATGAAGTATATTAAGTGAGCTTGACACTTAAGTTAATTTAAGTGTTCATTTAAAGCATAAGAGGAGTAAGTGGCAAGTTGGTTAAGGAGCTTGAAAGGTGGCTTGAGGTTAGAGGTTCGAGTAGCATGTTTAGCATTTTGAAGGTTTATTTTTGAATCCTTGCATTAATGGACGGTCAAACCTTATCATGAATGGATAAGACTTTTTCTTTTATTTTATTTTTGGTTAGTAGACAAAATGGAAAAAGGCAAGTTAGTAGTCATGGTAAAGAATCAAGTAGATAAGGAAAGTTTAGGGGACAAAAGGCTTGATAAATGGGTGTTATTTTGGAAGCTTTTCCATGGTCATTTGACCATGAACCTAGACGACATAAGGGGCTTTAGGGGGATGGTTTAATTGTATTGGAAATTATGGAGTTGATAGGGAAGAATTAAGGAGGAAAAAGGGGAATGGTATGGGCTAATGAGTTGGCCGAATTTTGGTATGACATTAGGGAGGTTTTGGTTGACCAAAAAGTTGTCATTTTGTGCATTTTTCTCCTTGTCCAATATTTTTTTCTCTTAGCCGAAATTGCCTTTTGGCATTTGGTAAAAAGTTTGTTTTGTTTGGCCTTTACATTTTGACCAAATTGATACCTTTATTTTCTTCTTTTCCTCTCAAGTTTACTTTCTTTTGGAACCAAAATATTGTCATCTTTGAAGACATTTACCATTCTTTCTTTCCTCTCTAAGTGCCGAATCCATCTTTCACCAAAAGCATTCTCTCTCATTTTCTTTTTCTTTTTCATTCTATTTCTCTCTTCTCTTTTCCTCTCATAACCGAAATTATCCTATACCTTTTTCATCATTTTTTTGTTCTTTTCTTTCTTTTGTTAAAGCCGAAATCATCATTCTTTTTCTTTTAAGTTGTTAAGGCCGAATTTCTTGATAGTTCAAGTAGGAGGGTAATCGATCATCGTGTTTCGGGTAAGGTCTTTTCTATCAATCGTTTCTTCTTTATTTTTCTTTAGATTAATCGATTTTAGGAATCTAATTCTCTTATTTCTCCGTGGCTAAACCTTTGAAGGAAGATTTTCGGGGTTTTCTTGTAGTCAACGTTAGGGAGAGATCATTCGAGTTTGAAGAATCCAGGGTAAGGGACAATGATATTCGGCCTAAGGCCATATCTTTTTAGTGAAAACCGATTTCTCACATAGTGATATGTAGGTTTTGTCGACGTGTAGGCAAGAGTTGGAAATCCTAAGTTTCTATCGCTCTTTGTGTTTGCAAGGTGTGTAACTTATACTAAACTTCTAATAGATTAATAGCTTTATTGATAAAAAATGTGTTTATAAAGAAATATAAATGATTATGGCTTCGGGTACCATTCAATGGTACGGTGAATTGAGGTACGTTATTCCTTCGTACTATGTATGATTTTAATATGAAACATATTCGATATTTGATTATGATTTTTGGGATAATGTACAAGGCATGATATTTGCATCATTAATAATGCTATATGCATAATATGAAATGTGTCTGATTCCGATATGATTATGGGGTATATGGCATGATAACGAAATAATATGTTATTGCATGGGCATATGGGTAATATTGAAAGGGGAAGTGTTCCGGTGGTTTTACCACATTATCCGGTGACTTCGGTCACGATATTATGAATCCGGTGACTTCGGCCACGATATTATGAATCTGGTGACTCTGTCACGATTATCTGGTGGCTATGCCACGATTATAAGGGCGATGTGCATGTTGACTGCAGCAACTGCCTTCGATGGTGTGTAGCGGATGGAGGGTCGATTTAGTAATCCCCACGGTGTGATTGGCTGGTACGGGTGGTGTGTAGCGGATGGATATCTAGGTTGGGCTCGAGATTGCATTTCATTTTACATGTACATATGAATATCTGATTTACTATATTATGGGCTTATGGCTAAATGTGATTTTAAATGGGCTTTATTGCTATGATCGATTGGACTTTTAGTGTATTGTTACACATTGAGTCTATGGACTCACCCTTTTATGGGATATCGTTTCAGGTGGTACACAATGATTAGGACCGGGTTCAGCGTGGACTACGTGGTGGCCATTGCTCAATTTAATTCGGTTTTCCTTATTATTTAAATTATTACGTTTCTTATATATATTTGAGATTTAAATTTGGGATATGTTTTTGTAATAAGGCCGCCATTAGCTATGTTTTCTTTTACATTTTAATTTATATTCCGCTACAATCAACTTTAATTAAATTACTTAAATATTTTCGATAATCGTATATTAAAAATAAGTTACAAATTGATTTTTAACAAGTACATATTTCAAATACTTTCTCTTACTCTAATGAAAATTTCATGTTTTACCAAAACGACAAAACGAGTTTTTATCGAGAAGCATACCAGATCCGGTCAAGCTTGTGGACCGGGTTTGGGGTGTTTCAGTTAGTGCTCGGGTTGCCTCCCGAGAAGCGCTTGTTTAGAGTCATAAGCTAGACTTTCCTCGTATTCACAAAAAACATGGTGGTTTAAAAGTTTGAATATCTTCCCTCATGCTATCATTTCTATTCTCACTATAAAGTTTAAGTCAAGAAGTGTTTACCTTAAAAGTGCCGAATGTTGATTTGCTTGCATCGACTATTCCGTTTGGGAAGATATTTTATACCTCAAGAGGAATTTCTTCTTTCGTGTTCAGGTCTGATGTGATGATGCGAGGATCTGCTTTATCTAATAGTACCTGGTCTCCTATTTTGAAGTGGATTGTTGTTCCTATGAGCTCTTCTGGGGGCTCCTTCGGTTTTACTTTGTGTGGTTCCGGTTCCTCTTTAAAGTGTGTCTTCCACTCTTCTAATTTATCGATCTTAAGGCTTCGTTCCTTATATAATTCTTCCTTGTTGGCACGAGGTCTGTGATTCGGCTCAGGTTTGCAACCTTGTGGTGTTTCCTGAAAAGAAGGGTTAACCAAAGGGTTATTAATAGAATTTACATTCTCACCTTGGTTACTTGATGTTCTAGTTGAGTCGAGGGCTTGAAGAGTGACTGTCTCCTCGCCTACACAAAGTATAAGTTTGTCTACATCAACATCGATTTTAGTTCTGGCAGTTGCTAAGAATGGTCTTCCTAAAATTAGGGGGATCGTGTTGTCCTCATCCATGTCTAAAACGACGAAGCCTACTGGGAATAAGAATTTATCAATTTTTACAAGAACATCTTTGATAATACCCCTAGGAATTCTAACAGTTTTATCAGCTAATTCAATGCTTATCCTAGTTTGTTTGGGTTTCCCTAGACCTAGCTGTTTAAACAAATTATAAGGCATGACATTTATGCTTGCCCCTAAATCAGCTAAGGCATTATCGACAGTTAAACTACCAATTAAACATGGAATTGTAAAACTCCCTGGATCTTTTAGCTTTCGCGGTAGTCTATTCTGTAACATTGCTGAGCATACTGCGTTTAATTCCACATGTGGCTTCTCGTCTAACTTACGCTTGTTCGTCAAGAGTTGTTTTAAAAATTTCCTTGAATCTGACATCTGTGAAAGAGCTTCAAGAAGAGATAAGTTTATATGTAATTTCTTTAAAAGTTTAAGAAACTTACCAAACTCTGTATCGTCTCTTTTCATCACTCCGGGATAAGGAATGTGAGGTTGGTACTTTTTGATTACCTATTTTGGCTTTTCTTGTGTTACCTCAATTTTACCTTTCTTTACCTCGTTTTCTTGAAATGGATTGGATTCATCTAACCCTATACTATCATGAGCTGTGATGGCTTGGATTTGCTCCTTTGGGTTAATCTCAGTGTTGCTTGGTAGACGCCCTTGCGGTCGTTCGAAAATCTCTGATCGAATTTCAGAAACTATCTTAGTAAGTTGTCCAACTGACTTAGTAAGTTCCCCAACTTGGCTTTCGATCCCTTTGATTGATGCATGTTGATTATCGAGTGTCGTCTCAGTTTGTTGAAGACGGGTATCTGTGGGTGCCATGAATTTTGTCAGCATCTCTTCAAGGCTCGGCCTCTTTTCCTGTGGATAGGGCTGATTTTGAAAATTTTGAGGAGGTTGTTGTCTTTGATTTCCTTGATTTCCTTGACCTCCCCATGAAAAATTTTGGTGGTTCCTCCAACCTGGATTATAAGTATTACTATACGGGTTATTATTAGATCTGAAATTATTACCTATATAGTTCATCTGTTGCTTTCTGTGACCAGTTGGTCGGGTGGGTACTCAGGATTCGCCACAGTTCCACTTGCGTCGCACTGCATTACTAGATGTACTTGCGAAGAACACAAACTATCAAGCTTTTTATTCATCATCTCTACCTGTGTTGATAGCATGGTTACTGCGTCGAGGTTGAAAACTCCGGCTGATTTTGTTGGTTTTGTCCTTGTAACCTACCACTGATAGTTATTCAGTGACATCTCTTCAATAAACTCGTAGGCTACTTCAGGAGTTCTGTTGTTCAGGGTTCCATTGGCGGCTGAATCAATTATTTGCCTCGTTAAGGGGTTCACACCGTTATAGAAAGTTTGGACTTGGAGCCACAAGGGTAAACCATGGTGTGGACACCTTCTCAAGAGATCCTTGTATCTCTCCCATGCGTCGTATAATGTCTCTAAATCCATCTGCACAAAAGAAGAGATATCATTCCATAATTTGGCCATTTTGGCCGGTGGGAAATATTTTAATAGAAATTTTTCGGTCATTTGATCCCATGTAGTGATCGACCCTCGTGGTAACGAGTTTAACCACTGTTTAGCTTTATTCCTTAATGAAAAGGGAAATAACTGAAGGCGTATGGCATCGTCTAAACCATCAAATTGAAAAAATTGTTAAATCATTTGTATAGTGTTAGGCTTTAATTCAAAATTATTAGCAGCTATAGCAGGCCTAACGATACTCGATTCTGCTCCTGTTAAATGAGGTTTAGCATAATCATACATAGTACGCGGAGCATTATTTTCTGCCACATCTTGTGGTGGTGGATTATTCTCGTCCATCCTTTCAGTAGGATTGGATCTACCTTTTCGCTCTTCTTCTGTGTAATTTAGGGCTCGCCTAATTTCTCTACGATTCCTACGAGCGGTAGCTTCAATATCACTGTTGTATACTAATGGTCCTCTCGAGTTCCTTCTAGTCATAAACTAGAGGTACCTACTAGGGAAAAGAAAGAAAGAAAATTTAGCAAAATCAAAATTTAACCTAAAATACAAGTAAATTGCGGAAAATAAAAATAATGGCTAAAGTAATAAAAATAGAGCTTTCTTAATATTTTAGTTCCCTGGCAACGGCGCCAAAAACTTGATCGTCGAATTCAGAGTTTTAAATTTATAATGAGAATGATCGAACCTAGAAACTAATTCTGACAATGATTTTGAGGCAAGCGCACCTATCGACGAGTTGTATAGTTAAGGCAAGACCGGAATGTCGAACCCAAAGGAACTAAAAGTACTAATACTAACTTTCTTTTTATTATCTAGCCTAAAATAATTGAAGTTGTTGTTTAATCTAAATTTAAATATTTACTAAGCTAAAGACGCAAAGACAAAAAGAATGTATTGGGGAAATACTGTTGGGAAAACTCAGTTGATTAAGATGATACCCTTAGGAAGAATCCACCTAGACTTCACTTGTTATCTAACACTGAACCAGACGATGCATTCACTTGACTCGATCCGTAAGATTCCCTAAGTTATATTAAACCCTCTCTCGAGGCCAATAACGTCTAACTCTAGGTTAATTAATTAAAATCTCTTTCTAATTAAAACCCTCAGAAAACGATAACAAGATCCGTCTTAGGTTTCATCCCCTTTAGGTATCTGAAGGGTTTAGTTCATAACAATAAAAGAACACATCTTAAAAGAAATGATAAAACAAAACATAAGAAATCCCTAAAACCCCCTGAAGGAATTGAAGGAGAGATCCGCCGTTGATCGCTGGAATTAGAGTCTTAAAATTTATAAAGAGAATGATCGAACCTGTAAACTAACTCTGACAATGATTAAAGGCAAGTGTACCTATCGAACAGTAGTATAGCTTAGGCAAGACCGGATTGTCAAACCCAAAGGAACTAAAAGTACTAATACTAACCTTCTTTTTATTATCTAGCCTAAAATAAGTAAAGTTGTTTAGACTTAACTACTACTAAGTTAAAGACGCAAAGACAAAAAGAATGAATTGGGAAATAACTTGAGGGAAGACTTAGTTGATTTAAGACGATACCCTCAGGAAGAATCCACCTAGACTTCACTTGTTATCTAACACTGAACCATATGATTTATTCACTTGACTTGATCCGTAGGACTCCTTAATGTATATTAAACCCTCTCTCGAGGCGAATAATGTCTAACCCTAGGTTAATTAACGGAAATCTCTTTCTCACTTAATAACCACCTAGAATAGCAGTAAATCGATCTATGGATAGCAGTAAATCGATCTATGGATTCCCATATTAGTTTTCACCCTAATCCGACAAAATCTCGTCACCCTATCTCTAGGCGCGCGAACGACTCCGCTTTAATTATGCTAGATCTATTCTTAAGCAGGGACTTTTGTCAATATCTTGGAAACATTAACACAAGAATTAAGCACACATAATTAAGAACAAATCAAGTATTTATCTTATAGTTCAGAAAATAATAACAAGATTCATCTAGGTTTCATCCCCTTCAGGTATCTGAAGGGTTTAGTTCATAACAAATAAAGAAAACATCTCAGAAGAAAAGATAAAACAAAACATAAGAAATCCCTAAAACTCCCTGAAGAATTGAAGGAGAGATCCGCCATCTTGAGTGGAATCCCAGCTTCTAGAGATGGATCAACTGGCTATCCTCGAGTGATTCCCACAACTCTGACCTTTTCGGCTTGGCTCCTTGGCCTAGCTAACCGCCCTCCTCTCAGGTAACACTTAGGGGGTTTATATAGGCTCTTGGAATGTGTTTCTTTGCCCCAAAGTATCCAAATCCGAATGAAATTGCTTTTTGCCACGATAGGGACACGGCCATGTCACACGCCCGTGTGACTAGTCTTCAAGCCGTGTTCAGACTTCTTTAATGAGGCACGGCCATGTGACTCGGGGGTAAGGCCGTGTTCTAGATGATCCATTTGGCAGGCCATGTGGGCTTAAGTCCAGGCCATGTGGATTTCGTGATATGGCCCATTTACTCCGTTTTGGGCCCGCTTTATGTTATTTTCATCCTCGTGTGCTTTCTTGGGTATAAGACATGAAAAGAAAGGATTAAAAGCACCTTTTTATATCAATCGAGGCTTAAATCATCCAAAAGCATACTAAATGTGGGATTAAAATATGTTGCTTTTACGGTTTATCAAATACCCCCACACTTAAGCTTTTGCTTGTCCTCAAGCAAAATTCTCAACTTACAATTAAAACAAACTTTCCATGATTCATAATTCCTACCAATAATGTCTCATCATAATTCATAGATAATTTATACATGGATGAGTTAACTCGAAGAGTCCTAAAGATTCAAACAGTCAAAGTCATATATTTGTAGCATAAAAACGTAGGTGTTTCCCCTTATCTAAATAATTACCTTTGATTCAAAATCGACAAGGATTGACATCCTCAATAAAGATTCACTCAAATCACTCGAGGTGTTTAAGGTTCAAAATTAAGCTCTCAGAAGTCGAACCTGAAAAGTTAATCCTGTAGGCTTGCCTGAAAATCAAATCTCCACCACTGTAATATGAGATGATACACAAATCAAAAGGTCTTTAACAGGGTTGTAACGGGGCTAGGGTTAAAGGTGTGGATAAAGGCTGAATTAGAAGGTTAGAATCGAGACTGACTTGACAAATTGCCTAACTAAAAAACTTGAACTAATCCTAAATAATTACATCAATTGAAAACTAATAATACGAGCTTTTTCCTGACGATGTGGAATTTCAACATGTAAGCTCACTTAGTAGAACTGATACTGAATATACTTCGGTTTTTTTTATTATTATTTAAGAACAAATCATAAAAGATGAATTCAATTACTGAACTAATTTAATTAGGTAACTTAATCAAATCATATCTCTATCAAAGGGTAGTCAAAAGGAATGGTGATAACAAATACAAAAGGGTTTTGGGTTAATAGTAGCTGATGAGTCAATAAAAAGGGTTGTTAGGATCAACGGGGTTCACTAGAAGTTAAATTATGGAGGTAGGCTTTTTAGTGGAGTGAGTGAGTTAAATCCTAGGTGCCTTTATCATCTCTGTATATCAAATCATAGATGTGGTCTCAACATGTATAATCGAGGCAAGTTCTAGAATAACAGTTTATAGTTGACACACTGATAATCAATAAAGTGAGCATGGAAAAGAATATATGCTCTAATAGGCTCAAAATCTCATAAAAATTATAGGTGTTTTGACATCAACCTTGTAAATTTCAAACTTCCAGATAATATTCAGATTCAGCTCAACAACCTAGCAAAGATTTTAATTCTGAAAAATTAGACTTATCATGCTCGATTCTCTAATATTCTTCTAATTTAATCATCAATGCACAATTAACTATGACTTAATCTAAAACATATTAATAAAAATCATAAACTATCAGAAATTTCATTCTAATTAGTAATATGAGGAAATTACTTAAAAACAAGACTAAATTCATGGATTTGAGAATAATGAAGAAAGTTAGGCCGGATTTGAGAATAATGCAGAAAGTTAGGCCCTTTCTTCAAATAAATATTCACCCCCGACACTTAAGATGTACATTGCCCTTAATGTACAAAGACAGATATAAAATTTAAGAAAGAGGGAGAGGTAAAACTTTCTGAATTAAGGATGAGATCCCGGAGTTGGAGGAGTCGGTCTGGATGATGATCCTGAGGTAGATGAAGAAATTGGGGAGCTCGTAAATAGTTAGCCAGGAGTTATTAAGAAACTTTTAAAATAAACGAAATATATAACTAAAAACAAGAAAGAAAAAGGAAAGGAGACTAAGAAGGAAAATAAACTAAGACTGGAAGATAAAAGGACTTGAGAATCATTATTGGTAGATGGTTTGTGAGGTAGGTGTGACTTCTAAGGTGACGGAGGTGCTGCCGGTGGCGGAAGTGGCGTGATTCCCAAACAGCCTTTACAACCTAATACTAAGAAATTAAAATATATTAAACTAGATTAAGCATAAGATTGTCAAAGAGAAGGAAATTAGAGCAAAAGAGAAAAGAAAAATAAAAACTAAATGGTCTCAAAGACCCTTGGCTTGTTGTTTGGATGAAGCGGCCAACATGAGCTTATGTATAGGGGTCACCCTTGGTCAGATTATGCTTGGCTTCTTGCTCTTCTTCGACATGGTTTTGGTGTAGCGTAAGGGTTGGAGAGACTTGTTATGGACCTGAGGATAGGGAATAAGAAAAGAGGTGGGAAGTAGAAGAATGGGGAGGGGGTTGGTGTTTAAATAGGGCGTGTCGATGCACACGGCGACTTAGCACGGTCGTGTGTCTAGGCGTGTTGTTTCTCCATGCCCGTTTTTCAGCGGCCACGCTCGTAGGGCACAACTCAGTATGTTGGCATGGTTTTAAGGCACGGGCGTGTTTTGCCCATGGCTTGTAAGTCAGTAGCTTCACACGGTTGTAGGGCACGGTCGTGCCACTTTGTCGGTGCCCGTGGGGGAGTGGTTGGATCCGTGACGTCGAGAATTAGGTGGGATTTGATTCGAACTGCCTCTGCTATGTCAGTATGGGGATTCTGGTGGTCCACACGGCCACGGCCACGGCCGTGTGTAAGGCCGTGTGGCTTGGAAATCTGCATTTTTGTGTTAGTTTAAAACTAAATTTTCAGAAAAGAAGGAAAGAAAGCAAAATGTGAAACTACATTGGGTTAGTGCTCAGGTTGCCTCCTGAGAAGCACTCGTTTATAGTCTTAAGCTAGACTTTCCTTGTAAAAAAATCAGGGAGGTTTAAAGGTTTGAATATCTTCTCTCATGCTTACAATTCTATTTTCTTGATAAAATTTAAGTCGAGAAGCGTTTACCTTAAAAGTGTCAAATGTTGGGTTGCTTACCTCGACTGTTCCGTGTGGGAAGATTTTATGTACCTTTAGAGGAATTTCTTTGTTTACTTTCAGGTCTGATGTGGTGATACAAGGGTCGGCTTTGTCTAACAGCACCTGGTCTCCTATTTTGAAGTGATTCGATGTTCCTATGAGCTCTTCTGGGGGCTCCTTAGGTTTTACTTCATTTCGTTCTTGTTCCTCTTTGATTTGTGTTTCTTGCTCTTCTGAGTTGTCAACCTTAAGGCTTTGTTCCTCTTGTAATTTTTCTTTATTGGTGCTAGGTTCATGATTCGGCTCAGGTTTGTATCCTTGTAGTGTTTCCTACGATGAAGGTTGCACAAATTGATTATCAACTGAATTGACTTTCTTACCTTCATCAATTGTTGTCCTGGCCAAGTCAAGAGCTTGAAGACTGATTGATTCGTCACCTACACAAAGTATAAGTTCTCCTGTTGCAACATCAATTTTAGTCTTGGCAGTTGCTAGGAAGGGTCTTTCTAAAATTAAGGGGATTGAATTATCCTCATCCATGTCTAAGACAACAAAATCTACTGGGAAAACAAATTTATCGATTTTGACAAGAACATCTTCGATAATGCCCCTAGGAATTCTAACAGTTTTATCAGCTAATTGAATACTCATCCTAGTTTGTTTGGGCTTCCCTAGACCTAGTCGTTTAAACAATGTATAAGGCATGACATTTATACTTGCCCCTAAATCAGCTAACGCATTATCAACATTTAGTCTACCAATTAAACAAGCAATAGTAAAACTCCCTGGATCTTTTTGCTTCTGCGGTAGTCTATTCTGTAACATTGCTGAGCATACTGCGTTCAATTCCATATGTGGCTCTTCATCTAATTTGCGTTTATTCGTTAATAGCTGTTTTAAAATTTTCCTCGAATCTGGCATCTAAAAAAGAGCTTCAAGAAGAGGTAAGTTAATATGTAATTTCTTTAAAAGTTTAAGAAACTTGCCAAACTGTTTTTCTGTATCATCTCTTTTTATTGCTTTGGGGTAAGGTATGCGAGGTTGGTATTCTTTGATTTTTGGTTTTGGCTTTTCCTGTGTTGCCTCAACTTTTCCTTCATCTACCTCGTTCTTTTGTATTGGATTAGGTTTGTCTACCCCTGTGCTATTATGAGCTATGATGGTTTCGATTTGCTCCTTTGGGTTAATCTCAGCGTTACTCGGTAGACGTCCTAGCAGTCGTTCGGACGTTAACTTTGCAAGTTGTTCGACTGCTTTAGTGACTTCCCCTACTGACTTAGTAAGTTCCCCGATTCGGTTCTTGGTCTCCTCAACCGATGTTTGTTAACTTTTAAGTGTTTTCTCAGTATCTTGGAGACGATTTTCTGTGCTTGCCATGAATTTTGTCAGCATCTCTTCAAGGTTTGGCTTATTCTCTTACAGATATAGCTGATTTTGGAAATTTTGAGGAGGTTGTTGTCTTTGATTTCCTTGATTTCCTTGACCTCCCCATGAAAAATTTGGGTGGTTCCTCCAACCTGGATTGTAAGTATTACTATAAGGATTATTATTGGATCTGAAATTATTACCTATATAGTTCATCTGTTCGCTCTCTGCGCCCAGTTGGTAGGGTGGGTACTCAGGATTCGCCATAGTTCCACTTGCGTCGCATTGCATGACTGGGTGTACCTGCGAAGAACACAAACTATCAAGCTTTTTATTTATCATCTCTATCTGTGTTGATAGTGTGGTCATTGCATCGAGGTTGTAAACTCCAGCTGATTTTGTCGGTTTAGTCCTTGTCACTTGCCACTGATAATTATTCAGTGACATCTCTTCAATGAGCTCATAGGCTGCTTCAGGAGTTCTGTTGTTCAAGGTTCCACCGGCGGCTGAATCAATTAATTACCTCGTTGAGGGGTTTACACCGTTGAAGAAAGTTTGGACTTGGAGCCATAAGGGTAAACCATGGTTTGGACACCTTCTCAAGAGATCTTTGTATCTCTCTCATGCGTCGTATAATGTCTCTAAATCCATCTGCACAAAAGAAGAGATATCATTCCGTAATTTGGCCGTTTTGGCTGGTGGGAAATATTTCAATAAAAATTTTTCGATCATTTGCTCCCATGTAGTGATTGACCCTCGTGGTAACGAGTTTAACCACTGTTTGGTTTTATTCCTTAATGAAAAGGGAAATAACCGAAGATGTATGGCATCATCTGAAACGCCATTTATTTTGAAGGTATCACAGAACTCTAAAAAATTAGCTATATGAGTGTTTGGGTCTTCGTCCTGTAAACCATCAAATTGAACAAATTGTTGAATCATTTGTATTGTGTTAAGCTTTAATTCAAAATTATTAGCAGCTATAGCAGGCCTAACAATACTCGATTCTTCTCCTGTTAAATGCGATTTAGCATAATCAAACATAGTAAGTGGAGCATTGTTTTCTCCCACATCATGTGGTTGTGGATTATTCTCGTCCATCCCTTTAGTAGGATTGGATCTGCCTTCTTGGTCTTGCTCTGTGTAATTTAGGGCTCGCCTGATTTCCCTATGAGTCCTACGAACGGTAGCTTCAATTTCACTGTCGTATACTAGTGGTCCTTTCGGGTTCCTTCTAGTCATAAACTAGAGGCTCCTGCTAGGAGAAGAAAGAAAGAAAATTTAGCAAAATCAAAATTTAACCTAAAAAAATAAAAATAAAAGTAAATTGCGAAAAATAAAAAATAATGGCTAAAGTAATAAAAATAGAGTTTTCTTAATATTTTAGTTCCCCGGCAACGGCGCCAAAAACTTGATTGCTGGAATCAGAGTCTTAAAATTTATAAAGAGAATAATCAAACCTGCAAACTAACTCTGACAATGATTAAAGGCAAGTGTACCTATCGAAAAGTAGTATAGCTTAGGCAAGACCGGATTGTCGAACCCAAAGGAACTAAAAGTACTAATACTAACCTTCTTTTTATTATCTAGCCTAAAATAAGTGAAGTTGTTTAGACTTAACTACTACTAAGCTAAAGACGCAAAGACAAAAAGAATGAATTAGGAAATAACTTGAGGGAAGACTCAGCTGATTTAAAACGATACCCTCAGGAAGAATCCACCTAGACTTCACTTGTTATCTAACACTGAACCATATGATTTATTCACTTGACTTGGTCTGTAGGACTCCCTAATGTATATTAAACCCTCTCTCGAGGCGAATAACGTCTAACCTTAGGTTAACTAACGGAAATCTCTTTCTCACTTAATAACCCCCTAGAATAGTAGTAAATCGATCTATGGATTCCCATATTAGGTTTCACCCTAATCCGGCAAAATCTCGTCATCCTATCTCTAGGCGCGCGAACGACTCCGCTTTAATTATGCTAGATCTATTCTTAAGTTGGGACTTTTGCTCCTCCACCTAAGAACATATGACTTGAGTCAATATCCCGGAAACATTAACACAAAAATTAAGCGCACATAATTAAGAACAAATCAAGTATTTATCTTATAGTTTAGAAAATAATAACAAGATTCATCTAGGTTTCATCCCATTCAAGTATCTGAGGGGTTTAGTTCATAACAAATAAAGAAAACATCTCAGAAGAAAAGATAAAACAGAACATAAGAAATCCCTAAAACTCCCTAAAGGAATTGAAGGAGAGATCCGCCGTCTTGAATGGAATCCCGGCTTCTAGAGATGGATCAACTGGCTATCCTCGAGTGATTCCCACAATCCTGACCTTTTCGCCTTTTCTCCTTGGCCTAGTTAACCGCCCTCCTCTCAGGTAACACTTATGGGGTTTATATAGGTTCTTGGAATGTGTTTCTTCGCCCCCAAAGTATCCAAATTCGAATGAAATTGCTTTTTGCCATGATAGGGACACGGCCATGTCACGCACCCGTGTGACTAGTCTTCAAGCCGTGTTCGGACTTCTTTAATGAGGCACGACCGTGTGACTTGGGGGTAAGGCCGTGTTCTAGATGATCCATACGGCACAGCCGTGTGGGCTTAACTCCAGGCCATGTGGATTTCGTGATATGGCCCATTTACTCTGTTTTGGGCCCGTTTTATGTTCTTTTCGTCCTCGGGTGCTTTCCTAGGTATAAGACATGAAAAGAAAGGATTAAGATCACCTTTTTATATCAATCAAGGCTTAAATCATCCAAAAGCATACTAAATGTGGGATTAAAATATGTTACATTTACAGTTTATCAGCCGTCTTAAGTAGAATTTCGGGTTATTGAGATGGATCAACTGGCTATCTTCGAGTGTTTCCCACAAATCTGACTTTTTCAGCTTGGCTCCTTGGAATAGCTAACCGCCTTCTTTTAGGTTATACTTAGGGGGTTTGTATACGCTTTCGAAATAGGTTTCTTTGCCCCTAAGTATCCTTTTCCGAGTGAAACTCTTCTTTCCAGCGACAGGGACACGGCCATGGCACACGCCCGTGTGAATCGACTTTAGGCTGTGTTCGGATTTTTTTAATGAGGAACGGCCGTGTGAATCAGGATCAGGCCGTGTTCTAGTTTATCAGGGAGGCACGGGCGTGTGGGCTTAAGTCCAGGCCGTGTCGATTTCCACTTTGGCCCAATTTGGTCTGTTTTAGGCCCATATCTTGTTCTTTCCATCCTCCAGTGCTTTCCTGAGTATAAGACATGAAAAGAAAGGATTAAGAGCACCTTTTTACACAAATCAAAGGATAAATCATCCAAAAGTATGCTAAATGTGGGATTAAAATATGTTACTTTTACGGTTTATCATTTACCAAAACTTAATATAGCGGAAGCCTTTATTGTTATAGTTTGAAAACGCAATTGTGTTTTTAGAAAAACCATTGTTTGCTTAAAACCGTCGTTTTAATAAAGCAAATTTTACCAAAGTAATTGAAATGACAACATACAAAATTTAACAATTAAAAACCAAACAGTCCAGAAAGTCCCCAAAAATTACAACTCTCAAATAGTCCAAAATTTAAAATGAACCAAAAGTACTAAATCTAACTATTTTACGACATTGTGGTCACCATTGTGTCTCCGCCGCACCGATCCGCCTAAGTCTATGGATTACCTGATAGAACAAACAAACAGATGTGAGTTTACATAAACTCAGTGTATAACCTAGTAGAATTAAGCATGATATCATACAGAATCATATACATAACCAAAAGCAGATACATATACAGACTCGTGTCCTTTTCAGATACATAAACTGAATCAGATATAGATATGCAAAATCCTATCCCCATCCTCTACACACCATCTCCGACCATCCCATTGCACCATGTGCGGTTAAGAACACCCACCCATCCCTACACACCACGGCATGTCATTAAGACACATATCAGATAGAATATGCAGCCAAGTTGCCAGAATATAGGCATTTAACCCCGTTCAGACCACTTCCTCCGCATATACAAATCTCACATCAAAACAGATACAAAGCATACGTATAGAATTAACAGGTAAACCATGCTTAACATGATTATACAAATAGATAACATATATACATAGCATAAACATGCTTAGAGCAGTAATTCAGTCTAACAGATTATATAGTTTTTAGGTTTAGTTAGCCTTTACCAACCCTATGGTAGGACCACAGTCGATTAGGATGACCCGTTCGACCCTACGAAAAATTTCAGTAAAATGGGCCCACATGCCCGTCTGGCCCACATGTCCAGATTGGCCTTGCCCGTGTGGCCCACACTGCCACACTTGAGCCACCACACGGTCGTGTACTCATAGACGGCCTACCTCACGAGTGACCACACGCCCGTTTGGCGTCAATAGTGTAGTTTTTCGGCTTTCACCGAGTCTCATTTTTCTACGTTTCAGGTACACACATGGTATCGATTTGATGGAAAACCACTCCTAAGCCTTCCGAAACCTAAAAACAGCGTATCCAAATGCCCGATTTCAATTACACCCTAGAAACTCTAACGAAAAATTCCACAAACGAAAACTCATAATATCCGACAACACATTCAAATACTTACCGGTAATGAAAAGAATCCTCCCTAAAGCTCAAATCGTTGCAGGAGTACCAGTAGAATCTTGACCTTCCCCTAATTAAAAAATCAACTACAAACCTCCATCAAAACCCAGCCATGAAACAACAAAATAGTGGTAGAACACTACTTACCGAGCGAACGCAATCAACCGTTGGACGAAATAAGACAATTAAAAATCGAAAAGGAGAGGCAAAATTTCGGCAAAGGGGATGAGGAAAACAGAACGTCAAAAAAAAGTTGAAAGTATTTTGAAAAAGAAAATTAAAAAAATAAAAATAAAATAATTGATATATACCACAATCCCCTAATTATCTCCACTAACCCACTAATAAGAATTCCAACCACACTGAAACACTTGGGTAGAACCGAGCAAAAATAAATACCTATGCTTGCGCAGGTACTCGAACATAGAACCTCCAACACACCAACACCCTTACCACTTAAACCAGTAGGCTCATTCTGATATGAAATTATAGATAAATTAATATAAGCCACTGAACAAAGATAGGGCTTAATTCCAAAAATAACATAATTTGCTAAAGGTTGGGCTTGAACTTGGGACCTCTCACACACACCCAGAACACTTAACCACTGAAGCAGATACACAGTTGTGTCACATTTTTTCAGAAACTGAATATAATATTTAGGGCATTACAACTCTACCCCATAAAAGAAATTTTGACCTCGAAATTTACCTGGTCCGAATAGATGAGGATACTGCTGACGCATCGAGTCCTCAGGTTCCCACGTTGCCTCCTCTGTGCCATGATTCCGCCACAGAACCTTTACGAACAGAATGGACTTCCTCCTTAGAACCTTAATGTCTCGGTCTAGAATCTAAACTGGCTCCTCCTCAAAGGTCAAGTCTAGTCTGACTTCGATCTCCACAACCGAGATAACGTGAGATGGATCAAAGCGATACCGCCTCAACATCGAGACATGGAACACATCGAGGATACGATCCAACTCTGAAGGTAACTCTAACTGATATGCGACCGGTCCCACACGCTTTAAAATCTGATACAGCCCGATAAACCTAGGGCTTAACTTGCTTTTATGACCGAATCTCAGAACTTTCTTGCATGGAGAGACCTTAAGAAAGACGAAGTCCCCTAAAGAATATTCAATATCTCTCTTCTTCAGATCCGTATAAGACTTCTGTCTATCGGAAGCTGCTTTCAGAAGATCCCGAATTAGTTGAACCTTATCCTCAGTCTCAGAAACCAACTCAGGACCCAAAATCCGACGCTCGCCCAACTCAGTCCAACATAGCGAAGTGCGACACTTACGACCATATAAAGCCTCGTAAGGTGCCATCTAAATACTAGCCTAGAAATTGTTATTGTAGACGAACTCAGCTAGTAGTAGATAATCCTCCCAACTACCTAGGAAATCAATCACACAACTCCGAAGCATATCCTCCAATATCTGAATCACCCTCCTGGATTGACCATCAATCTGAGGGTGGAACACAATACTGAAGTCCAACCTCGAACCCAAAGCCTCATACAACTTTTTTCAAAACCGAGATGTGAAGCGAGGATCCCTATTAGAAATGACCGAAATAGGTACCCCATGCAGTCCCACAATTTCTGAAATGTAGAGCTTCGCTAGCTTCTGTAGAGAATAGTCCTTTCGAACCAAAATGAATGAGCAGACTTGGTCAACTGATCCACAATGACCCAAACAGAATCCTTCTTAGTGGGTGTCAAGGGCAACCCACTAACGAAGTCCATCATCACACGTCCCCATTTCCATAGGAAAATCTTAACTGGCTGCAACAAACTCGAAGGCAACTGATGCTCAGCCTTAACTTGCTGACACGTCAGACAATGAGCAACTAAATTAGTAACCTCATGCTTCAAACTCAACCACCAGTATAGTTCACGAAGATCACAATACATCTTATTACCACCGGGATGCATAGCATAAGGGCTACTATGCGTCTCCCTCAGAATCGATTGCCTCAAACTAGAATCATTCGGCACAAAGATCTGACCTCAAAAACATAACACACCATTACAATTCAGCCCAAAATCTAAAGTACTACCACTTTCAATCTGACGGAACCTTAAACCCAAAGTCTTATCCCCTAACAGCTTATCTCGAATCTAGTCAATCCAAGTCAGCTTAACTTGCAACTCGGCCAACAGACTCCCATCATCAAAAAAACTAAGGCGAGCAAACATTTCCCTCAAATCAGACATCGCCCTCCGACTTAAAGCATCGGCCACTACATTGGCCTTACCAAGGTGATAATCTATCATGCAGTCATAACCTTCGAGCAGCTCAATCCATTGATGCTGCCTAAGATTCAACTCCTTCTGAGTAAGAAAATACTTGAAGCTCTTATGATCAATGTAGATAATACACCTCTCACCAAACAGATAGTGCCTCCAAATTTTCAACTCAAAGACCACAGTAGCCAACTCAAGATCATGCGTCAGATAGTTTCCTTCATGTGTCTTAAGCTGACGGGACGCATAAGCCAAAACCTTACCATCCTGTTGATCGTGTGTCAGAGTCTTAGAATTTACATAAAGAATGATCGAGCCTAGAAACTAACTATGACAACGACTTGAGGCAAGTGCACCTATCGAACAGTAGTATAGTTTAGAGGCAAGACCGGATTGTCGAACCCAAAGGAACCAAAAGTACTAATACTAACTTTCTTTTTATTATTTAGCCTAGAATAAAAGTGAATTGTTTTTAATCTAAAATTGACTAACTACTAAGCTAAGGATGCTAAGGCAAAGAGAATGAATTGGGGAAAATACTTGTGGGAAAAACCAATTGATTAAGATAATACCCGAGGAAGAATCCACCTAGACTTCACTTGTTATTTAACTCTAAACCAAACGATTTATTCACTTGACTTGATCCGTAGGATTCCCAAATTTATATTAATACCTCTTTCGAGGCTACTGACGTCTAACCCTAGGTTGATTAATTGAAATCTCTTTCTAATTAAAACCCCTAGAATTGCATTAACTCGATCTATGGACTCCCATATTATGTTTGACCCTAATCCGGCAGATTTTCGTCATCCTATTTCTAAGGATGTGATCAACTCCGCTTAACTATGCTAGATCTACTATTAAACAGGGACTTTTGCTCCACTGCCTAAGCACATCAATACTTGAATCAATATCCTGAAATATCAAAACAAGAATTAAGAACACGTAATTAAGAACAAATTAAGTATTTATCATATAGTTCAGAAAACAATAACAAGATCAGTCTTAGGTTTCATCCCCCTCATGTATTTGAGGGGTTTAGTTCATAATGATAAAAGAATACATCTCAGAAGAAAATATAAAACAAAACATAAGAAAATCCCTAAAAACCCCTAAAGGAATTTGAAGGGAAGATCCTCCGTCTTGAGTACAACTTCGGCTTCTTGAGATTAATCATCTGGCTTTCTTCGAGTAAATCCCACAATTCCTGCCTCTCTGGCTTGGCTCTAAGCCTACCTGGACGCCCCCTTTTAGGTCACACTTAAGGTGTTTATATAGGCTTTCAGAATGTGTTTCTTCACCCCTACGTATCCTAATCCGAGTGAAATTAAAACAAGTCGCGGCAGGGACACACCCGTGGCACATGCCCGTGTAAGTCGAGGCCAGGCCGTGGTTGGGTCTACTAATGGAGGCACGACTGTGTGGCTTGGGCCCAGGCCGTGCGCATTTCGTACTTTGGCCCATTTACTCCGTTTTAGGCTCGTTTCTCATTCTTTTCATCCTTCGGTGCTCTCCTAAGTATAAAGCATGAAATTAAAGGATTAGGAGCACCAAATTCCACAATTCAGGGAAGTGGGATTAAAATATGTACATATTACGGTTTATCAAATACCCCCACATTTAGGCATTTCCTTATCCTCAAGCAAAATTCTCAACTCACAATTAAAATGAACTTTCTCGATTCTTAATATTCATCAATAGTGTTTCATCATAATTCAAAGATAATTCATACATTGATAATTTAAGTAAAAGTGTCTTAAAGATTCAAACAATTAATGTCATAGTTTCTGTAGCATGAAAATATAGGTGTTTTCCCTTACCTAAATAATCACCTTTAAATCAAAATTGACAAGAGTTGATATCCTCACTAAAGATTCACTCAAATCACTCAGAGTGTTTAAGGTTCAAAATTAAGCACTCAAAAGTCGAACATGAAAAGTTAATCCCATAGGCTTGCCTGAAAATCAAATCTCCACCACTGTAAAATGAGATGATACACAAATCAAAAGGTCTTTAAAAAGGGTTGTAATGGGGCTCGGGTTAAAGGTGTGGATAAAGGCTGAATT
Source organism: Gossypium australe (assembly GCA_005393395.2). NCBI lineage: Eukaryota > Viridiplantae > Streptophyta > Magnoliopsida > Malvales > Malvaceae > Gossypium > Gossypium australe. The sequence continues at coordinate 125,146,080 of CM016619.1, forward strand.
AGAGGGTTAGAATCGAGATTGAATTGACAATTTACCTAACTAGAAAAATGAACTAATCTTAAATAATTACATCAATTGAAAACTTGAAAATAATAATACGAGCTTCTTTCTCAATATGTGGAATTTAAACGTATAAGCTCACTTAATCATAAAACTAATAATGAATATACTTCGATTTTTTTTTTAAGAACAAATTAAAAATAATAGGAAAGAACTTTAACAATATAGAACATAGTTAGGCAACTGCTCAAAATCAAATCTCGACAAAAAGGGTAGTCAAGAGAAATGGTGATAACAAATACAAGATGGGTTTTGTGTTAATATCAGTGGGTTAGTCAATAAAAGGGTTATTAGGATCAAAGGGGTTCACTAAGGGTTAATTTTGAGGGTAAGCTTTTAGTGGAGTAAGTGAGTTAAACCCTAAGTGTCTTTATCATTTCAGTATATCAAATCAATGATGTTGTCTTGACATGTATAACCGAAGCAAGTTCTAGAATAACAAATCCATGTTGACTCACCCATAATCAAAAATTGAGCAGGAAAGAATGTATGCTCTAAAAGGCTCAATATCTCAAAAAAATTATGGGTTTTTTATATCAACCTTGTAAGTTTCAAACTTCAAGGTAATAATTAGATTCAGGTAGACAACCTAACAAAATTTTATATTTTTTTTTAAATAGACTCATCATGTTGGATTCTCTAGTCCCCTAAAGTTTAAATCATCACTGCACAATTATCAATGACTTAATCCGAAGAAAATCATGGATCATAGGAAATTTCATTCTAATTAGTAATATGAGAAAATTATTAAAAGACAAGATATCATTCAGGGATTTGAGAATAATGCAAAAAGTTAGGAACTTTTCAAAATAAAATTCACCCCCCACACTTAAGATGTACATTGCCCTCAATGTACAAAGATATATATGGAATTATAAGAGATAGGGAGAGGTGAAACTTCCTGAATTTTGGATGGCTTCCTTGAGTTCGGAGTGGTCGTGGTGTGGTGGCCGCCGACAATCTCTGCGCTAGATGAAGAAATTGGGAAGCTCGTGAAGAATTAGCCAGGAAATAATAAGAATAATTCAAAATATACTAATTATATATTTAAAGAAAAGAGAGATAAAAAGAAAGAAAATATAAAGTAAAATAAAATTAAAAGAAAAGATTAATGGACTGAAAAGTCCTTATCGTTAGATGGTTAGCGAGGTGGGTGTGATTTCTAAGGCCGTAGTGTGTGATTCCCAAGCAGCCTTTAGAACCTAAATCAAAGAAAACGAAATAAAATAGATTAAACTAAGTAAAATAAAAATAAAGAAAAGGAAAATAAAGGAGAAGGGGAAATAAAAAGAAAAGTTAAATGGACTCAAAGGACCTTGTCCTATCGAGTTAATGAAGCGGCCGGCATGAACTTATATAGATCGGTCTCGCAGAGGGAGACTGTGCTAGGATCCTTCCGTTTCTTCGACATGGATATGGTTAGATTAAGAGTTAGGAGAATGAAGAAAGTTGAGAATGAAGGTATGGAAGAAGAAGGGGAGTGGGGCATAGGTGAGAAGGGGAGAAGGGTGGATTTAAATAGAAATTTCAGGTCTGGTACATCCCCACGCCCGTGTACCGTGGGGCGTGTTGAGTCACACGACCGTACCGCACGGTCGTGCGGTGGTTCATTCGTTTCTCCCACGCCTGTGTGCAGGTTGCCATGCCCATGTTTGATAAAATAGTGTCAACCACGGCTGTGTCGCATGGCCGTGGTGTTTAATCGAGGCCCATGACTTGAAGATATTTTTCGTCCTGTTTTGTACTATCTCTACCATGTCAGTACAGAAATCCGTAGTATCCACACAACCACAGCCACGGTCGTGTGTGAGGCTGTGTGTTATGGAAATCTAGACTTTGGTTATTTCGTAGTTAGGTGCTAAAAAGGAAAATTGGAAGTAAAAATAAAAATGTAAAAATTAATGGAATTAGTGCTCGGGTTGTCTCCCGAGAAGCGCTCGTTTAAATTCTTAAGCTAGACTTACCTCTCATTAGCACATTCATGGTGGTTTGAGGAGTTGAAAATCCTTTCTCATGCTATCAGTTCTATTATGGGTGTATGGTTCGAGTTGAGTAGCATTTACTTTAAAAGTACCGAATGTAGGATTACTTACCTCGACTGTTCCGTATGGGAATACATTGAGTACCCTAAAAGGGATTTCTTCGTTCGTATTAAGGTCAGGAGGAGATATTCGATGGTCTATCTTATCTAACTATACCTGATCTCCGATCTTAAATTTGTCTATCCCATGGAATGGCATTTGTTCTACTTCATGTATTCCTAGTTTCTCCTTGAAATGTGTCTTCCACTCGTCTAGTTCATCGATCTGAAGCCTTCCTTCCTCATGAGTTATTTCCTTGTTGGCTTGAGGTCTAGGGTCTGGCTCAGTTGTGTAGTTCCATGGTGCTTCCTGAAAAGAAGGTTTAACCGAATGATCATTTATAGAATTTATGTTCTCACCTTGATTACTCGATGTCCTAGCCGAATCGAGAGCCTGAAGAGTGATTGTTTCGTCACCTACACAAAGTATGAGTTCTCCTACACCGACATCAATTTTAGTTCTGGTAGTTGCTAAAAAGGGTCTTCCTAAAATTAGAGGAATATTATTGTCCTCATGCATGTCTAAAACGATAAAGTCTACTGGGAATACAAATTTATCAATTTTCACGAGAACATCTTCGATTATACCCCTAGGAATTCTAATAGTTTTATCACCTAATTGAATGCTCAGCCTAGTTTGTTTGGGTTTCCCTAAACCTAGTTGTTTAAACATTTTATAAGGCATAACATTTATGCTTGTCCCTAAATCAGCTAAAGCATTATCAACAGATAAACTACCAATTAAGCATGGAATTGTAAAACTCCCTGAATCTTTTAATTTTCGTGGTAGTTTATTTTGCAACATTGCTGAGCACACTGCGTTTAGTTCCACATGCGACTCCTCGTCTAACTTCCGTTTATTTATCAAAAGCTCTTTTAAAAATTTCCTTGAATCTGGCATCTGTGAAAGAGCTTTAAGAAACGATAAGTTAATATGTAATTTCTTTAGGAGTTTAAGGAATTTACCGAATTGTTCGTCTGTGTTGTCTTTCTTCATCGCATCGAGATATGGTATACGAGGTTGGTACTCTTTAATTACCGGTTTTGGCTTATCATGACTTATCTCAACCTTTCCTTCCTCTACCACATTCTCTTGCCTAAATTCTGTTTCATCTAAACTTTCACTATCATGAGCGGTTATGGCTTGAAGTTGCTCCTTTGGGTTAGTCTCAATGTTGCTTAGCAAGCTTCCTTATGGAGGTTCTGATATGATCTTGGCAAGTTATCCTAACTGGTTCTCAATCCCTTGAATCGATGCTTGTTGATTTTTAAGTGTTGTCTTGGTGTTTTGAAAATGAGTTTCTGACACCGCGATGAATTTTGTCAGTATCTCTTCAAGGTTCTGCTTCTTTTCCTGTGGGTAGGGCTGTTGTTGGACATTTGGAGGGGGTTGTTGTCTTTGATTTCCTTGACCACCCCATGAGAAATTGGGGTGATTCCTCCAACCTGGATTATAAGTATTACTATAAGAGTTATTTTGAGGTCTAGAATTATTACCCATATAGTGACATTGCTCGTTTTCAGCGCTCGGGTTGTAAGGTGGATATTCGGTATTGCTCATCCCTCCACCATTCATATCGCACTGCATAACTGCTTGTACCTGCGAAGAACCACACAAACCATCAATCTTTTTATTTAACAGTTCTACCTGGTTTGATAGCATGGTCACTGCGTCGAGGTTGAAAACACTGGCTGCTTTCGTTGGCCTTGTCCTTGTGACTTGCCACTGATAGTTATTCAGTGACATTTCTTCAATGAATTCGTAGGCAGCCTCAGGTGTTTTGTTATTCAGGGTTCCGCTGGCGGCTAGATCAATCAACTATCTAGTTGAGGGGTTCACAATGTTGTAAAAGGTTTGGACCTATAGCCACAAGGGTAATCCATGATGTGGGCACCCTCTCAATAAATCTTTGTATCTTTCCTATGCATCGTAAAATGTTTCTAAATCCATCTAAACAAAAGAAGAGATATCATTCCTCAACTTAGCCGTTTTAGCTGACGAAAAATATTTTAACAAAAAATATTTGGTCATTTATTCCCATGTAGTGATTGATCCTCGTGGAAGGGAATTCAACCACTGTTTAGCTTTATTTCTCAAAGAAAAGGGAAACAACCGAAGACGAATGGCATCATCAGAAACGCCATTTATTTTGAAAGTGTCGCAAAATTCTAGGAAATTCCCCAAGTGATTATTTGGATCTTTATCCTGCAAACCATCAAACTGAACAAACTACTGTATCATCTGAATTGTGTTAGGTTTCAGTTCAAAATTATTTGCAGCAATAGCAGGTCTAACAATACTTGACTCATTTCCTGTTAAATTAGGTTTAGCATAATCATACATAGTTCGAGGAGCATGATTTTCGGCCACCTCTGGAGGTAGCGGATTACTCTCAGCCATCTCTTCGGTAGTATTAATTTTGTTTTCTTGCTCTTCTTGTATGTACTGTAGGCTTCTCTTTATTTCTCTTCAGTTTCTGCGAACTGTGCTTTCAATTTCACTATCGTAAAGTAGCGGTCCTGACGGGTTTCTTCTAGTCATAAACTAGAATACCTGCCAGAAGCAAAGAAGAAAATTTTGAAAAGTAAAAATAAAATTTAATTGCGAAAATAAAATATGGCTAAAGTAATAAAAATTGAGCGTTCTTAATATTTCAGTTCCCCGACAACAGCGCCAAAAACTTGATCGTGTGTCAGAGTCTTAGAATTTTTATAAAGAATGATCGAGCCTAGAAACTAGCTATGACAACGACTTGAGGCAAGTGCACCTATCGAACAGTAGTATAGTTTAGTCGCAAGATCGGATTGTCGAACCCAAAGGAACCAAAGGTACTAATACTAACTTTCTTTTTATTATTTAGCCTAGAATAAAAGTGAATTGTTGTTTAATCTAAAATTGACTAACTACTAAGCTAAGGATGCTAAGGCAAAGAGAATGAATTGGGGAAAATACTTGTGGGAAAAACCAATTGATTAAGACAATACCCGAGGAAGAATCCACCTAGACTTCACTTGTTATTTAACTCTGAACGAGACGATTTATTCACTTGACTTGATCCGTAGGATTCCCTAATTTATATTAATACCTCTTTCGAGGCTACTAACGTCTAACCCTAGGTTGATTAATTGAAATCTCTTTCCAATTAAAACCCCTAGAATTGCATTAACTCGATCTATGGACTCCCATATTAGGCTTGACCCTAATCCGACAGATTTTCATCATCCTATTTCTAGGGATGTGATCAACTCCGCTTAACTATGCTAGATCTACTATTAAACAGGGACTTTTGCTTCACTGCCTAAGCACATCAATACTTGAATCAATATCCTGAAATATCAAAACAAGAATTAAGAACACATAATTAAGAGCAAATCAAGTATTTATCATATAGTTCAGAAAACAATAACAAGATCCGTCTTAGGTTCCATCCCCCTCAAGTATTTGAGGGGTTTAGTTCATAATGATAAAAGAATACATCTCAGAAGAAAATATAAAACAAAACATAAGAAAATCCCTAAAATCCCCTGGAGGAATTTGAAGGGAAGATCCTCCCTCTTGAGTATAACTTTGACTTCTTGAGATGAATCAACTGGCTTTCTTCGAGTAAATCTCACAATTATTGCCTCTCTGGCTTGGCTCCTAAGCCTACTTGGACGTCCCTTTTAGGTCACACTTAGGGTGTTTATATAGGCTTTCGTAATGTCTTTCTTCGCTCCTAAGTATCCTAATCCGAGTGAAATTAAAACAGGTCGCATCAGGGACACACCCGTTGCACACGCCCGTCTAAGTCGAGGCCAGGCCGTGGTTGGGTCTGCTAATGGAGGCACGACCGTGTGGCTTCGGCCCAGGCCGTGTGCATTTCGTACTTTGGCCCATTTTCTCCATTTTAGGCCCTTTTTCTCGTTTTTTTCATCCTCCGTGCTCTCCTAAGTATAAAACATGAAATTAAAGGATTAGGAGCACCAAATTCCACAATTCAGGGAATAAATCATCCAAAAGTATGCTAATTGTGGAATTAAAATATGTACATATTACGGTTTATCACCTGCATCAGAACACCACCCAAACCAACGTGCGAATGTAAACCACAAACTCCTTACCTAATTTAGGCTATATTAGAACAGGAGCCTGAGTCAGAATAGACTTAAACGTCTCAAAGCACTCTTGTTGAGTATCAATCTAGACAAAAGGGACACACTTACGCAGAAGCTTAGTAAGAGGAGCTGCAATCAGAGAGAACCCCTCAACGAATCGACGATGATAACCCGCCAAACCTAAAAAGCTGCGGATCTCAGACACATTCTTAGGCTGTTTCCAATTAAGTACAGCCTCAATATTTCGAGGGTCCACATGAATCCCCTCAACAGAAACCACATGCCCTAGAAAGGTTACCTCTCGTAACTAGAATTCACACTTGCTCAACTTAGCGTAAAGTTGTTTTTCTCGGAGTATTTGAAGCACTAGTCTAAGATGCTCATCATGCTCATCCTCAGTCTTAAAATATACTAGAATATCATCGACAAAGACCAGGACAAATTGATCCAGATAAGCCTGAAATAGTCGATTCATCAAATCCATGAATACTGCCGGAGCATTCGTCAAACCAAAAGGCATAACTAGGAACTCGTAAGGCCAATAACGAGTCCTAAATGCAGTCTTATGAATGAACACATCCTGAACCCTCAACTGATGATACCCAGATTGAAAATCAATCTTGGAGAATACTGAAATCCCTCGGAATTGATCAAACAAGTCATCGATCATCGGAAGCGGATACTTCTTCTTCATGGTCAACTTATTCAGCTGCCGATAATCGATGCACATCCTCATGGTCCCATCCTTCTTCTTAACAAACAGAACTGGTGCTCCTCATGGAGACACACTAGGACGGATGAAACCACGATCCAGAAGCTCTTACAATTGAGCCTTAAGCTCAGTAAGCTCTTTTGGTGCCATTCGATAGAGAGCGATGAACACCAGAGCCGTACCCGAAAGAAGCTCAATTCCAAACTTAACCTCTTGATTCGAAGGTAAACCCGGTAACTCCTCTAGGAAAACATCCGAAAAATCCCTTACAGTTCTGATATTCTCAACAGAAGAGTCCCTAGAACTAGAACACTAATGTAAGCTAAGTACGCCTCATACCCTTTCCGAACCAGTTCTCAGCCACAAGAGCGGAGATCACATTAGATAGATAATCTCGATGCTCATCGATCACGACCACTTCCTTATCATCCTCAGTCCTCAAAACGACCCTCTTAGTTGCGTAGTCCAAATTAACTTGGAGCTTGACCAACCAATCCATACCCAGGATTAAGTCGAACTCCCCAAACGGAAGCTCCATCAGATCTGCTAGAAAAACAATCCCTTGCACCTCTAACGGAACATCCCTATAGAGTTTACTAACCCGGACAGGCTACCCCAACGGACTCAGTACAGTGATCTCACTAAAAGTGCTCTCAATAGTAACCCCCAAGTTTTCAGATACAGTGCTAGCTACATAGGAGTGTGTAGAACCTATGTCTATAAGAGCAGTATAAGGCACATCAAAAATTAAGAACTTACTGGTGATGACGTCTGGAGCATCTCTGTCCTCTCGACGTCGAGCAGTATAGACAAGTGCAGGCTGCCTCGTTTTCGTCTGATTAGCACCTATGCCCGATGCTCTCTGTCCACGGCCCAAACCATTACCACCTCTAGCCGCTCCACGGCCCCTAGGTGGCTACTGAACTGCCTTCTAAGGCTACACAGAACCCGGAGCTTGCGTCTGATCTGCCCGCTGTAGACAGTCTCTAATACGGTACTCCAAAGATCTACACCTCAAACAGGCCTCAATCCCCCTCCAACACTCGCCCGGATGGCGTCTACCACAATCACTGCATGGCTACAACCCAGTTGGAGCAACAGGAGCCCCCACTCTAACTGGCCCATCAGATCTGGCCTTTTTCTTAGGCCTCGAAATAGAACTAGGGGGCTCCAAATCCCTCTTATTCTTGCCTCTCTCACGGTCTCTGTTCTGGCGGTCCACACGCTTAACATCCTCAGCGATCTCCGCCTTCTCAACTAGCACCGCAAACTCACGCTCTCTCTGTGAAGCAATCAATACCCTCAGATTATCCCTCAGTCCATCCTCAAACCAAATGCACCTCTCATACTCAGACACCACCATGCCTCGAGCGTAGCGGCTCAACCTCAAAAATTCGGCCACATACTCGCCCACAAATCTGTTCCTTTGCGTGAGATTCATGAACTCATGCCTACGAGCATCCACATAGCTCTCTCCCACATACTTACTCCGAAACGTGGTCTTAAGAAAATCCCAACTCAGATGATCAGGCTGGGTACCCTCCTCAAAAGTCAACCACCACTGATAAGCCTCATCGCGAAGCAAAGAGACTGCACCTTTCAGTTTTTACTTAGGAGTGCAGTCTAGATCATTCATGATCCTTTCTATGGCCTCCAACCAGTACTCGGCCACATTAGGGGCGAATCTAGTGACACCCCTAAATAGCTCAGCTCCATTAGACCAGAGTCGTTCAGTTACCGACCATCGGCCCCCATATCCAAAACGGAGTCTAGCAACCTTCTCCAATATCCTCAACATGGCTTGGGACAGTGCGTCATTCCCAGTCGATCGGCTCTGAGACCCAGTCTCAGTAGCAGGCGAAACAAGTGTCTCACTCGTATCCAAATTTGGCATACTACCCAGAGACGAAGACTCAGCTCGAGCCCCCTACAGCCTCTTCCACGGCCACGAGTACCACGTCCGAGAATTCTACGTACGCTTATAGTCTAATTCGAGTTTATCTACATTATAGAGTTTTATGCATCAGTTCAAATATTTATTAACAGATATTTTATGCATAATTTATCAGAAGTTCAGAAATGTTTTTAGAAGTTTCAGTCTCTAACTATTTTAGTATAGTTTCAGAAAGCACTGTCTATAGTGTTTCAGAACAATTCTAGCTAAATACAAAGATACTTACAGAGATCGGCATCGGAGACTCAGTGAACCACATACTTCCTCAATTATTCAAATCTTTTGAAAACCAATACTTTTCAAAACAAAATTTTGAAACCCAAAATTCACAGCCTGAGTTTTGCAATTTGACTTTGATACCACTAAATGTAAGACCCCAGACCCGGCCTAGACATTATGGTCGAATCTGATGATGTCACAAGGAATGTGATTTGGAAACTGTGTTGACTTGGAAACACATCAGTTTTTGTATTTTACTAAAAACCACCAATTAGTCTGTTTATTTACCAAAACTTAATATAGCGGAGGCCTTTATCGTTATAGTTTGAAAACGCAGTTGTGTTTTTAGAAAAACCATTGTTTGCTTAAAGTCGTCATTTTAATAAATACAATTTTACCAAAGTAATCGAAATGACAACAATCCAAAAATTAACAGTTAAAAACCACACAGTTCAGAGAGTCCTCAAAAATTACAAAAGTACTATGTAACACCCCTAACCCGTAACCATCGCCGGAATAGGGTTAAAAGGCATTACCGGTCATATCAAAAATTTTACGATCATTTCTCAAACATAAATATATAATCATCATATCATAGCAAATTATATGCATAGAGTCCCTTTAAAAGGTCTACGAGACCTTAAACATGCATTAGGAAGGGGTCAGGACTAAACGAGTTCATAAAAAATTTTTCCAGAAATTTAACATTTTTTTAAAGTTACAGAGGTCACACGTCCGTGTGGGCAGGCCGTGTGCCTTACACGGCCTCAACAAACCCGTGTGTCCAAGCCGTGGCAAAACAGGGCATACATACTGACTTGTCCACACAGCCGAAGACACGCCCGTGTGCTTGACCCGTAGGCAACACTGACTTAATTCACACGGCCTGTCACACGCCCGTGTGTCTGGCCCGTGTGTGAGTCTGACTTGTTTTGAAATGCAACCTAAAGAGACACAATCGAGACACACGCTCGTGTGCTCAACTATGTGGGTAAATATAGGCTATTTGCAAGGCCAAATTGTTACCCAAATTTTGGGTAACTCCTACAAGCATCAAGGAATACCAAATTCATATCTCAAATGCATCCAAAACATACATTTTAACCATCATTCCCATCAACCAATTCAAGCATGAAACATACCACTTACATATCACCAAAACATACCAAAATGATCATTCACATAACATCACATATTCACCTTAAAAATATCATTTTCACATACCCAAAACACATACAAAAGTCATTTAACTATCAAGTCATATCACATGGCAAGAATTATACATCTCAAAAACATTCCATAATCACTTGCCTATACATGCCATATACCAAATATACAACTTCCAAAATTACCAAAATAGATGGTCGATAGTGTGATTGAGTCGCTGACGATCCCCGGATCCGAGCTAGCTTTAATGACACTGTAAAACAGAGAAATACTTCACACAGTAAGCTTAAAAGCTTAGTAAGTTTGTAATATAACACATTTAGCTTAACAATTCAAATTCAATAAGCAAATTTTCTAACATTTAGTTCAATTCACATCATTACTCAATCTCAACCATAACTACTACTCACTTTCATACCTTACTATCACATGGATCAAATCACATTAGTACTCAATCTCACCCATAGTTACTACACACATAAACATCCATTTATTCCATATACAAAATCATCAACCACATAGGTTCCGTACATACTAGTATCATCACATAATTATCAATCACATTTACCATTCAATGCTCAATTCCATAATTCGTTCGGTCCTCTTTCAACATTCGATGAATTCGCACACTCAGTGCCATTTAACTAGCCAAAGCCACAATATTATGGCACACTTAGTGCCATCACATTAAACAGAAGATGTCTCAATATCGCGCACACAGTGCCAACTAATATAGATGATGCTTTCTTTATCTCGCACAGTTAGTGCCGGTCATCGTTGTATCGATTCTGTTTACGCACACTTAGTGCCATATAACTTTAAAATCACAACTCACATTTCTGAATTCCAAACTCACATTTCCATTCATTTCAACACATAAGAACATCATTTAATCAACATGTATTATACACAAACTTACCTCGAACGTAGAAACACGATACAAGTCGATCAATCGAGCACTTTGTTCTTGCCTCGATCTAAGCCCGAATTTCTCTTTTTTTGATCTATGCACATTCAAATTTAGCTCATTCATTCACCAAATCATTCAATTCAATCCAAATACACATATTTTGAGAATTGTACAAAGTATCCCTCATATTTGCACATTTTGACATTTTATTCCCTATTTCATAAAATTACAAAATACACATAATTTCATTATACTATGCTTAGCCGAATTCTCCCCTAGCTCATATAAGCTCACATATTTCATTATTTAACATTTTAGTCCTTTAATTTCTCATTTTCACAATTTAGCCCATAATACTCAAATTCATCAAAAATCACTTTATAAAACATGTATATCAATCACCAAACTTGCATAATTCATCATCAAACATCATAAAACTCATGAATTCATCAATGGCTTAACTTAAAATCTTCATCAAAAACAGAAATTGAGGCATGGGCTTCATAAAATACTAAGTAACGATCACAAAAACATAGAAATTATCAAAAACTGAACAAAAACGGACCTTTAATCAAGCTTGGAAGTAGTCGAATATCAAAACATATGAGCCCTAGCTTTTCTTTCTTCAATTTTGGCAATAATGAATGATAATAGCTTCATTTTCATACTTGTTTTATTATAATTTAAACATTTAATAAACTATTTACTAAAATAACCTTATTATAAACATTTAAAATCCACTAACTATTGTCCATTCTTGTCATTTAAAGCATTCAATGGTTAAATAACCTCAAAAGGACCTCTCATTTAAGAAGCCATGACAATTAAGCACTTTAACAATCAGCACACAGCTTTTGTATTTTATGTGATTAAGTCCTTTTTCGCAAATTGACACACAAACGATAAAATTTTCACACAGAATTTTCACACATGCTTAATCACATACTGTAAACACTAAAAATAATATTAAAATATTTTTTTGACCTTGGATTTGTGGTCCCAAAACCACTATTCCGACTAGGGTCTAAACCAGGCTTTTACAACTCTCCCCCTTTAGGGATTTTCGTCCCCAAAAATCTTACCAGTGAATAGATTCAGATTTGCTCTCTCATAACATCTTTAGGCTCCCACGTAGCCTCTTCAACTCCATGTTTGTGCCACAACACTTTCACTAAAGAAAATTTCTTATTTCTCAATTCTTTGATCTCACGTGCCAGAATTCGAATCGGTTCTTCTTTATAAGATAAATCTGACTGAATCTCACCCTCATTAGGGGCAATCATATGTGATGGATCAGGTCTGTATCACCTAAGCATCGATACGTGAAATACATTATGAATCTTCTCTAGCTCAAGTGGCAACAACAATCTATAAGCAACTGACCCAATACGTTCGATAATCTTATAAGGCCTGATGAACCTCGAACTCAATTTACCTTTTCTGATGAATCGAAGTATTTTCTTCCACGGAGACACTTTCAAAAACACTTTATCACCAATCTCAAATTCAATATCTTTCCATTTCAAATTTGAGTAAGACTTTTGACGATCTGACGCTGCTTTCAAATTATCACAGATTACTTTCACTTTCTGCTCAATTTCTTTAATTAAATCAATCCCGTGAATCTTATTCTCACTAAGTTCAGTCCAATACAATGGAGTTCTGCATTTACGACCGTAAAGAGCCTCATATGGTGCCATTTTAATGCTTGATTGAAAATATTATTATACACAAATTCAATCAACGGCAGATGCTTTTCTCATGTACTGTCAAACTTAAGAATACAACATCTCAGCATATCCTCGAGAATCTGAATGATCCGCTCGGATTGACCATCCGTTTGCAGATGAAATACAGTACTAAAATGCAGCTTCGTACCAAGAGCCTCTTGCAGTTTCTTCCAAAATCGCGAAGTAAACCTCGAATCTCTATCAGACACAATAGATAATGGTACCCCGTGCAATCTTACAATATCAAAAATATACAATTTGGCTAACTTATCAAGTGAATAATCTGCTCTCACCGGAATAAAATGAACTGATTTCATTAATCTATCAACTATCATCCAGATTGCATATTTCTTCCTCGAAGATAGGGGTAATCCTGACACAAAGTCAATCGAGATTCTCTCCTATTTCCACTCAGGAATCATAATCGGTTGTAACAAACCAGATGGCACCTGGTGTTCAGCTTTGACTTGCTAACAAACTAAACATCTCGAAACAAACTCTGAGATATCTTGTTTCATACCATGCCACCAATAGAACTGTTTTAGATCATTGTACATTTTTGTACTTCCCGGATGAACAGACAAACGACTTTTATGAGCCTCATTCAAAATCCACTGAATCAACTCTGAATTTCATGGAACACAAATCCGATCTTGGAATCTCAAACAATCATCATTATCAACTCGAAATCCTGAATCAGAATTCAAACCACACTGAGCTTGTTTTGCCATCATTTCAGCATCACTTTTTTCGGCATCACAAATCTGACGTATAAACAATGGCCTCACTTTCAACTTAGCCAAAACCGAACCATCATCACACAAATCTATCTGAGTACTCATTGCTCGTAAGGCAAATAAAGACTTTCGGCTCAAAGCATCAGCAACAACATTAGCTTTTCCCGGATGATAATCAATTACTAATTCATAATGTTTTAGTAATTCTAACTATCTCCGCTATCGCAAATTCAATTCTTTCTGATTCATCAGATATTTCAAACTCTTGTGATCAGTATAAATGTGATATTTCTCACCAAATAGATAGTGACGTCAAATCTTCAATGCAAATACAATAGCTGCTAATTCAAGATCATGTGTCGAGTAATTCTTTTCATGCGGTTTTAACTGTCTCGAAGCATAGGCTATAACTTTGCCCTCTTGCATCAACACACAGCCTAAACCATTCAACGATGCATCACTGTGAACTATGAATTCTTTACCCGATTCTGGCTGAACTAACACTGGTGCTTCTTTCAACTATTCAAAACTCTACTGACACTTTTTTGACCACTCGAATTTAACATCTTTTTATAGCAATTTCGTCAATGGAGTTGCAATCATTGAGAAGCCTTTCACAAACTGTCTATAATATCCTGCTAGTCCCAGAAAACTGCAGACTTCAGACACATTTCTCGGAGGTTTCCAATCCAGAATTGCTGAAATCTTGCTCGAATCAACTCGTATTCCCGCAATTGATACTATATGTCCTAGAAAACCAACTTCGTGCAGCCAGAACTCACATTTACTAAACTTTGCACACAATTGCTTCTCACGCAAAGTCTATAATACGATTCTCAAATGCTCGGCATGTTGCGTCTTATCACAAGAATAAATCAAAATATCGTCAATAAACACAACGACAAATCGATCCAAATACGGTCTGAATATCTGGTTCATCAAATCCATAAATACTGCAGGAGCGTTCGTTAGTCCAAAAGGCATAACTAAAAATTCATAATGTTCGTACCTCTTTCTGAAAGCAGTTTTCGACACATCTGATTCTTTAACTCTCAACTGATAATATCCCGATCCCAGATCTATTTTCGAAAACACTGTAGCTCATTTTAACTGATCGAACAAATCATAAATTCGCGGTAGAGGATATTTACTATTTATTGTCACTTTTTTCAACTGTAGGTAATCAATACACATCCTCATAGTACCATATTTCTTTTTCACAAACAACACAGGAGCACCCTAAGGCAAGAAACTTGGTCGAACAAATCCTCTATCGGTTAACTCTTGCAACTGAGACTTCAACTCTTTCAATTCTTTCGGTGCCATTCTATACGAAGCTATTGAGATAGGAGTCGTCCCTGGCACTAAGTCAATACCAAACTCGACTTCTCGTATCAGTGGTAATCTCAATAGTTCTTCAGGAAACACATCAGGGAATTCACAAACCACAGGCACAGATTCAACTTTCTTTTCTATCACTTTTGTATCTATCACATATGCAAGATAAGCTTCACATCTCTTTTTCACATATTTCAAAGTTTTCATTGAAGATATTACGGCCGATAATCCATTTAAATCACTAGATTCAATTCAAACTATTTCACCATTCTAACTTCTCAAATCAATACTCTTCAGTTTACAATTCACAATAGCATTATGTAAAGTTAGCCAATCTATACCCAGAATTATATCAAATTCATCAAAGGGTAGCAGCATCAGATTAGCCGAAAAACAAATATTCTGAAACATCAACGGAAAATTCTTCCACACTTTATCAACCAGAACACACTTGCCTAAGGGGTTCGATACTCTAATCAGAAATTCAGTAGACTCAATAGGTAGAGTCTTACTAGATGCTAGGTTCACACATACATATGAATGAGTAGATCTTGGATCAATCAATGCAATCACATAAGTATCAAAAAGAGTAAAAGTACCAGTAATGACATCTGGAGATGACGCTTCTTCTTGAGTTTGAATAGCGTAGGCTCGGGCAGGTGCTCTTGTTTCAGATCTCACAGTTGTCTGTTGTTCCTCTCTGACTACCACTCACATTTCCAGTGTTTCTGGATGGTCTACCCTTAGCTGTCGTGTTACTCGGCCTTGCGCTTTGAACATTTTCTTTCTCAACTAACTCTTGGAAATCCCGAATAAAGTGATCTCGTGATCCACATTTATAACAAGTTCTATTATTATACTTGCCCCAGCATTCTCCGATATGACACCTCCCATACTGTCTACACTCAGGCTTATTGCTTCTGACGCATCCAACACTTGATTCTATTAGAGTTTGAGTTTTAGAACCAGCATTTTGTTTCACATGATCTTTACTCGAATGTCCAAACGAAACATTTGAGAGATTGGTTGCATCTTTGAATCTTTTTTATGAAGAATGATACAACTTACTCATCGACCTTTTTCTTTCATCTCTAGTTTCTAAATCTGCTTTCTTCTTTTATTTACTAAGCTTCTCGGCTTTACAGGCTCTTTCAACCAATACTACAAATTCATTCAAATCAAGAATTCCAACCAAAAGTTTAATGTCTTAATTCAAACCTTTGATGAATCTTTTACACATAGAAGTTTCTGTCGAAACACATTCTCGTGCATACTGGCTCAATCTTACAAATTCTAGTTCGTATTCCGTAACAGACATACGGCCATGTTTCAACTCAAGGAACTCTTTACGTTTTCGATCTATAAACCGTTGACTGATATATTTCTTCCAAAATTCAGCTTGAAAGAAATCCCAGGTGATTCTTTCTCTCGAAACCACAAATGATATGTCGTATCTCTCAATAATGAAACGGCACATTTTAAGCATTCATTAGGAGTACAAGATAATTCATCAAACACTCTTACAGTATTCTCAAGCCAAAATTCAGCTCGCTCAGCATCATCATCAACTGTGGCTCTGAACTCTTCATGTAACACCCCGTACCCGTGACCTATGCTAGGACTGGATACGAGACATTACCATGCTTGAATTCACATGATCATACACTTTTGGGCAGTAAAATTTCGTTCCGATTTAAAAATTTCTCTTTCTTAGTCTAAACAAACATTTCATGGGCCTACGAGGCCTTAAGCACCTATCAGAAAACTTTCGGAACTTAATCGAAAACTCATCTTTGAAGCAGGGTTCACACGCCCATGTGACTTGGAACACGCCCGTGTACCCTTGGGCACGCCCATGTCTACAAACCGTGGGGAGTTACTGACTATATTCACACGACCTCGACACGCCCGTGTCTTTCAATCGTGGGGAGCTACTAACTTGATCCACACGGCTTGGGCACACGCCCATGTCCAAATCGTGTGTCCTACACGGCTCATGCACGTGGTCGTGGAATTTACCCGTGGTCTATCCTAACTTAAAACATTAATGTGCAGGGTACACACGGCCTAGACACACGCCCGTGTGTCTAACCGTGTGGGCACTTAAAGGCTATTTACCAAGCCGTTTACCACCTTGAAATCAAGATCAACTCAACTCAAATCAATACAATTCATGAACTATACAACATGCTTCATTGGATTTAACAACATACATACTTAGTCAATTTTGGCCAAACACTTAGCCATATACAAAAGAATAATAAACTTGATAGCCTATACAATGGCCCTTCTTAAAACATGTTCTCAAAATGAATGCTTCATATACATGCCATACTTAGTAAAATAACTTGGCTATACCAAAATAGAGATTGATAGTGTGCTACGAGCTCCGACTCCAATGATCCACAAGTTAGCTTGGCGGGACTACATAGAAAGAAGAATTAAAGACGTAAGCATTTAGCTTAGTAAGTTTGCATGTGAAACATATATCAATAAGTTTGCTTAATATAAACCATTTAACATAACAATGGTATCATAATTTCAGCTATAAAGCTTACTTACTCATACATGACTTTTACTTGTATCATGAAACTTACTATTCTCATGCTTGTAAGGTAAACAAGGTACCTGTATCTCTTGATCACACTGATCAGCATACTTTAATATAATAATCATGATCTCTAACTCATCATTCATAACATAAATAATACTCAATTTCAACTTGATGGTAGCTTTGCTTTCTTAGCTATCTTGTTATCACATTTTAACTTTACTCATTTACCCGATGAATTTCTGCGAATAACCGAGGATACTAAATCTCTTGCCATGAACTTGATGCTAAAGCCATATCTTATATATGGACTTACATGGAATATCTCTTCTTTAATCAATGCCGAGCTTACCTTGGACTTACATGATAACTTGTTTGATAACTTGATCAATGCCAAGCTTGAGTCCTTGGACTTACATGATAACTTGTTCAATGCCAAGCTTGAGTCTTTGGACTTACATGATAACTTGCTTGATTGCCGATGCCATGTTTCAAACATGGTCTTATACTGGCTCTTGTAATGTGGTAGATCGAATATCCTGGCAAATTGCTATTTAAGGGCTTATAATTATTATTCTAAAGCTATTTCATACAAAAAGCTTCTAGAAACTCATATTTTACAACTTTTGCAATTTAGTCCTTTTGAACCAATTGACCTCAACTTAATAAAATTGCTTCATAAAACTTTCACACTAACATGTAAACATGGCATAAACTTTAAAAACTCATAAATTCACCTCGGGTTCGTGGCCTCGCACCACTATCCCAACTAGGCCCTAAATCGGGCTGTTACACTTCAGCCCCGTACTTTCGAATTTTATCCACAGGAGGCTTACTCAATCGGATCAGGTCTGAAACTTGTGGCATTACAGGAACTTGCGGGGATGGAGGTTGTTGAGCAGCCAGATTCGTTTGAACAAACTCCGTAAACCACTCACTCATCATTTGGAAGAAGGCTTGTTTGCCTCTCCCTCGTGACTACTAGCAATCGGCCTAGATTCAGCTAACGCTGCCCCTTGAGCAGGAGCAGGCGCGTTACTTTCGACATCGTCAGCTACTGCTCGATCTGGATCCATTTGCTATATAAAAACACATTTTTAACTATCAGGAATCACCACACTATCACAGATATATATGGCATGTATAGCTAGACTCTCACACGCTACGTTAGTCCTAGAATCGACTAAACTGTAGCTCTAGTACCAATAAAATGTAACACCTCTAACCCGTAACCATCACCGGAATAAGGTTAAGAGGCATTACCGGTCATATCAGAACTTTTACGATCATTTCTCAAACATAATACATCATCATCATATCATAGCAAATTATATGCATAGAGTCCCTTTAAAAGGTCTACGAGACCTTAAACATGCATTAGGAAGGGGTCGGGACTAAACCGAATTCATACAAATTTTTTCCGAAAACTTAACAATTTTTCAAAGTTACAGAGGTCACACGCCCATGTAGGTACACGGCTTCAGACACATTCGTGTGTCCAAGCCGTGGCAAAACAAGGCATACATACTGACTTGTCCACTCGGTCGAAGACACGCCCGTGTACTCGACCCGTGGGCAACACTACTTAATTCACATGACCTGTCACACGCCCATGTGCGAGTATGACTTGTTTCGAAATGCAACCTTAAGAGACATGGTCGAGACACATGCCCGTGTGCTCAACCGTGTGGGCAAATATAGGCCATTTGCAAGGCCAAATTGCTATCCAAATTTTGGGTCAATCCTACAAGCGTCAAGCCATACCAAATTCATATCTCAAATGCATCCAAAACATACATTTTAACCACCATTCCCATCAACCAATTCAAGCATGAAACATACCACTTACATATCACCAAAACATACCAAAATGATCATTCACACAACATCACATATTCACCTTATAAATATCATTTTCATATATCAAAACACATACAAAAGTCATTTAACTATCAAGCCATATCACATGGCAATAATTATACATCTCAAAAACATTCCATAATCACTAACCTATACATGCCATATACCAAATATACAACTTCCAAAATTACCAAAATAGATGGCCGATAGTGTGATTGAGTCGTTGACTATCCCCGGATCCGAGCTAGCTTTAATGACACTGGAAAACAAAGAAATACTTCACACAGTAAGCTCAAAAGCTTAGTAAGTTTGTAATATAACACATTTAGCTTAACAATTCAAATTCAATAAGCAAAATTTCTAACACTTAGTTCAATTCACACCATTACTCAATCTCAACCATAACTACTACTCACTTTCATACCTTACTATCACATGGATCAAATCACATTAGTACTCAATCTCACCCATAGTTAATACACACATAAACATCCATTTATTCCATATACAAAATCATCAACCACATAGGTTCGGTACATACATGTATCATCATATAATTATCAATCACATTTACCATTCAATGCTCAATTCCATAATTCGTTCGGTCCTCTTTCAACATTTGATGAATTCGCACACTCAGTGCCATTTAACTAGCCGAAGCCACAATATTATCGCACACTTAGTGCCATCACATTAAACAGAAGATGTCTCAATATCGCACACACAGTGCCAACTAATATAGTCGATGCTTTCTTTATCTCACACACTTAGTACCGGTCATCATTGTATCGATTCTGTTTACGCACACTTAGTGCCATATAACTTTAAAATCACAACTCACATTTCTGAATTCCAAACTAATATGTTAATTTGCGATTTAGTCCGAAACATTGCCTTTTCCCCGGTCAAGGTTGATTCTGCGTTCTTCTTGATTTGCAAGAGAATAGCTTGGCTGAAAGTTTGAGCTTCAAAAACCCCTATTCTTGCTTGAATTTTTGGTGGAAGAAGAAATGAAAATAGTAAAAGATGATAAGTTCTTTATTTTATTTTATTTTATTCAATTAAGTCACCAACTCACCTAACCATTGACCATGCCTCTTATTTGTCTCCTATGGCCGGCCATCACTTCCCCAATGGCCTAATTACACTTTAAGGACCTCCAATTTTAATATTCTATAGCTATTAGACACCTCTATCTTGTAAAATAAAACTTTCGCACTTTATGCGATTTAGTCCTTTTTCATAATTTAGCATGCAATCACCAAAATTAATGCACCAAAATTTTCGTACACCCATATAATTATGCCAAACACATAAAATAATATTAAAACTAATTTATCCAACCTCGAACTAGTGGTTCTGAAACCACCATTCTGACTAGCCCCAAAATCGGGCTATTACAACTCTCCCCCCTTTAGAGATTTTTGTCCCCAAAAATCTTACAGGTAAAGAGGTTTGGGTACTATTCTCTCATGGCTTCTTTCGGTTCCCATGTAGCCTCTTCTACACCGTGTTTTTGCCATAGCACTTTCACTAAGGCTATACTTTTTTCCTCAACTGTTTAACCTCTCGAGCCAAAATCTTAATTGGTTCCTCTTCATAGGTCATATCTGTTCGTATCTCAATTTCAGTTGGAGGAATCATATGTGAAGGATCGGAACAATATCGTCTTAGTATCGACACATGAAATTTTCGCTAACTCTGCCAGCAAGGCCAACCAGTAAGCTACTGGTCAAATCATCTCAATACCCTCATACGGCCCTATGAATCGCGAACTCAATTTGCCATTTCGACCAAATCTCAATATTTTCTTCCACAGGGATACTTTCAGGAATACTTTATCACCCACCTGAAACTCAATTTCCTTCCTTTTCAAATCCGCATATGACTTTTGTTGATCTGAAGCACCTTTCAGACTATCACGGATCACTTTCACTTTCTCCTCGGTTTCTCTAACTAGATCAACCCCGTGAATTTGTTTCTCACCAAGCTCGGTCCAATACAAAAGAGTCCAGCACTTGCGACCATATAATGCTTCGAACTCAACCAATGAGTTTGTTTACGCTCGGTTTCTCTAACTGATAATTGTTACTGTAGGCAAACTCAACCAAAGGTAGATATTTTTCCCAACTACCTTCGAACTTTAAAACACATCATCGGAGCATATCCTCGAGAACTTGAATCACTCTTTCGAATTGGCCATCGGTTTACGAGTGAAACGCAGTACTAAAATTCAATTTCCTACCCAAGGCTTCTTGCAACTTTTTTCCAAAACCTCGAAGTAAACCTTAGATCTCTATCCGAGATAATGGATATAGGCACCCCATGTAATCTTACAACCTCTGCAATATACAGCTCAGCCAACTTGTCAAGTGAGTAATCAGCATGCACCGGTATAAAGTGAGCCGATTTTGTTAATCTATCAACAATGACCCACACAGCATCTTTCTTTTTCAGAGTTGTAGGTAACCCCGTTACAAGATCCATCATGATTTGGTCCTACTTCCACTCCGGAACCATCACTGGCTGAAGTAATCCCGAAGGTACTTGATGATCGGCTTTCACTTGTTAGCAAATCAAACACTTAGTAACAAACTCAAAAATATCTCTTTTCATACCCGGCCACCAATACAACTTCTTCAGATCATTATACATTTTTGTGCTGTCCGGATGTACTGACAAGCAACCATTGTGTGCCTCATGTAAAATTTTTTGAATTAACTCATCTTTTTTAGGTACACAAACTCTATCATGAAACATCAAACAATCGTTTGAACCAACCCAAAAATCAGAGTTATTTCCCGATTCACACTGAGCTATCTTAACTTGCATCTCACTATCATTCTTTTGAGCTTCAAGTATCTGCTGAAGAAATAATGGTCTAGCCCTCAACTCGGCCAATATAGAACCATCATCAGACAATGCTAAGCTCGTACTCATAGCTCTTAAAAAGTACAAGGATTTTCTACTCAAGGCATCCGCAACCATATTCGCTTTTCTTGGATGGTAATCGATTACTAACTCAAAATCCTTCAATAATTCGAGCCACCGTCGTTGTCGCAAATTCAAATCTTTTTGGTTCATCAAGTATTTTAAAATTTTGTGATCGATGAAGATTCGGCATTTCTCACCATACAAGTAATGACGCCAAATCTCCAAAGCAAAAACAATAGCAGCCAACCCCAAATCGTGAGTCGGATAATTCTTTTCATGTGGTTTTAGCTGCCTCGAGGCATAAGCTACTACTTTTCCCTCTTGCATCAACACACAACCAAGACCATTCATTGACGTGTCACTGTATATTACAAACTCATTTCCTGACTCCAGTTGTACTAAAACCAGGGCTTCAGTCAATAATGTTTTCAATTTCTCAAAGCTCTGTTGGCACTTCTCGGTCCATTCAAACTTAACATCTTTATGTAACAATCTTGTCATCGATGTAGCAATTATAGAGAACCCTTTAACGAACCGCCTGTATTAACCCGCTAAACCCAAAAAGCTCCTAATCTCTGACACATTCCTCGGTGGTTTCCACTCAACAATAACCGAGATCTTACTTGGATCAACTCAAATTCCATCACCCGACACAATGTGTCCTAAGAATCTGACCTCCCAGAGCCAAAACTCACTCTTGCTAAATTTAGCATACAACTACTTGTCTCTTAGAGTCTACAAAATAGTTCTCAGGTGCTCCGCATGCTCATTCTCATCCCGAGAATAAATTAGTATGTCTTCAATAAAAACGACTACGAATTTGTCTAAGTACGGTTAGAAGATACGGTTCATTAAATCTATAAAGACTGCAGGAGCATTCATTAAGCCAAATGGCACAACAAGAAACTTGTAATGGCCATACCTCGTTCGAAATGCAGTTTTCGGCACATCTTGCTCTTTAACCCTCAACTAGTAATAGCCAGACCTCAGGTCTATCTTAGAAAACACCATAGCTGCCTTCAATTGATCAAACAAATCATCGATCCTTGGCAAAGGATACTTATTCTTCATTGTCACCTTTTTGAGCTGTCTATAGTCTATACACAGTCTCATCGACCCGTCTTTCTTCTTCACAAAAAGTACCGGAGCACCGTACGGTGAATAGCTCAGTCTTACAAAACCCTTATCCGTTAACTTGCAACTGAACCTTCAACTCTTTTAACTCCAACGGTGTCATCTTATACGGTGCAACCGAAATAGGTGCTGTACCCGGAACTAACTCAATGCCAAACTCGACTTCTTTAACTGGAGGCAATCCGGGTAACTCTTCTGGAAACACACCCGGATACTTGCACACCACAGGCACTGATTCAATATTTACCTCTGACTCTTGAGTATTCAACACAAAGGCGAGATAGGACTCATACCATTTTCTCATGTATTTTTCAACTACCATAGACGAAATCACTATAGGCATATTATCTGATTTACCTGATTCAACCTGAATGACATCTCCATTTACACATCTCAATTCAATAAACTTACTACCACAGTTTACTAAAACATTATGAGTCGTCAACCAATCCATGCCAAGAATTAGGTCAAATTCATCAAACGGCAACAACATGAGATTTACCGAAAAACAATGACCTCTAATTGTCAAAGGACAATTCCTACACACTTTGTCAACTAGCACATGTTTGCCTAACGGGTTTGACACTCTTATCACAAATTCTGTAGACTCGACAATTATATTCATGCTAGATACCAATTTCATACAAATATAAGAATGGGTAGACCCCAGTTCAATCAAATCAACAATAGAGATATCATGAAGAGAAAAAGTACCCGTTATCACATCTGGAGATGATGCCTCTTTGCAAGCGTGAATGGCATAAGTCCTTATAGGTGCTCTACCCTCTTATCTCACAGCAGAATCTCTAGGCGCACCTCTACCACTAGTCCCACTTCTCGGGTTCCTTTGTGGTCTACCCCTCGAAGGTACATTACTCGCTCTTACTTCTTGTTTTTTGTCTTTCTCATCCTTATCAAGACAGTTTCTAATGAAGTGGTCGGGTGAACCACACTTGTAGCAAGTTTGATTGTTTCCTCAACACTCCCCAGTATGTTGCCTACCACAATTTTAACACTCTGGTTTATTTGGCTTTGCATTGCCCAAGCTTGCCATCGAGGCGGCTTGAACTCTCGAGCCTGAATATGTGTTACCACGATCTTGATACGAATACCCAGCTGAAGCAGTCGTCTGAGTGTTAATTTCTTTTGATCTCTTTGATTGGGTTTGAAACGGCTTACTCATCGGCCTCTTCCTTGCATCTCGGGCCTCAATCATAGCTTTTCTCTTTTCCTTATTCAAATCTTCATCCTTGCAAGCTTTATCGACCAACACCACAAACTCTTTCAATTCCAAGATCCCAACTAGCAATATGATATCCTCATTCAGCCCATCTTCAAATCTCTTGCACAAAATAGCTTTCGTAGACACACACTCTTGAGCATACTTACTGAGCCTAACAAACTCGCGCTCATACTCTGCCACAATCATCTTGCCTTGCTTCAATTCAAGAAACTCTTTCCGTTTCTGGTCAACAAATCGCTGACTTATGTACTTCTTTCGGAACTCTTCTAGGAAGAAGTCCCATGTCACTCTCTCCCTCGTTACTACAGATGTTAGCATTTTCCACCAGCGATATGTCGAGTCCCTCAGTAATGACACAGCACATTTTAAGCTTTCCTCGGGTGTACAAGAGAGTTCATCAAATACCCGCATAGAGTTCTCAAGCCAAAACTCTGCTTTCTCAAGGTCATCGTCTATATTAGCTCTAAATTCCTCGACCCCTTATTTTTGAATCTTATCGACAGGGGGTTTGGTCATTCCTACCAAATTTATACCTTGAGGAGCCACGATGACTGGCTAAGGTATAGGTGGGGGTGGAGGAGGTTGAGCATTAGGATTTGCTCGTACGAACTCAGTATACCAGTTACTCATCATATGGAGAAAGGCTTCCCGAGCCTCTTCTCCTTGACCCAAAGTCTCGGGTCTACTTTCTACAGGCGCGGTCCTTTACGTAGGAGCCGGTGCATTACTAGCAGCGTCATCAACAGCAGCTCAATCGGGATCCATTTACTATACGAAAACACAGTTTAAAATTATCAAGAGTCACCACACTATCAATATATATTTATGGCATATATAGCTAGACTCTCACACTCGCTACGGTGAGAACCGACTAAACCATAGCTCTGATACCACTAAATGTAACACCTCTTACCCGTATTCAACACCGGAACAGGGTACGAGGCATTACCAGACTTATACACCAGCAATTACGCAATACTGAGACACGACTTTCCATTCAAAATTAAAACTTTTCGTGACATCTCTTAAACAAGCCTACTAGGCCCAATTTACACATTAGAAATGGTTCAGGGTCAAATCAAACTTCTTGAATGCTCTCTAGAAAATCTTAGAAAATATTCACTAAACGGTCCACACGCCCGTGTGGAGGAAGGGACACGCTCGTGTGGCATATCACATGCCCGTGTTCTACACCCGTGTGGAATTATTTCTCAATTCAAACTTATAGGGGTTTTCACACGGCCGGACACATGCCCGTGCCCCTGGCCCGTGTCCCTCACACGACCACGACACGCCCGTGTCTTAGCCCGTGTGCAAAAATCTTGGCATTCTGTTTCTAACGTCATCACCCCATAAATGTCACACGGCCAAGACACACGCACGTGCCCTTCGGCCGTGTGGCAAATTAAATTCCTAATTTCAAGTGCAGGCTTCACACGGCCTAGGCACACGCCCATATCCATGGTTGTGCCTCCCACACGGTTGAGACACACGGCCGTGTCTCTACCCGTGTGGTTACTACTGAGCATACTAACTTGCAAACCTAGCATGCATGGGGACACACGGCTTAACCACACGCCCATGAGGCTAACCATGTGTCACACACGGCCTAGACACATGCTCGTGTGTCTACCCGTGTGGATAAGAACAAGGCTATTTGCCAAGCTCTTTCTATCACCCCAACCTATACAAACATACATCGCACTAAACCTTTAACCCATTCATGCAAAATTAAACTAAGTAAACCAATCATGCATCTTGCACATTCATGAATAACCTCATCTTTTCGTAGATTAATAAGAAAGAGCCATCAACTATGGCCTTATACATAAGAGTTCATCTTTAAATGAGCCAACACATTTGGCCAAAATAATATGACATTCAACTGAGTCTAGTCCCAACAGAGTCTAGTCCCTATAAATGCCATACTCAAAATGCTAAGTCTAATTATACCAAGATGTGCTGATAGTGTGGGTGATCCTTTGCTTATCTCCGTATCCCGAGCTGGCTCTTCGACACTATAAAACAAGGGAAAAGAGAAGGGAGTAAGCTTTAAGCTTAGTAAGTCTATATGTAAACAATAAGCATCATACCATACGCTAATCAATCAAAAACATTACATATTTTGTAAGAACAATTCATATTTACATAATCATGCTTACTCATCTCAACTCTTACCACATCCCAACCACATATCATATACAATGCTCACATTTACTTGTACTTATGCCCTAGAATTATCACCACAAAGCCACATATATTTTCACTTAGTCAGGTTTCTCGATGAACCCTTCGGAATGATACAAGATACCTGGTAGTTTCGCATATAGCCCACTATTATTCAATAATAGGGTGGTATCGCACACAACCCACCAACAATGATAATTACGGTGGTATCGTACACAGTCCACCAAAATGATAAAATATACGATGGTATCGCACTCAGCCCATCGTTAATAAACAACAGGGTGGTATCGCACACAGCCCACCAAAATTTACATATTTACAGATATTCATCCGTACCCATATTTCTCTTCTGAAGGTTCATCCTAGAATTTTCACATTTTCTACTATTTCAATAATTTTCTCCAATAATCAATTACACCCTCACAATGCATTAATAATTAAAACATACGTAATAGGGATGTATCGTTTACACATAAACTTACCTCAGTGCAAAATATGTTAATTTGCGGTTTAGTCCGAAACCTTGCCTTTTCCCCAGTCAAGGTTGATTCCGCGTTCTTCTTGATTTGCAAGAGAATAGCTTGGCTGAAAGTTTGAGCTTCAAAAACCCCTATTCTTGCTTGAATTTTTGGTGGAAGAAGAAATGAAAATAGTAAAAGATGTTAACTTCTTTATTTTATTTTATTTTATTCAATTAAGTCACCAACTCACCTAACCATTGACCATGCCTCTAATTTGTCCCCTATGGCCGGTCATCACTTCCCCAATGGCCTAATTACACTTTAAGGACCTCCAATTTAATATTATATGCTATTAGACACGTCTAGCTTGTAAAATAAAACTTTCGAACTTTATGTGATTTAGTCCTTTTTCACAATTCAGCATGCAATCACCAAAACTAATGCACCAAATTTTTCATACACACATATAATTATGACATAACACATAAAATAATATTAAAACTTATTTATCTGACCTCAAATTAGTGGTTCCGAAACCACCATTCCGACTAGCCCTAAAATTTGGTTGTTACATCACACGCCTGTGTGACGTACCCGTGTGGGCCCACATGCTCATGTGGCCCACACGCCCAACTTGGTCTAGCACGTGTAGCCCACACAGCCACACTTGAGCTAGCGCACGACCGTGTGCTGCGCACGGCCATGCCTTTGTCGACCACACGGCCGTGTACTCACACATGGCCTACCACACGGGTGACCACACGCACGTGTGGCGTCGACAGTGCATTTTTTAGCTTTCGCTGAGTCTCGCTTTTATGCGTTTCGGGTACACACCTCGTATCAATTTGATTCGAAACTACTCCTAAGCCTTCCGAAACCTAAAAACAGCGTATCCAAATGCCCGATTTCAGTTACACCCTCGAAACTCTAACGGAAAATTCCACAAACGAAAACTCACAATATCCAACAACACATTCGAATATTTACTGGTAATGAAAATGATCCTCCCTAAAGTTCAAATCACTGCAGGAGTACAGCAAAATCTTGACCTTCCCCTAATCGAAAAATCAAATACAAACCCCCATCAAAACCCAACCATGAAACAACAAGATAGTGGCAGAACAGTACTTACCAAGCGAACGCAATCAACCGTTAGATGAAAGGAGACAATTGAAAACCGAAAAGGAGAGGCAAAATTTTGGCAGAGGGGATGAGGAAAACAGAACGACAAGAAAAAGTTGAAAGTATTTTGAAAAAGAAAATTAAAAATAAAATAACAGATACATACCACAATCCCCTAATTATCTCCACTAACCCACTAATAAGAATTCCAACCGCACTGAAACACTTGCGCAGAACCGAGCAAAAATAAATACCCATGCTTATGTAGGGACTCGAACATAAGACCTCCAACACATCTACACCCTTACCGCTCAGACCAGCAAGCTCATTCTAATATGAAATTATAGATAAATTAATATAAGCCCACTGAACAAAGATAGGGCTTAATTCCAAAAATAACATAATTTGCTAAAGGTAGGGCTTAAACTCGGGACCTCACACACACACCCAAAACACTTAACCACTGAAGCAGACACACTGTTATGTCATACTTTCACAGAAACAGAAATATAATATTCAGGGCGTTACACTAAATTTGAAGTTTATGCATTTTAGTCCCTATTTCACAAAATTATCAATTGACTTTACAATTTAGTCCTTTATCATTTCTAAACTTAAAATCCATCAAAATAACATCTCAAACTCCAAATATTCAACAATGGTAACATCCCAAATTTTTAAACGGTACCAAAAATTATGGCATGGGTCAGCTAGCTCTAAGTACCAGGATTCCGAAAACATAAAAATTACAAGAAAATAACTAAATTGAACTAACTAAATTAGGGCTTGAAATTTTGGAGAACTCAATCGTGCATATTCTCCCTTGTTCTTTTTTCTTCGGAATGTTGAAGAATGAAAAGAGAATCCATATTTCTCTTTCAATCCACTAACATATCATCTTTTAAATTAATTAACTTTTAATTGTATTTTATTAAAAAATTTATAACATTTTTTAATCTATTACACCTTATTATCGTCTACTATTAATAAACCATTGGTCTAATTGCTTCAAAAGTCCATTAGTCAAGTTCTACCTTATAATTTAATGACAATTGAACTTTTAACACTTTTACGATTTAGTCCCTTTACCATAATTAAGCATTAATTCGACAAATTTACCTAACCGAAATTCAATTCACTACCAATATAACTCTGTAAATATTTAATAATAATAATTACGAGTTCGATTTACGAAAGCGGGATCCCAAAACCACACTTTTCGACACCATTAACTTTCAGGTCGTTACATCAATGCCACATGAAAATCCCCAACTCCTACAAACCTTCTCCATTCTAACATTTTGCAAGTTTGTTTCAATGAAAAAAGCCACACTGGGGTTCAATTCCTTCAGCACGTGCCAAAGGCATCGCACAGCCTGAGGGTTCCCCAGCCCTCAAACATTCCAACTTAAATGTTTCATAGCGTCCAGCCGACCTGTCTAGTAGAGGCAGTCGATATCCCAAATACATGGACGTTGGGTTGTCCACTAGTGGTTTCCTTTGAATCCATGCCCACAGAAACTGGAGAAAACACAGAATTACGATATCGTTTTTTCCCCTCACTAACCTCCATCAGGGAATCCTCCTCAACTGGGTCCAAATCAGGATCTACATTTTCCTCATCCTCAAAGTTGCTTGACTTATGTCCCCCCAAATTCAGTCTCAATACTAGTAGGGTTCAGTAATGTTTTTGTTTTGGAAAAAACCTTGAACATCTTTCTGCCCAATAGTCACTTCTCTTCTTGATACTCTTCATACTTAATCCATATGAAAAACATTACCCTCCTCTCTAAGCCAACAACTCTTACCTGCCATTGCCCTTCTGGATACTGCCTTAATCAATAGATCCCACTTTAAAAGTAATTATTTTCTGCCATGAACAATTTTGACCGAACAAAATCCTTCCGAGTAACCCAATCGCCCACAAAGGAAACAAAAAAAAAAACAAATAATCTTTCATATTGGAATCGGGCATATATACTGCTTTTTTTAGACAAAATAATTTTCTTCCTTCGTTTCAATGGCCCCTTGATTCACACAAAACCCCAATAGCCCCTGCCCATAGCTTTTATATCATACTCCAAATCTTCCCAATAAAGTTCCAAACTGCCTTGCCTTATCCTCAAACATCAACCCTGATGGCAGATCATGGATATGAACCCAAAAACTTGTAAAGACTAGCAGCACCTCCATCAGATCTTCCCCTTTCTTCAATATGTGAAAGACTAACAAATGGCCATTAAAAGTCCAAGGACTTTCCTCCAAGAATCTATCAAAATCGATTTCATAATAAAACCGAAACAAGAATCACTTATCTCCCAGATCTAATATCGTCACCATGTGGATGCCATAGATTAGCTAAAGTTGATTTCATTATCTAGAACTAAATAACGCTAGCAGTCAAAAAATTGCTAACTACAGAGAGATCGTCCACCTCCTCACTCTCCTCCCTTCCCAAATCGTCTTGCCATCCCTCATCCTTTCCCCCTTCTAGCGAAAGCGCCGCCATCCCCCTCTCCATCCCAATGTTATCACCATCGCTCCCCCTCTCAGCAGCCACACACATGTAAACCACCAACAATAGAAACCACTCAATAACCAAGTAGAACTCAAAGATATGTCAATAGAGCAAACTTAGAAACATGTCAATAGAACAGACCCTCTAAAGAAATTTTTTATCTCAATTTTACAAAACCACGAGCTCAACCTTTTTTATTTAACTAATACGAAGCAAAAGAATCATACTAATTTATAATTATATTTAAGTACAACAAGCAAGAGGCGCTACTATAGACAAATAGCTATTTTAAATACTTCAATAAAAACTTTTGCATGCCCAGCTCATCTAACCACCCAAATTCATCAGTTTGGCAAATAATATAAGGATGTATTTTAATATACCTAACATTATTATTGAATATAAGAGGTCATTTGTAAGATTTTTATCATTCACCATCAATATATAAATTTATAGACTACCAATAAATTAAATATTAACTCATACTCTAATGATACAAATAAGTTAGGTAATCATCAAACAGGATAGAAAGATTTTGATAAAAAAATTTAGATTCCAATCCCATTATCTCTTCATACACAAAACATGGACGAGAAGAGACCACTCACGGGCATTACAACACAAACAGCAATAAAGAAAGAGCTGATAGAGAAATAGTTTTCATTTAAGACAAGGAAAAATATGTTTTCATTATATGCCAAAAAAAGTGCAACCTGGTCCTCTCTTGTGGCCTAGATTGTTTGCTTTTTCCCCCCCAATATATCCCTTCTCTCTTCTTGACTCTTGATATGTTTGTCTACCCGTGACCTCTACCTTTCTTTCATTCTCTTTCTCTCTATTTCAACAACAATATTTTATAATATATACCTTTTTCCAACTAACGATAAAGTACCAACTAA
This sequence comes from Gossypium australe, assembly GCA_005393395.2. NCBI lineage: Eukaryota > Viridiplantae > Streptophyta > Magnoliopsida > Malvales > Malvaceae > Gossypium > Gossypium australe. The sequence goes on from CM016619.1 coordinate 125,177,991, forward strand.
GCTGTATATAAACATGATAGAAACTCGTCACTCTCATCACTCAACCTCTAATATTACATTCCCCTTTTGCTCTCTCATTCTCCTTTTATTCCTAAAACCATGTCAAAGTTTCAACGTTTTCTGTACATTACCTTCATTTTCTTTCTATTGAATTCAGGCCATGCATTGTGTCATACCAAAGGAATCAGATTCAGAAGCTCTAAAGGGAAGCACAGCCACAGGCAATCAACAATGACGGGAACCCATGGCTCCGAGCAGCAATTCATGCAGTGGGTTAAATTTGTTGGTAGCCTTAATCACTCAGTTTTCAAGACAGCAAAGAACAAGCTTTTCCCTTCTTATACTCTCACTGTGGACAAGAATCCGGCCAAAGGAGACTTCACCACTATCCAGGATGCCATTGATTCTCTTCCTTTAGTAAATCTTGTGAGAGTGGTCATCAAGGTCCATGCAGGGGTTTACACGTGAGTTCCTTGTGGCTTTCCTTCATTTGTAGTTTTACTCTGTCCTTATGCTCTTCTGCACATATATATAGATTCTAGAGTTTGTCTACATTCACTCGTATGCTAATTCTTGTTCAGTGTGAAACTGTCATACAGACACAAGAATGTAATTTCCAATTTTGTCTTTATCTACCTGATCAAAATGCTTTCTGATATGGTTTTTGACCAAAGAGTCTAATTCAAACCAATCTTGTCTTTCAAACTATCTTTAAGAAATTAACAAATATTTACATATATTTGATTTGATTTCAGAGAGAAGGTTAACATTCCACCATTGAAATCTTTCATAACCATTGAAGGATCAGGAGCAGATGAAACAATTGTCCAATGGGGAGACACAGCTCAATCACCTGGGCCAAGAGGACAACCTTTGGGAACCTATGCTTCTGCAACTTTTGCTGTGAATTCCCCTTATTTTATAGCCAAAAACATAACATTCAAGGTAACTTAATTAATCAGCCTTCTTAACTATTCTACAATGTAATTAGTTTCTTATTTGCAAAATCAAATACTGGTGCAGAACACTACACCAGTGCCACCACCAGGAGCAGTAGGGAAACAAGCAGTAGCATTTAGGATATCTGCAGATACAGCTACTTTCTTGGGCTGTAAATTCCTCGGAGCACAAGACACCCTCTATGATCACTTAGGCAGACATTACTATAAAGATTGTTACATTGAAGGTTCAGTGGATTTCATCTTTGGGAATGGTCTCTCCCTCTTTGAGGTTAGTAACTTAATTCCCGACCTGTATATAAGTACATATTAATTATACAAAAAAAAAAAGAAAAAGATATGTTGATTAGTGGGATGTGTTTATTTCAGGGGTGTCACGTGCATGCAATAGCGACGTTAACAGGGGCCGTAACAGCACAAGGAAGAGGGAGTATGTTAGACGACACGGGGTTCTCTTTTGTGAACTGTAAGGTCACGGGGTCGGGGGCACTGTACCTAGGGAGGGCATGGGGTCCTTTTTCCAGGGTGATCTTTGCTTACACTTATATGGACAACATTATCATTCCAAAGGGCTGGTACAACTGGGGCGACCCTAGCCGTGAAATGTAACTTCTTTCTTTCCCCTACACTTCTCTTTCATGCATGCATATAATATACACATAATTTCATCTACAAATATAATTATTAAACACTGAAATTGTTGGGTTATTAGTTAATGGTTCATTAATTAATTAACTGGTTATGTTAATGGATAAAATATAAATACCCACTTTATAGTAGTGGATGCATGGCCGGTGTTTTAGGTATAATTTGTCAGCTTATCCTTTTAGCGCTGCCTCAAACTGAAAAAATTCAAATCTAATTAAAAATATTAAAAATTCTAACTAAAAAATGTTAAAATTAGAAGGAAAAATTTGATTTGTCATTGTCTTAATAAAAAGGGATATAAATGACGTGAAATCATAATTTCATACAATCTTTTCTCCTATACAAATTAAGTTTTTTATCATTTACTCTATACTTAAATAAAATTTTGATTAGCTCGAGTATTAAAATAATTAAATTTGTTTTGTTTTATAATTCGATGAATGTTAAATTTGATTATTATTTTTTAAATGAAAGCATAAATAGTTGTTTATTCCCCTGACCATAAAATTCATCTGTTCTGTTGAGAATTTAGGCTTATATATTTGGCAAACCAGTAGGACAAGAAATTAGGGCGGTTAATACTTAATTAGGAACCTGAGCTTCAAAACTGTGTGCTCTTCCTTTGATTGATCCGTAAAATCTACGTGTAATGCATATGCAGAAGCAAAGAAAGAAAGAAAGGCGTAAGCAATGCCACCCAAAATATTAGATTATGTAGCAATAGTGGGGGGGGATTAAATAAGATAAGAGGCACGCCAGTCTTAACTCTAGTGCTGGCGGTGCTAAAGTTTATTATATAAATTTAGCAAAGATTGCAGAAGCTATATAGCATGCGCATGCATGGTGGGGTGCTAAAATATGTAATTTTGTATTGATGTGGTTGGTTTATGTGGGTTGGCAGGACTGTGTTTTATGGGCAGTACAAATGCACTGGACCAGGGGCAAGCTTTGCAGGCAGGGTTTCATGGTCAAGAGAACTTACAGATGAAGAAGCCAAACCTTTTCTTTCTCTTAGTTTCATTGATGGCTCCGAATGGATCAAATTGTAATCATCAAAGAAGCTTTTTGTACAATCTAACCAACAAAAATAATACATTTCTACATGAAGGAAGAATATTATAATCAATGATAAAATCGATAATTAGAATTTGGAACCCATAGCTAACTAAATCTTTCTTTTCTAATCAGTCCATTTGCATGATGACCTGGTTGCAAAAAGTGATCAAAGTAACCCAATTGCTGAATAATGGGGAAAGCTAGGATGGAGTTGGAGGCTCGGCCTGCAATAGAAACAGGCAAGCAGCTAAAGTTTCATCTTGGGTGTCTGTGACATAGGAAGATCATAGATTAAAAAAAAAGGGAAGTAAGTAGGCTTCATGCCAGCTACCAATATTAGGCCCATTGACTAGAGATCTTAGCTTTTGGCGGACGTTTTTAGCCTACCTAAGCTCTATGTCATGTCACGTGAGCCACAACTCACCATGATTTTACCTAATAATAATAATAATAATCTAAAAGAATTATTTATACAAATAATATTATATTTTCTACTTTTTCATAATATATAATTTATATATAATTATATGTACTTGAGGATTAAGTTGATAGAATTTGTAAATATAAAGAGTTAAATTTATTGAATTATTTAGAATTAAAATTAAATTGATAGAATGTGTAAGTATTATTATATTAATTAGCGCTTCCGTTAACTATTTAATGGAAACTAACCAAAATAAAAATACACTAATAGTTGGGTGATTAATTTTATTCTTTACTTAATATATATATAACTTAATATATTATATTTTAAACATGAAAAATGAGTCAGGTTAGATAGGATCGAGCCTTGAATATTTGAGTCTAAACTCAACCTATATTTTAAACAGGTCTAAATTTTTAACCCTAACCAATTTTTTGGGTCTAACACAGGGGCGAAGCGAGGAAAATTTTTTAGGGGGGCGGATGAAATTTATTTTTTTATAGTTTATATCTTTCTAATTTGTAAAGAATTAAATCGAATTTTTATAATTTTAGGGGGGGCAAAGTGCAATTTTACCTTTACTAATTTAAAATTTTAAAAAAAAATTCAAGGGCCTAACTAGTAATTTTACCTTTTACGGGGGCCGGGGCCCATGCCAGCCCCCCTGGCTTCACCCCTGGTCTAACATTTTTGTCTAAACTCTCTTAAATTTTAAACGAACCTTCAAACTTGAACGAATAGCCCAATCGATGAATAAATCGACCCTATGTTTTTCATCTCTCATATAATAAAACTACAATGTTACGTTATTGGCAGGGCTTCCAATTGATGGGTTACCAATAACAAGAGTGTTTGTTAAAAATCCAAGATTAGTACTTGTTGAAGCATTCTATACATCCGTTGACTATAAGTTCGATTCCAATGGTTTTCGTATTAAATTTATATGGTTTAAGAGGCACTTTCAAACTCTCCTAGAGAATCCAACTCCTATTGAGATAAATTAACATGCTAGAGGTTACATCTTCTAAGTGATTGGAGGTGTGTTGATGTTAGAAAGGTTTGACAACAAAGTTCATTTAATGTATATCCCAATTGATACGAAACCCCAAAATCTAGCATAAGAAAAATTAGAATTGAAATATCTTAACAAGAAAAGAAAGTATAAGAAGAAATGGGGTTGGAGATGGAATGGAATTGTTTTGCCAAATAAAATAAAATTATCAATTATATGTTTTTTAAATAATTATTTCAAATTATGGTGTAAATTTTTCGTGATTGTCCGACTGCAAAGGACGTGTGGAAGCACGTGATTTCAAATCAACTTAAGTCAAGGTTTTTTCTGACTCTTTTCAGGTTTGGATTTTTTCTAATCTTTGTTGTCATAGGATAGTGGAATCACTTGGTCATGCCTCTTTGGATTAATTGCTTGGTGTATCTGGAAGAATAGGAATCTTTTTATCTTTCAAAATATCTCTTGGTTGGCAACTGAAGTGGTGAAAGTCTCAATTAGTTGGGCTTGTCAATTTGAATTATACCTTACTAGATATAAGAGCAATGTTTCCTACTTAAACCATGCTAATATTTCCGAGAGTACATGGGTGCTTTTGACCACTAATGGTGCGATAGCGAGAGATTCTGTTCATGCAGCTATAGGAGGCGTGGTACAAGACAGGGATGGAAATTGGATTATGGGATTCGATCATTTTTTAGGTGTTTGTTCACCATTTGAGGCCAAAGTTTGGAGCATCCTTGACGAGATCCTTCTGTTACTTAATAAAGGCTATAGACGGACCATAATTCAGACTGATAGCCTTGAAGTAGTCTAAGCCTTGTCTGAGAGGGGAATGGAGGAGTTAGGGATTACTGTGCTTAGAAGGACCCAACGTATCATGAATTCAGAAGGTCAATGGAGGATCCTTCACATACCGAGAGAACAGAACTTGGTGGCAGATCGACTTGCTAAACTTAGCTTGACTTGGAAATCAAACTTGCAGGTCTTTGATGATGCACCTACGGGAATTTTAGATTTGTTACAAAAAGATAAATTCAATGGTACTTTTATGTAATTGATGTAATCCATTTTTTCTTTTCACCAAAAAAAAAATACAATGACTTATGACATATTTTAAATTTTAATTTAATACAAAATTTCAAATTGAATAAGATAAATAGGTGAATAGTTATTCATTGCTCAAAGTGTGTTTGGACAACACATAATAATCGGGTGAAAGTGCAATTAATAGGGTAGTAATTGCAATGTCTTGTAATTTTCCTAGACGTGTTTAATTAATAGAGTGTACTTACATCTTAATTTTCTGTCATGTTTGATAGTATAAATTGTAATTACATAATCGCAGAATTTAAATTCTAAAAAATATATTAATTACTATTGTAAAAAATTATCTATAATACTTGAGAAAACATCTCCAAACAAATAGCAAAACCTAAAATCAAACCATTGAATATAATGCGTGAGTAAAAAAAAAGCATCCAACAATATAATTACTAATAAAATCAATATAAAAACAAAAATCATTTCTAGGTTCCATATTTGTTTAATTATACTTTCTCTAATGTTAAACAGATGCTCATATCTATAACCAATTGATCATTAGCCATGTATAAATAATTAATAATAAATATTATGTAATTTAGTTAATTAGTAGGTCAATATGTATAGGAAATTATCTTTCATCAATAAAAATTTCAAATTATTTAAATAAGATTAGTAATTAACATATAATTATATTTTAAAAAATAAAATATATATTCTAAAATTAGAATATTATTATTGTTGTATAAAACTAAATTTTTAAATTTAAATCATGTATGAACATATTTAAAAAGTCATAGGATAATTAGATTAAGTGTAATTGTCTGTCGTTACTCGTGTGATTATTCCAATTTGAGAATTGAAAAGTGTAATTAATGTACTCAAATTACACCCAATTCAAAATATTAAAATTATATTTAAAATAAATAACTTTTTTAAAAAATATTTAAATTATTATATTTAAATTTTATCAAAACTATCCAAAATAACAGAAAATATTACATTTATAACATTAAAATTACAAAATAAATAATTTTTAAAGATCATCATATTTTTATGAAACAACATAATTATATATAATATACCTACTATTTTTATAATATAAATTCAATACTAGAAATTTAATATTTAATTTTTCAAATTACAAACAACACTTAATTAATAATTTTTATATTATAATAATTGTATATTAAATAATCCACATGGAAAAATTTAACTAAAAAAATAAATATTTAATTTTTATTAATATTATGCGATTTTGTCTAAACTCGTATCGGTTAAAATTCATGCATGATTTTCAAAACTGAAAACCGAATCTGGAAGTTATAGCAGATCGGACAGTAGAAATTGGGTTAATTTTGTGGGCTATGAAACTTCAGAGGTTATGGGCTTTGGGGGTTTATTTTGCAAAATGAACCCATAATCCGAATTGGACGAAGTTTCCCTCAATTGATTAAATTTCAATTATATATAAAAGAAAGGTCTTATATGACACATCTAATGTTTTCTTTTTGTTTTCTATTTTTTACATAACAAGATAAAATTGGTTAAATTTCAATTCTAATCCTCTAAATTTTTATGATTATATTTTAATTATGATCATTATATTTCACTCAAATCTATAGCCCTGATGCCTTCCATACATGACACATGTCTAATTTTTTCTTTCTCTTTTTTATGATTAAATTTTAGTTTTGATCCCTATATTCCACTCAAATTTATTTTTTAACATGGCTAAATTTTAATTCTAACACCTATGTTAAATTTCAGTCACATGCCCAATGTTTTTTCTTTTTTGACATGACAAGATAATGGCTAAATTTTTATGGTTAAATTTTAGTTTTAATCCTTATATTTTACTCAAATTTGAGATTTAATCTCTATATTTTAATTTTAACATAATTTTGTACTTCAACTTTTATAATGTCATTAGTTAGTTTAAATACTTTATTTTGGTTAAAATGCTTATGTGAATTTTAAAAAATTTTAACACCATTTGTCACACCCCAAAATATAGAAAGTTAATTGAAATAATTAAATAAGAAATGACTTAGGTTTGATGGTTAAGTAGTTAGAGCACTCCATAGAGGTTTTATGTTCAAGTCACTCTCCCATTTCTTCTTTTTTTTTTTTTTAATTTCAACAAACTAAGGTAAAAACCATACCAAAATATATATTGTTAGGAGTGAAAATTTAACTAGAAATAAGCTTTAGGCCTAATTGTTACACATACGAATCTGCCCTTTTTATACTCGAGTTTGAGTCACCCAACTCGCCAAAATCCATTTTATTTTTGACAGTAGGGGTAAATTACCATGTAGCCCCTAAAGTTTGAAAATCCTAGGTATTTAACCCCATTTTCCTAATTACAATTGAACTATAACTTTCTTTTCCAAACTCTACTGAATTTTTGTTTTTTTTTCCTTATTTCTTCTCCATTTTTCTTTTTCATCTTCTTCTTTGCAAAATATTTTCTCTCCATTGTTGAAATTATTTTTGCTTCTCGAATAAAAGTCAATTTCCGTTTCAATTGTTTCTCTTCCAATCGTCGATTTCCCCATTGAAAGTATTTGTTTCTTTTCATCCAAGATCAGTAAGTACGCCTCATTTCAATGATCAAATCTCGTAATTCCCGTAGTAGTAATGAACAACATAAATCTTTGTTCGATCAAATAATCTTTTGTGATTCTTGCCCAAATCTTGAGTCAATCTAGAAAACAATCATTAACTTGTGTATAAATGTTGTTTGAAAAACTCATTTTAGGTGGATCGAATCAGATTTGATCACGGGAAACATTAATTAGGCTCCTGGTGAAAGGTGTGTGTTCTTTTACAAGCGAATCGAGACAAACCGTGTCTAGGAATAGGGCCACACGGTCTCTCACACGGGCGTGTGGACCCCACGACCCCTCACCTGACCATTTGCCCTAGAAACCCTAGGCTAGTTCGAATCTCACACGACCATGTAACCCTTCCTCACAGCTTAGAGCCTCTCACACTGCTGTGTGACCCCTGATTTACAATTTTACCTATAATTTTATGAATTCATTAATTTAGTCTCTGGATAGTCCCCAAACTTTTTTTAGTGTTTTGTCTTATTCAATTGAGTCCCTGATATTATGAATAATGTTGGAATCCATGATTTGACTGACTAAATTGTTACTATACATGTATGATATGTGATTGGTACATGTTTATTGTCATTGGTTTACTAATAAAATGTTATTGTTACTCGTACCACTGCACTTTCGATTGCATGACCAACATGACTGCTGTTACTAATAATCTGAATACATGTAATACATGGCCACTACTACTGTTAATCTGAATACATGTTAAGCATGTCTACTGTTTCTGTATTGTACTATTATTAGCATGTCATACTGCATTGCATGATGTGAGACAATTGAAAAGCGGAAGTACTAGCAGTTTATCTACAAACACTGGTGGTTTACCCACAAACTTACGGGCAGCTTTTATCTACAAAAACGTTGTGTATTTACAACCTACTGGTAGTGTATTAACCTGCAAACACTGGTGGTTTATCAACAAATTTACTGGCAGCTTTTATCTGCTAACCCATTGTGCATTCACAACCTACTGACAGCGTATTAATTTGCAACACTAGTGGTTCATCCACAAATTGGAATATCTGGGCTAAAAGAGTTTTGGGGAACCCTTACTGTGGAGTGTAGCGGTAAGGTAGGGTTATTCTTTTCTGTTAAACTGATATCGCTCTGCATTTACACGCATAAGCATGCTCGAACAAATTATCAATTTCTGCTATACTATATGATCGTTACTGTAGTGAAAACTGTTACTATGTATGCTTGGTTTATTATTCTGCATTGATTTTCTTGTGATGGAACTCACACTGAGCTTCATAGCTCACTCCCCTTTTATTTCCTTCTCTATAGATAACCCATCAGGTTAGGACACGGACAAGACATCCGGAAGGACTCGAATTGAAACACCCCAAACCCGGCCCACGAGCCTCGACCAGATCTGGTATGTTCCTCGAGAAAACATTTCAAAATTCGTTTGTTACTTAGGAAAAATTCGAGAGATTTTGAAGAAACATTTGCTTATGTTGGGTTCAATTGAAAACTTTGTTAATTTTTGAAATCAGGGATTTGTGAAAGACCTTGTTTTTATATTAAAAAGACATGCCGATTTAATTTAAAGATTTTACCTTTGAATTGGAAAATATTTGTTTTTAGATGTCATAATATTTGAAGGTTATTTTAAGAAAATTTTACTTAGCTTTAGATTTGATAACAATTCGAAACATAATAAAATAATTGAAAGTGCACGCATAAATAGTTCATACTATGGCCTTATTACATCAAAACAAAACCCAAAATAATTTAAAGTACTTAAATTAAAAAGTCCATGAAATAAATTCCTTGCTGAGCATGGCCACCACTAAGCTCCTGCCGACCCGGCCCATCACTGATCGTCACCTGAAAAATGTTCCCACAACGGGGTGAGTCAACAGACTCAATGTGTACACAAACACTAAGTCCAAACAGATTCAGGCATATCAAATCATACACATATATATATATATATATATATATATATCATAATTCACAATAAATGATGCATTCCCGAACCCAAGCCTAGTTACCATCCGCTACACATCACCCGTACTAACCTGCACACCGTGGAGACTACTAAGTCAACCCTCCATCCGCTACACACCATCGAAGGCAGTCGCTGCAGTCGACGTGCTCATCGCCCTTATAAAATTCGTGGCATAGCCACCAGATAATATTTTGTGTCATGAGACACCACATTCAGATAATGTGACCGAAGTCACCACATTCAGATATCGTGACAATAGTCACCACATTCACTTCCCCTTTCATAATCACCCAAATGCCCCATGTCATACATATCATGCAAAATCATGCCTTAAGCCTTATTTCACATTCTTATCACATTCACTTATGTGCCATAAATCATACTCACAGTAGGAGTAGGAAAACGTACCTGAGTACTTTGTACCATTGCATGGTACTTAGCCATATTTTCCACATTCTTATAGCACACATATTACATAGGTACCATAAATCTATAAAGAGATAGTGTGGGGTACGCACCTGATACACTTAGTGAATTCACTGAAATCCTGAAAATCCGACCTACTGCTTTAGATCCTTAATGCCTATATTCGGCCAACACTAGAAATTTAATAAAAACCGTTCGGCCATAAAACCAAATCCCAATAGGATTATTGTAATCAAATTCTTACCGTGGTGTCGATTTCACTACTAAACAAATCCCGAAAACTATGTGTTATTCCTTCCTTCAATCGGCCAATGCTAGATCATTCGACTTAGTTAGTTTTCGGCTTTTAAGTAAATAAGAATTAGATCTTAAATCACTAATAGACCTTGGCCGAATATACATAAGTGCTTACCTGGTGATTTGAAATCCCGAAAACTTGCCACTTGTCTTGAGGAGATGTCGAAATACCTATAGGTACATGTTAGATAAATTTCTAACATTTAATCCCAAGTAAACAGCCCTTGGCCGAATGCTATACATGCCTTACCTTAGATCTTAAAAGTCCCGGAATATCCTTCTCCCTTGTTGTCGACAATAGCAGACAAATCCCGAATGACCCTTCATAGTTCGGCCATAGAACATTATTGGGTTAAGATTCAAACTTTCGGCTAAAAGAAGAAGGAATGGAAATAATATGCCAACAATCTAATCCTTACCCTTAGTGTTGTAGTCGACAACCCCCTTGCTTGAAGTCCCAAAGAGTTTCGGCTCTTGCTAGATGTTATCCACTTAAGTTTCGGCTTTTGATGCTATGAATAAATCGGCTAGAACATAGGGTATTTCTGCTAGATAGATTAAGAAAAAGAAAAGAGAAAGAGTAATGGTTTTGGAGAGAAAAGAGTAGACGATAGGGAGGCCAAAGTGTTTAATGAAATTCGGCTATGAGCCCCTTGTGTATTCGGCTTCAAAGAGAAAGATGAGGGAAGAAGAAATTTCGGCACAACCTATCTAGCTATCATCAACCGAAAATGTTATCCTCTAGTACCCCATATTCGGCCAACTCCTTGATTTTCTCCTATTCCCTCTCTTTTTATCCATTAAAGAGATAATTTTAATAATTCATCAATTATCCTTGCCATTAGCCGAAATTTTAAGAGAATAAAACCTAATCTTAAACTCCTCCCAAAGACTCCCCATGCCGTCCATCTCTTCCTCTTGTTGCCGCAAAAATAAAAGCTGTTATTCAGCTTCCCATGCGACTCGAACCTTGGCCCATTTGCACATGTATGTGGCGTCATTTACAGAGGCTTTAAGTGGCGCCTCCAAACCACTTTTCCAAGCCCAATTATGTGATATATTTCACCTACCATTTCTCTTAAGGCCTTACTAAGCTTAGCTCCCTTATTAAAACTTAAAATATGATAATTTCTAAAGCACTCTACTATTTTCTAAAGTTCACAAAATTCATACAACACATTCATAACACACAAAGGTATGCTTTCACATATATTTAAGCACAAATGCATAAGCCATAAACCAGGATATTACACGAATCAAATTTGTTTTCCTTTTATATAATATTTTAGAGTTATAATTCAGTATTTTATTATTCAGAGACTGTAATGTTTTATTTTTGAACTGTGGTGTGGGACTTAAGATTGGGGTTTTATAGCATGCATGACATTTTATTTGATGTTAAGACATTGAAATATGCATTATAATTAGCTATGCACGAAATATGATTTTTACTAGAACTAGGTTAATTATCACTTTTCCGTTGCTAAAATTATAATCAAAATTTTGAGTAATAAATAGATTAGGAGTTAGCTAAAGTTTTTAAATGTAATCATCGTTACATAGGATAGTTAATCTAAATCTATTTTTAACTACTTGTGGGTTTTTCTAAAAATAGACTAAGTTTTCTTCTAAAATTAAAAAAAATGTTTTAATGTAATTGTTTTAAAACTCTGATAGCTTACTGGGCCATGTCGGTGGCCAATGTAATCTTTCGAATTCGGGCCTAACGTCTAAGCTAGGTTGGGGAGGTTACATTTGGTGGTATCAAAGCCTAGGTTTTCTAAACACGAACTACGGAAATTTTATTGAGTCTACATGCATGTATTAAAGGGGTATTTTGGAAAAAACCATGCCACAAGTTTTTGAAAATTTTATTTTCTGCAAGAAATTAAATCCGAGACTCTAGTGCCTGTCCTACTTTAGTTACTTTTACTTTTGAAAACTTTAAAGATCAACTGTAATCTTTAGACTTTAGATATTTAGGAAATAGCTAATACTTGAACTTTTGTTTGAAAATTGTAGATGTACTTGAACACTCAAGGTAGACGTGATAAGGGTAGGCTGCATAGGTTGCACCTGAATAGCCACCCACTGTTTAGGGAGAAAACTCGATCCTTGAGGAGGAGTACATTGAGAATTCAACCGCCAATTGTGGTGGAAGCTATGAGAACGACGACAACGCGGTGACACAGGCGATGCTAAAGGTGTTACAAAAGGTTGTTTGAGCCCAAACTAGATCGAGGAGCCGTAAATCTACTGCGGAGAGGCTTCGATCAAATGGGTCCGAAACGTTCAAAGGCGTTGCTGGAACGACTCCTACTATGATAGAATACTGGATGTGTAACACCTCTAACCTGTATCAATCGCAGGATTAAGGTTATAAAGCATTACCATACAATAAAAAACATTTAAACTTAACTTCATTCAATAGCATAAACAAATCATATACATACATACCGTCCCTAAATCAAACCCTCAAGGCCCTAAAAATATCCTGGAAATGATTTGGGACGAATTTGAAACCATTAGAAAAATCTAGGAAAAAGTCACACAATTTTAGAAACAGGGGTCACACGGCTAAGACACACGCTCGTGTCTTAGGCCGTGTAACCTTGGAACCTGGGACACACGACTGTGTCCCAACCTGTGTAACTCTCTGAGTAGGGTCACACGACTGTGTCACATGCCCGTGTGCCCGTCCGTGTGCCAAGCTTTGTGTTAGACCGTGTAACTCACTGACTTGCAACCTAAGAATTCAGCAAATGACACACGGCCATGTTGCCAGGCTATGTGTCTCACACGACTGAGTCACACGCCCTTGTCTCAAACCGTGTGGACCTAAATTTACTGAAAATTAAACCATTTCCAATACCATTTCATGCATAAACATTTAAATCATTGGTGCACACTTTTAAGGCACCAAAACTCTATCAAAACATACATATAATTGCCATTTTAAGAGTCCTAATTTAACTAACAATATGCCATTCAAAGGCACCACAAACAACAACCAAACATCACCTACTTAGACATGTTTATATGCTTAATTTGATGCATACAATTCTAGACCATTTATGTATTAAAACATACCTCATTTAGCCACTTTCATAACATACAAAACATACCATGAAAGACCATTATCAAGCCATTACAAACTTACCAAAAAAACCATATATACCTACACATATAAGTGACCAAAATGACTTACCTATGCAAGCATTGTAAGTTCATCAACAATCCATAAGCATCCAAACACAAACATATCAAGTTACCATTTTACATCATCAAAGACATCACAATAAGTTAACATATACATGCCATTATAAACCTTGGCCAAAATACACAAAAATTACTAAATTGACTTCTGGATAATGTGATAGATCTTCAACAAGCTTCCAACCAAATCGAGCTTCTGATAATCTATAAAACAAAGGAAAAAAACCACGTAAGCAATTAATGCTTAGTAAACTCGTATAACTTAAACACAACTTACCATTTCACTTGCATAATGTAAATAGCATAAATGTAATACCAACTAAAACCATAAGCTTGGCATAATGCCTATACAACATCATCAAATCCACAAGTTAGTACATTTGTACATGCTTCAAATGAATTCATCCATTAACAAGTAATTTGCACATGTATTCACATCATTTAGATCACCATTCCTTTTCATAAGTTCATGATACATTCCATTTGAACACTTACCATTTCGTTTCCTGTTATACCCGTTGAACCATCTAGAATTTCATCGGATACTCGGGAAAGCTCACATGAAGTGTGCCTTTACATAACTGTAAAATTTCCTTTACATTGTTGCTCACACGAGCTATGAATTGGGCCTGCTCACACGAGCTATGGGTCGGAATGTAAGCTACACAATGCTGCTTACACGAACTGTAGAGAATCCGCAACAAATGCAGGACCTCAACCATCAGTAGGACATTCAAGACCGGCACCTGAAACATGAAATCCCTAATGACATGTCATTTATATCCTATGAATTCTTAATGTTCAACTAAGACTCGCTAACCGTCACAGCATTGATTTGTTTATACATCGATCAATTCACATTATAAATAACATAATAACATACGATTTGAATAGCATTAATATGATAATCATATATACGAACTTACCTCAACAACTAGGGGTGTGAAGGTTAAATCGAGCTATTTTGAAGCTTTTGCTTTTCCTCGATCTAGGTCCGTACGTGGTTTATCTTGATCTAAATAAACAATTTCAATTGATTTCATATTTCTAGTATTCAATTTAATCCACATTTCATATTCATACAAAATTACCATTTTGCCCCTAACATTTTAACTTTTTCACAATTTAGTCTTAAGCTTATAACTTAAAATCTAACCATTTTAATCTCAATCCATGTTAATCAAATATGCAAGGGATCTTGAAACAACCTATATTTATCATCATTTCAGATTAAAACCCTAAATTTTATACCTTTAACAAATTAGTCCCTAATTCCAAAATCTAACAAAAATCACTTAACAGAACTTCTTTACTTTTCAACAAAGACTCATAATCTACCATTTAACATAAAAAACCATCCAAGAACATTCATGGCATAACCCTCAACCCTTAATAGTTTTACAAATTAACCCCCGGGCTAGTTAGATTAAGCTAAAATGAGCTTAAAAACATAAAAATCATTAAAAACGAGATGAAAAATACTTACCATGCAAGTGCTTAAGCTAACCGAAACTTCAAGCCCTAAAATGGCTACCTTTCCTTCAAAATTTTAGTGGTGATTAAACTTGGAGAAGATGATACCATCTTTTCTTTATTTTAATTTAGATTTATTTATCAAATTACTAATTTAACCTTGAAAATCAACTAAATTATGTCTATAGTTGTCCACTAACCTTATGAATGTTATAATTACCCTTTAAGTCCATTTACTTTCATTACCATATTCATTTAACCATTTTAACTTATAGAACTCAACTTTTGCACCTATTACGATTTAGTCTTTTTTTACTAAATTAATCAAGCAAACATCAAAATTTCTACACAAAACTTTAATATGACTCTCCTACAATCCTGTAGACCTTAAGTAATAAAATAATAATTTTTTCATTAGATTTGTGGTCTCGAAATCATTGTTCCGATATCACTGAAAACAGGGTGTTACAGGATGAAGTCGACGGAAAGAATTCTGGAGAATCTAGATTGTAATCCAAAGACAAAGTTGAAGATGATCTCAACTTTATTAAATTTATAATAATATAATTATAATTAATACTAACTTTATACTATTTGTTTGTTCATGTGGTGTTTAAAATAATCAATTGAAACAAAATCATAAAACAAAATATTTTTGGAAGAGTGGAAAAGCATAATAATATTATTTTTATAATGATAATCTCACATATTTTTTGATATATCAGAATATTTTTACATGCCGTTTTGTGCTCTTTTATCATATAACTCGAGCAATGCTCTAATAAAATATTGCAGCTCTTTTAGATAATACAATAATAAACACCTTAGTCCATAGCTTATCCCCAATATTCACGAAGAAATGATTTAAAATAATAAAATATTACTCATTGAAAAAAATTAAATTGTTTAAATTATAATAAAATTGTAATTGAAGATGAATATAAAGTGTTAATTCATATTTCTTGAATTTTATCTATTTTAATTTTTTAATTAATTAATTTTAATATAATAATATTTAATGTTCATGGGAGTGGGGACCGATGCAATTAGTCTTGGTTTAAAATTTAAATAAGAAATATTTAAACTTATAAAATATTGATTATTTTTATTGATAAAATTGAATGGTTTAAATTATAATTAAAATGTAACTGAAATGCTAATAAGTGATACATACAAGACAATCTTTCAAAAGTTTTAAATTTTACTTTGATTAGATGAATTCACCAGCTGTTGATAAAGGCAGACCAATGACAAATCCAACATATTTCGAGAGAGATAATAAAGTTGCAGACTATTTAGGAAAAATAGCTTGTAGCAATGATAATAATGTTAAACTATTTGATCAGCCTCCTAGCGAGGAATTAGACTAGGTTTAACCTCTCCCCAGTTATTTTTTTTATCACAAAAAAAATATTTGTGCTTAATCACTAATTAATTGTTATAAGGGTTGTTGAATAAAATTAATTTTTAATTTTTTTTATTAAGGATAAAATGATGAAGTTGCCCTATGAATAAACTTGTTTAAGTGGATTAAGAGTTGTTAGATATTATTATATTTTAATTATTAATTATTTTTAGTTTAATGTTATGATAAAATTAAGAGGCTAATTATCCCATTAATTATTGTTTATTATGATTTTATCAAAATAATTAAGCCTTATAAGAGTTATTTTCCTTCTTAAATTATTATTTTTTTTAATAGAGACGTTAATCATCACATTAATCACTAATTACCTAAACTGTCTTTAATTATTCATATTAATCTATGATAAATACATTATTATTATATTTTATCTAAAAATATATTTTTTAATTTTAATTTTAATTCGTTTTATTATTATGAT
The DNA here is from genome assembly GCA_005393395.2 of Gossypium australe. Classification (NCBI taxonomy): domain Eukaryota; kingdom Viridiplantae; phylum Streptophyta; class Magnoliopsida; order Malvales; family Malvaceae; genus Gossypium; species Gossypium australe. The sequence goes on from CM016619.1 coordinate 125,194,974, forward strand.
TTTATATAAATATTATTTTTAAATATTAATCCTGTAATATAGCACATTGTAAATTTTGTTTAGACTCGTACTTATATATATATATATATATATATATATATAGATAATAAAAAAATTTTGCAAGCAAATTAGAAGTGAATCCTAAATTAACTCACAAGTAGGTATACTTATCAAACCCTTCTAAATATATCATGTAAAATTAAATTAATGTTATTAAAATTAAAATTTTATACCTTGTTAATTGTTAAATTTAAACTTATGATACTTATATTTAGAGATAAATTTAAACATCAAATAAATTTGAACTCAATGTATAAATAAATTATTTTCGATAGTTATTTTAAAAATAATAACTTTTTTATATCGGATTGAGTATTAATATTAACTTAACTCATGAGTAAACATATAAATGGACTCCTTTAAATACATAATTAAATGTACATATAATTGTAAACTTGTGGAGGCCAAACTTCTACTATGTACAATGTCAATTCTTTTTATGTTGTGTTTTCTTGGTACAAAACTCTTTTTTGCTACTGAATGAAACACGTAGTATAGGAGTTAGGACATGTAATTTGCATGCTTTTTTTTTTTTTATAGAACGTAGTAGCTAAATATAAGTGGTCATCCAAATTATGAAGTGGACCCATGATGTCAACCTCTTAGGGGTAGAGAATCATGGGTGAGCAAATTAAAGGAAGGCTAACATGGTTGCTAGGCTACCTCTAGAAGATTACAAGTTCAAAAAAAAAAAATTATGATAGAAAAATGGTTTGGGCTGTTTCTCAAGGGGACATGTTATGGCAAGTTGAGAAATAAAGAAGCAGGATATAGTTGAACAAATCATAGCAACCAAACTAGTATAATTAAAAGGGAGTGGTTGCCAAAAAGAGTAGCCATGTGAGAAGCATGATGCTGTACAATAATGCTGCCACTCTTCTATTTTACTATAAATGGGATGGCAACTTGATTCGTTAGCTTATTATACTCCCAATATGCTTTGCAAGTATCTAACCTACAGGTTCTCATTTTTCTAATGAAAAAGATCGATGTGCTGATGGGATGACTACAAGAGTTGCAATGAGGTGCGAGAGTGGACTATATATAAATAACAAGAGTTACAAGGTAGTAGACAGGAGTCGGTAAAAGTATCCAAGAGACTTTTGAATCAAGAGATAAATTGTATTTTGTTTTTTCTTATTAAAGAAATATACAAATTAATCTTTATACATTAAATTAAAAATTAAATTGATTATTTTACTAAAAATTTTATCCTTTTATACGGTTAAAAATTGACCTCCATTCGTCAATATAAAATACGTGTGATACGTTAACATATAATTATCTGATTAAATCATTAACTATGTCAACGTGAAAATTTTAATATAATGTACAAAATAAAATGCATGTTGTGTATGTCGAGTAGTTTGCTGTACTTATTGTGCGAAAATGAGGCTTTGTGCTAGCACTCAGCATTTGGGTGACTTTTGAGGATAGGGCACAGAAGTTTATAAACTTTTTTTTTTTTTACTTTATAAGAGACTAGACTACATATGCATCTTTTTTTCTATGTAGTTTGGCATACATTGAAGAAAGCTATAAATCTCTTTGGTAAAAAAGTCAGAGTTTTGTAAATGGAAAAAAAATATTAATAGGAGAAAGGATTGAATGAAATAGTGATATTATTATTTTTTAATAGTTTAATATTAAATCAAGATTTTTATTTATATTTAATTTTTTTCATGGTAAAATAATTAAAATTTAGAATGAAAATATTTTGTAACATTAAACTGTTGGAAAAGAAATACAGATAATATAGCATCAATATTCTTTATTTAAGAGTTTAATTTGATTTGATTTTAAATTTAATTGGTTTCAATTTAATTACGAAATATCAGAGAATCAAAAAAAAAAAAATCTCCTTAACAAATGGCAATGAATTATTGTTTTAGATGGAAAAGAAGTCAAATAGTGATATAAGAAAAAGATAAGGCCCTCCCCCTTTTTTTTTAATATAGCACACTTGCAATTAACCAGATTTGACCTCACACAAGTTGATTAGAGAATGGAAAATATAAGGGTGAATCTGTTGAGATAGGACCACACAAAAACCTATTCAATTTAGTACATTGAATTATTGAAGCCAAATTTCAAAATGCAGTGATTTATGTGCTACAGCTTTTTTTATTTGGAATGGAAGAAGATAATGCTTTATATGGAGATCTTCTAACTCTTCTTTTTTCCCACAAGAGGGCAATTGAAGATATTTCGTTGGGCCACCGGGATGTGTTTCAGCTTATGACACTATAGAATATATCCACTATACATGATCTTCTTCCCATCTACACATTTAAAAGAAATGGCATCTCCATTAATTATGCTAAAATTATGATATTTTAAACCATTAATTCTATTATCCAACTCCAACTCGCGATACTCCATGTTGATCTTAAAAATTCACGCTATAGGTTAAAATAACAAAAATCCTCTAAAAATGATAAAATCATAAGGATGTTTTGGCATCATTTGATTTATTAATGGTTAGTATAATTTAATAAAAATATCTATTTAGTTGAAATATAAAAAATGTGATAGATTGATAATATGTTCCCAAATGACAAACAAATTGCCTTTATTATTATAATTACCCGTCAATTACAAATAGGGATGTATCTAGGGGTGCGGGATGATTGCCTCTTTAGAATTTTTAGAATTTTAAATTTTATATATAAATTATTATGTATTTTAAATTTAGTGTGCACACTTTATAACATTTGCTTCCTTTGATCAAATTGTATTTCATATAATTCGCCTCCTTAAGCCATAAGGTTATATTTTATATTAACAAAATATTTTTCAATTTTTAATTATATAACTTTAATAATAATCAAATATCAATGTATGATGAGCCTTAAAAGACTAAATTTAGAGGCTCAATATGGACTTTAAAGTTAAATTCCAGAATTATTCGTCAAGTATTTATTTTTCTTCTTAATAGAATTATTCGTCTTGTGCTAACTCTTCCTGTGTCTACTGCAACAACCGAACGATCATTTTCAGCCATGAAAATTGTGAAGACAATGCTTTGCAATAGAATGGAGGATGGTTTTCTTTCAACTTACTTGGTAGCATACATCAAAAAAGAGATAGCTCGGGAATTTTCAACAGATTCTATCATTGAAGAGTTTGATCTTATAAAAGAGCGGAGGGTGCAATTTAGGATGTCTAGTATTGAGAAATAGGACTAAGGTCAAGTTTTTTTAATTTAATTTTTGGAATTATAATGATATTTATGAACTTTTTAGTATAATATTAGTTATTCTTTTTTGCATATTGGAAAGGAATATTTAATTGTATATTGTATGGTTTTTTTCTTTTAATCTTTTTATAGTTAAATTATTTGTGTTATTTTAAAAACATTAAATTGATAAAATCTAAAAAGAATTGAGACTATTTTACGTTAAAAATAAATTTACCCCCTTAAAATAAAATTATAGATCCTGATCAAATGGTGGTGAAACCATGAAATTCCAAAAGAAGGAAGTCCTTAACCAAATATATAAAAACATGGTGGGACTACATTATTCTTTGCTTCTTTATCAAACTTCCCTCAATTCCACACTATCATCTTTTTTTAAAAACAAATCTAATTTGATTGTATACCAAGTTAGAAATTTCTATTTGAAATAAAAAAAATATTTTTAGATATTAAAGTATAATTTTATTAATATATAATTTTATTATTTAAAAAAAATTAATCAAGTCTTAGTTCGATTGATATTGATATTTTATCAATGGAAGAGGACGTGAATTTAATTATACTAAAGCACATTTATCTGCCTATTTAGAGTTAAAGAGAAAGTAAATGAACTTTGGTCAAATATGTAATGTTGCACGTGAATTTTAATTTTGTAACTAAAACCATTATCCATATAGCACCACCTAACGTTTATATATTACATACATAAAATATAATATAAAAATAAACTGATAAATTTATTTAAATGAATTAAACAAAATTTGATGTCAAGAATTAAAGATGGGGCTATTGATTGGTTTGAGGTTATCATATAATGTGAATGTGAAGTTTAAAATAAACATAATTTAAAAATGAAGAAGAAATTAGAATTAGTTTTAATTATATAGCAGTATTATTGAAGATGTTGAAATAGAGATAACAAAAACTCTTTTTTTCCTTTCTTTATTTGTTAATTCTTATTAAGCAATGAAGAAATAAATTTACTAAAAATAAATAAATATCAGATTCTAAATTTACTACTGCTAATTTAGGTTTAATTAGGCAGCTGAAGTCAGCACACTGCAAGTCAACGGCTGTTGTTCTTCCTCACCCTTACTATTATTATCAAAATCATGAGGTAGCCATGTAGTATCTACACACGTCAGCATCTGGGCCCTCTTGGCTTGTAGGTCCCAGTCAGTGGACCCCACCACATACAACATAAGCCCAGCGCAACACACCTGGGCCGAAAGTAGGCCCAACCATACCCCAGAAAATCCGACTCCGACATAGAATCCGAGTCCGACCGCAACGGGCATGCCCACCAAGTAAAATGCCCCGAGGTTCACATTAGCTGCGGTGGAAGGACGTGCACTCCCTCTGAGGACCCCACATCCCACTGTTTGCGGGCAGTTCCCCAGCTCGCATAACCCTAGGATAGGTAGTGCAATGGATGTCAGCCGTAGGATCTCAGGATCAGATGTGAACATCCTGGCCCACTTATTTCTCATCCCTGATGCAAACGTCGACGCTGATAAGCCCATCATGGCTGATACGAAAACCGCCACCACAGCCGATAATCTCGCTTTATAAGGACGGTTTGCCCCTAATTCGTTTCCGACACGGGTCGAAACCGCGAAACCCAACGAAGAAGGGAAAACGTACAACAACGACGTCGTTTGAATCAATATCCCCATTGAAGCGACCGGCGCCTTCGGGTTCACCAAAAGCCCACACATCACGATCATGATCTCGTACCACCACCACTCCAAACAAACAGAAACACAGCTTGGCGCGGCTAGCTTGAGCAGCGTCTTCCAGCCGGTTAAACACTCCAAAGTGGGTTTTTCCCACGTGGGATGGTGGAGGCCTGAGGCCCAAATGTGAACAACGAGGGAGAGGAGAACGAAGAAGTTGGAGATGGAAGCAGAAGCGGCTACCCCGGCGACGCCCAAGTTGAAATGGGAGACGAGTAAGAAGCTGATGGGTAAATGAAGAATGGTGGCGGCGAGGGTTGCTAAAGTGAGGGGGTGGGTGATGCCTTGAGCGCGAAGGTAAATGCGTATTGGGTGAATGAAAGAATTGGTGAAGAGGTCAAGTAGGGAAAACAGTAAGTACCTTTGACCGATGCGGGTGATATTAGGATCTTGACGAAGATAAACCATAATGTTGAACATGTTTATCCAAAGAAAGGATATCAATATGGAAACGAATAAGAGGAAAATAACGTAGCGGTGAAGGGTTAAAGATAAAAGTTTATGTCTTTGAGCTCCAAAGGCTTGTGAACACAGTGGCTCCATACCTAAAGCAAGGCCGGAAAGGACAGAGTAGCCGGTGACGTTAGCAAAGGCTATAGCTAATGAACCGGCAGCCAGTTGGATATCGCCGAGATGGCCAAGGAAGAGCATGGAAATGATGGAACGAGAATAGAGAATGAGACCAGTCAAGGCTATGGGGAAGGCTAGATTGAAGAGTGATTTAGCTTCAGTTATGATGTCAGAGATCGAAGCGCATAGGTGATGAGCTCCATGGTCATGGTGATGCCTATGCTTTCCAGGGTGGAAATAAAGGTTGGTTTGAGAAGAGTTCTGAGTAGAAGTAAGGATGGAAGCGGTGGTGGTTTGGTTACACATGATGAGGATGATGATAAGAGGGAAGAGGGAATCAAAGAACCAAACCAAATCCTGTTTGTTGTTTTCCGTTTCAGATACTCTCGTAAAGATCACTCTTTTATTTTCTCTCTTAGTTTGTATGGATGCTAAGTTTCCTCTTAAGGATAGACAGATTGGTTTAATTTTCAGCAATATTAATAGAGAAGTTGAGGTGGTGTTTTTATTTTTTTTTACTCTATATTTTTTGTCTCCTATACAATAGTATATATGCAGTAGGCAGTATATATGTATATTATATATGTAGTGTGTGTGGTTTGTAGTTGTTTGATAAAGGGTTCAATTTCCGATAAGTGAAATGGAGTTTTTCACGAGAGGTTGGTGGAGGTGTGACTTTTTAATAATTTCTGGCGTCCTCCTCCGGCAGCTCACTTCTGCACTGCTATCACTTTTTTTCTATTTTCTATACCATTTTGTTGTTTACTTTTTTTAGTAATTGATATACTTAAATATGTCTGAAATTTTATTTTTTTAATAAGGGCAAAAAAGAATTATTATAATACAATATTATACAGATCAATGTAAAAATGATAATTAATGTAGTTATTTTATTATTAAAAATAATATGTTAATTAACATGTGATCTTAACTCTTTTTACTGTTTGATTTATCCTCATATCAATCTCATTTTAATCAAACTATATTCTTTTGATAAACCCATTTCAGAATTGATTAAAATAGAAAATTGACTTAAAGAGAGAAATTAAATTTTTAAAAAAATACTGTGACTCAAATAAAAATACTTTATAATTTGAATGTGTATCTAAATAGTTTCCCAAAAAATAAGCACTTTATTGAAATTCCTACTTTTTCTACTGATTAATACAGTAGTAATGCTATGCTATAAAGTACTTTAGCACACTTATTAGCAAAACAAAATTTTCAGTAATTAGTCGAAAAGAAAGGTTCATTGATTTAAACTAAAGGCATTTGTAGTCTCAGCAAAGAAAAAAAGTGAGTAAAAATGTAAAGAAATATCAGTGTGAAAAGAAAAAAAAAAAAAAGAGTACTAGAACCAGAGAGATGATAAAGACACGTGACACGTCACACGTGCAGTTAAGAAGTTGCTTTTGTCCTTTAGGATTTCATTCTTCGTTTTTTACTTGTCGCAGTCCTTGAAGGACGGTGGAGAAGAGACAGAGTCGAGCAGAGCAGAGCAGAGCAGGGCAGGCCAGGCCAGGCTAAGAGAGAGAGAGAGATCGAAGAAGACGAAGACTGAAGACCCTGAAAGGACTGATATTGGATTGGACGACTGAAAGTTCTCTTTGCCCAACCATTTGGGACACCACAAGCCAAGGTCCCTACCCTACCCTACCTTTCACGTCAGCTAAAACAAACTTGGATTCATTTCACTACCACAAATGCTGTTGCTGGCTTTTCTCCCCACCACGCCATTTCTTGTCCCCACAAACGATGAGAAATTACGCATATTCCTCGGTGAAACGAAACACCGTAATACATATATACATGATATCTAGTAAGTAGTACAAAAGTAATTATAAACTGCATGCAGCCACATTCTTCCTTGATTTTGTTTCATTCATGTTTTCTCTCTCATTTTATGTCCCTGTCTATGTTGAGTTGGGTGAAATGGAGTGATGTGTCGTGTTGTGTTAAGGAAAAGGAAAACAAGCTTTTATAGTGAATACTTATGACCCACATATTTGGCTGCTCCCTCCGACCTTCCCTTTCTTCCTTTCCCCATCTGACACTCTCTGTCACTGGCTGGCCTTCTACTTCCTGCACCATTTCTTGTGTTTCTATAACGGGAGCGCCCTCTGCTGTAAGGTCCCTTTCTTTGTGGGCTCCTTTCCCCTGCAAAAAAGATTTCTACTCTTTTTTTTTTTTTCTCGCTAGAATTCCTGCTCCATGCTGCTTCGTTTTGGACCATTTGATTTCATTCCCCTTTTGGGGTAAGAATAAGATAACCATCCATCCCTTCTTTATTTCTAATATATATATATCATCCCTGACCAGTATTAGTTAACTGAGGCCAAGACTCTTCTACAAATGGCAGATCAATTAAGGAAAAAATAAGTTTTGTTAAACAATGAGCAATTAGCTATAGTTAATTTACAGGAACTTGTTCTGTCAATGATGGAATAACTTAGATGAGACTATGCGTAAACTTTTTAATTTGTCATGGTTTCACTTGCATGCATGCAGGCACATGGAAAACAATGTCGAAGGTACTTTATCAGGCATATATTCTGATTTCCTCGTATATATTCAATTTGAACGTCTTTTGTGGATGGTACTTGAAAACTTCTTACCCTAACCTTCCTTTTCGCTTGCAAGCTTTTTCTGGTGTAAGTTTGAGCTGGTGCCTTGTAAAGATGCATGGGTCATAAAAAAAGAACAGGAAAAGCAAGGACCAAGTTGTAAGAGAAGAACCCACACGTATGTCATATCCTATCCCACGTGGGGCGCATCTCTGCACGTGGTTTGTGAGACATTATTCTTGTCTTAATTATTCCACTTTCTTTTCCCATTTTCAAATCCAACTTCTTCTCCATGCCTTTGATTTATCCTTTTTCAGCAGCAACGAAAAAGTTGCTCACACAATATACGCAGCAAAATATGATATTTGATTTGGTTTGATCTTAAATAAGTTATTTTATTTAGTAATTGGAGATCATACACTTTTGAGTGCGACTACTTTAGCCACAATGTTTGACTTACTTATTGATCTTCTATACTCAACACGCTGGGAAGAAAACAACACGCAAATTGGCTAATGGGGTTGCTTTGATTAGATATAGACACTTCAAAGGAATTGTAGTCGTCAACATGTTCATGTTCCACAAAAATGAACCAACACTTTTATTATTATTATTCTTAAATGTTTAGGTTCCTTGATTGATGCAGAAATGATTGATGTAATTGGGGATCAATGGCTATTTACTCCAACTGGATTCAAGCTTTTAGTAGTGGAGCAAGTGGTATACCTTTTTTTGGACAGCTCTCTTTGGACGTAGTGTATACATGTGTAGTGCAATGTTGCAAGCCGCAAATCAAAGTCCATGATAAATGCACACAGAGCGTCCTATAGAGGTCAACTAATTAAATGAGGCTTATTTGACCTATTTGAACTAACCCGATCGTGGAACACATGGAAAAGTCCATCTACTTGAACCGTTAGTGACTTAGTGAAACATTCTAGTAAAACTAGAGTTATCAGGGTTATTGTTGTAAATCCTAACGTATAAAGATGTATAGAGTTTAAATCCGTTAAGATTCTTATATTGTAGATAGGCACTAATCTCAGATGTTGATGTAATTCAATCTGTACTGTTGGGTCTGGAGGAGTTCAACTATAAATAGAGGCATTACCTCTCATTTGTAATTATTCCATTGATAGTTAAAGAATATACTTGAGAGCATTTACTCAAATACATTGTGTCATTATTTTACTGTGGCTTTTCTATTCAATTCAAATTTCTTTCTCTTTTGAATTGCTTTTGTTTTATTTTTGATGCCTTAGAGTATTTTCAAGAGAATTCTCACTTTTTGAGAGTTAGGTTAACTTAGGCTGATTTGAAACAAAAAAATCGTCTAAGGCTATGCAATTTGCCAGACTTAAATTATAATCTCATGACACAAGTATTTCCTTACTATGTGTGTATATGTACTAATATTGATTAATTAAGTGTATGATGAGGGAGATTTCATGTAAGTGATATTAATTATTTAGAGTGAATGATTAAATATTAAAATAAAAGTAAGAAATTATGGAAGGTGGGGTTGGGAATGACATAGTTGAAGTTGAATAAGTGAGGCAAATCTATGTTTTCGCGTTGAGAAACACGATGATTCAACCTTGTCTCCTACTCGGTCACTTGGTGCAAAGCAGCACGGGTCCAGGGCCTCCACCACCCAATCCCCTTATTACTTTAAGTATATATACAAATGGAAGGAACATGTTTAGGCAATAATAATAGTAAGCATAGCGAAGACTTTTCATACTATCACCCATTCATTGCATGTGATATTCACTAATTGCATATAAATCAATATATTTCTTTGATATATATGATTCTTTTATTGCTCGTTTGTTTCTTTAAGTCAATGTTGAGAATAAGTTGTGAATTAGACATTATATAGCAAATACGATTATAGGGTGTGTTTGAAATATGATGTCTTTTATTTTCTATTATCATATTTTATGGGGTTATCTCAGATTAATCAAATCAACTCCAATTCAAACTAAAACCGATTAAGAATAAATTAATCCAATTAAAATAATCTATTTTATAAGATAATAAACAAAATATTAAAACCAACTACAATGCAACTTAGGGGTTGATGCTACATTTGCTATTTTATCCGCACCTCTTTGAATTGGATCTCTTGAGCTTTCGCATTCGCATTGTACGAGTTTTGTAACCACCCTTTGCATACATCTATATTTATTAATATTTAATTTTTTATTAAGTAAATTTTAGGTGTGTGGGGATAAAATAAACTTATGTGAAATGAATGAAGGCTCTAAAGCTTGTATCAATGTCACTTTCTTTAAGATTCTATGCGCCCCACCATGTGCAAAAGAGTTACTGGCAAATAAACCTCGAGGATACAATGAAGTCCAATGATTGTCGATGTTTTGCATTGACAGTAACAGTCCACTGAGTATTGAGCGAAGCATAACAATAATATCAATTTCTATAAAAAAATTTTGCAGTAATTCTTTATAGAACAATATAAAAATATAAAAGATGATATAAGAATATAAAGAAACTTTTGATGTTTTTTTTTCGGTGTGCCCTGAAAATGAAATTTCACTCCTATTTATAGGAGGTCTCATGTCTCCCCATAGGGACATACAGGGGCGAAGCCAGGACAATTTTTTAGGGGGGGTCGGATGAAAATTTAATTTTTTATAGTTTATATCTTTCTAATTTGTAAAGGATTAAATCAAATTTTTTTAATTTTAGGGGGGGCCAAAGTACAATTTTACCTTTACTAATTTAAAATTTTTAAAAAATTTGAAGGGCCTAAAGAGGAATTTTACCATTTAGGGGGGGTCGGGGCCCATGCCAGCCCCCTGGCTACGCCCCTGGGGACATAACTACACAAATGGATAGTCATATCTTTAGTCATAAACATAATTATTCAATAGATATCTACTTGAATAATTATTACCCTTTATTATTAATTAAGTGACATAACTTTTAGTAACTTATAACTTTTTATTTATAACTATTGGAACACTATATATATTTTAAAAATGTTTCAACATAAATGTCACATTTTAACCAAACCCCTATTCAATGGAGAATCTAATAAAAGCTGATCATTTTCATAAAACAGTAGATGTTAATTTTAAAGCAAATTTGTCTTTCAATATACAATTTTAAAAAATATTTATACATATATAATGGGATTCAAACCAAAAACATTATGATTTTTAATAATTTTATTTTACTATTTTAACTAAAACTAATTTTAAGTGTTATATCAATTCTTTTTAAAAATTGTTACATAAAATTGTAATCCACATCATGAGTGTACTATTATCTAATCTAATTCGAAGTATGTAACCAAACAAAATTAATAATTCTTTAATTTTTTAAATAGATAATTCTATATATCCAACAAAATTATGAAAATAAATTAAAAGCAAAAGAGAATAAAAATTATAACAACTATCAATTATCAAATTAATCCATATTAAAAATCTAAAATAAAAATTATATATAAAAGCTTAACATGATTTGTTATACCTTCCCCACCTTGGGACACGTGGTAGAAGGTAGTCATCTGAAGGTCAACCTTTTGTCTCGAACACCCAATCAAGCGGGAGGTAATTGCGCAATGAGACTAGCCGCTCATTCCTCCAGTTACTTAATCTTTTGTTAAGAATGTGATCAGTTTATCACCAAACCCCACATGTGTTTAACGACTCCGTACCACAACTCGAGGAGAATGAAAATGCATCCCATCACGAGCATTCCCCCACACATCTAATAATTATGGCCTGATAGTGGATCTGTCACATTAATGCCACCTAACACGAAACTTTGCATATAAATATCCTCCAAGATGATGGAGTACGGGTCTATTGTCTAAGCATACTAGTCTACACTCTATCATTCTACTTCTAGCTCACACTTCCACTGTCTTCATTCTTTATACTTTCCGGTTCTCCGTCCAGACAGGATGAACACCTCCATCAACACCTCCATTTCCTCCTTTGTTTCTCTTCCTTATTAATCTTACACATCAACATGATTAAATTTAGCTGATAACTAAAATAACACTCAAATATCAAATTTTGATTATTTCAATATAATTTAATTTGATTAATGCAACAAATAAATCTATAATTAAATATTTTTTTAAAATCAAAATTAAATTTCAATAGATTAATTCGATTAAAACCAAAAATAGCACCACCAATATTTTGGAGTGAAAGATTGAGAACCCTGATGTTTATTTATCCGGTGGAAACAAACATGGATATGAACACATCAAATATGGGCCTGAACATACCCGACAACCCTAATAGTTTGGGCCTCACACCCGCAATAGTTTATTATTGCAGGATGGCCCATGATCTATATCACCAACTGTGCGTATAAATTTGGAAAAATTTGAAAGCCGGTATTAGCGAGAGAATGGAAGGACCTGAACTCAAGAAGAGGAAAATCCATAAGCCACCGCCTCGCCGGTAATGTTCTTTATACGCCTCTCTGCACTCTTGGGGTTTCGTTTCTCTTTTATGTGTTTCTTTCTCTTGAGAAAAATATGCTCATCTGAGTTGCTTGATGCTTGCTTTTTAGAGTGTGTATTGGAAAGCATGAGCTTATTCACTGAAATTTTGTTTTTCCCTTTTGGTAAATTGTAAGTTGTCTGCTTTAAAATTCAACTTTAATTTTTAGTGAAGGATGGGATTCCATTTAGAATTCAATTTTCAGCATTTGTTTTGTATTTGGGAATTGATGCATATGATAAGCTGATAATGGATGGAGAAATTATGTGAATTGGCAAACTAGGGTTTGGGATGAAATTGAAATATTCAAGACAATTTGTTGAGAGGGAGTATCTCCTTTGGGGTGTCTCACTCCCTCAACGGAATGTCTAGTTCCTGTGTCGCGGTTCTGTCTCTTGTACTCTGAGCAGAGCCCAAATGGGTTCACAGAGTTTAAAGAGTGCCTCAGTTGGTGAGATACGACTTGCAAGCTCACGAGGGAAGTGTCAATATTGTGTAAAATATTAATTATGCATGTTGTGCCTGTGGGCCAAGTTGTACCATGGATGCGAAGGTTGGTGGTTCGAATCCCTTAAGGCTTAATATGCATAATTAAAATTTTGCACAGTACTGACCCTTCTCCCGTGAGTTTGCACGTTGTATCTCCACTAGCTGAGGCGATCACTAAAATCTGTGAGCCCCTTTGGGCTCTTCTTAGAGTATGGGAGACAATATCTTCCGTTGAGGGAGTGAGACACTCCAAAGTAGATACTTGCTCTCAACACACTTATTTCTGAGAAGGAGTTTACAAGTACAATATCAAAAAAATACATGTCCGCATAACTATAATTATAATCATATCAGTACAGAGTACAATCTGACGTAAAACCAGCATATACCCGTTTCTTACTAAATAGAAGAAAAGATTTGGTTCTTATTTCATATCCCCTGCCTCAAGTTCCAATCTCACAAGCAATGTGCCAAAGCTTCCACAAGAAAAAGAATGTTAAGCATTCAATCTAAATTATAACATTATAGGCAATATAGGATTTAACTAATATGGGATAAACCCACTTTAACAGGCACCCATCCATGTCATGTAGTTGGAGATGGAAGACCCTATCATATTACAAAATTGGAAGAGGTAAAAGATGAGAATAACAAGCAAGAAAAACATTACCAAACTTGTTCTTTAGTATCATGTTAGCATCTAATATAAAGCCAATTGGTAATAGGTGGAAAAGTCTAACTTGAATGTGAGATCATGGACAATCAAAAATTAAACTAATGTGGGATAACAACAATCTAACAAAGAGAACTTAAATTCTTGGCAGTTTGTTGCATCATGTTGTTTCATTCTGTTGTTAAATTGTTCATATGCCATGGCTCATGAAGAATAAACTCATGATGAGTCCTTACTTGGGATTTTGTTTTATTTTTGTAGGACTGTTGCTTCACCTGCTTCAAAGACTCCCAAAGATGCAAAACCAACGTGTAATTCGAGGGTAAAGCCTTTTCTCCTGCTTCTATTCTCATGATGTTTCATTTTTCTATCCTTTTTAAACCTTGTTTAAGTTATAATATGTCTATCCGATCAGGTTCCAGGTGTACAAACAAGTGATATTAATAGTTTCAGAATCCAACAAGAGAAAAATTTTGCTGTAGCTCAAGCACAACAAGATGGCTGCGCTGGAAATTTTAAGAAATTTGATTCATGGTATGGGAATTTTCTGGTACCAGTTGTTCCATCACGGACAGAACTTAACAGATAAGTATTTCTTGTATCATATTAATTTTGGTATGATTTTGTTTGCAAACAATGTGACAGTTGTTTAAGTCCTTGCTTTTGCTATGTGGATCATAAGATTCTTCTCCAGCAGCTGGTTCTCATTTGTTTGAAAACAAGAGCTCCAATAGTACTTGTAATCATGGTATTAGATAGGGATAGCCTAATCAACGAGTTTACCCCCTTGATATCTATCTGTTTTACTCCATTTTGTTCATTTATGGTCAATTTATCACTCATATTTTTGGCTATAGAACCAATTCCAGGCCTAAATTTTATCTTAGTTTGCGTTTGTATAGGAGTAAAGCCAAAACAAATAAGATGAAACTTAGAAGATATCTGGGTTTAGCTTGCCTTGGATAGTCTTATTCATTTCACTATCAAAGTGAATAGAAAAAGAAAATGATTGTTCTTTTAAATTTGCAAGGTTACAATGTGATCCTCAAGTAGTTGAGTAGCAAATTTGTCATTTTCTGAAAAATATATCCTTATTGGAACTTTCACTCAGACTTCCTGAAGATAATTAGATTATGATAATGAGGAGTAATCAATTTATTGATTTTAACATAAATATATTTACAATCATATCTCTAATGTATCCCTCAATGTTGCTTTTCATGTATTGTCTACGACCCTTTAATACAAGTATCAATAATGTAATTTTTTTTTATTCAATTTTTCATGTACAATAAATGAGAAGGAAGGAATTGATTTTAATCTCGATAATGACCCAATTTTTCTTCTTTGTATTGAACGAGTGTAGAAGTTATAGCAGCTTGAGGACTAAATTAAAGAAACGTTTCTATTGAAGCTTTAATAGAAGAATAAGTAACATGTCACAATTTGACAGGATGAGTAAAACAAGATTAGATCTTCTAGGTGAAAAGGCAGGGTTTGGTTTGTTAAAGACATTGTTGTAATTGGGCACTTTTGAAACAATATTAATTGATGCATATGCTAGATTTGGCACTCAAATGAATAATATTTGATTAAGTAAAATAATGGTGTGTAGATATATATACATATATTCCTAATACAAGTGTAAGATATGAAAGATTCAATGTTATGTTTTTTTAAGGTTATTTATAAGAGGTATCCTAGTTTCTCCGAACCAAAGCATAAATACCAAGGGCGGGCGCCGGCCGACCACAACTCTGCAGCTATGTCACATCTGAGGACCAATTCTTTTATATCTTCACATTTAATATACATTTATCTTCATATTTTTAACTCTCTCTCCATATGCATTTGATAGATTACTATAATCCTTTATGCCATTGAACTATTTATCTCTTCAAGATATGATGCTCAACTTTTGTGCAGGCCTAGTTTATAGAATCCAATTCCTTTAAGGTAAGTTTGGCTAAAATTATAGATATATTACAGTTGTTTTTTATGTGAACAAATTTGTTTTCTAATGGGGTTTAAGCTTATAAAGATCAGAATAATAACTCATCATTCAACATGACTGTTCAAACTAACGGATTGTCTCTTTTGGCCATTGAAAAGCTCCAATCAATTAGCATCAATGTAAGTCTACATAAGTTTTTAATTGATATTAATCGTACTTTTTCATCCCAACCCCTTAATAAAACAAATTATTGATGCATGTTCATAACCTGTTATAATGAAGAAAATGGACTTGGTTAATGGCAGGGGAAGTTAAGTGGGGGAAAGCATTCTTCATTCCCCAATTTGGATATTTTTTTTTGGAGGAAGGGAAAATTTTTTTCAATTTAGTTTATAATTTTTTTTTTCATAGTAGTTCCGGAATTTAGTATTTTTTTTAAATTTTTTCTCGGCTTCTTATTTGATGCTCGAAATAACATATAGTTGGTAAAAATAATTTGATCCATAATTACCATATAATTTGATCCATGCAGATGAACTTATTTATTAGGTAGTGTCTGGTATTTTCTCATGTTATGATTTTAAGGAATGTGATTGTTAGAAATGTTATTTTGCAACGTTTGGTATACATTAAAAAGTATTGATAAAAATTGCTAGAAAGTTGTATTATCACATTTGGTTCACTAAATACTTTTCTCAAAATGTGATGAATCTTTGGATTAAATATTTAATAATATTTTATAATAAAATTCATTAGTAATAAATCTTTGGATTAAATATTTAATAATATTTTAATTTATAATTTTAATTAAAAAATATTTTGAATTTGTCTTAATGTATTTTCTGGATATAAAAAATCCTGCATATATAGAAAACGAATACTATAATGCAATTGAAAATTTAATTAATATATCAAAAAGGGAAAGAGAGGAAAATAATAGAAAATAAGATAATATGTAAATAATATATTACGCATATCGAAAATAAAATTAGAAAAAAAATTACTTTTGAAGTATCAGTTGAAATAATAAGAGATAATAAGAGAGTTTGTATTAGTAAGGAGGTAATAACCTTTTTTTCTACATTTAATAGATTAATATTTTAAACTAAATTAATATAAAATAGGGCTAATATTGTGCAAAATATTTTTTTAATTAAGAAAAGAAGATTTACATTTTATTAGGAGAATCGCATTATCATGTTAGATTACAAAAAAGAAAAAAAGAAAAATTGAGATATGAGCTAATTAAAATTTCAAGAAAATGATCAAATACACAGTTGAGTTTTTGTGGTGAAAGAAATAAATTATAAGAGTTGTTGGTTAGGCATTAGTTAACTATGGATTGGTGGTTGATGAGAAGTGAGAAAATACTAGCAGTCTATAATGAATCCCGGGCACTTAAGGTTGAAGCTTCTATTAAATGGGTGATGTGAAATAAATTTTATTTCCTAATTTAACCCCTTTTTGTTGATTGTGGCAGGTTTGTGCAAGTTTTAGGTGGAAAAATATTTTAATTTTGATGAGTCCAGTTTTAATTGGATTAGATACCCCATCAGTTACATTACTATATTTGCTACAAAACAATATTATTCCATAATAATTGTAATTTTTGGAAATTATTTGTTATTACCTAAATTGTAATTTCTCTCATTTTTTTTTATATTTTAATTTTTTAATATTTCTAAAGTTTTTTTTTTATTTCTAATCTTACTTTTCATATAATTAATAATTTCACCTTTAATCACACTCCCCTCTCATTTAAACAAAAAAACTTCCTAAATAGTTTTTTCTTTTCAAATTTTGATTTTAGTATATTTAACATTTAATATTTTTAATAAAATTGGTGCTACATCATTGTCACTAGCAAAATATATAAGAAAGATCCACCATGAATGAAAATTTTAGGTATTATAAGTGAAAATAAAACAATCTCAGATTTTTTTTATAAAATTAAAATAATCTTCCAACTAGATTTAACCCTTACCTTTTAACGTTATATATAGTTTTAATTCTACTACATGTATATACGTGTAAAAATTACATATTTCAAAGATAGATGTACGTTTACAATAAACAATGAAATATATGGAAGGAGTTCAAATCTCAATATTTACAATTTTTATTTGTTTTAATAAAAATAATAAAAAGGCAAAAGCACCATCGTAATAATATAATTTAGTAAAAAATTATAAGGTTGTTTTCATAATTTCATCAACTAAGTTGGTGTTATTTGATTCGTGACACTAGGCTAAGTTAGAGCTTTAATCATAATAGAGATATACAATTGATAGATGTAAAAAAGTTTGCATAAAAATGTTAAAATGTACAAAATAAATTAAAACAAAACTTTTGTTGCAATGATAAAGTTAATATTTTATTGTGTGAAATTTCAATATTTGTAAATTTTTTATCGATTTTACCAAAAAATATAAAAGCATCATCGTAATAATATTACTTATTCAAAATATGTAAAGTTATTCTTATAATTTTATTAATTGAATTGGTGTCACTTGAGTCATGACACCAAACTCTCTCTGACCTTTAATAATAGTAGAGCTTCTAATGGCATGGATTCAAATCTTAGTACTTGCAATTTTATATTGGTTTTATTGAAATAAGAAAAAAGATAATAAAAAATACCTTTTTAATAACATAATTTATTCAAAATGTGTAATATTATCTTCGTAATTTCATCAACTAAATTGGTGTCACTTGACTTCTAATACCAAACTCAATCAAGGCTTTAATATTAGTAGAGATTCATTAATTGAGTTAGTCTCACTTTACTAGTGACACGAAACTCAACCAGGGCTTTAAATTAGTAGAGATTATCAATATATATACAAATGACGTTGGAGAAATTGTGTAAAAATATTAAAATGTATAAAATTATCAAAATAAAACTTTGGTTGAAATGATAAAATAAGTTTTTATAAATGTTGATAGCATGAGTTCAAATATCACTATATGTAAAATTTTTATCAGTTTTATTAAAAAGATAAATGTACCCTCGTGATAATATAAATTATTTTATACATGTAATGGCATTTTTGTACTGGTTCGAAAACGGTTTTTTTACACTGTGAAAGTTTAAAATTTTGAAAATCGAGCTGGATTGTGATGTTTGTAGCAATAAACTTTTCCTGAAATCACACCTGTATTTTCAGCCATACGAATCATTCTCGTTCTTGGCTTTCAACCGAACAACCTTCTCTACTATTCTTGTACCACTAACTGCTTCGAGTGTGGGCTCGAACAAATTCAAATAAAACACAATAAGAAATTATTTATTTTACTTTTAGTGGGAAAACAAAAATCTCTCTTTAATAGAAACCGATAGAATTGTTATTCTGGAAACAAAATTTATACTTAGAAATAAATTCTCACTATTTTCTAGCAGAACAAAAATATCTTAAAGTTGTGTAAAACTTATTGTGTATTTAGTCCTACCGGTATCATCTATTAGTTGAAATCTATTTTATAAAAAAACAACTTCCTAGTTGAGCTAGGAGAGAGAGGAGCTAATAGGGTGTGCTTTCACTCATATGTAATATGATGGGGATTTGATCCTCTCTTATATTGAGTCCAATTATAAGTGCTTTCTAAACTTTTAACCCAATACTTTATAATTCAATCCAACCCAATACATATTTTTCTATTTTCCAAAATAAACATCATAAATTAATTTAAATTAATTAATTTCTCAATTAAATAATTTTTCAACCCGAATTTGATTATGTTAAAATCATAACAACTTTACTGCAAAAGAATCTATGAGAAAATATATTTAATTTTTTTGCATTCATCGAATTCATTAGAACCAATTAAGTTAATTCCATTTTCAAACTTCAATTATTAATTAATTATATAATAATTTGAAAATTCATAAATTATGTAACACCCCTAACCCGTCTCCGTCGTCAGATTAGAGTTACGGAGTATTATGGCACATATCAAATCAAATAACATAATAAAACCATTCAAATATTAATTTAAATATCAATATTCAATCCACATATTAAGAATAACTTAAATACACTTACAGGCCTTAAATCAAACTTACGGGACCTTAAAAATAGTTTGAAAACAATTAGGGACTAATTTAAAAAAATAGAAAAATATGAAAATTTGGGAAATAGGGATCACACAGCCGTGTGACAGAGTCCAAACCATGTGGCTAAAAAACAAGGCCGTGTGGTCAAGCCGTGTACAATTCAAAATTTGGGTCACACGACCGTGTCGCAGCCCGTGTACCCGCCCGTGTACAAATAAAAATAAGGTCACACGATCGTGCCTTCAGACTGTGTAACAACATGTGACCATGTGTGATAAACCTGCATCAAAATTAAATAGTCCATATGGCCGTGTGGTGTGATCTTGTGTGGCACACGGCCGTATGATAGCCCGTGTCCCAGGCCGTGTGCATTTAAAATATCTTCCAAAACAAGGCAAACTAAATCAATTTCTTAGGTGCCAAACCAAACAAAAAACAAGCATTCATATACCTTCAAAATACATTCAAACAAGCTAAAAACATACCAGAACATACAACCTAAGTGTCTAACCAATATGCCTTCAATGACACCACATTTTATGCACCAACCAATTCACATTCAAAGCTCACAAATACATACATTAAACACATGCTAAACTTACCAATTCATACCTTCCATTCATGTTCAATTCTTCCACAACCTATCCATGCATAAGTGGCTTAACCCAAAATGACCAAATCATCTACATATAGACCTTTACAAGCCATATGCTAAAAACATATATACAAGTGAGCCTAAATCAAATTTACACGACATCATCCAAGTATAAAATGCACCATAAATAATAAATATCCAAGACACCTATTACATGCCATATAACCTAAAGGTAATCATATCAAAATCTACCGATAAATAGATGGATAGTGTGATCTTCAGGTTGATCTAGCCGCCTAATTCCACAAAAAGTTATCTACAAAGAAACAGGAAAAACGACACGAGTAAGCTTCAACAGAGCTTAGTAAGTTCAACGGTCGAAACGATCAAACTTACCTTATAAACATATCAATTATACAATAACAATTAATAAACAATAATCTTGTCAACCACAACCATTCTACAGGTGAGTCTTCATGTTTATACACATATTGTATAATCTGATCAAATAAACTAGATCATTCAATACAAATTCATTTATATATTCAGAAGATCATGTAGACATTTACAAGATTAAATAACAAATCATATAACCATTGAAAACCGGTCCGATGAACGATATAAACGGATTCGGATAGGTGGTTAACCATCCAGGAAACATTAGAACGCTCAAACGAGTCAAACCAACCAAGAACACACTTGGGCACCAAGTGCCTAGCTCATAGGCTAAAATCCCTCCTAAATACACCTTGGCACCAAATGCCAAGCCCGAAGGCTTTACATCCGCCTCGGTAATACGCCAAAATCATTGTAAATATAACACAGTAGTCTGCAACAAATGTTGGACTACGATATATTCAGTGGACAGTAACAAGTCAGGAATCATCATCTCATCATAAGTCAATCTCATACAGCGCAGAATATAACTTATTGGCATGCCAATTGTATCCTATCCTATATTCATCCGAGTTCGATACAAGTAATCACATAATATTTTACAAATCAATTACATTTCTCACCTTGAATTAACTTTATGATTATAGAATTATATAAATATATATGCGTGTTGGGGATTGACCCGATAAAGCAACAAACAAGTAAAAAATAGCGGAAGAAATTGAGAAATTGAACACACAAATTTAACGTGGAAAAACCCCTCCAAAGAAGATAAAAAACACAGGTAAAGATAATTTTATTATAATGGTAAAAGAAGAAAAGTACCAAAGATGGAGATAAAAACTAAACCCAAAAACAAAGAACCCTAAATACGTAAACACAAAATTCCACAAAAGTATTATGAGTTCTAATATTTTTATGTGTGTATTTTCTAAGGTTTTAAAAGATACTATTTATAGGCTAAATTTATAAGTCAAATAATAATAAAATAATCTAGACTAATCAAAGTTCGATTGAAACAAATAAACAGAGTTTAACTGGGAGATTATCTCTCAAATTTGACTGAAATATGAGGCATACTAAAAAATACGAATATTCAACAAATCATAATTTACAAGTCAATATAATATTACAAATTATTCTAATTTAAACCGTACGAACTTACCAGGGCTAGATTGTAGAAATAGTAAAGTTTAAGGTCTAGTCAGCAACTGCAACATCCTGAATTTTTGGGCATATGCGTTTAATGGGTGGATATGTTTAATGTGTTAATTTAAGTGTTAGGGGTCCAAATTGGGCTCAGGCTTAGGCAGAGGCCTTGATTAAAATTATCTGTTTGGGCATTATAGGGTTTAAAAGGTAGTATCTATGTTTAAAATACCAAAGTGGGCTTGTGGCCCAATCTTAGGAGGTGACGCCACACAAGGAAGTGAGGGGCCCAAATTTAAGTTTCATAGAGCTCAATTCTTTTAATTTAAGTTAGCTAAATTTTGGGCATTAGGATTAGGTGGAATGGATGGCAACAAGGCTAAAATTTAGGGGTTTTAATGTTTAAAATATGTGGATAATAAGCAGATAAAGGCTATTATTTAGGAATTTATTTTATGTGGATAATAAGCAGATAAAGGCTAAAATTTAGGGATTTTAATGATTAAAATATGTGGATAATATGCTGATAAATGAGGGAGGAGTTAGAGATAATTAAGTCTCTTTTAGATGAGCTAGTAGATTAAGATAAAGGAGAAAAGATAGGATTTATCTCAAGGTTAGGTGAGTGCCGAAATTTTTATAAATAGGGGGAATATTTCTTCAATTTCGGCATTTGGGTTTTTCTCTCATTCTTTTCTCTTCTTCTTTGAGTAAAAGCCGAAAACTCCTAAAGTTCCATCTTCTTCTTCATTCTCTGCAAAAGCCGACATCTCTAAGCCTATTCCCTCATCTTCACTTTGATTCAAAAGCCGAAACTCTTTCCATTCTTTTTCTTCCTAGCCGAAATCTTCAAGTCTCTTCCTTGTTTTCTTTTCTTCTTCTCTTTTCCTGTCAAACCGAAACTCTTCATTCAAGTATTTTAAAAGCCAAAGACACATCAGCCTTCTCTTGTTCATACTTTTTCCGGGATTTTCCTAAAAGCCGAAATCCCTAGATCTCATCTCCTGTGATTGCCGAATTACTTCTATGGTGCCTACTTGTGTTGAAATCTGAAGGGAACTTTAGTGGAGTCAATCGCATAGATCTCTGAGTTATAGATCGATAGCACTCGAATCGTGTTACTTTCGAGATTTCAAGGTAAGAAGATCTATTAGTTTCATTGTGTAAATTCAGGATTTACTAACCCTTGGCCGAATATAAGAGAGGCCCTATTTTCACATCTTTCCGGCTTTTTTAGCAAAGTTGTAGATCGGTCTAGCAAGGGTATCGACATTAATCAGGTGTGTAACCTTTCTCACTGTTAGACTGTTTGCTAATATATATTCATATGTATAAATCTGCTATACTCTGCTAAATACTGAAATCCCGGCATAACAAGTGAAAACCCTTGAAAGGTAAAGGCTGATCAACAGGTTAGTGACTTCTGTCCTATTTCAGTGATTATTCCTGTTAAAACGATATGCTTTGTATGACGATTTCATTGTATGCTTGGGGTTGGGAAATTGATGAAAAGGGGAAGTGATCTGCTCTGGTGGCTTTTGCCATTTCAGCCTGGTGACTCTGTCACAAACTCTGTTTCTGGTGGCTTTTTGTCATTTCAGCCTGGTGACTCTGTCACAAACTCTGTTTCTGGTGGCTTTTTGTCATTTCAGCCTGGTGACTCTGTCACAAACTCTGTTTCTGGTGGCTTTTTGCCATTTCAGCCTGGTGACTCTGTCACAATTCTGACGATGAGCAGCACGACTGCCATCAGCGGCGTGTAGCGGTGCGGGTTGATTGTAGAAATCCCCTATGGTGTGAACGGCTGGTACGAGAGGCGTGTAGCGGATGGAAACTTAGGATTTGGGTTGGGCTTGCATAATTTTTTTGTTATATATATATTAAACTGTTATTCTGTTCTGTGGGGCTAAGGCCCAAATCTAATGGTTCATAAGGGTTGCACACTAAGTCTCGCGACTCAACCAATTTCTTAACATCTTCAGGTAGCACCTAGTGCATCGGACCGGGCTGGAGAGGAGCGCAAAGTGGCCATGCAAAAGAACTCTTGGATTTAATAAGAAGACTCCAGTTTATTATTTTATATTTTTATTTAATGGGTTTTAAATTTTATTGTAATAAAGCCATGGGCCACTAGACTATTATTTATGTTTTGGTTTTATGTTGGGCTTTTATTACTGGGCTTTTAAGTTTTATGTTTTAAATTAAGTTAAGACATGTATGAAATTATAGTTTTTGTTTAAAATTCACCAAGGTAATTTATAACTTTATATTTTATATGAATTAATGAATTATTAAGTTTTCGGTATAAATGTTTAAACCTAGTAGTTGTTTTCCAAAATGCGACATGTTTTGTAAAATCCCTTAAGTGACATACCAGATCCGGTTGTAGCGTTTGGGCCGGGTTTGGGGTGTTACAGCAACTTTCCTTTTCCACCGATTATCTAATTGTTCTTAATCTATAAAATAGTTTATTTAAAAAAATTAGCCTCAATTTCATATAATATTCAATTTAGTGCATATGATTTCCTATTTATAATTTTCACATTTGTCCCAAACTTTTACATTTTATTCAATTTAGTCCTTAATATTAAAATGAGTCTATTTTCACAATTAATTCATAAACACAATTTTTACCGAACCTTTAACCATATAAAAGCAGCTCTTAAATTCTGAAATTTTTCAACAAAACCCTTCAAATTTCACATACTTTTAATTAAATCCTTTAACTTAAAAACTATACAAATTACTTTACAAACTAGCTCAAATTCACTATCAAGCTTCCAACCCAAATATTAGCAATTAAAAAGCTTCAAAAACAAAAATGGTCAATTTTCCAAAATTTGACAACTTCACAAATTAGCCCCTGGACTAGATAATTTAAGTCACAACGATTTCAAAAATATAAAATTTACAAAAAAAATCGACAAAAATAACACTTACATGCAATCGCCAAACAGATAGAATGCTTCAAGCTTTCATTTCCATGGTTTCGATCACAAGGGATAAAAGAAGAAGATGATGTTTCTGCTTCTTCTTCTTCTTTTATGTTTGAAGTTTTATTTATTTAATTTAATTTGAAATTTCATTATAAAATTCACCTAATGTCGTTCCCTATCAAAATCATGATCTAATTACCATAAAAGAGTCTATCACTTTAACTATTTAAACATTTTAGTTAATAATAATCAATACAAATTAATTTTTACCACATTTACGATTTAATCATTTTTCTTTAATTAGCTATCAAATCACTAAAATTTTCGGACCAAACTTCAATATATCTATATAATCACCCTGTAAATATTTTATAAAAATATTTATTACGAATTCAATTTATAGAAATGAGGTTCCGATACCTCATTTTCTGAAACCACTTGATTTTAAGGACAAACCACTTGTACTTAACTATATATTCAAATAGCAAAAATTATCCGATAACAATTCCATATATATGACTCGTAAATATTAAATAATAATATTTATGGACTTATTTGTCGGATTTGTGATCCCGAAATCACTATTTCCGACACCACTGAAAAATAGACTGTTACAAATTAATTCTCAAACCATTACCATTCTTAGTGAGAAAATCACATTCATTTCTGAATGTTTCCCATTTCTATCCATTTATGTTAATTTGATTCAACTTGCAGTTCATTTCTGATTTCAACAAGATAACTGAGGGACCGATTGGATATATGTGATTAGGGCTCAAATGATTTATAAATAAGTTCCAACTTTTCACCACCTATTAATTATAAACTAATTTGGTAATGAAGTCATTCCACTATAGTATCATGACTGAGCTTTTCCTTATGACATTGTAAACAACCCATTTTGCCCGGGCTTGTAATAAACCAAAACCAAAAAGAAAAACAAAATAATAAAACCAAAGTCCAAATAATTACAGTCCATTTACAAACAGACAACCCAGTGGCCCATTGCATCATTAGCCCAATTATACCCTCAAACCCGAACCTAAAATAAACTACCCATTGACCCAACATTTAGACCCAATTAAATGGCCCAATACCAAAGGAGCCCAAATACCAAGCAGTCTCAGCCTAGGGTTTCTAAAACCCTAGGCGCCGCAATAGCACCCAGGCCAACAGTCGCGCCAGCAGCCCTTGTCGGCTGCGAATCGCGTCGAAATCAGCGCGCATGTCGCCCCACAGTCACGATCTCCGCTTCTGACCTGCAAAAGAAGAAAGAAATCGCAGCAAAAGATAGAAATAATATGTATTTCCTTTTTATTTTTCATTTTGGGGCTATAAAAACCCCCAAGATCTATAAACAAAGGGGGGGATACACACGAAACGAAGAGAAAACAGAAAAACAGAAAAGATACTAAAAAACATAAATACAATACACAATTTTTTTACAGAGGTAATTTATTATTTTATTCGTGCTATTTTCATGCATTTTTATATAAAATAATACTAAAGTAGAGGAGTATTCGAAAAATACCTTTGAAAAAGAGGTTTTTAGCCTCTGGATGCTATTCGTAGAGGCGCGCAAGGCGAGCGATGCAATAGCCCGAGGCTCCGAAAATCAAAACGCAGACGAGAGGAGAGGGGACTTCAGAGAGTTTTAAGTTTTTTTTTTAAACTGTTTTACAAATGATTTTTTTTAGCCGAATTTTTATTTATATAATAGTTTAAAAACGACGTCGTTTTGGCTTAATTTGATAAGCTAAAAACGACGCCGCTTCACTCAAGATCCGCACGCGCAGTTGACCCGACCCGAAGGATCCGCGTGTTTTTGAGAAATGGGTTATTTGCGCATCAGGCCCTTCCGCGTTATTTTAGTTTTATAATTACGTCCTGTTATTTTTTTTTATTTTTACAATTGGTCCTAGAATTACTTCTTGTGTTTCAATTTAGTCCTTCAGGCTACTAAAAGGTTAAAATCAGAACGACGCCGTTTTGGAAGGGAGGCATAATTGCCATATTAGTACCTGTGGTTTAACATACGTTTTGATTTAGTCCTTTTTATCTATTCTTATTGCTATTTAACCCATGTTTCTTTATTTTTTTACTTTCTTATTTTATTTTAAATTATTTTAACATTGATTAAATTATTTGTTAAATATTCTATATTATATATTAGTTTGTCTATAGTATAAAATATATATATATTTTTCGTGTATTAATTATTTTATGTGGTTTAATATTATTTAATTATATATCATTTTATAATTTGAATATTATTTATTATATTATATTTTTAAAAATTATATATTATATAGCATTACGTTATATTAGGTTTTATTTCTAAAGTTTATTTTATAAAATTTATTTATATCAACTAATATATTTTATTTGTTTAGATTATGTATGTAATTTTATGATTAGTGTATTACATATTATCGTAACCATTTTTTGAAAAAAAACGGGAATCGACTTGGGTTTTGAAAACGAAAAATAAGAGTCGCCACCGACCTTTTATTAGGTGTGATCGGATCACCTTTGTTTTAATAAAACATTTTGTTTACTAAAACATCATTTTTGGTCTACGAAACTCGAGAAAATGGGTTCGGGAGTCGGTTACGCACGAGGAAGGGTTAGCACCCTCGGTACGCCCAAAATTGGTACCTAATTGATTATTTAGTGTCCTTGCGTTGAAAATTTGGAAAAGTTATAAGTTTTCTGAGGAAAAATTAATCAATATTGAATTTGAATCTCAAGATTAACTCGTCTCGAAGGAAATAAAAATATCACATCCAGTACGTTAGGACATGACATCTTTATACCCTGACACTGAGGTCATCTTTGATCTTCAAGACATGCAATTAAAGAAGGGTATTTGGTTATCGGGTTGGACAGAAAATTGACACCCAGTACGTTAGGGCATCATTTTCTGACTTTCCAAACGCACAAACATTGCCTTATTTTGAAAAACGAAGTTTTATATTAGGCTTAAAATGCATTTAAAAACATTTAGTAAAATTAGAACACGTTAGAGTTTGAGGCGTAACAGTAATAAACATTAATCAAGAAATATACACAAATTAAGACCGTATTAACAACATGCTATAAAGTGAAAGTTTGCTTAAAGAAAGTTAGCTCTTATTAAATCTTTGAACTTCAAGGTTAGCTCGTTTCAAAAGAATAAAGATGTCACATCCAGTGCGTTAGGACATAACACTTTTGTACTTCGACACGAGATTATCTTTGATCCTCAAGTTATTTAAAAAGGATATTTGGTTATTTGGTTGAACAGAAAATTACACCCAGTACGTTAGGGCATAATTTTCCATACTCCCAAACATACAAACATTGCATTATCTAAAAATTTTATGTACGTGAAATTTTAAAATGAACTTAACGTGTACAAAATATTTAATATAAGGCACGCATGTATTGGAATTTGAAGCGTGCTATGGTACAAGGTGTACAAATATTAATCGAGCACTATCCACAAATTAAACACTACGTAAGGATCAACGACATATACAAAAATCTTACTATGTATGTACAAAATAATGACACATAAAGAGATTGTATAAGTCATCAAAGATATACATAATATATCGTTTTAAAATTCAATGTTTATACAATAAAATGAAAATGTATATATAAGTGAAAGTTTAAAGTGAATTAAAACATTCGAAATAATTCATTAAAACAAACTTTGAAAATAATGGATAAATTTTACAAACTAGAAATATTTAATCGAGGTAAAAATAAAGTTAACAAACTACATCATGAAAATCTAAATAGAGTTAAGGATTGTATTAAAATGAGCTTAAATAATTAGGGACTAATCTAGCAAATATTTCAAAACACAACATTCTAGCTGGACTAAATCGAGAAGGTGCGCAAATCATCGAGGTAAAATTGAAAGAACGGCATAAATAAAAGAAAAGGGACCAATCAGATGTCAACACAAAATCGGAGGACTAAATGCGCAAATTAACCCCTATTAATAAAACTCAAGGATCCTGAATGGGCCTCCGGTCGGATCAATCGGGTCATGGGGCATGGGTCAATACGGCACCGTTTCAAGGCTATTGAAGCAAGGCTTAAACGGCGCCGTTTTCTTAATGAGTATTAACCTCCCTTTTAACAGAACTAAAACATTAAAGCTTCCTCATTAAATCAAAACCCTAGTGCCCTTTTGCTTGCTTTCTCAGTCGCAAAGAGACCTTCCCCATCTACCACTGAAACGCCATCCCAACCAGCGAGCAGCAGTAGACGAACGAAGAACCCTCTCTGTATACCACCCAATCGCCTTCATGCCTGGCGAAAAAGCAGTACCCGAATGGT
Source organism: Gossypium australe (assembly GCA_005393395.2). Taxonomy (NCBI): domain Eukaryota; kingdom Viridiplantae; phylum Streptophyta; class Magnoliopsida; order Malvales; family Malvaceae; genus Gossypium; species Gossypium australe. The sequence goes on from CM016619.1 coordinate 125,224,171, forward strand.
CGGATCCATTCCCAAAAACCCCGATCTTAGCAACCTCGATCGCTTACCAACATCAGACTCCGATTACGACGGAAAGGATGAAGGTCGATCTTTCGACCCAGGTAAAATCAACTCCCTTGGTTTTTATTTTTTATTTTCTTACATCAAAAGCCAAAAAGAAATGTATATAGAAACGAGTTCGCGAAGAAGAAATGATCGAAAAAAAAAAACAAATCAAAAGGCAACCTTTTTTGAATATCTCTGCTATTAATTTGGTGTTGCTGTATTGTGTCTGCGTAATAGTGATTCCGAGCAGAACCCCCTTTTACATTGTCTTTCGAATGGCTTTATAGCCTAAAGCTTACAACTATTTTCTTAATCTACTGTTTGTTCCATATTTCTCTGCCCTTGTTGCCTCTGTTTCTCTGCCTTTTGTCGTCTTTCTTTATTTGCAGGGTATGGGCGAGGCAGAGGCATGCAAAGATCGTTGGTCGGTATGCGTAGTGGCGCTGGGGTAACAACGACGGGTGTTCGACCGAGGCATGAGGAAGGGCACTGTTGGAGCGAGTGCCAGAGGCGCGCGTGGGCTGCGGCGTCAGGAGGTATGGGCATGGAAACCGACGCATGTGGGAGTGGAAAGGTCAGGAGGCATGCGGCGCTGGCCAACCTAGGGTTCTGGATACTTAGCCTTTGGGTCATATTGGGCCGGTTAGGTTTTGGGCCGTTGTGGGCCTGTTTAAACTGGGCTTGGTGGGTTGTAAATGGACTGTTATTAAATTTGGGTCTAGTATTTGGTCTTTGGAATTTGGCTCCAAATTTGCTTTGTAAATGGACGATTGATTTTGGACTTTATTTTTTGTTGGTTTTTAATGGCTTTTGTTTTATTGATTGGGCCTCTAGTCTGTATTGGGCCCGGGCAAAAATTGGTTATTACACACATATATATATTTATTATTTTATTTTGTTTAATATTATTTTAATTATATATTATTTTCATATATTAGTTATTATATTATACATTTTAAAAATTTTATACATTGTATAGTATTATATTATATCATATTTTTATTCTCATAAAATATATTTATATTGAAAAACATGTTTCATTTATATTGTTTATATTATATTTTATTTTTTTAAAATCATTATATACTATTTTTTTATTTATGCATTGCTTACATTGTTTATATTATATAAGTATGTAATTTTTTTGTTTATTTATATATTTATTATTAATCTTGCATGAAAATTTTCATATTTATTTAGTAATTTTTATTTTGATATTTATTGTTTTATGTATATATTTTATTTGCCCATATTCTCTCATTTATTTATTTATGATTGCCATTGTGTAGTTATTTATTTATTGTTTTATGTATACATTTTTTAAAAAATTACTATATTTTATTTAAAGGTTTTTAAAATAAGGCAATCTTTTGTATTTAGAAATTCGGGAAATAGTGCCCAATCGTGCTGGGTTGCGAATTTTCGTTTGGCTAAATAATTAAATATCCTTTTAACAAGTTTTGTAAATCATGTGATAATTTTGATTACGAAGGTTTTAAAATATCGTGTCCTAACGTGCTGGATGTGATGTTATATTCTTTCGGAACAAAGAAATCTCAAGTTTTAAATAAAAAAAAACCTATTCTTGAGAATTCAAAACGTTGTACCCTAACTTTCTGAGTACGATGTTTTGTGTCTCGAGGTAAGAATTTTTTAAAATAAAGATATATCTAGCTTTGAAGTTATGAGATACTGTATCCTAACTTACTAGGTATAGTATCTTTATTTCTTTGAGATAGGTAAGTCTTGGTTTACCTTTAAATAACGGATCTGATTTTAAAACTTTTTAGATTTCAAACATTTGGACATGACTTTATCAATTAGGTACCAATTTTTGGGCGTTATGAGGGTGCTAACCCTTCCTCATACGTAACCGACTCCCAAACCCATTTTTTTTTCGTAGACCAAAATCCGTATTTTGAAATAAAACATTTTTTAAGGTGATCCAATCACACCTAAGTAAAAAGGGATTGGTGGCGACTCCTATTTTTGTTTTTAAAGTCGATCCCTATTTTTAAAACATATTTAAAAATGGTTTCGATAGCTTGGCGACTCCACTGGGGAGATAAGAGAGTCAAGCCGTAAAATTGATAATTTCATGTCCTTTTGTCTGAATTTAATTTTTTTTTAAAAAACATGATCCTTTTATTGCATATGGTTCTAAATATATTTTTCTGCATTACACTGCATGACCGTTGTGGTTGCACCCTTAAGTGAGAGCGAGAAGCTATGCCTTCGTGAGGTTTTCACCTCCGCATGGGCTAGTGGACTGCTTCCGGGATACATCTGTACCTATGTCTTCGTGAGGTTTTCACCTCCATATAGCCATAGGGAAATGTATTCCCCCGAACTGAACTCGGTCCGTATGAGCCTATAATGGGTGAGGATCATGAAATCTGCTGGTTTGGGTACCTCAACCTTAGAGCTAAACCATATATAGTGAACCCTAAGAACCCACCCTAAGTTGAACTACGTCGAACCTTAGTAGTTACCCGATTGGATGTTTATTTACTTTCCTTGCTTTATATGTTGCGACACTAACTTGTTATGTTTCATTCTTGTGTGCATGTCATTTCATATTTAAAGAGGTATCGATTCACGGACAGTTTCTAAAGTTAGAAAGTTGGTTATGGAGAACGAATTCCTTGATACAGTGGAGGACAATGCAGTCGTCCGTACATGGTCAGAGCAAAGACAATTAGAGAAAGAAGATAGCTTAGGTGAGGGGCATATGTCGAAACTACGGGATTTCACTCGTATTAGTGTCACGCAAAATGAGCTTCAGGAGTTGAAGGGAATATGGACTCAGTGGGACGATGAGGCAAAGCAGCTATTTTATCGTAATTATAGTGACTTACCTTACTTGCTCGACGTCAAAGTAGACAAGTATCTATTTCGTGCTATGGCTCAGTTTTGGAATTCCGCTTATAGTTGCTTCACTTTCGGGAAAGTAGGCTTAGTACCTACAGTAGAGGAATATACGACCTTGCTTCGTTGTTCGAGAATCCAAGTCGATAGAATTTATGCTAGGGCTGCTAATGTCCTAACCTTTGTGAAGAAGTTAATGAACATCACGGGGATGAGTGAACAGTGGGTTCTAGCTAGAATTCAAGAGAAAGGTGAAGGTAAATGCGTTCCTTGGGGGAGTTTGAGGGATCTAGTCCTAACACATCTAGATGCAAAGAAGAAGATTGACGTCTTCACCTTGTGTATTTATGGTTTGGTAATTTTCCCTAAAGCTCTAGGACATGTAGATGAAGCAGTTACCAATTTATTCGGTCGACTAGGCAAAGGAGTCACGCCTGTACCTGTGATCTTACCCGAGACATTTAGATCTTTAAATACATGTCAGAGAAAAGGCGAAGGCAGGTTCATTGGGTGCGCATAGTTGTTGTTGGCTTGGTCCCACAGTCATTTCTGGAAGGTGGAGAAAGTTTCTTATCAGGTTTTTTCTGAGAGTTACTCTCCATTGAAAGAGATAGTAGCTACCCCGACGAGAGAGGATGTGTTTGAGAAGAATTGGATAGCGCTACTTCAAAATCTCCGAGAGGAAGATGTCGAATGGAGAGCCCCTTGGATGATTCTAGATGAAATTCTTTATCGATGTTGGAGTTTTGACTGGGTTCCTTTACTTGGAATTTGGGGAGCTGTTGGATATGCTCTTCTACTTGTACTAAGACAGTATAGATCGAGACAGTTCATACCTGCAACACATGGGCTGGCTCAGTGTGAGTTCTCGTATAGAGGGGACAATTATAAAAAGAGAGTTAAGGAGATTTCTAGTGCTTGGAATCAGACTCGTAGGATGAAGAGGTTATCTGCGGGTCCAATGACGACCCCAAGATACATTGGATGGAGGATTAGAAGGGTTAATGATAACGTCCCTGAGCTGAATCCAGAAAACGCCCGATCAAGAGATGAATGCTTGCAAGTGGTCCCATCAAGGTTAGAAATTATGAAGCAAGATTTTGAAAATAAGAGTTCAGAACTTGGAAAGAGGATAGAAAAGTTGGAAGAAGAAAAGATGTACTTGAGGCTAGATGTGGACGTACAGAAATCAGAGGTCGAAAAAGTAATAAAAGGGAAGAGAAGAGTCGAAGAAGATTTGAATGACTTAAAGACGGAGTGTAAAAAGCTGCGTCTATCAATGAAAAATACCGGATTAGGGGAGACTTCGCAACAGTGGCAACAAAAGATACAAACGGAAAAAGCCAAAGCTGACCATTGGGAGAGAAAGTTCTTAGAGATGCAGATATGAAATGAGGCCCTAAAAAAGAGTTTGGCAGAAAGCCAAGAGGAGAAATGTCGACTAAAGGCTAGAGTCGCTGAACTGGGACGGTCTCTTCACCACCACCGAAGCCGTAATTCTGTAATCGAGTTGAAGTCAAGTCTGAACAAGATTGAGAAAATGAAGAGTAGAATTGAAGAGTTAGAATCAGCATTGCACCATTGTGAACTTCGGACCGAGCTTCTTGAAACAAGAGAGGAGCTTTGGAAAGAAGAGCTTCACCATTCTCACGATCAAGTTAGGAGTCAAGATTATCTCATGGGTGAAGCAATAGTTCAGATTCGAGAGGTAGCTGATCATCTACAGATTTTGGCATCACAGGCTGATATGTTGAGCATAAAGTATGAGCTACAGTCTGGTCATAGTCAAGAGCTAGCTTCATTGCTCGGGAAAATCAAAACTTTAGGACTTATGGCGAAAGCTTATTTGTAGTCCGTTTTATGTAAAGGATTTTGTTTTCTAATAAAGTTTTCTAAAACGAAGTTGAATCAAATACGATGCCTCTTTGCATTCATGCATTCGCATTACATTGCATCATTTGCATTAGACTTTTATAAGAGAACCCTAATTAGGTAAAATTATCTCAGTTAACTTGAAAAACATGGAACAAAGGCTGGAGAGAATAGAGCAAATGCAAATACAGATGCAGGGGCAATTGACTAAGATTTAACAAGAAATGTGGGAATTTCAAAGGAATATGGCGGGCCAGCTAACCAAGTTACTAGCCGAAAGACTTAAAAAAAGGAGTGGCCCAGTAGTCAACAATGCGGATGATGAGGAGGACATTGTTTATTCCCTGATAGGTGTCCCGACTCAACCAGACACACATTCGTATGGGGTACCCGTCATTATTGAACCCCGATGTCAAGCTGATACTTCGGCTTGTTGAAGTTCCCAATAAGTTCAGGTTTTAACCCGAATGATGATCAAGCCAAACCGGTTGTTCTGGTAGAAACAAGGGAAAGAGGAGAATGGACCTCAAAAGCCCTGAAGAAGAAGGAAAAGAGAGTAAATAATACCGATAGGTATAACAAGAGCCATTCGGAGCCAATTACAGTAAATCAGCCAAGGACGATAACTACCAGCGATCAGGTCTCTCCAAGGAAAAACTCTGAAAAGTTCCAATTAACGCCAATCCCGATGATGTATAAGGAGCTATATCAAAGTTTATTTGATGCGCATATGTTGTCTCCATTTTATCTAAAGCCTTTACAACCCTCATATCTTAAATGGTATGACTCAAACGCTAAATGTGATTACCATACAGGAATATCGGGGCATTCCATAGAAAACTGCACTGCCTTCAAAAAGGTAGTTGAGAGGCTCATCAAAATGGGAATTGTGAAAGTCGACGATTCATCAAAATCTGATCATTTTGACGAGACAGTAAATATGATAATTGAAGGAAGAGACAAAAAAGTTGCGATCCCTTGGAGAAAGTGAAAGTGAAGAGAGAATTGGGGAACAATCTTTCCAAACCTTTGGATACTTGGGAGTGTCTTAAATAATGGGATTGAGGAAGAAATCTCTATATTTTTAGAGCTGATCTATAGTAATGTGCAAAACATGCTTGTTTCCTTAAGCCTAGAGGCAATAAGAACTCTTTTATGAAATAGGCTTGTGTCTGAAACTTTATTTCAATAAAATGCAATTTTTTTTTCTTTTAAGCAAATATTCTTTTATTCTTTTGTTTTTTTATATTTTTTCATGACCATACCAATAATCATCCTTAGAGTCATTTATTCTTTGTATTTCTTGCCTTCGTACTTAGGTACCCAGATATCAACGACATGAGCGACGTTGTTGCTGATTCCCTTTTTGAATGAGATATGGGTCTAGGGGATCTAAGGACTTTGAAGATAACAGATGATTGTAACCTATCTTCTAACTTGTTAAGGATGGTGAAACAAGATGAAAAATAGACCTTACTCTACAAAGGGTTATTGGATATTGCGAGCCTAAGAAAGGAGTAAAGATTGTAGCCTAGCTCATCACAGAAATAAGGCGAGACATTATTGAATTATCTTCAAGAATTCAAAGATGTTTTCGCACGATCATATCAAGACATGCCTGGACTAATAAGACGTGGGCTAAAACAAGAGGATGGGGCACTGTTGGTCTACCATGGAAGGGATTGCATCAGTCATACCACAAATACTGAATTGAAGAAGACGAGATTTATGTAACTCTTATATTTTCTTCACAGACTTTTCTATATGTGGGGCATGGATATTATGGGTCCAATCTTGTCAAACGCTTCAATCATCGATCTACCATCATGGTTGTCGTCTACTTCGCTAAGAGGGTGGAAGTAGCTTCATATGCCAATATTACAAGGTCGAAGTCATCAAATTCGCCAAAAAAAAAAACAAAAAAAAAGAGATCAAGATGCTAGGAGAATGCCATAAAGGATTACATTTAAATAACTGTATAAAGTCAAAGTTTACAGTTTGTCCAAAGATCAGGCAGCATATCACAGTGCAACAAAAGTTGCCAAAAAAAAAAGGGTGGCTAAGACTTGTAAAGATTGGCATAAGAAGCTACCATTTACCCTCTGTCTTATAGAACATTAATCAAAACCTTCACCAGGGCAACATCTTACCCATTATGGAATTGAAGCATTTTTGCTAATTGAACCTAATCGAAGAAAATGTTAAAAGTTATTCATCACAATCGGATTGTAGGGCCCAAAATTTGCCTGGGCCCATTAGCCAAACAAAACATTAGCCAAAACTAAAACCAATTGAAAACCCAAAAAATAAATTATTATTATAAAAGTCCATTACAAAATAAACAGTCCATTTACATTTAAAAACCCGATTATGAAATCGGCCCAAACAGCCCAAACAATCACAACCCACTAAGCCTAAAGCAAAAACAGCCAGCGAAAACCCTAAGGTTCCTAGTAGCGCCGCAAACAGCCTTCACCCCACGTGCGCCGCAACCTCCAGCGCACAGCCTCCGTACGCGCCATGTCCACGCCACCGAACCTGCAAAAACAAGGACAAACGAACAACAGCAGAAAAAACAAAAAAAGAAAGAGTGTATTTTGATTTTATTTTTTCATTTTTATTTTCGATTTCGGCCTTTAAAAGGATCAAAACCAACCCCTGTAAGGACTACTACACAATTTTCACGAACACGCAAATACAAAGAAACATAGATTCAAAAAAGGTCTCTTTCTGATTTAATCTCTTGGTTGTTTTTTTATCTATTTCAATAGCATTTTTTTTTATTTTCTATACACGAAAAAAAAGAGGAGAGAACGCTTACCTCGAATCTATCCGATCTGTTGTCTTCTTCGTCGAAATCGGGGCTTAGATAACAAATCTAGATGAGGATTAGATCCTCGTCTGCTCCGTCTCAATCGGGGCTAGGCAAGGGTGGTGATCGGAAAACAGGGCGGGTCAGTACATACCAAGGCTAACTGAGGTATCGCAATTCACCGATTTCAATGGTGTGTTAGTGGTAAGTTAGGGAGGTGTTTGCAGCTGGGAGGAAAAAGAGAAGGGAGCTAAGGTTTCATTGTGTTTTTTTTAAAAAAAAAGAATTGGTTTGTTTTTAAGGGGTTTTTATTTAGTGAAGAAACGACGCAGTTTGGGGCCTTCTCCAGTGGCCTCAAAACGACGTCGTATGGGCTGACCCGTTTCGACCCGAGTCGATTTCCTAGAGACCCGCGTATTTTCATTGTGGATGGGTAATTTGCGCGCATGGTCCCTTCCCTCTATGCTGACGTTCGATTGGGCCCTGTTTGCATTTCTTCCGTTCTTTAATTATTTCCTTATAATTCGTGTACTGTTTCAATTCAGTCCAGTTTGAAGCGCTGCGTTTTGGGCTATGGAATTATTTTTTGGTCTAATCCCTAACTATTTATGCACGTTTTAGTTTAGTCTTTAATTCTATTTAAATTTTTTATACATATGTAATATAGCCTATTAAATTTACTTTAATTTCAATTAGGTTTTTTTAGTCTATAAAATCTATTCATTATTTATTTTCAAAATCTATTTTGACAAATTATTTTTAATTATTTCATCGATTTTAAATTAGTTTTAAACCTTCATTTATATGTTTTTTAATTTTATTATGTAAATATGTAGTTTCAAAATATTCCTTTATATGTCATTTTGTCTTAATATTTTGTATATATTAAGTCCATTTTAAAAATTTTATACATAAATTTTTTTATAAGATAAGGCAATGTTTGTATATTTGGGAGTGTGGGAAAATGATGCCCTAGCGTACTGGGTGTTAATTTCCTATTCAACCAGATAGCCAAATACCCTTTTCAATTAAATATCTTGAGGATCAAAGATAATCTCGGTGTCGAGGTATAAAGGTGTTATGTCCTAACGTACTGGATGTGATATTTTTATTTCCTTCGAAACGAGCTAATCTTGAAGTTCAAGATTCAATATAAACTAACTTTCTTTAAGAAAACTTGCATTTTATAGCATGTTGTTAATACGGCCTTTAATTTGTGTATATTTCGTGATTAATGTTTATGCATTCTATTACTCTTACGCCTCAAATTCTAATATGTTCTAGTTTTTTATTAAATGTTTTTATTTTATTTAAATGCATTTTAAGCCTAATATAAAATTTTGTTTTTCTCCAAAATAAGGCAATGTTTGTGCGTTTGGAAAGTCAGAAAATTATGCCCTAACGTACTGGGTGTCAGTTTTCTGTCCAACCAGATGAACAATTACCCTTCTTTAATTTCATGTTTTGAAGATTAAAGATGATCTCGATGTCGAGGTATAAAGGTATTATGTCCTAACGCACTGGATTTGATATTTTGTTCCTTTGAAACGAGTTAATCTTGAGATTCAATTCAAGGTTAATTAACCCTCTTTAAAAAAAATTTACCTTAAATATTTTCAAGTTTTCAACACAAGGACACTATTTAATCAATTTGGTACCAATTTTGGGCGTTGCAAGGGTGCTAACCCTTCCTCGCACGTAACAGACTCCCGAACCTGTTTTCTCGAATTTTGCAGACCAAGATGCTTTATAGGTGATCCGATCACACCTAAACAAAAAGGATTGGTGGCGACTCCGTATTTTTAAAGTCGATCCCCATTTTTTTAAACCCAAAATAAAAATGGTTTCGACAGCTTGGCGACTCCACTGGGGACTGGTTGAGAGTCAGGCCATAAATTGATTAATTTTTGTCTTTCTGATTGAAAATCTGGAAAATCGTTTTGAAAAAATCATGTTTCTTTGATGCATTTTTTGTGCTATAATGTCGAGTCTCATGAAATAATTTGGCATTGCATTGCATGACCGTTGTGGTCACAACTTTAAGTGGGAGTAAGAAGCTATGCCTTCGTGAGGTTTTCACCTCCACATGGGCTAGTGGACTGCTTCCGAGATACATCTATACCTATGTTCTTCGTGAGGTTTTCATCTTCGCATGGCCATAGGGAAATGTATTCCCCTGAACCGAACTCGATCTGTATGAGCCTATAATGGGTGAGGATTGAGGAATCTGCTGGTTCAGGTACCCTCACGTTAGAACCAAACCGCATATAGCGGATCCTAAGAGCTAACCCTAGGTAAAGCCATGTCAAACCCTAGTGGTCACCCATTTAGGTAGTCTATTTTGGTTGTGTATTTTTGTGCTAACGTGTTTTGTGTTGTTTATGTTTGCACTACACTACATTGCATTGCATTGCATCATCATAGAAAGGAGATGTTGATTAGTAATTCGATTGCTAAATAGGGGAGTTTGTCATAAGGAAATGAATCTCTTGATAAAGTGGATTATAACACGGTTGTCCGGACATGGTCTGAGTAAACACAATGGAAGAAAGTTGATAGTCCGTGGAGGAAGGCAAAACCTTGCCCGAAGGATTCAAACTGACAAAAACTGTGCAAGAGCAGTCATGCCTCAACTTTCTTAAAAAAAGCTAAACAATATCGCAAGGGATAAGTGAGCAGCGAACCGTGACCCAGATCAAGCCGAGTGGAAATAAGAGAGGCATCTTTTGAGAGGATTTGAAAGATCCGACTGTAGCGTCCAGATATGAAGAAGATTGATGAGGACGAAGCCGCATATATAATCCATTTTATGTAAATATATTTGTTTTTCTAGAAAAGTTCTTCTAATGGAATTGAATTCAGAATCAACGTCTCTCTTTCTTCTTGCATTCATTTCATGCATTTGCATTTCATGCATGTGCATTACATCATTTCCATTATACTATTTTCATTACATTGCATCATTTGCATTAGTTTTTACAAAATGACCCTAATTAGGTGAAATATTTTCAGTTAACCTAGAAGACATGGAACAAAGGTTGGAGATATTAGAGCAAAGGCAAATACTGATGCAAGAATAGTTGGCCAAAATTCAGCGGGATATGCGAGATCAGATGAATATGATGCGTCAGTTAACCCAACTACTAGTCGAGGGACTTGAAAAAAAGAGTTGCCCAGTGGTCAGTAGTGTGGATGATGATCCAGACATCGTTTATTCCCCGATAAGTATCCCGACTCAATCAAACACGCATTCACATGGGGTACCCGTCATTATTGGACCCCAATGTCAAACTGATGCTTCGGCCCTGTTCAACTTCCTGATAGGTTCAAGTTTTAACCCGAAGGATGATTGAGCCAAACCGGTTATACTGACAGAAACAAAGGAAAGGGGAGAGTGGACTTCAAAAGCCCCGAAGGGGAAGGGCAAGGATGTGAATAATACAAGTGGGTATAATAAGAGCTATTCGAAGCCGTTTATAGTAAACCAGCCAAGGAAGGCAGTTGCCAGTTATCTGGTCTCCCCAAGAGAAGAACTCAATCCAAAACTGAACTCAGAGAAACCCCAGTTCACGCCTATTCCAACGACATATAAGGAGTTATACCAGAGCTTATTTGAAAGGCATGCTGTAGCTCCTCATTACCTGACACCATTGCAGCCCTCGTACCGTAAATGGTATAATGTGAATGCCCAATACGAATACCATGCAGGAATTATGGGGCACTCGATAGAAAATTGCACCGCTTTCAAAAAATTAGTTGAAAGATTCATCAAAATAGGAGTTATAAGATTTGATGATCCCTCCGGTGTAGAAAATCCGTTACTCAACCACGCTGTTAAAAGGACAACTATTGTGAGCACCATGACGAATGGGGGCATGAGATCAGGAGTATGTCAAGTCCAGGGCTCTAGTGCAAAACCTGATACTGGAGAAACATATTTGAAGAGTGAGCCGGGGAGTAGATTTTTCCAAGCTTTTGCCTTTACGTACTTGGGAGGTTTTGAACAATGGAACTGTGGAAAAGATCTTTTTATTTTTAGAGCTAATCTAGAGCAATATTCAAAACATGCTTGTTGCTTTAAGCCTAGGAGCAACAAGAATCTTTTTGTGAAATAGGCTTATGTCCAGAATTTTTATTTCAATAAAATGCATCTTTTTGAGCAAATACCTTTTCACTCTTTTCCATGCTATACATTCTTTTGGAATATTCTTTCATTCTTTATTCATAATAATACCATACAAATAATCATTCTTGGAATTCACCTTCATACCCACAATGGGTCCCCAGATATCAATGACATGGGCGACGCTGTTACTGACTCCCTTTTAGAATGAAATATGGGTCTAAGGGATCTCAAGACTTTGAAGATGACAGAAATTGTAACATATCTTCTTATTTGTTAACACTGGATGAAAAACAGATCCTACGTCGCGAGCCAAGGAAGGAGATAAAGATCAAAGCCTAGCTCAATGCAGAAATAAGATCTCTTATATGTGGGGCATGGATGTTACCAGGCCAGTCTCATCAAAACCTTCTAGCCAACATCGATTCATTTTCGTGGATGCCGGTTACTTCACTAAGATGGTAAAAGTCGCTTCATGTGCCAATATTACAAAGTCAATGGTCACCTGAACCAAAAAAAAAGAAAGAAATAATTCAAAAAATGTCGAAAAGATCATATTTAAACGCAAAATGTCAAAAGTTTGCGGTCTGTTCAAAGATCAGTTGCCGCATCACAGCGCAGCAAAGGCAGCTAAAAAGAAAAACAAAAGATCATAAAAAGACGAGACTTGTAAGGATTGGCATATAGAAGTTACTATTTGCCTTCTATGCTTATCAAACGTTGGCTAAGACTGTTACCGGGGCAACACATTTCTCATTGATTTTGCCCATTGAAGTCGAAGTTCCTTTGTTCCAAGTTTTATCAAAACTGAAGTGGGATGAGGCAGAATGGATCCAATCCCGATATGATTAATCAAATCGTGAGGAAAAGTTAATAGTTATCCAATACAGTCAAATGATGCGGGTTTGCGGCAAAGAGGTTCATCCTAGAAAATTCACAAAGGGGGACCTGATATTGAAGAAGATCCCTCATATACAAAAGGATTTAAAAAAAATGGAGGCCAAACTAGAAAAGACTTTATGTAGTGAGAAAGCCTGTTTTGGAAACATTGACCAAATGGATGGTAGGGATACACCCAATCCGGTGAATTCAGTCAAGAAGTATTAAAAAAAATCAAAAAAGAAAAATAGAAATTTTCAGCAAAAAAGAAGAAAGAAAAAAGAGAGGCCAAGGTGAAAACCCGCAAAGGGCGCTTTGAGACCAAAGGGGATTTGAGTTGAAAACCCAAAAAGGACGGCTCAAATTTTGATCAAGAGTGGGGCATATAACAATCCTGCTTGAATTAACAATGATGAAATATGCTACGTCTTGGGGCATCGACAAAGTACTCCGGATCCCCCAAACACATGTTGAGCTTGAAATAGTCCTCAAGAGGTTTGAACAGAGAAGCTTAGGTTGCAATATCGGGGGCACCTAGTTTTCCATCTTATCCACTTTGAATTTGCTGTCCTTGATTACCTTATTTCAAGATACGCCTTTAATAAATTCCCTGCTTAATTGTATTTGCTAGCTTTCATTAACTTGCTTGTTGCGAGCTATGCTCCCAATTAATTTCCTTCTCGTCCATGGTTATGATCTTTTTTCAATCATTTTGCATTGAAATAATGATTAGTGGACTAATAATATTTTCATAAAATGAGTTTCGTATATTACTCTCGAAACTTCTGAATAATACAAGAACTTGAAATTGGATATTGTTTAAAACTCACCAAGTTTAAGGAAGAGTCTAAACTAAGATTTTCTCTCTGAGTTTTTTGGCAAAGATGGCGGTTGAACAAAATGACAAGATATTGTGTCAGTAATACAATCCTGACGAAAAATGGGCAATGTTAACCTATGCGTAAAAGGGGAATCATTCTTGAAAAAATGATATTCTGCATTCATGCAAATATCATACATACACATTTGGTTAGGTCACCCTAGGAGTGATCAGTTGATGGAACAAGCTACAGATCCTATACCTTTGAATAGAAATAGGATGGATTGAAGAAACAAATCCTACATTCAGGAGTTGCAGTGGGATGGATGGGAAAAGATTCAGATCTTATACCCCTAAGTCGATGAGATGAACCCTGAAGTTACAGTGGGGTAAATCTGTTGAGCAAGATATAATCGTTTTCTCGGGTTTTTCTGTCGAGAATACCAGCTGAACAAGATGGCATCATAATGCATCAGTGATAAAGCCTTAATAAACAATGAGTGATGACACCTTAAACTTTTAAAAAGGGATCATTCTCATGAAATTCTACATTCATGCAAAACACATTTAGTTAGGAGCATTTGATTCATTCCGATCATTGCATCCTAATCATTATAAGAAATCATTCTCATGACTTTCTACATTCATACAAATGTCATCCATAAGACACATCTACTTAGGGGCATTTGATTCATTCCAATCATTGTATCCTAATCTTTGTGAAAAGACCGTTCTCATGATTTTGTATTCAGGAAATTATCGTCCATAATACATTTAGTTATGAGCATTAGATTCATTCTAATCATTGCATCCTAACCATTTTGCATAAGCATAAATACAAAACTGATTTTACAAGATAGGTCCCCTAGAGGACGTTGTCACAACATCGGTAATTCGAATATCTTGCCCTCCTAAGTGAAGCAGATTGAAGGTAGTAGATCTGGCAATCCTGAAGTTGTAGGAACAGATCGAAGCCATACAAGTCTTATTTCCTCGAAGTTCCAGTGGAGTAGGTTGAGGCTACAAATCCCTCCTCCTTGAGTTTACAATGAGGATCAGTCCGTAGAAGTTTCAGCAGAGAAGATTGAGGTTACGAATCTCTTCTTCCTGAATTTCTATTTTCTCGAAGTTCCAGTGGAGTAGGTTGTGGCTACAAATTCCTCCTCCCTGAGTTTACAATGAGGATCAGTCCGTATTTCTTTGAAGTTTCAGTAGAGAAGATTGAAATTATGAATCTCTTCTCTCTGAATTTCTATCTCCTCGAAATTTCAGTAGAGTAGGTTGAAATTACAAATCCCTCCTCCCTGAGTTTACAATGAGGGTCAGTCCGTATTTCTTTGAAGTTTCAGCAGAGAAGATTGAAATTACAAATCTCTTCTCTCTGAATTTCTATCTCCTTGAAATTTCAGTGGAGTAGGTTGAAATTACAAATCCCTCCTCCCTAAGTTTACAACGAGGATCAGTTCGTATTTCTTTGAAGTTTCCGAGAAGATTGAAGTTACAAATCTCTTCTCTCTGGATTCTTATCACCTCGAAGTCCCAGTGGAGCAGGTCAAAGTTACAAATCCCTCTTCCTTGAGTGTATTGAGGATCAACCTTTATTTCTGAGAAATTTCAGTGAGAAGATCTAAACTACAAATCTCTTCTCTCTGGATTCTTATCACCTCGAAGTCCCAGTGGAACAGGTCGAAGTTACAAATCCCTCCTCCCTGAGTGTATTGAGGACCAACCTTTATTTTCGAGAAGTTTCAGTGAGAAGATCGAAACTACAAATCTCCTCTCTTTGGATTCTTATCACCTCGAAGTCCCAGTGGAGCAGGTCAAAGCTACAAATCCCTCCTCCCTGAGTGTATTGAGGATCAACTTTCATTTTCAAGAAGTTTCAGTAGGAAGATCGAAGCTACGAATCTCTTCTCTCTGAATTCTCATCTCCTCAAAATTCCAGTGGAGTAAATCGAAGCTACAAATCTCTTCTCCCTGAAATTACATTGGAGCAGATCGAAGCGCTAGTTCCTATGCCCTTGAAGATGCAGCTACTTGAAGAAAAGAAGTGCCAAGAAGTCAAGATCTTACAAGACCAGGCAAATTTGGCCCTCCTTAAAGTCTTTGCTTCATTCCCATTACACGACAATGAGCAAAAAGGGGCAGTTGTAGGGCCCAAAATTTGCCCGGGCCCATTAGCCAAAACTAAAACCAATTGAAAACCAAAAAAACAAATTATTATTGTCGTAACCATTTTTGAGAATGGGAATCGACTTTTAAAATAGGGAGTCGCCACCGATCTTTTATTCGAGGTGTGATCGGATCACCTTGTTTTAATAAAAATATTTTAGTTTATTAAAACAAAGCTTTTGGTCTACGAGTTTTCGAGAAAACAGGTTCGGGAGTCGGTTACGTGCGAGGAAGGATTAGCACCCTCACAACGCCCAAAATCGGTACCAAATTGATTGATCAATGTCCTGATGCGGAAAACTTGAAAATATCTAAGATAAAAATTTAAAAAAAGAATTCGTTAAATTGGGATTGAATCTCAAGATTATCTCGTTTCAAAGGAATGAAAGTATCATACCCAACACGTTAGGATATAACACCTTTATACTCTGACATCGAGATCATCTTTGATTTTCAATACATGTAAAAGAAAAGGAGTATTTGAGTATTTAGTTGAACAAAAATCGACACCCAACACGTTAGGATGTAATTTTCCGTACTTCTAAAACATACAAATATTGCCTCATTTTTTTTAAAAGAATGTAACTTTGAAATTGGTTTAACACCTATTCTTGACGAAATAAAACATCTAAGAAGAGTTTGAATGTGATGGAATTTGAAATATAAAACAATAACCAATAGCATGAATATAAAACTAGGCATGAAATAATTTAGAAGCTTGATGTTATGCAAACAGACCTGATCATAGAAAAAATTTAACGCAAAATGTAATAACAATGATAAGTAACAATGTAAAATATTACGAGAATAAATTAAACATTTAAAATATGCTCTTTCCAATTAATAAATTATAGGCCATAAATATAAAAAAGGAACTACATGTATATATAAATATATATATATATATATATATATAAGAAATTTTAAGTAAAACTAGCTATATATATATATATATATATATAGATTGATTTAAGGCAGAATATAATAGGATAAAAAGATAATTTATACAAAATAGCGATGCGTAAATTTAATACCGAGAATAAAAATACATTTAAAAAACACGAGTAAAGGATTTACACCTCTAAGTACATACACATACAACGAACATATGTAAGATACATGAGACCAATTAAAATGGATATTAAAATGCCATACATGTGTATATAAAATAATAGTGTATAACTTAAAACTAATTAGTGGTGATAATAACAAAAAAATGGTAAAAACATATTCATAATAATATTAAAATAACAATAATAATGGTATTTAAATAAAAATGTAGCGAAAATAATTAAAGAGAGTAAAAGGGACCAATTTGGGATGCATGTGAACTTCTGAGATCAATTAAACAATAAAGGCGATATGGGATGGGTCAAATTGAAAATAATTCCAAACTAGGAGGGATCAAACACGAAAATTCCCCATTAATTGAAGAAACACGCGGACCCTCTTAGGGTGCGGGTCGAGTTCGGGTTCGATCCAGCATGAAACAGTGCCGTTTTGGGGTCTAAAGACCCAAACCCAAAACACCGTCGTTTTTGCTCCTTTATAAAGTCAATTTTTTTCTTTCTTTTTCATTTCTGCAATCAATTCTAAAAAAAACTTTTCTCCTTCTCTAAAAAAACTCTTTCCTTTTTAGAACCCAAAAATCCCTCTCTGCTTCTGTCCGATGATCTGACCTCCGTCACTATCACATCGCCACCATCTCTGATGGCCAGGACACGTGGGAACAGACCTTCTCCTTCGTCAGAGGACCTTGTTTCAGAGATCGAGCCTTGGTACTCTGTCCCAAACGGAAGAGGGAACTTTTGGCCTCCTTTCTAAAACTGAAGGTAGCGAGGCAACACCCTTTGTCGCGGCCTTTGTGGGGTTCCAGTGAAGGTATTTCCATCTTTCTTTTTTGATTTTGTTTGTAACAGATTTAGAACAAATAAAATAAAAATAAATAAGAAACAGTGAACAATCAGGATAAAAAAACTCGAAATCAACCTTTACTCTTCTTATTATGCCTTTAATTGCCGATTGATTCGTATCTATTTTTTGATTTTTCTTCCAAAAAAATGAAAATTTCCCCCCTTTTACAATAGTTTCCCCTCGGTTTTTATTCGATTTACAGAGGTATGGGTTTCTGTTTCTCTTCTATTTTTTGTCGCTTTTCTTCCTTATTGTTCGTGTTGTTGCAGGTCATGGGCACGGGGTGTGCGAAGCCAGAGGCTCATGGGGCGCTGGTGGAGAGACGCGAAGGCCAAGGCACGTGGTGGCAGAAGCGTGCGGGCGAGGGACGCGCAGATCTAAAAGGGCGCGCGTGGGAGTGGGAAGGTCAGGAGGCAGACATGTGGCGGCTGCGTTAGGGACTAGGGCTCTTTATTGGCTAGAATATTTGGGCTAAAGGGGCTAGGGTTTCTGGGCATTTGGGCTTGTTGGGTTTGGGGTTTGAATTGGGCTTAGTGGGTCATAAATGGGCCCTGTAATTTGTATTAAATTTAGGTCTGGTGTTGGTTTTGTAATTGGACATTCAAATGGACTGTTTTTTATTATTTTTGGGCTTATTTTGTTTGACTTTGTTTGAGCTTTATTATTTTGTTTATTGGGCTTTAATGGGCCGGACAAATTTGGTTATTACAGCTGCCCCTCTTTGCTCATTGTCGTGAAACGAGGATAGAGCAAAGACGATAGAAGAATCAATTTTGGCCGGTCTTGGCCAAGCCGTGGCTTATCGGTCCTCGTCTTCCTCAAACATCTTCAAACTCTACTGTAATCCTGTTGCTTTGATTCACTCCACCGTTGCTTCTGCGAGATATGACCCGTAGATTCAATTCGCTTTTCCTCAATCTTGTTCATTTTTTTTTACTTGCTCTAATACAACTTCAGGACATGAAGAGATTTGTAGCTTCGATCTACTAACTGCTCCATTGGGACTTCGATGAAATCTGAACTTTCCAAACTGCTTCCTTATTCTCGCAATATGGATTGACCTTTTTACCCCTTTTTTTTTTTGAAAAACAAAAATTGAAAATAGAAATTAAAAATACCTCGGCGTGTCCCGAGGCTCATCTTACCTCTCGTATTGTGAGTTGATTTTTTGAACAGAAATTGAAAAACAGCAATTAAAAATACCTCGGCGTGCCCCGAGGCTCAAATCATCTCTTGTATTATGAGTTGATTTTTGAACAGAAATTGAAAGACAACAATTACAAATACCTCGGTCTGCTTCGCTTAGGAAGGCAAGATCTGCTATGCTCGATCTGCTTCGCTTAGGAAGGCAAAATCTGCTATCATCGATCAGCTTCGCTTAGGAAGGCAAGATCTCTTATGCTCGATCTGCTTCGCTTAGGAAGGCAAAATCTGCTATCATCGATCAGTTTCGCTTAGGAAGGCAAGATCTGTTATGCTCGATCTGCTTCGCTTAGGAAGGTAAAATCTGCTATCATCGATCAGCTTCGCTTAGGAAGGCCAGATCTGTTATCATCGATCAGCTTCGCTTAGGAAGGCAAGATCTGTTATGCTCGATTTGCTTCGCTTAGGAAGGCAAAATCTGCTTTGCTCGATCTGCTTCGCTTAGGAAGGCAAGATCTGCTTTTCGATCTGCTTCGCTTAGGAAGGCAAAATCTTCTTTTCGATCTGCTTCGCTTAGGAAGGCAAGATCTGCTATCTTCGATCTACTCCTCTCGAATTATGAGTTAATCTTTTATCAGAAATTGAAAAACACCTCAAGGTATGACCTGAGGCTCAACTCACCTCTCGTATTATGAGTTGATATTTTTTAAAAAAATAAAAATTGAAAAACAAAAATTGAAAATACCTCAGCGTGCGGCCTGAGGAGTTGATTTTTTTTTGCAAACAGAAATTGAAAAACAGAAATTGAAGATACCTCAGCGTGCGACCTGAGGCCCAACTCACTCTCGCATCATGAGTTAATTTTTGAATAACATATCATCTAGCGGAACTCAGATGTCTTCTTTTCCTTTGATTCAATATAGCTATCATCAAAACTTCTTGCTTTACTGAGTACCTGTATGCGTCATGCGTGATGTTGTCATGATATGCACGTGTTTGTCTTAAATGCTTTTATGCCAACATGATTATGCCATGCGCCCTGGGTTTGTTTGCCATGTATCTCTTTTTCGTTATGACTTTCATGACGACCTGCGTTCATTGCTTCGATTCTTGACTCTCTTTTTAGGTTTTGTATCCGTCCTCAAACCTCAAGAGTAATCTACGTTTCTCGTATATCACCCTTTTGTCCCACTGTAGCTTCAGGGTTCATCTCATTGTGACCTGGGAGTATAGGATTTGAATATCCTCCATTCATCCCACTGCGACTCTAAAACATAGGATTTGTCTCTTCTTCAACCCACCCTCTTGTTATTCAAAGGTACAGGATCTGTATCAGCTTCCTTCTAACGATCACTCTTTAGGTGACCCAACCAGATGTATATGCGTGATGCCTGCATGAATGCAGAATGTCATTTCCTTTCGAGAATGATTCTGGTTTTGCACTTGGGTTAACAATGCCTATTTTTCGTCAGGATTGTGTCATTGACGCGGTACCTTGTCATTTTGTTCAATCACCTTAATTTGGACTTAGATATTTCCAACCCTTAAGCTTAGTGAATCTTAAGCAATAATCCTGCTTCAGACTCCTGTATTGTTTAGAGGTTTCCAGAATAATATGCGAAACTCCTTTCATGAAAATGTTATTAGTCCAATAATCGTTATTTCAATGCAAAATGCTCAAAAAGGACCATAATGATGGGCGGAATGGGAATTTATTGGGAGTATAGCTCGAATCAAAAAAGTTAATCAAAGCTAGCATATGCAATGAAGAAGCAAATTTATTGAGAGTGTATTTTGAAAAGACAAAGATAGCAGACTCAAAATGGGTAAAATGGAAACTAGGTGCCCCAGATATCGCAGCTTGAGCTTCTCTGTTCAAACTTCTTGAGGACCATTCTAAACTCAATATGTGTTTAGGGGATCCGGAGTACTTTGTCGATGCCCCAAGACGCAACATTCCTCTTCATTGTTACTTCAAGCGTAGCAAGACTACTGTACGCCCCATTTTTATCAAAATTTGAGCTACCGTTTTTGGGTTTTCAACTCAAACCCACTTTTGGTCTCAAAGCGCCCTTTGCGGGTTTTCACTTTGGCCTCTCCTTTTTCTTCTTTCTTCTTTCTTCTCATTCTTTTTGTTTTTTATATTTTTTTGTTTTTTGTTATTTTTTTTATTTTTTTTAATTCACCGGATTGGGCAGGTCCTTGTCGTCTATCTTAGACAATATCCTTGTTTCCCTAGAACGGGCCTTCTTTGCTGCCTAAGGTCCTTCCCGGCTTGGCATCTTCTTTCTTCTGAAGTCTCTTTTGCATGAGAGAATTTTTCTTTCAAAGCCCTATGATGAAATTTTCTAAGGCGATCCTTTTTTTTGTAAACTCGCTTCATCTGATCGTGACAGATATCTCTCAACATTTTCTTTTCAAATTCACTTGATCACATCGGGATTGGATCCATTCCACCATATCCAATTTTGGCTCGGCCTGTGCCTGGGGATAAGAGAATTTGACTTCACTAGGCAAAACCTAATGAGGAAAGTGTTGTTCCAGCAGAGGTCCTAGCCAAAGTTTAATGATCAAAAAAAGGGTAAACGTAACTTCTATATGCCAACATTCCCAAGTTTAGGTCATCTTCCTAACAATCTTTATTCTGTTGCCCCCCCTTTTTTTTTACACCATGACATGGCACTTGATCCTTGAAAAGACCGCAAACTTTTGACATTGTGCGGTTAAATATGACCTTTTCGCCTTTTTTGTTAATATATTTTTTCTTTTTTCCTTTTTGGTCTAATGACTATCGACTTTGTAATATTGGCATATGAAGCGACCCTCACCCTCTTAGTGAAGAGATCGACATCCACAAAAATGAATCGATGCGGACCTGAAGCTTTCAAGGAGATTGGCTTGATAACGTCCCTGCCCCACGTGTAGACAAGGAGGAAAAGGCACATAAGTTCTGTCCTCGATTTGGCGCTTGATGCAATTTTCCTTTTTGGGTAGACCAGTAGCTCGAACCTCTTGATTGGCTTAGTCAGGGTAGAACCATCAGCATATGATCTTCAAATATCCTTATGGGCTTCTTCTGTGACTTCCTTAGCTTTGACAGCATACTCGTGCCTTAGTAGTCCCGGTGTGTCTTAGCGTGATCATACGAAAATATCTTTGAACTCTTGGAGATAACTCAATGATTCCTTGCCTTGTTCCTGCGGCAAGCTAAGCTTCCATCTTCATCTCCCTTGTAGTGTTTGCTGACGCTTCGTAAGATAGGATATACCATTCTTGATAATTTAGGAAATAAGTTGTGACATCTGTCATCTCCACTGTCCTCCAATCCCTTTAGACACATATCTCGTTAAAAAGAGAGTCGGTAACAGCGTCGCTCATGTCATTGGTATCTGGGGGACCCATTGTGGGCATGAAGGTAGAAAATTAAAAGTATGATATGAAATGATGTAGAGTATGAAATGTGAGGAGTGAAAATAAAGATGCATTTTATTAAAATAACAATTCCGGAAACAAGCCCATTTCACGAAAAGACTCTTGTTGCCTCTAGGCTTAAGGCAACAAGCATGTTTTGAATATTACTCCAGATTAGCTAAAAATGCAGTTTTCTTCCACAATCCTATTGTTCAAAACACTCCCAAGTGTATGAGGCTTCGGAAAGCTTTATGGTCTTATTGTTCAAAACACTCCCCAGTGTGTAAGACTTCGGAAAGCTTTATGCCCCCGTTTTCTCTTCGAATGTGTCATTGATGTTTTGACTTCTTGATTTCTAGGCTTCTGATAACTTCTTTAAGGAATCGAGACTCTCTCGCCCCCCTCCTTCAATTATCGTAAATTATTGCTCCGGTCGACTCATCGAACTTCAAAACCCCTATTTTAATAAGCCTCTCCACCAATTTCTTAAATGCAATGCAGTTATCGGTTGAGTGACCCATTATTCCCGCGTGATACTCGCATTGAGCATTCGAATCATACCATTTGGGGTATGGGTGTTGCACTGGTTTCATGTAGTGAGGAGCCACCCTATGTGCATCAAACAGGCTTTAATACAACTCCCCATATGTCGTTGGAATTGGTGTAAACTTGAGATGCTTTGCATTGGATTCTTGACTTGATGATCCCTGATGACCAGTGGTCGCAACCCTTGGTTGACCTGCAGAGACTGACTTGGAACGCTTGCTCAAGTTGTTCACTTTATTTTCCATATTTCTCGAGCTTGATCTTTTGACACTTTCTCTTACATCTATTTTTCCACTCTTTATGTCATTCTCAATCATTTCTCCAGACAGTACGATATCGGTAAAGTCTTTTGTGGCGTTTCCTACCAGCTTGTCATAAAATGGCACTTTCAAAGTGCCGATGAAGAGGAACGTTATCTCAGTTTTAGTCAGTGGGGGTTCTACTTGGGCCGAGATATCCCTCCACCTTTGAGCGTATTGTCTAAAAGTCTCTGTTGGCTTCTTTTCCATCATCTGTAGCGTTAGTTGATCGGGCACCATATCGGAGACATGCTTGTACTGTTCACAGAATGCTGATGCTAGGTCCTTCCATGATTGGATCCTCTCTCTGCTGAGTTGATTATACCATCAGAGGGCTGATCAGACCAAGCTATCTTGAAAACAGTGTATTAACAATTTGTCTTCATTCACATAACCAGCCATCTTTCGACAAAACATGATAAGATGTGCCTTTAGACACCTCGTTCCATCATATTTTTTGAAGTCTGGCGCTTTAGATTTTGGAGGCAGGACCAGATCGAGAACCAAACTGAGCTCTTTGGCGCTTAGTGCAGAGAAGGCTCTAGTACCTTCTATCGCTTTGAGTCTTTCTTCCAGACTCTTATACTTGTCCTGAGCATCATGATCCTTCATTCTCAGCTTAGCTATTTCCATCGGATCATCCAAATCTGGGACGATTGGATTAGCGAAATTATCTCCGGAGTTTGATACAAATAATTCTTGCCCTAGATGGGCAGGTGGTGGTACAGATGGTTGTTCCGGGCCTGTAGATTCCTTTTGAGGCCAACCTCCATGTATTGTATGGGCGTGAGGTGGAGTAAATCCTGGGGGATGGAATGGACTCTGATTGACTCTCGAATGGGGTTCTGTAATATCAGGACTCTGCGCAGGTCCTTTTCCTTTGACCAGAGTTGTCATCATCTCCATCAGCTTGGCCATTTGATCCTTTTGCTCAAGCAATTCTTCCCTGGATCTTACCATCAGCTCCCTTGTTTCTTGCTGCGACTTGGCCAACTGCTCTTGCAACTGTCCTTGGATTCTTTCCATTCTTTCGATTCTTTCCTTGAGTTCAGCATCCATAGCTCTAGCTCTTAGCCGTGTCTTATAAGGATGACGTGATTTCAGATTCGTGGTGTCGCAACTTTAGATCATACGATTTTAGCCTTAGTGAATGATTAGGGTGATATGATGCTACTGTATGCAATGCAATGCGAATGCATGGTATGAATGCAAAAAGAGAGGTGTTGATCATGAATTCGATTCCATTAGAAGAACTATTCTAGAAAATACGTTTCTTTACATTAAAACGGATTGCATATACGGCCATGTCCTCATAGTCCAAGTGAAAACACCAATCCTTTCTTTCGTGCCTGGAGGTTGTGATTGAGTCCCCTGAACTTTCTCAATAGACGTCTCTTCTAGCTCTTTGTTGCTGGGTCCAGGTCGTGCCTCGTCATTCGCTTATCCTCCGCGATGTTCATAATCTTCTGATGACTCCCAAACAATCCTTGTAGGCTTTGGATCTTCAGGTAAGGCCTTCTCTCGTTGTTACCTAGACTATGTTCGGATGACTGTGTTATAATCCACTTCATCAAGTAACATATTTCCTTATGACAAACTCTTCTATTCAGCAATCGAACATGAATCGACACCTCCTTTCTAATGATGTAATGCAATGCAAATGCATGGAATGAATGCAAAAAAGAGGTACCGATTATGAATTCAATTCCATTAGAAGAACTTTTCTAGAAAATGAAGCTCTTTACATAAAATGGATTGCATATACGGTTTTTTCCTCATAATCCAAGTGAAAACACCGATCTTTTTCGTCGTGTCAGATGTTATGATCACGCCTCGTGAACTTTCTTCATAGGTGCCTCTTCTAGCTCCTTGTCGCTTGGTTCAGGCTGTACTTCTTCACTCGCCTATCCTCCGCGGTGTTCATAAGTTTCTTTAAGAAAGTCAAGGCGTAACGCCTCTTGAATAATCCTTGTTGGCTTGAATCACCGGGCAAAGTCTTGTATTCTTCCGTGGACTATGCGCCTTCTCTCGTTATTTACTTGGACTATATTTGAGCAACCATATTATAGTCCATTTTATCAAGAAATTCATTTCTCATGACAAACTCCTCTATTTAACAATCAAATATTAATCGACACCTCTTTTCTTTTGATGATGCAATGTGATGCAATCAAAGCAGAAGAAAACACGTTAGTATAAGAGAAATAAACAGGCACAGAACAATTATCCTGGTGACCACATGTGGTTTGGCTCTAGAGGGGGTATCTGAACTAGCAGATTCCTCAATCCTCACCCGTTATAGGCTCATATGGATCAAGTTCAATTCAGGGGGACACATTTCCCTATGGCCATGCGGAGGTGAAAACCTCACGAAGCTCATAGGTACGGATGTATCCCAGAAGCAATCCACTAGCCCATGCGGAGGTGAAAACCTCACGAAAGCTTAGTTTCTCACTCCCACTTAAAGGTGTGACTGCAATGGTCATGCAATGCAATGCCAAAGAAGCATGATTTTTTCAAGAGGACAAAACCGCACAAGCAAACGCATCAAAGAAGCATGATTTTTTCTTTCTTTCTTTTTTTTAAAAAAAACAATTTTTCAAGTTTTCAAGAGGACAAAAAAATCAATCAATTTATGGCCTAACTCTCGGGGTCCCCAGCGGAGTCGCCAAGCTGTCGTAACCATTTTTGAGAACGGGAATCGACTTTTAAAATAGGGAGTCACCACCGATCTTTTATTCGAGGTGTGATTGGATCACCTTATTTTAATAAAAACATTTTAGTTTATTAAAACAGAGCTTTTGGTCTACGAGTGTTCGAGAAAACAGGTTTGGGAGTCGGTTACGTGCGAGGAAGGATTAGCACCCTCACAACGCCCAAAATCGGTACCAAATTGATTGATCAATGTCCTGATGCGGAAAACTTGAAAATATCTAAGATAAAAATTTAAAAAAAAAGAATTCGTTAAATTGGGATTGAATCTCAAGATTATCTCGTTTCAAAGGAATGAAAGTATCATACCCAACACGTTAGGATATAACACCTTTATACTCTGACATCGAGACCATCTTTGATTTTCAATACATGTAAAAGAAAAGGAGTATTTGAGTATTTAGTTGAACAAAAATCGACACCCAACACATTAGGATGTAATTTTCCGTACTTCTAAAACATACAAATATTGCCTCATTTTTTTTAAAAGAATGTAACTTTGAAATTGGTTTAACACCTATTCTTGACGAAATAAAACATCTAAGAAGAGTTTGAATGTGATGGAATATGAAATATAATACAATAACCAATAGCATGAATATAGAACTAGGCATGAAATAGAAGTTTGATGTTATGCAAACAGACCTAATCATAGAAAAAATTTAACGCAAAATGTAATAACAATGATAAGTAACAATGTAAAATATTGCGAGAATAAATTAAACATTTAAAATATGCTCTTTCCAATTAATAAATTATAGGCCATAAATTTAAAAAAGGAACTACATGTATATATATATATATATATATATAGAAATTTTAAGTAAAACTAGCTATATATATATATATATATATATATATAGATTGATTTAAGGCAGAATATAATAGGATAAAAAGATAATTTATACAAAATGGTGATGCGTAAATGTAATACCGAGAATAAAAATACATTTAAAAAACACGAGTAAAGGATTTACACCTCTAAGTACATACACATACAAACGAACATATGTAAGATACATGAGACCAATTAAAATGGATATTAAAATGCCATATATGTGTATATAAAACAATAGTGTATAACTTAAAACTAATTAGTGGTGATAATAACAAAAAAATGGTAAAAAGATATTCATAATAATATTAAAATAACAATAATAATGGTATTTAAACAAAAATGTAGCGAAAATAATTAAAGAGAGTAAAAGGGACCAAATTGGGATGCATGTGAACTTCTGAGATCAATTAAACAATAAAGGCGATATGTGACGGGTCAAATTGAAAACAATGCCGAACTAGGAGGGATCAAACATGAAAATTCCCCATTAATTGAAGAAACACGCGGATCCTCTTAGGGTGCGGGTCGAGTTCGGGTTCGATCCAGCATGAAATAACGCCGTTTTGGGGTCTAAAGACCCAAACCCAAAATGCCGTCGTTTTTGCTCCTTTATAAAGTCAATTTTTTCTTTCCTTTTCATTTCTACAATCAAATCTAAAAAAAACTTTTCTCCTTCTCTCAAAAAACTCTTTCCTTTTTAGAACCCAAAAATTCCTCTCTGCTTCTATCCGACGATCGGACCTCCGTCACTATCACGTCGCCACCATATCTGATGGCCAGGACACGTGGGAACAGACCTTCTCCTTCGTCAGAGGACCTTGTTTCAGAGATCGAGCCTTGGTGCTCTGTCCCAAACGGAAGAGGGAACTTTTGGCCTCCTTTCTAAAACTGAAGGTAGCGACAGCAACACCCTTTGTCGCCGCCTTCGTGGGGTTCCGGTGAAGGTATTTCCGTCTTTCTTTTTTGATTTTGTTTATAACAGATTTAGAACAAATAAAATAAAAATAAATCAGAAACAGTGAACAATCAGTATAAAAAACTCGAAATCAACCTTTACTCTTCTTATTATGCTTTTAATTGCCGATTGATTCGTATCTATTTTTTGATTTTTCTTCCAAAAAAATGAAAATTTCCCCCCTTTTACAATAGTTTCCCCTCGATTTTTACTCGATTGACAGAGGTATGGGTCTCTGTTTCTCTTCTGTTTTTTGTTGCTTTTCTTCCTTATTGTTCGTGTTATTGCAGGTCATGGGCACGGGGTGTGCGAAGCCAGAGGCGCATGGGGCGCTGGTGGAGAGACGCGAAGGCCAAGGCGCATGGTGGCAAAAGCGTGCGGGCGAGGGACGCGCGGATCTAAAAGGGCGCGCGTGGGAGTGGGAAGGTCAGGAGGCAGACATGCGGCGGCTGCGTTAGGGATTAGGGCTCTTTGTTGGCTAGAATATTTGGGCTAAAGGGGCTAGGGTTTCTGGGCATTTGGGCTTGTTGGGTTTGGGGTTTGAATTGGGCTTAGTGGGTCATAAATGGGCCCTGTAATTTGTATTAAATTTAGGTCTGGTGTTGGTTTTGTAATTGGACATTCAAATGGACTGTTTTTTTATTATTTTTGGGCTTATTTTGTTTGACTTTGTTTGAGCTTTATTATTTTGTTTATTGGGCTTTAATGGGCCGGGCAAATTTGGTTATTACAATTATTATAAAAGCCCATTACAAAATAAACAGTCCATTTACATTTAAAAACCCGATTATGAAATCAGCCCAAGCAGCCCAAACAATCACAACCCACTAAGCCCAAAGCAAAAACAGCCAGCAGAAAACCCTAGGGTTCCCAGTAGCGCCGCAAGTAGCCTTCACCCCACGCGCGCCGCAACCTCCAGCGCACAGCCTCCGTACGCGCCACATCCATGCGTCCGTACAGCCACAGCTGGCTACCGAACCTGCGAAAACAAGGACAAACGAACAGCAGCAGAAAAAACAAAAAAAGAAAGAGTGTATTTTGATTTTATTTTTTCCTTTAAAAGGATCGAAACCAACCCCTGTAAGGACTACTACACAATTTTCATGAACACGCAAATACAAAGAAACAAAGATTCAAAATAGGTCTCTTTTCGATTTCATCTCTTGGTTGTTTTTTTTATCTATTTCAATAGCATTTTTTTTATTTTCTACACACGAAATAAAAGAGGAGAGAACGCTTACCTCGAATCTGTCTGATCTGTTGTCTTCTTCGTTGAAATCGGGGCTTAGATAACAAATCTCGGTGAGGATTAGATCCTTGTCTGCTCCATCTCGATCGGGGCTAGGCAAGGCTCGTGATCGGAAAATAGGGCGGGTCAGTACATACCAAGGCTAACTGAGGTATCACTATTCACCGATTTTAATGGGGTGTTAGTGGTAAGTCAGGGAGGTGCTTGCGGCTGGGAGGAAAAAGAGAAGGGAGCTAGGGTTTCATTGTGTTTTAAAAAAAAAGGAATTGGTTTGTTTTTAAGGGGTTTTTATTTAGTGAAGAAACGACGCCATTTGGGGCCTTCTCCAGTGGCCTCAAAACAACGTCGTATGGGCTGACCCGTTTCGACCCGATCCGATTTCCTGGAGACCCGCGTGTTTTCATTGTGGATGGGTAATTTGCGCGCGTGGTCCCTTCCCTCTATGCTGACTTTCGATTGGGCCCTGTTTGCATTTCTTCTGTTCTTTAATTATTTCCTTATAATTCGTGCACTGTTTCAATTCAGTCCAGTTTGAAGCATTGCGTTTTGGGCTATGGAATTATTTTCTGGACTAATCCCTAACTATTTATGCACGTTTTAGTTTAGTCCTTAATTCTATTTAAATTTTTTATACATGTGTAATATAGCCTATTAAATTTACTTTAATTTCAATTAGGTTTTTTTTAGTCTATAAAATCTATTCATTATTTATTTTCAAAATCTATTTTGACAAATTTTTTTAATTATTTCATCGATTTTAAATTAGTTTTAAACCTTCATTTATATGTTTTTTTTATTTTATTATGTAAATATGTAGTTTCAAAATATTCCTTTATATGTCATTTTGTCTTAATATTTTGTATATATTAAGTCCATTTTAAAAATTTTATACATAAATTTTTTTTTAAGATAAGGCAATGTTTGTATGTTTGGGAGTGTGGGAAAATTATGCCCTAACGTACTGGGTGTTAATTTCCTATTCAACCAGATAGCCAAATACCCTTTTCAATTAAATATCTTGAGGATCAAAGATAATCTCGGTGTCGAGGTATAAAGGTGTTATGTCCTAATGTACTGGATGTGATATTTTTATTTCCGTCGAAACGAGCTAATCTTGAAGTTCAAGATTCAATATAAACTAACTTTCTTTAAGAAAACTTGCATTTTATAGCATGTTGTTAATACGACCTTTAATTTGTGTGTATTTCATGATTAATGTTTATGCATTCTATTACTCTTACGCCTCAAATTCTAATATGTTCTAGTTTTTTATTAAATGTTTTTATTTTATTTAAATGCATTTTAAGCCTAATATAAAATTTTGTTTTTCTCCAAAATAAGACAATGTTTGTACGTTTGGAAAGTCAAAAAATTATGCCCTAACGTACTGGGTGTCAATTTTCTGTCCAACCAGATGAACAAATACCCTTCTTTAATTTCATGTTTTGAAGATCAAAGATGATCTCGATGTCGGGGTATAAAGGTGTTATGTCCTAACGCACTGGATGTGATATTTTGTTCCTTTGAAACGAGTTAATCTTGAGATTCAATTCAAGGTTAATTAACCCTCTTTAAAAAAATTTTACCTTAAATATTTTCAAGTTTTCAACACAAGGACACTATTTAATCAATTTGGTACCAATTTTGGGCGTTGCGAGGGTGCTAACCCTTCCTCACGCGTAACAGACTCCCGAACCTGTTTTCTCGAATTTTGCAGACCAAAATGTTTTATAGGTGATCCGATCACACCTAAACAAAAAGGATTGGTGGCGACTCCGTATTTTTAAAGTCGATCCCCATTTTTTTAAACCCAAAATAAAATTGGTTTCGACACGGATGATGTGAGCTTACGACAAAGAGGTTCATCCTAGAGAATTCCACAAGGAAACCTGATGTCGAAAAAGACTTTTCTTCTATAAAATGATTTTAGAGGAAAGCAGATGCCAAAGAAGACCTGTTCTAGAGGAGCATTGATCACGGTGAAAACCCGTAAAGGTTGCTAAAAAAAAGGAGAGGCCAAAACGAAAACCCGCAAAAGGCGCTTTGAGACCAAAGGGGGTTTGAGTTGAAAACCCGAAAAGGGCAGCTCAAATTTTGACCAAGAAGCGGGGCATACAGTAGTCTTGCTACATCTGAATTAGCAATGAGGAAATATGTTACGTCTTGGGGCATTGACAAAGTACTCCGGATCCACTAAACACATATCGAGTTTAAGATGGTCCTCAAGAAGTTTGAACAGAAAAGCTCAGACTGCGATATCTGGGGCACCTAGCTTCTATCTTACTCATTTTTGAATCTTTGATTGCTTTATTCTTTTCAAGATACACCCAAATCAATTTTCTTTTATTTGCCTTGGTGATCTTTGATTAACTTATTTGTTCGAGCTATGCTCCTGATTAATTTCTTTCTCGTCCATTTTTGTGACCTTTTTCAAGCATTTTATGTTGAAATAACAATTTATGGACTAATAACACTTTCATTAAAGGAGTTCCGCATATTACTCTAGAAGCTTCTAAATAATCTGAGGAATCTGAAACATGACTATTGTTCAGAACTCACCAAGCCTAAGGGCTGGAAACATTGAAAAATGATTATCTCTTCAGATTCTTATTGGATAAGACAATTTCGTTGGTGATACCACATCGACAAATGACGAACAAGGTCAATCCAAATATAAAATGGGATCATTATCGGGATACCCTATATTCATTCAGACACATGCATCTGGTCATTACACCCAAGGAATGGTGTAACAAATCAAATTAATTGAAAGTGATACAAGTTCTGTACCTCTGAGTGGTAACGAAAAGATGGAAGAAACTAAATGTTATTCCCCTGAGGTTGCAGTGGGAGATACCAACTTCATGTCCCAAGGTTCAAGTGGAGAGGACTCGGAATTACCATGGGGCAAATTATTTGAGCAGAACATGAATAACAATGAAAAACAAATGAGTGATAACACCTAGAATAGGAATCATACTCATAACATTTTTGTATCATAGCAAATTTCATCAGGAGCATTTGATTCATTTCGGTCATTGCATCCTAATCCTTGGAATAGGAATCATCTTCATAACATTTTCATATTCATATATCATTGCATTTCTAATTAGGAGCATTTAATACATATCAAATAAGGCATCCTAATTATTAGACATAAGCATATACCCATTCTACAGGTTATATCCTCTAGAGGACAATGTAGCAAAGGGGAAGACATCAGTTTGGCAATCCCTGAGTTTGCAGGGAGCAGATTGAAGATAGCAGATCTGACAATTCCTGAAATTGCAGGAAGCAGATCGATGACATCAGTCTGGTAATCCCTGAGTTTGTAGGGAGCAGAATGAAGATAGCAGATCTGGCAATTCCTGAAATTGAAGGAAACAGATCGAAGACATCAGTCTGGCAATCCCTGAGTTTGTAGGGAGTAGATTGAAGATAGCAGATCTGGCGATTCCTGAAATTGCAGGAAGCAGATCGAAGACATCAGTCTGGCAATCCCTGAGTTTGTAGGGAGCAGATTGAAGATAGCAGATCTGGCGATTCCTGAAATTGCAGGAAGCAGATCAAAGACATCAGTCTTGCAATCCCTGAGTTTGTATGGAGCAGATTGAAGATAGCAGATCTGGCGATTCCTGAAATTACAGGAAGCAGATCGAAGACATCAGTCTGGCAATCCCTGAGTTTGTAGGGAGCAGATTGAAGATAGCAGATCTGGCGATTCCTGAAATTGCAGGAAGCAGATCGAAGACATCAGTCTGGCAATCCTTGAGTTTGTAGGGAGCAGATTGAAGATAGCAGATATGGCAATTCCTGAAATTGCAAGAAGCAGATCGAAGACATCAGTCTGGCAATCCCTGAGTTTGTAGGGAGCAGATTGAAGGTAGCAGATCTGGCAATTCCTGGAATTGTAGGAAGCAGATCGAAAGACAATAGATCTGGCATTCTTGAAGTTCCAAGAAGCAGATCGAAAACATCAGATCTTGTTTCCCTGAGTTTGTAGTGGAGCAGATCAAAAGATAGTGGATATTGCCTTCATGAAGTTGAAGCTATCAAACTTACTGAAATCAAGATGAAGTTCTAGTACCCCTGAAGATACAGTTCGGATTGGAAGCCATTGGAAGAAGACGAGGATCAAGAAGTCGAAGTTCGGCCAAGACCGGGCAAAATTGGGCCTTCTATTGTCTTTGCTCTATTCTTATTACACGATAATGAGCAAAGAGGGGTAGCTGTAAACAGCCCATTTTGCCCAGGCTTGTAATAAACCAAAACAAAAAAGAAAAACAAAATAATAAAACCAAAGTCCAAATAATTACAGTCCATTTACAAACAGACAACCCAATGGCCTATTACATCATTAGCCCAATTATACCCTCAAACCTGAACCTAAAATAAACTACCCATTGACCCAACACTCAGGCCCAATTAAATGGCCCTATACCAAAGGAGCCCAAATAACAAGCAGTCTCAGCCTAGGGTTTCTAAAACCCTAGGCACCGCAATAGCATCCAGGCCAACAGTCACTCCACCAGCCCCGGTCAGCCGCGAATCGCGTCGAAATCAGCGCGCATGTCGCCCCACAACCACGATCTCTGCTTCTGACCTGCAAAAGAAGAAAGAAATCGCAGCAAAAGATAGAAATAATATGTATTTCCTTTTTATTTTTCATTTCGGGGCTATAAAAACCCCCAAGATTTGTAAACAAGTGGGGGATACACACGAAACAAAGAGAAAATAAAAAAACAGAAAAGATACTAAAAAACAGAAATACAATACACAGTTTTTTTTACAGAGGTAATTTATTATTTTATCCGTGCCATTTTCATGCATATTTATATAAAATAATACTAAAGTAGAGGGGTATTCGAAAAATGCCTTTGAAAAAAAGGTTTTTAGCCTCTGGATGCTATTCGTGGAGGCGCGCAAGGCGAGCGATGCAACAACCCGAGGTTCCGGAAATCAAAACGCAGACGAGAGGAGAGGGGACTTCAGAGAGTTTTAAGTTTTTTTTTAAAACTGTTTTACAAATGATTTTTTTAGCCAAATTTTTATTTATATAATAGTTTAAAAACGACGCCGTTTTGGCTTAATTTGATAAGCTAAAAACGACACCGTGTCACTCAAGATCCGCGCGCGCAGTTGACCCGACCTGAAGGATCAGCGTGTTTTTGAGAAATGGGTTATTTGCGCATCAGGCCCTTCCGCGTTATTTCAGTTTTATAATTACGTCCTGTTATTTTTTTTATTTTTACAATTGGTCCTAGAATTATTTCTTGTGTTTCAATTTAGTCCTTTAAGCTACTAAAAGGTTAAAATCAGAACGACGCCGTTTTGGAAGGGAGGCATAATTGCCATATTAGTACCTGTGGTTTAACACGCGTTTTGATTTAGTCCTTTTTATCTATTCTTATTGCTATTTAACCCCTGTTTCTTTATTTTTTTACTTTCTTATTTTATTTTAAATTATTTTAACATTGATTAAATTATTTTGTTAAATATTCTATATTATTTTCTTTATATATTAATTTGTCTATAGTATAATATATATATATTGTATATTAACCTTATATGTATTATTATTTATTTTATGTGGTTTAATATTATTTAATTATATATCATTTTATAATTGAATATTATTTATTATATTTTATTTTTAAAAATTATATATTATATAGTATTACGTTATATTAGGTTTTATTTCTAAAGTTTATTTTATAAAATTTATTTATATCAATTAATCTATTTTATTTGTTTAGATTATGTATGTAATTTTATGATTAGTATTATTATATATATATATATATATTATTTTATTATTTATTATTTATTTTATTTTATTTAATATTATTTTAATTATATATTATTTTCATATTTAGTTATTATATATTTTAAAAATTTTACATTGTATAGTATTATTTATATCATATTTTTATTCTCATAAAATATATTTATATTGAAAAACATGTTTCATTTATATTGTTTATATTATATTTTATTTATTTAAAATCATTATATACTATTTTTTATTTATGCATTACTTACATTGTATATATCATATAAGTATGTAATTTTTTGTTTATTTATAATATTTATTATTAATCTTGCATGAAAATTTTCATATTTATTTAGTAATTGCTATTTTGATATTTATTGTTTTATGTATATATTTTATTTGCCCATATTCTCTCATTTATTTATTTATGATTGCCATTGTGTAGTTATTTATTTATTATTTTATGTATACATTGTCGAAACCATTTTTTGAAAATGGGAATCGACCTTGGTTTTGAAAATGATAAAACAGGGAGTCCCCACCGATCTTTATTTGGTGTGATCGGATCACCTTTGTTTTAATAAAACGTTTTGATTTACTAAAACAGTGTTTTTGGTCTACGAAATTTGAGAAAACGGGTTCGGGAGTCGGTTACGTGCGAGGAAGGGTTAGCACCCTCGTCACGCCCAAAATTGGTACCAAATTGATTAATTAATGTCCTTATGTCGAAAGTTGAAAATTGTAAAAAGATTTTTTTAAAATATGATCCCTTTAAAAGTATTTGAATTTTTTCGAATTGAATAGCAAGATTTTCTCGTTCCGAAGGAATAAAATATCACATCCAATACTTTAGGACATGATAATTTAAATCCTTAATCCAAGATCGTCTCGTGGTTTTCTCGAATTAAACATCAAGATTTTCTCGTTCCGAAGGAATAAAATATCGCATCCAATACTTTAGAACACGATAATTTAAATCTCGAATCCAAGATCATCTCAAAATTTTTTTATTTGAATACCAAAATTTTCTCATTCCGAAGGAAAAATCACATCCAATACTTTAGGACACGATAATTTAAATCCTCAAATCCAAGATGAATATCGCCTCATTTTGAAAACCTTAAATAAAGTGTTAGTTTTGCAAAAGTGTATTTTTAACAAAAATCCATGTGACTGTATTGCATTTACATTATCAAACATACATATTGAAAACAATTATGATATGCTAACATTTAAGATAGGCAATAAGGTAATAGTAAGAAATACGACAAATAATAATTCCTAGACTAAAGCAATTATAAGTATGTGATGAAGTATGGACAAATACGATAAACAATAAAACGGATATGAACATATTTCATGCAAGTTTAAATAATAGATAAAGAGACATACATATAATATAAACAGTACGAACAATGTATAAAATGAAAATGGTATATAATGATTTTAAATAAAAATATATAGCCATATAAACAATATAAACAAGACGTGTTTTTCAATATATATATATATATATATATACATTATATAAAAATATGGTATAATATAATATTATACAATGTATAATTTTTTTTAGATATATAATCTAATAACTAATATATGAAAATAATATGTAATTAAAATAATATTAAGCAAGATACAATAATGAATAATAAAGATATATATGTGTAATACATTAACCATAAAATTCGTATATAACATACACAATATAAATAAAATAGATTAGATAATATAACTAAATTTAAGAGACTTTGGAAATAATACATAATATAATATGATACTATATAATATAGAAATTTAAAAATATAATGAATAAAATACTAGGCAAAAGACATAATATTTAGCTAAATAAAATAATAATAACAATAATAATAATGATAATAATAACTAGTAGAAAGAATAATATTGAAAGCATATCAAGAACTATATTGAAATCAGAGTAAAAATCAGGGGATAAAAATTGCAATAAGTCGAAAGTAAGGAACAAGGACCACCACATCGTGCGCATAAACCCACGGGGACCAGATGGGTAAATAGCCGATCCCTGATGTGCATCCATGGGTCGAGGACCCGATTGAAAGTCCAAAGAGATTTAAGGGTAAATTAGTAAGAAGAGAAAATTAACAAAAAAAAGGGTTGATTGAATGGTTCTGCAATAGGGAGGGGCTCGCTGCGAAAATATCCCTTTGAAGGGACGGGCGCAGTTCTCCTGCACTAAACGAACGGCGCCGTTTTGTTTACTATTAAAAGCCTTCTTTTATTTCCTTAAAAGAACAGATTTTAACCCTAAGAAAAAATGCAGCAGCAACCACCCTTTGAACAAATCCTCTCTGCCTCTCTTCTCTCGCGACGATTGGCTTCCTTTCCGATCGATTCATCGCACCACCGCCGCGCACGGGGTCTGATGGCGCACGGGGCCAGGTTCGTTTCCCTTCTCTTTCGTTTTTTAATAATTTGTAAAAGTTTGTTTTAAAATAAAATAAATACACACACAGCAGAGAACAAAACTAAAGAAACAAAATCGAAATCAACCTTTTATTTTTCTTTTTCGATTGCTGATAATCGTAAAAAAGGCCCCTTCCTTTTATTGTTTTGTTATAGATCTTCGTATCAGGTTTTGAAAACAGTAAATGAAAAATGAAAGGAGTAGAAGAAACGGAAAATAAAACAGACAAAATAAAAACAACCTTTTAATACGTTGCTTTGATTTCTGATAGTTTTTTTTTAAAAAGCCGAACCCCTAATACAAAGTTTCATTTCGGTTCTTATAACCGCTTTACACATATTCGATTTTGCTGTTTCTATTTTATTTCTACTATGTCTGCCACTTCCTTCTTTGTCGTGTTGTTGCGTGTTCTTGGTCCCTACAGGTGTCCGAGGCGCGTGCTGGTGTCGATCGAAGCGCGAGGGTGCTGGTGGAGTCTGACGGCAGAGGCATGCGGCGCTTGGAGACCGTGAGGCTCCTAGGGTTCCTTCCCTGCCGAAAATGTCTAAGTTTTTTGGGCCGTTGGGCCACTGTAAACTTGGGTCAATGGGTTAGGTTAAGTGGGCTTAGGGTTTGGACTTTAATTGGGTTAGGGTCAGGCTATAGGGTCTGTTTGCAATTGGGCTGTGATGGACTCGGGCTTTTACAAACTGTTTAATTATTGTTTTTTTTGTTTTGTTTGTTTTTGTTTGGACTTTATTATCTGATGGGCCTCGGTTCTAATATCGGGCCGGGCAAAAATTGGTTATTACAGCTGCCCCTCTTTGCTCATTATCGTGAAACGAGAATAGAGCAAAGACAATAAAAGAACCAATTTTGCCCGGTCTTGGCTAAGCCTTGACTTCTTGGTCCTTGTCTTCTTCCATCAGCTTCAAACTTCACTGTAACTCTTTGCTTTGATCCATCCTACTGGAACTTCGAGGTGATCAGAATTCAGAAAGAAGAGATTCGCAACTTTGATCTTCTCACTGAAACTTCTCGAAAATAAGAGTTGACCCTCAATATACTCGGGGAGGAGGGATTAGCAGCTTTGTCCTGCCCCACTGGGACGTCGAGGTGATAAGAATTCAGAAAGAAGAGATCCGTAACTTTGATCTTCTCGCTGAAAATAAGAGGTGATAAGAATTCAGAAAGAAAAGATCCGCAACTTTGATCTTCTCGCTGAAACTTCTCAGAAATAAGAGGTAATAAGAATTCAGAAAGAAGAGATCCACAACTTTGATCTTCTCGCTGAAACTTCTCGGAAATAAGAGGTGATAAGAATTCAGAAAGAAGAGATCCGCAACTTTGATCTTCTCGCTGAAACTTCTCAGAAATAAGAGGTGATAAGAATTCAGAAAGAAGAGATCCGCAACTTTGATCTTCTCGCTGAAACTTCTCGGAAATAGGAGGTGATAAGAATTCAGAAAGAAGAGATCCGCAACTTTCATCTTCTCGCTGAAACTTCTCGGAAATAGGAGGTGATAAGAATTCAGAAAGAAGAGATCCGTAACTTTGATCTTCTCGCTGAAACTTCTCAGAAATAGGAGGTGATAAGAATTCAGAAAGAAGAGATCCGTAACTTTGATCTTCTCGCTGAAACTTCTCGGAAATAGGAGGTGATAAGAATTCAGAAAGAAACGATCCGCAACTTTGATCTTCTCACTGAAACTTCTCGAAAATAGGAGTCGATAAGAATTTGTATGTTCCCAATCTGGTTCTGCAACTTCAGGACTGCCAGATCTGCTATTTTTGATCTGCTCTACTCAGGCAGGCAAGATCTTTGAATTCACCATTATTGCGAGGGGACTTGTGCTGTAAAATCAGTTTTGTGTTCATGTTTATGCCAGATGGTTAAGATGCAATGATCAGAATGAATCTAGTACTCCTAACTAAATGTGTATGAATGAATGCATGAGAATGGCCTTTGTTACAGTTTGGGTTGTCATTGCTCGTAGTTCAACAAGGTTCTATCACCGATGCCTTACGATGCTCTCTCGTTCAGCTAGTATTTTTTGACAAAAAACCCCAAATAAGCGACCGTATTCTGTTCAGAAAGCTTGCCCCGCTGTAATTTTGGAGTCCCATTCTGGGACATAAAGTTTATACCTCCTACTGCAACTTCAGGAGAATAACATTTGGTTTCCTCCAACCATCTTGCTTCGATTCTGAGGTATGGTATCATGATTTCATTGTGTACTTGGGTCGGCATCGCTCGTTATTTGTCAAGGTCGTATCACTGACGAAATTTCTTGTCTTTGTTCAACCAATAAAATGTTCAAAAAGATAATCATTTTTCTCCAACACTTCCAAACCTTAGACTGAATGAGTTCTGAACAATAGTCATGTTTCAGGTCCTTGTATTATTCAGAGGCTTTCAGAGTAATGTGTGAAACTTCTTTTATAAAAGTACTATTAGTCCTCAAATCGTTATTTCGATGCAAAATGCCCGAAAAAGATTGTAATAATGGACAAGAAGGAAATTGATTGGGGGAATAGCTTGAAACAAACAAGTTTGATCAGGGCTAGCAAATACAATCAAGAAGGAAATTTATTGGTAGATAATCACAAATAACGAATTAAAATGGGTAAAAGGAATCTAGGTGCCCCAGATATCGCAGCCCGAGCTCCTCTGTTCCAACTTCTTGAGGACCATTTTAAGCTCAATATGTGTTTAGGGGATCAGGAGTATTTTGTCGATGCCCCAAGATGTAACATATATCTTCATTGTTATTTCAAGTGCAGCGAGACTACTGTATGCCCCATTTTTTAGAATTTGAGCCGCCCTTTTCGGGTTTTCAGCTCAAAACCCCTTTGGTCTCAAAGCGCCCTTTGCAGGTTTTCGCCTTGACCTCTCCTTTTTCTTTCTTCCTTTTTTGCTGATTCTCTCTCTCTCTCTCTCTCTCTCTCTCTCTCTCTTTTTGAACTTGAATTCTCCGAATTGGGCAAGTCCCTACCATCCATTTTGGTCAATATTCATGCTTCCCCAGAACAGGCCTTCTTCGCTTCATGAGGTCCTTCCTAGTTCGGCACCTGCTTTCTTCCAAAGTCCCTTTTGCACGGAAGAAATCTTCTCCCACGCTCTATCGTGAAATTTTAGGACGAATTATTTTTGTTACTATCTCGCACCATTTGATCGTGACAGATAGCTTTCTCTTCAAATTCACCTGGTCGTATTAGATTGGATCTATTTTGCCTCATCTAATTTCAACTCCAACAAAATTTTGACTCCAATCGGCAAAATTGGTAAGAAATATGTTGCCCCGATGAAGTTCCTATTGCCCCGATGAAGGTTCTAGCCAACGCTCTAAAAACATAAAGGGTAAATGGTAACTTCTCTATGCCAACCTTTACAAGTCTTAGTCAATTTTCGAATGATTTTTGGTTATCTTTCCTACACCAGTAAGGTGCCTGATTCTGATGTTTTTTTTGGCGTTCTTCATTGCCACTTTTGTTTTTCGTTTTTTTTTCTTTTTCTTTTTTTGTTTGTTGTTTTTTTTTTGTGTTTTTTTTTAGCATCTGAGCTTGGATTTGAATTTGTATTTGATGACTGCCGCCCTTGTAACTTTGGCATATGAAGCAACCTTCACCCTCTTAGTGAAGTATTTGATAACCACGAAGATGTATTAGTATTGGTAGGATACCTTTGACGAGATTGGTCCCGTAACATCTATGCCCCCCTCATATGGAGGAGGCGCATAAGTCTTGACTTCCTTGATTTGGCGTTTGATGTAACTTTCTTTTCTGGGTAGACCAGTAGTTCGAACTTCTTGATTAGCCTGGCCATTGTAGAACATGGGTTCCAAGCTTGGCAACACCCCAACATTTCGGTAGTCTGTCGTGTCTTGATATGATCGTGCAAAAATATCTTGGAATTCTTGAAAATAGCTCAATAATTTCTCGCCTTATTTCTGTGGTGGACTAGGTTTTTTCCTAAGTTTGCAACGCCCACTGACCCTTTTTACATGGTAGAGTCTATTTTCGCTTATTCTACCATCCTTAACAAATCAAAAGATAGGTTACAATCTCTGTCATCCTCAAAGTCTTGAGATCCCTTAGACCCATATTTCACTAAAAAGAGAGCTAGTAACAGCGTCGCTTGTGTCATTGATATCTAGGGACCCATCGTGGGTGTAAAGGTAGAAAATCTAAAGAATAAATTATTCTAAAGATGATTATTTATATGATATAGGCATGAATAAAAAATAAAAATGTAAAGCATTATAACATTTACTTAGAAAGATGCATTTCATTAAAATAACAATTCAGGACACAAGCCCATTTCACAAAAGATTCTTATTGCTTTTAGGTTTTTAGAGCAATTTGCGCGTTTGGACATTACTCCGAGTTAGCTCTAAAAATACACGTCTTTTCCACAGCCCTATTGTTCAAAACACTCCCAGGCTCATGTTTCTGCATTTGGCGTGTCATCCAACTTTACAATACCCATGCCAATGGATCTTTCCACTAATTTCTTGAAAGTCAGGCAATTTTCTATCGAATGCCCTGTAACCCCAGCGTAGTACTCACACTGGGCATTTGGGTCATACCATTTTGGATATGGAGATTGCATCAGTTTCGGGTAGCGAGGAGCTACCACATGTGCATCAAATAAACCCTGATAGAGCTCCTTGTATGTCATCGAGATGGGTGTGAATTGGAGCCTTCCCTTGTTAGGCTTTGGGTTGGAATCTTGTCTAAAGGGACCTTGGTGACTGGTAGTCACCATCCTTGGCTGCCTTATTGCTATTAGTTCTGAAGAGCTCTCGTCGTGCTTACTCGTACTACCCACTTCCTTTTCCTTCTTCTTCGGGGTCTTCAATGTCCGCTCCCTCCTTTCTTTTGCCTCTGCCCAAACAACCGGTTTGGCTCGATCGTCCTTAGGGTTAAAACATGAGCCCATTGGGAAGTTTGACAGGGTTGAGGTATTAGTCTGACGTTGGGGTCCGATAATGATGGGTGCCCCTTGTGACTGCGTGTCTAGTTGAGTCGGGATATTCCTCGGGGAATAAACAATTTGTTCATCATCATCCGCACTACTGACTGCTGAGGCAGTTCTTTTTTCAAGTCTTTCGGCAAGTAGTTGGGTTAACCGGCACACCATATTCATTTGATCTTGTATATCCTGCTGAATTTTGGCCAACTGTTCTTGCATCAATATTTGTCTTTGCTCTAATCTCTCCAACCTTTGTTCCATATCTTCTAGGTTAACTGGAATAATTTCACCTAATTAGGGTTTTTCTACAAGTTTTGATGCATGCAATATGATGTAATACCGATGCATGAAATGCAATGCAAAATGCATGAAATGAATGCAAAAAGAAAGAGAGGCGTTGATTATGAATTCAAATCCTATTAGAAGAACTTGTCTAGAAAATACGCTCCTTTAATAAAATGGACCGCATATACGGCCTCTTCCTCATAGTCTAGGTGAAAACACCAATCCTCTTCTTCGTACTCGAATATTATGGTCGTGTCCCGCCTCTTCTAGCTCTTTGTTTGCTTGACTCACTTACCCTTTGCGATGCTCATAATCTTCTGATGACTCCCGAACAATCCTTGTCGGCTTGAATCTTCAGACAAATCCTCTTCTTCGTATTCGAATGTTATGGTTATGTCCCGTAAGCTTCCTTGGTAGACGTCTCTTCTAGCTCTTTGTTGGCTTAATCCAGGTTGTTCTTCATCACTCACTTACCCTTTGCGATGCTCATAATCTTCTGATGACTCCCGAACAATCCTTGTCGGCTTGAATCTTCAAGTAATGTCTTGTCTCGTTGTTTACCTAGGCCATGTTCAGACGACCGTATCGTATTCCACTTTATCAAGTAACACATTTTCTTGTGATAAATTCTTCCATTTAGCAATCAAACGCGAATCAACACCTCCTTTCTAAGATGATGTAATGCAATGCCAATGCATGGAATGAATGCAGAAAGAAAGAGAGGCGCTGATTATGAATTCAATTCCATTAGAAGAACTTTTCTAGAAAAAAAGCTCTTTACATAAAACGGATTACATATACGGTTTTGTCCTCATAGTCCAAGCAAAACACCAATCCCTTCCTTCGTGACTAGATATCATGGCCATATCTTGTGTGCTTTCTTCGTGGATGCCTCTTCTGGCTCTTTGTGGCTTGGTTTGGGCCGTATCTCTTCACTCATTTATACTCTGTGATCGTTCATAAGCTTCTTAACCCAAAAAAGTGAAGACACGATGACTCTTGAATAATCATTGTTGGCTTTGAATCATCGTGCGAAGTCTTGTATTCTTCTGTGGACTGTCAGCCTTCTCTCGTTGTTTATTTGGACTATATTTGGGCCACCGTATTATAATCCACTTTATCAAGAAATTTAGTTCCTTATGACAAACTCCTCTATTTAGCAATCGAATATTAATCAGCACCTTCTTTCTATGATGATGCAATGCAATGCAATCAAAACAGAAGAAAACCCATTAGCACAGGGGTAATAAACAAAGTACCTATCCGGGTGATTACTAGGGTTTGGAATGACTCTACCTAAGGTGGGCTCTTAAGGCTCACAATATGAGGTTCGGTTCTAAAGAAAGGCACCTGA
Organism: Gossypium australe; assembly: GCA_005393395.2. Classification (NCBI taxonomy): domain Eukaryota; kingdom Viridiplantae; phylum Streptophyta; class Magnoliopsida; order Malvales; family Malvaceae; genus Gossypium; species Gossypium australe. Next base: position 125,267,641 of record CM016619.1, read on the forward strand.
ACCAACAGATTCCTCAATCCTCACCCATTATAGGCTCATATGGATCGAGTTCAGTTCAGGGGAACACATTTCCCTATGGCTGCACGGAGATGAAAATCTCACGAAGACATAGGTACGGATGTATCCCGAAAGCGATCCACTATCTTGCACAGAGGTGAAAGCCTCACGAAAAAGTAGCTTCTCACTCCCACTTAAAAGGGTGTGACCCAACGGTCATGCAATGTGATGTAAAAATATTATGCGAGACTCGACCACACAATCAAATAATATGACGCAAGTGAAGGCAAAGAACCGTAGTTTTTCAAATCAAATTTTCAAACTTTCGAAAAAGGTCATAAAATAATCAATTTAAGGCCTGACTCTCTTTTTGGGTCCCCAGTGGAGTCGCCAAGCTGTTGAAACCATTTTTTGAAAACGGGAATCGACCTTGGTTTTGAAAATGATAAAACAGGGAGTCGCCACCGATCTTTATTTGGTGTGATCGGATCACCTTTGTTTTAATAAAACGTTTTGATTTACTAAAACAGTGTTTTTGGTCTACGAAATTTGAGAAAACGGGTTCGGGAGTCAGTTACGTGCGAGGAAGGGTTAGCACCCTCGTCACGCCCAAAATTGGTACCAAATTGATTAATTAATGTCCTTATGTCGAAAGTTGAAAATTGTAAAAAGATTTTTTTAAAATATGATCCCTTTAAAAGTATTTGAATTTTCTCGAACTGAATAGCAAGATTTTCTCGTTTAGAAGGAATAAAATATCACATCCAATACTCTAGGACATGATAATTTAAATCCTTAATCCAAGATCGTCTCGTGGTTTTCTCGAATTAAACATCAAGATTTTCTCGTTCCGAAGGAATAAAATATCGCATCCAATACTTTAGAACACGATAATTTAAATCTCGAATCCAAGATCATCTCAAAATTTTTTTATTTGAATACCAAAATTTTCTCATTCCGAAGGAAAAATCACATCCAATACTTTAGGACACGATAATTTAAATCCTCAAATCCAAGATGAATATCGCCTCATTTTGAAAACCTTAAATAAAGTGTTAGTTTTGCAAAAGTGTATTTTTAACAAAAATCCATGTGACTGTATTGCATTTACATTATCAAACATACATACTGAAAACAATTATGATATGCTAACATTTAAGATAGGCAATAAGGTAATAGTAAGAAATACGACAAATAATAATTCCTAGACTAAAGCAATTATAAGTATGTGATGAAGTATGGACAAATACGATAAACAATAAAACGGATATGAACATATTTCATGCAAGTTTAAATAATAGATAAAGAGACATACATATAATATAAACAGTACGAACAATGTATAAAATGAAAATGGTATATAATGATTTTAAATAAAAATATATAGCCATATAAACAATATAAACAAGACGTGTTTTTCAATATATATATATACATTATATAAAAATATGGTATAATATAATATTATACAATGTATAAATTTTTTTTAGATATATCTAATAACTAATATATGAAAATAATATGTAATTAAAATAATATTAAGCAAGATACATAATGAATAATAAATATATATATGTGTAATACATTAACCATAAAATTCGTATATAACATAAACAATATAAATAAAATAGATTAGATAATATAACTAAATTTAAGAGACTTTGGAAATAATACATAATATAATATGATACTATATAATATAGAAATTTAAAAAATATAATGAATAAAATACTAGGCAAAAGACATAATATTAAGCTAAATAAAATAATAATAACAATAATAATAATGATAATAATAACTAGTAGAAAGAATAATATTGAAAGCATATCAAGAACTATATTGAAATCAGAGTAAAAATCAGGGGATAAAAATTGCAATAAGTCGAAGGTAAGGAACAAGGACCACCACATCGTGCGCATAAACCCACGGGGACCAGATGGGTAAATAGCCGATCCCTGATGCGCATCCATGGGTCGAGGACCCGATTGAAAGTCCAAAGAGATTTAAGGGTAAATTAGTAAGAAGAGAAAATTAACAAAAAAAAGGGTTGATTGAATGGTTCTGCAATAGGGAGGGGCTCGCTGCGAAAATATCCCTTTGAAGGGACGGGCGCAGTTCTCCTGCACTAAACGAACGGCGCCGTTTTGTTTACTATTAAAAGCCTTCTTTTATTTCCTTAAAAGAACAGATTTTAACCCTAAGAAAAAATGCAGCAGCAGCCACCCTTTGAACAAATCCTCTCTGCCTCTCTTCTCTCGCGACGATTGGCTTCCTTTCCGATCGATTCATCGCACCACCGCCGCGCACGGGGTCTGATGGCGCACGGGGCCAGGCTCGTTTCCCTTCTCTTTCGTTTTTTTAATAATTTGTAAAAGTTTGTTTTAAAATAAAATAAATACACACACAGCAGAGAACAAAACTAAAGAAACAAAATCGAAATCAACCTTTTATTTTTCTTTTTCGATTGCTGATAATCGTAAAAAAGGCCCCTTCCTTTTATTGTTTTGTTATAGATCTTCGTATCAGGTTTCGAAAATAGTAAATGAAAAATGAAAGGAGTAGAAGAAACAGAAAATAAAATAGAGAAAATAAAAACAACCTTTTAATACGTTTCTTTGATTTCTGATAGTTTTTTTTTTAGAAAAGCCGAACCCCTAATACAAAGTTTCATTTCAATTTTTATAACCGATTTACACATATTCGATTTTGCTGTTTCTGTTTTATTTCTACTATGTCTGCCACTTCCTTCTTTGTCGTGTTGTTGCGTGTTCTTGGTCCCTGCAGGTGTCTGAGGCGCGTGCTGGTGTCGATCGAGGCGCGAGGGTGCTGGTGGAGTCTGACGGCAGAGGCATGCGGCACTTGGAGACCGTGAGGCTCCTTGGGTTCCTTCCCTACCGAAAATGTCTAAGGGTTTTGGGCCGTTGGGCCACTGTAAACTTGGGTTAATGGGCTAGGTTAAGTGGGCTTAGGGTTTGGACTTTAATTGGGTTAGGGTCATGCTATAGGGTCTGTTTGCAATTGGGCTGTGATGGACTCAGGCTTTTACAAACTGTTTAATTATTGTTTTTTTTTTGTTTTGTTTGTTTTTGTTTGGACTTTATTATCTGATGGGCCTCGGTTCTAATATCGGGCTGGGCAAAAATTGGTTATTACATACATTTTTTTAAAAAAATTACTATATTTCATTTAAAGGTTTTTAAAATAAGACAATGTTTTGTATTTAGAAATTCAGGAAATAGTGCCCGATCGTGCTGGGTTGCGATTTTCCGTTTGGCTAAATAACTAAATATCCTTTTAACAAGTTTTGTAAATCATGAGATAATTTTGATTACGAAGGTTTTAAAATATCGTGTCCTAACATGCTGGATGTGATGTTTATATCCTTTCGGAACAAAGAAATCTCAAGTTTTAAATCATAAAAACCTATTCTTGAGAATTCAAAATGTTGTATCCTAACTTACTGGGTATGATCTTTTGTGTCTCGAGGTAAGAATTTTTTAAAATAAAGATGTATCTAGCTTCGAAGTTATGAGATACTGTATCCTAACTTACTAGGTATAGTATCTTTATTTCTTTGAGATAGGTAAGTCTTGGTTTACCTTTAAATAACGGATCTGATTTTAAAACTTTTTAGATATCAAACATTTGGACATGACTTTATTAATTAGGTACCAATTTTTGGGCGTTATGAGGGTGCTAACCTTCCTCATACGTAACCGACTCCCGAACCTATTTTTTTTTGTTTTTCGTAGACTAAAATTCGTATTTTGAAATAAAACATTTTTAAGGTGATCCAATCACATCTAAGTAAAAAGGGATTGGTGGCGACTTCCATTTTTATTTTTAAAGTCGATCCCCATTTTTAAAACAGATTTAAAAATGGTTTCGACAGATATATCATTACGAAAGCAACTCGATTAATGCTCGTCCAATAACCTTATCATAAGTGTGTTACCCTTATAGGATATCATTAATCTCTTAGGGATAAATCCGATTTGTCCGGTTCGATTGTATGAATTTTTAAAAAAATTTAAACATAGAGAAATAGATTCCACTGGCAATTTGACCTGTTCGATCGATTCAACCGATTCACAAGTCAACCAATCTGACCCCTTATTCTAAATCAGTATGTCAATTGATTTCTAATCCAACTAGTTGGATTGACTAATTCAATTTGGTTGTGAAAATAGCGCGAGATCAATAACTTCATCCAATAATTGTAAAAAATTATGATTTAGAGGAATTACATTAATAATTACTAGTGAAGATTTTCAATTTTTTTAAATTTTATTATTTTTATAGTTTTTACATTTTTTTTAAACAATGTATCTACACTCTACTAAGACTTTGTTTATAATTGAGGTCGAAAAACACTTTTCAACTCAAACTTTAATTTTAAACTAAAAACTTTGATAAAGAAATAACTTTTCAAACCAAACATTGATTTCGAAATGGGATTTTAACACAAGTCAAAAAGCCAAAAATTTTAGTTTTTGATTTTTGAAAAAATGTTTTTTAATGAAGCTATTTTTTTATCTGTCATTAAATCTTCTACTTTACAACATTATGTTTACAATTATCATTTTATTTCTCAAAAATATTTTTTTTTCAGCAATAGTAAATACTTTCAAATTCTTTTTAGAAACTTTTTTTCATAACACTTTTTACCTCAATGATAAATTAAAGGTTAGTAGTAACCACATGTATCTAGAAATTTATATTTCCTTATAAACAAGTGTTTAATTGCTAAACAATTGGGTTGTGATCTCTATTTAAAAGAAGAAACTTATTCATATCCTTTTTTAATAGCAAAATGTCAAATCAAATTTTTTCATCCTGATTTTTAGTATTTTCAGTTAGATTTGAATTTTGTCAGCTGAAAATTAAAAAGAAAAATCTAATAGAATTATAATTTTTTACCCTCCTTTATTCTCCAACAAAATAATAAGGGTAAAATACCCAAATATACCAAAAAAATTAAAAATTTACGGAATTGGGCTGATTTCTAGAAAATTTACGGAAAAGGACCATTTCCCATCAAAACGCGTCCACGTCAGCACGTTTTGAGGGGAAATGCCAGCAAAGCGCGTCCCTAGGGGCGCACTTTGCTAGCACCTCAAATATTGGATATTATTTATAAAATTAAATTAAAAAAAAAATAAATTCTATTAAAAGATATTAAAATTAAATTACAAAAACATATAAGCAACTATTATTTAAAAAAAATTAAAAAATTCTTATTTAAAATATATAAAACTAAATTACAAAAAAAAAAAAAAAAAACTTCTTATTTTATTAAATATATTAAAACTAAATTGCAAAAAAATAAAAAATAGCTTCTTATTTTATTACATATATTAAAATTAAATTACAATAAAATAAAAAATAAAGAAAACTTCTTATTTATTTAATATATTAAAACTAAATTACAAAAAAATAAAAAAAGAAAAAGAAAACTTCTTTGCTTGTAAATAATCAATCTTTGCTTTTCCTTACTACAGTAGTCTGTCGCAATCCTTACACTATAAATCAGCCAAATTTCATTCTCAGGTTGCATAACAGAAATTGAGGCAAAAGAAAAATAGAAACTGAAAATGAGTGAACGTATTAATGCTGTTATTTACTACGATGGTGAGGTTTGTGACACTGAAAATGGTCTTATTTTTTTATCGGAGAACACTGTAACATCCTAGATTAGGGGTTATGCGTTCGTGTTAAATTACGAGTTAGTAGGCTTTAAGAGTGCTTTGGATGTGTTTTAGAAGTTTTTAAAACCCTAGGATTTAAATGGAAGTTTTGGAAAATTTTTGGATTTTAGGTTAAAAAGGGGAGCAAGGCAAGGAGGCCTTAAAGGAAATATTTTGGCAAAGTAGGGCATAAGAATCACCCTGGTAAAGTGGCTTCCATGCGCCACTTAAGGCTTGGGAATGGCGCCATAGCAGGTCCGGGTTCGAGTAACGTGGGGCGCATCAGAGGTTTTTATTTTTGCAAATGGTGTTAAAGATGAAGGAGGTTTTAAATATAATTGTGGCGGGTTTATGTCGCACAAGTCGCCTTGGCCGAGTGGCTAAGGGCGCTGCTTGAGGGCTGCGGCATGGAGAACTCGTGTTCGAGTCCTGAGTGTAGCGCGAGGTCGTTTTATTTTACTTTTTAGCGCTAAGCAAGGGGGAGCATGGGATTGAACGCTTAAGAGGAAAGTGTGTTGCGTTTATGCCATAAAATGCGCCTTGGCCGAGTGGCTAAGGGCGCTGCAGTGGGAAGTCTTCTCCAGGTCTCGGGTTCGAGACTTGGCAGCAGCATGGAGGGTATTATTTCTTTTTTTGGCCGGCGTGAAGGTGGTATGTGCATGGGCACGTGAACGCATGAAGAGGTGGGATGGCTGCTTTTATTTTTCAAATTGTGATGGAGTATGGGCTAGTTTGTTTTTTTTATTTTATTTTATTTATTTATTTTAGTTGTTATTATTATTATTATTATTATTATTATTATTATTATTATTATTTTATTATGTATAGAAAGATGGGATTAGAGATGGGAGAATGGATTAAATATTGTTTGTGTATGGGTGATAATTATTATTGAATTATCACATTATGGGGGGGTGATGGACGGCCTTGTGTTTAGCAAAGGAAAGCATGGCCAAAAATTCATTTTCCTTCCCTCCACTTTGAGTATGGCCGAATGAAGCATGGGGCTTGGGAATTGTTGGTCGGTTTTGAGAGCTTTGGGGGTGCCAAAAAAAAATTCCTTAGTTTGGTCTACTTTTCCTTCAAGTTGTTTCTTGGCAAAAATTCATGAAATTGCTTTCTTCTCTTTACCTTGTGGTAGCCGAATGTGCATAGGGGGGGAGCTAAAATCGGCAAGCTTGGAAGGTATTGCTCCTTTGCATTTAGTGTTAAACTGATATCTTCATCAACACTTGAAAGCCGAAAACTTGACTTGTAAACCCTCTCTTCTTGCGTTTCTCTTCACCATCTTAAGTGCCGAAACCAAGGTGGTTTTTAGGGACAAAGCCGAATCTTCTGGTAAGGGATCTCATTCCTTCTTTTGGGTCGATTTAAGTAACGTCGACCCTCTGCTATCCCTCTTTTAATATTTCTTCAAATTGTGGTAATCGAAATCTTGACTTATTCTTGTTCTACGTGATAGCCGAAACCTCTAAACACCAAAAGGGAGTGCCGAATCGTGGTGTTTAAAGGCCAAGTCAGTCGTTAAGGTAAGGGGCAACAAACTCTTTGGTTATGAATCCATGCTAGGGCCGAATGGCCTTTGGTCTCTAAATGAAATACTAAAACCGATTTCAAGGAAGGCTATAGCCGAATGCAGTGAACCTTCGGGATTTGGTTGGTGACCAAATCGGTTTAAGGTGAGTGCTATATTTGGGCCACATTTTATTGGGATTTCTAGTTAGCCGATTAGGGCTTTTTGACTACTAACCTATGATGGCCGAATATAGGAGCAATACGGGGGCACGTTTCGGGACTTTTGTGATATCGCATAGATACGGGATTTCAATTTAGATCCTCGATTAAATAGGTGTGTAAACTCTTACACACTTTACTAGTATAGACTGTTATTACGATGATATATATATATAACCTCTCATGTAGTAACTTTGCCTTGTGGGCATAAGCTTGGATTTCGGGTAAGTCCCCCTATTACTTGATCTATGTTGTATGATGTATACGCCATCATATGCTGTTAAATGCTATGCTATATATGAATGTATGATATATGGGATCATGATACTTGTTATGTGAGCATGATGATGGTGGGATTGATGAGAGGAGGGAGATGATCTCTATGGACTGTCACCAGTGGTTTGGCACCACACGATGGGTTGGCCCCATCACTTGATAATTGTGACTTCGGTCACCAGTGGTTTGGCACCACCAGTGGTTTGGCACCACATGTTGATATTGTGACCTATGGTCATCAGTGGTTTGGCACCACACGATGGGTTAGCCCCATCATTTGATATTTCTGACTTCGGTCACCAGTGGTTTAGCACCACCAGTGGTTTGGTACCACACGGGGTAGAAAAAGGAGTATGGATGGCTAGTTTGGGTTGCATAATTGCATGTCTTCCTAATATCTTGTGTATGAGTTGTATTTGCGGGTTGGGGATTTATACACTGAGTCTGGGTGACTCACCCCTTCCCATATTATTTTTGTAGGTGAGTAGATCGCGGAGATGGAGCCGGGGAGGACTCGAGGCGGCCATGCTTGTTCCGTGGACTTGAAATTTTATTTCGCCCCGTTTTAAGTTTATTATTTACTAAATTTCGATTGGGTTGTAATATGGCCGCTTATTATTATTCATGTGTTTAAGTAGTTGCTTTTACTTTATTACTAAGGAACTTATAACTGTTAAGTAAATCGGTTAATGGTAACGTTTTTAACAAGTACTCGAATGCGTTTTCAAAGATGTTACCATCGGGTAACAAAAATTTTCGAAGTCAACAATAACTTTGATGGTTCTAAAAATTTAAATGATCCAATGTTTTCAAAGGTTTCAACTCAATCGTGTTTATCAAATCAACCCACCTAAGTTTTGACAAACACCGTTTTATAACCACAACAAATTTTCGAATTTCCACTGTTAATCTAAAACCTTCAAAACGTTTTTACTCCGTGACATACCAGGTCCGGTCAAGGCTCGTGGGCCGGGTTTGGGGTGTTACAAATTTGGTATCAGAGCCCGGTTCAAAACTCGGCTTTGGGGGGCCCAAGGCCCAAAAATGTTTTCTTGATAAGCCTCTATGAAATATTATGAAAATGGTTTTGTTTTGAACAGCATGGCATCGAGTCTCCGGCACCAATCCGCTCGTGTAAGTATTTATAATCTATGTGTGAAGGATTATCTGTAAAGGGGTAGAAATGGAGCGTAGATAGTATGAAAGGTATGTGAACCCTAGGATTAGTTTACCCCAACAATCGCATAAGATTTTAATTGCCTAATTAAACAATACTATGATTAAGTCGCCGAATTAGGATGTGGTAACCCTTGTGCGCATGTCTAGGATTGGATCCGGAAGAGTCTGGTATTTAAGTAGTCCTAGTGACTCACCTCCTCTTCGCAGGAATCCTACCTGGTGCGTAGCTTCGGTTCACCCTAACCGTGAGGACTTGTTCATGGGCTAAACCCAATTATTAAAACCTGAAGGGGAACTAGCCGTATTTTTATAAAAACTCCAGTTTTAAAACTTTTAAAAGCTTCCCTTAAACTTGTGAGCATTATTTTACAAAATTTTTCGAAAAATTTTCAATTTATGAAAATTTCAAAAATACCCCTAGTGGAAAAAAATTTACGAAATTGCCCCCTAACTTACAAAATTTCCAAATTGACCCTGATTTTCAAAATATTTGCAACACTGCCAATTTGGAAAACAAATTCTCACAAAGAACCCCCAAGTTTGCAAATTTTTCAAAATTTACAAATTACCCCGGTTCATTACCAAAATACCCCTTAGGGCAAATGACGAAAATACCCCCGGGATAGAATTTGGGCAAAAAGGTGATGGAATAAGTGAATGTGTGTCTTTGAATTAGAATAGAAGACTTGAAACTTGTTTGATCGAAGGAACGACTTCTAGACTTCGTTCATAAAATTTCTTCGCTAATAATCTGTGAAACCTTGACTAACTCATAAAACTTTTTAAGACAGATCGCGCAATAAGAAATGAGTTCTAGAGGCCGCGGCCGTCGGGGACGCGGTAGAGGCCGGACGGCTGTGTCAGAACCAGTTAGGTCGGGCCAGAGATCGGATAATGAGATACCACCTCCACCACCACCCCCAACTTTTGGTGTTGGACATCAGGATCAGACGGGGGGCGAGTCAGTATCGCAGGCTATTCTGCGAGTTTTAGAGATGATGGCTGGGGCCGGTAGAGGTACAAGAGCTCAGAAATCTGTTCCAGAGTGACTCCGAGCGAATGGGGCGGAGATATTTCGGGGTGTATCAGGTGTAGCACCCAGCACGGCGGAATATTGGTTGGAATCCACTGAGAGGATCATGGGTGACTTGGATTTTACAGCTGAGGAAAAACTGAAGGGTATAATCTCTCTACTTCGGGATGAGTCATACCAGTGGTGGCTCACCGTAAGGGACGGAGCGACAGCGGAGGATCTCACATGGGAGTTCTTTAGGGCAGCCTACCAGAGAAAATACATAGGAGCTAGCTACATAGATGCACAACGAAAGGCCTTCTTGAATCTGGTTCAGGGTAATAAGACGGTGGCAGAGTATGAGGCTGAATTTCTCCGATTGAGTAGGTATGCTCGTGGTATTCTGAGTACTGAGTATGAACGCTGTGTCAGATTCGAGGATGGGCTGCGGGATGAGCTGAGGATGATGATAGCTCCGCAACAGGAAAGAGAGTTCGCCGTTCTAGTAGAAAAGGCTAAAGTTGCTGAAAGGGTAAGACAATCTTTTAGACGGAATCAAGATAGGAGCTGGAATAAGAGGAGCTCCGGATCCTCGAGGTTTTCTGGGAATCTGCAGAAGAAGACAAGGTATGATGGGTCAGATCGAGCTGTTAGGCCTGCTACTGCTGCTGCTACTAATACTCAATGGCCGCCGCGATGTACTCGGTGTGGAAAGTCTCACGTGGGAGAGTGTTGGAAGGATATACGAGGATGCTTCGAATGTAGATCCGTGGCACATCGAGTTAGGGATTTCCGAAAAAGGCAGCGAGGCTGAGGTCTGAGGGTCAGGATCGTCCACTGAACAGGAGGGATAACCATCAGCCACCGAGAGGTCGTGGTACTGGTAGAAGTCGTGGGGCATCGAGTGGAGGTACCGGTGGTACTGAGGCTAGGCAACCTGGTTTGGTCTATGCTGCGAGGCGTCAAGAGGAGGGCGACGCATCGGACGTCATAACCGGTATGTTTTTGATCTTTGGAGTACCTTATAGCACCTTGATTGACGTTGGCTCGACTCACTCATACATTACTAATAGCGTAGTGGAAACTCTGAACTTAGACTTTGAGCTTACTTCTAAGAAAATGACTGTGTTAAGCCCTTTGGGTCACTCTGTAGAAGTAAGTAAACTCTATAGGGATGTACCCCTAGAACTCCAAGGGGTCGTGTTCTTGGCTGAATTGATGGAACTACCGTTTAGGGAGTTCGATCTGATTCTCAGGATGGATTGGCTAGTAAAGTATCAAGCTAGCCTGGATTGCGCAGCTAAGCGTGTGGTGTTAAAGACCGTGAAAGGAGATGAGGTAGTGATGATAGGAAAGAGGAGAGATTACCTATCTAATCTGGTTTCAGCATTGAAGGCGGAAAAGATGGTTAGGAAGGGATGTGAGGTATATATCGTGCATGTTCGTACTTTGGAAGCTAAGGATACAGCGGTGAGGGATGTGCGGATGGTAAGGGAGTATGTTGATGTGTTTCCCAAAGAACTCCCGGGTCTACCTCCTGATCGTGAGGTTGAGTTTGGTATAGATTTGTTACCCGGAACCGCGCCAGTATCTATAGCTCCGTATCAGATGGCACCAAAAGAATTAGTGGAGTTGAAGGCTCAAATCCAGGAGTTGTTGGATAGAGGGTTCATCCGACCGAGTGTATCGCCTTAGGGAGCTCCAGTGCTTTTTGTCAAGAAGAAGGATGGAACAATGAGGATGTGCATAGACTATCGACAGCTGAACAAATTGACAATAAAAAACCGGTATCCCTTACCCAGGATTGATGATTTGTTTGATTAACCCAAGGGTGCATCGGTTTTCTCTAAGATCGACCTTAGGTCGGGGTATCATCAGCTGAAAGTGAAGGAAGCTGATATCCATAAAACAGCATTCCGTACTCGGTATGGGCACTACGAGTTTTTGGTAATGCCTTTTGGTTTGACAAATGCACCAGCCGCGTTTATGGACTTGATGAACTGGGTCTTCCAACCCTATCTGGATCGGTTCGTCGTAGTGTTTATAGACGACATTTTGGTGTACTCGAAGTCTGAGGAAGAGCATGACGCACACCTTCATGTGGTTCTAGAAGTTCTAAGTGAGAAACAGTTGTACGCCAAATTCAGCAAGTGCGAGTTCTGGCTTAAGGAGGTAACTTTCCTAGGACATGTTGTTTCAGCTAAGGGGATCAGGGTGGATTCTAGCAAGATCGAGGCAGTGTTGGAGTGGAAACCACCAAAGTCGGTTACGGAAGTCCGAAGTTTTCTGGGGTTGGCTGGATATTACAGAAGATTCGTGGAAAATTTCTCCTTAATCGCAGCCCCGTTGACCAAGTTGCTGAGAAAAGGAGTTCCGTTTGTGTGGTCTGAGAAGCAGCAAGAGAGTTTCGACAAACTCAAGAAGTTTTTGACAGAAGCGCCAGTCTTAATTCAGCCTGAGTCAAGAAAGGAGTTCACGGTGTATTGTGATGCATCGCATACTGGTCTAGGGTGTGTGTTGATGCAAGAAGGAAAGGTGGTCGCTTATGCGTCACGGCAGTTGAGGCCTCACGAGGGTAACTATCCGACACATGATTTGGAGTTAGCTGCTGTGGTTTTTGCTTTGAAAATTTGGAGGCACTATTTGTATGGGGAGAAGTCGGTGGTGTACTCGGATCACAAGAGCCTGAAGTACCTCTTGACTCAAAAAGATTTAAATCTGAGGCAACGGAGGTGGATTGAATTGCTAAAGGACTACGATTGCTCTATCGAGTACCATCCAGGCAAAGCTAATGTAGTTGCTGATGCTTTGAGTCGTAAGGTGGTGGCAGATTTGCGAGCAATGTTTGCTCACCTAAGTCTCTTTGAGGATGGTAGTCTTCTGGTGGAATTGCGGGTAAAACCGTCTTGGATAGATGAGGTTAAGGAGAGGCAGTTGACCGACGAAGTTTTGAGTACTCGTAGGTTGCAAGTGCAAAATGGTGAGGCCGAGGGTTTCAGCTTGGGTAATGATGGAGTGTTGTATTTTCAGGGGAGAGTATGTATGCCTAAGGATGATGATTTGAGGCAGCGGATCCTTAATAAAGCACATAGCAACCCGTACGCCATGCATCCTGGAGGCAGCAAGATGTATCGGGATTTAAGGGAGCAGTTTTGGTGACCGGGTCTTAAGCGGGAAGTAACCGACTTAGTGGGCAAGTGTCTAACATGCCAGCAAGTTAAGGCTGAGCATCAGTTGCCATCAGGGCTGTTACAGCCGGTAAAGATCCCACAGTGGAAGTGGGAGAGGATCACTATGGATTTTGTCAGTGGATTACCTCTTACACCTAGTAAGAAGGACTCAGTTTGGGTGATTGTGGACCGTCTGACTAAGTCAGCTCATTTTATTCCAGTAAGAGTGGATTACTCGCTTCAGAAGTTAGCTAAGTTGTATGTGGCGGAGATAGTGAGGTTGCACGGTGTGCCAGTGTCGATCATCTCAGACAGAGATCCCAGATTTACGTCAAGGTTTTGGAGAGCGCTACATCAGGCTTTGGGTTCACGGTTGGATTTCAGTACCGCATTTTATCCACAGTCTGACGGGCAGTCGGAAAGGGTTATTCAGATCTTAGAGGACATGTTAAGAGGCTACGTTTTGGACTTCAGAGGTAGTTGGGAAGAGTTTTTGCCATTAACTGAGTTCGCATACAACAATAGTTATCAGCCAAGCATTCAGATGGCACCATATGAAGCGTTGTATGGTAGGAGGTGTCGCACACCTACTTGTTGGACAGAGTTGGGTGAGCGTCGGATGTTAGGACCAGAATTGGTAGCAGAAACTGAGGATAAGGTGAAGAGGATTCAAGCTCGGTTGAAGGAAGCCTCGGATAGGCAGAAGTCATATGCCGATCTCAAGCGGAGGGATATAGAGTTTGCCGTAGGAGACAAAGTTTTTCTGAAGGTCTCGCCATGGAAGAAAGTGTTAAGATTTGGGAGAAAAGGCAAGTTAAGTCCAAGGTTCATTGGACCGTTTAAGGTGTTGCAACGTGTGGGGCCAGTAGCTTATCAGCTCGAGTTGCTAGCAGAACTGAGTCAGATTCACGATATGTTCCATGTCTCCATGCTTAGACACTATCGTTCTGATCCATCGCATGTCGTGGCAGTAGAGCAAATAGAGGTGAGTCCAGATTTGTCAGTGGAAGAGGAACCTGTGCAGATTCTAGATCGTGATGTAAAAGTTTTGCGTAGGAAGTCAGTTCCTTTAGTGAAGGTCTTATGGCGGAATCATGGCGTGGAGGAAGCTACGTGGGAGCCCGAGGAGATGATGTGGCAACAATACCCCCAACTCTTCTGATCCAGGTAATTTCGAGGACGAAATTATTTTAAGGGGGTAGAATTGTAACATCCTAGATTAGGGGTTATGCGTTCGTGCTAAATTACAAGTTAGTAGGCTTTAAGAGTGCTTTGGATGTGTTTTAGAAGTTTTTAAAACCCTAGGATTTAAATGGAAGTTTTGGAAAATTTTTGGATTTTAGGTTAAAAAGGGGAGCAAGGCAAGGAGGCCTTAAAGGAAATATTTTGGCAAAGTAGGGCATAAGAATCACCCTGGTAAAGTGGCTTCCATGCGCCACTTAAGGCTTGGGAATGGCGCCATAGCAGGTCTGGGTTCGAGTAACGCGGGGCGCATTAGAGGTTTTTATTTTTGCAAATGGTGTTAAAGATGAAGGAGGTTTTAAATATAATTGTGGCGGGTTTATGTCGCACAAGTCGCCTTGGCCGAGTGGCTAAGGGAGCTGCTTGAGGGCTGCGGCATGGAGAACTCGTGTTCAAGTCCTGAGTGTAGCGTGAGGTCGTTTTATTTTACTTTTTAGCGCTAAGCAAGGGGGAGACTAGGATTGAACGCTTAAGAGGAAAGTGTGTTGCGTTTATGCCATAAAATGCGCCTTGGCCGAGTGGCTAAGGGCGCTGCAGTGGGAAGTCTTCTCCAGGTCTCGGGTTCGAGACCTGGCAGCAGCATGGAGGGTATTATTTCTTTTTTTGGCCGGCGTGAAGGTGGTATGTGCATGGGCAAGTGAACGCATGAAGAGGTGGGATGGCTGCTTTTATTTTTCAAATTGTGATGGAGTATGGGCTAGTTTGTTTTTTTTTTATTTTATTTTATTTTATTTATTTTAGTTGTTATATTATTATTATTATTATTATTATTATTTTATGTATAGAAAGATGGGATTAGAGATGGGAGAATGGATTAAATATTGTTTGTGTATGGGTGATAATTATTATTGAATTATCACATTATGGGGGGGTGATGGACGGCCTTGTGTTTAGCAAAGGAAAGCATGGCCAAAAATTCATTTTCCTTCCCTCCACTTTGAGTATGGCCAAATGAAGCATGGGGCTTGGGAGTTGTTGGTCGGTTTTGAGAGCTTTGGGGGTGCCAAAAAAAAATTCCTTAGTTTGGTCTACTTTTCCTTCAAGTTGTTTCTTGGCAAAAATTCATGAAATTGCTTTCTTCTCTTTACCTTGTGGTAGCCGAATGTGCATAGGGGGGAGCTAAAATTGGCAAGCTTGGAAGGTATTGCTCTTTTGCATTTAGTGTTAAACCAAAATCTTCATCAACACTTGAAAGCCGAAAACTTGACTTGTAAACCCTCTCTTCTTGTGTTTCTCTTCACCATCTTAAGTGCCGAAACCGAGGTGGTTTTTAGGGACAAAGCCGAATCTTCTGGTAAGGGATCTCATTCCTTCTTTTGGGTCGATTTGAGTAACGTCAACCCTCTGCTATCCCTCTTTTAATATTTCTTCAAATTGTGGTAATCGAAATCTTGACTTATTCTTGTTCTACGTGATAGCCGAAACCTCTAAACACCAAAAGGGAGTGCCGAATCGTGGTGTTTAAAGGCCAAGTCAGTCGTTAAGGTAAGGGGCAACAAACTCTTTGGTTATGAATCCATGCTAGGGCCGAATGGCCTTTGGTCTCTAAATGAAATACTAAAACCGATTTCAAGGAAGGCTATAGCCGAATGCAGTGAACCTTCGGGATTTGGTTGGTGACCAAATCGGTTTAAGGTGAGTGCTATATTTGGGCCACATTTTATTGGGATTTCTAGTTAGCCGATTAGGGCTTTTTGACTACTAACCTATGATGGCCGAATATAGGAGCAATACGGGGGCACGTTTCGGGACTTTTGTGATATCGCATAGATACGGGATTTCAATTTAGATCCTCGATTAAATAGGTGTGTAAACTCTTACACACTTTACTAGTATAGACTGTTATTACGATGATATATATATATAACCTCTCATGTAGTAACTTTGCCTTGTGGGCATAAGCTTGGATTTCGGGTAAGTCCCCCTATTACTTGATCTATGTTGTATGATGTATACGCCATCATATGCTGTTAAATGCTATGCTATATATGAATGTATGATATATGGGATCATGATACTTGTTATGTGAGCATGATGATGGTGGGATTGATGAGAGGAGGGAGATGATCTCTATGGACTGTTACCAGTGGTTTGGTACCACACCGGGTAGAAAAAGGAGTATGGATGGCTAGTTTGGGTTGCATAATTGCATGTCTTCCTAATATCTTGTGTATGAGTTGTATTTGCGGGTTGGGGATTTATACACTGAGTCTGGGTGACTCACCCCTTCCCATATTATTTTTGTAGGTGAGTAGATCGCGGAGATGGAGCCGGGGAGGACTCGAGGCGGCCATGCTTGTTCCGTGGACTTGAAATTTTATTTCGCCCCGTTTTAAGTTTATTATTTACTAAATTTCGATTGGGTTGTAATATGGCTGCTTATTATTATTCATGTGTTTAAGTAGTTGCTTTTACTTTATTACTAAGGAACTTATAACTGTTAAGTAAATCGGTTAATGGTAACGTTTTTAACAAGTACTCGAATGCGTTTTCAAAGATGTTACCATCGGGTAACAAAAATTTTCGAAGTCAACAATAACTTTGATGGTTCTAAAAATTTAAATGATCCAATGTTTTCAAAGGTTTCAACTCAATCGTGTTTATCAAATCAACCCACCTAAGTTTTGACAAACACCGTTTTATAACCACAACAAATTTTCGAATTTCCACTGTTAATCTAAAACCTTCAAAACGTTTTTACTCCGTGACATACCAGGTCCGGTCAAGGCTCGTGGGCCGGGTTTGGGGTGTTACAAACACAGCGCGACTGAGTTTTAATCGGAACATAGATTTGTCAGAACTTCGCAAAAGAATTAGGTGCAAAATCTTTGGAACAACGCCAATGAAAGTTCAGTCTATTAAGTATAGATTTTGCTCTTCGGTTGATCCGGTGAGATATGAATCATTCGACATCAAAGATCTTCGGAGCCTTGAGGCAATGGTGGAGACTCATCTTGCCAGTGGATCACCCTATCTTGAGGTATATGTACAATTTTCATCGCCAAGTGATCTTTCTTCGACCTCAACATCTACTTCTGTTCGAGGGGAATACACGACCCCAAGCCGACACTCTATTAGTGGGAGGCAGAATACGAAAGTGCCCGTGTTTGGTGGTAGTATGGAAAACATAACCCCCACACGACACTCGGTTGGTGGATGGGACATGCATATCCTTCCTTCGACGTCCGATGATAGAAATATGTATTGGGGAATGTCATCAACTTCTAGTGGTTGGCAATCCACATATGATTGGGAACGTTACGAAAGATGTTTAAGGAGGGATAATGTACTCCCCATGACATCCACCGGCGAGGGGCCCTCGTTCGTTGTAGATTATGGTGGACCGGATGATGAATCAAATGTGGATCCACCTCGAGAGCCCAGGCACGATGGTGCAGAAGTTGGATTATCTTCTGAACCGGAGCCTGTTCCAATAGTACCTGAAGATGTTGAGGGCGGTTCGGACGAAGAAGAAGAAGATCCGCTATTCAGGGCGTACTCGCCTCCAGCCCACATGCATAATGTCGATCTATCCCAAGACGATGCATTGGAGTTTCCTGAACTACCACACCGGACGCGTGACAGTACAACTTCGCCGTTAGATTCGGGCGAATTAGAAGTTGGTAACGAGTTTTCCAACAAGGATGCTTTTCTTACTGCATTGAAACAATACAGCATCAAGAACGGGGTTAACTACATCGTGGTTAAATCTAAGCTCGATAAGTATGAGGCGAAGTGAGCAGTGCAAGACGGTACGCGTTCATGAAAAATCATGGCCTCATTGAGGAAAAGGGCAGGCTTGTGGGAGATCAAAAAGTACAAAGGTCCACATACATGTCTTGCCGGTACAGTATCACAATGTATTCAATGTTTTTGAATAGTACTAATATTACGTAATGTTGCATTATTTAACGTACTTCGTTGACAGGTGTTACACAAGATCATCCGAAGATGGATTCAGGCATGTTGGCTGACTTAATAATGCCGACGGTGAAGGCTGATCCCAAGACTACAGTGCCGGCCTTAATTGGCAATATTCATAGCCAATTGAGGTACACGCCCTCTTACAGGAAGGCTTGGATAGCCAAGCAGAAAGCGTTGGAAAAGTTGCATGGTCGGTGGGACGCTTCATATAATGAAGTGTGGCAGTGGTGTCAGGTGCTAGAGAGATATATCCCAGGCAGCATAACAGACCTTGAAACGGAACCGGCGTACTACAACGATCGATTGCTCCGTGGATGCGCAGTGTTCAAGCGTCTTTTCTGGACATTTAAGCAATGCCGAGATGCATTTATATACTGCAAGCCATTGGTACAAATTGACGGTACCTTTATGTATGGCAGATATACGCATCGGCTATTGCTAGCTATGGCACAAGACGGCAGTGGGAGAATCCTCCCGATTGTATTCGCAATAACACCGGGGGAGTCAGCTGATGACTAAGATTTCTTCCTATCTAGGTTAAGGAGGCATGTCTGCCCCCAACCTGATATATGCGTTATATCAGATCGGGGCTCTGGAATACTAGCCGCAATAGAGCGCCAGGGAAGCCTGTGGCATCGCACACACCATCGATATTGCCTAAGGCATGTTGCATCCAACTACTACGGGCAACATCGATCTAAAAGACAGCGAGGGCAAGTGATCGATATGGGTATGTAATATCTATTAATATAATTTCGTTTGTAATATTCAATTTATTCTCAATTGAAGAGTGGTATGTAATATTCGCTATCAATGTATATTGGTAGGGTACGAGATCAAAAATGACCGTTTTCAGGAGATGTTGGCGAGTTTGCGATCAGATAACGAAGAAGGCGCAAACTACCTGTGCAATATTCCTTTCGAACAATGGACATAAGCATACGACGGCGGCCTACGATATGGTCATATGACCACAAACCTGGCAGAATGCATAAATTCTGTTCTAAAAGGAACGCTTCATCTTTCGATAACATCGGTTGTGCGAGAGACATATTTTCGTTTAGCGACACTATTTCCAAAGCGAGCAGCGAGTTATAAAGGCGAGATGCAAGGAGGCCATGTATGGAGTGCGAAGGTCTTGCGAGAAATTAACAAGTGGAAGGCATGGGCCAACAGCATGCACATAGTGTGTCACGATAGCGACAACCTATGGTTTCGTGTGACGGAGTTTGACAGACCGAACCAAGGTATTGTTAGCGGGCAGTATCGTGTACACTTGAGGAATAGGACCTGCGACTGTGGGATATTTGATGCACTTCGTTACCCATGCGCTCATGTACTTGCAACTTGTCAGAATCTCCATCTTGATCCAATGAGCTATGTCGACGAAGTGTATAAAATAGAAAGCATGTACAACATGTGGAGACACGTATTCCCACCAGTTCTAGATGAACGTAGGTGGCCGTCGGTATCGCTTGCACCATATAAGCTGTTGCCGGATAAACAACTGAGGCGCAAACCAAAAGGTCGACCTTGCTTGACTAGAATACGCAACAATATGGATATCCGAAAAACGTCCAACCAACGTAGGTTGTGTGGATGGTGTAGGAACCCAGGCCATACATCTCGCTCGTGTCCAAATCGGAATAGTTGACAGTCTGCTTAACTTTTTCTGTCTCTTGGTGTCAATGTAAATTCTATTTATTTGTTTGATGAAAACGGTGAACTTTTGTAGAAGGACTAATTTGGAAAAAAAAACCTTTAACTTAAAATAAAATTACAAATATTGGTCTTTTATTTATAAAATTAAATTTCAAAAAAAATTAAACAAATTCTATTTTGCAAAAGATATTAGAATATTACAAATAAATTACAAAAAAATAAAAAATAAAGAAAACTTCTTATTTATTTAATATATTAAAACTAAATTACAATAAATAAAAAATAAAAAACAACTTCTTATTTTATTACATATATTAATTTAAATTACAATAAAAAATTAAACAACTATTATTTTATTAAATATATAAAACTAAATTAAAAAATAAAAAATAACTTTTTATTTTATTAAAAAAATTCAAATTAAATTATATACAAAAAATAAACAACTTCTATTTCAGTGAAGATATTAAAATTAAATTACAAACACAAATAAAAAACAACTTTTTTTATTAAAAAATAAAAAAGTTATCACAATTTAAAAAATAAAAAAGCCGATCTGAATCAATGTTGATGCCAGTCGAAATCAGTGCCACACGGGGGCGGTCGGCGATTACGCGCTGGATTTTTTCTTCTTCTAGCTTCCGGCGGGGGTCGTGGAACCTCGGGCAGGGATTCCGATTCCTCCGGCACTGGGTCTGGTTGTGGGTGTTGCGAGGATGACCCACCTTGATAAAATAACGACCCCAGAGGTGTTTGCATAAACCACGGCGGGGGTGTCTGAATCCCGTATGACGAAGGAGACTGGTAAAAAGAAGTGCTCCCCGACGGTGCCTCCTGTGATCCCTCACGCGACGACGGCCTCAAGATCGGCTGGCCAGCCGGAGTAGTCGGGAACAGACTCGAACCCGGCCATGCATTCCAACCTGGGCTGGGACTGGGAAAAGGAAACATATATGGATTAGGATACATATAAGGGGTAGGGTACGCACCTGGCATAAAGGGTAAAGGCTGTGATGTCAGTGTCGTCGGCTAAACTGATGGGCCCGGTGACTGTGTGGGCACTGTTGATGGGCTCGGTGACTGTGTCGGCGCTGTTGATGGCCCCGTCTCATCACCCCTTCTCCTTGGATTTAAGGGGCCCTGACGTTCCCTTTGTTGACGAAGTTGCCATCGCCTCTCTTCTTCCGGCAACAAATACGGCTTACCATGGATCCTAAACCATGGCATGTATTCTGGCACGCACGCTAACTCAGGAACGACGATCGATTCCCGGTCAGGTAAATAGTCATACCGGTTCTCCCACGTCTCGATATATGCTGACCAAAATCTTGGCCAATCCATGTGCAACTGCCGTAAATCCACTTTGTGCTCATCATCGAGCACCTCAGGTGGCACGGGAATCGGTTGCCAGAATCCAAATTGTCGCAGAACCCGATCTAACTGGTGCATCTCCACAGTCGCATAGGTGATCAATGGGACCTTCACGTGCCAACTGTTCGAATTTTGCAAGAACTCCTCCGGAATTACTGCCCAAATTTTCGGATCCTCGTACGGTGTCCATTGAAACTATATTAACATTACCAAAATATTAGTGATATACATAATACTAGACACTAAATACGAAATACTAAATTATAAATACGAAATTCGAAACTTACTTATGATTCTGACCGTTGGTCCAATAGAAGCCGTATATCTTCAAGCGAGGTAGGTATTCCAGCATGACTCTCCGAATGGTTCCACCTAATTAAATAAATTTTTAGCATACAATTATACTATAAATCTACGTAATAATTGTAAAATATAACATTAAATTTACCTCGTTATCAGTGGGAATGAATATGGGTGGTCGAGTCGAGGACGTAAAAATAGAAATTGAAACCATGCCCATGACTGCAGTAGTGATAGGCAACCTCTGATTTTCGCTTTACTCGGTCGCGTCGCCCCACACATCTCCCGATACAACCTCGATAGCACGGCAGACCCCTAACTCAATTTACCGGCTACTCTAAAATCAACAAGTTTCAGCAGCCATCTCAAGTGTACGAGGTTTCTAGAAAGGTCCGGCATCAGATAGCCTCCAATTATCTGAAGAATGTATGCCCAAGCATGCCATATTCGCTCTATTTCGATTGAACCCTCATTCAGCTCCGGGAATGTGTCTCGTAACCAGGCCATCTCGATCTGACCTGTAACACCCCATACCCGAGACCGATGCTAGGATTGGATACGAGACATTACCAAGCTTGAACTCACATAAACATACACTTACGGGCTGTAAAATTTCGTTCCGATTTAAAAACTTCTCTTTCTTAGTCTAAACAAACATTTCATGGGCCTACGAGGCCATAAGCACTTATCCGAAAACTTTCGAAACTAAATCGAAAACCCTTCTCTGAAGCAGGGTTTACACGCCCGCGTGACTTGAGACACGCCCGTGTACCCTTAAACACGCCCATGTCTACAAACCGTGGGGAACTACTGATTATATTCACACAGCCTTGACACGCCCGTGTCTTCCAACTGTGGGAGGTTAGTGACTTGATTCACACGGTTTGGACACACGCCCATGTCCAAACCATGTGTCCTACACGGCTCATGCACACGGCCTTAGAATTTACCCGTGGTCTATCCTGACTTAAAACATTAAGGTGCAGGGTACGCACGGCCTAGACACACGCCCGTGTGTCTAACCGTGTGGGCACTTAAAGGCTATTTACCAAGCCAATTGTCCCCTTGTAATCAAGATCAACTCAACTCAAATAAATACAATTCAAGAACTATACAACATGCTTCATTGAAGTTAACAACATACATACTTAGTCAATTTTGGCCAAACACTTAGCCATATGCAAAAGAATTATAAACTTGATAGCCTATACAATGGCCCTTCTTAAAACATGTTCTCAAAATGAATGCTTCCTATACATGCCGTACTTAGTAAAATAACTGGGCTATACCAAAATAGAGTTTGATAGTGTGCTACGAGCTCCGACTCCGATGATCCACAAGTTAGCTTGGCGGGACTATATAGAAAGAAAGAATTAAAGACGTAAGCACTTAGCTTAGTAAGTTTGCATGTATAACACATATTAGATAAACTTGCTTAATATAAACCATTTAACATAACAATGGTATCATAAATTCAGCTATAAAGCTTACTTACTCATACATGATTCTTACTTGTCTCATGATACTTACTATTCTCATACTTGTAAAGTAAACAAGGTACCTGTATCACTTGATAACATTGATCAGCATACTTTAATATAATAATCATGATCTCTAACTCATCATCATAACATAAATAATACTAAATTTCAACTTGATGATAGCTTTGCTTTCTCAACTTTCTTGTTATCACATTTTAACTTTGCTCATTTGCCCGATGAATTTCTGCGAATAACCGAGGATACTAAATCTTTTGCCATAAACTTGATGTCAAAGCCATATCCTAGATATGGACTTACATGGAATATCTCTTCTTGAATCAATGCCAAGCTTGAGTCCTTAGTCTTACATGATAACTTGTTCAATGCCAAGCTTGAGTCCTTGGACTTACATGATATCTTGCTTGATAACTTGATCAATGCCAAGCTTGAATCCTTGGACTTACATGATATCTTGCTTGATAACTTGATCAATGCCAAGCTTGGATCCTTGGACTTACATGATATCTTGTTCAATGCCAAGCTTGGGTCCCTAGACTTACATGATATCTTGTTCAATGCCAAGCTTGGGTCCTTGGACTTACATGATATCTTACTTAATTGCCGATGCCATGTACCAAACATGGTCTTACACTAGCTCACAATGTGGTAGATCGAGTATCCTGGAAAATTCATCTTTAATCGGGACTTGTTCATACTTAATAACATCGATTTCTTGGTTGAACATAACATTAAACAATTCAATGATAAAAATCATAAAGCTTAGAAATCATACAAACTTACCTCAATATACAAAATGTGTGTAATTATACAATTTAGTCCTCGACTTTGTTCTTGCCTCGGTTTCGATCCGGGCTTCGTTTTTCTTGATCTATAATCATAAATAGATCATTTAATAATCATATTGACTAAATTGACTCATAACTCATGCTTTGGAAAAATTACTATTTTGCCCCTATACTTTCTCATATTCGCACTTTTGCCCCTAGGCTCGTAATATGATTTTCATGTAACTTTCTTAAACTTCATGCTTAGTGGAATCATTTTCTCTACTATAACAATCATAAATTCTTACTATTTCTGGCATGTATGACCAATTTTCATAACTATTACAAAATGGTCCCTTCTATCATTTTTCATGAAATTCACTTAGAAAAAGATGTTTATCTAACATCCAACTTTCATAAACTTCCATAAAACATCATTTAGCATGCATGTCACTCATGGGTAGATTTTTTGAACATGCATCTTAGTGATAAACCGTAAAAGTAACATATTTTAACCCCACATTTAGCTTACTTTTTGATGATTTATTCCTTGATTTGTATAAAAAAGTGCTCGTAATCCTTTCTTTTCATATCTTAGACCCAGGAAAGCACTCGATGATGAAAAGAACACAAATTGGGCCCAAAACGGAGTAAATAGGCCTTAGCATGAAATTGACACGGCCAGGCCCATAGCCCGCACGGCCGTGCCTCGACGAACACTTAGAGCACGGCCTCAACTCCGCCTCACACGGTCGTGCCTCACTTTAGAAGTCCGAACACAGTCTGGTCTCGATCCACACAGGCGTGTGACATGACCGTGCCTCTGTCGCTGGAAAGAGCAATTTCAGTCGGAAAAGGATACTTAGGGAGAAAGAATAGTATTCCAAGAGCCTATATATATCCCCCAAGTACCACCTTTGAAAGGCATCGAAAGCTAGGCCAAGGAGCCAAACCGAGAAGGTCAGAGTTAGGGAATAACACGAGGATAGCCAGTTGATCCATCCCAAGAAGCCAGAATTATACTTAAGACGGCGGAATTCTCCTTCAATTCCTTCAAGGGGTTTTAGGAATTTCCTATGTTTTGTTTTATCTTTTCTCTTGCGATGTTTTCTTTATTCATTATGAACTAAATCCCTCAGATACCTGAAGGGGATGAAACCTAGACGAATCTTGTTATTTGATTTTTAAGTTATATGATGAATTACTTAGTTTGTTATTAATTATGTTGCTTAATCCAAATCTAATGTGCTTAGGTGGAGGAGGAATAGACCCTGCTTAAGAGAAGATCTAACATAATTAAGCGGAGTTGATCGAACGCCTAGAGATAGGGTTACGAGATTTTGCCGGATTAGGGTGAAACCTAATATGGGAGTCCATTGATCGATTTACTACTATCCTGGGGGTTATTATAAGCGAACGTGAGTTCCACTAATTAACCTAGGGTTAGACGTTATTCGCCTCGAGAGAGGGTTTAATATAGGTTAGGGGATCTTACGGATCAAGCTAAGTAAATAAATCATATAATTAAAAGTTAGATAACAAGTGAAGTCTAGGTGGATTCTTCCTAAGGGTATCGTCGTAATCAATTGAGTTTTTCTTCTAGTTATTTCCCAATTCGTTCTTTTTGTCTTTGCGTCTTTAGCTTAGTAGTCGTTTAGATTAGATCAACTTTACTATATTTTAGGCTAAATAATAAAAAGAAAGTTAGTATTAATACTTTTAGTTCCTTTGGGTTCGATAATCCGGTCTTGCCTAAGCTATACTACTGTTCGATAGGTACATTTGCCTTTAATCGTTGTCAGAGTTAATCTCCAGGTTCGATCATTCTTTTATAAATTTTAAAGCTCTGATTGCAGCAATCACTTAGCTCATTTTATAGCTAAAACTAGCTAATTCATAATACGAGAACTTCAAAAATACGAAGAATATCAAAAATCGGGCTTAGGAGCACTTACTAGCAAGCTTGAAAAATTGAAAGAGCCCTAACAATGGCTGTTGGAATTTTCGGCAGCTTGGGGAAGAAGATGAATGGATTTTTGTCATATTTTTCCCATTTTAATCATTTAATAGGTAAATGACCAAAATGCTCATCTCTTTAAAAATTTCCATAAAACAATCTCATGACCAATTTTGTCCAAAATTTATATTTTGGGCAAATTGCTATTTAATGGCTTATAATTATTATTTTAAAGCTATTTCATACAAAAAGCTTCTAGAAACTCATATTTTGCAACTTTTGCAATTTAATCCTTTTTGGTCCAATTGACCTCAACTTAATAAAATTGCTTCATAAAACTTTCACACTGACATGCAAACATGGCATAAACTTTAAAAACTTATAAATTTGCCTCGGATTCGTGGCCTCGCACCACTATCCCGACTGGGCCCTAAATCGGGCTGTTACACGACCTCCCTAAATTTTATCTGGAATGGCACCCAGAAGCTCGTAGCATACGGCCATCCAATCACCAGAAGTTGCGGACCCGGTGACTATCGACCCGTCCACCGGCAATCCCAACTGCAACTGCACATCTTCCAGAGTGATGGTACACTCTCCGCATGGAAGATGGAAAGTGTGCGTCTCGGGTCTCCACCTCTCTATCAACGCATTGATCAAAGGCGGCTCCAACTTGAACCCCCGGCCTATCGTGGCCACGTGCCAAAAACCTGCTTCCCACAGGTAATTCTCGATCAACGGCGATGAGAGACCATGCATATTGCGAATATAATATTGCAACACCCGATCTACAGACTGTTTAAAAAATTATAAAATAAAAATTAATTAAAATTGCATAGACCTAAAAAATATTAAATAATATTGAAAAATTAAAATTAAACTTACCATTTGCATTTGCTCGACGGAGATGTGCTTGTTGTCTAGACGAAGTAATTCCCCGACCATTGTAATACGATCAAAAATTTTAAAATTTTCCAAAAAAATATATTAAAAAATTAAAAAGGGCTTTTTTGTAAATAGTAAAGGACTATTTTAAAATTTGAGAGTAAATTTCAAGGACTTTGAGAGAAAATTGAGAGAAGGATTAAAGAGTGAGAAAAATAAAAGGGTTTGGGGGTTTTTATAGGGAAAATTTTGACCGTTGGAGGCAAAGCGCGCCTCTAGGGACGCACTTTGTGCCACCTCAGCAAAGCGCGTCCACGTAGGCGTGCTTTTGCTGAGGTGGCAGGGACGCGCTTTGCTGGCATTTCCCCTCAAAACGCGCTGACACGGACGCATTTTGATGGGAAATGGCCATTTTTCGTAAATTTTCTAAAAATCGGCCTAATTTCGTAAATTTTTAATTTTTTTTGGTATATTTGGATAATTTACCCAAATAATAAAGCAAAGAAAGGTGAAAAAAATGAACTGAGATCATCCAAACCATGTGGCTTAGTGAAATTGGGTGACTAATAAAACCACCATGTTGCCAACAACATTTATGAATCCCGGTTTGATGAGATGTTGATGTAAGTTGTACTTATTTCCAACCAAACTCCCATGGATTAACTCATTCTATTCCCCAAACACTTTCCCATCTCTAATCCTTATGATTTCATTTCAGCTTGAGTTACAGAAAGGAAAGATTCCTAAATATCGTAAACCTGACACCTGTCCACTCATGTCTTCATTAATAATTTGAATTTAATATAATATTAAAATTTAAAACAACAATTTTTAATACATCATATTCAAAACTTGGGATGGAAAGGCCATTATCGTAATTTAAAACCACTCTCTCAACGTTATCCCCACTCCTCACTTTTAAATATCTTCTCCTCCTTTGTTCGCCCAAGCTCAGCTCCAGACAAATTTTTATTTATTTTATACCAAATAACAAAATGCTTACATCTTCTTCCCATTTTTGGTCACTTTTCTCTTTGCTTTTTCTAAACAAATGAAAGCCGCTTCATTGCTGAAGCAAAACCAATAACTACTACAAAAATTTTGAATTTTCCAATAAAGAGACAATTAAATATTCAGTGATCTAGGCCTTCCCTCCTTTTGCCTTTTTTCTTTTTAAATCCAATTTAGTGAAACTTGGATTGGTTTTTTTTTTTTTGGGGGGGGGGGGGAGTATCCGTACAACTCTGAAAGTACTCTTTTTTCCTCTTGTTTGATTGGTGTTGCAGTGGTGATGGGGAAAGTGGCAGTAGGGGCGGCGGTGGTGTGCGCGGCGGCTGTGTGTGCAGCAGCGGCGCTGGTGGTGCGTCACAGGATAAAGAGTTCGGGGAAGTGGGCCCGGGCGCTGTCTATACTGACCGAGTTAGAGGAAAAGTGTGGGACCCCAAGTTCGAAGCTTAAACAGGTGGCTGATGCCATGACCGTTGAGATGCACGCCGGGCTCGCATCAGAGGGTGGCAGCAAGCTCAAGATGATCATCAGCTATGTAGATAATCTCCCCACTGGGTAACTTAACCATTCAACTTTTATTTTTCTTTCCTTAAAATTTTAAGTTCCAATACTTCTGGAATTCTCTTGATTGATCAACTCTGATTATGAGCTCTATTTCAAAAAAAAAAAAAAAAAGAGAAGAGGAAAATTTGTAGAAAAGTTTAATTCATGATTGACATTTAACTAGTTTGTGAGATGAAAAAGCTTTAGAGATTAGTTGTTTTGATTTTACTCACACTGTGGTCCATTCGGATTTGCTGTTAAGGAGATTGATAATTCATTAGATGCCCTGAATTGAACTTTCTATACCCAAAGGGTAAAAATTTAGTAGTTTCGAAATTTACTTTTGAGTAACTGATGTGTTGGATTCCACTTATGATGGCTTTTGTTGTGGTATCAACTCTGCATGCTTATCAACTTTATGCTTGTTTTGTTCTAAAGATGATTTATGGGTTAGTTTTGTCTACAAACAAGTGCTGCTTTTAGTATTCTTGTTTGTCCCATCAATATCTACCTTTTTGCTTTCAATTCATGGGATAAAAATAACTCACCTTCCAAAACCTTTGATACCTTTTTTACTTATCAAGTTTATTTGGGGTTGTGGGTTATAGCTGCTTTCCTTTGCATTCTACTCCATGCTTCCTGCCTTCATTCTATCTCTACGTGCTGATGTCAAATATAGATATTAGAGTGGGTTGCCACAGATTCTATGTTTCTCCTACTTCCCCTTTTTCTTTTAGCTACCTACCTATATTTAATACTCATGTGAGATGCACATCCAAATATTGGTACCCTATATGATTTTCCTACCACTTTCTAAATACATCGGGAATAAAATTGAACATACCATGGATTAATGTTGCACACATGCACATGGATGGAACTAAATAGAAGGTGAGGGGCCAAATTTCTTTTTTCCTTTAACATGTATTACTAAATATTCTAACTTTATACATATAATGTTTATAAATTTAAACATGAATTGGTCCCAATTAAATTTGTAATTTGAAACATGATTGACCCCAATTCAAATACAACTCACTTTTTAAAACCAATTAGATTCAAGTTCAATTTCATTTTTATTTCTAACTTATATATTTTTTTCCCCAAAACACACTTCTATTTGTTTACTTTGTTCTAAAAGCTTTAAAAAAAAAAGTTCAAAGCTTTCCCATTTATTAAAAAAATTCCATTCAAAACAAATGTTAAACTTTACAAGTATTTGGTGCTGACAGACAACAAGGTAATAACAAATAGTGATTTTAAGTTCTAACAGAGGTTTAATTTTTTTTATTTATTTATTGTATTGGAAGAACCAATGAGTCTAGGTTATAAATGAAATATCATCTATCGTCAGCACTTCTTAGTAAGTCTAGGTTTTTTAAACCGATTGGGTTAGTTTACTATTGAGGTTGAAAAGTATTCTTGAAAAATATTGTGAAAAAATGCCTTTGAAAAGCTTATTAGTGTCTACCATTGCTGTCAAAAAGTGATTTTGAGAAGATAAAATATTAATTTTAGACATGATGTTGTAAAGTAAAAGATTTAATGGGAGGATAAAAAGGTAACTTCGTTGAAAACTACTTTCCAAAAGCCCAAAAGCTAAAAATTTTAACTTGGGTTAAAATCCCAATTCAAAATCAAGGTTTGGTTTGAAAAGTTATTTGTTTATCAAATTTTTCTATTTGGAATCAAGATTTGGGTTAAAAAGTGTTTTTCAACTTAAATGGTAAACAAAGTCTATGTACTCTTGAAAAAGGAAAACAAATAGCTTAAGTTTAAAGTTTTAAAAAAGGATTAATATACTATTTGGTTCTTGAGTTTAGGTTTAAAGTTCAAATTGGTACCTGAATTTGGTTTCAATATTCAATTTAGTACCTAAACCAAACATTATCATGTGACCAATTGAATATTTGACATGTGTTCTACTAGAACACATATATACTTAATTGGAAAAAAAAAACTCAAGTACTAAATTGAATATTGAAACTAAACTCAGGTACCAAATAGAATATTAACCAAAAAAATTATAAGTTTCCATCCTTCCATTAACTAAAAAAGCCTCCTAATTCAAAATGAACACTAAACTGTGTAAGTATTTATTGATGAGACTCAACAAAACAAGGACAAATTGTGATTCCAATTTATATTTGGTCCAAAATGTTTGATACTGGTTCTATCGTTGCATGTACCGATGTCCGAGTCTAAGTAACATGGTTTTGACATATAAGCAACCCAAATATCTTTTGCTTTCTATTTGTGGGATAAATAACTTATTTGACATATAGTTTATCTTCTAAAGCTTTGAAGTTTTTTGTCAAAGCCTCCTAATTATAAGTTTCTATTTGTGTCCTGGTTCTTGGTTTTAGATGCCCTTTTTACTGTTTTTTGTCAAAGCTTTTTAAGTTGAAAATTCTCTTTTCCATGGTTCCTAACTTCATTCTATGTGTACTTTGTATTATGATGATTTGCTGCTCAAAGTGTTTTTCAGAAAGATATTAGAGTGGGTTAGCCATTGACACTATGTTGCTCTGACTTGTCGTTTTCCTTAAAGTATTTATATTCAACGCCTGTGTCTGAACCACATTTGGACATTGGTATGGGGATATAATCCTCCAAGTGCTCTCCAAACACATGGAAATATTTTGAAAAAATTGGACATACCCGCTGTGTTGCACGCATACCCGTGTCCAACACTCGCAACGAGTTTGAATAATACAGTTTTGATATATAAGCAACCCAAATAAACTTGTTTGATGTGGAGAATTTCTTGATTTTCCAATTTACTTTCAGTTTCAGGAATATTCGTTTCATTATTGTTTTAACTTTTAGTTAAGTTTTGCTGCTGAACTATGTATAGTGGGTGATAACTGGGAAAGAATTTACTTACTATCATGAAAGAAGTTGCTTTGCCAGGATGATTGGTAAAGTTGACTTCACAAATGAACCTTTATTTTTCATTGGCTTGTGCCATAAACTATCATATAAATATTCAAGAGAGAAGTAATTCTTATAAATGGATTCCTATGAACATAATTCCTAACAAGAAAAAGGAAGTTGCTAAGCTGTTATACAAATTTTGCATGGTGTGAAATATTATGTTTCTAGATTTACATGTTGCTTGAAAGCGGAGCTAAGTGTTTGTCATGTGTACATGTTTAACTTTGCAGTGATGAGAAAGGGCTGTTTTATGCCCTTGACCTTGGTGGTACAAATTTCCGTGTTCTGCGTGTACACTTAGGTGGTAAAGAAAGCCGTGTTGTTAAGCAGGAATTTGAGGAAGTTTCTATTCCTCCGCATTTGATGACTGGATCTTCAGATGTGAAACCCTTCTCGATCCCACCTATCAATATATAACACTGCCTATATTTGTTCATTCTCTGAAATTCTTTATATGATGTGATTGCAGGAATTATTTGATTACATTGCTTCAGCTCTTGCAAAATTTGTTGCTACGGAAAGTGACAGTCAACATGTTTCACCTGGTAGACAAAGGGAGCTGGGGTTCACTTTCTCATTTCCTGTTAGGCAAACATCAATATCATCGGGGACTCTTATAAAATGGACAAAGGGCTTCTCAGTAGAAGATACAGTTAATTCTAATAACCTTGACTCCAAGTTGGCAGCTTTTTATGGTTGTTTGTAATGTGGTTGTTAATTTCCTTTCGTTCTGTTATCCGCTACATCCCTGCCATTAATATTATTAGTTTTCTTTTAAATTTCCAAAGCATGTGGCATGCTGACCTTGGTCTTTTCCCCTCTTCTTAAGAAGCTAAATATTTTGTGCTTAAGGGCTACATATATACCCTGGAACTAAGATGCCGGTGAAGTGATAGTTTCGGATAAGTACTTTAGGATCTGGCCTGGCCTATATATCTCTGATCAATCCCTTATTATGTACCAACAGTTTAACTATTTTATGCACAACCTGAGGGGACACGTTCTTGCTAGAGATGCTCCAGAAAGCATACACGAGGACCTTTAAAATTTTATATTACAGAGTTTTTTCTTTTTTAATGCATTACCATGCCTATAACTCCTGGAGTTGTATATCCTTAATGTTTTTTTCTTGGCTGCTGCAAGTAGGTTGGACAAGATGTTGTTGGAGAATTGACCAAAGCAATCGAAAGGGCTGGCCTTGACATGCGTGTGGCAGCTTTGGTGCGTCTAATTTTGTTCTGCTGTTGCGCATGTTGCACTGTTTGTCTTGTTTAACATAGATGGATGCCATCTGGTGCTTTTACTTGGATACATGTTTGAGTTAATATCTCTAATTCTCTTATGGATTTTGCAGGTCAATGATACAGTCGGCACATTGGCTGGTGGAAGATACAACAACCCAGATGTTGCTGCTGCCGTGATACTAGGTACTGGCACAAACGCAGCTTATGTAGAGCGCGCCCATGCAATCCCCAAATGGCACGGTCTTCTACCTAAATCGGGGGAGATGGTAAGTAGTATTAGTGTATCGTTATATATGTTCACTGCTTCTGTTAATGTTTGATTGAATAGACTTAGAATCGACCTTGTTATCAACTTCTTCCATGTTTTTTGTGAAATGTTTTTGTGATTCTTATTACTGTTTCTATCTAGAGTTTTAAAACCTCTCCATTTCTGCAGGTTATCAACATGGAATGGGGTAACTTTCGGTCTTCACACCTTCCACTAACAGAATATGACCAAGCACTTGATGCTGGGAGTCTAAACCCTGGAGAACAGGTCACTTTCTTCGGTCCAAGTTGCTTGTTCCAACTTATTAACTTTTGTATTTGCTAGATGTTAACTTTATCAACTACTTTTCCCAGATTTTCGAGAAAATGATATCTGGTATGTATTTGGGAGAGATTGTACGTAGAGTTTTGTGCAAGATGGCTGAAGAAGCTGCCATTTTTGGCGATACTGTCCCACCAAAGTTGAAAATTCCTTTCATACTTAGGTATGCCTTAATATCACGGTCCCCAGTTAACACTCATTATGTAGATTAGAATAAATTTCTCATGTTTCATATTTTGCAATGGAACTTGGATGGATTAGTTGTCTACGAATCACATGGCTTCTGCAATCTTTAGTTGTAAACTCATCATTTGTCACCAATACTAAATCTTCAGAGTGCCTATTACTGGATCATTAAGCCATCCCAATCATTACCTGATCTTACCCAGTTTGGTTTAATTGTTTGTTTAGTTACAAAATATAGGTGGTTCATACGTTCTTCAGGGAAGATAATTGTTTTGCGATACATTAAACATATCAGGCTTTGCTTTTGGCCTGATGAGCATTTTGAGAGTTGTTGACGCTTATCTGTTAAATCTGCAGAACCCCTCACGCATCTGCAATGCATCATGACACATCTCCAGATCTGAAAGTGGTCGCCACCAAACTTAAGGATATATTAGAGGTAGAATATGTTAGTACTTTGTTGTATGAATGCATACTTTTCTATTAATCCTTTTTTTTTTTTTGGTGAAATCTATTAATCCTTTTGGTTGTCTTCACTTTCTCTTCTGAATGCTTGTATTTAATGTTTTAGAATTTGGAAACAAAGAAAAGAAGAGAGTGGAAAGGAACTTAATTCGCAATATCCCTTTTAGGAAATATTTATTACGGAAAGAATTCTCTTCTTAAAGGAAATAAGTTTTTACATGAGAGTAAATGAGATTTTTATCATGTGAATTCATTGCTTTTATTAGGTTTTCATATGTATAAGTTGTCCATTTTTTGCTTTATTTCAGATATCAAATACCTCTTTGAAACTGAGGAAGCTTATTGTTGAGGTGTGTGACATTGTTGCTACTCGTGGTGCTCGCCTATCTGCTGCTGGAATTGTAGGTATCCTCAAGAAATTAGGAAGAGACACAGTGAAAGATGGTGAAAAGCAGAAGTCAGTGGTAGCTTTAGACGGCGGGTTGTATGAGCACTACACTAAATTCAGGACCTGCATGGAGAATACTCTCTGGGAATTGCTAGGAGAAGAAGCCTCCGAGAACATTGCTGTTGAGCACTCCATGGATGGGTCTGGCATTGGGGCAGCCCTCCTGGCAGCCTCTCACTCCCAATACATTGAAGTTGAGGAACCTTGAAGATGGTTGAAGTGTAGGTAGGTTAAAGAATCACAGCTATTCAGAACTTCGCTTTCTTCTTTCTTCTTTCAGGTTTTTCAGCTTTTGCATTCGTAGTCCACACTCATCCCAAGTTATGGTCTCTTTGATGCCAGCAAATGTGTAAGTTATGGTCATCCGGGGTGTCTAATCAAGCAACGATCAAATGTCATGAGTGGCTGATAGAAAACCAAGGAACTTTGGTCATCGATCCCTAAACTGGTTCCGAAAAGAAATGTAATGTATGGTTAGAGAGGTCCAAGGAGTGAAATCGCTGCGTAATAATAATTTTATCAACATTTTGAGATTTGGGTCATTAGATGTTTCATGGTCGGCTATTTATCTTTTGGAAAACTTGAGCCAATGACGATACTAAAACTGCCAACGACACTACTTTTCTTAGTACAGATCCCACCCCTGCCAACTCCGTACCGAAAGATTGCTTTTGTGAGATGTTGTTAGGGTCTTACAAGGTAAAAAATCCTTTAGTTTCAAGCGATGGTACGCTTCCTGTTATTAGACAGATAAACCTTTTTGAATCGAGTGCCTGTATGCGTGCACTTGTGTCTCACAACAACGGCAGGCATTAAAACTGAAAACCGAATGTGCTCGCTGCCCATTTCTAAAGATTGTAACATTGAAGAGATAGCATTGCCCTCTTATTGCAGAACATGTCTTCCACTCGGAATGATTATCATTGCAAGTAGAGAAGGGAAAAAAAGTCTATAGACTATAGATGGTTCATCATTCACAGCAATTATAGCAGCAAAAACCATAAAATGGGGACTGTAAATGGTAGCATATCAAAGCAATCAGCTACCAAAATTAAGTTGAACAACTGAAGACTGAAACCAACCATCACATAGCATAGTTTTAAGTTTGGCAAAGTATCTAAAGGGATCATCAATGTAGTATTACTAGAAATCAACAGTTTACCAGGTTTAAGAACCAAGGGTCGCGTTGTTAAGCCTCTCCAAAGCCAAAATCAGAGCTTGGGTTCCCAAATTCCCTTCTCCATGAGCCTTAAGCGATAAATAAAGCTGTTGAGCCAAAGCCAGACCGGGCAAAGCAAGTCCCATGTTTTGACATTCCTTTAAACAAATCCCCAAATCCTTAACAAAATGGTTCACGAAGAAACCAGGATCGAAGTCCCTCTTCAAAATCCTGCTCCCGTACAAATCCAACGACTTTGAGCCAGCTGCCCCGGTGGATATCGCATCCAAAAACGACGCCACATTCAGCCCTGCTTTGTGGGCGTAAATAATTCCTTCCACTAATCCCACCATCGTCGATGCTATGGTGATTTGGTTAGCTAATTTCGCGAATTGACCTTTCCCGCTAGGCCCCATGTAGTTAACTTTTCCCATGAGGGTAAAGATGGGGTTTAGGCGGTTGACGATGGCTTCGTCTCCCCCAGCGAATATCGCGAGTGTTCCATTCTTGGCACCTCGGTCGCCGCCAGAGACGGGCGCGTCGATTGAGGAGCAGTTCTTGGAAGATGCGGCGGTGGATATTTCGACGGCCAGAGAAGGCTCCGATGTTGTCATGTCAACGAGTATGCCGCCGGGACGGAGGCCAGAGAGGGCTCCGTTAACGGGATCGAGTAGGACTTGGAGGACGTCGGAAGGGTAACCGACGATGGAGAAAACGACATCGGATTGGGCGGCGAGGTCGTGAGGTGTTTGGGCTAGGCGGGCACCCATGTCAACGAGGGGTTGGGCTTTGGAAAGGGTACGGTTGAAGACGGTGAGAGAGTAGCCAGCGTTGATTAGATGAGCACACATGGATCGACCCATGACGCCAGTCCCAATCCATCCAACGCGAGTGTTGGATGGGTTAATGGGACCGGCAGTGGCGGAAGTGGCCATGCTGCGGAGGAGAAAGGTGAGGTGAGGAGTAGATGACGATTGAGAATGGGGAAAGTATCGTGAGAGTGAGCCAAGTAGATAGGACAGTGATCGCATTTTATCTTTTATGCGAAATTATCGAATCTTATTATAACCCTTTTTTATGATTGTGCGACAAATGCTTTATTCCTAATAATTTATAATTTTATATTTATTTAAAATTAAATATATATCGAAAAGATTAATTTTTTAATTTTGGAGATTTAGGGCACTACCTACCCTGTTGGTTCCAACTTCAACCTAGTAAAGTGTAGGGTATAGTCAGTCAAACAAAAGAAGCAACGAAATTTGTTAACAACAGTTTTATTAGTAAGCCCATGCCGTTGAGGATTTTTTGGAAGGGCCAGAGTTTGAAACTCAGCCTAGCCGATTAGCAAGTGGGTCTAAGCCCATGGCTCCAAGTAGGAGGCCTGCTAGAAAACTTCCGAATCAGAGTATATGTATAAATAAGGTATTAAATACTACAACAACAAAAAATCGATTGAGTTTTAAATTAATTGGCATGAATATTATTTTCAATGTAAGAGAACGTGACTTCAAGTTCGTTGAAGTGCATTATCTTCCTATTTATGGGTTGGAGAGTGGTTAAGACTTCTAACAAAAAATAAACATGAGATATAGTGTGGTGGTTACTTATCTTATCCTTTTAACTCTAGGATTGGAGGTTTGATTTTTGTCTATAAAAATGAAACACATTTCATAGTTAGATTTTTACCTCTTTGGAGAACACCCGCGACAAACAAAAAATATAAAAATGTTCGCATTCTTTATGAATATACTTAATGTATTATAATTTAATTTTTGTTTAATATAATTTTTGAAATGGGTATATTTGATCTTGAATTTAACATTTTTGTTTTAATTTCATTCCACATGTATATTTTTAAATAGTGATAGAAATTATAGTAAAGGACTAAAGCCATACAAAATGCATGTTTTATAAAATTTGACTAAAGAAAATAGAGGCCAAAAAGAACTTGGTAGGAGCTAGATGGAATCCATCACAAGATCTAAATTCTAGGGCAGAATGTGGAACTAAGCCTGCCTGAAATTTCCTTTTGATTTGTTGAAAACCCCTTTTTTTTCCCAGGTTTGTAAATCAAAGTACAACTTAGATGTAAATATGGAATGGGTTGGGGGAGGAGGTCATTTTTGTAAGGTGTTGGATTTGGATAGACCTTTTATGGAATGAAAATCAATCAACTACCAATTCACAGCATCAAGATTGGAAGGTTGATAGTGGAATAAGTGTACGAGGCAACAACATGACATCTAGCTGTGTTGCTTGGATCGGTCCCCTTCTAAAATCGGCTTTTTCCCCAATACTCATTATCGACGGTTACCTCACCTTGGTCCCTCTTCTTCCTCCCCTTCTCTTTTTAACTCATTATCTCAATTCGCTCTTTTTTCTTTTTTAGGTTTAA
Organism: Gossypium australe; assembly: GCA_005393395.2. Taxonomy (NCBI): domain Eukaryota; kingdom Viridiplantae; phylum Streptophyta; class Magnoliopsida; order Malvales; family Malvaceae; genus Gossypium; species Gossypium australe. Next base: position 125,305,280 of record CM016619.1, read on the forward strand.
GGTAATTTTTAGTTCATCAACTTGATAATTAGATCTATTTTGTTACTTATATTTTTTGTTTCACTTTGATACTTAAACTTTCATTAAGTAAAATAACATAATACTATTATTACTTGAAAATTAAAATATATATAATTTAATTTTTTTAAAATTATAATTTTTTAAAGTTTTAGATGATGATGTGACATATTCTCATAATGTCATGTTATTACGCTTTTATAAAATCTAAATTTAATAACTAAAATGAAAAAACCTGTCAAATTCAAGGCTAAATAAGGTATATATGCCATTTTTTTATTTGACCTTTTAGGCCATTTATTTTTCTTGAAATTTAGGGAAATAAGTCGTTTTTGGAGAAATAGTGTGGCGCGTTTAGTTGGGCATGCTTTCACACTCTCTCTCTTCAAATATTTTAGGGTTACTGTTAAGGTTATTTTGTAAGGGTTAGGGTTAGAGTTTTAGGGGTGAAGCCACGAAAGTTTATAGATAGATTTAAGGGGTCGGGGATGCAATAACACGACTCATAACACATACATTTCATATGTCATGTTGAGATAGGACCATTACCTCATAAACCCCTCCTATGGAAATAAAGTTTCGGGGTGACAATGCTTGATTCGGTCACGGGTCAAAGTCTAAGTGGAGGTCTCAGTCGACGATCGTGATACAGTTAAGGGTTTGAGTGTAGCTAGAGGCCAGTTAACAGTTGTTATGCGGTCACGAGTTCAAGCTTTTTGGATACTCACAAATGATGCCTTCATATGTTATATATAAGTTTGAGGCCAAAATCACAGGGAAAAACCAAAAGCTTCCCGGTGTAATCAACATGATTGTTTTCTCTATTTTCAAGCAGTCAATATCTTTAACCTTTCATTCTTATCCGAAGGCTGACACCGAGGTGGACACATGAGGACTCTCAAGAGAAGAGCAGATGTTTTGACAGAAGTAGAAGTCAAACTTGGGTTAGCACGACAACGGTTGTAGTTATTAATATGTTATTTAATAACGACAATGGTTGTCGCTCGGAAAAGAGTATCACTTTTACTCCACTAAAACAACCACTCCCCTTTTAAGAGTCCTCCTGCGTCCATGGCGGTGCCAACCTTCGAATAAGAATGAAGGTCAAAGATATCAATTGCGTAAAAATAGAGAAAAGAATTACGTCGATTATAGCAGAAAGCCCCACAGTTCTTCCCTATGATTATGACCTCAAACTTATTTATGGTACTTATAAGGCAACTGTAACATCCTGAATTAATGGGCCTATGTGTTTAATGTGTGGTTATGTGTAATGTGTTAATTAGAGTGCTATGGGTCCAGATTGGGCTCAGGATTGGGTCGAGGCCTTGGTTAAATTTTCTGTTTGGACACTATAGGGTCTAAAAGATGGAATCTGTAGTTTAAATTACAAAATGGGCTTGTGGCCCAGTGGCAAAGTGGCGCCACTTAGAGAGCAGGGAGGGGGCGTCAACTGAGGAGGCTCAAGTTCGAGTCGCATGAAACTCAGTTATTTTAATTAAAGTTAGTTAATTTTTGGCATTTAAATGAGCAGAGTTGGAGTCGGCTAGGATGCTTTAAAATAGGATTTATTTGTTTGAATAATGTGGATAATATGGCTGATAATGTGGCAGATAAAGGAAGGAAGAGGTGGTGTTATCCATGTCACTTAAGGATGAGTGATCAGATGAAGATAAGGGAGAAAATTTAGGATTTATCTGTTGGTCACAGTGGTGGCCGAATTTCAAACTCCAAGGAGGAGGGGGAATCGGTTTTGGTATCGACAAGGGGTGCCGAAATTCCCTTTGAATAGTAGCTTAGTTTTAGTTTTAAAAAGAGGCATTTTCAGTTTTTAGGGGGGTAGGTGCCGAAATTTAGGTTAAGAAAGGGGGAATATCTTTATATTTTCGGCATTAGGGTTATATTTTTCTATTCTCTTCTTCAATTTCGGTATTTGGATTTTTCCTCTCATTCTTTTCTCCCATTCCCTGCTTAAGCCGAAATCCCTAAATCCTATTCTCTCATCTCCACTTTTATGCAAAAGCTGAAATTCTATTATTTTCTCTGCTTTCATCTCCATAGCCGAATACCCTTGTCTATTCCCTTCTCTTTGCCGATTTCTTCATCAAAGCCGAATCTTTATAGATCTCTTGAGATCATCTTTTCTATTTGATCTTCTCAAAAGTCGAAACTCCTGAATTTAATTCTCTTCTTCATTCTTTTTCTACGAGCCAAATATCTATTGTTCTTTACTTCTTCTCTTTGCCGATTTCTTCATTAAGCCAAACCTCTATAGATCCCTTTGCACCATCTTTCTCTTGATTTTCGCAGAAGCCGAAGTTTCTTAGGGGCTAGTTGAATCCTCTATGGTTAGGTAAGGTGCCGATTCCTTCTATTTCTTTCCCTTCTCTTTCGGTTTTTGGAGGCCAAAGTCGAAAGGATAATTGGTGTGGTAAGGTTATCGTTTGAGTAACGGTTTGTTTGTTCTTGTGTTCACATCTTGGGGCGACATTTCGGAAAAACAGAGTAGATCAAATCATTCAGATTCCAAAAGCCGGAAATCGATAGTCTCTGAGTCCCATATCTCCTTTCGGGATTTCAAGGTAAGGGGTTTACTTTAGATTTTCGTTAGGTTTGTATATCGTAACTGTATAAGCCCAAATTTATCCGGGCCTTTTTACTAAAACCCAAACCCATTAACCCAATAACAAATAGGCCCAAAAGGCCCATATTTTTCAGGGTTTTCAGGAAACCCTAACCCCTGAATCTAGGAGGCGCCGCGCGCGTGCCCCCACGCGCATCACCATGTGCGCCGCAACCGCACTGGCCATTGTCGGCCAACAAAGTCGTTTGCATGCCACCGCTCCTCCACTGCCCGTTGTTTGCCATGACCTGCAAGAAAGGACAAAACAACAGCAACACCACGAGCAAGAAGAATTGTATTTTATTCGGCTATAAAACCATTGAAGAACAATGTATTCGGCCTGGTTTTTTTGGAGGAGAAATAGTATTTTTTTCAAGTAAAAAATGAGCAAAAATATCAACAACATTCGAAGGAAAGAAAGAACAATATCGCGTTAAGGTTTTATTTATTATTTTCACTATTCTGAATCTCTTTTTTATATTATTTACTTTTATTTAAATACATATACATATATCTATCTATATTAAAAGAAAGAGAGAGAGAGAGATTTTACCTTTTTCGGCCACCGTGTACGGTGGCCGGAGATCGCGACGACGACGGAGAAAGGCAGCCGGAAATCATACCAGCCCTCTTCCCTTGCAGAGAAACAGAGAGAAAATATTAGGTTTTTTTTTTAAGAAGGGTGAAAGTGATTTTTTTTCAGATTTTAGGCCCCTTTATAAGGCGACGAAACGGCGTCGTTTCGGGGGGCCAACCCGAATTTGACCCGCGACCCGACCCGCTAGCCAGGGGATCCGCGTGTTTTGTTGGGAGGGGCTAATTGCGCATTCATCCCTTCCGCTATTTCATATTCTTGCAATCAGGTTTTCGGTTTCTTTAAAATTTATCTTGGAAGTTTGTTTGATTTTTGATCTGGTCCACTCATTGCTGCACGTTTTGAAGAGAGGGGTTATTGCCCATTTTAGTCCCTTCCTTCTTTCAGGCATTTCAAATAGGCCCTCCCCTTTTTTATTTTATTTCAAATGTAACATCCAAAATTTTTATTATTATTATTATTATTATTATTATTCTTATAAAAAAAAAACAAACCATGATGGGTTTTCAAGGGATTGGGACGGCATGGTGGAGCATTGGTCTTGGAATAATTTTAAATTATCCTTCAAGACTTGGACGGCACTAATGGAGAAAGAATGAGTAAATTAAAAGTGGTGGAAGGTGTTCATGCACGAGTGCACTTGCCTTGGATGGCCAAATGGAACTAATGGGTGAATAAACAAATCTTGAAAATTAACATAGTGCAAAGGTGGAGCTTATTGATATTTTATTCAAGCATGAAATGGTATGAAATGGAGTATTAAAATATTCAACATGGATTGAACATAGAAACCATGGTGGGCGGCAGTATAGAGATGGATTTCTATCTTTTAAATTGGGTGCAAGGTTGGTGGCATTAAAATATGAAACAAGGGTGGGATGCATGAAATTAAAAATGTGCAATTGCTTAGTGGATTATAAGCTCGGACAGCAAAGAGACAATGGTGGCTTATTTTTATTAAATATTAAATGAAGTGATAAATTAGGAGAAGAAAGTGGAGTAGGTAAGGGATAAGTGATGTTATTTTATTTATTTTATTTTAATGGGAAGATAAGAGATTAAATTGGGATTTGATATGGGATGAGCAATGGCCGAATATAGGACTCCTTGGGGTACCAAATTTCGGCTTGGAAGTGTGAAGGAGGTAGGTGTGCCGAATTTGTGTAGTTAAATAGGGGTGACCATCTTTTGGCTATTCTTTTCTTCTTTTATTTGAAAATTGTTCCTCTCTTTTCATTCTCCCTTTGTGCCGAAAACCATCAAGTGCTCAGCATATTTTCTTTTGGTCAATAGCCGAATTTAGGGAGGCTATCAAGTAAAGTGCCGAAATATCAGTACCATTCTCAAGCGCTGAATCTCTAAGGAGGGGCTGTCCGCTACTCTTTCCTAGTCTTAATCGTTGCCAACAAGAGGAGCATTAGAGGAGTTTTCGGGATTCTAGATTCGCTAAGTGTGGGCCGATTGCAAGGAGGAGATATTATTAAGTCTCGGGATTTGATTAGCAATCGAATCGACAGCAGGGACTAAGGATCTAAGGCTTTAGATCGGATTTTCGGGATTTGGATTAAAAGCTTTAAGTGAATCAGGTGTGTACCCCACACTAAACCTTAATAATTTTATGGCTTTAAATTATTATATGTGTTAATAAGAATGTGAAAGCTATGGCTAAGGTACCATATTATGGTACAAAGTACTCAGGTACGTTTCCTACTTCTACTAGGATTATGTTAAATATCTGTTGTGACACACATACGAAATTATAAGAATGTGAAATAAGAAATTGGCATGTTAATACATGATATGTATGTTATGGGGCATATGGGTTATATGAAAAGAGGAAGTGAATGTGGTGACCTAAGACCACGATAAGTGAATGTGGTGACCTAAGACCACGATATCTGAATATGGTGTCTCATGACACAAAATATGTATCTGGTGGCTATGCCACGAATTTTATAAGGGCGATGAGCACGTCGACTGCAGCGACTGCCTTCGATGGTGTGTAACGGATGGAGGGTTGACTTAGTAGTCCCCACGGTGTACAGGTTGGTACGGGTGATCTGTAGCAGATGGCATATAGGTTTGGGTTCGGGTTGCATCATTATTTCCTATCTGTTATATGAATATGTATATGATATGATAATGTATGCATGAATTGTTAAATTTTAATGTTGGTTACACATTGAGTCTGTTTGACTCACCCCGTTGGGGAATATTTTTATTTCAGGTGACGATCAGTGATGGACCGGGTCGGCAGTAGCTTAAAGGTGGCCATGCAGAGTAAGAAATTTTATGATTTGGACTTTTTATTTTAATTTAAGTACTTTAAACTATTTGGGTTTGTTTTGATGTAATAAGGCCCTAATATGAACTTTATTTCTGCATGCACGTTAATTTTTTTTTTTTTTTATGTTACGAACTTTTTATCAAATTAAAGACTAAATGTTTTACTTAAATAAACCCTAAATGTTTTGACACATAAATTCATATGATTTTAATTAAAGATAAAATCTATCGTTCGACATATATTTCAACTTAAAAGTTTTGAACTTAACAATAGCATCTTTATAAAAACTTTTATTTCAAAACAAATTGGTTTTTAACTCGAGCCCAACCCAAATCGAATTTTTTTTAATCACTTAAAGATTTTCAAAGAACTTGAACAGTTTTATTCGAGGAACATACCAGATCCGGTAGAGGCTCGTGGGCCGGGTTTGGGGTGTTTCAGCTTGGTATCAGAGCCCAGTTTTTAAACTCTCGGCCTTGGGTTTAAGGCCCAAAACATTTTCAAAATTTATCCCAAAAGAAGTTTGTGAAAATTTTTGTGAAATAAGCATGTTTTTCTGGCATGGCACCTAAGTCTCCGACCCGAAGTCCACCGGGTAAGTACCCCTACCCTTTGTGTGATTTATATTATGATAGAAGGGTAGAAACGGAATGGAACGTAGATTAGCATACTAAGTACTTGAACTCTAGGACTAGATTACCCCAACAATTACATAAGACTTAAGTGCCTAATTAAACAAACCTGTGGTTAAGTCGTCGAGTTAGGGTGTGGCAACCATTGTGCGCATGTCTAGGATTGGTATTCGGTGTGAGCTTGGTATTTAAGCAGTCCGCGTGACTCACCTCCTCTCCACTCGAATCCTACCTGGTGCGTAGCTACGGTTCACCCTAACCAAGAGGACTTATTCATAGGCTAAACCCCTAACTAAAACCCAAAAGGGAACTAGCCGTATTTTCATAAAAACCCTAGTTTTAAAACTCTTAAATTACCCTTTAAAAAAAAACTATTCCATAAAATTTTTCTGAAATATTTCTTGATTTATGAAAATTACTAAAATACCCTTATTTGTAAAATTACGAAAATGCCCTTGGTTTTAAAAGTTACCATATCACCCCCGATTTCAATAAAATTTCTTTACTTTGTAAAACTATTTAAAAACCCTATTTTGCGAAAGTCCAAAATACCTTGATTTAGAAAATTTACGAAATTACCCCTGGTTTACCAACATTACCAAAAAGACCCTGTTCTCTGAAATTTTGACCATACCATTGATTTGGAAAATCTTTCTCCCAAAATATCCATGAGTTTGGAAAATTTTGAAATAACTTTTGTAATTTTCAAATTGACCCCGATTTATTACCAAAATACCCCTGTAGGACAAATGACGAAAATGCCCCTAGGATAGGAACGGACAGAAATGTCCGACGAGTGAATGTGTATGGGAGATACTATGGAATGGATGTGCTCTTCTGTGAATTAGGATAAAAAAAACTTGAACTTTGAATGATCGAAAGAATCCCCATTAAGCTCTCTTCATAAAATTCTTCGCGAATAATCAGTGAAACAAGGACTAATTCATAAAACTTTCTTAATCAGATTAAAGCACAATCGTTAGATATGAGTTCTAGAGGACGCGGTCGTCGTGGACGCGGTAGAGGAAGAATGATTGTGTTGGAACCCGTTAGATCGGGTCAAGGGTCTGACAATGAGATACCACCGCCACCACCACCCGCAGCTGTTGGTGTCGAGCAGCAAGCTCAGACGGGGGATGATGCTGTATCACAGGCTGTGCTGCGAGTTCTTGAAATGGTGGCTGGAGCAGGTGGAAATATGGGAGCTCGAAAATTTGTACCCGAGCGACTCCGAGCCAATGGGGCTGAAATGTTTCGAGGAGTATCTGGTGTGGCACCCAGTACAGCTGAATATTGGTTGGAAGCAACGGAACGTATTATGGACGAGTTGGATCTGACCCCTGAGGAGAAGCTGAAAGGAATGGTGGCACTGCTACGCGATGAAGCGTATCAATGGTGGTTAACAGTCCGGGATGGTACCACAGCTGAGGATCTGACCTGGGAGTATGTTAAGGCGGCATATCAGAAAAAGTATGTCGGTACACGGTATACTGATGAGCAAAGGAAGGCTTTTCTGGGGCTGGTTCAAGGGAACAAGTCCGTGGCAGAATATGAGGCTGAATTTCTGAGATTGAGCCGGTATGCTCGAGGAGTAGTGGCTACTGAACATGAAAGATGTGTCCGGTTTGAGGACGGACTAAAGGATGACCTGAGGTTGTTAGTCGTTCCACATCAAGAGCGGGAGTTTTCTGCGTTGGTAGAGAAAGCTAAGATAGCTGAGGGGATTAAGGACTCTGCGAGGCAGAACATGGATCGGAATAAGTAGAAAAGAGGATTTGGGCCGTCAGGATCGTCGGGGAATGCTCAGAAAAGGTTTAGAGTTGATGGGCCGCGAGGTCAGCAAGCTGGTACTGGAGGGCAATACCGTACTTGTGATCAATGTGGGAAGAAACACCTAGGAGAGTGTTGGAAAAAGACTGGAGGATGCTTTAGGTGTGGGTCTAGGGACCATATGATTAAGGATTGTCCTAAGAGGCCGGATGGGGAACGACCAGTGGTTCAGAATGTTAATGAGGCTGGTAGAGGTGGACAGCAACCTCAGCGAGGCCGTGGTCCTAATGGCCAAAGTAATGGCGCTGGTAGATAACGTGGAACACCTGACAGAGGTGCTAATAATAATAATAATACTGAGGCAAGGCAACCGGGTTTGGTATATGCAGTTTGCCATAGGGAAGATGGAGACGCGCCGGACGTCATAACCGGTACGTTCCTTATTTTTGGCAAGCCCTATTTTGCTCTGATTGATGTGGGCTCGACCCATTCGTATGTTGCATGTAGAGTAGTTGAGACTCTAGACATAGCCTCTGAACTTTCTGATAGGGAGATGACTGTAGTAAGCCCACTAGGTCAAACTGTAGTGGTGAATAAGATCTTCCGAAGTGTACCCCTAGAAATCCAAGGCGTAGTATTTTCTGCCGACTTGATGGAACTTCCCTTCGGAGAGTTCGATCTCATACTTAGAATGGACTGGCTAGTAGACTATCGGGCTATTTTAGATTGTGCAGCTAAGAGAATGGAGTTAAGGACACCGGAGGATGAGGCGGTAGTTATGATAGGGGAAAGAAGAAACTACTTGTCTAACGTAGTTTCAGCATTAAAAGCTGATAAGATGGTTCGGAAAGGATGTAAGGCGTTCTTGGCCTTTGTTAGTGCATTGGATGCGAAAGAAGAAGGTGTTAGTGGAGTATGAACAGTAAAGGACTTTGTGGATGTCTTTCCAGAGGAATTACCTGGAATACCCCCGGATAGGGAGGTGGAGTTTAGAATTGACTTGCTACCTGGTACAGCTCCTGTGTCAATTGCTCCGTATAGAATGGCGCCAAAGGAGTTGGTTGAGCTCAAGGCTCAAATTCAAGAGTTACTTGATCGTGGGTTTATCCGACCCAGTGTGTCTCCATGGGGAGCACTGGTCTTGTTTGTAAAGAAGAAGGACGGAACTATGCGTATGTGCATAGATTACCGTCAGTTGAATAAGTTGACCATCAAGAACAAGTACCCTTTGCCGAGGATTAACGACTTGTTCGATCAGCTTAAGGGGGCAGCAGTATTCTTGAAGATAGATCTAAGGTCTGGGTATCATCAGTTGAAGGTGAAGGAGGCGGATATCCATAAGACAGCCTTTAGGACAAGATACGGCCATTATGAGTTTGTAGTAATGCCGTTTGGATTGACGAATGCCCCAGCCGCGTTCATGGATATGATGAATCGGGTTTTCCAACCTTACTTGGATCGGTTCGTCGTTGTGTTCATCGACGACATCCTGGTGTACTCCAAGTCGGAGGAGGAACATGATGAGCATCTCCGGATGGTGTTGCAAGTGTTAAGAGAGAAGAAGCTATATGCCAAATTCAGCAAGTGTGAATTTTGGCTTAAGGAGGTTGCGTTTTTAGGACATGTGGTGTCTGCAGAAGGAATAAGGGTGGATCCGAGGAAGATTGAGGCGGTGTTGAATTGGAAACCACCTAGGTCGGTGGCTGAGGTCCGCAGTTTCTTGGGATTGGCAGGCTACCACAGAAGATTCGTAGACGGGTTCTCATCAATAGCCGCACCTCTAACGAAGTTGTTGATGGACGGATAAGCAACAGGAGAGTTTTGAGAAGCTTAAGAGGGTTTTGACTGAAGCTCCGGTTTTGATTCAGCCGGAGGCAGGAAAGGATTTCACGGTGTATTGTGACGCTTCTCATACGGGATTGGGATGTGTTCTGATGCAAGATGGGAAGGTAGTCGCTTATGCGTCTCGGCAATTAAGGCCACATGAGGTTAACTACCCAACTCATGATTTGGAATTGGCGGCAGTGGTCTTTGCTCTTAAGGTGTGGAGGCACTATCTTTATGGAGAAAAGTCAGTAATCTATACAGACCACAAGAGTCTTAAGTATTTGTTGACTCAGAAGGAGTTGAACCTGAGACAGCGAAGGTGGGTTGAACTACTGAAGGACTACGATTGTTTGATAGAGTATCATCCGGGCAAAGCGAATGTAGTGGAAGATGCCCTAAGTCAGAAGGTTGTGTCGGATCTGAGGGCGATGTTCGCACATCTGAGCTTGTATGATGATGGAAGTCTGCTAGCAGAACTGCAAGTTAAGCCGACGTGGTTGAATGAAGTGAAAGAGGGGCAGTTGGTTGATGAAGAATTAAATGCTAAGCTACAGCAAGTACGGAATGAGGAGATAGAGGATTATGGAATCAATGACGAGGGAGTATTGTGCTTCAAGAGTAAGGTCTGTATGCCTAAGGATCAGGAGTTAAGCCGGAGGATTCTTCAGGAATCGCATAGTAGCCCTTATGCTATGCATCCTGGAGGCACTAAGTTGTACAGAGATTTAAGAGAACAGTTTTGGTGGCCTGGACTTAAGAGAGAAGTTACTGAATTTGTTGGCAAGTGCTTGACGTGTCAGCAAGTTAAGGCTGAACACCAAGTTCCGTCAGGATTACTTCAACCGATAATGATTCCGCAGTGGAAGTGGGGGAGAATTACCATGGACTTCGTTAGTGGGCTTCCCCTTACGCCTACTAAAAAGGACTCGGTATGGGTAATAATGGATCGTTTGACAAAGTCCGCGCACTTCATTCCAGTGCGGGTTGACTATTCCTTGCAAAAGTTGGCAAAGTTGTATGTGGCGGAAATTGTAAAGTTGCATGGTGTGCCGGTGTCAATCATCTCAGATAGGGACCCAAGGTTTACTTCTCGGTTTTGGAAAGCTCTACATCAAGCTTTAGGCACCAAATTGGATTTCACTACGGCATTTCATCCACAGTCCGACGGGTAATCTGAACGAGTAATTCAAGTGTTGGAGGATATGTTGAGAGGCTGTGTGATAGACTTCAGAGGAAGTTGGGAAGACTATTTGCCTTTAGCGGAGTTTGCCTACAACAACAGCTATCAGGCCAGTATACGGATGGCACCGTATGAAGCGCTATATGGTCGGAAGTGTCGAACTCCTACGTGTTAGACAGAATTAGGGGAACGTCGAGTTTTGGGTCCAGAATTAGTGGCGGAATCTGAAGAGAAAATTGAGGTAATTCGGGCACGGTTAAAAGAAGCATCTAATAGGCAGAAGTCATACGCAGACCTCAAGCGGAAGGAAATAGAATTTGATGTGGGAGATCAAGTGTTTCTTAAAGTTTCGCCTTGGAAGAAGGTAATGAGATTTGGTCACAAAAGGAAGTTAAGTCCAAGGTTTATAGGACCTTATCGGGTTTTGAAGCGGATTGGACCAGTGGCATATCAGTTAGAGTTGCCTTCGGAGTTGAAGCAGATGCACGATGTGTTCCATGTTTCGATGCTACGTCGTTACCGGTCGGATCCATCTCATGTAGTACCAGTTGAGGAGGTGGAATTAAGAACAGATTTGTCCTACGATGAGGAACCGATTCAGATTCTGGAACGGGATGTGAAGGTGCTACGGAGGAAGTCAATTCCTCTCGTCAAAGTGTTATGGCGTAACCATGGATCGGAAGAGGCTTCGTGGGAGCCGGAAGAGACAATGCGACAGCAATATCCTCACTTGTTCTAGCCAGGTAATTTCGAGGACGAAATTTTCTTTAAGGGGGTAGAATTGTAACATCCAAAATTATTATTATTATTATTATTATTATTATTATTATTATTATTATTATTATAAAAAAAATAAAACAAACCATGATGGGTTTTCAAGGGATTGGGACGGCATGGTGGAGCATTGGTCTTGGAATAATTTTAAATTATCCTTCAAGATATGGACGGCACTAATGGAGAAAGAATGTGTAAATTAAAAGTGGTGGAAGGTGTTCATGCGTGAGTGCACTTACCTTGGATGGCCAAATGGAACTAATGGGTGAATAAACAAATCTTGAAAATTAACATAGTGCAAAGGCGGAGCTTATTGATATTTTATTCAAGCATGAAATGGTATGAAATGGAGTATTAAAATATTCAACATGGATTGAACATAGAAACCATGGTGGGCGGCAGTATAGAGATGAATTTCTATCTTTTAAATTGGGTGCAAGGTTGGTGGCATTAAAATATGAAACAAGGGTGGGATGCATGAAATTAAAAATGTGCAATTGCTTAGTGGATTATAAGCTTGGACGGCAAAGAGACAATGGTGGCTTATTTTTATTAAATATTAAATGAAGTGATAAATTAGGAGAAGAAAGTGGAGTAGGTAAGGGATAAGTGATGTTATTTTATTTATTTTATTTTAATGGGAAGATAAGAGATTAAATTGGGATTTGATATGGGATGAGCAATGGCCGAATATAGGACTTCTTGGGGTAGTAAATTTCGGCTTGGAAGTGTGAAGGAGGTAGGTGTGCCGAATTTGTGTAGTTAAATAGGGGTGACCATCTTTTGGCTATTCTTTTCTTCTTTTATTTGAAAATTGTTCCTCTCTTTTCATTCTCCCTTTGTGCCGAAAACCATCAAGTGTTCAGCATATTTTCTTTTGGTCAATAACCGAATTTAGGGAGGCTATCAAGTAAAGTGCCGAAATATCAGTACCATTCTCAAGCGCTGAATCTCTAAGGAGGGGCTGTCGACTACTCTTTCCTAGTCTTAATCGTTGCCAACAAGAGGAGCATTAGAGGAGTTTTCGGGATTCTAGATTCACTAAGTGTGGGCCGATTGCAAGGAGGAGATATTATTAAGTCTCGGGATTTGATTAGCAATCGAATCGACAGCAGGGACTAAGGATCTAAGGCTTTAGATCGGATTTTCAGGATTTGGATTAAAAGCTTTAAGTGAATCAGGTGTGTACCCCACACTAAACCTTAATAATTTTATGGCTTTAAATTATTATATGTGTTAATAAGAATGTGAAAGCTATGGCTAAGGTACCATATTATGGTACAAAGTACTCAGGTACGTTTCCTACTTCTACTAGGATTATGTTAAATATCTGTTATGACACACATACGAAATTATAAGAATGTGAAATAAGAAATTGGCATGTTAATACATGATATGTATGTTATGGGGCATATGGGTTATATGAAAAGGGGAAGTGAATGTGGTGACCTAAGACCACGATAAGTGAATGTGGTGACCTAAGACCACGATATCTGAATATGGTGTCTCATGACACAAAACATGTATCTGGTGGCTATGCCACAAATTTTATAAGGGCGATGAGCACGTCGACTGCAGCGACTGCCTTCGATGGTGTGTAGCGGATGGAGGGTTGACTTAGTAGTCCCCACGGTGTACAGGTTGGTACGGGTGATGTGTAGCGGATGGCATATAGGTTTGGGTTCGGGTTGCATCATTATTTCCTATCTGGTATATGAATATGTATATGATATGATAATGTATGCCTGAATTGTTAAATTTTAGTGTTGGTTACACATTGAGTCTGTTTGACTCACCCCGTTGGGGAATATTTTTATTTCAGGTGACGATCAGTGATGGACCGGGTCGGCAGTAGCTTAAAGGTGGCCATGCACAGCAAGAAATTTTACGATTTGGACTTTTTATTTTAATTTAAGTACTTTAAACTATTTGGGTTTGTTTTGATGTAATAAGGCCCTAATATGAACTTTATTTCTGCATGCACGTTAATTTTTTTTTTTTATGTTACGAACTTTTTATCAAATTAAAGACTAAATGTTTTACTTAAATAAACCCTAAATGTTTTGACACATAAATTCATATGATTTTAATTAAAGATAAAATCTATCGTTCGACATATATTTCAACTTAAAAGTTTTGAACTTAACAATAGCATCTTTATAAAAACTTTTATTTCAAAACAAATTGGTTTTTAACTCGAGCCCAACCCAAATCGAATTTTTTTTAATCACTTAAAGATTTTCAAAGAACTTGAACAGTTTTATTCGAGGAACATACCAGATCCGGTAGAGGCTCGTGGGCCGGGTTTGGGGTGTTTCATCAAATTTATCCCAAATATCTCGATTTTGTTCAATCTTAGCCATTTTTAATTATTTTGATTAAATTCGTTGCTTTTATTATATGCGTTATTATTGTTTATACATTACTATTATTATTATTATTATTATTATTATTATTATTATTATTATTATTATTATTACTATATAGTATTATATTGTATATATTTTGTATCATTATTATTATTTTATTGTTATTACTATACTACTACTACTATATTATTATTGTTATTATTATTATTATTGTTATTATTATTATATTTACTATTATTATTATTATTACTCTATAGTATTATATGTACATATTTTGTATCATTATTATTATTTTGTTATTATTACCATACTATTATTTTTTTTATTATTATTATGTTTATTATTCTCATATTATGACCTTTATTATTACTAGTATAGTGTTGCTTTAAATTTCTTTATTGTTGTTTTAATACTATTGTCTTAATTTTTTTTTTGTTATTGCATTTTTCATTAAGTGTTGTCTTGTTTTTTTGTCATTCTATATAGATCAACAATTTTGAAATCGCAATTCAGCATTTTATTTTGTTTATTTTCTTTTTACTCATAAAAAAGGGGGGTTTCATAAAGGTAATATCCATGTGCTTGGAAATCCGAAGAATTTGTGCCCAATCGTGCTGGGTGTGATTTGTTCTGATTGACCAAACAAATGGATATGCTATCAAATTTTGCTCGTATTTTAAATAAGGTAATATTCGTAAGTTTGGGAATTCGAAGAGATTGTGCCCAATCGTGCTGGGTGTGATTTTCTGTTTGACCAAATGAATGAATACCCTTTCAAATTTCAATATATGCTCTCGAAGAACCTTAGGGATGATCTTGAATTCGAGGATTTAGATTACCATGTCCAATTGTGCTGGATGTGATACTCTATCCCTTCGAAACAAGGGATTCTCTATATTTAACTAAGTTGTTTAAAAATCGAAAAAAAAGGAGAACAAAATTTCAAAATCATTTCAAACTTTTCGACATTAGGACATTGATAAATCCATTTGGTACCGATTTTGGGCATTGCGAGGGTGCTAATCCTTCCTCGCACGTAAGCGACTCCCGAACCTATTTTCTCGAATATTCGCAGACCAAAAGCACCGTTTTAGTAAACTGAAATGTTTATTTAAAACAAAGGTGGCCCGATCACACCTAATAAACGACCGGTGGTGACTCCCGTTTTTATTTTCAAAACTCAAGTCCGATTCTCGCCTTTTTCAAAAAAGGGGTGGTTTCGACAGTAACCCTATAATATGGATTAATAACCATACGTTGTGATGGTAGCAACTGATAAGGTCTTTTGATGGAATCACATGTCGATCAGGCGAAGGAGGGGATTGAATCTGTAAAACCAATCCCTAAGTTTAAGAAAAGAGCGGTGTCAGCGGTTCAGGATTGGCCATCGGGTTGTGGACCGGCCTCAGAACAACATCTTAGACAGATTGCAGTCGTATTGGCTTCTGATAGTGTCGACATAGAAAGTCTCGTCTTGTCTGTAATCAGGTGTGTAGATCTCTAACACACTAATTAATCTATACTAAATATATGTTATGGGCTAAAAGCCGAAAAAAGGCTGTATAGACAGTCGGATTACCCAAAAAGGGTAGGCAAGGGATGCCAGGTACGTAACCATAGAAACTTCTCTATGTGTATCGATGTATGTGATAGACTGTGAACTTTTAGGTAGTATATTGTTTTGATTCTGCATGTATGTATGTATGGGATGGGGTTGATATGATGAAGGGGAAGAGCATGTTAATAGGTCACTTGGTGATCGGTGGTTAAACCACGAGTTATAAAGTTAGGTCACAATAGTGATCGGTGGCTAAGCCACGTTAAATTTATTCCTGACTGTTAGGAATAGGCAGCATGGCTGCCGATATGGTGTGTAGCGGTTGGTGGGTTGATTGTAGAAATACCCGAGGTGTGTTGGTTGGTACGGGCTGGTGTGTAGAGGATGGATTTTTAGGTTGGGTTGGGCCATGTTGCATGTAATTATTTTGTTGCCATTGCGTATGGGTCAAGGCCTATAATGTTTTTGTGGGCCTCAAGCCTTTTATGTGTTTTTAGGATTTGCACACTGAGTCTTGGTGACTCACCCTTTATTTTCCTTATTTTCAGATGAGCAGTAGAACGTGGACATGGGAGCCGAGGCGGACTCGAGGGGCCATCAAGTTTTTATTTCCATAAATTATTTTCGGTTTTTTTCTTTAAGTTTAATTTTGGGACCATTTATGTAATAAGGCTCATAGCTTAGGTTATCGATTTATATGTGTTAATGTTTATATTTTGAATTTGTTTTAAAGACTTAATTCTTATAAGTAATGAAATGGGAATTTCAAACACGTTTAACGCAAAGATATGTTTATTACAAAAAACTACAAAGGTTTTCTACAAATAGTACGTATTTATCAAATACCCACTTAAACAAACCGAGATTTCAAATCCCTTCAAAGAGAAGTTTTTAACTGTTAACCCGTAGCATACCAGATCTGGTCATAGCGTTTGGGCCGGGTTTGGGGTGTTACAGCAACATTTCCGGGTATTCAAAAAGTTTGAGCTTGTGGCTACGTAACAACTGTCAATTGGCTTCCCTTATTATACTTCAATCAATGACCGCATAACGACCATTGATTAAGACCTCTACGTAGACTTCCACCCATGACTTTATAAAGCAAAGTAACCCCGAAACTCGACTTCCATTGGATAGGTTTTCGAGGTAATAGTCACATCTCGACAAGAAATATGAAATGTGTGTGTCTCAGAGCGATATCTTCCCTATCTTCCTCGTCTTTACCTCCACCGTCGTGCTTATCTTCATCTCTACCGTCGTCTTCATCTTTGAATGTCTCAACCCTTGTTTTCGTCTTCGTCTAAATCGCCTTCCTCCGTGTTTGAGTGCGATGCTATCCTAGCCTCCTATCATGTGTCCTCCACTCCACAAGAAAGTGGTTATGCCGTTGACCTACCTCAATAAAACAATAACACGATGGGTGTTTGTGACACTATCAGCAAATCACCGTACAATATCGCAAAACCCGGATACAGCGATATTGACTAGGGCATCGATATTAGTATTGATGAAGGTATCGATATTGGCATCAGTGCCTCCATCAGTGACGGTACTAGCGTCGACATTTGGCTTGGCGTTTGCGTCGACATCGATATCTGCATGGGGGAATAGAATGCTGGGGACGGAAGTGCCTTAAAATATGTACTTGTGAGAAGGGTAAAAGTAGGGTATTGCGATGGTGCATAGTGTGGTGCTTCTGAAAAAAACACAAGGGTTAGTGAAATGAATAAGAATAAGTGGAATGAACTGATCGGGATGTGGTGTAAACATTGGTGGCGCTCATTGGGTCGGAGTCAATAACAAACCTATCGCGGCACCTCTTTCAGACCTACGCTATTGGAACGCTCGTCGTTGCCTCTTTTGACGAAGTTGCCTACTCTTCGTCTCTACCAATAACAGATACGCCTTGTCGGCGACTCTACACCAGACATGTACTCCAAACAGGCCATAGTGTCCAATGAGAAAAATGGTTCGCGAATGGGTAAGAATTTCATCCTACGATCCAAAATGTCGATATACTCATTATGGTAATCTTGCCAATTCTCGTCGTTCTTCTCCTGCATGTCCAACTTGTGTAATGCTTCCATGTCTCGTGGTGGTGATGGAATTTGTTGCCTCCACCTGAACTACCGTATCACTCCGACTGGCCAAAAATTCCAACGGGACGCATTCTATGATATCTGCAATGCATAATTGTAAAATATGTTATGAACGAAATTTTATTTTACAAATCATTGTGAAATTATTATATGTTTAAAAAAATAAGTAACTAACATCAACTAACAAGTGTTGATCTAACATCAACAGGATATCTTCGAACTGCTCCAGTAGTCCCACGTAACTCTGCATATGGTTCCTCCTATACAAGCGATATATTATTTCAAATATATAATAAATAAACATCATTTACTATACAAACTATTTATTTATTAAGACATGATTTTTACCTTGTCACCAATTGGAACATATATAGGTCATTCACTCGAGGACGTAGAAATGGTATTCACTACTAGGCTCACGATTGAAGCAGGTACAGACAACCATCGATTGACATCTTATCCAGTTTCATCGCCTGACACAACTCCCGATACAATGTGGCCAACATGGCTAATCCCTAACTCATTCGTCCATTTTCTTTAAAGTCAACTAAGTGTAGTAGCCATCTTTTGTGTACCAAAATTTGAGATTTATAAGGTATAAGAATACCCCCGATTAACCTCAAAATGAATGCTTGGACGTATTGTTCTTTGACGATGTTAGGCGCATTTGGATGAAGATCTTTGAGATTTATTTCCAACCACTTTATATATTTTTGGCCACGTAAAACTTATTCAGCACTTTCCCTAAAAATGTCTCGCAAAGGTCCTTTTTACCAGGAACGATCGCTGACCCCATGACAATTGGTCCATCCACCAATAAACTGAGTTGTAAAGTTACGTCCTCGAATGTGATTGTACACTCGCCGCATGGAAGATGAAAAGCGTGTGTCTCGAGCCTTCATCTTTCCACCAACGCGTTGATGAGTGTAGGATCGAGTTTGCAGCCCTCGAGCATACTGGACACATGCAAGAATCTCGCATCTTGCAAGTAACGAAAAATTTTGGTATCTAGCTCTTTAACAAGTTATGAATGAACCCCTCCGAAACACAATCACCTGCCTATTTATATCGACCAAAAAATTAATTTAAAGTGTTTTCAAAAATAAAATATTTTAAATTTTATTCAACTGAAAATAACAAAATTTAAATTTTCGTCTTACCATTATCACTTGAGCGACGGAAATGTACTTGTCGTTGAAACGAATGTCATTCATAATAATTTAATCAAAATGAATAATATATGAAATAATTAAATAAAACTATAATATTTTTAAACAAGCGTATCAGAAAATTCAGAACAAAACTTGAGAAAATTGAGAGAGTTGAGAGTTTAGAAAGAATTGAAAGAGTTGGATTTTAGTGAAAAGAATGAAAAATGGTCTTATATTTATAGGGAGAAAATTACCATTAGGCCTTTCAAAACTTGTAACGTTGCCAGCGTTAAAAAAATTGACCATTGGTGGAAAGTGCACCCAACTGGTTGTGCTTTCATACTCTCTCTCCAAAAACAGCTATTTCCCTAAATTTAAAAAAACGGCCTAAAAGGACAAATAAAAAAATCGACATATATGCCTTATTTAGCCCAAATTCAAATATAAAAGTTGATAAAAAAAAAGTATAAATATCAAAATATACCTAATTGTTAAGTTTAAGGTCAAAAATTATATTTAACCATTTTTTATGTTGATATCTATGTAAATAGGCTAATCTTTGAGAACAATTTTGTTAGAACATTGACTATAACAATAGTTATAACTATTGAAACACCTAATGCAACATTAGTTTTGACATTCCTTATTGCAGTCAATTTTACATATTGTAAGTTGGCAAATTTCTTTATTCTTATTATATTTCAAATAAGGCAATAAATATAAGAGATTTCTATATAGAGGAAATTATAACAATAACAAGAAGAGTCCATGATGTGAAAGACCTTTTACTATGAATAATTTAAAGATTCCATGTTTTGAGGGGTACTCTTGAAACACACTATGGATGAGGGTAAAACTTGGTTGATTGTTGAAGGAGCAGAACTTGAACATGGCTAATGTAGAGATCTAGTGCCCTTAATGTAATGATTTCGTCTATATACTTGTAATTTTTCGAACAATTTGATTTAATAAAACTTCATCATTATCATTAATATCTTTTGTATAAAGTCTTCAATGGTTTTTGCACGTAAAGCAAAATGGAAGTAAATATTGGTTAAATGATTATCTAATGTTTAAACTAATATTAAGCAGCATTACATAATCGAATCGTAATGCAAGAAGACAACTTATATTAGAAAATAAATCAATTGAAAGACTAATATATCATCTATCAAGTCCAAATGGGGAGATACCTTGTCGTGGGTATCGGAGCGGATAACTCCTAAAAGATAAAGACATTAATGTGATTGACAGAACATCAAACAGGATTTATTCACTTGTGATGTTCATAATGTGACATACACTAATCCTGAGTGGATGACAGGCTATGTATGTATGTGTGACTCATATACTTTGATGTAAATGAAAGCTTAAGTTCAAATAGATAAGAAACTAAAAGTTGGTATATCGGGTTTACGACTTCTGCATAATGTAGCATCATTCCACAATAGTGGAATTTATAACCCAATAAAAGGTAAATGATATTCTCTCATCAATATTACAAGATATATATAAAGCAACGTGGCCACAAGTCAATTGTCTTAGAGATAAATTATTTAATTACTATTCGTTAGTAATTAACTTTTCTTAAATGAATATGTAATGATTACCATGAGATAAAATATGATCATATTGGGAGAACAAATTTATCCCAAAGAGACTAAGGATATCGTATGAGGGTAACATACTTATGACAATATCATTAGAGAATCACTTAATGAGTGGCTTTCGTAATGGTATATAATAAAGAAGAGATCAATCATAATACTTTAGTGGAATGACTTTATGATTAAATAATGTTATAATCAATAGGTGAATAGCCAAAACTTGATTACAAATTATTTGAGCCCTAATTATATATATCCATCCGATCCCTTCACTAGTTCAGTATAACCTTGATGGTTTGCATTAAAGTGTCTCTCGGCAAGTGAAAGACTTACCCTTATCAATTCCACTATAGCCTCTCTCTTTGTCAGTCCCTTCTATTTTCAAAGCTTCTAATAATGTTTGTGAAAGCATTGATTAAGTTATTCATGTTTTTTGGTAAGGTCACAAAACTGATGAAGGAAGCTTCGTCTTTAACTAGAACAAACTTTGTTCACGATTATGTAAATGGGGCTTAGGTATTTGAAAAACTAAACTATTTAATGAAACCATCATTTAAAAAAATTACTTGGCAAATTTTTATTGATCAAAATAAGCTTCTCTCAAGAGTTCCAAGGTAAAAGTACTACAAGAAACTCCCTTTCGAAATTGTCAATCCCAAACCCTCTGACTTCTAGGCTTGGAAAGGTACCTTACATAGGAACATTTGTAATCAAGGTAAGATGTTTAGCTCTGGAGTGAAAATGACTATTGGATACACATAAACTCTAACTCTCCCTCTTGAACAATACTAGAAACAATGATTCTAACATTTAAGTTTGCTATTGCCTGTAACTGCCTAATTTAGGGGCTAGTCGGAACAGTGGTTCGGAACCACTAAGCCGAGGTTAGAGAAAATTATTTTCATGATATTTTACGAGTTAGAGTATGATTATATAAGTACATGAAAATTTTGGTGCTTTAATTTTAGTGATTTCATGTTTAATCGCGAAAAAAGACTAAATCGCATAAAGTGAAAAAGTTCAAAATTTCAAGCTAAAGGTGTCAAAAGTCCATAGAATTTTAATTGGAGGTCTTTAAAGGGCAATTAGCCCCTTAAATCATGGTTGGCCGACCGTAGGGGACAATAGAGGTCAAAATTTGGTCAAGTAGGTGTGTTAGGTGGACTAAATTGGGATTTTATATTAAAATAAAGAAAGAAAAGATATCATCTTTTCTCCTTTATTTCTCCACTAAAAATTTGCAGCAAATGGAGATTTGAAAGCTCAAAAATTTCAGCACACTCTTCCCTTTACAAGTAAGTGTTCTAGTGATTATTTCTTTATAAAAATTGTACTTTTGGAACCCCTAAAGCTTAAGTTTTCTAAAGAGGGGACTACTTTGTAAAATGGTGAAGAGTTTAGAGTTTTTCCATGAAAGATATTAAGTTGTTTGCTGCATTTTTATGAAATAAAATGAGTCTTGATTTTTAGATAAACAATATTTGTGAAAGGTGTTTCCATGAAAACACCTAAAAGGACCTTTTTGTAAAGGTTGTAGAATATGTAGTAAATGTTGGAAATGTTGAGTTTTGATAGTAGTCATAAGAGAAATGAATGTTCATCTAGGCTCGTTAAAGAGAGAAATTTGATTAGAATTGATTTTCGAGCCTAGAGGTAAAGTGGTCATTTTGCAAAAGTCTAATGGCAAAATAGTAATTTTGTCAAAGCATGATTATTGAAATGCAATTATTAATATGGATATTTAAATGAGCTAATTTTCTATTATAGATCAAGAAGAACCAAGAATTAACCTCGATCGAGGAAAGAACAAAGTATCGGACTAGATCGACGATCTAGCTTGTTTTGAAATTGAGGTAAGTTTGTATGTGATAAATTCAACATTTATGCTAGCATATTTGAGAATGTTTGATATTATAATGATGCATGATATTCTATGAAATTGAGTATTGGTGTTGAATGAGAAAGATGATAAAAATTGAGATGTTGATGTCCAAATTGGACTATAATAAATGTGAAATTACTATCACCGAGACATGAGATGGATAAGGTCCCGTGTAAAACCATGTCTGGTACATGGCCTCGGCACTGAATTGAGATCCCATATAAGACCATATCTGGGATATGGCTTCGGTACCGAATATGAGAATCGTATAAGACCATATCCGGGATATGGCATCAATACTTGATGTGAAATTCCGTATAAGACCATATCCGAGATATGGCATCGGCACTCAGAGGTGACCCCATGTAAGACCACATCTGGGATGTGGCATTGGCTTCGAGTTTATGTTAATGGCGATGAATATGCGTTTTTGAGTACCCCTAGTGATTAGTGGGATAAATAGATAAGCTTGAAAATAGAAATAGGATTAGTACTAAAGTCATGTGATCGAGTGAATACAGGTACCCGTGAGAAATTCACGATGAATGTTTACGATATGTGGCATGGTATGTTCTAGATAAGAACAAGTACGTGTAAGTTATGACAAAGTGCTTATGACTTTGTGTGGTTATCTAATGCCATGGATTGATGTCATTATGAGCTTATTGTTGCTATTTATTTTCATGCAAACTTACTAAGCTTTATGCTTACCCCTCTCATTTCCCTTTTCCTTGTAGTATTGCCAACATAATTTGAGGATTCGTGGGACGTCGGAGTTCAGAAATCACATTATCGACATCTCTTTGGTATAACAAAGTTAGACTTATTTTGAGTATGGCATGTATAGGACTTGGGTATTTTGTTATGTCATATTTGTTAGCAAAAGTGTTGGCTATTTATGTTATCAAATACATTTTGTAAGTGGTCATTGGAATTGGGCCAATACTTGACAAGTTTATATATATTCAATGATGACGAGATTATGAAGTTCATACTTGTGTGGATACTTTGATTTGAGTTCTTATAAGTGCCTTAGGGTCATGAGTTATGATGAATTGAGTTGGTATAAGTATGGTTGCTATGTAGGGTGGCATTTTGCTTGAAATATAGCCTTTTTGATGTCCACACAGGTAGACACACGGGCATGTGTCTAGGCCATGTGTCTAGGCCGTGTGTGACACACGGTCAGCCCCACGGGAGTGTTGATCGGCAGCGTGCCCCCTTGTATGATAGGTTCACAAGTCAGTATCCTCAGTAGTAAACACACGGGCAGAGACACGGCCATGTGTCTTAGCCGTGTGGGAGGCACGGCGATGGACATGTGCGTGTGCCCAGGCCGTGTGAAGTCTGCACTTAAAATTTGGAATTTAATTCGAAACACGACCTAAGGACACGGGCGTGTGCCTTGGCCATGGTTTTGGCACACGGGCTAAGATACGAGCGTGTTGAGGCCGTGTGAGGGACACGAGCCAGGGATACGTGCGTGTGTCCGGCCATGAGAAAACCCCTGTAGGTTCGAATTAAAAAATAAATTCCACACGGGCTAAGGACATTGGCGTGTGTGACCACACGGCCTGCCCACACGGGCGTGTGACCCCTGTTTAGGTAAAATTTTTCTAAGAGCGTAAAAGTTTCCTGTTTAATTCCAAGACCTTTCGAATGTATGTTTAAGGCCTCATAGGCCCATGATAAGGATGCTATGCATTTGAATGAGAAGTTTTAAGTTGGGGATGGATTTTAAAAGCCCAAAGTTGTATGTTCAAGTAAGATAAGTCTGGTTATGCCTCGTACCCGGTTCCGGAATTAAATATGGGTAAAGGGTGTTACATTTAGTGGTATCAGAGCTACAGTTTAGTCGATTCTCAGACTAACGTAGTATAAGTATGAGTCTAGCTATACATGCCATACGTAAGAGTAATTGTGTAATAATAGTGTGACGACTCTTGACGATTTGAATTGTGTTTTTATTTAGTAAATGGACCCTGATCCCAACTAAGCTGCAGCCAATGATACTGCAAGTAATGCGCCGGCTCCCGAGTAAGGGACCACGTCAGTAGAGAGTAGACCCGAGACTATGGGTCAGTGAGAAGAGGCTCTAGAAGCTTTTCTCCAAATGGTGAGCAACTGGTACACCGAGTATATTCGAGCAAATCCTAATGCTCAACCCCCTCCACCCCCACTTATTCCTCAGCCCGCTCTTATAGCTCCTCAAGTGGTTGAGGTAGTAAGAAAAGAAAAGCCTCCGGTCGATAAGCTCCAGAAACAAGGAGCAGAGGAATTTCGGGCTAGTAAAGACGATGACCCAGAGAGGGCGGAATTCTGGCTTGAGAATACCATCAAGGTATTCGATGAGTTGTCATGGACGCCTGAAGAGTGCATGAAGTGTGTAATAAATCTCTTTAGAGATTCGGCCTATTAGTGGTGGAATACCCTTGTGTCGGTGGTACCAATGGAGAGAATTAACTGGGAATTCTTCCAAGAGGAATTTCAGAAGAAGTATATTAGTCAGAGATTCATCAACCAGAAAAGAAAAGAGTTCTTGGAGTTAAAGTAAGGTCGAATGACGGTGACCGAATACGAACGTGAATTTGTCAGGCTTAGTAAGTATGCCCGGGAGTGTGTGTCTACCGATGCTATCATGTGTAAAAGGTTCGAGGATGGGTTAAATGAAGATATCCATTTATATGTTGGAGTCCTCAAACTAAAAGAATTTGTGGTGTTAGTAGATAGAGCTTGTAAGGCTGAAGAGTTGACCAAAGAGAAAAAGAAAGCTGAGATTGAGTCTCACAACTTGAAGAAGAGACAAATGGGCAAGTCATTCCAATCCTTATCCAAGAATTTAAAAGACTTTACTGTCCGGTCAGCCACCTTAGTTGGATTTTCAAGTAGAAGTAAAGGCAAATAGTTCTCAGGGTCTAAGGCTCAGACCACATCAGTTGCTAGTGTTGGCAACGTTTGACTGAGTAGACCAGAATGCCCACAGTGTGGCAGACGTCATTCTGGTGAGTGCAGAGCAAGCAAGAAGGCTTGTTTCAAGTGTGGGTCTCTAGACCATTTTATCAGAGATTGCCCCGAGGTGGGTGAGAAAGATAAGTCTCAGAATGTAAGACCAGGAAGTATTGATAGAGGAAGACCACAGAGGAACCTGGGAAATGAAATGGGTAACAAAAATTCATCTAAAGAGCAGACTACGAGAGTTAAGGGTAGAGCACTGGCGAAAACATATGTCATTCGTGCTCGCGAAGAGGCGTCCTCCCCTGACGTAATCACGGGTACATTTTCTCTCTATGATACTCGTGTTATAGTTTTAATTGATCCGGGATCTACCTACTCGTATATTTGTATAAAATTAGTCTCTAGCCTGAGCATGCCTATAGAGTTTACTAAATTTGTAATAAGAGTGTCAAATTCCCTAGGCAAATGTGTAATGGTTGATAGAGTATGCAAAGGTTACCCTTTGATGATTAGAGGTCATTATTTTCCTACTAATCTCATGTTATTACCATTTGAGGAGTTTGATGTCATCCTTGGGATGGATTGGTTAGTTACTCATAATGTGATTGTAAATTATGGAAAGAAGTTTATTGAGTTAAAATGTGAAAGTGGGGATTTTATTCGTGTTGAATTAGATAAGCTCGACCGATCACCAGTAGTGATATCATCCTTGTTGACTCAAAAGTATTTAAGAAAGGGGTATGAAGCTTACCTTGCCTTTGTGATAAATGCCAAAGAGACTGAGTTGAGAATTGAGTCGGTACCCACAGTATGCGAGTATCTAGATGTTTTCCCGGGGGAATTGCCAGGGTTACCTCCGGTTAGAGAGATCGAATTTGGGATTGAGTTAGCTCCGAGTACCGCCCCCATTTCTATTACTCCATATAGAATGGCTCCAACCAAACTAAAAGAATTGAAAGCTCAGTTGCAAGAACTAATGGATAAAGGTTCCGCAAGACCGAGATTTTCCCCGTAGTGTGCTCTCGTATTATTTGTGAAGAAGAAATATGGTTCCATGAGGTTATGTATAGATTATCGGCAACTCAACAAAGTAACTATGAAGAACAAGTACCCGTTGCCAAGAATCAATGATTTGTTCGATCAATTGAAGGGAGCCATAATGTTTTCTAAAATAGACTTGAGGTTCGAGTACTATCAGTTGAGAGTCAAGGACTTGGATGTGCCAAAAACTGCATTTCGAACGAGGTATGGCCACTATGAATTTTTGGTCATGCATTTTGGCTTAACAAATGCCCCAGTCATTTTCATGGATTTGATGAATCGCATTTTTTGGCCATATTTGGATAAATTTGTCGTAGTCTTCATTGATGATATACTAATCTACTCTCGAGATGAGAACGAACATGCTGAGCATTTGAGAAAGGTTCTGCAAATTTTGAGAGATAAACAATTGTATGCCAAGTTTAGTAAAAGTGAACTTTGGCTTAAGGAAGTTAGATTTTTGGGACACATTGTCTCGGGAGATGGAGTTAGAGTTGACCCAAGATTTCAGCGATTGTTGAATGGAAACCGCCAGGGAGTGTAATTGAAGTAAGGAGTTTTCTAAGCCTAGCCGGCTATTATAGGCGTTTTGTCAAGGGGTTTTCCATGATAGCTACTCTGGTGACGAGACTATTGCAAAAAGATGTGAAGTTTGATTGGACAGAAAGGTACCAACAGAGTTTTGAGAAACTAAAGGCGTTGTTGACTAAGGCTCTTATTTTGGTGTAACCCGAACCGGGAGGAGAATTTATGGTTTATAATGATGTATCCAAGAATGGATTGGGTTGTGTACTTATGCAAGAGGGTAAAGTGATTGCATATGCTTCTAGATAATTAAAGTCGCACGAGAAGAATTACTGATTCACGATTTAGAGTTAGCTGCCATTGTGTTTGTATTAAAGATATGGAGACACCATTTATATGGTAAAAAGTGTCGGATATTCACCAACCATAAAAGCCTAAAATACTTGATGACTCAAAAGGAATTGAATTTGAGGCAACGAAGATGGTTAGAGCTGGTCAAGGATTATGAGTTAGTGATTGACTACCATCGCGAACGTGGTCGCTGATGCTTTGAGCAGAAAACCCTTGTTTACGCTGAGAGCCATGAATACATGGATGGCTTTGTTAAATGATGGTTCTATTCTAGCTTAGTTGGGAGCTAGACCATTATTTCTCCTAGAGATTTGTGAAGCTCAGAAAGGTGACATCGACTTACAAGCCAAAAGAGTTCTAAGTGAGTCAAATGTTGAGTCAGACTTTCAGGTAAGTCTTGACGGATGTTTGATGTTTCGAGATAGGGTCTGTGTACCAAAAAATGATGAACTTATTCGAAAGATTTTGTATGAAGCACATAGCGGATGTTTAATTGTGCACCCAGGCAGCACGAAGATGTACAATGACTTGAGGAAGTGGTATTGGTGACCGAGTATGTAGAAAGACATTTCTGAGTTTGTATCAAGATGCCAAATTTGTCAATAAGTGAAGGCTGAACACCAAGTACCTTCGGGTCTACTTCAGCCTATTATGGTTCCCGAGTGGAAGTGGGACCGTATTACTATGGACTTCATAACGGGTTTACCGTTGACGCTGAAAAAGAAAGATGTTGTATGTGTGGTAGTCGATAGACTTACGAAGTCATCCCATTTCATACCAGTACGAGTCAATTATTCTCTCGATAAGTTGGTGGATTTGTATGTGTCAGGGATAGTGAGACTTCATGGAGTACCATTGTCGATTATTTCGAATATAGATCTGAGATTCACGTCACGGTTTTGGAAAAAGTTACAAGAGGCTTTAGGCACAAAATTGAGCTTCAGTATAGCTTTCCATTCGCAAATCGAAGGGCAGTCGGAGAGAATAATTCAGATACTTGAAGATATGCTTCGATGTTGTGTTTTGGAATTCCAAGGTAATTGGGAAAAATACTTACTGTTGGTGGAATTCGCTTACAACAATAGTTTTCAGTCAAGTTTGAAAATGGCGCCTTATGAGGCATTGTAAGGGCGTAAGTGCCGAACGTCCTTGTATTGGACAGAACTTAGAGAGAATTAGATTCACGGGGTTGATTTGGTCAGGGAAACTGAAGAGAAAGTAAAGGTGATATGTGAATGTTTGAAAGCGACCTCAGATAGACAAAAGTCCTATTTGGATTTGAAAAGGAAAGAGATTGCGTTCCAAGTAGGTGATAAAGTGTTTCTGAAAGTATCACCATGGAAGAAAGTCCTTAGATTTGGCCAGAAAGGTAAGTTGAGTCCGCGCTTTATTGGACCTTATGAAGTTACCGAAAGGATAGGACCGGTGGCTTATCGTTTGGCCTTGCCACCTGAGTTGGAAAAGATTCATGATGTTTTCCACGTATCCGTGTTACGACGATACCGTTCAGACCCTTCACATGTGATAGTACCAACAGAGGTAGAACTTCAACCGTACTTGACTTATGGCGAAAAGCCGATTAAAATTTTGGTGCGAGAGGTCAAACAGTTAAGGATCAAAAGTATAGCCCTTGTTAATATACTATGGCAGAGACATGGAATAGAAAAGGCTACATGGGAGCTTGAAGAGGCTACGAGAAACTAGTATCCCAACCTTGTTACCAGTAAGATTTTCGAAGATGAAAATCCTTAAAGGGGGAATTGTAACAGCCTGATTTAGGGGCTAGTCGGAATAGTGGTCCAGAACCACTAATCCGAGGTTATAGAAAATTATTTTCATGATATTTTATGAGTTAGAGTATGATTATATAAGTACATGAAAATTTTAGTGCTTTAATTTTAGCGATTTCATGCTTAATCGCGAAAAAAGACTAAATCGCATAAAGTGAAAAAGTTCAAAATTTCAAACTAAAGGTGTCTAAAAGCCATAGAATTTTAATTGGAGGTCTTTAAAGGGCAATTAGCCCCTTAAATCATAGTTGGCCAGCCATAAGGGACAATAGAGGTCAAAATTTGGTCAAGTAGGTGTGTTAGGTGGACTAAATTGGGATTTATATTAAAATAAAGAAAGAAAAGATATCATCTCTTCTCCTTCATTTCTCCACCAAAAATTTGCAGCAAAATGGGTGTTTGAAAGCTCAAAAATTTCAGCACACTCTTCTCTTTACAAGTAAGTGTTCTAGTAATTATTTCTTTATAAAAATTGTACTTTTGTCCCTAAAGCTTAAGCTTTCTAAAGAGGGGACTATTTTGTAAAATAGTGAAGAGTTTAGAGTTTTTCCATGATAGCTATTAAGTTGTTTGCTGCATTTTTATGAAATAAAATGAGTCTTGATTTTTAGATAAACAATATTTGTGAAAGGTGTTTCCATGAAAACACCTAAAAGGACCTTTTTGTAAAGGTTGTAGAATATGTAGTAAATGTTGGAAATGTTGAGTTTTGATAGTAGTCATAAGAGAAATAAATGTTCATCTAGGCTCGTTAAAGAGAGAAATTTGATTAGAATTGATTTCCGAACCTAAGGGTAAAGTGGTCATTTTGCAAAAGTCTAATGGCAAAATAGTAATTTTGTCAAAGCATGATTATTGAAATGCAATTATTAATGTGAATATTTTAATGAGCTAACTTGCTATTATAGATCAAGAAGAACTAAGAATTAGCCTCGATCGGGGAAAGAACAAAGTATCGGACTAGATCGGCGATCTAGCTTGTTTTGAAATCGAGGTAAGTTTGTATGTGATAAATTCAATATTTATGCTAGCATATTTGAGAATGTTTGATATTATAATGATGCATGATATTCTATGAAATTGAGTATTGGTGTTGAATGAGAAAGATGATAAAAGTTGGGATGTTGAACTCCCAATGGGACTGTAATAAATGTGAAATTACTATCACCAAGACATGAAATGGATAAGGTCCCGTGTAAGACCATGTCCGATACATGGCCTCGGCAATGAATTGAGATCCTGTATAAGGCCATATCTGGGATATGGCTTCGATACCGAATATGAGAATCGTATAAGACCATATCCGGGATATGGCATCGATACTTGATGTGAAATTCCGTATAAAACCATATCCGGGATATGGCATCGGCATTCAAAGGTGACCCCATGTAAGACCACATCTGGGATGTGGCATTGGCTTCGAGTTTATGTTAATGACGATGAATATGCTTTTTTGAGTACCCCTAGTGATTAGTAGGATAAATAGATAAGCTTAGAAATAGAAATGAGATTAGTACTAAAGTCATGTGATCGAGTGAATACAGGTACCCGTGAGAAATCCACGATAAATGTTTACGATATGTGGCATGATATGTTCTAGATAAGAACAAGTACGTGTAAGTTATGACAAAGTGCTTATGACTTTGTATGGTTATCTAATGCCATGGATTGATGTCATTATGAGCTTATTATTGTTATTTATTTCCATGCAAACTTACTAAGCTTTATGCTTACCCCTCTCATTTCCCTTTTCCTTGTAGTATTGCCAACATAATTTGAGGATTCGTGGGACGTCGGCGTTCAAAAATCACATTATCGACATCTCTTTGGTATAACAAAGTTAGACTTATTTTGAGTATGGCATGTATAGGACTTGGGTATTTTGTTATGTCATATTTGTTAGCAAAAGTGTTGGCTATTTATGTTATCAAATACATTTTGTAAGTGGTCATTGGAATTGGGCCAATACTTGACAAGTTTATATATATTCAATGATGACGAGATTGTGAAGTTCATGCTTGTGTAGATGCTTTGATTTGAGTTCTTAGAAGTGCCTTAGGGTCATGAGTTATGATGAATTGAGTTGGTATAAGTATGGTTGCTATGTAGGGTGGCATTTGGCTTGAAATATAGCCTTTTTAATGTCCACACGGGTAGACACACGGGCATGTGTCTAGGCCGTGTGTTTAGGCCGTGTGTGACACACGATCAGCCCCACGGGAGTGTTGATCAGCCGTGTGCCCCCTTGTATGCTAGGTTCACAAGTCAGTATGCTCAATAGTAAACACACTGGCAAAGACACAGCCGTGTGTCTCAGCCGTGTGGGAGGCACGGCCATGGACATGGGCGTGTGCCCAGGCCGTGTGAAGTCTGCACTTAAAATTTGGAATTTAATTCGACACATGGCCTAAGGACACGGGCGTGTGCCTTGGCCGTGTGACCATAGTGAGGTGATGACGTCATAAACAGAATGCCATGGTTTTGGCACACGGGCTAAGATACGGGAGTGCCGAGGCCGTGTGAGGGACACGGGCGTGTGTCCGGCAGTGTGAAAACCCTTGTAGTTTCAAATTAAAAAATAAATTCAATACGGGCTAAGGACATGGGCGTGTGTGACCACACGGCCTGCCCACACGGGCGTGTCCCATTTCATACTAGCGTGTGGCCCTTGTTTAGGAAAAAATTTTCTAAGAGCGTAAAAGTTTCCGGTTTAATTCTGAGACCTTTCGAATGTATGTTTAAGGCCTCATAGGCCCATGATAAGGATGCTATGCATTTGAATGAGAAGTTTTACGTTGGGGATGGATTTTTAAAGCCCAAAGTTGTATGTTCAAGCAAGATAATTCCGGTAATGCCTCGTACCCGGTTCCGGAGTTGAATACGAGTAAGGGATGTTACATTGCCTTAATCCTAATATGAGAAACTGGAATGAAAGTAAAGCTTCTGATATCCTAGACTCTTCTCATGCCAAAGACCTCTTCAGTTGGAGTTTTTCAATCCAAGGTGAAAGTGACAAAACTATTTGGAAATTTGATAATAATGACCTTTTTTGATTAAAAATGTCTATCACCATCTATATTGGAAAAGCACAATTACCCTTCCTTCTGATAATATGCAAAAAGCCTAGATTAATCTCTGGCATCTCAAACTCCATTATATTCTTATGGAAAATCTACAACAATTGCCTCCTTGCAAAAAGACCTCAGACGATTGTTTTTGAATGAGAACTCTTGCCCATTTTGTACCACTCACAAGGAAACAATCGAACACTTACTCCTTTGATGTCAGTTCACACAGGACATCTGATTTGGTTCCCTTTATTTCTACATCTAGATTTCCTCAATACCCTTTCCATCTCCAAATTGATCCTCCAATAACTCAAATCAAACAATGTTATTTCACAGGACTCTAAGAGATTTTATACCCTTGTTGCTAGTGCTCTCTAGATCTTGGAAATCAAAAAACAAACTTAATTTTAAAAATGTTGATCCTAAGTTGATGGGTGCTCACATAAGAATCAATGGTTGCTGCTAGTCAGTTTTTTACTCTTTTAACTTTGACCCTTCCCCGACCACCTAGTCATGATTTTCATGATCCCTCGACATTGGATGATGTGATCCATATTGGACTCTTTGCTTCAACACTTTCCAGAGTAACCATAACGACTTTATTGGTAGTGTTGCTATAGCATAGGGCTTCGACGGCTTCCAACTTCTTTCGATTAAAAGTTACAAATTTCCAACAAACTTCAAGTTAGAATCCTAACTTTGCGCTTTATTCCTCTTATTCTCAAAACAAACAATGTTGCTTCATGTAGATTTCTCAATAAAGACAAAAAATGGAGCAATATTATCTTAGGCCGCACCATTGCAAGATGGAAACTCCAATCAGTAATTGATTGCATTTAACATGTCCTTCACTCAATTTCATTCAACAGTAGACTATTGACAATTGATAACTAAAAAAAAGAGACAAAAAAAAAAGTTACTTTCACTTCCAAAGTATTATTATCTTCTATTGGCCATAATTTTGTTTTATTGCAATTCTATATAAAAAAAAGGGTAAATTGCACCAACAATCACCCAACTTTGGTCTCAATGAAAAATAGTCACTCGATTTTCAATTCAATCACTAAACTTTGAAAAAAACAACAAATCAGTCCTACTAACCTTTTTTTGTTACAGACGTAACAGGCAAGTTACATGGCTTTTAACCGACTCCTTGCTGTCATTAACCAGCTCCTTATTGTAATTAATCGACTAGTTAGAGGGTTAGTTGTCATTTAAACGGCCCCATTTAAGAGCCCTAACTGGGCAGTAAAAAAAGAGAAAAATAAGAAGACGAAGAGAAGAAATGGAGATGCCAACCATGATTCCGGTGCAGTATTGTGGAAACCTAACCAATTTAAAGATTTTTTGGTCCATGATAACCCAGGTAGAAGGTTTTTTTTTGTAAGAAGTATGGGAGTAGGTTTCGAAATCCATGCCGTTTTTTCGCCTAGTTTGATCCATCATTGATGCCCCATTCACGAATTGTATTGGGTCTTCTGAAAAAAGTGAGGACATTGGAGAATGCAAGGATGATGGAAAGAAAAACATGGTGTTTGGTGTTGTTATTTGTAATAGTGTTGTTGTTTAAAAGAAAATTCGGGTTATGTAATAACTAGTACTGTTATTGTTTTTGAAATGGAAAACCATATGCAATAGTTAGTATTGTTGTTGTTGTTGTTGAAATGGAAAACTGGCTTATGACTACTGGTATCGGGGTTGTTGAAATGGATCAATTTAAAATTTTATAATTTGTAAAGGAGACTAAATGAAAAATTTTCCTAAATGAAAATTTTTCCACTTTAGGGGGTCGACACCTGTTGCCTTTGCTTAAGTGTATTAGCTACTGCCAAAAAATCAGCTCCAATAGACATTAGATGGGCTTTCACTATAAGTTAGGTTTGTTTGTTGTTTTAAATTGATTCTTTGCGTCTTTGAATCGTTTTTTTTTTAAATTGATTCTTTGCTTATTTCAATCGCGATTCTTTGCTTCTTTAATCGATTCATTGTTGTTTGAATTTATTCATTGTTGTTTAACTCAATTCAAACTCCAACATAAATTCACTATTGATATTTATTTGGTCCGTTATCAATACTTACACAACACAACATTTGTTATTTCAATAGATTGTTTGTTATTTTAAATCTATTCTTTACTTCTTTAATTAATTCATTATTGTTTGAATCGATTCTTTCTTGTTTAAATTAATTCAAACTCCAACATAAATTCACTGTTGATATCCATTTGGTCCCTTATCAATACTTGCACAACACAAGATTTGTCCCTTATCAATATTGACTTACACCGATGTAAGTACGTTCTTTTTCCCTCAAACCTTCTGTTGAACGTGTCAAGCAAAGGGAGGTTCCCTCAATATTTTGTTAAAGGAAAATGCATAAATAAACTGCATAAAGTATGAGGAATCAATTAAATGATCTGCTATACTATAGAACTAACTAAGAAGAACTCATACTTAGAATAGCTCTAGAAAGAGTTAAGAATTGGAAATATATATGGTAGGAAATATATACGAAGAGACAAAACAAATGAAAGAAAAAGCATAAAACATTGGTAGAAATTATATTTCATTCATTAACTAAGGCCAAACTATTAACAAAAAGAAGGGCAAACTATTGCGAAATTTGCCTACAATTCAGTACAATTGAACTCATCTGAATTGTAGGCAAATTTACAAAAAAAAAAAATTCAATACAAATTTACAAAAAAAATAATCTGCCTAAATTAAGAAATCAGTAGCAGTAATAGGCAAATTTACACAATAAGCTTAAAAAGTTAACAAAATAAACTTTCGATTCACAATGTCATTGATGGGTCTGAGACAAATGACTTTTGAGTAGAAGGCATCCATCTAATAGTGGTTGGTTTCCTCTTAAATGGAAGCTTTTCTTTTGGGGCAGCAACTTTTTGATAAGTTGAGGCAACCACTTGGTTATGAACACCAACTTTAGAAAAATCCAAACCTGCAATTCAATTTGATACAAATAATTATCATATTTGAATCAACATTTAAAAAATGTTTTGAATCATATTTGAATAATTTAATGACATACATAGTTTTGAATAATTCAATACAAACTAATTTATCAAATAGGAACTGATTTGTCTCTTTCCTAAGGCTATTAGTATGCATATGGCAGGCAATAACTTTAGAAAAATCCAAACCTGTAATTCAATTTGATACAAACAACAATCATATTTGAATCAACATTTAAATTTTTTTTTGAATCATATTTGAATAATTCAATGGCATACACAATTTTGAATAATTCAATAAAAACTTATTTGTCAAATAAGAATTGATTTAACCCTAAACCTAAGGCTATCTATATGCACATGGCAGACTATAACTTTAAAAAAATCCAAACCTGCCATACACTTTAATAACTAAAGAAATCAAAATTTGACATGCACTTTAATACAAACAATAAACATACACAGTGTATAAGCCCCATGCACTTGCAACATTTTTTAACAAAGAAATCTAAAAAATCCTAAAACCTAATTCTCATAAATCCAAAAAATCATAAACCAAATACAGAAATTTACCTGTTACAGTGGATGCAACAATACCGACTGCTTTTTTTCTATTAACCATTGTGGCCTTAAACCCTAACTACTAATATCTTTTATTGTCTTGTTTTCTCCCGAAACCCAAATATCAATCCTTCAGCCTTCAATCGTTCAATCTTACCCTTACCCTAGAAGTTTCAATCCTTCAATCATCCAACCTTAAACCCTAAAATGTTAATCTCAATCAATTTTCTTTTCTTCTTCTTAATCCCAATCAGTTTGTCTTTTTTACCCTAAATTGACCCATCTTTTTTTTTTCTTTTCCCTAAATCCGTCCAAATATTAGACCCTTTGACTCCTCGCCCAACGTGGCAAGTTAACTGGTCACGTCACATGTTCTGTTAGGCCTATAACGGAAAATGTTAAAAGGTGACTGATTTGTCATTTTTCGATAATGTTATGATTAATTTGTTATTTTTTAAAAGTTAAGTGAATATTGATGTAATTTAATAAGTGTATTTTTTTAAAAAAATTAAATCACTTTATTGTTTAAAAAGCTTTAGTTTGAAATTTGAATAGAAAAAAGAAACCAAATTTGAAAAGGCAGCTTGAAATCGAAAAGCTAACTGGTAGGTTGATGATATCACCCAACACATCAGCTGAAAAGTAAATTAACTTTTTTTTTCCTTTCATTAGAAGAGAAAAAGAAAGAGGGTGGGCCACATGGGGAGTGTGGAGACAAGGGAAAGTAGGCAAACCATGTTATGTCTTTGCTAGCAATGGGTTCTTTCAAATAAAAAGAGCTGGCATCTGCCCCCATCCATGTGGGAATACCTTATGGGGATTCCGTCCTTTTATGAGATAGCTACGTTAAATTTAATAAAATTGGATAAATAAGTAAAACTCTCTAAATATTAATTTTATTCAACCAATTTTTAAATATTTATTTAAAAAGTGGATTAAATTTTGACTCGTGCCAATGTAAAAGGATGTGAGTTTAATTATGTTAAAATATATTAACCTTTTATTTATAAGTTTTAGAAAGAGATTATAAATAATTATAGATATTATATTAAACAAAACAGATATAAATATGTTTATTTAAAAAGAAGGGAAATTTGTTAGCATTGGAGGGATATGTTGCGAATTGGGCGCCGCTAACTCTATTTTCCTAAAGAAAACAACATCGGCTTTTCCAAAAGTAAACAGCAAATTGACAGCTTATTTATTGTTTCCAAAATACTTTGTTTAGCCATGGAATGGCCTACACAACTGCCCCCAATTTTGCTTATTTTAACTTCCTTTAAATTTATATACCAATTATTAAATCTTTTATTATTCATTAAATTTGGTTTGGATCCTGCCCCTTTTCCTCTCCTCATTTTTTCACTTAAAATTTAGCAAAAATATATTTTCTCTTCATAAATTTATAATTTGATTTTTTTCTTTTATTTTCAACTCCAATATAAAATTTTGAAATTCCTCCCTGTACTTGCTCCTAACTCCTAACATTTTAACTTACGAGAATAGGAGTGTTGAATTAAATATCAGTTAAATTGAATGAAAAAATTAAATTAATTAAGTTGATGAATTTTTTTTTAAAATTTTAATGAATCGAATTGAATAAATATATTTAATTATATTTAAGCATGGAAAATCGAATCCTATAAAATTTCATATTACTTGAAACTATACTTAATAAGTCACAAATAATCAATAGCACAATAAGCATATTGAAAATCATTTAATAAAAAATTTAAGAATATACTTAAAAAGTTATACTGTAATTATGACAACTTTTTAATTATCTATCATAACTACATAACTCTACTTTTAATCATCATTAGGTGATTTATCAAAGGCAATAAAAACACTTGATTTTTGGAGTCAAAAATGTGGTAAAAAAATATTTTTTACAAAAGTTTGAAATTTAAATGCTTTTAGCTTTTGTGTTTGGAAACGAAAATTTATAAAATATCCTTATTTATATTAATTATTTAAAAATATATAAAAAATAGATTAATTTATATTTTATGTATCATTATATCAAATCATTTAATTATTTCATATATCATTATATTAGGTTATTTAAATACCATTTTCATTATATTAAATCATTTAAATATAAGCTTTTAAAACGTTTTATGTATCATTAATTTTACAAATAATTTATATTAATTAATTAACAAATATTTAAAATTTATACTTCTTGTACTATTATATTAAATTATTTAAATATCATATTACTTAATTAATTTTTAACTTTTTACTAATATGTCCAAAAATGACATTTTAACTCTCAACTACAATTTTTAGCATCAATTAAGAACACTAAAACTTAACAAACTACACTTTTCACAAAAATTTTGATCCGACCAAATTTGTCAAAATTTTGAAAAAAGATTTATTTTATATAAAAATAAATTAATCTCTTTCCACCGTCCTTAATTTTTTCATTTTCTTCTAACACTCGTCACTGATCTTTCAAATTTCTTTTATTCTCTCTTTTCCTCTAGAATTTTTACAAGATATGTGTTCAATCTTTCAATACTTTCATGTTGGTCTCTCTAATTTAGTAACAAGTTTTCTTTTCTTTTCATACCTTATTAATTAATATCTAAAAAATTAGGATTGTGGGTTTTTTTATTTATAATGGATTAAGAGTTTTATGCAAAATTTAGTTCTTTATTTATTGAATGATTTTGGAATATTGGTTTTGTATGAGATTACTAGAATCGTGATTAAGTAATAAATTTTAAAGGTTGATTAATACAAATCATTGAATAAATAAGGATTGATTGTATTTATAATCTTGAATTTCTTTAATATTGATTAGAAATTTAGCGTTATCTAAAAATTGTTGTTTCTAATGGGATTATTGTGAATTTTGTGTTTGAAAAATTGATATATTGCATTTTCAAGACATAAAAATGTACTTAAGCGATTTTTATTTTTGTGAAAAAAAAATTACTAGTTGTATATAGACCTGTTCATGGGTCAAGCTATCCACCTAGGCTCGAATGCCTGCCCGAAATTTGGGAAGATTTGGGCAAAAATATTAGGCCCAGAAAATAGGTATAGGCAAAAATATTAGGCCAATTTAAAATATGGGTCGAGCTCGGACTTGAACATTTAAGGCCCGAGCTCGATCCGTTTTTTATGTTTATTGTAACACCCCTAACCCCGAACCATCGTCGGAACAGGGTTACGAGGCATTACCGGACATATCAGACAATTTACAAATATAAATTTTGTTTAATATAAATTTCGGCAGCATTTCTGCTTATTATTATATAAAACCCCCTGTAAATTAAACCATATTCATTTCAATCATAACCAGTTCAACCAATTCATTCCATATATTTATTTTCTATTCTAAATACCTTCTAATCAAACTCAATTAATATAATATCAACTTAAATTTATCAAAATATTAGTTAGATTAAAATAAATATACTTCATTCATTATAATTCTTAAACTTGTAATACTAACATCTTTAACCATTTACATTCAAAACATAATAACCTTTATACACAACCTACGTACATGCCACATTATGAAAAGGGAATATACATCACCAAAAGTTTGCTGAAGTCGGGTCTGGCTTCGGATGCTGGTTCAGTATTTGACTTCTACAACCTGCGCACGGAAACAACCGTACGCTGAGTATACATATACTCAGTGGTATTACCATAATTCAAATTATAAACATAATAATCATATCATTAATTCATATAACTTTAATTTAACTAAACCAATTCAAACATAACTTTCATATAAGTTTGTCCTTCTCAATATATTCATACAATTCAATTTTAGCTATTCAACAATTGAAATAATACACAATCATGTTGAGCCACTATCCATTTCTTGAACCAATGGTTCATACTTTCTATTCTCATACTCATATTCCAATCACATTTTTCAGTTCATGTTCTATTTTCGCATTTCTTCCAATGGCTCAACCATTTCATTTTATTCAATTTAACCTTTTCTTTATTTACCCCTATTAACAGACTCGGACTTTAACGGATACACGGATTCCAACCCAAACACACCAGTACGGCACATTGTGCCTAAAACGGTACATAGTACCTGATCAGTATACGACACATAAGTGCCTGAAACGACACACGAGGTGCCTGATACGACACATGAGGTGCCTAAAATACGACACATAAAGTGCCTGATTTACGACACATAAAGTGCCTGATCGGCAAAGCCGATAAAACCCGTACTCTTCCAAATCCTATGGCATGCCAATTATATCCGACTCAGCCCGACTAGTTAATAGGGTATTTCAGTTCTCAATTTCATTTTCATTTCCATAACAAATTCAATTTCAATATCAATTACACTTTTCCATTTCAATCCAGATACAATTCAATTTCAATACATAGTCATCATTCAACTCAATTTCCATTCAATTCAATAAAAACACTTACCTTATAATTTACTTACCATATTCATAAATTAATCTAACATTTAACGAATAAATAAATAGTTTGAATTATAGTAATACAAACCCGAATTTGCTTGGTTATTCCTCAGTAACCTTCTCCTTTCCTTTGTGGGTTGATGCCTCGAGTTCCTTTTTAGCTATGAAAATAATAATAATTTACATTATTAATTACAACATTAAATTAAAATAAATAATTGAATTTTATTCAATTTCTACTCTTCCTCTTCATTCCACATCCTTTATACAAAATTCTATTATTTACTTATAAGTTCTTTCAAAGCTGTCTACCTGAGTCAGTGTCACTAAATTATCTATACCTTGAGTTACAGAATTCCGAATTAAGATCCGTAAATTTTATATGAAACTAGACTTACATATATTCTTGCCATAAAATTTTCAGAATTTTTGATTTAGCCAATAAGTACAGTTTATTCTTTGAAATCACCCCTATTCTGTTGTCTGATAGTTCCGATCACTCTTTGCTAAAATTTAATTATCTTTTTGTACAGAATTCAAATGATGTTATGGTTTAGACTCATTAAGGAATCTAACCATATAAATTATGTTCCCAAATTATTTTTATACAAATTTTAATGATTTTTCCAAGTCAGAACAGAGGATCTCGAAATCATCCTGAACTAGTTTCACTAAAATTTAAATATCTCATAATACAGAACTTATTTGCTTTCTCTTTTTATTTCATATGAAAATAGACTCAATAAGCTTTAATTTCATATCTCACTAAACTTCTAATTCCACTTCTACGATTTTTGGTGAATTTTCAAAGTTGCTCTACTGCTGCTGTCCCCAAACTGTTTTCTTATAACTTATTTTGCAATTAACTCCTAATTAAGTTTACTTATTTCTTAACTTAATTCATGCTTTGATTCTACTTAAATTCCTTCCATATTCAACTTGATTATATAATTTTCATAATAAAACCCTAATTCATAATTTCTTCCAAATTAATCCCTATAGTAGAAAACTTATAGCTTACTTTACAATTTAATCCTTTTACTAATTCTAACTTAAATTTCATTCAATTTAGTCTCTAATTCATCTTTTTCTTCAACATCAATTATACTTGAAAACCAATAAACTCTCAAAATATCAACTTAGTTTCATCAAAATCTTGCTTTAAAACTTCTAAAACATCAAAATTAAGAGAATAGAACTTGATTGACTTACCTAATTAAACTCCAAGCTTTAAAACCTCAATTTTCCCTTTTCTTTTTCTTTCTTTCTTTCCTTTCCCCTGTTTCGAAAACTTCTCTGTTCTTTTCTGTTCTTCTTTGTTTCTTTTTATTATTTCATTTACTTTATTTTATAATATAATATTATATTAATATAGTTATCTAATATTAATAATAATATATTTTAATACATAAAAATCTCAGATTTTTATGCATGTATGCCGCCTCAACTTATGCTAAATGGCATATTTGCCATTTTGATCCTTTTTATTTTCTTTTAATCTACAATTAGACTTTTACTCCTTATTCAATTTGATCCTTTTTCCTAATTACTTTAAATTAAGCTAAATTCACTAAATAAAAATCTAATTAAACACACTATTAGACTCATAATTACTCCTAATAATTATTTACTAACTCGGTTTACTAAGACGGAGGCCCGATAACACATTTTTTTTTCTAGTGCCCACGGATTTTGGGTCGTTACATTTATAATACTTTATATTATGTTATTTTTATATATTATGTAATTTATAACATATTAAAAGAATAAAGTTATACTAAATATATAATATTACTCTAATGTAAACATTAAAATAATGTTAAGATGACTATATAAAAAATTTCAATAAATAGAAAAATATATAAATTTATTAAATATTAAATTAAAATAATATAATTATTTTTTAAAAAATAATATGGGTAGACCTTAAATGGGCTTGTATTAATCTTTTGCAAATACGGGCGGGCTTAGGCAAAATTTTAGGCCATATTTTGGGTCAATTCGGGCCCAGGCAAGCATAATGTATATTAATGTCATAGTTAGGCTCGGCCTGAACTCGACTTAGACCGGCCTAACCCATGAAAATCTCTAGTTGTATTTAACAATAATGAAAAAAATATTTTAATAGAAAGTATACTAATGAAGTAGAGAAATAACAGCAAGAAAAAAATATTATGCATTAATTTATATGATCACAATCCAAAACGTAATTAAGCTGTCAAAAGTGCTTCCAGGAGATAAGCTAAAAATTTGAACTTCTTCATTTAGGGAAAACGCTTTTGAAAAATTAAAAATTTCATTCAAAAATTACTTGTTTAGCATTCATTCTGCTTTAAAAATATTTTTCATGTCAAAAATACTTCTAAAAGCACTATTAAACACAGATTTAATTTTTGGCCGGGGGGTTGTTTCATTCAAGAAAGAAGTTATTACAACTACACAGTATGTTGTATTTTTATTAGTTTAGTTCATGTTGTTGGTTTTGCACCGATGCCGATAAAAGATGAGAACGATAGAGGAGTTGAGTAGTAATGTTTCTAGAAAGTCGTCTCTTTCACGAAAAACTAAGAAACCCGGAAAAATTTAATTATGCCATAATCAGTTCAAGAGCGTTCACCTCTTGAAGATCTAAACGATGGGGATGTACGTGAGCTCGAGGAGAATAAAGTATCCTGGGCATACGGACATTCGATAGCTCGGATTTTTTGGTTTCAAAACTCTGCTTGGATTTTCATGGACTTTTGGTTGTTTTTGGGGAAATTAGAACCAAGAAAGAGAAAGGGGCAGAACCAGGGGCGAAGCCAAGGGGCTGGCATGGGCCCCGGCCCCCCTAAAAGGTAAAATTGCTATTGAGGCCTTTGAAATTTTTTTAAAATTTTAAATTAGTAAAAGTAAAATTGCACTTTGGCCCCCTAAAATTATAAAAATTCTATTTAGTCCTTTACAAATTAAAAAGATA
Source organism: Gossypium australe (assembly GCA_005393395.2). NCBI lineage: Eukaryota > Viridiplantae > Streptophyta > Magnoliopsida > Malvales > Malvaceae > Gossypium > Gossypium australe. Next base: position 125,348,291 of record CM016619.1, read on the forward strand.
TAAACTATAAAAAATTAAAATTTCATCCGCCCCCCTAAAAAATTATCCTGGCTTCGCCCCTGGGCAGAACGAGCTTCATTTTAGAGTAAGAAGCAAGGCCACCAGATGGCGTAGAGGCAACATCAATAGGAGCAACAATGACAGAAGCAAGGAGGAGAGCAAGAGAGAAAAAGAGAAAAAAGAAAAAAAAAGAAATAAATGTGTTAATATGTTTAATTAAATTAAAAGGGCAAAATTCTCCAAAGTCCATGTCACTTGTCTGTTATCTCTTTCCTCGGGCCAACATTGTCATGTGTCAATAGACGGAAAAAAAAAGATAAATACTAAAATCAACAAATTAAAAGTATAAGTATTTATTTTATCCTGAAAGAAAATAAATTATCTAAATTTAAATTAAACGAAAACTTAAGCAACATCAATCTTCCCACCACACTAAATCACTAAATTTTTTAGACATCCACCAATAAGTAGTTGAATTTCTTCTCTAGACATTTGAATCAAGTTTGAGTTATTGAGTCGACATTGTTGAGAGGACTTTATCCGAATACCATCCGATTCAAACATGATCAAATTCAATTTGTAAAATGGATGAGTAATTGAATATTAAGATTTAATGTTAAGTTTAGATGTGATTTCAACTCAAATAATTACTCAGGATGTTAGGGTATATATAAATTTGCAAAACAATTATCTAGTTTATAATGACATCCCAAGATATAGTTGTGTTCATAGAATGAAATTAATTTTATTTATTTTTACTTGAGATTGCTCTTAAAATAAGCTCCTTCTAAATAGACATTTAAGTCGACTTGTCGGGATCGTGGAAGCCGACAATACCAGTCGATGTCGGCGAGGACCAACATATCAAATCAATATTGAAAGTAAAAATTTATCCGCTATAACGTAATTTCACACTTCCTCATGGAGATGGGAAAAGGGCGAGGAACAACAAATTATTTTTCTCATAAATCCAATTTTATTTAAAAATTTGATTTCGATCTTGAAATCCCTCTTAATTTATTTCGAAATTTTAAATAATATTTTATATTTTTGTACACAAATATTTTATAAAAATTAAACTAAATATATTATAAAATTAAAAGATCAAAATGAAATATATTATGAAATTCTTATTACATTAAGAAACATAAATTTTTATAATTAAAAACACAAAAAAATAATTGTAAAATTAAAAGAATGAGTTTCAAATATATTGGAGCAAGGCAGATTAGATGACTTGAAAATTTTAATAAAAATGGATCCATCTTGTATGAAAATCCATTTTCAAAAAAACATAAAAAAAACTCGGACCAAATTATATATAATTTGTTGCAATGCAATTCATCATTTATTATGTTTCACCTTCTGATTAATTAAAGGTAAATTATATCAATAATTATTCAACTTTCAATTCAGACACCTTGATTATTGGAAGAAACTTTATTTTCCTCTTTCTAAGATTTGTTAACAATCGTATTGGGTTTTTGGATGAAAGGATTGTTCCAAAGAAAAAAAAATATAACAGAAAGAGATGAACAAATAAGTTGAAAAGAATTTTAATTTTTGGTAACTGTCACTCAGCATTGATTTCTTTTATTATTCTTCTTCTTCTGCCCAATTAGGGTTTTTATTGGGGCTGTTTAAATGACAACATAGAGCCCAACGTGGTCGGTTAAATGCCACATCAATTTACCGTTACCTCTGTACTAGAAAATGGTTAGTAGGATTGATTTGTTATTTTTTAAAAGTTGAGCGACTGATTTGTCATTAAGATCAAAGTTGAGTGACTGTTGATGTAATTTGCCCTTAAATTAAATACTCTTAGTCTAAATATTAAAATAAAAACTCTTGTTTTTTCCCTTAAAAATTTTGCATTTTTCTTTGCAATTTTTTAATAGGTTAGCATTTGATATATTGACAGTGTCTTTTTTTTTAATTTCACAATCAACTTAAAAAATTGGTAACATTTAGAAATTTTGATAATATTTATTTTTTTAAATATTTTATCATACCTTTATAGAATACTTGTCAACCCTTTGACTCTACTCGTAGTGTTTAAAAACTCTATTAATAATGTACGAAATAAGTTCTCTTTTTTAATTTGATATTTTATACATTTTATCAGTGAATATCTTAAGATCGTGATTTAAAAATATTCATATTACTATTATTTATAATAAAAATAAGCTTTGAGTATCATTTGTATAAAAAACGTGTGAGTAAAATAATTTTGAGTTTTAAGTTAATTTGTTATGTTAATTATTCAACGATTATAATTATTGATTGTAATGTTAATTATTAATATAATTGTAGAGAAAATTATGGACTACAATATTTAGCTTTTTAGGGTAATTTGCATAGCCAATTTTTTTGATAAACAATTGTCACACTTAATCAAGTAATAATATTTTATATGAAATATATAATACCAATAGTAATCTACCTAATACATGAGCTGTTGTCAGCAAAACTGCTATAATAATATTAAATCTCATTTAATATAATGATTTTGAAAATCTTAAAATACCTAATTGTTAATTTAATGAATTTGAAAATCCAAAAAAAAACTTAAATAGAATATGCCGTCGTTTTAAAGAGAGCGAAAGGCGAAGATTCGGATAATTTGGATCCTAAATGCAGCATCTTCTTTTTCTTTTTCTTTTTTTTTTTAAAAATTCAAAAAAGCAAAAAAGAAAGAATGGGGGCACGTGACAGCTAGCATGTGGGTCCAAATAATCCTCTATGGCTCTATGCCTCTATCTAATCAGCCAATCCTGATTTTATTTTATTTTGTTTATTTATTTATTTTCAGTTTTCGTTTAATTTTGTGAATAACGAAACCCATCTAACGGTCTCTCCCTCTTCTGTTTTTTTTTTTTAAATATTGTTTTATACAATGCGATTTTCGTTACTATTTTTTCATCATTAAAAAGCAAAAAAGAAAGAGGATTTATGAATGTGGTGGTTCAATCATCTTTCTTTTTTCTTTTGATTGTATTCGTAGTTATAAAAAAAAAAAAAAGATTTACGCGCTCTCTTACTCTTACCGTCTGCTTTCTCTGTCTCTCTCTCTCTTATTTCCTTTCTCCCGGGGTTCCTCCGACGCTCGACGGAGGGAGAGAAAGAAAGAGCCCACAACTTTCAAAAGTCGAATTTCTAGGGCTTTTTTAAATTTTCTTTTTTTCTTGTGTGGTCGATTTTCAGTTTAGCTAGTTAGATAGGTTGGATTGAGAGGGAGGGAAGAGCAGAAGAAAATAAATAGAATAGAAATGTCAGCGGCATTGGACCCTGTCGATTGGCTTCTCTTCTCTCTCAGTAGAGCTTTCCGTAGTCCTCTTGCTGTTTTTGTTCAGATCCAGGTTTGTTCTTCTTTTCTCTTTCGAAACCATTTTCTTCCTTTGATTCCGCGTTATACGAAGTCTGATTTTTGTATATTTTTCCCCTTTGATTCCGCTCTAGCGTTTAGCATGTTGATTTTTTTCCCTTTCTTTAATCTGAGCTTCAAAAAAAATTAAACCTTATTTTACGTCCTTCCTCGGACATTAATTGGATGTTTGGTTAGTTTCTCAGCTTTGTATCTTTTCTACAATTAGCTTATTTATTTTAATCTAATTTTTAAGATTTAGAGTCTTCACCTTAAAAAGATTATGATTTCCTTTTACAATGAAGGCGCTGGCTTTTCATTACTATTGGATCTCGGTAGTTATGTCTAGAACTGAAAGCTAAATCTCTTTGATTTTTACTCTCTCTCTCTCTTTTTTTTTATTTACCAGAAAAGAAAAGAGAGAAAAGAATACTGTTTGTGACATAATTGAAATGAAATGTTTGGAATTTGGTCAGAGTGGTGGCTGTTATGAAAATAGTTGGCAATGTATCTTGTAATGATTGCAAATTTTTTAATTTAAATACCTTGATTCTGCACCGATTATGTAATTTGTATTATTGAGACAGTAAAGGGTTTTATTAAGCTCTGAATTGAGCTTTGTTTATTATAGGCTTATAGCATTAGAATCAAATGGAGTAGGAAGCTCCTTTTCCTAAATATGTTTTCTCTATATCACGGGACTTCTGTTTTAGTTTACTGATTTGTTTGTGTTGTTTGAGGGGAGGATGACATGTCAGTTAATGTAACATGGGTCGTCTCATTGGATGGCAAAGGAAATGAGCTTTTAACCAATAGTTTATAAAAAAGAAGAGCTATTGAAACATCCTTATTTTTATTAATTACCAATTACAACTTTTGAAGGAACTACAATGTTTGACAAATTCATGTTATCTATTCTGCTAGCTGATGTTCTTCTACTTCTAACTAGTGCCTTTCTTTTAACTTCACAATCATTCCGATTATCTACTTTATGAATACAGTACTTTTAACTTAGTTTGTTATGTATCAGTTGCCTTTCTTTATCTGCCTGTTTAAACTTCAAAAAGGTTACCAATCCGAATGCTTTGTATATGATGTAGGGATGTGTAATATGCTTGACTCTTGCTATTGGGTGGGCTTTTGCTGCTTATGTCAGGTACATGGTTTCAAGAGAATTTAAAAAAGCAGGCTGCTTGCTGCCATAACCATTCTATGTTGTCTTATGACCTAGAAACTTGCCTATTTCATTTATATATACCTGCATTCTTTGCCCTTTACAGGAACAGAGAGATCAATAGAATGAAGGATGCCATGAAATGTGGCAATAGCTTTGCTTTTTTGTGCCATGATATTAATGAACTTGAGCACACTAATCAGGTCAATCTACCAAGAGTTACAGTTGTGATGCCTTTAAAAGGTTTTGGAGAACATAATCTGCACAACTGGAAGAGTCAGGTGAGTATTTTATGGTCTAGCTAACACTAAGCTTTAGGTGTCCTTTTAGTGCATTCTAAAGAAGCGCGCATTTACCTATTCCTTGTGCACATTTTGTTCATCAGAAAATGGAAAACTGAACTAAATTTCTCTCCTTTATATTTTTTTTCATATTGCTCTGAGAATTTTCATGTTTGCAATAGGCAATTTTCTGAAGTATTTGTTTAATGTCAATGGAGGCAGATCACATCTCTCTATGGTGGTCCTCTAGAATTTCTTTTTGTGGTGGAAAGTACTGAAGATCCCGCTTACCATGCTGTATCTCGGTTAATAAGGGATTTTAAGGTATACTAAAATTTGCTTTCTGATTATATTGACAAAAAAGTCAAATAGCTTTTTTTAATTAATCTATATCCTTTATTCCCCTTTCACTGAAAACCCTGGGTACTCAATGCTTGCCCCTTGTTTCATGCAAGTGTTAGAGGGCATCATTTGAGTGTCTTCTCTGTGGCTTTACTTCTTGCCTCCCTGATTTCATTGCATGTTTTTCTGCGCAGGATGATGTTGATGCTAAAATCATTGTGGCTGGTTTGTCAACAACCTGTAGTCAGAAAATACATAACCAGCTGGTACTTAATAACTTTACCAAATTGTTAAACAGATTTTGCAAATGATCTCGCCTTTTATTCTTGTATTATTATTATGTTTAAACTATAAAATTGTCAGTCTCACTTGTACTCAGTGAAGAATTATGTTAATCCACAATTATTTAAAGTCGGTCCTTGTATGTTGTTAACATCTCTTTGCTAGAAGTGTATTCAACATACTATGTCATTTGGTATTTCTTTTGAAGGTTGGGGTGGAAAGAATGCATAAAGCTACCAAGTATGTATTATTTTTGGATGATGATGTTAGGCTTCACCCTGGATCAATTGGAGCCCTCACTGCTGAGATGGAAAAGAATCCTGAGGTATGTTGCACACAGCAATATACATAAATCAATATAATTAACTTTTTTTCTGAACTGTTGATTTCTTTTGTGGTATTCATGTTATTGGCAATGGCTTGCAGATATTTATTCAAACTGGATACCCTCTTGATTTACCGTCTGGAAGTTTAGGGAGTTACTGCATCTATGAATACCATATGGTATGATGCCATCTACGACTTATTTTCTCTTCCCAAGATTTTGTATATACCTGACCATATATTATTTTCGGATAACTTGAATTGTATTTATACAAGAGAGCAGTGAAAAACCAGCTATCAAAACAACATTACAACAAGAAATAAAACAGTTAGTGACTAACACCTAAGTCAACCGTCCAATTATTTCATAAAATATGGATTTAATTGGGGGAGTCAGGCACTAATAACTTTTTTGTATATGGTGTACTGTTTTGTTGTTGTCCTAATGTCAAAATCTATCAGCAACACCTATAGATAAGTTGCACCTTTGATTGCTAGCTGAGCAACCCTGCTTTCCTCCCTAAAGATTAAACACACACATTAATTCACGTACTCCTACTCATCAAATATTTCTTTTCTACAGCCTTGCTCTATGGGATTTGCCACTGGTGGGAAAACATTTTTTCTTTGGGGAGGGTGTATGATGGTAAGTAGCCCCCCCTATTGTTCTCAGTGCATCCTGTGCAAAATTGAAAAATTACTTCTAATTCTTCTAGATTGTTTTTCAGATGCACGCTGACGATTTTAGACGTGACAATTATGGTGTGGTCTCAGGACTTCGAGATGGTGGATACTCTGATGATATGACACTAGCTGCTATAGCGGGTAATATAGTCTCTGTTAGCTGTTTTAGTATACTAATATATCTGTTGATATTAGAATTAAAGCTTTTTATACTCGTAGACTTGCAGCCTTTAACTGCTCATGATTGTCTCTTCTCAGGAGCCCACAAGAGGCTTATTACGTCCCCTCCTGTAGCTGTTTTTCCTCATCCTCTTGCAAGTGATCTCAGTTTCTCTAGGTTTGTGAATTTTACCTGTTAAGCTGATCTATTATATGCAAATCCTTCTTGACTTGGACTTGTGGTCCAGGTACTGGAATTACTTGAGGAAGCAAACATTTGTTTTGGAATCATACATAAGCAGGGTTAATTGGCTAATGAATAGAGGACTGTTTTCATTCCATTGTTATCTTTCATGGGGATTTGTAGCACCATACTTTATGGCTGCAGTTCATATTGCAGCAGCATTACAAATCTATATCAAGGGTTATTCATATGAGGAAACAACCTGTACTACAAGTGGTGAGCACACTATTTTTCCTTTTTAGCTAGGTTTGGTCGTAGTATTAATTAGTTCAGAAGAAGCCAATGTCTGGGATTGTAATCTGGTAGTATACCAGTCTATTTGTGACATTTTGAGTAACAAGAATTTGTTTCTTTGTCTTTGGCTGAGATGGAACTAAGTTATACTGATAATTTACAATCTCCTCTGGGCCCTCAACATAATGGGTTTTGGTAATTTAGACTTGTTTATCAGGGATGCATGCCTGTTTGCCTTCCACTACTAGAGATGCTAGCAGTAGCCCTTTTCACATAATAGAAATTTCTTTTTCGGTAGTAAATATTGGTTACAGAGAAGCATGCTATGGTATTAAAGTTTGAAATAGGTCCTGCAACTAAGCAAACTCTTTTTCCACAGGATTGTTACTAGCAAGTTGCTTAGCTATATGTACCCTCACGGAGCTACTTTCTATGTGGAACTTAACAAGGATTGAAGTTCAACTATGCAACATGTTATCCCCTGAGGCATCTAAGCTCTCACTTGATTATTACAACTGGAGCTTGGTAAGCACCTCTATCTCTTTAATATGGAGGATGGCAACGAATTTTATTGAACTTGTATCATTATGTTGTTCCCATGAAACTCGAGTGCGTATCTTTAGTATATACCTCTTCCTTCTCCCCAACTGTATATTATTCATAAGTTACACACACCTATGTGTTTAGAGTGATGACAAAAATTTCTGGCCTTTTTATCCGTTTCCGTTCCTGGTCTAAAATCCTGGAATGGTCTCTTTCACACTTAGTGAAATTGTGTACTCAAGGTTTCACTTAAAAGGAACATAAAAGTTTTATAGTTAAATCAACTGTGTTTTTTGTTTGATTAGGTCTGAATTTTGACTCGAAGCTTGGTTATATCGCTTTTCGAGTATGTAGATGAAATTGTTTTGTGATTGAGCAGATATTTGTCGCATTGCTGGTTGATAACTTTCTATACCCTATCTCTGCCTTCCGATCTCATTTCTCTCAATCAATCAATTGGTCGGGTATTCGATATCACTTGAAGAATGGAAAAATAAACAAGGTAAGTCAGTGGAGCATAGCACTTAAATTAAACCATTCATAATGACCTCGAGGTTTATTAATTTGTTGGAACCTTAGCAGTATTTGTGTAATGGTGCAGATTGAAAGGAACAAAGGTAGGGGACCAAAGTTCACAGACTTGGGAGGTAAGCATTTATATGGGAAAAAAGGAGCTCCTCCAAAAGCCTCATTCCTAAGCTCATTGGCGAGAAGTTTGTGTCAATGGCATCAACCCAAGAAATACGAGGTTTAGCAGAGAGAAGGAATGTTTATTTTTTGTGACCATTGTGGCTCTTCATTTTTGGATCCGAGTGGAAGCAGCAAGGTTTCTGAAGCACAGATTCTTTAGTTGATTGGTGGTGGGATTATTTGATGATTCCTTATTGGATTGGTTTTAGTGGTTTAGGAATTTTCGCCCTCATTTTTTAGTTGCCATTCAATCAGATTTATTAATTTTATCAACCCTCTTCATCCGGGGGCTGACTTTGTAACTTGTATCGATTTCGTACTGTAATTTTATTAAATGATTATATACAGTCGGTGTTCAAATGTGAGACACAAAGTTTAGTGTTTGTGATTTTACAGTTTTCCAATTCGCATCTGTATGTATCGACTGCCCGATTTGTGTTATATGTTTTGCAATTTTCATTACTCTTTTCTTGTTTTATCAAATTTCAACCAAAAGCAGGAAATGCTTTCAGATAAAGACTTGCTTTATATGTTTTCTTTTAATGTATAAGTCTCAGTTCGTTTTCGGGTCCAAAATGCAAGGTATAAATTGCCTTTCAAGCACTAGCAAGGAATAGTCCAACTGATGTTAATTGACGGCTTATGAATAGTTCTTTCAAATTAAATATTAAAAACAAAAAATCATATGTTAAGCTCTGATTCTTTCCTCCACCGAAAGTAACACATCAAACGAGTCTTATCTATATCCATCAGGAATTAGAATAAAGTTACAAACAAAGAATCAATCACAGCCAAACTTCCTGTGTCAGCCAAACCTTTTTTTTTATTGTTCCTTTCACATTCATATCGAAACTTGTTCCCTTGAAGAAAAACATAGCAAACTTAGGTGCAAAAATAATAGAAAAGATATGGGGTGTTTCAGGGGAAAGAGTTCCAAAGCTTCCCATGACCATCCCATGCAATCCTCCTCAACTCAACCTGTAGTTGCATACCCAGAAAACAAGAATCTGAAAGTAGAGCCTCTTTTGCAGATTCCAGGATGCAGGGTTTATCTGATGGAGGAAGGAGAAGCCTTGGAACTGGGCAAGGGTGAGTTCACACTTGTGCGGGTATTAGAAGAGGATGTTCCTCTTGCTACCATCATTAAAGTTGGGGAAGATGTTCAATGGCCTTTGACAAAAGATGAGCCGGTTGTGAAGCTTGATTCCTTTCACTACCTCTTTTCCTTGCCCATGAAAGATGGGAATCCTCTGAGTTATGGGGTGACCTTTTCGGGACAGTATGATAGCAGGCTCATGAGCTCCTTGGATTCGTTTTTGAAGGAGCATTCATGCTTTTCTGGTGCTACTTCAACTGGGGATAAACATGTGGATTGGAAGGAGTATGCTCCCAGGATCGAATCTTATAACAATGTTTTGGCAAAGGCCATCGCTGGAGGGACCGGTCAGATTGTGAAGGGAATCTTCAAATGCAGCAATGCTTATACTAGCCAGGTTTGCTTTCAACTTCAACTGGTATTCTACTTCTAGCCATTTATCAGTTAACCCTAAGAAAACATTCATTGCTAAAGCTAAAAAAGCCTTGTATAGAACATACCATGGTTAGTGAATCTAAAGAAAAGAAGGAATTAAAAAGCAGGTTCAGAAAGGAGGAGAAACCATTTTAATGCAAACTCCTACAGCAAGTAACAATGGTTACCAAAGCAGCAGGACCACAAGGAAGAGTAGTGGAGCTGTCAACAAAAGCCTAAAACGGTATCCCAAGACTTAATTATTTTTCCGGATATTATGTGAAGTTGAACTCTGAGCCTAAGGTACTGCATATGTCTGATTGTGTAGTGTGCGAAAGCTGTCCAAAATGACTGAAAAGATGAGCAAAGCAATGCTGGGCATGGTTGGTGCGGCTAGTGGAACAGTGATGGCACCTTTGGTTAGCTCCAAACCTGGGAAAGCTTTCTTATCCATGGTTCCAGGAGAAGTTCTTTTAGCTTCCCTTGATGCTGTTGGTGAGTAACAATGGCCACATATTCTTGATTTCTCTTCTCTGATATTTGTGACACCAAATATGAATTATCCATTTCGTGTATGTATGGCTATGGCAGACAAGGTTCTAGATGCAGCAGAGGTTGCTGAAAAGCAAGCTTTTTCTGCAACATCATCTGCAGCAACCAGAATGATGACTGATAGGTAATATATATATATATATATATATATATATATATATTCTATCTTGATTTGGTGTTAATGGTTTTGAGTAAGTGTTGCAGGTTTGGTGAAAGAGCTGGGGAGGCTACAGAAGATGTGCTAGCAACAGCAGGGCATTGTGCTGGTGCTGCTTGGAATATATTTAAGATAAGGAAGGCAATCACTCCCAGATCCACTGCCACATCAGGGGTATTGAACAATGCGGCCAAATATAGAAGCACCAAATCTTATTAGACTCTTGTATTCAACTGATTCATTCCATCATCTGCAAACAAGCAAACATGATTTAAAAGCCTCTTTCTCTATAAAAATATATGTCTGCAATTTTACTAAACCATGGATTTTTATATTGGAACTTACCCACTATTCTAAAGCATGATAAAAATCAAATGCAGTTTATTTTAATAGTAAGAGTAATAAGCAGTCCAAAGAGCCATATATCTGCGCAGCATGTAGTATAGTTATTATTATTTTTAGGCTGTGTTTTGACACTCTTTTTTCATGCGGCAGTTACGTTACTTCTTGGTTCAATCTAGTACTTAAATTTTTGGTGTTTAATTTGAGTTTTAAAATTGATTTGATGAAAGTTAATTACTAATATTATTAGGTTTGAATTTTTCATGTTGTTAATAGAATAAATTTAGTGGTAATTGTGAATTTGTTTAATTTATCAAATATAATTGGATCATGGATGTGATTTCTTAGGAGTGTTTGATGAACTTTAATTGCTAAAATTATTCACTAATTATAATTTCTTTTATTAAATCAACTCTAAAACTTGAATTAAATATTAAATAATTAACATTATTACATTCAAGTACTTAAAAAGAAAAAGGATGGGTGTGTTATTATTCCGTTTCCATCTAAGCATAAATAATGGGCCTAACTAGGGGTTACTTGGGGCTGGGCTTCCCTTCCCTTCATATTATCTTTTAGTTTAACTTTTTGGATGAAGAGTAAAAAAAGATTTATCAACTCTAAAAAACTTATAATTTAACTATTTTTATGAAATATTAATAAATATTAGGTGCAATAATAATACACATTATATTTTAAGAGAGAATTTGTATTAGAATTTTAGAAATGATATTACTATAAGAAACATTCACGAATCCTAAAAGGATCAATTTTTAAGGGCGTAAATCAGATATGAAGGTGCCATGGTCATTCCAAAAAAAAAAAAAAATGCCCTTTACATGACACATGTAAACTCTTCACTTTTTTTTTTCTTTTCTTAATCATTATAAGATAATGAGAAATAGAGGAGAAATAAATTAATTATAAGCATCTCTTATAGGTCCACTAATGATTAACTGTTGGCGAGTCTTTTTGTATGTGCTGTTGGGAAAGAGGAGGACTCAATGATTATTCATTCGCTGGAACTAGAAATAAAAATTTTGGTAGATAGGGATCTCATAAAAGCTTCTTTTGAGGAATGGGCTAGGTTAGACCATTTCTTAAGAACAATAGTTAAGGGAACCAATACTAATACTTGGATCTAGAGCTTACATGTCGACGCTCACGATTTCGATAGCCATACCAATGATTTGGAGATCTCTCCCAAAATATTTAGTGCCCATTTCGGCCAACTCTCCGTCATCTTTCTTTGGCTGAGCGACATATATTTTCACGAGGCTCGTTCTTCCAATTATGAAGCATGACTAAGTGGTCCTACTCTAGTTTAGATTCTTTTATTATGCTCACTTTTAGAATTTAATATTTATATTTTTAATTTGACATAATTTGGTTCTCTATTTTTACAAGCACATTAGTTAATCTAAATAGTTAATATCCTTATCTATTCTAGCTAAAATGTTAATATAAAATTTTCTTAAAAACACATTTTTAACAAAAAAAAAATGATAAGTGGGAAGGTTTTTTTTTTATATATATTTTTTCTCAGTATTTTAATTGAAATATTTAAAAGTGTCAACTGTTTGAATTAACTAATGATATTATAGAAGTAGATAAATAAAATAATATAAAATTAAAGGATGAGTGTTAAATCTTAAATTTAAATACAATGTGAGAGACCATAACTATAATCTATACCTAACATAATCATCTTTATTTTATTTTTATAAATTTAAATATTTTCAACAATCTAACTACAAAGTATTTTATTTTTCATTGTAATGATAGAAAAATAAAAATAAACCAAAAAAGCATATTTTCATTCTCAATTATTTTATTACTTATTTTATTGTTATATTTTTTATTTTTTATTTTTTACTTTTTGAGTAACAAAGTAGGGATAGAAATTTAAAATTTCACAATTGCAAAAACTAAAATCTTATTAATGAGTTAAATTTTAATTGCTTTTAATTAGCGAAAAAACAATTTCATTCATTATAATTATCTTAATAAATATACATTAAAATTTTGATAAGCATAAAATAAATAATTATAATAAAATTAAAATTATATAAAAAATTGAAACCTGTGGGCAAAACATTCTAATAGCTATAGATACATAATGACTATAACTATTATACAAGATATTTCTAATACTCTATATAGATTAAGACAAGTATTATACAAGTTTTAACCTTTTGTTGTTGACATTGACACATTAATGGAGAAACAAAATGAAGAAAGATGGAAAAAAAAGAAGCCCATAATTGTTTTCTCCTAATTTCATGGCCATAATTTGAGGTTATAGGCATGTAAATGAGAATGTGGAAAGTAGTTTAGTTAACCCTTTTTCAAATGGTCCTCACAATATGGATCAGTAAAGCCGCAAGCAATTAAGATCAATTCGCTTTATTGTCTCTTGCTTGGAAATAAGTAAAGTGAAGAATGAATGCAGTTGAAGTGAAACCTCAATAAGTGGCTTGTGTTAGTTTTTATTTAAGAAATTTAAATGCTTGTTAGTAAAATCAAACATTTAGTTAAAATTTTAAGTATCATGAAATTCGATTAAGATTGAATGTTTTTAAACTTATAGATAAAATTCCATTTTGATTAAATATATTTATTTAAGGTGATACGAATTAATTTTGAAATTAAAATTGTCCAATGGAAAGCACGTGATCAACCTTGTGATTTCCATAATTGGAAAGCACAAATGAAGATATAAAGTTGGAATCCAACATCAATCCAACAAATCTTGTACTTTATTTATGGTGCCCAATTAAAAAGCATGTCACTCCCTATCTTTTATATTTCTTCTTTCCCCTAATGGAAACATGCTTTTCATTTTTGTTTTCCCTAAAGTTATATACGCTATTACTCCCTGTATTTCTTAGAATTTGTGACTTAGTCCCTATCTTTACTTTTTCAATTTACAAATTCTCGTCAGTCATATGGTATATCACATGAGAACAACTTAATCAATATGCAAAATTGAGAGAAAATACTTCTGATTTTAATGATTGGATTGGGATTTCTAAATAAGATTTTGGAGGACTTAATTTTTAACATTTTAAGTACATGGGCTAAATTTCAAATTTCATCAAAGTATAAAGACTAATAATATATTTTTGTTGGAAATATACTACTGCAAAACAAAACCGTCAGCGCTGATAGATAACCAAATTGAGTGTAAATAAAATAACAATCATTGTGTTGCGAAAGAGCCTATGCCTTAGAAATAAATTCGCCCTGGTCGGTATAATCGTGTAATGGACTTTGCCTCCTAAGATTAACACAGTACTTCAATATTCATACACCAATTAAAGGAGGAGAAACACAATTGGCATTGCTCTTCTTGAAATTTAACCTAAATAAAATAGTTATGAGTGTGTAAATGGAGAGAGATATCAATCAATTGTCCATTGAAGCATTTCTTAAGCCCTAAGCTGAAGAAATCAGAATAGAAGCAAATGATGAAATTTTGTTGTTAGATTTACCATTTGAGGCAAATTGAAGAGAGGCAGGGAAGAGCGAGGATGATCAGTTGGTAGCCATCGCTTTCAAACTTTTTTCCCCCTTTATTTGGATTGAGCAATTATGACAGTTAATTAAAGGGTTTGAACAATTAATTAAGTACGTTGGCGTGGTATTAAAAGTAGTGTTTAAACTTAAATTAATTCGCGGTTAAGAATTAAAGTGAAGATATTTAGGTCCCATCCCTCTTTCTTATTGTCTTATTTTTATCTTTCTATACTTTAAAGTAACGCATATACAACAGAGAGTTTAATAATATTATCAATTGTTTCGTCAAAATGGCATTTGATACGGGACAAAACTTAAAGGTGTTTGAAAAGATTTTAAAAGGAAATTCTAACAATCACTCCTGTCATTAAAGCAAGAGATAGTCTCGTTTATAGTTAGTTTGATTCTCCAATTTGATTTCTTTTCGCCAAAAAAATGTGTATGACTAATAGGGTTAGAGTCAAGATATTTTGATTGTGGGTTAAACTTCAAAAAATTAAAATATTTAAAAAATTATATAAATTAATGTATAATATGATTAAATGTAAGAGTATTACAAAATTATTTAAATAGTAATTGAATAAATCTAAATCTTAAATAGAAAAATTTTCAAAATGCAAACTATTTTATTAGTAACAAATTAAACAAATTAAATCTTCTAATAGGGACAAATAAAATAATCTTTTTATGCATTATATCTTCTAATCAATATGGACAAATAAAATTATTTTTTTATGCATATCGTTTTTATCACAAAAAAAACTCATTTCATTATTCTCGCCGATAGTTACTGGATAAAATATAATTTCCTTCACAACAATAAAAGCTACATAAGTATTTTTTTGTGCCATGAGAATGCAATATGTAAAACACAATATGGACACAAAAAACAAAGATGCAGAAAACCACACAAACAATAATATTTTTTAAACAAAAATCTTAATTTTTAATCTGTATTTAAGAAATACAATATTATACAGACCATCAAGCCTAATATCTTTAAGGATTTGTTTAATGTTAACTAAAAAATATAAATCAATCAAGATATTAGTGATTTCATACAAATCAATATCCTAGCGTCGTTCCATCAATAAAAACATAATCTTGCATAAAAATCCTAATTTTATAACAAGCAAAGTCACAATTTTAATTTTCTAGAGATTAAAACTTGAAAAGGAAAGAAGAATAGTTACCAAATTAGAGAAACATATTAAAAGTATTGAAAGATTGATAATTTATCTTGTAAAAATTATGGCGAAAATGTGAGAGAATAAGAAATTTTTGAGAAAAAAATGATACATGTTGAAAGAAAATAAAAAAAAATTAAAGATTTTTAATTTTAATGGGTGTTTTTCAAATAACTTTGTAGGGTCAATAACTCAATTTACTACTTATATTATTTCTTTATAAACTATTTTTTTTCTTAATTTTTGTTGTTGAGTAATTAACAAGTGTTGAATCTAGTGGTAAGATATATTGCACAAATTTAAACCTTTGAGACAACATTGTTAGATGGGGCAGCGATAAACTCTGAACATAGACTGTAAAATGGACATGAATAATATCCCTAAAAAAATGTGTGACTGAGTTGATGCCCCTATCAACTTTCTCATCTCAGTTAAAAAATTACTAAATAACAAAATATATTATGAAGGTTTATTTGTCTTTTATATATTTATATAATTTTAAATATATATATATATATATATAATGAGATTTAAACTCAAGATATTTGAGTTTTTGGTAATTTAATTTTATCATTTGAACTAACACTTCATTTGTTTTCTATATAAAATTTTTCATAAATATATTTATTAAATAATTTTGTTTCACCTCATATCGTGGATGCATCATAATTTAATTATACATAAGTGTTTGATTGAGCTTACATGTTAATTGAATATTAGTTTAATTAAAAAATATAAATAAATCTAGTTTATATAATAAAAATAATATAATAATAAGATAACTTGGCCAATTTAATTTTCTAAAATAAAATTAAAAGTCACTTCTAAAACCATGATATGAACACTAAAACATTTTAAGATTTAACTTTCCTAGCACAATCATGTAATATCATTAAAAGTGTCTTTGGATAAACGGGGCGCTTATCTGCGATTAGTGTAAAAATAACGGTGATGGTGAGATTAGATATTGTAGCAAAACTGTAACGTGAGACAAAAAAAAAATTAAATGCACTACACTAGAGGTAAATGCTCATCCAAATTTTTTTATCAATAATTATTTTCTTTTTCTAGAAAATCAATGCTTAAATAATTTTTATGTTATTTTTTATTTTTTTACTTAGATAGTGGATATGTCATAGTACTAATATTGATAATATATAATATTATAATGCTATTATTAAATGCTTAATTGGGTTGATATCACAAGTTAATTAAAATATTTTTATATAAAATTTACAAAAAACAAAATTAAAACCTAAAAAATAAAATTATTTAAAAAATTTAAATTTACTACTTCAACCAAAATTTTATTCATAATCTAAACATGGAACGGGTTTCAATAGTTTTATAAAATTGTTTTCAATTCCAGTGCTACACTATTTTGTTTTTGGGTAAACTATTAAAATAGTCACTTTTGTTTGCCTCAGGTTATATTTTAGTCACTTATGTTTGAAATGTTACGTTTTAGTCACTTACGTTATCGTTTTGTTACGAAATGGTTACTCTGCCGTTAAGATCTGTTACCTCCCAAACGACAGTCTGATGTGATTATTAAAATGAGTTTTAAATGCCAACGTGGATGTCCAGTTGAGATGAGAAAAGTTATTTTTTTAAAAAAATAGAATGCAAAATTTTACCCTAAAATCCAATTTTTTCCAGTTTGAAAAGAAGCAACAGTTGGGTTTTTTTTGTTACCATCAGAGGAGAGGAGAAGAGAAGAGAAGAGAAGAGAAGAACAATGATAAACCGAAATAGTAACATATTTTAATCCTACATTTAGCATACTTTTGGATGATTTAAGCCTTGAATTGTGTAATTTGGTGCTCTTAATCCTTTATTTTCATGTTTTATACTCAGAAGAGCATTGGATGATGAAAAGAATGGAAAACGGGCCCAAAACGGAGTAAATGAGCCATATCACGAAATCCACACGGCCTGGGCCCAAGACCACACGGCCGTGCCTCACTCAACAGTCTCGAACACGGCTTGGCCACGATTTACACGGGCGTGTGCCATAGGCGTGTCCTTGTCGTGACAAAGAGAAATTTCACTCGGATTAGATACTTAGGGGCGAAGAAACACATTCCGAAGCCTATATAAACACCCTAAGTATAACCTAAAAAGGAGTGGAACCCAAGGCTTTAGTCAGGGGGCGTCCAGCTAGGCCAAAGAGGGCAGATTTGTGGGAATTTACGCGAAGATAGCCAGTTGATTCATCTCAAGAAGCCGGAATTATACTCAAGACGGAGGATCTCTCATTCAATTCCTTCAGGGGGTTTTAGGGATTTCTTATATTTTGTTTTATCTTTTCTTCTGAGATGTTTTCTTTTATTGTTATGAACTAAACCCTCAGATACCTGAGGGGGATGAAACCTAAGATGAATCTTGTTATCGTTTGCTGAACTATATAATAAATATTTGACTTGTTCTTAATTATGTGTTCTTAATTTTTGTGTTGATATTTCCGGGATATTAATTCAAGTGTGATGTGCTTAGGTGGAGGAGCAAAAGTCCCTGCCTAAGAGTAGATCTAGCATAATTAAGCAGAGTTGATCGCACGCCTAGAGAAAGGGTGACGAGATTTTGCCGGATTAGGGTGAAACCTAATATGGGAGTCCATAGATCAAGTTAATGCAATTCTAGGGGTTTTAATTAGAAAGAGATTTCAATTAATCAACATAGGGTTAGACGTTAGTCGCCTCGAGAGAGGGATTGATATACGTTAGGGAATCCTACGGATCAAGTCAAATGAATAAATCGTCTGGTTCAGAGTTAGGTAACAAGTGAAGTCTAGGTGGATTCTTCCTTGGGTATCGTCTTAGTCAATTGGTTTTTCTTAAAGTTATTTTCCCAATTCATTCTCTTTATCTTTGCATCTTTAGATAAGTTGATTAGTTAATTTTAGATTAGATAAACAATTCTTTTAATTCTTAGGTTAGATAATAAAAAGATAGTTAGTATTAGTACTTTTAGTTCCTTTGGGTTCGACAATCCGGTTTTGCCATAACTATACTATTGTTCGATAGGTGCGCTTGCCTCAAATCGCTGTCATAGTTAGTTTCCAGGTTCGATCATTCTTTTTATAAATTTTTAAGACTTTGACATCGCATAAAACAACGATCAAGTTTTTGGCGCCGTTGCCGGGGAACTAAAATATTAAGAAAGTTTAATTTTTATTACTTTAGCCATTCTTATTTTTTGCAATTTATTTTTTTTATTTTTAACTTTGCTAATTTTCTTTCTTTTGTTCCTTTCAGGCACCTCTAGTTTATGACTAGAAGGAACCTGACAGGACCCCTACTTTACGACAGTGATATTGAAGGTACCGTTCGCAGAAATCGCAGAGAAATAAGGCGAAGCTTAAACTACATAGAAGAAGAGCAAGAAGCCGAAATCAAAACCACCGAAGAGATGGCTGAGAATAATCCGCTACCTCCAGAGATGGCAGAAAATCATGCTCCTCGAACTATGTATGATTATGCTAAACCTAGTTTAACAGGAACTGAGTCAAGTATTGTTAGGCCTACTATTGCTGCAAATAATTTTGAACTGAAACCTAACACTATACAGATGATACAACAGTTTGTTCAGTTTGATGGTTTGCAGGATGAGGATCCTAACACACACTTAGCGAATTTCCTAGAATTTTGCGACACTTTCAAGATAAATGGCGTTACTAATGATGCCATCCGGCTTCGGTTATTTCCCTTTTCTTTGAGAAATAAAGCCAAACAGTGGTTGCATTCTCTTCCACGAGGGTCAATCACTACATGGGATCAAATGACCGAAAATTTTTTATTAAAATATTTTCCACCGGCCAAAACGACCAAGTTGAGGAATGATATCTCTTCTTTTGTGCAGATGGATTTAGAGACACTTTATGATGCATGGGAGAGATACAAAGACTTGTTGAGGAGGTGCCCACACCACGGATTACCTTTGTGGCTACAGGTCCAAACTTTCTACAACGGTGTGAACCCGTCAACAAAGCAATTAATCGATTCAGCAGCAGGCGAGACCCTGGACAGCAAAACTCCTGAAGTAGCCTATGAATTTATAGTGGAGATGTCATTGAATAATTATCAGTGGGAAGTTACAAGGACAAGGCCAACCAAAGCAGTCGAAGTTTTCAACCTCGACGCAGTAACCCTACTATCAAATTAGGTAGAGATGTTACATAAAAAATTTGATGGTTTATACGGTTCTTCGCAGGCACATCCAGTTATGCAGCGCGACACAAGTGGAGGAGTGGCGAATCCTTAGTACCCACCCTACGGACAGGGCATGGAGAACGAACAAATGAACTATATAGGTAACAATTTCTGATTTAATAATAACCCTTATAGTAATACTTATAATTCAGGTTGGAAGAACCTCTCCAATTTCTCATGAGGTAGTCAAGGAAATCAAAGGCAACAACCATCCCAAAACTTCCAACAACAGCCCTACCCACAGGAAAAGAAGCCGAACCTTGAAGAGATGCTAACAAAATTTATAACAGCCTAAGAAACACATTTCTAGAATACTGAGACAACAATTAAAAATCAACAAGTATCAATTCAAAGAATCGAGAATCAATTAGGGAAACTTGCCAAGCAGATCTCTGAAAGACCACAAGGAAGCCTACCGAGCAACACCGAGACTAACCCAAAGGAGCAAATTCAGGCCATAATAGCTTAAGATAGTGAAGGGTTAGACGAGCCCAATTTAAGGGAAAAGAATGTGGTAGAAGAAGGTAAGGTTGAGGTAAAGCCAAAACCGGTAATAAAAGAGTACCAACCTCGCATACCATATCCCGAAGCGATAACGAAAGATGACACAGAGGAATAGTTCGGTAAGTTTCTTAAACTTTTAAAGAAATTACATATTAACTTACCGTTTCTTGAAGCTCTTTCGCAGATGCCAGATTCTAGGAAATTTTTAAAGAAGCTATTGACAAATAAGCGGAAGATAGATGAGGAATCGCATATGGAACTGAACGCAGTGTGCTCAGCAATGTTGCAAAATAAGCTACCACGAAAATTAAAAGATCCAGGGAGTTTTACAATTCCATACTTAATTAGTAGTTTAACTATTGATAATGCGTTAGCTGATTTAGGGGCAAGCATAAATGTCATGCCTTATAAAATGTTTAAACAACTAGGTCTAGGGAAGCCCAAACAAACTAGGATGAGAATACAATTAGCTGATAAAACTGTTAGAATTCCTAGGGGTATAATCGAAGATGTACTCGTGAAGATTGATAAATTCGTATTTCCAGTAGACTTTGTCGTTTTAGACATGGATGAGAACAACATGATCCTCTTTTTTAGGAAGACCATTCTTAGCAACTGCCAGGACTAAAATTGATGTCGACGCAGGTGAACTCATACTCTGTGTAGGTGGGGAGACAGTCACTCTTCAAGCTCTCGATTCATCTAGGACATCAAATAATCAAGGTGAGAAAGTAAATTCTATTGATAACCATTCGGTTAACCCTTCTTTTCAGGAAGCACCACAAAAGAACACAACTAATTCCGATCCTAGATCCCGTGCCAACACAGAAATAACTCATGAGGAACAAGGGATTCAGATGGATGAACTAGAAGAGTGGAAGACGCATCTCAAAGAAAAACTAGGTATAGTCGAAGCAGAACCAAAGCCACTCTACGAGACAGACAAGTTCAAAATTAGAAATCAAGTATTGATAGAAAAAGTAGATCCACGAATACCTCCTCCTGATCCTAACACAAACAAATAAATCCCTTTTAAGGTAATAAACATTTTCCCATACGGAACAATCGAGGTAAGTAATCCTATGTTTGACACTTTTAAAATAAACGCTACTCGCCTTAAACTTTATCATGATAATGGAACTGCTAGCATGAGGAAGAACTTTCAACTCCTCAAACCACCATGAATATGCGAATGGGAGGTAAGTCTAGCTTAAGACTATAAACGACCGCTTCTCGGGACGCAACCCGAGCACTAACCCCATTAATTTTTACATTTTTATTTTATTTTTATTTTTATTTTATTATTTTATTCTTTCCTTTTAGCACCTAATTGTAAATCAACCAAGTGCAGATTTCCCAGCCACACAGCCTTGCACACGGTCTTGGCCATGGCCGTGTGGATGCACCGAATCTTTGTACTGACATGGCAGAAATGGTACGAGTCAGAACGAATCATATCTTCGAGTCATGGACTCCAACTACCGCGCCACAGCCGTTTGATGCGGCCCTGGCTGACACTGTTAGATCATACACGTGCGTGGAGACCTGAGCATGGGCGTGGGAGAAGCAAACAAAGCAAAACACGGCCGTGCGATACGGCCGTGTGACTTACACGCCCATGGTACACGGGCGTGGGGACGTACCAGACCTGGAAATTCTATTTAACCCCCCGCATTTTTTTCTTACCTACTCCCTTCTCCCATCCCATCCTTCAGATATCCCTCTCCCCATACTTTTCTTTTTTAGTTATTACCCAAACCCTTGAGCTACACCACATCTATGTCAAAGAAGGGGAAGGACCCTGGCACAGTCTCCCTTTGTGAGACCGATCTACATAAGTTCATGCCGGCCGCTTCATCCACTCGACAAGCCGAGGATGTTTGAGGCCATTTAGTTTTTATTTTTATATTCTCTTCTCCTTTATTTTCCTTTTCTTTATTTTTCTTTTACTTAGTTTAATTTATTTTATTTTTCTTTGATTTAGGTTCTAAAGGCTGCTAGGGAATCACACCAGAACCACGACCACCACCCCATTACAGCTTTAGAATTCTCACCCACCTCACAAACCATCCAACAATAAGGACTTCAGTCCATTTATTTTCTCTTTTAATTTTATTTTACCTTTTTTACTATTTCTCTTTATCTTTCTTGTCTTTAAATATATAAGTAGTATAGTATAGTTTTAATTATTTTCATTATTTCCTGGCTAATTCTTCACGAGCCTCCCAATTTCTTCATCTAGCGTAGAGATTGTGGACAGCCACACCAAGAGCCGCCCCCTCCACCTTATCTTTTACCTCCGAATCAAGTTTCCACACTTCCAATTCAAGGAATACATTCAGGGAGTTTCACTTCTACCCCTATCTTTTGATTTTTTTACTACATTGTTATTATCTATCTTTGTACATTGAGGGCAATGTACATCTTAAGTGGGGGGTTAACTATAGTATTATTTGAAAATCCCTGAATTATGCCTTGTTCTAAAGTAATTTTTTTCATATTATGATTAGAATGAAATTTCCTTTAATTTATGATTTTTATTGATATGTCTTGGATTAAGTCATTGATAATTGTACATTGATGGTGTAAACTTTAGGAGACTAGAGAATCAAGCATAATGAGTCTATTTTCAAAAATTAAAATTGTGTTAGGTTGTCTACCTGAACCTAATTATTATCTTGAAGTTTGAAATTTACGAGGTTGATATCAAATACCCATAATTTTTTGTGAGATTTTCAGCCTTATAGAGCATATATTCTTTTTCTTGCTCACTTTTATTATGATGATGTCAACATTGATTTGTTATTCTAGAACTTGCATTGATTATACATGTCGAGACCACACATTTGATTTGATATACAAAGATGATAAAGGCACCTAGGTTTTAACCCACTCACTCCACTAAAAGACTACCTTCACAATTAACCCCTAATAAACCCCGTTTAATCCTAACAACCCTTTTTATTGACTCACCTACTAATATTAACTCAAAACCCTTTGTATTTGTTATCACCATTCCTTGACTAACCTTTCTATCGAGATTTGATTTGATCGGTTGCGTAATTATTTTATTTCAGTAGTTGAGTTTATCTTTTATTATGTATTTGACTTGTTCTGAAAAAAATCAAAGAATATTCACTATTAGTTTTGTGATTAGGCGAGCTTATACGTTAAATTCCACTTATTGAAGAAGAAGCTCATATCAGAATATTATTTATGTAATTTATCAGTTTGATATCTCTAATTAGGTGATTTGTCAAGTCAATCTCGATTCAAACCCACTAATTCAGCCTTTATCCACACCTTTAACCCAAGCCCCGTTACAACCCTATTAAAGACCTTTTGATTTGTGTATCATCTCATATTATAGTGGTAGAGATTTGATTTTCATGCAAGCCTATAGGATTAACTCTTCATGTTCGACTTTTGAGTGCTTAATTTTGAACCTTAAACACTTTGATTGATTTGAGTGAATCTTTAGTGAGGATGTCAACCCTTGTCAATTTTGAACCAAAGGTAATTAATTAGGTAAAGGGAAACACCTAACGTTTTCGGGCTATAAATGTATGACTTTGATTGTTTGAATCTTTAGGACCCTTTGAGCTGAATTATCCATGTATGAATTATCTTTGAATTATGATGAAACATTATTAATGAATATTATGAATCGGGGAAGTTTTGTTGTAATGGTGACTTGAGAATTTTGCTTAAGGACAAGCAAAAGCTTAAGTGTGGGGATATTTGATAAACTGAAATAGTAACATATTTTAATCCCATATTTAGCATACTTTTGGATTATTTAAGCCTTGAATTGTGTAATTTGGTGCTCTTAATCCTTTGTTTTCATGTTTTATACTCAGAAGAGCACCGGATGATGAAAAGAACAGAAAATGGGCCCAAAACGGAGTAAATGGGCCATATCACGAAATCCACACGGCCTTGCCTCACTCAACAGTCTCGAACACGGTCTAGCCACGATTTACACGGGCGTGTGCCATGAGCGTGTCCCTGCCGTGACAAAGAGTAATTTCACTCGGATTAGGATACTTAGGGGAGAAGAAATACATTCTGAAGCCTATATAAACACCCTAAGTATAACCTAAAAAGGGGTGGAACCCAAGGCCTTAGTCAGGGGGCGTCCGCTAGACCAAAGAGGGAAGATTTGTGGGAATTTACGCGAAGATAGCCAGTTGATTCATCTCAAGAAGCTGGAATTATACTCAAGACGGAGGATCTCTCATTCAATTCCTTCAGGGGGTTTTAGGGATTTCATATGTTTTGTTTTATCTTTTCTTCTGAGATGTTTTCTTTTATTTTTATGAACTAAACCCTCAGATACCTGAGGGGGATGAAACCTAAGATGAATCTTGTTATCATTTGCTGAACTATATGATAAATATTTGACTTGTTCTTAATTATGTGTTCTTAATTCTTGTGTTGATATTTCCGGGATATTAATTCAAGTGTGATGTGCTTAGGTGGAGGAGCAAAAGTCCCTACGTAAGAGTAGATATAGCATAATTAAGCAGAGTTGATCGTACGCCTAGAGATAGGGTGACGAGATTTTGTCGGATTAGGGTGAAACCTAATATGGGAGTCCATAGATCAAGTTAATGCAATTTTAGAGGTTTTAATTAGAAAGAGATTTCAATTAATCAACCTAGGGTTAGACGTTAGTCGCCTCGAGAGAGGGATTAATATACGTTAGGGAATCCTAAGGATTAAGTCAAATGAATAAATCGTCTGGTTCAGAGTTAGGTAACAAGTGAAGTCTAGGTGGATTCTTCCTTGGTTATCGTCTTAGTCAATTGGTTTTTCTTAAAGTTATTTTCCCAATTCATTCTCTTTGTCTTTGCATCTTTAGATTAGTTGATTAGTTAATTTTAGATTAGATAAACAATTCTCTTAATTCTTAGGCTAGATAATAAAAAGAGAGTTAGTATTATTACTTTTAGTTCCTTTGGGTTCGACAATCCGGTCTTGCCTTAACTATATTATTGTTCGATAGGTGCACTTGCCTCAAATCGTTGTCATAGTTAGTTTCCAGGTTCGATCATTCTTTTTATAAATTTTTTAAGACTTTGACATCGCATAAAACAACGATCAAACAACAAAGAAGAAGAGGAAATGGACGCACCAACCTCTATACCTACTTCTTGTTGTTGTTGCCCACAATATACAAATAAGCAAATATGAAGCATGTTCTTGTTGTCTATCACATATATAGGAAAACATGAAAAGATGGACCACCTTTTTGAAAAAAAAAACCATAATATTTGAACACAAAACCCAAGTAAAGAAAAAAAACCCATTACTTACTGTAATCCATGCTTGGACCCTCTATTGAAGCGATCCTTTGTTCTTCCATTCTGAATAAAAAATTCAATCGATTGACTGAGAACTCAATTTGTTTTCTACTATTTCGGTTCAACAAAGATGACTATGAAAATGGATAATTTTTTCAATCAAAATGGAAATGAAAACTAAAAGAAAAAGGAGACCAAAGATTTTTTTTTCCAATTCAAAGATTAATCTGACGCATTGGTTTTGATTATCTCGGGAAACTAAATTAATATTTTCCTCTAATTAATTTAGAAATTTAAATTAATTAAATTTATTTAATTAAAAATTAATTAATTTACTTGGCTGGACATCTACGTTGGCATTTAAAACCCATTTTAACTACCATCGAACTGCCGTTTAGGAGGTATTAGATCTTAACGGCAGAGTGACCATTTAGTAACAAAATGATAACATAAGTGACTAAAATGTAATATTTTAAACATAAATAATTAAAATATAACCTAAGACAAATAAAAGTGGCTATTTTAACAGTTTACCCTTTCTTTTTTCCCTTTTTTATACTTTGGAATTTCGATGTAGGCCTTTAAAATTTTAACCTAAAAAGTAAAAAGGGGAAGGCAGTTTGAGGGACATTAACGGTTATCCTTTTGAATTAAATTAAGCATAAATTACAGAAATAGTGACTAAACTATTGCCTGGGTTGAGTATGACTCCTATTTCAGTTAAATTTGAGAAATAATCTTCCAGTTAAACTCTGATTATTTGTTTCAAATTAAATCTAATTAGCCTAGATTATTTTATTATTATTTGACCTGTGAATTTAGCTTATAAGGCTCTTTTATAACCTTAGAAAAGACACCCATTAGAGATTAGAACTCATAATACTTTTAGAGAATTTTGTGTTTACGTTTTGAGGGTTCTTTGTTTTCAGGTTTTCAGGGTTTTGTTTTTATCTCAATCTTTTGTACTATTCGTTCTTTTGCCATTATAGTATAATTATCTTTGCCTGTGGTTTTTTATCCTCTTTGGAGGGATTTTCCATGTTAAATTTGTGTGTTCAATTTCTCAATTTCTTCTACTATTTTTATTTGTTCGTTGCTTAATCTGGTTGATCCCCAATAAATGGTATCAGAGCTAGTTCAATTTTCATAGATCAACCAGTTTAGAGATGGCAGCAACAAGGTTTGAAATTGATAAGTTCAATGGTGTCACAAATTTCAATCTCTAGCAAGTTCGGATGATGGAAATTCTAGTTCAAACTGGCCTGAAAAAGGTTTTTACCAGGAAAAAGTCTAAGAATCTAAATCAAACAAAATGGGAAGAGCTTGATGAAAGGCCTTATTTGCAATCCAGTTGTGCCTCACGAATACTGTATTACAGGAGGTATTGATGGATAAGACCTCATCTGTCTTTTGGAAAAGGTTAGAAACTCTTTATGCGACTAAGTCTCTGGCTAACCGTTTAGTGTTGAAACAATGTCTATTTATGTTTCGCATAAATGAAGGTGAACTTCTTAGAGATCACATCAGTCAATTCATTACTCTTTTAAATAATTTAAAGAAAGTTGAGGTTCAGATTGACGATGAAGATCAGACTATGCTATTATTATGCTCTTTACCCCCATTATACAAGTTTTTTAAGGAGACTCTGATTTATGGTAGAGACAAGCTCTTGTTCGAAGATGTGAAGGGTTATTTGTTGAGTAAAGACAAACTCAACAATGAGTTTGGTTCGGATAGCAAGGTAGATAAGCAAGCTTCTGTCTTGGTAGCATCAAAGAAGCGAGACAAAAAGTGTCGCTATTGTAAAAAGTTAGGCCACTTCAAAGCAGATTGTTATAAACTGCGAAATGAAAGTGCTGCTGAGAGTAACGAGGAAGATGTAGTTGGTGCTAATTTGGCTGATGAAAGCGGTGATGATTTCTTGTTAGTTTCAACGAGCGATAACTCCAAGCTTACGTTCGAGTGGATCCTAGATTCGGGATGTTCTTTCCACATATGTCCCAATAAAGAATGGTTCTCGATATACAGTTCAGTTGAAGGTGGAGTTGTGCCCATGAGAAACGATTCATCCAATAAGGTAATTGGTATTGGTACTGTTAAAATTAGGATGGACGATAGGATAATTAGGACACTCTCAGATGTCAGGTATGTACTTGGTTTACGAAAGAATCTCATCTCATTGAGTATTTTAGACTCAAAAGGATGCAGAATCAACATCGAGTCGAACGACATTAAGGTATTTCGTGGAGCTCTCATTTTGTCAAAAGGTAAAATAATCGACAGTCTTTATATTCTGGAAGGTTCTACAGTGACTGGTGAAATTGGACGTCCCTCGTCCGTTACGGAGTCGAAGTCAACTCGTTTGGAACGGAGGCAACTTGGCCATAGGAGGGAAAAATGTATGACCGTTTTGTTGAAGTGAGGTTCTCTTTTGGATGCATGTTTTGAAAAGTTAGGGCAATGTGTTCGTGAAAATCAGACTCGAGTTAGTTTTGATTTGACAGTGTACAAATTGAAGGCTAGAAGTCTTCTAGTTTCTAAGCACAGATTCTGTAACACTTCTCAACCGTATTCAATGCCAGAATAGGGTTACAGAGTATCACCGAATATTTTATACAATTATACTTACACTTCACATACATTTTCATGTTCCAAATAATCATCATTCATCAACATGCATATCGTCCCAAGTATAAGCCTACGAGGCCTAAAACATGCATTCGGGCTGGTTCAGGAACCAATAACTTAGGAAACTTTTGGAACACTTAGAATTTTTTTGCAAAATAAAGGGGACACACACCCATGTGGCCCGGCCGTGTGTCTCACACGACCAAAGACATGTCCGTGTCACAGAATGTGTGGACATTTGAAATGGGATCACATGGCCGTGTCCTAGCCCGTGTCTGACCCCGTGTAACTCTTTGACTTAGGTCACATGGCTAACACATACGCCCGTGTGCCCTAAAAATAGCCACACACGCTCGTGTGCCAAGCCGTGTACTAGGCTATGCCAAACCAATAGGGTATACTGACTTATGCCACACAGCCAAGTCACACGCCCGTGTGCTAAGCCGTGTGGAGCATACTGACTTGATTTTTACTTCAACATTAGGGGACACACGGCCGTGTAACCTGACCGTGTGTCACACACGGCTGAGACACGCCCGTGTCTCTGCCCGTGTGGACAAAAATAGGCTATTTACCAAGCCATATTGCCACCCAAACTTGCATACACCTACATCCACCCAATTTGTACCTAAACATGGCATATATAAGCATTCATTTAATCTCAACCAAGCATGAATCATACCATTTCAATACCAACCACAACAAAACACATTAATACCACAATATGCCATTCAATTTCATACCAAAACTCATAATCTCAAATCATCAATATGGCATTTCTAATTTTGCATCATTTAGCCTAATCTTACAAACATACCAAATTCAATTCTCAACCATTTAGCACCCCTAATTACCAAATATCAACAAGCATAACATATCCATCATTAAACACATATCCAAAGCCATATGCACATATGTATACACAACCAAATCAAGCAAATTAAGGTAACTCTCATGGCTATTTACAAAACCAAAACATTTAACATTTACAAGCCATTTCAAATGACAAATTTCATTACCAAACCATAACCAAAATGAAAAAAGTTCCTATACATGCCATATATCCCAAAAACATAGATTCAAAAGTACCAAAGTGATAGTTGGATAGTGTGATGAAGTCTCCGACAATCTCGAATCTGAGCTAGCCTTGATTTCACTATAAAGCACGAAAAATTAAACAAAGTAAGCTATAAAGCTTAGTAAGTTCGTATAACATTTAAATCAACTCATCATATATGCTCAAATTAAGCAAATAAAACATAACATAACATAGCTTATAATGAATCACCAACCTACCACATTTGCATTCACAAAGTTAGATGTAACTTTTAAAATTTTCCTTATTTTAATGTATTTGCTCAGTTCATGTACATACATGTACCATCCTGTATCAAACTCATACTTATCCACATCTTTGACATACCCGTTGAACCATTAGGAATACTATCGGATACTCGGGAATCTTGCACCAAAAGTGCCACAGTCGAAGCTATCTCAATCTCGTATCACATATAATGCTCACACCAGAGCTATGAACGGGTCTGCTCACACAAGATGACGGTCATGACAAAGCTACACAGTCCTGCTCACACAAGCTGACGAGTATCCGCAACATATGCCGGATAACTCAGCCACCGATAGGATGTACGGACTAGCACCCAATCACATAACCCCTAATGACATGTCATTCGTATCCTAATCTATTTCTAAGGTTCAACCGAGATTTCTCACTTGCCGAATCATCGTCGAACATGTCCGTAGAGTTGTACTCACAATTTATGCAATATCAAAACATATATAATACAATTATAATAAAGTTTATTGTATACGAACTTACCTCGAATGCAAAAAATGGTGAATTAAGTCAATTAATCTGAAACTTTGTTCATTCCCCGATCTAAATCCGGATTTCGACTTTCTTGATCTAAATATAATCAAAATTAATTTATTTAATAATCTCTCTATTCATTTGGTCCAAATTATACATTAAGACAATTTTACATGTTTTCCCCTAATATTTCATAGTTTTACAATTTAGTCCTTATTTTAGAAAATCACAAATTCATGCAATTCAACCAAAACCCATGCTAGCCAAATTTCAATTAGGTCCCTAATATCCCTTATTTTTTATTTATTTCACAATTTGACCACAAAATTTACACATTTCACAATTTAACCCCTAATTGACAATTTTATCAAAAATCACTTTACAAATGTTGTTTATCTAACAACAAGCATGCATTTTTTTATCATCAAACATCAAAATACATCAACATTCATCAATGGAAAAACATTAAACCTTTAACAGTTTTGCAAAATAGTTCCTGGGCTAGCTAGATTAAGCTATAACGATCTCAAAAACATAGAAATCATTAAAAACGGAATGAAAAATCATACTAATGCAAGATAAATAGATTAGCCGAATGTCCTAGCAAGATCCCATGGTTTTCTTCTTTAAAAATCAGTGATAGAGATGATAGAAGATGATAAAAATGGTTTTGTTTTAATTTAATTAACTATATTTACTAAATACCAAAATTAACCTTATTATTAATTCAAAATTTCAATAATAACAAGCCATTAACATCCACTATCTAATTAATGGGCTATTTACCACATAAGGACCTCTAATTTAAAGTTCTATAGCTATTAAACACCTTTAGCTATTAGAACATCACTTTTGTACTTTACGCGATTTAGTCCTTTTTATCGAATTAAGCATTCAAATGATAAAATTTGTTAACGAAACTTTCACACAATCATAAAGTCATGCTGTAAACATTAAAACAATAATAAAATAAATATTTTAACTTCGGATTCTGATTTGACTAAAAACGGGCTGTTCTCAGAGAAGAGGTTAGAGTACTGTTTTATCATAGCTTTCTCGGGTTCCCACGTAGGCTCTTCGACACCGTGCCGTTGCCACAAAACCTTCACCAAAGCTATGTGTTTATCTCTCAACTCTTTAACCTCTCGAGCTAAAATTTTAATCGGTTCTTCGTTATAAGTCAAATCAGGTTGAATTTCAATCTCTGACGGAGAAATTACGTGCAATAGATCTAATCGATACCGTCGTAACATCAACGCATGAAACACATTATGGATCTTCTCTAACTCTGACGGTAAAGCTAGCCGATATGTTACTGGCCCTATTCTTTCGATTATCTCATACGGCTCGATAAATCGCGGACTCAGCTTGCCTTTACGATCAAATCTAAGAATTTTCTTCCACGGAGATACTTTCAGAAATACTTTGTCACCGATTTGAAATTCAATGTCTTTTCGTTTCAAATCCACATACGATTTATGTCGATTTGAACCTGCATTCAGACTGTCGTGAATTACTTTCACTTTATCTTCGGTCTCTCTAACCAAATCAACCCCGTGAATCTTTTTCTCACTAAGTTCGGTCTAGTATAATAGAGTTTGGCATTTATGACCATATAAAGTTTCTTACGGTGCCATCTTTATGCTCGATTGAAAACTGTTATTATATGCGAATTCAACCAATGATAAATATTTCTCCCAATTGCCTTCAAACTCTAAAACATAACAACAAAGCATATCTTCAAGAATTTGTATTACTCTCTTGGACTGACCATCGGTTTGCGGATGAAATGCGGTACTAAAATTCAACCTCGTACCTAGAACTTCTTGCAGTTTCTTCCAAAATCGTTACGTAAACCTCGGATCTCTATCCGAAATAATCGAAATTGGCACCATGTGCAATCTAACGATCTCAGAAATGTACAATTCAGCCAATTTATCAAGCGAATAGTCAGTACGTACCGGAATGAAATGTGCAGATTTCGTCAGTCGATGAACGACAACCCAAATAGCATCTTTCTGCTTCGGAGATAGGGGTAGTCCTGATACGAAATCCATCGTAACTCTATTGTATTTCCACTCTGGTATCATCACAGGCTGTAGTAATCCTGAAGGCACTTGATGTTTAGCTTTAACTTGCTGACAAACCAAACATCTCGACACAAACTCTGAAATGTCTCATTTCATGCCCGACCACCAGTACAACTGTTTCAAATTATTGTACATTTTAGTACTTCCCGAGTGAACAGATAAAAAACCACTGTGTGCTTCATGTAAATTTTTTTGAATAAGCTCGGAATTCTTTGGTACGCAAATTCTACCTCGGAACATTAAACAATCATCGGATCCAATTTGATAACCTGAATCAGTAGTCGACTCGCATTGTACTCTTTTAGCTTACAACTCGTTGTCACACTTTTGAGCTTCACAAATTTGTTGAAGAAATATTGGTTTAGCTTTTAATTCAGCCAAAATCGAACCATCATCAGACAAGATTAACTACGTATTCATCGCTCGCAAATCAAATAAAAATTTTCTACTCAGAGCATCCGCGACTACATTTTCTTTCCCCAGATGATAATTAATCACTAACTCATAATCTTTTAGCAACTCGAGCCATCTTCGTTGTCGTAAATTCAAATCTTTTTGAGTCATTAAACACTTCAAACTCTTGAGATCGGTAAAAATATGACACTTTTCATCGTATAAATGATGTCACCAAATTTTCAATGCAAATACAATAGCGGCCAACTCTAAATCATGCGTCGGATAATTCTTTTCATGTGGTTTCAACTGTCTGGAGGCATAAGCTATCACTTTGCCTTATTGCATCAAAATACAACCTAAACCATTTAATGACGCGTCACAGAAAATTACAAACTCTTTACTCGACTTAGGTTGAACCAAAAATGGTGCCTCAATTAGTAATGCCTTCAACCATTCAAAACTCTGTTATCATTTCTCGGACCACTCGAATTTCACATCTTTCTGTAGCAACCTAGTCATTGGTGTAGCAATAATCAAGAATCCTTTAACAAAATAATCGAAATTGGCACCATGTGCAATCTAACGATCTCAGAAATGTACAATTCAGCCAATTTATCAAGCGAATAGTTAGTACGTACCGGAATGAAATGTGCAGACTTCGTCAGTCGATGAACGACAACCCAAATAGCATCTTTCTGCTTCGGAGATAGGGGTAGTCCTGATACGAAATCCATCGTAACTCTATTATATTTCCACTCTGGTATCATCACAGGCTGTAGTAATCCTGAAGGCACTTGATGTTTAGCTTTAACTTGCTGACAAACCAAACATCTCGACACAAACTCTGAAATGTCTCATTTCATGCCCGACCACCAGTACAACTGTTTCAAATTATTGTACATTTTAGTACTCCCCGAGTGAACAGATAAACAACCACTGTGTGCTTCATGTAAATTTTTTTGAATAAGCTCGGAATTCTTTGGTACGCAAATTCTACCTCGGAACATTAAACAATCATCGGATCCAATTTGATAACCTGAATCAGTAGTCGAGTCGCATTGTACTCTTTTAGCTTACAACTCGTTGTCACACTTTTGAGCTTCACAAATTTGTTGAAGAAATATCAGTTTAGCTTTTAATTCAGCCAAAATCGAACCATCATCAGACAAGATTAACTACGTATTCATCGCTCGCAAATCAAATAAAAATTTTCTACTCAGAGCATCCGCGACTACATTTTCTTTCCCCAGATGATAATTAATCACTAACTCATAATCTTTTAGCAACTCGAGCCATCTTCGTTGTCGTAAATTCAAATCTTTTTGAGTCATTAAACACTTCAAACTCTTGAGATCGGTAAAAATATGACACTTTTCATCGTATAAATGATGTCGCCAAATTTTCAATGCAAATACAATAGCGGCCAACTCTAAATCATGCGTCGGATAATTCTTTTCATGTGGTTTCAACTGTCTGGAGGCATAAGCTATCACTTTGCCTTATTGCATCAAAATACAACCTAAACCATTTAATGACGCGTCACAGAAAATTACAAACTCTTTACTCGACTTAGGTTGAACCAAAAATGGTGCCTCAATTAGTAATGCCTTCAACCATTCAAAACTCTGTTATCAATTCTCGGACCACTCGAATTTCACATCTTTCTGTAGCAACCTAGTCATTGGTGTAGCAATAATCAAGAATCCTTTAACAAAATAATCGAAATTGGCACCATGTGCAATCTAACGATCTCAGAAATGTACAATTCAGCCAATTTATCAAGCGAATAGTTAGTACGTACCGGAATGAAATGTGCAGACTTCGTCAGTCGATGAACGACAACCCAAATAGCATCTTTCTGCTTCAGAGATAGGGGTAGTCCTGATACGAAATCCATCGTAACTCTATTGTATTTCCACTCTGGTATCATCACAGGCTGTAGTAATCCTGAAGGCACTTGATGTTTAGCTTTAACTTGCTGACAAACCAAACATCTCGACACAAACTCTGAAATGTCTCATTTTATGCCCGACCACCAGTACAACTGTTTCAAATTATTGTACATTTTAGTACTCCCCGAGTGAACAGATAAACAACCACTGTGTGCTTCATGTAAATTTTTTTGAATAAGCTCGGAATTCTTTGGTACTCAAATTCTACCTCGGAACATTAAACAATCATCGGATCCAATTTGATAACCTGAATCAGTAGTCAACTCGCATTGTACTCTTTTAGCTTACAACTCGTTGTCACAATTTTGAGCTTCACAAATTTGTTGAAGAAATATCGGTTTAGCTTTTAATTCAGCCAAAATTGAACCATCATCAGACAAGATTAACTACGTATTCATCGCTCGCAAATCAAATAAAAATTTTCTACTCAGAGCATCCGCGACTACATTTTCTTTCCCCAGATGATAATTAATCACTAACTCATAATCTTTTAGCAACTTGAGCCATCTTCATTGTCATAAATTCAAATCTTTTTGAGTCATTAAACACTTCAAACTCTTGAGATCGGTAAAAATATGACACTTTTCATCGTATAAATGATGTTGCCAAATTTTCAATGCAAATACAATAGCGGCCAACTCTAAATCATGCATCGGATAATTCTTTTCATGTGGTTTCAACTGTCTGGAGGCATAAGCTATCACTTTGCCTTATTGCATCAAAATACAACCTAAACCATTTAATGACGCGTCACAGAAAATTACAAACTCTTTACTCGACTTAGGTTGAACCAAAAATGGTGCCTCAATTAGTAATGCCTTCAACCATTCAAAACTCTGTTATCATTTCTCGGACCACTCGAATTTCACATCTTTCTGTAGCAACCTAGTCATTGGTGTAGCAATAATCAAGAATCCTTTAACAAAATAATCGAAATTGGCACCATGTGCAATCTAACGATTTCAGAAATGTACAATTCAGCCAATTTATCAAGTGAATAGTTAGTACGTACCGGAATGAAATGTGCAGATTTCGTCAGTCGATGAACGACAACCCAAATAACATCTTTCTGCTTCGGAGATAGGGGTAGTCCTGATACGAAATCCATCGTAACTCTATTGTATTTCCACTCTGGTATCATCACAGGCTGTAGTAATCCTGATGGCACTTGATGTTTAGCTTTAACTTGCTGACAAACCAAACATCTCGACACAAACTCTGAAATGTCTCATTTCATGCCCGACCACCAGTACAACTGTTTCAAATTATTGTACATTTTAGTACTCCCCGAGTGAACAGATAAACAACCACTGTGTGCTTCATGTAAATTTTTTTGAATAAGCTCGGAATTCTTTGGTACGCAAATTCTACCTCGGAACATTAAACAATCATCGGATCCAATTTGATAACCTGAATCAGTAGTCGACTCGT
Source organism: Gossypium australe (assembly GCA_005393395.2). Taxonomy (NCBI): domain Eukaryota; kingdom Viridiplantae; phylum Streptophyta; class Magnoliopsida; order Malvales; family Malvaceae; genus Gossypium; species Gossypium australe. The sequence goes on from CM016619.1 coordinate 125,384,225, forward strand.
ATTGTACTCTTTTAGCTTACAACTCGTTGTCACACTTTTGAGCTTCACAAATTTGTTGAAGAAATATCGGTTTAGCTTTTAATTCAGCCAAAATCGAACCATCATCAGACAAGATTAACTACGTATTCATCGCTCGCAAATCAAATAAAAATTTTCTACTCAGAGCATCCGCGACTACATTTTCTTTCCCCAGATGATATTTAATCACTAACTCATAATCTTTTAGCAACTCGAGCCATCTTCGTTGTCGTAAATTCAAATCTTTTTGAGTCATTAAACACTTCAAACTCTTGAGATCGGTAAAAAATATGACATTTTTCATCGTATAAATGATGTCGCCAAATTTTCAATGCAAATACAATAGCGACCAACTCTAAATCATGCGTCGGATAATTCTTTTCATGTGGTTTCAACTGTCTGGAGGCATAAGCTATCACTTTGCCTTATTGCATCAAAATACAACCTAAACCATTTAATGACGCGTCACAGAAAATTACAAACTCTTTACTCGACTTAGGTTGAACCAAAAATGGTGCCTCAATTAGTAATGCCTTCAACCATTCAAAACTCTGTTATCATTTCTCGGACCACTCGAATTTCACATCTTTCTGTAGCAACCTAGTCATTGGTGTAGCAATAATCAAGAATCCTTTAACAAAATAATCGAAATTGGCACCATGTGCAATCTAACGATCTCAGAAATGTACAATTCAGCCAATTTATCAAGCGAATAGTTAGTACGTACCGGAATGAAATGTGCAGATTTCGTCAGTCGATGAATGACAACCCAAATAGCATCTTTCTGCTTCGGAGATAGGGGTAGTCCTGATACGAAATCCATCGTAACTCTATTGTATTTCCATTCTGGTATCATCACAGGCTGTAATAATCCTGAAGGCACTTGATGTTTAGCTTTAACTTGCTGACAAACCAAACATCTCGACACAAACTCTGAAATGTCTCATTTCATGCCCGACCACCAGTACAACTGTTTCAAATTATTGTACATTTTAGTACTCCCCGAGTGAACAGATAAACAACCACTGTGTGCTTCATGTAAATTTTTTTGAATAAGCTCGGAATTCTTTGGTACGCAAATTCTACCTCGGAACATTAAACAATCATCGGATCCAATTTGATAACCTGAATCAGTAGTCGACTCGCATTGTACTCTTTTAGCTTACAACTCGTTGTCACACTTTTGAGCTTCACAAATTTGTTGAAGAAATATCGGTTTAGCTTTTAATTCAGCCAAAATCGAACCATCATCAGACAAGATTAACTACGTATTCATCGCTCACAAATCAAATAAAAATTTTCTACTCAGAGCATCCGCGACTACATTTTCTTTCCCCAGATGATAGTTAATCACTAACTCATAATCTTTTAGCAACTCGAGCCATCTTCGTTATCATAAATTCAAATCTTTTTGAGTCATTAAACACTTCAAACTCTTGAGATCGGTAAAAATATGACACTTTTCATCGTATAAATGATGTCGCCAAATTTTCAATGCAAATACAATAGCGGCCAACTCTAAATCATGCGTCGGATAATTCTTTTCATGTGGTTTCAACTGTCTGGAGGCATAAGTAATCACTTTGCCTTATTGCATCAAAATACAACCTAAACCATTTCATGACGCGTCACAGAAAATTACAAACTCTTTACTCGACTTAGGTTGAACCAAAAATGGTGCCTCAGTTAGTAATGCCTTCAACCATTCAAAACTCTGTTATCATTTCTCGGACCACTCGAATTTCACATCTTTCTGTAGCAACCTAGTCATTGGTGTAGCAATAATCAAGAATCCTTTGACAAAACGCTGATAATATCCAGCTAATCCCAGAAAAATTCTAACTTCGGATACATTTCTTGGTGGTTTCCAGTCAACAATGACAGAAATCTTGCTCGGATCAACTCTGATGCCTTCCGCTGAAGCAATATGTCCCAAGAATCCAACCTCTCGGAGCCAAAACTCACATTTGCTGAAGTTAACAAACAGTTGCTTATCTCTCAAGGTTTGTAATACAATCTTCAAATGCTCAACATGTTTAGACTCATCTCGTGAATAGATTAGAATGTCATCAATAAATACAATAACAAATCTGTCCAAATACGGTCTAAAAATTCGATTCATCAAATCCATAAAGACTGCAAGAGCATTAGTTAATCTGAAAGGCATAACAAAAAATTCATAATGCCCGTACCTTGTTCTGAACGCAGTTTTCGGCACATCTAAATCTTTTACTCTCAACTGATAATAACCAGATTTCAAATCAATCTTCGAGAACATTGTTGCTCCTTTTAACTGATTAAATAAATCATCAATTCTCGGTAAAGGATAATTATTCTTTATCGTAACCTTGTTGAGCTGGCGATAATCAATACAAAGTCTCATTGATCCGTCTTTCTTCTTTACGAACAATACCGGTGCGTCTTAGGGCGAAAAACTAGGTCGTGCAAAACCTCTATTTGTTAACTCTTGCAACTAAGCATTCAATTCTTTTAATTCTGTCGGAGCTATTCTGTATGGAGCTATCAATATCGGTAATGTTCCCGGTACCAATTCAATAGCAAACTCGACCTCTCTGATTGGTGGTAACCCCGATAATTCTTCTGGAAACACCTCTAGATGTTCACAAACCACTGGCACTGATTCAATCTTCGATTCAGACACTTTGGCATCCAAAATATACATTAGGTAAGCATCATAACCTTTTCTCACATATTTTTGAGCTGACATCGACGAAATCACCATAGGCAATCCACCTGACTCATCAGATTTAATTCGAAGGATTTTATTATTCTGACATTTCAGTTCAATAGTCTTTCGTATACAATTCACAATAGCATCATGCAGTGTTAACCAATCCATACCTAGAATTACATCGGACTCATCAAATGGCAAAAGCATCAAATTAGCCAGAAAACAGTAACCTCGAGACATCAAAGAATAGTTCTTGCAAATTTTATCAACTAGAACATACTTGCCTAAGGGGTTCAAAACTTTAATCACAAACTTAGTATACTCTATAGGAAAACTCTTACTATACACTAAATTCTCACAAACATATTAATGAGTCGATCCAGGATCAATCAATGCAATTACATTAGTGTCATAGAGAGAAAATGTACTGATGATAACATCTGGTGACGACGCATCTTCGTGAGCACGAATAGCGTAAGCTCTGGCAAGCGCTCGAGCCTCAGATATCACAGCTGAATCTTTTGTTGCACCTTTACTACTGGTCACATTTCCCGCATTTCTTGGTGGCTTCCCTCTAGCGGCAGTGTTGCTCGGTCTTGCATTCTGAAATTTATCTTTTCAGTTAACTCGGGACAATCTCTTATGAAATGATCTTGCGAACCACATTAAAAGCAACCACTATTATTCTTCTAGCATTCACCAAAATGTCGTTGACCACACTGTTGACACTCGGGTTTATTGTTTCTCACACTGCCAACACTCGATACTGATGTAGCTTGAGCTTTAGGACTTGAGTATTGCTTTCCACAATCTGTATTTGGATACCTGATTGAAGCATTTGAACGAGTGTACAAATCTCTTGATTTCTTTGACGAAGATTGATATGGTTTATTCATCGATCTTTTTCTCGAATCTCTAGCTTTGAATTCAGCTTTTCTCTTTTCTTTGCCCAATTCTTCGGCTTTGTAAGCTCGGTCGACTAATACAACAAATTTTTTCAACTCTAAAATCCCAACTAGTAATCTGATATCTTCGTTTAGTCTATCTTCGAATCTTTTACACATAATTGCCTCGGTGGAAACACATTCTCGAGCATACTTACTGAGTCTAACAAACTCTTGCTCATATCCAGTCACAGACATACGACCTTATTTCAATTTACATTTTTTATTGATAAAAAGTTGATTGATGTATTTCTTTCTAAACTCAGCTTAAAAGAATTCCCAGATGACCCTTTCTCTCGGCACTACTGATACTAGAGTATTCCACCACTGATATGCTGTGTCCCTTAGAAGTGATACAACACATTTTAAACACTCAACCGATGTGCATGATAGTTCATCAAATACTCTGATCGTATTTTCAAGCCAAAACTCGGCTCTTTCAGGATCATCATCCACAGTAGCTCTGAATTATTCAGCCCCATATTTTTGGATTTTATCAACTGGCGGCTCACTCAATCGCAAAGGTTCCAAACCTTGAGGAGCTATGGGAACCGGTTGTGGAATAGGTAGGGGTGGAGGTTGTTGAGCAGCCAGATTTGTTAGAACAAACTCTGTGAACCACTCGTTCATCATTCGGAAGAAGGCTTCCTTAGCCTCTCCTCTCTGAATGGAGGCTGGCGCATTACTTTCAACATTATCAGCTACAACTCAATTGGGATCCATTTACTATACGAAAACACGATTTAAATTATCAGGAGATATCACACTATCACAGGTTATATATGGCATGTATAGCTAGAATCTTACATACGCTACGTTAGTCCAAGAATCGACTAAACCGTAGTTCTGATACAAATAAATATAACACCTCTCACTCGTATTCAACGCCAGAATAGGGTTACGGAGTATTATAGAACATATTATACAATTACACTTACATTTCACATTCAATTTCATGTTCCAAATAATCATCATTCATCAACATGCATATCGTCCCTAGTATAAGCATACGAGGATTAAAACATGCATTCGGGGTGGTTTGAGACTAAACTGATAACTTAAGAAACTTTTGGAACACTTAGAAAATTTTTACAAAATACAGGGGATACACGCCCGTTTGGCCTGGCCGTGTGTCTCACACGACCAAAGACACGCCCGTGTCACAGGCCGTATGGACATTCAATATGGGATCACATGGTCGTGTCCCAGCCCGTGTCTGACCCCGTGTAACTCTCTGACTTGGGTCACACGGCCAATACACACGCCCGTCTGCCCTAAAAATGGCCACACACGCCCGTGTGCCAGGCCGTGTCAAACCTGTAGGGTATACTGACTTATGCCACACGGCCAAGTCACACGCCCGTGTGCTAAGCAGTGTGGAGCATACTGACTTGATTTTTAATTCAACACCAGGGGACACACGGCCGTGTAACCTGATCGTGTGTCACACACGGCTGAGACACACACCCGTGTCTCTGCCCGTGTGGACAAAAATAGGCTATTTACCAGGCCATATTGCCACCCAAACTTGCATACACCTACATCCACCCAATTTGTACCAAAACATGGCATATATAAGCATTCATTTAATCTTAACCAAGCATGAGTCATACCAATTCAATACCAACCACAACAAAACACATCAATACCACAATATGTCATTCAATTTCATACCAAAACTCATAATCTCAAATCATCAATATGACATTTCTAATTTTGCATCATTTAGCCTAATCTCACAAACATACAAATTCAATTCTCAACCATTTAGCACCCCTAATTACCAAATATCAACAAGCATAACATATCCATCATTAAACACATATTCAAAGCCATATGCACATATGTATACACAACCAAATCAAGCAAATTAAGGCAACTCACATGGCTATTTACAAAACCAAAACATTTAACATTTACAAGCCATTTCAAATGACTAATTTCATTACCAAACCATAACCAAAATGAACAAAGTTCCTATACATGCCATATATCTCAAAAGCATAAACTCAAAAATACCAAAGTGATAGTTGGATAGTGTGATGAAGTCTCCGACAATCCCGAATCTGAGCTAGCCTTGATTTCACTATAAAACACGAAAAATTTAACAAAGTAAGCTATAAAGCTTAGTAAGTTCGTGTAACATTTAAATCAACTCATCATATATGCTCAAATTAAGTAAATAAAACATAACATAACATAGCTTATAATGAATCACCAATCTACCACATTTGCATTCACAAAGTTAAATGTAACTTTCAAAATTTTCTTTATTTTAATGTATTAATTATCCAAATCTTTGACATACCTGTTGAACCATTCGAAATACTATCAGATACTCGGGAATCTCGCACCCTAAGTGCCACATATATAGCCGAAGCTATCTCAATCTCGTATCACATATATAATGCTCACACTAGAGCTATCAATGGGTCTGCTCACACAAGATGACGATCATGACGAAGCTACACAGTCCTGCTCACACAAGCTGATGAGTATCCGCAACACATGCTAGATAACTCAGCCACTGGTAGGATGTACGGACTAGCACCCAATCACATAACCCCTAATGACACGTCATTCGTATCCTAATCTATTTCTAAGGTTCAACCGGGATTTCTCACTTGCCGAATCATTGTCGAACATGTCTGTAGAGTCGTACTCACAATTTATGCAATACCAAAGCATTTATAATACAATTATAATAAAGTTTATTATATACAAACTTACCTCGAATGCAAAAACGATGAATTAATTCGATTAATCTGAAACTTTGTTCTTTCCCTGATCCAAATATAATCAAAATTAACTTATTTAATAATCTCTCTATTCAATTTGGTCCAAATTATACATTAAGATAATTTTACACATTTGCCCCTAATATTTCACATTTTTACAATTTAGTCCTTATTTCATAAAAACACAAATTCATGCAATTCAACCAAAGCCAGTGCTAGCCAAATTTTAATTAGGTCCCTAACAGCCCTTATGTTTCATTTATTTCATAATTTAAACACAAAATTTACACATTTCACAATTTAACCACTAATTGACAATTTTGTCAAAAATCACTTTACAAATGTTGTTTATCTAACAACAAGCATGCATTTTCTATCATCAAACATCAAAATACATCAAAATTAATCAATGGAAAAACCTTAAACCTTTAAAAAAATTTCAAAATAGTCCCTGGGCTAGCTAGATTAAGCTGCAACGATCTCAAAAACATAGAAATAATTAAAAACGGAAGGAAAATTCATACCAATGCAAGATAAATAGCTTGGCCGAATGCCCTAGCAAGATCCCATGGTTTTCTTCTTTAAAAATTGGTGAAAGAGATGATAAAAGATGATAAAAATGGTTTTGTTTTAATTTAATTAGCTATATTTACTAAATACCAAAATTAACCTTATTATTAATTCAAAATTTCAATAATACCAAGCCATTAACATCCAGTATCTAATTAATGGGATATTTGCCGCATAAGGACCTCTAATTTAAAGTTCTATAGCTATTAAACACCTTTATCTATTAGAACATCACTTTTGTACTTTATGCGATTTAGTCCTTTTTATCGAATTAAGCAGTCAAATGATAAAATTTCTTAACGAAACTTTCACATAATCATAAAATCATACTGTAAACATTAGAATAATAATAAAATAAATATTTTGACTTCATATTTGTGGTCCCGAAACCACTATTCTGATTTGACTAAAAACGGACTGTTAGAGATTCGACTCAGATAATTCCCTGCATAGTTCAAGATAGGCCCGTGGCGAACTTTGGCAAAGATGGCGTTGTGAAAAAATGAGGCGTTGTGAAAAAATGAGTCAAGGTGGAGACTTGTTGAGTATGACTCCTATTTCAGTTAAATTTGGGAAATAATCTTTCAGTTAAACTCTGTTTATTTGTTTCAATCAAACTTTGATTAGTCTAGATTATTTTATTATTATTTGACCTATGAATTTAGCCTAAATAGGATCTTTTACAACCTTAGAAAAGACACCCATTAGAGATTAGAACTTATAACGCTTTTAGAGAATTTTATGTTTACGTTTTAAGGGTTCTTTATTTTCGGGTTTTCGGGGTTTAGTTTTTATCTCCATCTTTTATACTATTCGTTCTTTTGCCATTATAGTATAATTATTTTTGCTCGTGGTTTTTTATCCTCTTTGGAGTGGTTTTCCACTTTAAATTTGAGTGTCAAATTTCTCAATTTCTTTCGCTATTTGTACTTGTTTGTTGTTTAATCGGGTTGATCCCCAACAAGTGGTATCAGAGCTAGTTCAATTTTCGCAGATCAATCCATTTAGAGATGGCAACAACAAGGTTTGAAATTGATAAGTTCGATGGTGTCAAAAATTTTAGTCTGTAGCAAGTTCGGATGAGGGAAATTCTAATTCAAACCGGCTTGAAAAAGGTTGTTACCAGGAAAAAGCCTAAGAATCTAAATCAAACAGAATGGGAAGAGCTTGACGAAAAGGCCTTGTTTGTAATCTAATTGTGCCTCGTGAATACTTATTGCAGGAGGTATTAATGGAGAAGACCTCATTTGCCTTGTGGAAAAGGTTAGAAACTTTGTGTGCGACTACATCTTTAGCTAACCGTTTAGCGTTGAAACAAAGTTTATTTATGTTTCGCATAAATGAAGGTGAGCTTCTTAGAGATCACATCAGTCAATTCATTACTCTTTTAAATGATTTAAAGAACATTGAGGTTCAGATTGATGATGAAGATCAAACTATCTTATTATTGTGCTATTTACCCCTTCGTACAAGTCTTTCAGGGAGATTCTGATTTATGGTAGAGACAAACTCTCGTTCGAAGATGTGAAGGGTCATTTGTTAAATAGAGATAAACTCGACAATGAGTTTGGTTCAAATAGTAAGGCAGATAGGCAAGCGTCCATCTTGGTAGCATCAAAGAAGCGAGACAAAATGTGTCACTATTGTAAAAAGTTAGGTCACGTAAAAGTAGATTGTTATAAACTGCGAAAAAAAGAGCTGCTGAGAGTAACGAGGAAGATGTAGCTGGTGCTAATTTGGCCGATAAAAGCGGTGATTATTTCTTTTTAATGTCAACAAGCGATAACTCCAAGCTTACATCCGAATGGATCCTAGATTTGGGATGTTCTTTCCACATGTGTCCCAATAGAGAATGGTTCTCCACATACAGTTCAGTTGACGGTGGAGTTGTGCACATGAGAAATGGTTCATCCAATAAGGTAATTGGTACTGTTAAAATTATGATGCACGATGGGACAATTAAGATACCCTCAGATGTCAGGTATGTACCTGATTTACGAAAGAATCTCATCTCATTGAGTATTTTAGACTCAAAAGGATGCAGAATCAATATCGAGTCGAGTGGCATTAAGGTATTTCGTGGAGCTCTCGTTTTGTTAAAAGGTAAAATGACCAGAAGTCTTTATATTCTAGAAGGTTCTATAGTGACCGGTTAAATTGGACGTCCCTAGTCTGTTATGGAGTCGAAGTCAACTCGTTTGGAGCGGAGGCAACTTGGTCATAGGAGGGAAAAATGTATGACTGTTTTGTTGAAGTGAGGTTCTCTTTTGGATGCATGTTTTTGAAAAGTTAGGGCACTGTATTCGTGAAAATCAGACCTAGGTTAGTGTAACACCCCAAACCCGGCCCGGACGTTATGGTCGAATCCAGCGTGTCACATTGAAGTGTTTTTGCGAAAACCTTGTTTTCATTGAAAACCCTTCTTAAAGAATTTTGATTAAAAACCCAGATTATAGTCGTCTTCCAAAACGATATGTATTTGGAAATCTGACTTTTTTATTATAAGATAACAAGTATTAAAAATAAAACCTTTTACCAGTCGAAGCTTAATTTTGAATAAAAACTGTTGTTTCCAGAAAAACTTGATATAAATTCAATAGAAAGTAAAACAATCAATGTAACGATAAGCAGAGGGAGGCCTTATTACAATCCAAACTTAAAATAATCAAAATACTTAAAACCATAAAGAAAATTAGGAAAAACAAAAATGTTTTGCTAGTTGGCCACCTCTGAGTCCCTCCATCCGTCGAACCGCCTACTGAGGATCACCTGAGAAAAATAAAAAAGGGAGTGAGTTTTAGAAAACTCAGTGTGTATGACCCTCGTCAAACAAATAGCATACATATCATATTATTAACACAATAATATCATACAAATGCAGTGCAAACCCTCCCCAAATAATCCATCCGGTACACATCATCTCCGTCCCGCCGAAACACATCTGTGGGGATTTCTAAATCGACCCACCCATCCGATACACATCTAGGGTAGCCTGGTTGCGGTACTACCTAACGTTGCAGCAAAGCTGCTAATCATATAATGGGCTTAAAAAGCCATCAGTGGATCCACAGTTGTCAAGCAACCATGCGATCCTCATATACTTCCTCCGTTCCATAGTTCCCACCCATGTGCATCCTAAACAGAATATCATATAAATGCAGGAAATGTACATGTAACATCCATAAATATTACAATCAACACATAGGTGTATTTTAGTTATTTCACAAATCAAGAGTATTTCGGTAATTGTGCAATTTAGGGGTATTTCTGTAATCCTACCCTACAGGGGTATTGAAGTAATTCTTAATAGTATGGGTCTTAATTACAAACCTTGGCTCGTTAACAAGTCCTCGCGGCTAAAGTGAACAGACACTACGCACCAGGTAGGATTCTAGAGAAGAGGAGGTGGGTCACTAGGACCGCTTAAGTACCAAGCTCTCTCTAGATCCAAACTTAGACATGCATATGTCCATTGCTACACTCTACCCTAGCCACTTGTCCACAGACATGTTTGATTATTAAATTAAGTTTTATGCTGTTTAAGAATTCATCAGAACTAAGCCTAGAGTCCATTAAAACCCTAACATGCATTTCTAAAATCCCATAAGGCCCACTAAACCCAATCATGTCCATATAGCCCATTTAGCCAAATCATATATATGTATCCCATTAGGCCCGATCATAATCAAATCATACAACCATCCATATCAATCCATCATTCAATTTCACATATCAACTTTTGCCGATTTGGGCTCACGAGCTCGGCAGACCCATTTAGCCCCTTCTGGCCTGGTTGGCCAAACATTGGCCCGAGGCTATGAGATCACTCTCTTGGTCCCGGTAGTTGTATCGGTGTTCCCACACGAATGTTTGCACACTCGTGTGGTTCCGGCGCCAACCTTTCGGCTTTTCAACATTTCGGCATTCCAGTTTTTCGGTATTTCGACTTTTACCAATTTGTCATGTGTGAAGTGTATGTACACACCTGGTAAATGAGACATGTTACACTATCCTCAGCCTTGAACCTACAACCAATACCAACCTCCAATCAATCACACACTTAACCACAATATTTACCAAAAACTGAAGCCTTACCTTAACCTTACCGTGTGCCACCAGTCCTAATAGCCCTTCCTTAGCTACTACTCACGAATATCCCCTAGATATGCATCAATCTTAATCGTTAAAGACAAAATAATAGGTGACTTGTATCCACTTAAGTCACCCTTTCCCTTACTATAGACTATTCGGCCAACTTATCCCAAAATCAAGAACACTTACCCAAAAGTCGAAACGTATGGATAGCTTTTCGGCTGAGACTTGTAGATCCAAGCTTGATTCCAATTTTTCCAAGATCTGATCCACCAAAAATCAAAGGAATGATGACAGCACGACAGAGATTTGGTCACTAGAGTATTCGGCACAAGTTTTGGGGCAATGAAGAAATTGGCTCCAAGAGCAAAGGTTTTCGGCTTTTGAAGTCACGAATATTTGGTCCCCAACAATTGAGATGAAGGTGGGACGGCAAAAACAATGGAGAAAGAAGAAAATTGTATTCGATTTAAGGCTTTAAGAGAGAAGAAAAGAAAACACATAAGGAAGAGGCGAGGTTTAGAACAGAAAAAGTGAAAGAGAATTCGGCAAAGCACTATAGTTGCCGAAATAGCACAAAGGAAATTTCAATGCCGAAATAGCACAGAGGGAATTCGGCACCCCCTATTTATACACAAAACTGAAACTCTGGCTACCCCCCCAAAGTCCCTATCGACTCCAACTTTTCCCCATCTCATCTCCTCGTTTTTCTCCTTGATAACTCCCCAATCCTTTTCCTAAATTTTCTCTTCTGATCACTCTCCGGAGAGTCCATCATCACACCACTTCCAACCTTCTAGAAGGTCAAAATTAAACTCCTAAAAAAATACTAAGCTAGGATTCGAACCTAGAATCTCCTTGCTAGCCCATAACGCCACCTTCCTATACCCTAAGTGGCGTCATTTAGCCACTCCACCACAAGGCTCTTTGATGCCATTTTCCCTATTTTTATTTAAAAGCCCAACTACTCACCTCCCTGGTTCCTTTAACAATTAATTAAAAATTCCTTCTCCTCAAAGTTTGAACCCAACATTTCTCCAACACCCCTAGACACTCCAAGTTTGTTAAACCCTTAGAGCCAACATGTCATTTGTCATTTTCTTGCTTAAAAAATTTATGAGACCCAAAGCCCAAAGCCCAATTCATCTAGGCCCAAAATTCGGGGCGTTACAGTTAGTTTTGATTTGGCAGTGTACAAGTAAAAGGCTAGAAGTCTTCCAGTTTCTAAGCACATATTCGACTTAATTTATTCCCTGTATAGTTCAAGATAGGCCTGTAGTGGGCTTTGACAAAGATGGCGTTGTGGAAATATGAATCAAGGTGGAGATTTGTTGAGTAAGACTCCTATTTCAGTCAAATTTGAGAAATAATCTTTCAGTTAAACTTTGTTTATTTGTTTCAATCAAACTTTGATTAGTCTAGATTATTTTATTATTATTTGACCTATGAATTTAGCCTACATAGACTCTTTTATAACCTTAGAAAAGACACCCATTAGAGATTAGAACTCATAACACTTTTAGAGAATTTTGTGTTTACGTTTTGAGGGTTTTTTGTTTTCGGGATTTAGTTTTTATTTCCATCTTTCGTACTCTTCGTTCTTTTGCCGTTATAGTATAATTATCTTTACTCGTGGTTTTTTATCCTCTTTGGAGGGGTTTTCCACGTTAAATTTATGTGTTTAATTTCTTCCGTCATTTTTACTTGTTCGTTACTTAATTGGGTCGATCCCCAACAACCTACATTCTATTTTGGTCATTAAACTTTTAAATTTTCTAATTTAATCACTAAACTGTTCAAAATCAAAATTTTTTGTCACTTAATGTTAACAGCCATTTGAAATTTGACATGTGGGCTTTTTTATTGGTCTAATAATAAATTTAGCTCTCTAATGTTTACATATTGTATCAATTTGATTCTAAATGTAAAAACCCAACAAATTTAACCCTCAATATTTATAAAATTAATCATTTTAATTCAAATTCTAAAAAATTCAATAAATTTAACTTTAATTTTAATTTTTAAAATTGTTGTAAAATTTACTACGTATTAAAAAACTTATAGAAACATCAGAAGCCATGCATGAAGCAATCATACAGGCAGAGAATGCAACTTATGAGTTATGATACAATAATGATTACAATACAGCAAATTCATATTGTACATATATCATATTTATACTTTTAAAAACTAATTAATTAGTTTTATTTTAATTATAGTTAATTCAACATATATTATATTTATACTTGTTAAAGTTCCTTAAATAAAAGATATTGAGATCTCAAATTTAATATCAACATAAGATTTATTTTAAGTGAGAAACGTAACTTGTCAAAAGAATAGTAATTTGTGCACCAAAATACTATTTATATAGTATCATGTTTGAATCATTTTTCATATTACATCTTATTTTATAATGCCCATATTTTAATTTCTTTTTTGATTTCTTTGTATCATATATACTTTACGTATATTAATTAATATTTTAAAGTTATATTTTAATTACGAAAAACTTAAATATTATATTATAATACTGAAAAAAATATTATATAATAACTATAATTAGGCTTAATATATTATTTTGTACTCAAGTTTTATTTTTTTTTCTAATGTAGTACCTGTGTTATTTTTTAGTCCTATTTGGTACATATATTTAACAAAAGTATTTTGCTCCTAAAGATAAAGATGTTAATGGTTACTGTTTAATTCGAATTGATTTGATAAAAGTTAATTGTTAATATTATTAGATTTGCATTTCAGTTTTGACCTTCTATTATGCTTAAATTTGAGATTTAACTGTTACATGTTAATTTCTATTGTAACTTGGTCCCTTGAGTTTTATAATATTATTAATTAGTCCAAATAGTTAATATCATTAATTTTACTATTAAAACATTAAGTGTTTATATATAACTTAAATGCCTTAAGGGTCTTAGGTTCGAATACGTAGCTTTTTGCCTTTTTATATCTGTTAGGTTTGGTTTTTTTTTTTTTTTTTTTTTGTATATAATAAGACAATGATCAAACTTCGGTTTTAGCTCTTAAACTATGCTTAAACTCGATATTTAATCTATATACATTATTTTTTATATAATTTAATTATTCTACTTTTATAATACAATTAATTAGTCTAAATATTTAATATTATAATAATAATAACGAAAAAACATATAATTGTACTCAGTTTTAGATCAGATTTTATTTTATATTCTTTTAACAACCTTAATGAATTTTAAGATTTTCGGCCACTTTAATTATTGATTACCAACATTATCTTATTTCCGAAAATCTCTGATTGCCTCCATATAATATGTTCAATCTTTCAGCAATAATGTTGTAAATTAAATATTAATTCAATTCACATAGTTATTATTACAGTAATTTAAAAATATTAATTTAAGTGTGGTTAAGTATAATATTTTTTTTAGAAACACATTTTTTTTTAATTTAAAGGTTAAAAAAATTATAAATATTTAAAAGGGGAATAACTTAAATTAAGATTCTTCTAAAAAGTATAGTTTTTAGGTGCCAATAACATAATGCTGCATCATCAAATTTTAAAGACATATAAATAGTATTATACACTCATCTATATATAGTATTTTCTCTAATTTAATTTAATTTTAATTAATTACATAAAAATAATTATAATTTTGGAAAAAAATATGTTGGAACTATAGGTGAAAAAAACCTATAAGAATTTTGTTTTGAAGAACATGAAATAAATAATTAAAAATTAAAAGAAGAGATAAAAGAAAAAAATGCAACCAACAAATAAAGAAAAACGTTAGTAGGAAATTGAAAAATGGAAAAAGAAAAAATAGACTACCTTAGAAACTAATTTTTTTTTTTAAATTGATTGCACAAAAATAAAAAATATAGTTTTTTAAAAAAATTAAAAATGATTAAAAAATTGTAAAAGAAGAAAAGATGTTTATTTATTATTTAAAAAATAATAATTTTAAATGATTTAATTAAAATTAAATTAAATTAAAAAAATAATAGATATAAATGAGTGTATGGATGATATAAGAATATTTGAATGATACATTCTGATTTAAAAGTTATGTAAATAATAAATTTAAAATATTAAATAGACCATTAATTGGTACTAAGTTAGGGAGATAAAACTACCTCAACATAAATGGCACATGCTTCATATGTCGCTCGTTAGAACAACATATTATTTTATTTATTTTGCCTTGAAAAGTAATATAAATTAAAAGATGTTGGGATTTTATTTTCTTAGGTTTGGGTTGATTGCTGTTGGACCAACCTATTTTCAATCACGTTTGCTGGAGTTATATAATGATGATAGGCGCACTTTGTGTCACAAATATGATTATTTATTCAGTATTGCACTAAAAGCATCCAAGTTCTGGTTAACCTAACATAATGGTGACAGGTTAATTTTATTTAATATAAAGCCTAATACCCTAAACCTATACATCAAAAATAGCACGAGGTGACTATGCTCATATTTATAAACTCCCACAACTTCACACCGCCATCGTTTTCTCAACTTTAAGATGTTCATTATTTATTTAATCAATTCAAGCAAATATGGTTTTATTTTGTTTGCCCTCAAAATTCAATAAAAGATTTACAAACATAGCTAAACACACAACAGCGATGCATATGTAGGCCATCATTGTTCAGAATGGGTTGAATTGTTGTGAGATTATTTCTGGTGATGGTAGTAAACATGATTTTTATAGTGATGAAGTTGAATATTATAGTGAGTTGTGATTGAAATTAGTGATGGAGTACGTGTTTGGATTAAAATGCAATGGTGATGGTGAAATGAATTATTATGAGACAAGAAAGTGACCATTAACAACATGAAAATTTTAAATAAACTTATTTTTATAAACTTAATAAATAATCAAAATTTATTAACATTATATTTATGTCAACAATGATTTTATCAATAATAATTAAAAATAAATAATATTTTCTAAGGTAAACTATATCAACTGTACCTAAACTTTGTTTCAAATTAGGCTTTATTTATAATTTGACCCTTAAATTATACCTATTTTCTCACATTGCTACCTATACTTTTTTTTGGTCCCATCTTAATACCTAAATTATAGTTCCGTTATACTTTTTTCTAATATTTTTTATATTTTATATTTAAAAATAATAGACGAAAATTTAGTAGATTTAATTACCACAAGGATACAATTAAATTTGGAAATTGAAAAAGAAGAGAGATATTCGGAGTAAAGGACTAGGGCAAATTAGTTAAAGATGGGAGATAGGAACACCAAGTTTTTCCACAACTTCGCATCCCAAAGGAGAAGAATAAATCGAATTGGTGCATTGGAGAATGAATTAGGACAAGCAACCATGGATCAACAAGGGATGGTAGATGTGGCAAAAAGGTATTTTGAAAATACTTTCTCTTCAGGAGGTATTGGGAGTTTAGACTATATTCTTTCTAGTATTGAAAATTTCATTACAACAAACATGAATCAGGGTTGACTACTGAATACACAATGGAAGAAGTTTCTCTTGCGTTAAAAAGCATAGGGCCAGTGAAGGCTTCTGGAAACTATGGTTTTTCGGCTTTATTTTTTTCAAAAGTTTTGGCATATGGTAAGGCATGAGATGGGTGAATTCTGTCTCGATAATTTGAATAAAAGGGGATTTATTGAAGAAGTTAATTTGACAAATATAGTTCTTATTCCAAAGATGGCCCATCCAGCCAATCTCAAAAACTTTTACCCTATCAGTCTTTGCACAGTCATCTATAAAATCATATAAAAAATAGTTGCAAATCGGCTCCAAAAAGTTTTACATATATGTATTGATGAAGCCCAAAGTGTTTTTTTCCCAGGAAGACTCAATACTGATAATATCCTCCTCTCATATGAGCTGGCGCACTCTCTCAAACAACAAAGAATGGGTCAACAAGGAGGTTTAGCGTTAAAACTTGATATGAGTAAAATATATGATAGAGTTGAATGGGTTTTTCTAGAAAAACCTATGTTGAAGATGGGCTTTGCAAAATCTGTTATGGAATTAGTTTTGAAATGCATCAGCTTGGTAAATTACTCAATATGTCTAAATGGTGACATGGGGGAACACTTCAAACTTACGAGGGGCTTGCGGCAAGGGGATCCCCTAAGCCCCTATCTATTTCTAATTTATAACGAAGGACTATCATCTTTAATGAGGTCAGCATCACGGGAGGGTACTATTAAGGGCGCAAGAGTTTGCCGTAGAAGGTCCGTCATTACTTACCTATTATTTGCTAACGACTGTATCTTCTTTGGAGACACTACAAATAAGGGAGCTCAAAATTTAAAAGTTTTCCTATGTGAATATGAAATTTGCTCGGGGTAGTGTATTAACTTCAAGAAATCAACTATTTTCTTTAGCTCAAATATTTCAGAACGTAGGAAGGAGCAGATTGCAAATATATTAGAGGTACGGACTTCAAGAAATCCACAAAAGTACTTGGGTTTACCTAATATGGTGGGGAGGGATAAAAAGAGAACTTTTAAAATACTGAAAGATGGGGTACTTAGTAAAATTAATGGATGGAGCACAAGGCATCTTTCACATGGTGGTAATGAAGTTTTTATTAAGTCAATTTAACAATCGATTCCTACTTATTCTATGGCATTTATTTTTGCTACCAAAATCTTTTTGTGATGAATTGGAAAAAAATATTGGGGCGATTTTGGTGGCAGAAGCAACATAATAAATGGGGAATTCACTGGTGTGAATGGAGGAAATTGAGTGAATTGAAAGAGGATGGAGGTATGGGTTTTAGATGTCTATCAAAATTTAACATAGCATTTTTAGCAAAATCGGGTTGGTAATTAGTGTGTTACCCAAACTCTTTGTTAGCAAAGTCCCTAAAAGCTAAGTATTATCCATATTCAAATTTTATGAACGCACAATTGATGAATTTACCATCTTATACCTAGAGGAGTATTTGGTCAGCAAGGGGACTTCTTGAAAAGGGGTATGTTGGTGTGTGGGATCGGGTACCCAAATATCAGTTTGGATCGATGCGTGGATACCAGGTGCTGTGGACCATAAGCTACAAACATTAGTAATTGATCAAAATATTACACAAGTCTCTGATTAACTAGACCAATTGACCAACTGTTGGAAAGAGGACTTAATAAAAAATTCCTTTTGTGCTGAAGATGCAGATAGAATACTATGTATACCTCTCCTTTAACACCCTTAACCCTTATCTGTCGCCAAAACAGGGTTATAAAGCATTACCGGACTTTACGAATTAAATACTAACATTTCACAACCATTAACATACATATCAAGATTCATTCATTTATCACTCATATTGTCCCTTGTATAGGCCCTCGAGGCCCAAAATATGCGTTAGAAATAAATCGGGACCAAATCGGAAACTTAGAGAATTTTTCCCTAAATTTCAAAATTTTTCTTGGAGCAGGGGACACACGCCCGTGTGGCCGATGTGTGGTTCACATGGCCAGGAGACACGTCCGTGTCTTAGGCCTTGTTGGTATTTGATGTGAGGCACAAGGCTGTGTCCTAGCCGGTGTCTAATTTAGGGTAGCTATTGACTTGGGTCACACGGCCAACCACACGCTTGTGTGTGAAGTGTAGAGGTCACAAGGCCAAGCCACATGCCCGTGTGCTAAGCC
Organism: Gossypium australe; assembly: GCA_005393395.2. Lineage (NCBI taxonomy): Eukaryota > Viridiplantae > Streptophyta > Magnoliopsida > Malvales > Malvaceae > Gossypium > Gossypium australe. Next base: position 125,402,928 of record CM016619.1, read on the forward strand.
GTGTGTAAAAACCTGGGCATTCTATTTTGAAATTTTAAGGTGCAGGAGACACACGGCTAGACTACACGACCATGTGCCAGGCCGTGTGTCACACACGGTTGAGACACACACCTGTGTGGACGAAAATAGGCCATTTTAAGACCACTTTTCTCACCCTTTAATTATCCACCTGCGCATAACATTGAAATTCACTAATATATCTCAACCAAGCAACCAATTCAAGCCAAAACATGTATTTAACATAATATGTTAACACAAAAATCAATTGTCTAAATTTTCCAAACTAACTTCATTCATTGATTTACCGAAACCTACTCCTAATTATATACATATAAACACACACACATACACACACACACACACACACACACACACACACACACACACACACACACACACACACACACACACACACACACACACATATATAATTGTCATTCATAATTATACTTCAAGTTTAACCCTTTTCAATCCATCCCTATACATGCCATATAAACCATAAAATGTACAACAAAATCTACCGGAGTAATCTTGATAGTGTAACCCGATGTGTTGATCTGATCCTCCGAACTTCTTGAAAATTTACAAAGAACATTGAACAACACAAGTAAGCTTAATGAAGCTTAGTAAGTTCGTTAGTTTTAAATATAAATCTTACCGAACATACTAAATCAATTCATTTAAGTAAATCATTCATTTCACATTTCCTGCCAACCACAATTTCAATTGATGAATTCACTTATTTCATCTCAAAATCAACAATATCATTGAGTTTTCAGCCATTAATATCAAATATCACTTACCGAATTATCAACCATTGTCAAACTAATGAACGTCTTACGGATATGAGTAAATTGTAAACGTAAGCCCAAGGGCTGAACAGAAGCACATAAGTGCCAATGGAAACCCGTAAGGGTTGAACAGAAGCTCATAAGAGCTGAACAAAAACCAAGTAGGGTTAAACTGAAACTCGTAAGAGTTGAACAGAAACCCATTAGGGTTAACTGAAACTCATCTAAGTTACCTGAAGCTCATGAGAGCTAAACGGAAAGCAAACACAAGTGATCGTAACAAATGCTGAACCTCGGTTTACTTGGGTAATTTTGCCGTCAATTCCCCTTTTGTACTGAACGATTGTACTTAATCCTGCGTTCTGTTCACTTTGAACGCTTGATTCAATTTCGTAAATTTAATAATAAATTTATTTTCAACAAATATTACAAATAAATACAAAATACCATTCATCAATTTAACAAATAACATTAAAAATTTAACCATACGTATAACAACCCAATTTCAGTGAAGTCGGAATAGTGGTTTCGTAACCACAAATCCAAGCTGGAAAGATAAAATATTTTTAATATTATGAAATGATTAGTAATGTGATAGAATGATTGCATGAGAATTTTGATAAGAAAAATTTATCAATTAGGTGCTTAATTGTAGAAAGGACTAAATTGCATAAAATGTTAAATTTGAATTCTAGTTGCTATAAGGATCAAATAGCTATGGAATTCAAAACTTGAGGTTCTTAATTGGTAATTAGACCATTGATGAAAAATATGTAGATATTTTTGGTGAATCATCCATGAAAAAATTAGAAAAGGCTAAGGACTAAATTGGAAATGAGAAAAATTAAAAGATGATAATTAATTAAATAAGATATCATCTTATTTTCATATCATCTTCCCCAAATATTTCCATGGAAACCCTAGGAAATAGAAAACAAGCTTTCAAGGCATAAATTGGTAAGTTCCTATGTCCCTTTTTTAGTAATTTTTATATTTTTGAGATCGGGAAAGCTTAATTTCTCTTTTTGGGGGGGTTAATTTGAATAGATATCAAAGTATAGAAAATTTTCCATGGATGAATATGCTGAAATTTAAAATTTTATGGTAGAAAATGAAAGGTTTTTGATAGATAAACAACTTTTACAAAGGGAAATTTGATGGAAATTGATTTAGGTACTAAATTGAAAAATGGCAAAACTCATGAAAAATTCTGAAAATTTTAGAATACATGTGCTGTAAAAGTTATATTCGAATTTTGGTTAGGCTTGGAATAAGGATTAAATTACATGAATTTTCAATTTCCAAGCCTAGGGACGAAATTAGAATTAATTAATAGTATAGGGGCAAAATGGTACTTTTGCCTAGATTGTAAATTGAGTTCAATAGAATATGAAATGGATTGAATTGATGATTAAATTCATTTATATAGATCCGGAAATACCAAAAAAAGAGCTAGATCGAGGAAAGCAAAAGATTTCGGATTAGTAGATTTTAGATACGAACAAATATCATTTGTATAACTTAAATGAGTATAGAAATGTATTGATTTAAATGTTATATTATATTGATTATGTTATATGATATTATGTATGTGAATTACTTAGATATGGCAATGATTGAAATGATACATGTATGGAAAGTTATTGAAAAATGATTGAATCCCTTGAATATTGAATTCCGATGGATAAAAAGGTGATTTTATTGAATCCCTTGAATATTGAATTCTGATGGATAAAAAGGTGATTTTCCTGATGAAACTGCATGTGTTGCAGAATGGATTTAGCCCGGATGGGTAATCCAAAATGAGTCTCTCGAGTAGATGTTTCAATTAGGATTTAGTCTGGACTAGGAATCCTAATTGACTGGATTTAGCTTGGACTGGTAATTCAGAACAAACTCTATATGGAATTCTTTGTCATATAAAGGATTTAGCCTGGACTGGTAATCCAACAAAGCCCTTAGAGTATATGTTACAGGTAGAATTTAGCCTGGACTTGTAATTCTGCTATGATATGTGGCTCGAGAGTGTACCTATTGTAATAGCCCATTTGTGCCCGGGCCCATACAAAAACCAAAAAAATAATAAACCAGTATAAATAAATAAATAAATAAATAAATAAATAAATAAATAAAAGTCTATGTTTTTTACAATAAACGAGTTTAAAACCCCAACCCAAACAGTAATGCCTAATTTTCTAAACCCACTACCCGTGGCCCAATTACACCCAAACCCAAACCTATGCGGCCCAAAAGGGCCCAATACCCAAACTGTTTCAGAGGACCTAGGGTTTCTGAAACCCTAGGCGCCACAAGCACCCAAAACAGATCCTGGTCGCGCCACAACCAGCGCGGATAGCCTTCGTCACCGCCGAGATCTGCGCTATTAACCTGCAAAAGGAAAGAAGAACACAGCATAATGAGCAAATAGTGCAAAATAGAATTTGTACTTTAATATAAAAACTCACTATAATCTGTAAACAGGGGGGGCTACGATTTTTTTACACGCATATACAGAAAAGAAAACATAACGAAATCAATACAGATCATCAAGGTTGTTATTTTTATTTTTTTCTTTCTTTTATTTTTTTCCTTTTCTTTCGAATCTGCAAACGAACATATAAAATTTTCACTTCTATTTTTTTAAAAAAACTACATGCATATTTAAATAAACTGAAAAAAGAGAACAATTTTACCTGTTTTTGAACTCCGGCTGCCGTGCGACCGGTCAGAGTACTCGCCAGAAATCGCAGAGGGCGGAGAAGCAGAGAGCAAACTAGGGCTCTCTCTCAGGTTTTTTTTAGGAACTGAAAAAATGAAATTTTTTCTGAAAAATTTGGCTTTTATAAGTGATTAAAACGGCGCCGTTTTAGGCCCTGGCCAAACATGCCAAAACGACGCCGTTTTGAGGCCAGGATCCGCGCGTTGACCCGACCCGGGGAGGATCCGCTTTTTTTATAAAAGGGGCAATTTGCCTCTTTGGTCCTTCCGCATTATTGCAATTTTACAATTATGTCCAAATTTGTATTTTTTTTTATTTTTTGATTTGGCCCAGGATTATGGCCTCTGTTTCAATTTAGTCCCTAAGGCCATTTTAAAGGCAGGTGATGGAACGGCGCCGTTTAGGAGCTAGGGCATAATTGCCTATTAAGTCCCTATAGTTTGGTGCGCATTCCAACATCATCCTTTTTACAATCTTACTTCAGATTTTTTTTATTCTGATTTGATCCTTGTTTCTTTGACTTTTATTTTTTTATTTTTATTTTAATTATTTTAGTATCATATATGTATTAAATTATTACTATTTTTTTATTTATATTAGGTTATTTTATTAAGTTCAATATTATTTATATATTACATATCATTTTAAAATCTGCACATTAACTTTTATATTATATATTTTTTTAATATTATATATTATATTATATTATATTATATATAACATTTAAATTATTTTATCCACATTGCATAAAATTTTGTATATTGTGTAACATATATTATTTATTCTTAAATATGTAGTTTTTTTATACATATATGTATTAGAATATTGTATTATAAATATATTTTTATTTAAAGTTATGCATTATTTATTTCTTTAAAAATATATCTTACTTTTGTTTTCTCATGTATATATATATATGATTTTTAGAATTCGCCATATTATTATTATAGTATTTCTTTTTATATACGTTATTCCTTTTATTGTTATCTTGTGTAAAATTTTCATGGTTATTCCTTAATTTCATTTTTTTAAATAGATTTTTTTGATTGTTTACTTTCTATCTTTCATTTGATCATTCATATTTTTAAGTATAATTGTTATATTGCTTGCATTATTTGTTATGTTATTATTTTTTCTAGTAAAATGCTCTTTGAAATTTATATTTGGTAACGTTCTAATGCCACATTTCCTTCAAATCATTGTTTTAGAAAATGTATTTCATTTTTGATTGCAACTATTTATCCAAAAGATTTTCTTAAATAAGGCAATATTTTGTGTTTAGAAATTCAGGAAATAGTGCCCTAACGTGCTGGGTTTCGATTTTCCGTTTGACTAAATAACTAAATATCCTTTTAATGAATTTTATAAATCATTAGATGATGCTGGTTACGAGGGTTTAAAACATTATGTCCTAACGTACTGGATGTGATGTTTGTATTCTTTCGGAACAAAGGAATCTTAAGTTCCAACCTAAATTGTTCAAGTTTTTAAAGAAATCATGTTTTCAAATCTTTTCGAATTTTCGACATTAGGACAATAACTAATCAATTCGGTACCACTTTTGGGCGTTACGAGGGTGCTAATCCTTCCTCGTACGTAACCGACTCCCGAACCCGTTTTCTTGAATTTCGTAGGCCAAAATCAATGTTTTGAAATAAAATGTTTTATAAGGTGATCCGATCACACCAAAGCAAAAAGGGATTGGTGGCAACTCCATTTTCGTTTTTAAAGTCGACCCCATTTTTTTCAAAATATAAAAATGGTTTTGACACCTATAAGGTACTATTGGATATGAATTGACGGATAATGAAATTGTTCACCATGAGTGTACTACTTGAAATATCCATCGAAAATTCAATGATTCAACGGATAAAATACACACATATATATATATATATATATATATCATGATGAGCTCATCTATGCATAATGGTATATTTATGACTAATGTGTTGGTTGAATGTATGTGAATAGGCAAATTTCCAAATAGTTGGAAAGTATGTATTGTATGGTTAATATATGGAATGAAATGGTAAGCTTAGTTTTTGGTTATACGAGTAGTTTTTGGTTATACGAGTTTACTAAGCATAATATGCTTACTTAGTTTTATTTTCCCTGTTTTATAATGCTCAAAGCTCGGAAAGGTTGGAGATTGATCAGAGCAAATCATCACACTATCAACCTATCATTTTGGTATAAATGAAAATCCTATTTTGTTAATGGCATGTATAGGCTAACTAAATCAAAAGATGTTGTGTAACTAATGAATGAAACTAGCCATTGGAATGGCTAATACACTTATGTTTTGATATATGTTATGTTGAATCAATACATTAACTAAAATGATAAGTAAGAACATCTAATGTTGCAAATTATATAAATGACATAAAGGTAAGTCATTAAATATAAATATATGATGAAATGTTTTAGTTGGATGATAGAAATTGACTTGAATTAAATTTGCAATTGGTTGGATTATACTTGTAAGTATTGGTGCAAGAAGATGGTAAATTTGGGTGAGAAATGAGTCTAGAAAATGACCTTATTTTGTCCACACAGGTAGACACACGGGTAGACACACGGCTTGGTACATGGGCATGTTGTCTGGCCGTGTGTCCCCTGCATTTTAATTGTTGCAAAACAGAATGTCCAGAATTGAGCACACGGGTAGAGACATGGGCGTGTGTCTCAGCCGTGTGGGTGACACGACCTTGAAAACGGGCATGTGACATGGCCGTGTGAAACCTGCACCTAATTCGAATTAAATTAATTAACCACACGACCTAGCACACGGGCGTGTGGCATGGCCGTGTGGTACAAGTCAGAGAGCAACCTAAATTGGACACGACCTAAGGCACAGACGTGTCTAAGGGTCACATGGGCATGTGAGCCCTACATTTTAGAAAAATTTTGAAATTTTACGAAAAATTCTTATAGATTCCTAATAAGTCCCAACTCGATTCTAGTACTCGTATTGGGCCTCGAGGGTCCATTTAAGGGATGTTCTTAATAATCTCAGTTAATGAATAGTGAATTACATGATTTATCTGGAAATGTTTAGAAAAGTTTTGGTAATAATCTGTAACCCTGTTCCGACGATGAATGCGGGTTAGGGGTGTTACAATACGAACTTACCTAGGCTAAATTATAGAATTCGTAATAATTCGAGAACTATTCTTCCAATTTCTCTTTTCCTCGTTGATCTACAAGCTCTTGATCTAAAATATAAAATTATCCATCCATTAGCATATATTTTAGCCTCATTCCACTTTACAATTTATACCCTTCAATTTTCAAAATTACACATTTGCCTTAACTTTTACAGTTTTTACAATTCAGTCCCTCATCAATTTACCCATTATTGAGCTAATTTTTCTCAATTAAAACTTTATCTAATTACTTTAGGCTATTATAAAGCCTATGACAATCAGAATTTCAACACCAAATCCTAATTCTTAACTTTTTCACAAATTGGTCCTAAAATTAATATATATATATCAAAATTACTTAATAAAATCGTCATATAACAAAATTAAAGCTTCAAATACATGTTAATTCATCATAAATATCCAAACTCATCAATGGTAACTTTCAAAATTACCCATAAAATAAAAAACTAATGAAATAGACAATTGGACCTAATTGTAAAAAGTCTTAAAAACACAAAAATTTCAAGAAAAGAGCAAGAATTGGACTCACTTGTAGCAAAATATGAAATTCGAGCTATTAGAGACCTTCTATGGTGTTTTTGGCTGAAGAAATATGAAGAAATGTCTAGATATTCCTTTAATTACTATTTTATTTGTTTAAATTTACAAAATTTCCAATTTTATCCTTAGTTCACATTATTTCTTTATCTTTTCTACACATGTCATTTCAGCTTCTTCACTTAGGTCAAATTACTCATTAAGTCCTTTCTATTTACTATTTAAGCCATTTAATCACTATTTCTTTAATTAGAAAGTTTTGCACCTTTTTCAATTTAGTCCTTTTTTATTTAATTAACTATCTAAACGTTAAAATTTTCTAACGAAACTTTAATACTAACTTAATAACAATTTGTAAATATTTATAAAAATATTTATGGCTTGATTTATGAAATCGAGGTCTCGATACCTCGTTTTCGAAACCACTTAACCTACTAAATTCTTTTAAAACACAAATCACTAATCCAAAAATCTTTCTAAAATCACACTTGACCCGTAAATAATAAATAATAAAATTTTCAAACTCACTCGTCGAGTTTAGTGGTCTTGAACCACTACCTCCGACACCACTGAAAATTGGGCTGTTACATCTCCCAGTTGATCGATAAGAGGGATCCTAAGTGGTTACAAAATTTTATTACAAAACGACAGAGCAAATTTACAAACCGACAAGAATAATTACATACCAATATACAAGAAATTATGGCTACTAGATCTACCCTCAAAAATTAAAATTATGGTATGGAAATCAATCTATAATTATCTATCATTTCTACTAAATCCATATCAGTGGACACTAGTGGGCTTAGTAAATTGTCCAAAATGGCAGGACGGGGTAGAAAGTCTAGAGCATGTATTCAAAGACTGCCATGCTGCATCGAAAATCTGGACAAAATTATAGATTGAATGGTCACAAGAGCAAAGTCATGCATAATTTAAGGACTAGATGTTGTATCTTTTTAAAATTTATCAAAGTCAGAAGTGCAGATTACTTGCTTGCACTGTATGGGAAATATAGACATCCAACAATCTGGGGAGGACACGAAGCACTTCATTAAAAATTATTTGCTGGAATTAGAATGAATAAAGAAGAAATTACCTGTTTAGAGGATAGAATTTGAATGGTGGAGACCGCCGGAGACCATGCATATCAAGGTGGACTTGTAGAATTTGAATGGTGGAGACCGCTGGAGACCATGCATATCAAGGTGGACTTTGATGTTGCATATCAACAACAAAATAAGACATCGTGTTCTGGAATAGTGATTTAGAACGAAGAAGGAATAATTCTAAAAGCAAAAGTGACCCAAAATAAGTACATACTGAATGTATTTGTAGCATCCTGGAATTAAGGGCTTGGCATTATTCTATATTATTGTGAGTTGTTATGTCTTGTGTGTTATTTTGATGTGTTTGGGGGCATAGGGAAGGCTCGGGGTCAAGCTTGAGTCTTGGTGAAAACTTTATTTTTAGGCACTTTAGGGGAGAGCTGACTGGGGCAGGACTTAAGGGTTATTGCTTGTGTTTATTGACACAAGAATTTAAGTGGTAAAGTGGCAAGGAGCGCCACTTAAGGTGCAGGTAAGTGACGCCTCAGGGGAGCAGAGAGGGAGCAGGTTCGAGTCGCATGGATGGCCTTGTTGGAGTTTTTTTATGGGTTGAGATGAAGAGGAAGTGGGTTCGGTTTGGACTCTGAGAAGTGGGTGTTGAACAAGTCAAATTATTTGAATTTGTGGCCATGAGAAAATGAGGGAGTTTGAATCATTCAAACTACTTTGAATGAGTGAACAACAGTGAATTTAGGAGGAAAATATGGGGTTGAGGGTTGGTGAAGGTAGTGGCCGTATTTTGGATGCTTGAGGTAGGGGGAAGAAGTCGGTTTTGGCTTGTAGGGGTGTGCCGAAAATCAATTAGGGTCTTAAGTTACCTTTGTTCTCTTGAAGTGCATTCGGTCATTAAGGAGGTGGATAGTGCCGATTTTGATAGGTTTTAGTTAGAAGCTCTTTTGTTCTCTTTGAGTCTTGAATCCATATATGCCGAAATTGAAAGACCATTAATGCATCTTTTTCTTTTTTTCACCTAAGACTCTTTAGCCGAACCTTAAGTTCATCTTACTCATCATTTCCACCTTCATCTTTTCTTTTTCCCTCTTAAGCCGAAACCTCTTGAGCCTCTACTGAATCTCTGTTTCTCTCTACTCATACTCCTAAACCTCACAATCGAAGAAGCACCACACCATTTCCTAGCAGTCCACTTTCGTTTCCTCTTCTCTACTTTTTTCTTAAACCGAAACTTTAGTTCATCTTTTTTGACGCCTGTTTTCCTCTCCATAGCTGAATCTTCATCTCACTTTTGGAGATATCATCTTTGAGATGAATCTTCTTGCGTGTTATTCGGGTCCTCTGTGTTAAGGTAAGTTTCCTCTTTTGTTTTTCTCATAAATAATCCCGCTATTCTCTCTTTTCTTGGTAAGGTCGAATCTGCCTTATTGATAACCAAATCTGGTTTTTCCCTCTCTGCCTGTTAGCCAAATACTGTGGAGCAAGGTATTAGGATTCTGTTCCAGATCTTTAACCGATTTGGTTGTTAAGGTAAGAGAGACTCTGCTATCATTTTCTGTTCTTCTTCCAGTATTCGATAGCCAAAGCCGAGTGGCTAATTGGCGTGGTGATACAATTTTATTGACTTCGCTCTCTTTATCTTCTTCTCTTTTTGGGGGGCGCTTATTCTGGGAAACATCGCTAACCGAATCATTTGAGTTCCAAGTTGGAGGTTTAACCAATCTCTGAATCCCATCTCTCCATTCGGGATCTCAAGGTAAGGAATTCCTCTTCAGTTGTTCGATCAGCTTTTTTCTTCGTTATTCACTGTCTTAACCCAACGTTGTTGTTAAACAACTGCTGTTTCATTATAGTATCCTCTGACCAAGATCTCTTTCATGGACTCAAATACCAGCCAAGCAAAGGAAGGGGTTGGACCCGTATTCCCAGCCCCTAAGTTCAAAAAACGCGCGGTGTCTGCTTTTCGAGATTGGCCACCGGGTTGTGGACCGGCTTCAGAATAGAATAATAGGCAAATAGCAGTCATTCCTGCTAGCGATAACGTCGATATAGAAAGCATAATATTACGCGTTATCAGGTGTGTAAACTTCACACTCTATTATTTATCTGTGCTATTAACTGTATGGGCTGAAAAGCCGAAATGACTGAAAAGCAGTAGTGATACCCTTGTGGGTAAAGCTGGAGATACCAGGTAAGTGACTCTAATAATCTCTTAATGGGTATGAAATAAATGTTGTAATCTGTCACTTTGATGAAAGCATGTGCATTCATATGATTGTATGATCTGCATGGGTTGGGATATGATGAGAAATGGGAAGTAATTGAGACTGTCACGGTGGTTTGGTACCACGGTGGGTTGGCCCCACGTATGTATATTTGATAATAGTGACCATGTCTCGGTGGCTTGGTGTCATGGTGGTTTAATACCACGTATATATATATGATTCAGTGACTCGTCCCAGTGGTTTGGTACCACAGTGGGTTGGCCCTACATATATTCATTAGGGATTGTCACGGTGGTTTGTTACCACGGTGGGTTGGCCCCACGTATGATGATAGTGGCTTTGTCACGGTGATCTAGTAGCACGGTGGTCTGGAACCACGAGTGGCTTGGTGCCACATATGAGGTGTGTAACGGATGGAGGGTTGATTGTTGAAATCCCCACGGTGTGTTGGGCTGGTACGGGTGGTGTGTAGAGGACGGAAAATTAGGCTGGGTTGTGACACACATTTCATTCATATTTGAGTATGCTATGTTGAGTGGGCTAAGGCCCAATGCACGATTTTGGGCTTGACGCCATTTATGTGACTTAAGGGGATTTACACACTAAGTCTCGGTGACTCACCCCTCTGCTTAATCTTGCAGGTAATTAGTGGATCGTGGATCTGGAAGCCGAGGCGGACTCGTGGAGGCCATAAAATGTTCTTTTAGTGGACTTGATTTTTTTAAGTTATTTATTTTGGAAATTTTATTATGTAATAATGCTTTCTTTAATTACTATGCGGTTTTTATTATTTAATCACGATAAGACATACATTACGTTTTAAACTTGTTAACCAAGATAAAGTTTTCAAAACCTTAAGCAACATAAAACAATCATTTTCACTCAAATGCCAACGATGGTAACTAGTATTTGATCAACTCAACTCGAAAATTTTTCTTAAACTGCAAATCACTGTTTTCAAAACATCAACCAAAACGACAAGCTTTCAAACTTATGATATTTTTTTCAAAATTCCAAAATCTTTTATACAACCTTTACCCTGTGACATATCGGATCTGGTCGTAACGTCTAGACCGGGTTTGGGGTGTTACAATTTTGGTATCAGAGCCTGGGTTGCAAAACTCGATCGATGGAATGGGTTCAACAATATGTTATAAAGTCGATTTAAAATGTTATTTGAAGGAAATGTTTTGTTTGGAATATGGCATCCGAGTCTACCGGCACCCGATCCACGCGGTAAGTGTTCTAATTGTTGGTTGTGTATGCATGAAATGATTACTTGCATGAAATGACTATGTTTGCTAGCACTAGGAGATCCAAACTTTAGAGACTAAAACCTCTAGGTCGAGATATGATCTGCGAGAATTACTGTTTAAAGCTATTTCCCCTAAAACTACTTGGTATTAAAAAGTGAAAGAAGGTACTAGTTCATAAAAATTCTTAATCAGACTAAGTCGTATTGGAAGCTATGAGTACTAGGGGACGTGGACGTGTTGTGTGCGGTCGTGGTAGAAGCCGTGATGTTGGGTTGGAGCCCTTGGAATCAGGACGTGGGTCGGAAAATGATGCGCCAGCACCCCAGTGGCGGAAGCAAAATTTTAGGATCAAACAGGCGAAGACGATGTTGTGTCTCAAGCGATGTTACGTGTATTGGAGAGAGTTGCTGGAGTGAGCACGGGTTCGAGGGCTCGAAAATTTGTGTCTGAACGACTCCGAGCCAATGGAGCGAAAATGTTTAGGGGCGTTTCTGGCGTAGCTTCTAATGTAGCTGAGTATTGGCTAGAAGCAGTGGAGCGTATTATGGATGATCTTGACCTTACTGTGGAGGAGAAATTGAAAGGAGTTGTGTCTCTTCTTCGGGACGAGGTGTATCAGTGGTGGCTCACAGTTAGGGATGACACAGTGGCTGACCGTATTACCTGGGATTTCTTCAAGACGACATTTCAGGGGAAGTACATCGGGTCAAGTTATGTAGATGCGCAGCGTAAGGCATTCCTAAATTTGGTTCAGGAAAACAAATCGGTGGCTGAGTATAAGGCGGAATTCTTACGTCTTAGTCGTTATGCCCGGGGTATTGTTGCCACAGACCATGAGCGTTGTGTTCGGTTTGAGGATGGTTTGAGGGATGATTTGCGAGTGCTGATAGCTCCATAACGAGAAAGAGAATTTACTATTTTAGTGGAAAAGGCTAAGATGACCAAGGAAGTGAAGCGGTCCGAAAAGCAGAATCAGAATAGGGATAAAGATAGAAATAAAAGAGGCCTAGATGGGATGGGCCGAGTCGTGTTGCGAGACCCGTTGTTGATAGTGGCCCTCAGAGGTGTGCTAGATGTGGGAGATCTCATTTAGGTGAGTGTTGGATGGGTAATAGAGGATGTTTCAGATGTGGGTCTACTGATCATCGGGTAAGAGATTGTCCGTAGGGTTTGGGCAGAATGCGACCGGTAGGACACAGTTATGTTCAGCCGGGTAGAGGTGGTCAACAACCACAAAGAGGTCGTGGTCCTACTAGGGGAGGAAGTAGTTTTGGCCGAGGGCATGGAGCACCGGACAGAGGTGTAGCACCAGGCTGATGTGTTGGGAGCACAGATGCAAGACAGTCTGGGTTGGTTTATGCAGTCAGATGCCGAGAGGAGGCTGATGTACCAGACATCATAACCGGTACGTTTCTTATTTATGGGTTGCCTTATATTGCATTGATTGATATTGGATCGACACATTCTTATGTTGCTAGTACTATATCGAGAACTCTGAACATAGACTCTGAGATTGCCTCTAGGGAGATGACTGTACTTAGCCCTTTAGGACAATCAGTAGTTGTGAATAAACTCTTTTGGAAGGTGCCTTTAGAGGTTCAATGGTTGGTTTTTCTGGCTGATCTGATGGAACTGCCGTTTGGGGAGTTCGACTTAATCTTAGGTGTGGACTGGTTAGTGAAGTATCGAGCAAATTTGGATTGTGCAGCCAAGCGCATGGTGTTAAGGACTCTTGAGGATAATGAGGTTGTGGTAATAGGTGAAAGGAGGAACTACTTGTCTAATGTAGTGTCCGCTTTGAAGGCTGAAAGAATGGTGAGGAAAGGATGTGAGGCATTTATAACTTTTGTTTGTACTCTGGAGGCCAAGGAGTTAACTGTGGGGGATGTTAGAACAGTAAAGGAGTTTTCGGATGTTTTCCCAGAAGAGCTTCCAGGACTACTTCCGGATCGCGAGGTGGAGTTTGGTATTGATCTTCTTCTGGGAACAGTGCCTGTGTCTATTGCCCCATATAGGATGGCGCCAAAGGAGTTGATAGAATTGAAAGCCCAAATTCAAGAACTGTTGGATCGGGGTTTTATCCGACCAAGTGTATCACCTTGAGGACCGCCAGTTGAATAAGTTGACCATAAAGAATAAGTACCCGCTGCCGAGGATTGACGATTTGTTTGATCAACTTAGGGGAGCTTCAGTCTTCTCGAAGATAGATTTGCGGTCGGGATATCATCAGCTTAAGGTCAAGGAAGCGGATATTCATAAGACGGTTTTCAGAACTCGCTATGGCCATTACGAATTCCTGGTGATGCCGTTTGGGTTAACTAATGCACCAACAGCGTTTATGGACATGATGAATCGGGTATTTCAACCCTACCTGGACCGATTAGTCGTGGTATTTATAGATGATATCCTGGTTTATTCAAAATCGGAGGAGGAGCATGATTCGCATCTTCGAGTGGTTTTACAAATTCTGAGGGAGAAGCAGTTGTTCGTCAAATTCAGTAAGTGTGAATTCTGGTTAAGGGAAGTTACCTTTTTGGGCCATGTGGTGTCTGCTGATGGGATTAGGGTTGATCCCCGGAAAATTGAAGCTGTGTTGGATTGGAAGCCACCTAAGTCTGTGGTAGAAATTCGGAGTTTTCTTGGTCTGGCTGGGTATTATAGAAGGTTTGTTGAGGGGTTCTCTTTGATTGCGGCACCATTAACCAAGTTGTTGCGGAAAGGGGTACCATTTGTCTGGTCTGACAAGCAACAGGAGAGTTTTAAGATGTTGAAGAGGATCTTGACTAAGGCACCAGTTCTGATACAGCCTGAGGTCGGGAAAGAGTTTGTTATGTACTGCGATACGTCGCACACAGGTTTAGGATGTATGTTGATGTAGGAAGGGAAGGTGGTGGCAAATGCATCTCGACAGTTAAGATCACATGAGGTAAATTATCCCACGCATGATCTGGAGTTGGCTGCGGTAGTTTTCACTCTAAAGATCTAGAGACACTACCTATATGGGGAGAAGTCCATCATCTACACAGACCACAAGAGTTTGAGGTATCTCCTTACTCAGAAGGAGTTGAATTTAAAACAACGAATGTGGGTTGAGCTATTAAAGAATTATGACTGCTCAATCGAATATCATCCGGGTAAGGCTAATGTGGTAGCAGATGTGTTAAGCCGGAAGGTAATATCAGATTTGAGAGCGATGTTCGCCAATCTCAGTTTGTATGATGACGGGAGTTTATTAGCTGAACTTCAAGTGAAACCGATTTGGATGGCTCAAGTTAGAGAGAAGCAGGTCTTGGACGAGGTGTTAAGTGCCCGGCTCTTGCAAGTACAGAATGGTGAGGTGGAGGATTATAGTCTGAATAGTGATTGGGTTTTGTGTTTCCGTAAGAGGGCTTGCATGCCGAGGGATGTTAGGTTAAGACAGACGATTCTTCAGGAAGCGCATAGTAGCCCATACGCTATGCATCCTGGAGGAAGTAAGATGTATCAGGATCTGCGAGAACAATTTTGGTGGCCGGGATTGAAGCGGGAGGTGACTGAATTTGTAAGTAAATGCTTGACGTGTCAACAGGTGAAAGCGGAACATCAATTGCCTTCGGGATTATTACAGCCGGTGAAGATTCCACAGTGGAAATGGAAGAGGTTCACAATGGACTTTTTTAGTGGGCTACCTCTTATGCCTACTAAAAAGGATTCGGTATGGGTAATTATGGATCGACTGACGAAGTCTGCTCATTTTATACCGGTTCATGTTGACTAATCTCTACAGAAGTTAGCTAAGCTGTACGTAGCAGAGATTGTGAGATTGCATGGGGTACCAGTGTCTTTCATATCAGACAGAGACCCTAGGTTTACGTCAAGATTCTGGAAGGCGTTGCATCAAGCGTTGGGTACAAAGTTAGATTTCAGTACAGCGTTTCATCCTCAGTCTGATGGACAGTCTGAAACGGTAATTCAGATCTTGGAAGATATGTTGAGGGGCTGTGTCATAGACTTCAGGGGTAGTTGGGAAGAGTATCTACCGTTGGCAGAATTCGCATATAACAACAGCTACCAATCTAGTATTCAGATGGCACCGTATGAGGCGTTGTATGGTCAGAAGTTTCGCACTCCTACTTGCTGGACAGAGTTGGGTGAGCTACGATTATTGGGTCCAGAATTGGTTTCTGATACGGAGGACAAGGTTAAGTTGATTCAGACTCGATTAAAGGAAGCTTCTAACAGGCAGAAGTCCTATGCTGATCAGAAGCGTAAGGACATCAAATTCACAGTTGGTGATCGGCTTTTCTTAAAGGTTTCACCGTGGAAGAAGGTTCTAAGGTTTGGACGGAAGGGTAAGCTGAGCCCCAGGTTCATCGGGCCTTATTGTGTGTTGAAGTGTGTGGGACCGGTAGCTTATCAGCTCGAGCCACCTTTAGAGTTGAGTCAGATTCATGATGTATTTCACGTTTCGATGTTAAGGCGCTACCATTCTGATCCGTCTCATATTGTGCCAGTGGAAGAAATTGAGGTAAGGCCTGACTTATCCTTTGAAGAGAACCAGTTCAGATCTTCGATCGTGACGTTAAGGTATTGCGAAGGAAGACGGTTCCGTTGGTTAAAGTCTTGTGGCGGAACCATGGTTCAGATGAGGCTACGTATGTTCTGGGAAACATCGCTAGCCGAATCATTTATGTTCCAAGTCTGAGGTTCAACCAATCTCCGAATCCCATCTCTCCATTTCTGGATCTTAAGGTAAGGAATTCCTCTTCAGTTATTTGATCAGCCTTTCTCTTTGTTATTCACTGTCTTAACCCAACGTTGTTGTTAAACAACCGCTGTTTCATTATAGTATCCTCTGACCAAGATCTCTTTCATGGACTCAAATACCAGCCAAGCAAAAGAAGGGGTTGGACCCGTAGTCCCAGCCCCTGAGTTCAAAAAACGCGCGGTGTCTGCTGTTCGAGATTAGCCACTAGGTTGTTGACCGGCTTCAGAACAGAATAGTAGGCAAATAGCAGTCATTCCTGCTAGCGATAACGTCGATATAGAAATCATAATATTGCGTGTTATCAGGTGTGTAAACTTCACACTCTATTATTTATCTGTGCTATTAACTGTATGGGCTGAAAAGCCGAAATGACTGAGAAGCAATAGTGATACCCTTGTGGGTAAAGCTGGGGATACCAGGTAAGTGACTCTAATAATCTCTTAATGGGTATGAAATAAATGTTGTAATCTGTCACTTTGATGAAAGCATGTGCATTCATATGATTGTATGATTTGCATGGGTCGGGATATGATGAGAAAGGGGAAGTAATTGAGACTGTCACGGTGGTTTGGTACGACGGTGGGTTGGCCCCACGTATGTATATTTGATAATAGTGACCATGTCTCGGTGGCTTGGTGCCACGGCGGTTTAATACCACGTATATATATATGATTCAGTGACTCGTCCCAGTGGTTTGGTACCACAGTGGGTTGGCCCCACATATATTCATTAGGGATTGTCACGGTGGTTTGTTACCACGGTGGGTTGGCCCCACGTATGATGATAGTGACTTTGTCACGGTGATCTAGTATCACGGTGGTCTAGAACCACGAGTGGCTTGGTGCCACATATAAGGTGTGTAACGGATGGAGGGTTGATTGTAGAAATCCCCACGGTGTGTTGGGCTGGTACGGGTGGTGTGTAGAGGACGGAAAATTAGGCTGGATTGGGACACACATTTCATTCATATTTGAGTATGCTATGTTGAGTGGGCTAAGGCCCAATGCACGATTTTGGGCTTGAGGCCATTTATGTGACTTAAGGGGGATTTACACACTGAGTTTCGGTGACTTACCCCTCTGCTTAATCTTGCAGGTAATTAGTGGATCGTGGATCTGGGAGCCGAGGCGGACTTGTGGAGGCTATAAAATGTTCTTTTAGTGGACTTGATTTTTTTTAAGTTATTTATTTTGGAAATTTTATTATGTAATAAGGCTTTCTTAAATTACTATGCGGTTTTTATTATTTAATCACGATAAGACATACATTACGTTTTAAACTTGTTAACCAAGATGAAGTTTTCAAAACCTTAAGCACCATAAAACAATCGTTTTCACTCAAATGCCAACGATGGTAACCAGTATTTGATCAACTCAACTCGAAAATTTTTCTTAAACTGCAAGTCACTGTTTTCAAAACATCAACCAAAACAACAAGCTTTCAAACTTATGATATTTTTTTTTTTCAAAATTCCAAAATCTTTTAAACAACCTTTACCCTGTGACATACCAAATCTGGTCGTAACGTCTAGACCGGGTTTGGGGTGTTACAGTATTTGCAGCAGAAGCCTTTCTTTGTGTTCAGTGAATCCAAATTGGAGACGAATCTAGGTTTTTAAGAGTTGAGATAGAGGGTGATGAACTTTTACTAATCAGAAAACTACAAAATGATTTTGAAGACAGATCGAAAATTAGTGCCTATATTCTCAATGCAAAGCGACTTAAAAGAAATTTTGTAACTTGCAGATTCAAACATGTTTCAAGAACGGGGAACAATGTCGCACAACCCTTGCGAAAGAGGGTTTAAATAAAGGAGATGACACTTATTTGTGTAACGGGCTCTCAGAAGCAGCGATTATGGCTGCAACAGAGGACTATAGAGGAATGACAAGTAACAGTTAAAATTCCTCAGCAATGTAACACCCAATGATCAAAACAAAAAGCAAAATCTAGATCTAATCGAAGGATCATCAGAGTGTTCAGACTTACAAGAAATAGAAACTGAATCTGATGGTTTGTGCTCAAAAAATAGCGGGAAATGCATGCTAAGGTGTGAAGGCTTTTCAGGCTATGTTTATCGGAAAAAGAAACTAAAAGGTGATATGGTTTGAGTTTTCTTTGAGATGCCTTGAGCATCATTTTTTCTGGAATCGTTGGTCAACTGAAGAACTTTGGAAATGAAAAATATTGGAAAAAAGGAAGAAAAGTGACTAAAAAATTTAAGAGGCTCGCTACTGGTTTAGTTTTAGGGGTTTTTAGGGTAGAAAGTTAGGTTTAGGTTAGGAAGTGGGATTTTGTTTGATTTGGGTTTGAGCTTCTTAGGAATTTTTTTTTGTTTTATTTTTGTTGTTTTGTTTATGATTTCATTAATAAAAGCAACCCAACATTTTTCTTCAAAAAAAGAATATAATAGATACAATCAACCCTACATTAATATATTTGTATATTATTTTAATCGTATATAAATATTTTACCAAATACCTGTGCATTAATACATTTGGCACAATCATAATATATTTATCCTAATATATTAATGCACAGGTTAATGGAACCTTAAACTAATTATAAACTAATTTGATTAGGGCATAAACAAAAATATAGTGAATCACTAATACAATATTTTTTTTATCTTATATTTGCTGATTTTATTTTAAAAAACAAATTTAATGGATAATTAAATTTTAAAAAATAAATAGGAAAGATAAAAGAGCCTTGCTTGTTGTAAATTTAGTGTATATCCTTATTTTATATATATATATATATATATATATATATATATGATATTGCTAAGTTGGTTCAATAAACAAATAAGTTACTCCTTCCAATCTGTTTATAATTAAAATGATATCAAAACAATATTCTACCAATTACATCACTATTTCCCTTCATCCCAATATTTCAATTGTATGAGATACAAACATTTTTCTTATTAAAGTTCTCTTACATAACATGTTACCAATCTCAATTTTATCTATATAAAATTGCCCTAACCATTCCCTAAAAATATCTCAGTCGCTATTTATATGGTGTCAAAACCAACATACACTTTTACAACTAATTCCCACCTCACTCATTTTTTTTTTCTTTTGACAATTCTCTTTGACATGGACTCTTCTAAACTTGAAGCAAAATGATGACACCACCAATCTAACTTACAGCCTAAAACACTTAATCCAAGTTAACCCCTCATCCTAAATATGAAGGCTCAAATTGCACGTTCATTTATTGCTATGGTTTACATGGCCATCTTAATGGTTTCAAGCCATCTCCTCTACTAACCATCATCACAGACGGTCATGATTAGTTTCATCAAGATAAACCCATCCAATATGCTCTCATGTGTTGATGCCACTATTTTAACTATTGTTGCCTCTGTTTCCACCTCCAAGGCTACTTGGGATAACCTCCACATTATGTTTGTGAAGAAATTGCAAACCCCCTCATCTTCAATTTTTTCGATCTTTTAAATTGAGTCACCAATGAAAAAAAATTTGTTGAATACTAATAAGAGATACAATCTCTTTCCAAGAAACTTACAACAAGTTCTCCCATCACTAAAGAAGAATTAGTGGTAAAATACTAAGTGGCCTTGGCCTGAATTCTAGTAGATCTTCGTACCCATTTGTGCCTAAGACTCCCCAATCACAAAATGAGGATATTTTTTTATAAGCTTCTCAATCATGAGTTGGTCCTTAAACAAGAAAACCTAAGAAAAGCAACAACACAAATTACTATTGTTGCAAAATAAGCTTCAAATAATGCCTCGACCTAATGCAACTCATGTCGATCAACTGACAACTACAATTGGCATCAACAACATTAGAGGTTTGTTCATAACCAACATATTCACTACCAACTTAGTGACAAGTTTGGTCACACATCCAATGCATTTTATTCATCATCAAATAACTGCTTTAAGGTGAAAGCCAACTGTGCAACATGCATTATCACACAAAATGATTCGTGGATCCTTAATTAAGGTACCTTTCACCATATCAACTTTGAAACATGGTCACTTCAAAATGACAAAGAGTTCACAAGAACAAATGAAGTGACAATGGGTGATGACAATGTTATTCCAATTAGTCCAACTAGTACTACTAATTTACGCACATAAAAATATCAACTTTGAAACATGGTCACTTCAAAATGACAAAGAGTTCACAAGAACAAATGAAGTGACAATGGGTGATGACAATGTTATTCCAATTAGTCCAACTAGTACTACTTATTTACGCACATAAAATAAAGCCTTCAGATTGTCTAATATTTTATGTGCTTCTATTATTAAACAGAAACTTATTTCTATTCATCAATTAATGAGAAAACCGTTGACGACAAAATACAAACAATATTAACGAGAAAGATGAAATTTTATTTAAACCAATATGTTCAGAAAATTAAAATTACATTATGATGAAAAAATACACCGAGGGCATTAGATCCCAACAAGTGTGTGAATTGTTAAAAAATGAGGTGGGTGTGTTGCGATGATTGTACTCGAATTGCTCGTAGGAAACTACAACTCGAAATCAAGTAACCATTTCGAAGATGACTCAAAGATCTATGATTTGGGTATAAGAATCAACCAAAAAGATGGTAAGAAGATATCGTAAAGTCAAGTCGAAGTTACCCTTGGGAAGCTAAACGAGTAATCTTGAACTTCTGGCAAGGAACTACACTGCTTTATGAAAACAACCATATCTCGAGCTATAGACCTCAAAACCTAGTGATGAAAAAATTGTTTCAAAGGGGAATTAATCGATCAGATCTTCTCCACTATTTTTTAACTCACTGATCACATAATCTGTGGGCATCTTTCCACATAAAAAAGTAAGTATTGGATTGAAACTCAATAAAGATGAATGGTTTCTTAACAAACTCTCCCTTTTGGAGGAATAAGTGAATTAACAACCAAGGTATTTTAGTTCTCATCAAATTGAGGATTTTCATCAATCTTTTCTCTTTAGCAAGTATGAGATATTTATGAAGACCTAATTGTTTAGATTTACTGATAAAATAAAGAGTCTTAAGCTAAATCAACTAGAAGAGGTGACAAACATAGTCTTACAAAGTTACCTATGGTACCCACCTTACTTGCTTGGGTGGCAAGCAAGGCTCCCCATATGAGTTTGCCACATGTAACCCAAATTGGGTTAATTTAAGGTCCACATATTTATTTTGGCCTCTTAATTAATATTAGTTAATAAATCAAAATTAATTACTCAGTTAAATAATTTACACATTCCTTATTTTAATCTTGCTAAAGTCATGATGATTTTACCGCATTAAAATGCTTGCATAAATTTAATTAATTAATTTTATTTTATTCCAAATAAGTAGATAACATGATCTCTTAATTTAGCTTCACTTTGGATTCATCATTTAATCTAATTAATTAGATATCTAAAGTGACTAAATTAATCCAAGATCAATCTAATCATTAAAACGAGAAAACACTTATTACTCCAATGAGTAAATTCAATGAACCATTTCTCCTTGCTCAATCATTTACGGTTCCGTGCAAATGTTCATGTTAAATGCAACCCGTTACAGAGTTGTGTTGAGCTAGTGGAGAGACCGATTGGACTTATGTGCTTAAATAATTTGTAATTAAGTTCTCACTCTTTATCTATTAATCACAAATAATTTAGTCAGGAGTCATTCCACTAAAGTACTGCAAGTATTGGTGATGAACAATGTAGAAAAAAAATGAACACACAATGTGTTTATACAATTCAGTTTATCTATGTCTGTGGGGCCTTGCCCTGAAAGATAATCCACTACCTTAGCAACTTGTACAACCTGTAACACTCACTAGATTTGACTATTCACTTTTGCACCTGAGATCTAAACAACTCTTCTATAAGTTTCCCCCTTGAAAGCTTAGGACAATAACCAAGTAACACATTTGATTTTTCACTCAATAAACTCAAAGAAATGTTCCACAATAAACAAGAATAAGTGCTCTCATTTTAGTGTATCACCAATAAAAGTATCATCCATTTATAAGGAATTGAGACTTGTTAACATACTAAATCAAATTACAATCAATCTTCCCATAAAACCAACAAGATAATAAGCATAAACAATACTTTCAATGAGACTAGGATAAGTTTTAAATCTTTAAGGTATGGTTTCAAGTTTTACCCAATTCAATTTAATATCATCGAAGTTGGAAAGTCGATTTCCTTGATTCAATCCAAACCAATCTTCAAGATATGTTGCTATAAATAGTTTGGATATCATAAATGGGCTTGCAGTTGTCCAAAGTATTAGTAAGAAACTAAGCCTAAGGATTTTGTTCCCAAAATTTTCCAACACAAATATGGCAAGTTTTTGAGCTAAGCAGTTCCAAACACTAGTTAGCACTACTCCTTTGTGTTGCTTAAAAATAGCCTTAACAAGTACTATGACTGATCTCCCGATTATATACCATTAGGAAAGTTACTGATTTCAAGCTTTTGTTTGATGACCTTGTCATATATGTGTTAACCTCATAAGATATTCATGACCCCTTTAGGTTAAATCTGTTTACCTAATTAAGTCCATTTTATATCATTGTCACCATTGTATCTTCTATGATGAAAATGATCATTTCTCAAATTAGTAATGATAATATCATTTGTTCCAAATAAATAACCCCAGCCAGGTTCCATTTTTATAAACCATAGAATGCTAATGTGAGGATATCATTGACATTAGGCAAATCACTAACATGCAATCTTTCCAAAATTATCTTAACATCCCTCTCTAAAACTCAAGACGGTGTAATTGAAACCAACTTGTGTTATTTATAGCAGTAAATCTTTTACACAACAAAAATTTTTTAAAAAAAATTCTATACTTGTGTTTTTGGAATAGACGAATTAGGTCATTCTCGACTTTCAACCTCTCGATCTTCTTTTCTAATCTCAATCTCGGTTTGCTAGAGTGTGGGCTTTATTTACAAACTGATGAAAACTTTATAAAGATAGAAACCAATTACGTCAAGAAAAAAAAAGAATTATTTCAAATGAAACAAATTCTCTTTAACCCAACAGGATAACCTTGTAGGTGAATGGTATATTTGACCTAGCCCTTAATCTTTATTTATGGAGAAAAATAGCAAGAGTCTCAATTCAACAAGGTGTAATTGAATAATAAAGTTTTAATAGAGAAAAACATACTCCCAGTAGGAGTATACAAGTGGGCGGTGGCAACCTCTTTCTAGCACTAGGGTTTGCTGCCTCTTGCTTCATATTGGGTACAATTATATATGTTATATAGTCTTTAAACTAACTCATGTAATTTATCCAGCCCAATAAATAATTTTCCTATACCCAAAAATATTACTTATTCAAATAAATAATAAACTTAATTAAACTATTTTCTCAATCCAATTTCAATCCCATTAAAGTCATGACAGCTTTATCGTACTAGAATATATGAGTAAAAAAATTTAATTACCTTGTTCTTATGAAATGATGATGACTAATTAATTTAATTTTCACTTCGAACTCCAATTATTTAACTAAGACCAATTAAATAATAATACAAAGTAATTATTTTAATTGCTAAGCATCTCTTGTTTATGGTGAGAACACACATCCATTACATATGGTTATATAGGTGATTTATTTTTCTAATCCATTGTTTTCATATTTTCACATCATCAATTCAAATTCAAACCATCAAGGTTATACCGAGCTAGTGATGGGATTGATTGGACATATATAATTGGGGCTAAAATAATTTATAGTTAAGTACCGTGACTGAGCTCTCCCTATTATATACCATTACGAAAGCTACTTGTTAAGTGATCGTCCAATAGTCTTTACATATGTGTGTTACCTCATAGTATATCCTTAATCTTTTTAAGATAAAATTTATTATCCAAATGTGATCCTATTTTATCTAATGGTAACCATTATATCTTCATTCATTAAAAATTCAATTACTAACACATAGTAATTAAATCATTCATCTTTAGACAAATGATCGTGGCCATATTACTTTTCCATCTATAATGTAATGTCAATGAGAGGATATCATTTACCCTTTATTGGGTTATGAGTTCTACTATTGTAAGTGGAGTATGTCATGCAGAAGTTGCATACCTAACGTACCATGTTTCGAATCTATTACCAATTGAACTCAGGATTTTAATACTTCAAAGTATACAAGTTATGCACATATGTTCCACCGCTTACTAAGGATTGAGGTAAGTCACACTATGAACATCACAAACAAATAAATCTATAAATAGATTTAGGATTTATTTTACTCGGGTCTTATTCGATGTACTGTTAGTCTAGATAGTCATATCCATGTCTGTATTTTTTGGGAGTCATCCGCTCTAATATCTAAGACAAGGTATCTCCCTACTTGGACATGATAGAAAACATAATAGTTTTTAATCGACTTATTCAATTTTGATTAAACTATAGACCGTTTAGATTATCTACTAATATAAGTTGTCTTCTCGCATTATGATCTAACCACATAATGCAACTTAATATTAGTTAAATATTAGGTAATTAATGAGCTAATATTTGTTTTCATTTTGCTTTGCATGTAAAACCGTTGAGGACATTATACAAAAGATATTAATGAGAATGATGAGATTTTATTAAATCAATTTATTCAAAAAATTACAAGTACATTGACGATATTACTACACTAAAGGCACGAGATCCCAACACCTAGCACTTTGACTATTATGGTAAATAGACATAGCAAGTTTTCAAGGAAGTTCAAATATATAAGTAACAAATAAAGCCAAAGTACTTTCCATAGTTTCAACAATGGCACAATACTAATTTCCAGTGCTCGAGAAGGAGGCTAACGTGTGCTTTTTTCTCCGCTAAGAAACAAGAGATTCACCAAGAAAGATATATCAACCAATAGTGGACACAAATCTATAGGATCACCACCCCAATCAACATTAGAATAAGCTTATAGTTTAAGGGAATAATCAATTGAAAAACAAAGACCATGAAACAAAGTACCTTAAACATAATGTAAAATGCGAAGAATAGCAACATAATGGACGAAACGAGGAGCTTTCATGAAAGTATAGGCAATGTTTGAATGAGTGACAAAAAGATAAATGAGACTATAAAAAAAGTTGTCGATAAAGTGTAGGATCTAATAATAAAGTACTAAAAATTAGAGTAAGGCTTGTTTCAAGAGGTGTCCTTTCTGTTATACTATTTGTGATTCTAGCTTTATATTACATCATAAGCATACTGAGCTTGGGATAAAGAAATACCATTCTCAAAGGTGAGAGCTTCAAGGCCCAAACAATAACGAAGTGGCCTCAAATGGTTTAGTTAAAAATGTTTAACTTCCTTATTACCATTGGAAAAGGCATCAGTAATAAGCATGTCATCTACATAGAGAAGCACTAGCACAACACCTTGACCTATCTTGCATAGAAAATATGCATTACCATATAGATTATCAAGCAGATGGATTTCATTATCAGACAAATGGATTTTGTTAAGTGTATTACTAAGCTGAACAAACTAGGCATGGAGAGCTTGTTTAAGACCATATAATGCACGATAGAGACAATTTGTTAGGAGAATAATCATATCCAGGTGGCGGTTGCATGTACACTTCTTTTAAATCTTCATTGAAAAATGCATTTTTAACATCCACTTGATATAACTCTATAATTTAGTAGAAGTAATAACAAGAAATGTTCGAACATCAATAATACAAGCAACCAAAGAAAAAATGTGATACTCTTGATTATAGCCTTTAGCAACAAGTTGAGCTTTGTACCTTTTGAAAGTCTACTAGAGTGTGCCTTTATCTTATAAATCCACTTGCAACCCACAACAGTCTTATTTGAAGAGGGATCAACCAAGTAAAAAGTGTGAGTCTTAAAAATCTTGTAGTTCTTCTTGCATAGCTTATTGCTAACAAGAATCAATAAACGCCTCTATATAAGTTTGAATCCCATGTAAGTTAAACAAGTAGAAATGATGGGAAAAGGAAGATTTTTTATTTTGAGGATGATTGGATTGTCAATGAGACTAAAAGAGGTAAGTGGCTCCTTAGATGTTGTAATTGGATTTACTAGAGGAACTTCATCGTGAGAATTAATTGAAGCATTAGGCTCACGTGAGAACTCAGTGGGAGAATTTGTATCAAAGTTGCTAGGAAAAAAATTCAACTAAAGAATTAAAAAGGAATTGAATGAGAGTGATTAGGATAGAATCAAATTTAGATAGGGAAGGAAAATTAATATGTTCCAAGTAGATAACTTAAATATGAAAAAATGAATAACTTTATTCGATTGATACAAAAGGAATTGATGTATTTTGCTACACATAATATTGAGATATAAAAGGAATATTAAATCAATACAATTATTTTAATTAAATTAAATTCAAATCCTATTTTAAAAAAATTAGAATAATTGATAGATTCTAAAAGATTGTTCTTCTAATATTCCCCAAATTATTCTTCGACCCATGGACACAATTTAATTAAAAATATTAATTGAATTGATACAATCAAAATTGCAACCAAGAAGATCTTGGGATACAAATATGCAGTCAACAAAAATATTATGTTTAACCCCACCCAAAAAGATTCTTATTCTAATAAGAAGAAGATGCACCAAAGTAGGTGAGAAGGTGCTCCGATTTGAAATAAGCCATGCTTTAGGCATTGATCACTACAAAAAAGAAAAAAAGAGAGTGGAATTTGAAACACTTATATGATATGCCTATGATTGTAAGAAATCTTCATGTAATCATATGGGAAGTTGGAGTATGTATGTATGTATGTATGTATGTATGCATGCATGTTGATATATTCTCGCCCCTTAAGCTAAATGCCATACAATCCATCATCAACAATTAGAAAGCGTAAAGCAAAATTCCTTATTTTCATTCATTCAACATAGACCAACAATAGAAAAAAGAGCAAGTATAAAAATCTACTAGAAAACAAAAAGAAAAGGAACCATCTATATACATGTATGTATATCAAGCTAATTATAAGTGGACGAACGATCTCATATCTCCATGAGATCTCATATCAAGTTAATTATAAGTTAGATAAACAAGAGCTAGAGCTTGAGATCTTCTATGGTATACTTTGCAATTATAATATGGGGAAGATTCTGTATCTTCTCTTTCGAGTTTGTATCATTGTACCGTTAACCAATTTAAAAAGTAGAAAAGTAGCAATCTAGCTTGCAAGAAATAGGATTTATTTTTTCAGTATTTCTTTTAGTATTCAATGCACATAAGAGAATATGATTCAAAGAGTTTATTAACATTAGCTACTCCACCTCAAAATATGATGCTATGCCAGCATAGGATCAGTGCACCAATTGACTGAAATTTGATGCTTGGATTTAGATATAAAATCATATGCTTTTTTGAATAAAAACAAACAGCTTTACTTTAGAAAAAGAGGGAACCCTTGGTTTTCTAGAAAAGTAACTTTCATTTCAATTTCTCATTCAAACACCCTTTTAACTCATTTGAATGATGAGCTTTGTGTGGTAAAATATCAAAAACAATTGGTTCCCTTATTCTTAATATCATAATCATACCTAAAAACAAGGCTTTAATTCTACTCTTAATTAATTAATCAGTAATGGTCTGATGCATGTCGTTCATCTTTGTGATTATTACTATAATATTATTATGCAAAATGCCAACTCATATTAGAACATTGGGTCTAGACATATGCTTGATTAATCGAATCTTTAATAATGGCATAATAGCAAACCGATTAGTAAACTAATAAAAGGACATCATCACAATAATAAAAACACATGTTAAGAATAAATATTTAAAATAAATTTCTGGTTGATACCCTCCATTATATATATATTTAAAAAAAAAACACTCATGAAAAAAGGATTATTAATTATAAATACTTTAAAATACCTTAAATTACAATTAAACTAATTTTTTTGGGTTGATTGAAATTCCTATTTCCATCCTCTTCCCCTTAAACAAAAAGATAATTGTCAGGGAATAAGAAACAAAAAATGTCCCACGTTAAAGGGTGGTCACAGTCATCTTTCTTCAACTTATATCAAATGTGATTTATCCTTGGGCTCTCATGGCAATGAAAGTAACACCCACCACAACACCATAAACAGACTATCTTTAACAACCCCACAAAAGGCTTTCTCACTTACATACATATACATATTATATATATATATATGGGAAAGTTAACTTCATGGAAAGCCAGCAGACATCATTTCTCTACTTATTATATAAATGGGTACTCAAATGCACCAATAGTTGGTAGAGCAAAACAAGTCTTTCTTTATGTATGTTTTTGGCTTTTCTTCCTTTTGTATTTAAAAGCTTCTTTGAAACTGAGGTTTCTGATCAGAATTAGGAGAAACAAAAATGGGTTCTGCAGAGAAGACTGAGTTAGAGAAAAATGAGTTCCCAAGGGAGAGGGAAAGAAGGCATAACATATGCATAATTTTCAGATATGCTGATTGGGTCGATATTCTGCTAATGGTATTGGGTACCATTGGAGCTATTGGCGATGGAATGTCGACCAACTGGTTGATACTCTTTGTGAGTCGCATAATGAACAGCTTGGGTTATGGTAGTAATTTCCAACAAAATAATAACAATTTTATGGGAGAGGTCGAAAAGGTTAGCAGTTTATTAGATCCTGTACTCAACAACCTCATTTAACTGCTGCTACTTCTTTTTGCTGTTCTTATTGTGTTCTCATATTTGTCTCCTTGGCTTTACTTTATTAACAGTGCACCTTATACTTTACATACTTGGGACTAGGAAGCATGGTGGTGGCTTTCATGGGTAATTTTCAGCAACACATTTTTTCCACATTTGTTGAGCTTTCTGAGGCCAAAAATTAGTAGCATAATAAGGAGACAGTCAACAGAAAGGAACATGAAACAAGAGAGTTAGTTTCATTTTGTGAAACCCTAGAATGAGCTAATTTGAAAACGCTAATAAATTAATTAGAACTAGTTGCATTATATATATATATATATATATATATATCAATATGAGTTGGACTGTAAGGGCTAAAGTAGATGTTAATATTTGTTGCAGAAGGGTACTGTTGGAGCAAAACCAGCGAGCGGCAAGTGCTGAAGATTCGTTACAAGTATTTGGAAGCAATTCTTAGACAAGAAGTTGGGTTTTTTGACTCACAGGAGGCTACCACTTCAGAAGTCATCAACAGCATATCTAAAGATACATCTCTCATACAAGAAGTCCTTAGTGAAAAGGTGCACTCCCCACCAATTTCATACATGTATTATCACTGAATGGATAAACAAATATACTAAACCTTAGAGTACTGGAATATACTAAACCTTGGTAAACTTTTCAGTTTATGCATGATTGGGTTCCATCTCATGACTTATGACATATAATACCATTTATGGAAAAGATGCTATCACTTGAAATAGCTCTTCAATTTGCTATCTTATTTGATATATTGCTTGGATTTTACCCAATATGATTAAAACCAAATTCCACGTCTGCTTATTTTCAGGTTCCATTATTTGTGATGAATACAACAGCCTTCTTCTCAGGCCTGGCATTTTCAGCATATCTTTCATGGAGGTTGGCTCTAGTAGTTTTCCCAACAATACTATTGCTGATAATTCCAGGAATACTTTATGGAAAGTACCTTTTGTATATCTCCAAGAAAGCTTCCAAGGAGTATGGAAAGGCAAACACCATAGTGGAGCAGGCACTAAGCTCCATTAAAACGGTGTATTCCTTCACAGCAGAAAGGAGAATCGTGGAGAGATATACAGCAATATTGGATAGGGCGGTGAAGTTGGGATTGAAGCAAGGGATAGCCAAAGGGTTGGCAGTGGGGAGCACAGGGATTTCTTTTGCAATATGGGCTTTCGTTGCTTGGTATGGAAGTCATTTGGTAATGTACAAAGGAGAAAGTGGAGGAAGAGTTTATACGGCTGGTCTCTGCTTTATATTGGGTGGCCTGTAAGTCACTAAGGTTTCATTACCCATTTTCTTTCTTATACATTACTCATATTGATTTTACTTATATATTGGACTAAGTTCTTTTCTAGATCTGTTGTGTTAGAATATCCATTGTGTGTTTTTCTAGAGGGCTTTGTTGGGTAAATAGGACGAATTAAATATTAAAAACTAAAAACTAATTTTTCTTTTTTTTTAGTTTTAAAAAATTTTAGTTGCTAAATTAAATGTTTAGTAGATTTTTTTGTTAATGTTTCGTAAAAGGAGGCATCGTTTTGACTTTATTTTTAATTGATAAAGTTAATGTAGATATCTAAAAGAAAAGAATATCATTTTAATTAATTAATTAAAATTTTTTATACATATTTTTATTTCTCTTTTTCGTTGAAAATATTTAATTTGGAAAATATATAAACAAAACCATGGACAAAAAATATATTTATTATGAGACATGAGTGAAAATAATTATATAATAAAATTATTGAAAATTGGCATGAAAATTAATGTGGTTTTGGTTGATTGGTTAAGTTTAAAGAATAAGTATTATGAATTATTGAAAATTGACATTAAAATAATTATGTAGTAAAATAATATTTATTAGTTTGCTAAAATAAGATTATTTTAATAATTTAACAATTGATTAGAATCTGATTAAAAGGTGACATTAATTTAATCAAAAATTTTTAACTAATACAAATTATGTCGATAATATTTTTAAATGTAATGATAAAAAAATTTGAGATAAAATTTATGCCTCGTAAAATTTAGTCAAATATTTAGTTCACATCTTTTTAGATTCTATCTTTGGAAAATCTTTAACCTCATCTTTTATAAAAAAGATGTAGGTAACAAATATTTGCATGAAAATGAGTCGGTAACACATACATATTAACAACCCATGCACCCATCTGAATACACAAATAAAAGTAGAGTTGACATGGTGGATGAAATGTTGGTAGGGCACTCGGAGTAGCACTGGCTGATCTCAAGTACTTCACGGAAGCCACTGTTGCCGCTGCAAGCATCTTCTCTAGGATCGACCGTACTCCCCTTATCCAGAGCGAGGATACCAAAGGCATCGTGTTAGACACAATCCGAGGAGACATAGAGTTCGACAACGTCAATTTCATATACCCTTCTCGCCCCGATTCCCTCGTTCTCAAACATTTCAACCTCAAACTTGAAGCAGGCAAAACCGTGGCACTTGTTGGTGCCAGTGGAAGCGGCAAATCCACCGCCATTGCTTTGGTGCAACGTTTTTATGATGCCAACGATGGGGTAGTGAAGATCGATGGTGTTGATATAAGAACACTGCAATTGAAATGGATCAGAGGTAAAATGGGGCTTGTTAGTCAAGAACATGCGTTGTTTGGGACATCCATCAAGGAAAATATAATGTTCGGGAAGCTAGATGCTACCATGGATGAAGTAATGACCGCTGCCATGGCTGCTAATGCTCATAATTTTATAAGACAGCTTCCTCAAGGCTATGAAACCAAGGTTAGAAGTACTTGTAATGATATATTCTAATGTTAACCGTTGATATAATTGTAATTAATTTGTAACCTCTATATTAAATTAACAGATAGGGGAACGAGGAGCACTGTTGTCAGGAGGACAAAAGCAGCGAATCGCGATTGCTAGAGCCATTATCAAGAACCCTGTGATACTGCTACTTGATGAGGCAACGAGTGCCCTTGATTCTGAATCAGAAACACTAGTCCAAAATGCACTTGATCAGGCCTCCATGGGAAGAACCACCCTAGTAAGCGCTAACCAGTTGCTTTGACCGCTTAATCATTTTCTCAAGAGTTAAATTCCTTTCTGAAAGTGCTCTCGAGGAAAGCCGTATTGTAATAATTTTCAATTTCATCATATTATAGTACAAACCCTGTCCTACATGTTTCCTCTCTTATTGACATGTTTTTCAAAAATAGCTAATACGAGTTGTCTTTGTCGTACATGTTTTCTTTCTTGTAATTAATTAAGTTTTTCATGATCAGGTTGTTGCCCACAAGCTCTCCACTATTCGAAATGCAGACCTCATTGCAGTTTTTAACAATGGTAGTATCATAGAAATGGGATCCCACAACGATCTCATAAACATGAAGGACGGCCACTATGCACAACTTGCAAAGCTGCAAAGACAATTCAGCTGCGATGACCATGAACAAAATCCAGAAACACGCCTTCCATCTGCAGGAAGAATGAGTGGCGGCAGACTAAGCACTGCCAAATCAAGCCCAAGCCCAAGCCCCAGCC
Organism: Gossypium australe; assembly: GCA_005393395.2. NCBI lineage: Eukaryota > Viridiplantae > Streptophyta > Magnoliopsida > Malvales > Malvaceae > Gossypium > Gossypium australe. Next base: position 125,435,659 of record CM016619.1, read on the forward strand.
CCAGTTTCTTCGCTACGCCGTTGCCTAATATCGAAAGTCCGAAACCAGTATCTCATCCCCCTCCTTCCTTCCGTAGGCTTCTCTCTCTAAATTCCCCAGAATGGAAGCATGGTTTGATGGGTAGCCTCTCGGCTATAGCTTTTGGAGCTGTTCAACCTGTTTATGCTTTAACCATTGGTGGAATGATTTCAGCCCTTTTTGCAAAAAGTCACCAAGAAATGCAGGCTCGGATACGCACTTACGCTTTCATATTTTCTTTGCTCACATTGCTCTCTGTCATTCTCAATCTTATTCAGCATTATAATTTTGCTTACATGGGCGAGCGGTTAACCAGGAGAATCCGAAGTCGAATGCTGGAAAAAATATTGTCCTTCGAAGCTGCTTGGTTTGATGAAGAAAAAAACTCTACTGGAGCTTTATGCTCGAGTTTGAGCAATCAGGCTTCGATGGTTAAGACACTCGTCGCAGACCGAATCTCTTTGTTAGTTCAAACCACTTCTGCTGTTACCATCGCGATGATTATCGGGCTAGTCGTGGCTTGGAAGTTAGCAATAGTGATGATTGCAGTCCAACCTCTCGCAATTATGTGTTTCTACACACGAAAAGTTTTGCTTTCTAGCATTTCAACTAACTTCGTCAAGGCACAAAATCAAAGTACTCAAATAGCAGTGGAAGCTGTGTATAATCATAGAATTGTAACTTCATTTGGGAGCCTAGGTAAGGTTCTTCAACTTTTCGATGAGGCTCAAGAGGAACCAAGGAAAGAGGCTAGGAAAAAATCATGGCTAGCGGGGATTGGTATGGGGTCAGCTCAAAGCCTAACATTTATGTCATGGGCTTTAGATTTTTGGTATGGAGGTACATTGGTTCAAAAGGGAGAGATATCAGCAGGGGATGTGTTTAAGACTTTCTTTATCTTGGTGAGCACCGGAAAAGTCATAGCCGAAGCTGGAAGTATGACCTCAGATCTAGCCAAGGGCTCAACTGCAGTGGCATCGGTGTTTGAGATCCTTGATCGGCAATCCTCCATTACTCCAGGGTCTCAAGTATGTAGATTTATTTAATTTAATCTTTGCTTACATTACAACATACAAGTTCGTTTTTAACTTAATCTGTTTACTATTGTATTATCAGGGAGATGGCACCAATGGAATAAAGCTAGAAAGAATGAGTGGAAAGATAGAGCTTAAAAAGGTTGATTTTGCATATCCAAGCCGGCCGGAGTCGCTAGTGTTGCGTCAATTTAGCTTGGAAGTGAAACCAGGCAGAAGCGTTGGACTAGTTGGGAAAAGTGGATGCGGGAAATCAACTGTGGTTGGATTAATCCAAAGATTTTATGATGTTGAAATGGGGTCGGTGAGAGTGGATGGTATCGACATAAGAGGACTAGACGTTCAATGGTACAGGAGGCAAATGGCACTGGTCAGCCAAGAGCCAGTTATATTTTCAGGCACCATCCGGGACAACATTGTGTTCGGAAAGCTTGACGCATCTGAGAATGAAGTTGTGGAAGCAGCTAGAGCAGCAAATGCTCATGAATTCATCTCGTAAGCAGTCGTTTAATTTATAGCCATAGTATAAACAGCATTGTAGCCTTTAAGTTGCGCTGATAATTATCCTGGTCGCATTGTACTTGATTTGTAGGGCACTGAAGGAAGGATACGAAACAGAATGCGGACAAAGAGGAGTGCAATTATCAGGAGGACAGAAACAAAGAATAGCTATAGCTAGAGCTATAATTAGGAACCCGAAAATACTTTTACTAGACGAGGCGACTAGCGCTCTCGATGTGCAATCTGAACAAGTTGTTCAAGAAGCATTGGATCGAATCATGGTGGGAAGGACCACAGTGGTGATAGCTCATCGGCTTAACACAATAAAAAAGGTTGATTCAATTGCATTTGTGGCCGATGGGAAGGTTGTGGAGCAAGGTACCTATGCTCAGCTCAAGAACCAGCACGGAGCATTTTCCAAGCTTGCAAGCCTCCAAACATAACTGTACTTATCTCTTTCAAAGTCTCGCAATCCCACTAGCTAGCATGCAGTTCTAATGTTGCCCACTGCTTGGATTAAACTTAAAAGAGTAACATAGTTGTTGCTTGTTGCCTATTATAAAGTGCAGAGTGTTGTACTAAATGGAACTGTAAAGATACCAAAACAGCATGGGGAAACTGGTTATAGATATAGATTAATATTGTCAGCTGGTGTTTGGATGAATTATATACAACATAAATATCTACCATATAAAGTTTACTTTCTTTTCGGTAAAAATTAAGCAAAAGAACTGCATAAATTTTCTACAAGCATGCATAAGTAGAAGTTATATCAAGCATAAAGGGTAAGCACCAACTCCAATAATCATCATGTGATTGATAGATCAGCTTGATTTAAGATAATACATTTATCAATTATCATAAAATTTTAAAATTGTCTAGTTTTACTAGATTTTTAAATTTAGTAAATATATTAGAATTTTAAAACAAAAAGTAAATTAAAAATTCAAATAAATAAATAATATATACACGTCATATTGTATGCATCCATCACCTGTTTCTCAAATAAGGTAGCTCTTTTCTTCATATAAATTTGTATCCCTGCTTCTCAATTTCTTGACCAAACCTGTTAAAAGTGAGGATTGATCGACTTTAGTTGAAGAGAAGGGATTGGATTAGGTGGTAATTGATGAAGGAAACATGGTTCTTCTCCTTCTTCAATCTTCACTGCCTTGGCTGGCGTTTCCTTTTGGGTTTTAAATCCACAACGATAATTGATATATTATCTGCACTGTTTCGTCCCATTGCAATTTCGGTCAGATTATCCGCTACCACTTGTGCCGCCGAAACTCCATCTGCCATCAAATACCTGCGCCGCCGTCTTAGTACGCACCGAGCTATCTCCCCTGCCTCTTCATTGCTCATCACATCCCATAACCCGTCGCTGGCCAGTATCAAACACTCATCCTCACTGTTCCTGGTCATGAAGGTAATCTCTGGCACTGGAATTATCCATGGCCTTAAATACCGATCACCTGAAGAAACACATATCAGCTAGTTTCAGTTTTCCCACAATTTTACAAATGCCAATAAAATAAGCACTCCAAAAGTGTTTGATACATTTTAGAACCATTCTTTCCCGTGTTATTAAATCAAAGAACAGTAGAAAGACTGAATGCCCATGTGCATAAAGATGTTGATAAGAGCACCATCTATAACATGCCTTGAGTATGTATGATTGAAGAAGCTCTGATAAATGATAAACAGGAAATTCAAATGAAATTGAGATGTAGAGACAAAGGAACCTATAGCTCTGGACATTGCAAGAACTCCAAATACCCTGGCACCATTCCAGTTTATGACTCTCCCTCCTTCTCTTTCAATTCTCATGAGCTCGTCCTCTCTATCAGGCTGTAGTAAGCAGAAAAGAAAATTGAAATATAAATGCCTTTATCTTGTTTAAGAAATAACCACTACAGAACCTAGGCATATGAATGCAGTCAACGTCTAGTGCCATAAGATACATACACATGTTATATCTACAACCAAGTTTATTTTAACAAAATAGGGGAAAGTAAGCAGCTGAATAGTTTAGAATATGAGTAACTATTACTAGAAGATAGAATATGGCAATTAATCATTTGCTTCATCTGTCAATTCTATTTTGTATACTCTATCTAAATGTTTTTGAAATAGTATGAGTTTGTAAAACTATAACAAATTTCAACAACTAGTGAATAGAGAAATGAATGACTTAAAGGATAAAGGGATTTTCATGGTTACCTTCTGATCAACAGTTAATGGAATTGTATCAGTTCCCCGGCATAGCACAGCCCTTGAATCACCACAATTAGATGTAATTATCTGGCAACTAGATAAAACTGCAACGACAGCAGTTGATCCCACCATTTCTGGTGCTACAGCGGCGGTGTGGACTTCATTGTCAGCTCTCTCAAAACTAGAGGAAAATGCCACTTCCCATCTCCTCTGCCATCCAGAGTTGTCAACCACTTCACGCCCCCATTCCTCTGCTATCACTCCATGCATCCTCTCAGCACAAAATTTAGCCACCTACCAATCATTGCTGAAGTTAATAAGCGGAATGAAAGGTAAAGAATCCTCTAATTTGTCTCGTGATGCAAACTGGCAATGGTAATCTTACTATTTAATATCGTAGCATTCAGATCATGGATAAGGATAGTGATAAATTTGAACCACACAATTTATTATCACTAGACCTGCAGTTTATTAGTAAATGAAGCAAGACCAAATAAGTTATTATCACTAAACCAATAATTTGCAATTATTGGCAAATGAAGTAAAAATTTGGTAAATTAAAATATTAAAAAAATTCTTAAAATATCTTATTACATGTATGTACGACCAGTGGAAGTAGCCGAGTAGGGTTACAAAAATTGAACAAGTGCACATATACACCTTTTTTCTTTTTTTAGAGTAGACATATACACTTAATAACGTATTTGTTTAATAAAATATATAAACTGTCCATTTAACTTAGATATGCAATATTGTTACTTTCTGCAATTATAATAAAGTGAATAGACAATTTAATAAGCCATCCATGTAATCAAATTGGTTTAAGAAATCTGAAGATGATGTTTAAACATGACAATAGCATGACACTTGTATACATGAGACAAGAAAACTATTGTGATTTGATTGAAATTAGCCTTGACATGAACGAAAAGAAAAGCTACTAGTATTGATTTTCTTAGCAATTACGTAGCAGATGCTGATATATTCAAGGAACCAAATTTTATTTGTGGTTCATTGCAAATCAAGAAAAAAAGCAAGCTTTCTTTAGAAAGACAATAAAATTCTAAAATCTAGCAAAAAAGAGATGTAAAAACGGGGCAAAAACGAACAGATGACCACATCGATTCACCGACCCACCCCCACCTCCCAATCCAAACACACAAAAAGAACTCCTTTTCTGACCTCTTTTATAGACCCTACCATCCATCGTCCCTATGCTACTTCCTCTACGTTTTAAACATGGCGCAACAAAGAGAACATATGGTCCCTCCTCCGTTGACTTTTCTTATTCCCACAATAAAGGAATTTCTTGATTCCTAGTGGCGCACTCACGGAACGAATCTTTATTCCTTAGTATTATCCGATTCATTTGGATACACGATAAAGATTAAAAATAATAGTTATAGTAAATCAATTTAAAATTAATGCTAAGTTATATATTTGAATCCAAACAGTAAGATGAAATATGATTATTTGACATTTATGAAGTTAATATGCAATTAAAAATTATATTTGTCTTATTAATTATCAACAAAAAGTCTGAATGTCAAATTCACGCATCACCGACGAAACACCAGCTGGCTCATGGTAAAAACAAGTTCAAATTAAACCAAATAACAACTTGGGAACTAAAAATATTAATGTTAAATGCAATACCTTGATGACCAAAAAAAAAAAAAAAAAGGGGGGCAGGCTGGCTGGCCATCTCAGGACCTCAGCGAAGCTTTTAGTACTGTTTTTCCTTAAAAACTAAAAACCAAACCGTCTTGAGCCAAAACAAAAACTGCTTCACGGGTGCAGGAAGAATGCAAAAGGCCTCTTCATATGTATATGGACCACTAGTAATTGAGAACGTGTCAAAGCATACTAAAATAATCATTTATTATGTCCAATCAAAATGATATTATAATATATGAATTTATTAAACGTTCCTATATTATGATTTGTTTATTATTATTTTTATATACAATTGTTGTCCAGTAAGATTAACGTTTTCCTTCTTTTTAATGAAAATATTAGCAATTTCTTATATACAATTATTATTTTGATGCACCATCAAGAAATACAGAAGATTAATGATAATGTGGAAGGGATCTCTCTCGCGCCATCTGCCCTCCATTTTCTCTTTATGGAGTCAGCACATTAATTATACCTAAACCAGTAAATATTCTGAAGAGTCGAAGCAAAATTGAATTCAATTATTAAAGAGTGAAATTCCTAACCTGTGAACCACCGTGGCCATCATAGACGCCGAAAAAGTGGATAGGGGATATTTCAGCGGATGTTTTAGAACCGGGAGCCGTACAGCCTCCGACGTGATCGCACTTGTGGGACATGAACGCCGGTATAACGGAGATAGCGTCTTCCATCTCTCTCCGTCTCCCAATCACCGAAGTAAACCCCCACGTTACTCCCTTATTATTCCTCCCAACGCACTTCTCCGTCGCCGTTACCGTCACATCCAACTCCCCACAAGCGGGCGCAGGCTCGAGCAACCGGGGAATCACAGCCTCCGCCGTTAAAATCTCACCGGAACTCCCGCTCGTGCCCGAGATATCGCCCGAACTCGTCGTGCTTCTAGAATCCTCCCAGCTGAGAATCGAGGACACGCTTGAGCTGGTTGAAGTCAAGTCCGGTTCGAGGAGTGAGTTGACTCGGCGGACTCGCTGTTCCTCTTTTTCTTCCCGTGGAGGTTCCATGTGACAGAAAAAGAAAAAAAAAAGATAAGAGGGAAAAAAAGGACTTGAGAAGGAGAACGAGATATAAAGGAGAGGGAACACTGAAGAGAAATGCGACACGTGTTAAGCGAAATTGAGTCGATGACACACGCATCCCAAATGGAAAGAAAAAATAGTCATTGAGTCGTACTCACACGCTTTTTGTTTCAAGGCGACGTGCCCTTGTTTGCTGATGCCACGCTGGCATTGCGGGTCAGGAGACCTGCCCAAACAGACATTATTGGGTGGGGACATAAAAGCTTCTCTACTCACTGCGGTGCTGCTCTCCCCAATCCCCTGTACCAGCAATCCTGTGTCAAAAACCTGAATGTTTTAAGAGCTGACATGGCATTGGAGAATAATTTGATTGGGTGTGAGGTGAGGAGGTACAACGCACTGTTAACCGTTATATTGCATAGGATTCCACTTAGTACATGTCTGAGGAATCTAAGGTACGTCCTCAGGTGGACCCAACAATTCTTTAAAACTAATTACGTGGCGGTTAGGAACAGAAATAGGGCCCCACCCATTAGGTGGAAGCAGACTCTATTGCAATCGTAGTTAAAAGCGGATTTTTCAATTTTGCTAAATAAACTGAGTTCGCTAGTGAAAGCGCCACGTCAAGAGTTAGCTTTTTAAATAGACCATTATTAATTAAAGAAGAGAATCGGCAGGTTGATTTTGAATCACAAGTTGAGAGAGGTGATGCACGGCAAAAGGGATCGTGGGACCCTCGTGCAGAGGAGTTCGATCAGCGTCAAATCAAAAATGGGAGGAGTCAAGCCCCCCCCCCCAAATGGATTCGACTCAATCAGATGAGATCAAACGGCACTCCGATGATAAAAACTAAGCACTGCGGAATCAACACGTGAGCACGGCGGCCGGGCCCCACCTCCTCCACTGTCGTACAGATAGATCTTTTGGATTGAAAACTGTTGCAGGCAGAGGTGTCCGAGATTCCGTCGAAAATGGAAATGACCGAGTGTCATTCTCTCGCTTTTTGTCACTATTGCATTGGCTGGTTTTCATCTCAAATGCACAGCTTGACGCTTAGGTGAATGCTATGGGGATGATTTTTGGCGATGGCCTTTCCGATAATTAGTCAGGTAAGTGCCTTTGCTCTGCTTTGATTACGACCGCTTCTGCTTGGCCCACGTTTTTTCCATTATTAGGTTACTTGCTTTACTTACTATCTAATTACCTTCTTTTATGTTTATCCAAGTTCATATGATCACATGTCACAACAAACTTGCGAATATATATTTATGATTAACGAACAAATTACTCACCACCTGTTAACAAAAAGAATGGTTTAGATTATTTTCATATATTTATCATATAGAATTATAGATTTTATAAATAAAATTTGAAATTAATTTAATAATTGAGTTGTAAAATATCAAATATTTATCATATGAAGTAACACTAATTTAGCATAGAAAGACATTGTAACACCTCTAACCCGTATCCGTAGCCGGACTAGGATTAAAGGCGTTACCGGATAGATCGGAAACATTTACAGAAATTTCATACAACCGTTCATCAATCTCAATCATAGCGTCCCATAAATAGATCATCGAGACCTTAAGCATGCCTAGAAACAGGGTCGGGACTAAACCGGAACACACACAGAAATCTTCAAAAATTTAAAACTTTTCTAAGTTTCAGAGGTTACATGCCCGTATGGGCAGGCCGTGTACCTCCCACGACAGCTAGACACACCCGTGTGTCCTCCCCGTGGTCGAACTTGACTTGGCCACACGGTTGCCAAGCACCCCCGTGTGCTAAGGCTGCGTGCTCTTAAGCCATATACTGACTTTTTCACACGGCTACTAGGCACACCCGTGTACCATGGCCGTGTGCCCTTAAGCTAGCTACTGACTTTACCCAACGGTTGCTAGACACGCCCGTGTGCCACAACCGTGTGACATTATAGGCCATTTGTAAGGCCAAAATGCCACCCACTAGGGTCTTACCTACAAGCAAAAATCATCAAGATATCACATGCCTATTTGGCAACCAAGAACATACCAAATTAACCATCCAATCCATACATTCAATACCAATTCCACTATGCCAAAATTACAAAACTAAAACTTATCTCATCATAAGCATAATTCATTCATTTGCTTACTCAAAACTTGACAATTTCATGAGCCATCTAACCATTCTAAAAACATACTTCATATATCACATTCATTTAAGCAAATACTCAACTCATAACTAGCCAAATCACATAGCTAAGTTCATATAACAAACTTACACCAAAATACTAGCCTACACATGCCATATCTAGCTATATACATTTCCAAAATGTACCAAAATGAGTTTAGTAGTTTGATGACGATCCTTGACGGTCCCGAGCCTTCAGTAGCTTTGACGACCTATAAAACGGAGAAAACACACATAGAGAGTAAGCTTTCCAAAAGCTTAGTAAGTCATAATACAAACAAACTTAGCATGGAAGGCATATATGCACATAGGTACATTGGCACATCATAATTACTTAGCAAACTATCACATATATGCTTTGGTCCATGTACTTGACCATATTTGCCACATTCACCAATTCAAAAGTTGTATATATACATAGCTCTTTCATGCTTACTTTCACATATCATATTGTTATCCCAATATACATAATCATCATAGTTAGATCACATAGGTACTTACCTTATATACACTCTTAGTGTATAAATCAACGTATCTGAAACGGATTCACTATTTACGTAGCCATTTGTATCACAGACTTGCCCGTTGAACTGTAAGGAATCTAGTAGGATACTCAAAAAGCTCAGAATAGTCGTACAATGCCATCGTCCCAGACGAGGTCTTATATGCACTCAAATATCAATGCCACTGTCCCGGACAGGGTCTTACACGAATCGATACGATGCCAATGTCCCAGACATGGTCTTACACGTAAAGATCATATCGATGCCAACGTCCCAAACGAGGTCTTACACGAAATCTTGAATAAATGCCAACATCTCAGACGTAGTCTTACATGATAAAACAGAACAGATACCTATGTCATGACATAGCTAATCCTAACTATTCCTAGGTTTGTACGGGACTTCTCGGACATTGTCACTAAGTAATCATTATCTCGGAATTCATGAACAGATCATATCATAAGTATTCATCGATAACAATAGTCATAAGAACAAACATAATTCAATACGAATACGTTTATTTGAATAATGACTTACCTCGAATTCGATTTAACGGAAATGGAAACGGCTACTCGGTTACTTTCGCTTTCTCGCGATCTAAGTCTGTTTTCCTCGGTTCTTGATCTAAACATATTCAGAATTAACCCTTTTATTTACTAATTCATTCAATTCAATCCAAGGACACACATTTAGGGCTATTTACAAATTAACCCTCACATTTGCACAATTTATTAATTTAGTCCATTTTTCTCAAAACATCAAATTCATAAAATCATCACACATCCAAGCTTAGCCGAATGCTTATGTATATCATACAAGCCCATATTTTCCATCAACTTTGCAATTTAGTCCCTCAAATTACTATTTTCACAATTTAGCCCTAATTAGCTAAATTCATCAAAAATTCATGAACAAAGTATGTTCATCTAGCTCAAATCTTTCATTTAACACCTTAAATCATCATAAAGCTCAACATATCATGAATGGCATATCACACAAACATCATCAATTCATAAATTTAATACATGGGTTTTGTAGCTCTCAAAGCAACGATTGCAAAAACGTAGAAATTATCAAAAACGGACACAAACTAACCTTGAATCAAACCAAAACCATGGTCGAACCCTTGCTTGTGTTTTTCTTTTCTTTCTTTTATGAATTCGGCAAAGAGATGATAAGAATAAGGCCATTTACACATGTTTTCTTTTTATTATAATAATAGAACTTATAAAATAAATATAATATAAATTTAACTTATAAAATAACATATAAAAGCATATTATAAATTTGCATGTTGTTGTCTACTATAAGTAGAAAGGGCTATTTGCCTTTTAAGGACTTTACAATAATAAAGCCACATCAATTTGGTCACTAATCAAATAGCAAGCAACTTTCACATTTAATGCAATTCAATCCTTTTGTCAAATTAAACACTCAAACGAACAAATTAACTTACAAAAATTTAACACATGCTTAAGCACTCATCAATGGCATAGAAAATAATATTAAAATATTATTCAGACTCGAATTTGTGATCCCGAAATCACTATTCTGACTAGGGTATAAACCAGACTATTACAGACATAATAATGGCTTTCTTTTTCCTCTTTTTTCTGAAGAAAATTGAAGTCCATCAATACATAGCTCAATAAAATCTTTCATAAATGAAATGCTTGTTTCTTTAAGTTGATATTTATGCTTTGGTACCTGGAAAAAGTTATATATTTTAGTATACAAAGCTAATAATATTAATTTTTACCGTTTAATTTTGGTTTTAATATTTTAATTTTATAAAAGTTAATTATTAATATTATTAAATTAATTTTTCATGATCTTATTAATAAATTTAATTTAATTTTTATTGTGAATTAATTTAATTTGTGTTTGTTTTGTAACAATGTTTTCAATTTTTAAAGTTGATTTGATAAAAGTTAATTACCAAAAATCATAAAAAATTCTAAAGGAAATTATAAAATTATATTTTAAAAATTGTTAAAATATTATGTTGTGCATATAGAAAAAAAATCATGTATTAAAATATATATTGTGTTTCCAAATTTTAATAAGTATTTATAATCTTTAATAATTTTTATAATATTTTGAACCACGTCTAGAATGAACATGAACATGAACAAATGAATGTTTTTATTTCGAAGAATTTGGACATTTGTTTGTTCAAATTAATTCTAGACGTGCTTTGTAAGTAATTTTTTTTATAATCTTTTATTTTTAAATATATGTTGGTGTGATATGTTAAATTAGTTTACTTATCCACTAGCATATCACGTGTTAACGTTTCATTATTTTCGTCAACCACGTCAATAACTGTTAATGATCAAAATAATTGACGATGATTTCTATTAACGAAAGGGACCATTTAATTTATTTTTACGATTAAAAGGTTAATAGTGTGAATTTTTAAAAGATTTATTTGATTTTTTTACTAAAAGTGTTTTATCCTTAAAACTTAAAAAAAAAAGAAAATAATCCTTTTAATTTCTAATAGCAGGGATCATTTAATTTTAATTTAATGATTAAGGGCTAATAGTGTGAATTTTTAAAAGATTTATTTGATTTTTTTACTAAAAGTGTTTTATCCTTAAAACTTAAAAAAAAAAGGAAAATAATCCTTTTAATTTCTGATAGCAGGGATCATTTAATTTAAATTTAATGATTAAGGGCTAATAGTGTGAATTTTTAAAAGATTTAGTTAAATTTTTTTACTAAGATTTTTTTATCTATAAAACTAAAAAATAAAAAACGATAATACTCCTATTAATTTCTAACGAGAGGGGCCACTTATTTTTATGATTAAGGGCTCAATAGTGTGAATTTAAAAAAAAAATATTTTTAATTTTTTACTAAGAGTTTTTTTAGAACTAAAAAATGAAAAAAAAATAATACTCCTATTATAATTTATATTTGAAATTTATAATTATTCTTTTTAATAATAATAATCTTTGAAGTCGGAATCTAAATTTGTGTTTGGAGTTATTAAAAAATAAATAAATTTGTGTTTGGAATGCAAACTTTGCGTAAAATTAAATGTAAAATTGCGGTGTTGATGTCAAAATTGTAACTTTGAAAGAGTCGACACAAAGCCTAGAAGAGGCATCAAATATGGGGTGCCACACAAATGCCTTGAATCATTCATGACGAAACCAAAGATTGAACACCTGTTGGTATATAGACAAATAAATCTGAAACGACTGGAGAATGATCCCACTTATATATAGTTTGATGGCCACGTCATCAATCTTAACATACATAATTAGTTTTTCTTTTCCAAGACAAGTAATCATTGTTATTCGAGCATAAAAAAGATATTAATATATTGACAAGAATTTGAATGGGTTATTTTGTATTTATTTAATATTTAATTTTTAAATTTCAGTAGTGCATAAATTTAGTGCATACTACCATAAAAGTCTTATTTTCTAAATTATTTATGGAAATGAGTTATTAAAAAAATATTTATTAGAATAGTCCGAAATCCATAAAACATTTTGATGTGGACGTGTTTTCAGAGAAAAATGCAAAAAAACACATTGATGGGAATGCGCTATATTCCATGTCAACAAAAGCGTACTGACATGGGCGCGCTTTACCTCGTGTTTTCCCCCAACGGTTACCTTAAATGGCCATTTGGAAATTTGACTGTTGAGCCCAACGGTCAAGAAAAAAAATTATAAACCCCCACCCATTTTTTTAGCACAAAATTTCATCCAAATTAGAATTCTTTCAAAATTTTCTCTAAATTTCTAAAAAAAAAAACTGTCAAAGCTCTCTAAATTTTTAATTTTTGTCTAAACTACTATTTTTTTTATAATTTCTAAGAAATTTGATCATGTTATCAATCGTCCAGCAATTAATTCGTCTCGATGATAAACATATCTCCGTCAACCAAATGAAAATGGTAAGGATTAATTTCAATTTTTTAATATTATTTAATATTATTATTTCATTTTTGTAATTTAATTAATATTTTTTATAATTTTTTATAATAATTGGTAGATCAAGTGTTACAATGTTTTATTCGTAATATGTTTGGTCCTCCATCACTGTTGATTGAAAATTACTTGAGGGAAGCGGGTTTTTGGCACGTGGCCAATATAGGCCGGGGGTGCAGGTTGGACCTAAAACTCATCAGCGCGTTTGTGGAGAGGTGGAGACCCGAGACACATGCATTCCATCTTCCATGCGATGAGTGTACCATCACTTTGGAGGATGTGTAGTTACAATTGGGGTTACCGGTGGATGGGTTCGTACTCACCAGGTCCGTTGAATCTATTGATTGGGGAGCCATATGCTACGATCTTCTGGGTGTGATTCTGTATACTATTTACGGAGGTCGAATTGATATGTGCTGGTTACGAGACACATTCTTAGAGCCGGGGGATGATTCGATTGAAGTGGAAAGAGTATGATACACTCGGGCATACATCCTTCAGATCCTCAGAGGTTATCTGATGCCAGATGTAACAATTCAATTTTCAGTGGTGTCTGAAATAGTGGTTCGAGGCCACCAAATCTAGCTAGTAAGTTCGTAAATATTATTATTTATTATTTATGAGTCAAATATGGTTTTAAAAAGGTTTTTGAATTAGTAATTTGTGTTTTATAATGATTTATTAGTCAAGTGGTTTTAGAAAGTGAGGTATTAGGACCTCGTTTCTACAAACCGAGTCATAAATATCTTTACAAATTTTTACCAAGTGTCATTAAGGTAGTATTAAAGTTTTATTGAACAATTTTAACGTTTTGATAGTTAATTAATTAAAAAGGACTAAATTGAAAAAGGTACAAAACTTGCTAATTATAATATTTAAGTGATTAAATGGCTTGATTAATAAAAAGAAGAAGGAATTAAGAAGCAAATATACCAAAATTAAAAGGGTGAGGCGGCATAAGGAAGGAAAATAATAAAATAAAGCCATTCAATGGCAAAATTATAATTTAATTGAAATTAAAATAAAACAAATTGAAAATTTTCTAGACATTTCTTTTTGTTTCAGTCTAAACTGCCATAGGAGAGAAAATTTTAAGCTGGTTCTTCATATTTTTCTTCATGTGAGTTCAATTCTTACCCGTTTCTTATAATTTTTATGTTTTTGAGATTGTTACAATTAGGTCCAACTAAACCTTACATTAGTTTTTTTATTTTATTAAAAATTTTGGAAGTTTCCATTGATGAATATATATGATTTTAGTTATTAAATGACGAATTTGAGATATTAATTGTTATCTAAAAGTATTTTATTAAGTGATTTTTGATGAATTTCCCGATTAGGGACTAAATTGTTAAAATAGTAAAAAATACAAGGTTTGTTGTGAAATTATTGCAAAAATGGACTGCATTGAATTCCATGAATATTCGACTAGCATGGGTTTGCATTAAAAATAGTTACTTTGCATGATTTGGGCTTAGGGACTAAATTGAATAAAAGTAAAACTTTAGGGGTAATTTTGTAAAAATGTAAAAATGACCAAATTACATGAAATGAATTGTTTTATTGTCTAAATTAATAAATTTAATGAAATTATTAATTTAGGTCAAGATCGGGTGGAAAATTAAGGAAAATAGAAAATTATCAAAATGCCTCTAAATCTTGGTATTTCTGCAATTTAGCCAGGTAAGTTCGTACAGTTATAATTTAATATTTTGTATAAATTGATGAATGATATTATTTATTTATTCTATTTTTGGAATTATAATATTGAATTGGATTTCGGTTTGAATGGAACGCAGGATTTGAGTACATTCGTAAATTGGTGTATAATGGTATTAGAGGGAGATGTCGGCATATTAACCAAGTAAACCGAGGTCCAACATTTGTTACGAACTCTCATGTTTTACTTTATGTTTGGAGTGATTGGGTGGACTAGCTTTTACGAGCTTTTGTTCAACTATTATGAGCTTCTGTTGGCATGTTTTGGTGGACCAACTTTATGAGCTTCTGTTGATGATGTTCTCTTATCCGTAAGTCGTTCTTCATATGGAAAATTTCGATAAGGTAAATTGTTTAATGAATTTGAAAGAATTTTTAATTATTGAATGGCTAATGCCAATGTATAAATAATTGTGGTTTGATATGTAAATAGCTATTTATATAGCAATTGTGTGAATTGAGACTTTGTTAATCAATAAAAGATGTTAGCATGTGCAATTTGAGTATAGTACGAAATGATGTTGAAATGATATGCTAATATGTATGAATTAAAATTGTTGACATTTGATAGTTAATTGAAATGGATTGAATTGGTATCTATGTAACACCCCTAACCCTTATCTGTCGCCGGAACAAGGTTACAGAGCGTTACCAGACTTTACGGACTAATTACGAATTTATCATTACCTTTATTATACAAATCAAGAATTAATCATATAACACCCATATTGTCCCTTAGATGAGCCCTCGAGGCCCAATATACACCTTAGAAGTGAATCGGGACTAAACCGTCAGGGAATTTTTCCCAAAATTTTAAAAATTTTCTTAGGAGCAGGGGACACACACTTGTGTGGCCTACTATGTGGCTCACACGGCCAGGAGACACGCCCGTGTCTTAGGCCGTGTAGGCATTTGGTGTGAGGCACACGGCCATGTCCCAGCCCGTGTCCACACCGGTGTAAGTCTCTGACTTGGGTTACACGGCCAACCACATGCCCGTGTGCTAGGTCGTGCGCTAGGTACAAGGGTCACACGGCCAAGTCACACGCACGTGTGCTAGGCTATGTGCAAAAACCTGGGCATTCTGTTTTGAAATTTCAAGGTGAAGGGGACACACGGCCAGACTACACACCCATGTGCCAGGCCGTGTGTCACACACAGCTGAGACACACACCCGTGTCTCTGCCCGTGTGGACGAAAATAGGTCATTTTAAGGCCACTTTTCTTACTCTTTTTGATAACAACCTATACACAATATTTCAATACATCAAATAGCCTCAAATAAGCAATCAACACAAGCCAAAAATCATGTTTGAAACATAACATAACATTACAAAACTCATTTACCTAACTTACCAATATAACTCATTTCATTAATTTACCAAAATCTACTACTAATTACATGCATGCATGCATGCATACATATATATATATATATATATATATATCATTCACAACCATAATTCAATTTAGTTCTTTTCCAATCCAGCCCTATACATGCCATATAAACCATATAGTGTATAATAAAAATCTACCGTAGCAACTGGATAGTGTGACCCGATGTGTTGATCCGATCCTTCGAAATTCTTGGAAATCTATAAAGAAAATTAAACGAAACAAGTAAGTTTAATGAAGCTTAGTAAGTTCATTAGCTTTAAATATAAATCTTACCGAACATACTATAATAATTCATTTGAAGTAAATCATTCATTACATATTTCCTGTCAACCACAACTTTAATTGATGAATTCACTTGTTTCTTCTCAAATTCAATAATATCATTGAGTCTATGAACAATAATTCCATATGTCACTTACTGAATTACCAACTTTTGTCAAATTGGTGAACGTCTTACGGGTATGAGTACATCGTATACGGAAGCCCGAAGGCTGTACAGATGTAACAGCTCGGTTTAGACCCTAGTTGGAATAGTGGTTTCGAGACCACAAGTTCGAGTTAGAAAAAAATATTTAAATATTATTTTCCGTATTTATAGCATTTGAATTTATATGTGTGAAAGTTTTGTATGAAAATTTTATCGTTTGTGTGCTTAATTTGTAAAAAGGACTAAATTGTAGAAAATGCAAAAGTAGCCTTATATTTAATTAAGTGCCGATGTGTCTTTATAATTAAAGGGTCCTTATGTTGTTCTTATGCCACTAACTTGGTAAGTGGACATTAATGGCCATAATGTTAATGTTTTATATGTTTATTAATCATGGATATTTTGGTAATTTATGTATTATTATGAATTATAATAAAACAAAACAATATGGTGGCCATTTTATCATCTTTTTGCACCAAAAATAGAAGAAAGAAGAAGCCATTTACATGTTTTAGGGTTTGGCACTTTGTGTTTGTGATTAAGGTATGATTTGAGTTCGATTTTTGATAATTTCTACGTTTTTGTGATCGTTGCTTTGTGTTCTATCAAGCCCATGTCTAAATTTTAGAAATTGTTGATGATTGTGTGATGTTCTATTGATGATTTTGTAAGCTTTGTGATGATAGTTGATTAAATATTAAAGATATGTGATAGATTAATATGTTTTGTCTTTGAATTTTTGATGAATTTTACTATTTTGGGCTAAATTGTGAAAATGAGAAATTGATGGGTAAAATGTGAAATAAATGAAAGATATGGGCTTATATAGACTAATGGAATATTCGGCCAAGCATGTGTATAAGGAAATTATGTGTATTTTGTGATTTTATGAAATAGGGACTAAAATGTCAAAATGTGAAAATGTGAGGGCTAATTTGTAAAATGCCCTAAATATGTGTATATGGATTGAATTGAATGATTTGGTGAATGAATAAGCTAAATTTGAATGTGTATAGATCAAGAACCAAAGAAAATGGAATTAGATCGAGGGAAATCGAAAGTAGTTGAATAGTCGTTTGTTTCCGTTCTTTCCCGTAGAGGTAAGTTGATATACAAATAAATGTGTTTAAATTGAATTATTAATACTATTATGTGAATGAATTGTGATATATGGCTATTTGAGCTGAATATGTGAAATCCGATAAAGTTCTGATAATGTGACGACGTCTGAAAAGTCCCGTACGAACATTAGGAAGTAGTTAGAATATGTATGTCATGACATAGGATTCCGATATGTTTTATCGTGTAAGACCATGTTTGGGACGTTGGCATGAATTTGTTATTTATGTGTAAGACCATGTCTGGGACATCGACATCGTATTTGGTTTCGTGTAAGACCCTGTTTGGGACATCGGCATCGTATTTGGTTTCGTGTAAGACCCTGTCTGGGACAGTGGCATCGATACTGATTACATGTAAGACCACGTCTGGGACATTGGCATTGTACGAGCTTTATGAGCTATCCGAGTATCCTTATTTGTAACACCCCAAATCCGATCAAAACGTTACGACCGAATCTGGAATATTACAGGAAAGAAGATTCGAAAATACCGGCAAAGCATCTTGATTTGAGAAAAACGTTTGGTTCTAATAATTCCAGTTTTAGGGCTATTCAAAGTTTGGTTAAGTTAAAACTTGTCAAACTCTTATGAAGGGTATCTAGGTGATAAAAACCGGTTGTTCTACTCTTTAAAAAAAACGAATTTGGAAGATTTGTAAAATGACATTTTGAAAACAACATTGAGGTACGTGAACTTTTGAAAATAGTATTAGCAGTACTGAGAAAAATATCAAGTTAATTTATTTACGACTTATTAACCATTCGTTGAAATTTTGGAAAACCTTCATTTATGTTTGAGAAAATCCCATTTTTTTTCCTTATAAGTCTTAATATGTATAAAACCAGCATATAACAAATCCCAAAAATAAAAATAAAAATAAAGTTAAAGCAGCCTTATTACAACTTAAAATCCCAAACAGAAATAAATTTAAAATAAAGTCTGAGTGTACTTAAAGAAATCTCAACACATGGCCACCTCGAGTCCGTCTCGGCCCAAAACCCGCCATTTACTGATTACTTGTAAAATTAGCGAAGGGGTGAGTTATCGAGACTCAGTGTGTAAATCCCCGTTTAACACAGACTGGGCCTTAGCCCACCCAATATGGCATATTTCATATGTATGCAATGCAACCCAACCCAGTTTAACTCTCCATCCAAACACCCGTGGCATTATGCCACTGTGGTTCATGACCACCGTGGTCCTAGACCACTCGTGACCGTAGTCACTCGTGACTAAGTCACTATAATATAATTGTGGGGCAAACCCACTGTGGTCTTAGACGACCGAGATAAGTCACTGTTATAAGCAATCGTGGTATTAACCACCGTGGTACTTAGACCACTCGTGACCGTAGTCATTCGTGACAGTAGTCACTTTTCTTCCTCCACCTTTTAACCATTCCCAAGCCCATGCTCTTCATATCGTGCACAATATGTATGCAACCAATGTCACAGTGTATATCAGATCATATTTCATACATGCATAACATCAAAATATACATACACGCATATTATCAACAATATCAATATCGAGAACTTACCCAGTGTCTCCAACCTTACCCCTAAGGGCATTTTGCTTAGCACATCAGCCATTTCGGCTTTCAGCCTTTACAGTTAATAACAAAACAGTAAAGAAGGTGTGTGAGTAATATACACCTGATAACGCGTAAGGTTATACCTTCTATGTCGACGCTTTCACTAGCAGGAACGACAGCTATCTGTCTATCCCAGACAGACGTCGGCTCTCTACCACAGCCCGGCGGAAAGTCTCGAATCGCCGACACAGCCCGCTTCTTAAACTTAGGAGTCGCTACTATGGGTTCGCTCCCTTCCTCAACTTGAGCGTTTCTTGCATCCATGAAATAGACTTGATTAGAGATCAGAGAGAGACGTCGCTTGTCTAATAAGGAAACGTTGATTAAGGCAACCAAAACCCAGAGAGAATATTAATCATAGGATCTAAGAAGATAATCCCTTACCTTGGTTACTGATGAACCGCACCACAACTACTTCGCCCTCGAAACTGAGATGAATTGTGAGAGAGAGAGGTTTGGCCTAACAGTCATAGATAGCCCTTGAATATTCGACTAATCAAAAAGAGACTTAAAGAAAAGACAAAGGGTATTGGACGACATTACCTTGCGTTGAAACAGGTGAAGAAAACCAAAGCAGATCCGGCAAAGATGTAACCCTTCACACCCTAGGCTACTCAACGACATTGATTCGGAAAGAAAACATGAAACAGATGTCCGATTAGTGAGAATAGAGATTGAGGATTTTTAAAGAAGAAAAGAGATAGAAGCCGCAAGAAATGAAAAGAGAGAGATTCGACTTTTGCAGCAAAAGCGAAAAGAACATTACCTTCAGTAGTACCTTCAGTAGTCCTGCAACAGGATGGAATCAATTCACCTGACCAAGGGCTATTCAGCTATGGAGAGAAAAGCAAGGCGTCAAAGGAGATGAAATAAAGTTTAGCTTAAGAAGAAAAGTAGAGAAGGAGGATGAAATACCAAGAAGTGGTATGGTGCTTTCGGTTGTGAGGTTAAAGAGAATGAGTGAAGGGAAAGAAGAGATTCGACAAAGAGGCTCAAGAGGTTTCGGCTTAGAGGAAAAGAAAAAGAAGAGGAAGAATGAAACTAAGGTTCGTCTAATGCAGGCAAGAAAGTCACAGGTGAAAAGATGAATAAAAGAGATACACGAATGGTCTCTCAGATTTCGGCTAAAGGTCAAAAAAGAAAAAGAATAAAGTTTACTAACAATTTCGGCACTACACACTCCCCTTAATGACCGAATACACTTCAAAGGAAAAAAAAGAAAAGCCTAAGACCCCAAATGAGTTTCGGCACACACCCTCACTAGCACAAAACCTAAATCCTCCCCCCTTCACACACCCCACTTTCGGCCAACAACTCAACTAGCCACGAAATCCCTTGTTCAGCTCCTACTTTTACTCCCCTTCATCCATTTGAATCAGTTGACCAATTCAAATTCCACCATCACCTCATAGCCACTCATTCAAACCATTTGACTCCTTCCACCAACCACCCTGAAGAGTCCAGTTGAAAGCTACCACTTTAGCTCCCTAGCGCAAAAATAAAACTTGTAATCACTGCTGACGTGACTTAAACTCCTTCCTCAGCTACCTCCTTGTTGACGCCACTTCCCTTGCTCCCTAAGTGGCGTCACTTGCCACTCCACCACATCACCTTCTTGTGTCACAAAACACAATTGAATACTCTTAAGGTCTGGCTCTGCTAGCTCTCCCCTAAAGTGCCTAAAAATGAAATTTTCACCAAGGCTTCAGCTTAACCCCGAGCCTTCCTGAGACCCCCAAACACACAAAAACAACAAACAAAACAAGCCAACACACAGCAACATAAAAATAATGCCAAGCCCCTAATTCCAGGATGTTACATTATTGATTTCGAACGGTTCAACGGGCATTCCGAGATATGATTGAATATGTGAATATATATCTGTTTCAGGTACGTATGAAATGTATATGAAATTTGGAAATGAAAGATAAGTATTAATATAATCATTTTATTTGTGAGCTAGATGAGAAGTATGAATTTGCTATTGTGTTATGCCATAGTTCATATGAAAGAAATAGTTTGTAATTGTTTATGTGATAAGTTTATTTGGATATGGCTTACTAAGCTTTTATAAGCTTACTTTTTGTGTGTTTCAATTGTTTTATAGATTATCGAAGCTACTAGAAGCTCGGGAATCATCGAGAATCATCACCACACTAACGAGCTATATTTTGGTACCTTTTGAAAATGTACATATTGAAGTGTGGCATGTATAGGCTAGAAATGTTAAGATATGTTTTGGGACATGTATATATAGCCATGTGATATGGCTTGGTTAAGTTTGAGTTTATGAATGAATTTTGGGTATGTACTATGTGTTATGAAATGGTTTAATTTGGATATGAAGTATGTGATTTTAGATGTGATTATAGTCCATGAATGGTATGCCTTTGGATTGGTAATTGAATGTGGAATCAATTGATGATATTATGGTTTGAATGATGCATGTTTTGGTATTGGAATTGGCTGAAATGTGGTGTTTTAGGTATGCTTGAGAAGGGTGAGAAATGTGGCTTCAACCAAGCCTATTTTCACTCCACACGGCTGAGCACACGGGCGTGTGGCTTGACCATGTGTGACACATGGCTTTGGTACACGGCCGTGTGTCCCCTAGGGTAGCCCTTTGAATTAAGTCAGTATATACCCTACAGGTTTGGCACGGCCTAAACACACGGGCGTGTCTACTGGCCGTGTGTGGCACACAAGCTGGCACATGGGAGTGTCGCTGGCTATGTGACCCAAGTCAGTAACCCCTCTAGATTTCACACAACTTGGCGTAGGGGCGTGTCCTCGATTGTGTGGTGCAAGTCAGAATGTATGCCCTGTTTTCACACGGCCTGTGACATGGGCGTGTCTGGTGGCCGTGTGAGGCACACGGCCTGTTCACACGGGCGTGTGATCCCTGAATGCTTGAAAATTTTAAGTGATTCCTAAAGTTTGCAAATGTGATTGGTTTAGTCCTGAACCTTCTCTAAAGCTTGTTTAAGGTCTCATAGACCTATTTTAGGGACATTGTGTATGTTAATGGATGTTATTCGATGAAGAATGTTTATTAAGTTGTGGAATGTTAGTTAAATGTTGTGTTTGATTGGTAATACCTCTTAACCCTAAGTTGGCGATGGACACAGGTTAGGGGTGTTTCAACAGAAGCACATAAGTGCTAAACGAAAACCCATAAGGGTTGAATGGAAGCTTATAAGAGTTGAACGGAAATCCATAAAGGTTAAACTGAAGCTCAAAAGAGCTGAACTGAAACCCAGAAGGTTTAAAATGAAACTCGTATGAGTTAACTGAAGCTCATGAGAGTTAAACGGAAAGTAAACACGAGAGTTCGCAATAGATGCTGAACCTTGGTTTACTTGGGTAATCTTGCCGTCAATTCCTCTTTTACATTGAACGACTGTACTCAATCATGCGTTCCATTCACTTCGAACACTTGATTCAATTTTATAAATTTAATAATAATATTATTTTCAAAAAATGTTACAAATAAATACAAAATACCATTCATCAATTAACATATAACATTAAAATTTAACCATACGAACTTACCTGGGTTAAGTTGTAAGTTTGTTGTAATTCGAGAATTATTCGGCTATTTTCTCTTTTTCACGTTGATCTATGGGCTCTTGATCTAAAATGTAAAATTATTCATTCATTAGCACATGTTTCAATTCTAATTCACTTCACAATTTATACCCCTCAATTTTTGAAATTGCACAATTACCCCAACTTTTACGATTTTTGCAATTTAGTCCCTCACCAATTAGCCCATCAAATAGGCTAATTTTTCTCAAGTAACATTTTATTTAAATATTCTAAACTATTACACAGACTGATAAACATAATTTAATACCAAACCCTAAGATTTAATCTTTTTCATAATTTGGTCCTAAAATTAATTTCCTTTGAAATCACTTGATAAAATAATCATATAACAAAATTAAAGCTTCAAATCCATGTTAATTCATCATAAAAATTCAACACTCATCAATGGTAACTTCCAAGATTACTCATAAAATAAAAAACTAATGAATTAAATAGTTGGACCAAGTTGCAAAAGTCTTAAAAACACAAAAATTTCAAGAAAAAAGTAAGAATTGAACTCACATGTAGCAAAATATGAAAACCAACTTCTTAAAGGTTCTTCAATGGTGTTTTTGGCTAAGAATTATGAAGAAATTCTCTAGAATTCTCTTTTTATTTCAATTTTGTAGCTAAATTTTTTAATTTTTCCAATTTTGCCCTTATTTCACCTGATTCTTGGATTTTTTTCTACTATGCCGCCCAAGTCCTCCCTCATTTAACACTTGAGCTATTTAATCATTTTAGCAAGTTTTGCACCTTTTTCAATTTAGTCCTTTTTAATTAATTAACTATCAAACGCTAAAATTTTCTAACGAAATCTTAATATTTATAAAAATATTTACGGCTCAATTTATGAAATCGAGGTCTCGATTCCTTGTTCTCGAAACCATTACCTAATAACTCTTCTAAAATATAAACTAACAATTCAAGAATATTTCTAAAATCATACTTGACTCATAAATAATAATTAATAAAATTTTCGAACTCATTCATCGGATTTAGTGGTCTCAAACCACTGTTTCCGACACCATTGAAAATTGGGCTGTTACAACTCTCCCCCTTTAAGAAATTTTGTCCTCGAAATTTGTTACCTGATAATAAGTTCGGATACTGTGATCTCATGGATTCTTCTGTTTCCCAAGTAGCCTCCTCCGAACCATGACGGTGCCATAATACTTTTACTAATGGTACTCGTTTATTTAACAATTCCTTAACCTCTCGAGCTAAAATCTTTACCGATTCTTCTAAATACGTCATGTCTGGTTGTAGTTCAATCTCATTGTGAGGAATCACATGTAAAGGATCAGATCTGTACCGTCTCAACATTGATACATGAAACACATTATGAATTTTTTGAAGTTTTAGAGGCAGAGCTAATCTATTAGCTACTGGGCCGATTCTTTTAATAATTTTATACGGTCCAATAAATCTTGGACTCAGTTTCCCTTTTCTACCAAACTGCAATACTTTCTTCCACGGTGAAACTTTTAAGAATACTCAATCACCCACATCAAATTCTATTTCTCTTCTTTTCAAGTCTGCGTATGATTTTCGACGGTCAGAAGCAGCCTTCAAATTGTCCCGGATGATTCAAACTTTATCTTCAGTTTCTCGGATTAAATCGACTTCACTAACTTGGATTCACTCAATTCAGACCAATATAATGGAGTCTTACATTTTATTCCATAAAGAGCTTCAAATGGTGCCATTTTAAGACTGAATTGATAACTATTATTATATGCAAATTCAGCCAACGGTAAATACCTTTCCCAGCTACCTCCAAACTCAAGTATACAACATCTCGACATGTCTTCTAGAATCTGAATTACTCATTCTGATTGCCAGTCAGTCTGAGGATGAAATGCTGTGCTGAAATATAGCTTAGTACCCAGAGCTTCTTATAGTTTACTCCAAAACCTCGATGTAAACCTCGGATCTCGATTTAAAATAATAGATGTTGGAACCCTACATAGTCTTACAATCTCAGAAATATATAATTCTTCTAACTTCTCAAGTGACAAGTCTATTCTGATCGAGATAAAATGTACCGACTTAGTCAATCTATCCACAATCACCTAGATCGAATCTTTCTTTCTTGGAGTCATAGGTAATCTGGATATAAAATACATCGTGACATGCTCCCATTTCCACTCAAGAATCATGACAGGTTGTAATAAACCCGTTGGTACCTGATGTCTTGCTTTCACTTGCTGACAAATCATACACTTAGCTACGAACTCACAAATTTCTTGTTTCATACCCGACCATTAATACATCCGTTTCAAATCACAATACATCTTCGTGCTTCCTAGATGAATGAAATACATGCTACTATGATCTTTAGAGAGAATGTCATTTTTCAAATCTGAATTATTCGAAACACAAACTCTATTGCGATATCGCAACATACCATTATCATCAATGTTATACTCTAAACTTGAATTGTCTTGTACCATCTGTCGTTTCAGCACCAATTTCGGATCTTCATATTGTAATTCACTAATCCATTGAAGGAACACAGGTTTTGCTTTTAGCTCTGCTAATACAGAACCATCTTCTTTAAGAGACAAATGAGCGTTCATCGCTCGCAGTACAAACAATGACAACTTTCGACTAAGTGCATCTGCAACCACATTAACCTTCCCTGGGTGGTAGTCAATAACTAAATCATAATCTTTCAATAGTTCTAACCACCGCCTCTGTCTCAAATTCAGCTCTTTCTGAGCCATCAAGTATTTCAAACTTTTATGATCTGTATACACATAACATTTCTCATCGTATAAATAATGTCTCCAAATTTTCAAAGCAAATACAATTGCAGCCAACTCGAGATAATGTGTAGGATAATTTTTTTCATGCAGTTTTAATTGTCAAGAAGCATAGGCCACTACTTTTCCTTACTGCATCAATACACAAGCCAATCTATTTAAAGATGCATCACTGTACACAACATATGGTATACCCGATTATGGCTAAGTCAAGACCGATGCTTCTATTAACATTTTCTTCAATTGATAAAAAATCTGTTGACACTCATCAGACCACACAATTTCAACATTCTTTTGTAACAATCGGGTCAATGGTGAAGCAATCATCGAAAAATTTTTAACAAAACATTGGTAATAACCTGCTAAACATAGAAAACTTTGCACTTCTGTAATATTCTTTGGAGTTTTCCAATTCACCATAGAAGAAACTTTATTCGGATTAACTCGAATCCCATCAGCTGATACGATGTGACCCAGGAATCCAACCTCATGTGGCTAGAATTCACATTTGCTAAACTTTGCATACAACTGCATTTCTCTCAAAATCTATAGCACAATTCTCAAGTGTTGAGCATGTTCAGACTCTATCTTTGAATAGATTAGTATATCATCGATAAACACAACCATAAATCTATCCAAATAAGGTTGAAAAATCTGATTCATTAAATCCATGAAAGCAGCAAGAGTATTAGTCAACCTGAATGGCATTACCAAAAATTCATAATAACCATATTGAGTTCTGAAAGCAGTCTTCGGCAGATCACACTCTTTAACCTTCAACTGATAATATCCAGATCTGAGGTCTATATTTGAAAATACTGCAGCACCTTTCAGTTGATCAAACAAATCGTCAATACGAGGCAAAGGATATTTGTTTTTAATTGTAACTTTATTCAACTGCCTGTAGTCTATACACAGCCTCAAAGAATCATCTTTCTTTTTCACAAATAGAACAACTGCATCTCAAGGAGACATACTTGGTCTGATAAACCCTTTGTCTAGTAACTCTTGCAACTGTGTCTTTAATTCTTTTAATTCAGTTGGTGCCATTCGGTTGTTATTGATATTAGAGCTGTTCACGGAACCACATCAATTACAAACTCAACTTCACGATCAGGTGGTAAACTTGGCAATTCCTCAGGAAACACATCAGTAAATTCATTAACAACTGGTAACTGCTATAACTTCGATTTAGAAACCCGAGTATCAAGAATGTAGGCTAAAAATATGTCATTTTCTTTTCGCATTAATCTCTGAGCTGAAAAAGCTAAAATAATTCTAACAATTTCTTTCGAATTCTCAGACTCAACAATAATCACCTCTCCTGTCTGACATTTCAGATCAATCCATTTTTCTCTACAATTTACTATGGCATCATGCTTTGTCAACCAATCTATTCCCAAAATAACATCAAATTCTCGAAAGGGTAGCAACATCAAATCAACCTGGAATTCATAGCCTTTTATTTTCTGTGGGGCAATCATGACACACTAAATTAACTATTACACTTTGGCCTAATTGATTAGTGACTTGAAAATCATAATCAGTAGGTTCAACAGACAATTTCTTTTCTGATGCTAATGCAATACAAACATAAGAATGTGTATACCTAGGGTCAATCAATGCATATACAGTAACATAAAAAAGATAGAATGTACCAGCTATTACGTTTGGTGCTGTAGCTTCTTCTCTCACTCAGATAGCATAAGTACGTGTAGGTGCCCTAGCCTCTGATTGAGCAACATAATCTTTCATACCCGAACGAGCAGCCCCAGCAGCACTGTTTTGGCCTGAACGTATACTTCTTTGGGAAGTGGCTAATTGCTTTTCTTTTTGTTCTCCTTCATCTTTTAGTAGTTGAGGACAATCTCGAATAAAATGATCAATGGCTCTTTTATTTGTTGCAAGCTCCCGCTTTACCTTTACATTCAACAGGATGATATTTTCCACAACATTTGCATTTGGGCCTAGAAACATTTTGCACACTGCCCACACTAACAGTAGGTCTATTAGTTACCCTGAATTCTTGTTGAATCGCCTTATTCTTACTTGATCGTTCCGGCATTGGGGTAGCTCGACTGAAAATCATCTCGAGACTTTTTCGCAAGTATAGCTAAAAATGTCTTAAAGGAACTTCTTTTATAAGACTCTTTATTCCGTCTATCCCTCTGCATATTTCTATTATATACCTCTTCCATTTTCTGAGCATGATTTGACAAAACGACAAATTATCGTATTTCTGTGCCCCTAATCATTATTCTAATTTTATCATTTAGTCCTTCCTCAAACCGAATACACATTTCTTCTTTGGTTGGTAGAATTTCTCGGGCATATCTACTAAGGTATACAAATTCCCTTTCATACTCGGCTACTGATCGATTACCTTGTCGCAAATTAAGGAATTCCCTCTTCTTTTTGTTTAAATATCTCTTGCCAATAAATGTAACACCCCTAACCCTTATCCGTTTCCAAAACAGGGTTACAGAGCATTACCAGACTTTACGGACTAATTACAAATATTTTATTACCTTTATTATACAAATCAAAAATCAATCATATAACACTCATATTATCCCTTAGATGAGCCATCGAGGCTCAATATACACCTTAGAAGTGAATCGAGACTAAATCGGGTACTCAGGGAATTTTCCCAAAATTTTAAAAATTTTCTTAGGAGTAGGGGACACACGTCCGTGTAGCTGACAGTATGACTCATACGGCCAGGAGACACGCCAGTCTGGTGGGCATTTGGTGTGGGGCACACGGCCGTGTCCTAGCCCGAGTCCATACCTGTGGAACTCTCTGACTTGGGTCACATGGCCAACCACACGCCCGTGTGCTAGGCCGTGTGCTAGGTACAAGAGTCACACAGCCAAGTCACATGCCCGTGTGCAAAAACCTGGGCATTCTGTTTTGAAATTTTAAGGTGAAGGGGACACACAGCCAGACCACACACCCATGTTCCAGGCCGTGTGTCATACATGGCTGAGACACACGCTCGTGTCTCTGCCCGTGTGGACGAAAATAGGCCATTTTAAGGCCGCTTTTCTCACCCTTTTTGATAACAACCTATACACAATATTTCAATACATCAATACATCAAATAGCCTCAAACAAGCAATCAACACAAGCCAAAAATCATGTTTTAAACATAACATAACATTAAAAAACTCATTTACCTAACTTACCAATATAATTCATTTCATTAATTAACCAAAATCTACTACTAATTACATGCATACAAATATATATATATCATTCACAACCATACTTCAATTTAGTTCTTTTCCAATCCAACCCTATACATGCCACATATACCATAAAGTGTATAATAAAAATATACCGTAGCAACTGGATAGTGTGACCCGATGTGTTGATCCGATCCTTCGAACTTCTTGAAAATCTACAAAGAATATTAAATGATGCAAGTAAGCTTAATGAAGCTTAGTAAGTTCGATGGCTTTAAATATAAAAATTACCGAACATACTATAATATTTCATTTTAAGTAAATCATTCATTACATAACCTGCCAACCACAACTTTAATTGATGAATTCACTTGTTTCATATCAAATTCAATAATATATTTGAGTCTACGAACAATAATTCCATATTTCACTTACCTAATTACCAACTTTTGTCAAATTAGTGAACGCCTTACGGATATGAGTACATCGTATATGGAAGCCCGAAGGCTGCACAGAAGCACATAAGTGCTAAACGGAAACCCGTAAGGGTTGAACGGAAGCTCATAAGAGCTAAACATAAATCTATAAGGGTTAAACAGAAACTCAAAAGAGCTGAACTGAAACCCATAAGGGTTAAACTGAAACTCATATGAGTTAATTGAAGCTCATGAGAGCTAAACGGAAAGTAAACAGGAGAGTTCGCAACAGATGTTGAACCTCGATTTACTTGGGTAATCTTGTCGTCAATTCCTCTTTTGCCCTGAACGACTGTACTCAATCTTGCGTTCCATTCACTTCGAACACTTGATTCAATTCCATAAATTTAATAATATTATTATTTTCAAAAAGTGTTACAAATAAATACAAAATACCATTAATCAATTAACATATAACATTAAAATTTAACCATATGAACTTACCTGGGTTAAATTGTAAGTTTGTTGTAGTTCGAGAATTATTCGGCTATTTTCCCTTTTTTACGTTGGTCTACGAACTCTTGATCTAAAATGTAGAATTATTCATTCATTAGCACATGTTTCATTTCTAATTCGCTTCACAATTTATACTCCTCAATTTTTGAAATTGCACAATTACCCCAACTTTTACAATTTTGCAATTTAGTCCCTCACCAATTAGCCTATCAAATAAGCTAATTTTTCTCAAGTAACACTTTATTTAAATATTCTAAACTATTACAAAACCTTTTGTAAACATAAATTAATACCAAACCCTAAGATTTAATCTTTTTCACAATTTGGTCCTAAAATCAATTTCCTTTAAAATCATTTGATACAATCATCATATAACAAAATTAAAGCTTAAAATCCATGTTAATTCACCATAAACATCCAAAACTCATCAACGGTAACTTCCAAGATTACTCATAAAATAAAAAACTAATTAATTAAATAGTTAGACCTAGTTGCAAAAGTCTTAAAAACACAAAAAATTCAAGAAAAAAGCAAGAATTGAACTCACATGTAGCAAAATATGAAAACCTGCTTCTTAAGGGTTATTCAATGGTTTTTTTGGGTGAGAATTATGAAGAAATTCTCTAGAATTCTTTTTTTTATTTAAATTTTGTAGCTAAATTTTTCAAAATTTCCAATTTTACCCTTATTTCACCTGATTCTTTGATTTTTTTTTTCTGCCTATGCTTCCCAAGCCATTATCTTTGGTCTAATTTTCCTTTTAAGTCCTCCCTCATTTAACACTTGAGCTATTTAATCATTTTAGCAAGTTTTGCACCTTTTTTTTAATTTAGTCCTTTTTAATTAATTAACTATCAAAACGTTAAATTTTCTAACGAAATCTTAATACTAACTTAATGACACCGTAAATATTTATAAAATATTTACGGCCCAATTTATGAAATCAAGGTCTCGATTCCTCATTTTTGAAGCCATTTTACCTAATAACTCTTCTAAAACATAAATTACCAATTCAAGAATATTTCTAAAATCACACTTGACTCATAAATAATAATTAAGAAAATTTTCGAACTCACTCATCAGATTTAGTGGTCTCGAACCACTATTTTCGACACCACTGAAAATTGGGCTATTACAATATAAATTATGAATATGTTGATTATTTGAATTGAAAGGAATATATATATATATATGTGTGTGTGTGTGTACAAATATGATAATTGGATATTGGTTGTATTTGGAAGTGAAATTAAATCCTATTAACTGTATCGGGCTGAGTTGGATATAGATGGCATGCCATAGAATAGGAAGAGTTCAGGGATTTCTTCGACTTTGAGTCGATGAAGCATTAGGTACCAATTTACTTTGGATTTATCCGATGAGGCATTGAGGGCCAAACTGGTGTATTGGTTGGATCTGTGTATTCGTCTGAGCCCGAGTCTAAGTCGTATTAATATGGGTAATTAAATAAAACGGTACTATAATTGATATTGGATGATATTGTATGAGAAAATATTAATGGGATAGTGATTTGAAACATGAAAATGAGTTGTATACATAAATGCAGTAACTTATGTATTGATGATGGTGATTAGGCTTATGTCAAGCTTAAGATTATGACTGATGTATATGCTTATGTCTGGTATTATACAAATGAAACAGTAAGTTCATAACTGAAATGTGATATGATGAAAAAGGAATTGATGAGTTGAATAATGTACTTATATATGAGAAATTACGTATGTTATGGTTGAACTTACCTATGTTATGAATAAATATATTAATTAGTTAATTGATGTTGTTATTTAAGTTTATGTTTAGTAAATAAAATGGAAAATAAGTAAAGAAAGTTATTCATAGTTTTATGAAAAGGTTAATGATGGTGTATAATGTTTATAAAATCCTATTAAGTTAGAAATGAATATATATAAGATGTTGATAGACTTACTCATTTATGAGTCGGTGGTTATGTAGTTGATAAATCTTGAGGCATTGGTATACTTTATATTTAATATATAAAGTTTATTATTGAATTGGAATTTTATGTTTAAAGTTTGTACAAGCTTACTAAGCATTCATTGCTTACGTAGTTGTTTATCCTTTATTTCACAGATTATCGGAAGCTCAATTGGGTCGGAAGCTTGTCGGAGTTATATCACACTATCCATTAGTTCTATTGATACTTTCGAGTGTTTTGATTTTGGTTATAATGGCATGTATAGGTTATTTTGGATAAATGTTGGCCTATATGTGTTTTGTTGAGATAAGCCACTTATTTGACTTGTGTTTTGGTATTTTGGTATGTGCATAATTTGCCTTATAATGTTGATGTGTGGAATGATTTGTGTTTGAATGATGAAAGGTAAAATAATAGTTATGTAACAACCCGATTTAGGGACTAGTCGGAACAGTGATCTCAGAATCACTAATTCGATGTTAGAGAAAATTATTTTCATGTTATGTTATGTGTTATAACATTTTTATAAGGATGCATGAAAATTTTGGTGCCTTAATTTTAGCGATTTCTAGCTAAATTGTGAAGAAGGACTAAATCGCATAAAGTGCAAAAGTTCTATTTTATTTGCTAGAGGAGCCAAATAGCTATGGTTTATAAATTGAAGGTCCCAAATGTGCAATTAGGCCATGGGAATTAGCTCGGCCGGTCAAAGGAAGATAAAAGGGGACAAGGGCATTAAATGTTGTCATGTTAGGTAATTAAAAAGAAATAAAATAAGATGAAATAAGCAAAAAGCTATCATCTTTTTATTTCTTCTCTTCTTCCACTAAAAATACCAACAAGAATAGGGGTTTTTGAGGCTCAAAATTTCAGCAAGCATTTCTCCTCACAAGTAAGTCAATTTGATGGTTGTTTTTGATGATTTTTGTATTTTTGGAGTCCCCAAAGCTTAAGCTAGCTAATGGGGGGTTTAGTTTGCAACATTGTTGAAAGTCTAGGGACTTACCATGATAGAGTTTATGTTGTTTGATGAGTTTTCATGGAAGAAAATGAATGATAGGATGGTGATAAATAACTTTTGTGAAAGGTGTTGTTATGAAAACACCTAATTAGGACTAAAATGCAAAAGTTGTAATTTGCTCATTAAGGCATGAAATAGATAGAATTATGGATAGTTGTAAGAGGATTAAATGTTCAGCTAGGCTTGTTTAACAAGAAAATATGATGAAAATTTATCTACGAGCTTAGGGGCAAAATAGTAATTTTGCCAAAGTGTAGGGGCAAAATAGTCATTTTTGCCTAATGTATAGATTATGGTGTATTATGATTTATAAGTGATTAAATCCGTAAATTCCATTGTTCTAGATCAAAGGAAATGAGTCTCGGACCTAGAACGGGTGAAAAGAGAAATGTGGGCAAAAAGTCCCTTTCGACCCTTTTGACATCGAGGTAAGTTCATGTGTGAATGTGGCAATTACATATGAGTTAATTTAGTATTCCAATGTTGTATGGAATGTATATTTACTCTATGAATGTATGAAATGTCTTTTAATGAGATGTCAAGAGAACTGAAATTGAGAGTAATGGGAAATGTGTATAGCCTAATATGATGATAGTTAAAGTCTCGTGTAAGACCATATTGGAATATGGCCTCGATGTAAGTATTCGTATAAGACCATGTCAGAGACATGGCATCGATATGTTAAAGCAAGTAAGACCCTATTAGGGTATGATGTCAATGTGACACTATGTGTATGAGACTCAAGAGTGTTATTTAACAATTTGAGATGAATTCAGTATATGATGAACCTCTAGTGGGTTATGTGTAATCAATACACCTTAGTTTCATGAGATAGATTTATTAATGCATTGTGTGAATGCGAACGAGTATCGTAGAAAGTTAAGTAAGAATAGAAGTGTGTGAGGATGTTCTCGGGTGAACATTTGAAATAGAGATATACATGTGGATTATGATCCATGAATGTAAAATAATGGTGAGCTATGTGCGATATCACCTTATTGATGGTAATGATGGGCTGTGTGCGATACCATCAATTATACTATTATCGGTGGGCTAGGTGCGTTACCGCCTGATTAATTAGTAATCGATGGGTTGTGTGCGATACCATCGTTTATAAATGATTGGTGAGCTAAGTGTGAAATCACCATAAGTATAAATGATTGGTGGGCTGTGTGTGATACCACCTTATTAGAGATTTAATGGTGAGCTATGTGCGATATCACCTTATTGATGGTAATGATGGGCTGTATGCGATACCATCAATTATACTATTATCGGTGGGCTAGGTGCGTTACCACCTGATTAATTAGTAATGGATGGGCTGTGTGCGATACCATCGTTTATAAATGATTGGTGAGCTAAGTGCGAAATCACCATAAGTATAAATGATTGGTGGGCTGTGTGTGATACCACCTTATTAGAGATTCAATGGTGGGCTAAGTGCGAAACCACCGAGAGATTAGTAATATGAGTGGCTTATTGAAAATGCTTAATGTGTTGTTTTATATGATCATGTGGTGATCAGTGCAGGAATGTATGTTAATTATACGAGCAATTGGCTTGGGCCTGGTAAGAAGTAGAATGAGTAAGCTTCAAGAGTGGTTGAGTAACCATGAGTTTATGAGAAAAACTCATTATAATACATTACGGTCATGAATATTCAATGAATATCAGTATTTTTCAGATGTATACAGATGAACTTACTAAGCATTTTCGCTTACTCATTTTCTTTTTCCCATTCCTTATAGGTTTTTAACTAACTCTGGTTGGAGGCCGTCGGAGATGTTTTCACACTATCGAGTAGACTCCTGGTATGGTGTTTCAAGTTCTTTTGAGTCACGGCATGTATAGGGATTCTTTTAAAGTTGATTAAGTTATAACAGATGTAGCCAAATTGTGTTGGCCTAATAGAATTTATAGTTTGGTTGTGTATAGCCATAGATGATGGCTTAAGTTGTTTGTAATTGTATTGGATATAGTTCTCCCTAGTGTATGGTATGAAGACTTTATTTCTCTTATGATTAAATGTCTTTAATTCAAGAGTTAATTTGATGTTATGTGGAGTTATGTGTTGATAAATGAATGTATGCAAATGAGAGTGGTAAAAGGCTTGGTAGATAGCCTATAAGTGCCCACACGGATAGACACACGAGCGTGTGTCTGAGCCGTGCGTTCCCTGCACATTAGTGTTTAAGTCAGAATAGACCACGGGCTAACCACATGGCCATTTGTTTAGGCCGTGTGTGACACACGGTTAGCACATGGGTGTGTGCTCCAGACCGTGTGAATAAGTCAGTATGTTAAGGTAAGGCACACGGGCTAGGGCCACGGGCGTGTCAAGACCGTGTGCAATTTGGCAGTATCCACCGGAAGACACGGGCATGTCTTAGGGGTACACGGGCGTGTCCCTAGACCAACACGGGCGTGTGGCCCCTGTTTTGAGGAAAAGTTTCTCGAGTTCATAAAAGTTTTCGGGATTAGTACCAAAACCTCTCGGAGGTATGTTTAAGGCATTGTAGGCCGAGATTGAGTAAGTGATAGGCTTAAATGAAATTTTATGGCCTGTAAGTACATGTTTAAGAAAGTCCAAGTATAGTAATGTCTCGTATCCGGTCTTAGCCTCGGACTAGGGTATGGGGTGTTACAAGTTGAATATGCATATGAGGTATGTTTTATAACTTGGTGTGATTTGATACTATGCTATAGTAAGTGTATATGTATGTGATGCTATTGAATAAGTGATATAATTGGTACCAAATGTTAAGTTTTGGTAAATGATTTACATGTTGTGTGTTAATGCAATTATACATAAAAGTTTGTTGATTTCTTGGTTACATGGATTACATGATTAAACATGTTTATAATTGTCATTTGAGGTGCCTAAGGGCAAATTGGTTGTATGTGAATATACTATATGTTTAAAACTTGATTTTGCTTGTTTTGGATGCCATAATATGGCTTGTTTATATGCATAATGTTGATTATAGGTTGACACCAAATTGGGTGAGAAATATGGCTTGTAAAATGGCAGAGACATGGGCGTGTGTCTCAACCGTGTGTGACATATGGCTAGGTGACACGGTCGTGTAACAACCCAATTTTGACCCTAATCAGAATAGTGGTTTCGGGACCACAAATTTGAGTCCGAAAAATATTTAAATATTATTTTTTGTGTTAATTATGTGTGAATTATTATGTTTGAAATTTTCGTGATTTAATTTTATTGTTTGGGTGCTGAATTATTAAAATGGGCTTAATTGCGTGAATTGAAAATTTGATAGTTTAATGTGTAATGGCTAAATTGTTGATGTCTTTTTAAATGGAAGCATTAAAGTTGTAATTTGCCCAATTTTAACTATAGTGGACGGCATGATTATGCTTAAGTGACTTTATTATATGAAATAATATATTATAAATGTTATTATTATTAATTATACATTATATTTAGTTTATAATAATAAAACATAATGAGAAAGAGAAAGATTACTCATTCTTTCATCTTTAATGGGAGAATGTAAGAAAGAAAAAGAAAGAAGTGAGCAAACAAGGGTTTGGCCATGTCTAAGCTAAATTAAGGTAAGTGTTTTGCTCGGTTTTTAATAAGTTTTACGTTTTTGAGACCGTTGCTATGAGATGTAAAAAGCCCATGTCTTAATTTTAGAAATTGATGAATATTTTGTGATATGCCATTGATGAATATATGTGTGTTGTGTTGTTTGATGAGGAAATATTAAAGATATGTTTTAGATTAATATGTTTTGTATTGGAGTTTTTGATGATTTTGAGTAATTAGGACTAAATTGCAAAAATAATAAATTGAGGGGCTACAATGCAAAATAAATGAAATGTATGGACTTATATGATTATAAGGAAGGTTCGGCCTAGCTAAGTTGTTGTGAGATTTTGCATATTTTGTGTTTTGTGCAATAGGGATTAAATTGTGAAAATGTGAAATATTAGGGGTAAAAATGTAATTTACCCATTTATGTGTTTTTGGATTAAATTGAATGAAAATATGTTTGAATGAGCTTAATTTGAATATGTTTAGATTAAGAACCAAAGAAATCAGACTTGGATTGGGGAAAAGTGAAAATAGTCGAATAACTGGTTTTTGTCGTTCGACGATATCTGAGGTAAGTTTTTAAGCAGTTGGGTGAAATAAATTTTACTATATACTAATGTATCATGAAATGAAATGAAATGTGTATATATATTTTTACTAGCCGAATGTGGGTTTGAAATTATGAAAATATATATGTATAAATATGGAATGTATGAATTGGCTAAATATATGTACTATGGTTAAGTGATAGATATGTACATATATGTACGGAAATGGAAAGTGAGTAGTGATGGTAAATGAAATTTTTGGATGTGTGTGTATGTATATATTTGAGATTGCCGAATGTAAAGGTAAGTGAAGATGGTAAATTAAGTTGTTGATAAATAATTATATGCTATAGATAGATAAAAAAAATAAATTGAGTATGTACGAATGGGAATAGGATTATAAATGTTTTGGAAGAGCAAAGGAAAGGTCTGTAAAAGGGCACTATGTGTGCGAACTAAATTTACCGAGCACTGTGTGTGCGAAATCGGTTACATGGCACTAGGTGTGCGAAATAATAAGTAATGGCACTAAGTTTGCCATACATTACTGTTAAATGACTCTATGTGTGCGGAATAATAAGTAATGGCACTAAGTGTGCGATACATTACTGTTAAATGGCACTATGTGTGCGGAATAATAAGTAATGGCACTAAGTGTGCGATACATTATTGTTAAATGGCACCACGTGTGTTCTTTCTAAAATAACGGCACTAAGTGTGCGATACGTTACGAAATTTGCACTATGTGTGCGGGATTATAGAGACTTCGGAGACATGAATGGATGAAGGGAGATAAACGGGAAATGATACATGAGTAAATATTGCATGATAGCCTAATAACCAGGTATCAGTGTAACATCCCAAAATTGGGCCTAGTAGGATTGGGCCTTGGGCTTAGGAGTGTTTAAAATTTTCGAGAATATGAGAATGGTGTTATTGCAAATTGGACTTATTAGTTTAGTGAATTTGGAAGGTTTTGAGGTTTCTATGAAGTTCCGAGTTCGAGTTTGGCCTAACTTCTAGGCCGGGTTTGGGGTGTTACATTTTATGGTATCAGAGCCCAGTTTCAAAACTCGGCTGTGGTTTGGGTTCAAAAACGTTTTCAAAGTTGTTTAAAATTTTTAATTTATAATACATGTCTGAAAGGAAGTATGGCACCACGGGTATCCGGCACCAAGTCAAGTAAGTATCTTTTATCATTATATGATTATGATTATTGTGTTATGACTGTGTTAAGAAAATTCTACAAGATAGAATACTCTAGAACTGTTAGCTTTAGGAGTTGAAACTATAGAGATTGAGACTTTAAGATACGATTTGCGAAAACAACTTCTACTCTTATACTCCATAAAACATTGTTTAATAAACATCGAACAGTATATTGATTCATAAGAGTTGTAATAAGATTAAATCGACTTAGTGAACATAAGCGCTAGAAGACGTGGACGCGGTGGAAGTAGACGTGGTAGAGGCCGAGGTGCTAAGGATGGATCTTCGGCACCGAGGCATGTTTCCGAAAAGGGAGACGTTGGCATCGCCAGTGGCTGATACGGGGTCTCATGACCGAGCTGGGGTTGTCAAGCTGACTCAGATAGTTAAGGAAGTATTGGAGAAGGTTAAAGGAATCGGTGAAGCACTTCGAGTTGAGTGTGTGGACTGTAAGAAGAAAATAGACCGCGGTTCTTTTGGGTCGCAGTCTCGTTCTGTAAAGCGTGTTAAGGCATGTCCAAACTTTCCGGCTTGCGATTATTGTAGAAGGCGTCATCTGGGAGAATGCTAGAGGAGGTCAAGAGCATGCTTGAGATGCGGGTCTAGGAGCATAAGGCTCGGGATTGTTTCATCACCATCAAGTCAGGTATGTTTTGGTTGGATGTGATGATTGGATGTAGAAAATTCTAAGTATAAATGGTAGATAATTGTTTGCTTCTGTGGTTAGACGTTTGGTTGTGTGAAAGAGGATTCAAGATTATGTTAAAAAGTACATTGGGGTTATTAAGATCAGAGTGCACAGCGAAAGCATAGTGGTGTGATTTGAGCAGTGCGTTTAGTAGTTGGATGGAAATTTCGAGGATGAAATTTCTTTAAGGAGGGTAGAATTGTAACATCCCAAAATTGGGCCTAGTAGGATTGGGCCCATTGGGCCTTGGGCTTAGGAGTGTTTAAAATTTTTGAGAATATGAGAATGGTGTTATTGCAAATTGGACTTATTAGTTAAGTGAATTTGGAAGGTTTCGAAGTTTCTATGAAGTTTCGAGTTCGAGTTGGGCCTAACTTCTAGGCCGGGTTTGGGGTGTTACATTTTGAGGTAAGTTGTATTTGGCTAGTGCATATGTGATGTTTATTGAGCAAGTAAGTTTACAAAATGCTCTTGTATATGTGAAAATAAGGTAAGTCAGTTGTTGAATTGATTATATAAATGTTAAAGTTACAAATGTGAATAATGTGAATTTATATGTGAAGGTGTATAATAGGCCAAATGGGGTATATGTGATTTTAATAGTGAGATTTATATAAGTTCATGTGTATTTGTACAGTTAGCCATATGATATGTGTATAAAAGATTTAAATGATAACCTTGTATTTAGGAATATGTATATTCGGTTTGGTAACTTAGTGTTAATATATAATAGTTGGTATATATATAATTGCTTATGCCTTACTAAGCTTAAATAGCTTACTCTGTGCGTATTCTTGTTTACTTCTGTTTATAGATTTGGATATACGTTACGAGTTCGGGGATCGTTAGCAAGACTACTCACACTATCGACAGTTTCCTTTGGTATTTTACTAAGTTGAAAATTTAATATATGGCATGTATAGTATAGTAAAAGGTGGAATAGGAATTAAGTACTTTGTATGTAAATAATAGCCATACGAAGATGGCTTATCTTCTTTGATTTATTTGGGTTCTGTGTTTATGGTTGATAATGGTCATTAAAAAAAATAAGTTTATACTTATGCATATGTGATTACGTATATGTTCATGATAGGTAAGTATGTGTTATGTTTAATTTTAAGTTAGACATATTGAATTTGGTTATGTGATTAATATATGTATATTGGTTATATTTGGTATGATGAATCGAATTAGTTAAAATGTGGACTTGAACCAAACGTAAACTTGGATATTTTGGCTATGAGTAAGTGATGATAATAGGGATATGTTAAATTTGATTAAGTGTTATGTAATTGTATATTTGTTGTGCATTGTGTAAAGTTTGATTTATTTACTAAATGATGTTAAATAAATTGTCTATGTGATAAGTATTAGTAATTATGTAAATTAGTAAGATGTGATTTGGTTTTGATATATATATATTATTCGAATTTAATAAATAGGTATGTGGTCATATTGATAATCAAGTTTTTGATTTGGAATTGAAATGATCATGTTGGATATATATGTATTTGGCAATGATGTGAAATTTTGATAGATGTTTAAATATAATACAAATGGATTTAGTTCTAGTAATTTGGTTATGATATTTGTATTTGTATGTGGTATTTGTGGGTTGTAAATTTTAGTTATGTGAAAGCTAATAGATGTGTTTCAAGATTAAATTGGTTATATGATGTAATGTGATAGAAATTCAAATACAGAATTATGTTTATATATGCATATATCTGGCTATGCTTAAATGAATTATTGGTATACTTTATTGAGAATTTATTTATGGTTAGTCATGAATTCTATAAGCTTGTGATTTTTAAATTTGGAATATACTTGGAGTTAAGTTTTAAATTGTAAATTAATTGAATGATGATTATAATCGAGGTTGTTTGTATGGAAGATTATATGATTGGCCGAATGTGTATTTGTGATTACTTGAGTGATTTGACATGTATATATATATTCATAATAAAAGGAAAGAAAATATATGCCTGTTTAAGTGATGTCTTATTCGGTAATGCCTTGTAACCTTAATCTGGCGACGGATACGGGTTAGGGGTGTTACAAGTCGTGTGTCCCATGTATCTTTTAAAGAGTGCAAGTCAGTATATTCACACGGGCTAGCACACGGGCGTGTGACTTGGCCGTGTGACTCAAGTTAGAGAGTTACACGAGCATGGACACGGGCTAGGATACGGCCGTTTGTCCCTATTTTGAATGTCCACACGGCCTGGCCACACGGCCGTGTGACCCCTGCAGTGTTGAAAATTTTAAATATTTCTAAAAAAAATTCTCTGAGTTTCCGATTTAATTCTGACTTGTTTCTAATATGTATTTCGGGTCTTGAGGACTCGTTTAAGGGACAATATATATGATTTTGATTGGTTTTATTATGAATATTGATATGTAATGAAACATTTGAAATTTATGTCTGAATGATCCGTAAACCCCAGTAATGCTCTGTAACCTTGTTTTGACGATGGGTACGAGTTAGGGGTGTTACACCGGACAAGTCACGAAACCTCGTACATCTGAGGTGGCTACTGAAACTCATCGATTTTAGAGCAGCTGACGAACTCAGTTGGGGGTCTGACGTGTTGTCAACATTGTACTGGGAGATGTGTCGGGTGACGCAACAAAATAAAATAAAAATCGAAGGTTGCTTATCACTGCTACAATCATGGGCTCGATTTCGCTTTTCATTTTTACGTCTTCGAGTGAACCATTTGTATACATTCCCACTCTTAACAAGGTAAAATTTATATTAGATTTTACAATTATTACATAGATTTGAAATATAATTTTATGCTTAAATTTTATTTAAATAGGTGGAACCATTTGGCGAGTTACAAGGGAATACCTACCGCTATTTAATATATACGACTTCTATTAGACCAATGGTCGGAAGCTCATGTAAGCATTTATTTCATTTTGAACTATATATACATAACATAGTCGATTTTGTATTTAATATTTAATATTATGTATATAACTAATATTTTTATCACATTCATATAGTTTCAGTGGACACCATACGAGGATTCGATAATTCAGGCAGTAATTCCGGATGAATTCGTATACAATTCGAACATCCAGCACGCTAAGGTCCCATTGGTCAATTAAACTACCATCGAGATGCACTAGACGGATAGAGTGTTGCGGCAATTTGGATTCTGACAACTGATTCCCATGGCACCTGAGGTGCTCGATGATAAGCACAAAATCAACTTACGGTGACTGAATATGCATTGGCCGATC
Organism: Gossypium australe; assembly: GCA_005393395.2. Lineage (NCBI taxonomy): Eukaryota > Viridiplantae > Streptophyta > Magnoliopsida > Malvales > Malvaceae > Gossypium > Gossypium australe. The sequence goes on from CM016619.1 coordinate 125,477,743, forward strand.
TTCCACTTGGAACATATTGAAATGTGGGAAAATTGGTATGATAATATACCTACTCGTGAACCAATTATCATTCTGGAGTTAGTGCGCGATCTGATTTACATATCATGGTTTAGGATCCATGGCAAGCCATATTTGCTATGGGAAGAGAAGATATGTCAGCAATTCCATGTCGAAAGGGAACGACGGGGACCTTTAAATTCAAGGATAAGGGCTGGCAGTGTGGGCCCATCAACAGCGCCTACGCAATCACTAGCACCAACAAATCAAGCAACGATGCCCACACCACAACCCTTTCAGATTATGTCAGGTGCGTATCCTAACCCTTATATGTATCCTAACTTTTATATGCTTCCTTTTTCCACTCCTATGCAAGGTTGGAATGCATGACCCAGTGCATCACATTTCCCGATGACTTTGACTCAACAGGCGATATATAGGCCATCGTCATAGGAGGGACCACATGAGGCACTGTCAAGGAGCTCATCTTATTTCCAATCCCTATCGCCTTATGAGATTCAAACACCTCTGTCGTGCGTGATGCAAACATCTATGCAATTTTTGTTTTATCAAGGTAGGTCATCCTCCCAACACCCACAACTAGAAGCTGATCTCGAATAACCACAACCCCGGCCTGAAGTTGAACCAAGAAGGAATCCAGCGCGTAATCGTCGATCACCCCCATGTGGCACTGATTTCGACTAACACATGCATTGATTTATTTTTGAATATATTTGTACATATTGTTTTTATATTGTTTCATTTAATAAAACAGAAGTTTTTTTTGAATATTTTTGTACAAATTATTTTTATATTGTTTCATTTAATAAAATAGAAGTTCTTTTTTGAATATGTTCATACAAATTATTTTTTCATTGTTTCATTTAATAAATTAGGAGTTATTTTGATTTGGACATGTTGACATTGTATAACCCGGGTTCCTATACCACCCGCACAACTTCTGTTGATTTGTTCTTTCCTGGATATCTATATTATCACGTATTCTAGTCGAGCACAGTTGACCTTTTGGTTTGCGATGCAATTCTCTATCTGGTAACAAATTAAATGGAGCAAGTAATACATATAGTCACTTACGTTCATTTGGGACTGGTGGGAATACGTGTCTCCACATGTTGTACATGTATTCTAATTTGTACACTTCGTTGACATATCTCATGGGATCCAAACGGAGATTCTGACAAGCTGCAATTACATGAGTGCATGGATAACGACGTGGTAGTTAACCTCGTTCATGATGCTATATTGCTATGATGCTATATTGCATCAATGCACCGAAAAAACCAACCTTACTGGAAAAATCCTTACCAACTTCCAATTCACTTGAATCCAACGATGAACTTGTATGGCCACGCCTCCTGTATGGTAGATCTGGAAACTCCAACGCATCATCTGCCAATAGATCGACATTATGCATGTGGGTTGGAGGCGAGTTTGCCGTGAATTGTGGATTTTCTTCTTCTTCTTCATCTGAACCCCCTTCACCGTCTTCAGGTTCGATTGGAATAGGTACCATTTTAGAAAATAATAAAACTTCTGCACCATCGGGACCGGGCTATTGGGGTGGATCCACATTGGACTCATTATCCGGCCCACCAACATCTGCAATGTATGGCGTCCCCTCGTCGGTGGACGTCGTAGGGAGTAAATCATCCTTTCACGTGTACATTTCATAACGTCCCCAATTAGATTTGGATTTCCAACCACTTGAAGTTGATGCCATTCCCTAGTAAGTATTTCCAGCATTGAACATTGACCCACCGAGGTACATGTCCCATCCACTAACGGAGTGTCGTACAGGGGTCGTGTATTTCGTCCTACCACAAAAATGGACGGTCCTGTGTTTTACCTCCCACTAACGGAGGGTCGAGCAAGGTTTATGTATTTCTCTCGAATAGTAGTAGATGTTGAAGTCGCAAGTGCTTCATTTGGCGGTGAAAATTCCACATATAACTCAAGATAGGGAGATCCACTAACGAGGTGAATCTGCACCATCGCCTCCAAGCCATGAACATCTTTGATATCAAATGAGTCATATGTCACGGGATTAGTCGAAGCACAAAATTGATACTTAATAGACAAAACTCTTATTGGCGTTGTTTTGAAGAATTTGCGCCTAATTCTTTTATGAAGTTCTCTCAATTCTATGTTCTGGTTAAAAACCAGTCGCGTTATGTTCTCCAATAAAAAAATGTCCTTCTCGGTATCACGGACCTCACCGTCGTAGTAAATAACAACACTAATATGTTCATTCTTTTTCAATCAAATTACCTGTCAAAAGAAATTCAAAACAAAAAACACTATGCAAAAATATAATGATTCGTATAAATATTAATACGATAAATCAACTTATACGTTCTCAACTTCTTCAATTTATATTCTTCTAAACTTCTTCAATTTCTCTTGCTGTAACTTACACAACAAAAGAATGAAATTTGGCTCATTTATAGCCTAAGGGATAGTGGGATGCACAATCACAAACACTACTGAAAGGAACGTCTAGCTGGGAGCTTTTTTAGTACATTTGCTGATAGTGTATCCTGCTTGAAGCGTTTTTTAATCCCAACTATCAGATTTTGTAATACCTTTAACCCGTAACCATCGTCGGTCTAGGGTTAAAAGGAATTACCAGACAATCAGAAACTTTTACGGACATTTCAAAACATAATTCAACAAATCACATCAAAGTGTCCTTTAAATAGGTCTTCGAGACCTTAAACATGCTTTAGAATAGGGCCGGGACTAAACCGAACACATACAGAAATTCTCAGAAATTTAAAATTTTTTCAAAGTTACAGAGGTCACAAGCCCGTGTGGGCAGGCCATGTGCCTCACACGGCCTCAGACACGCCCGTGTATCTAAGCCGTGTCAAAACAGGGCATGCATACTGACTTGTCCACACCGCCGTGGACACGCCCGTGTGCTTCACCCTTGGTTGACACTGACTTGATCCATACGGCTAGACACACGCCCGTCGTCTTGCCCGTGGTCGAGTCTGACTTGTTTTGAAATGCAACCACGAAGGACCCGGTCAAGCCACACGCCCGTGTGCTCAACCGTGTGGGCAATTATAGGCCATTTTCAAGGCCAAAATGCCACCCACACATTGGGTCATCCCTACAAGCACATACAAGCATGTTTCTAAACACAATTGGCAACCAAAAACACACCAAATGGTCATCATATTATCCCATTTAATCTCATTTTTAGGCATACCAACTTATATGCTAAATAGCTCAACTAAATCAAAAATAAACTAAGCATGATTCAACCACAAGTTACCACTTCATCATAACATTTGTTCATGAAACACATATACTCACTTTGCATCATTAAGCTTACCATTACCTTGACTATTTCATAACCATGGAATCATACCAACACCAAACATCATAAGCATGACTCTTCATTCATTACACAACCATTTAACTAGCCATATCACATGGCTAAACACATATTTCAAACATAACTCAAGGTAACTAGCCTATACATGCCATACTTTAGTATATACATTTCCAAAAGGGTACCAAAATAAGATTGAATATTGTGATGACGATCCTTGAAGATTCCTCGAGCCTTCAGTAGCTTTGACGATCTATAAAATAGAGTAAACACACACAAAGTAAGCTTTCAAAAGCTTAGTAAGCCATATACAAATTAACTTAACATAAAATGTATATTGCCACATTGATACGATGACATTAATGTTTCTCATTTGCAAATTCATCACACATCCCTTGGCTCATTTGTTAAGCCATTACTTACCCACATTTCATAGCTCAAAGTATCACTTTATTCATAGCTCATTCAAGCATGTATCATATATTATCTCATCAAATCTATACACATATTCACTTTAGTAAGCTCATATAAAAACTTATCTTTCATACACATACATAGTGTACTTTTCAAACGTACCTGAATCATTTATACATTTCCCATAAACATTCATTTCTCGGACTTGCCCGTTGAACCGTTCAGAACTAAATAGGATACTCAGAGTACTCGGAATAATCGTACAATGCCAAAGTCCCAGACATGGTCTTACATGTAACCAAATATCGATGCAACTGTCCCAGACAGGGTCTTACACGAATTAATACGATGCTAATGTCCCAGACATGGTCTTACATGTAAATCTCATATCAATGCCAACGTCCCAGACGTGGTCTTACACGAAATCTCTAATCAATGCCAACGTCCCAGACGTGGTCTTACATGATATCACATATCGAAAACCTATGTCATGACATATGTAATCCTATCTATTCCTAGGTTCGTACGAGACTTTTTCAGATGTTGACACTATGTCGATACTATCTCGGATTTCACGTACTCCTCATCTCGTATACATTCATCATTATGAATTTTCATATGAACATACATATATCAATGTAATACATTTATTTGTATATAGACTTACCTCTGATTCGGTTAACGTACGGACTCGACTATTCAATCACTTTCTTTCCGCGATCTAAATCTGTTTTCTTCGGTTCTTGATCTATACATATTCAAATTTAATCCATTTATTCACCAAATCATTCAATTCAATCCAAAAACACATATTTAGGGCAATCTACAAATTAGCCCTCACATTTTCACATTTAACATTTTAGTCCCTATTTCACAAAATCTCAATACACCCATGCTTAGCCGAATTCTCTACGGGTCCCTAGCAACCCATATTTTTCATTTATTTTACAATTTAGTCCCTCAAAATATTATTTTCTCAATTTAATTCAAATTACTCAAAATTATCAAAAATCCGAAGACAAAATATGTTAAGCTAACACATATATCTCATATTTCATCAACAATCATCACAAACCTCATGAATTCATCAATGGCACTTCTCAAAATCTTCATCAATTCATAAAATTAAAACATGAGTTTCAAAGTACTTGAAGCAACGATTACGAAAACATAGAAAATATCAAAAACTGAAGCAAAAACATACCTTAATTGATACTTGTAATAGCCGAATACCATGAAAGCTTAAAACCCCTCCTTTCTTTTCTAAATTCGGTGATAGATGATGAATTATAACATATTTTAGCTTTGTATTTTACTAAATATTACTATTTTACTTATTTAACCTTTATAATAAAATAAGAAAACCATATAAACTATGTCCAAAACCGTCCATTAGCCATCCACTATCTTATAAATGGCTTAATTGCCTCATAAGGCCACTACATTTAAAAGCCAACTCAAATAAGCACTTTAACATATAGAATGTCACTTTTACCTTTTTCGCGATTTAGTCCTTTTCTCAAATTAAACACACAAACAAACGATAAAATTAATTCACGGAACTTTGACACATGCTTAATCACATACAGTAGACATAGAAATAATATTAAAATATTTTTCTAACTCGAATTTGTGGTCCCGAAACCACTATTTTGACTAGGGCCTAAACCGGACTGTTACAAATTTCTCGAAAATCCCGGGACACTTTTTCAGAACCATCATCTCAAAATTATTTTTTTCAAAATCAACTGTACAAAAAAAAACCGTCCACTTGGAAACTTTTTCTGTACAATTACTGACTGTACAAAAAAAAATCATCTCGTGAAAATAATTTCTTCAGAACACATCACATCAAATTTATTTTTTCATATCCCATCTTGTCAAATTTGTTTCTTCCAAAACAATACTTACCAATTAAAGAAATTAAACCCTAAACCCTAGACCCTAATTTATTTTTTAAAAACTCTAAACAAACTTTAAATCTTAATTTGTTTTTCCCTAAACTCTAACCTTAAACCTAACCTAAGCCCGAATATGCAAATAACTCAAAAACCCTAATCAAATATGGGGTAAAGCACGCCCACGTCAGCACGCTTTTGCTGACGCAGAAAAACGCGTTCACGTCGAAACATTTTACTGATTTCGGACCATTCCAGTAAATAATTTTTTTAGTGGCCTATTTCTGTAAATAATTTAGGAAATGAATATTTCTAGTACTATGCCCTAAATTAGAAAATGTAAGTTAATTTAATATTTTTTTTAGGTACTTGGATATTACTGTTAAGATATGACGACACGTGACAACATCATATTTTAACATATAGCAAAATAAAAATGAAATATTTTATAAATTTTTAAATATTTTTTATTTTTTTCCATGTGTCAAAATGTGAGGTGATAAACCGTAATATATACATATTTTAATCCCACATTTAGCATACTTTTGGATGATTTAAGCCTTGAATTGTGGAAATTGGTGCTCTTAATCCTTTAATTTCATGTTTTATACTTAGGAAAACACCGAAGGATGAAAAGAACGAGAAACGAGCCTAAAATGGAGTAAATGGGCTAAATTACGAAATTGACACGGCCTGGGCCCAAGATCACACGGCAGTGTCTCCTTAATAGACCCGAACACGGCCTGGCCACGATTCACACGGGCATGTGCCATGGGCGTGTCCCTGACGTGACTTGTTTGAATTTCACTCGGATTAGGGTACTTAGAGGCAAAGAAAGCCATTCCAAAACCCTATAAAAACACCCTAGAGGCCAACCTTTAGGGTACGTCCAGTTAGGCCGAAGAGCTAAGCCAAAGAGGCCAGAATTGTGGGATTTACTCGAAGAAAGCTAGTTGATTCATCTCAAGAAGCCGAAATCATACTCAAGACGGAGGATCTTCCCTTCAATTTCCTTCAGGGCGTTTTAGGGTTTTTATTATGTTTTGTTTCATATTTTCTTCGGAGATGTATTCTTTTATAATTATGAACTAAACCCCTCAAATACCTGAGGGGGATGAAGTTTAAGATCGGAGATCAGGTATTGTTAGGTAAGGCAGACCCTCGCATACCTCCTCCTAACCCTAATACAAACGAAGAAATCACTTTTAGGGTACTCAATGTTTTCCCATACAAAACAATCGAGGTAAGTAATCCTACATTCGGTACTTTTAAAATAAACGCTACTTGACTCGAATTACATACTGATAATAGGACTGATAGCATGAGGAAGGACTTTCAACTCCTGAAACCACCATGAATGTACGAATGAGAGGTAAGTCTAGCTTAAGACTATAAACGAGCGCTTCTCGGGAGGCAACTCGAGCACTAACCCTATTAATTTTTACATTTTTTATTGTTTCTTTAATTTTTCCTTTTTAGCACCGAACTATAAACTAACCAAGTGTAGATTTCCATACCACATGGCCTTGCACAAGACCGTGGCCGTGGCCGTGTGGATACTATGGATTTCCGTACTGACATGGCAGAGATAGTACGAAATAGGAAGAAAAATATCTTCAAGCCACGGGCCCCAACAAAACACCACGGCCGTGTGATGTGGCCGTGCCCGACACTGTTTTAGAAACATAGGCGTGACGACCTGTACATGGGCGTGGGAGAAACGAGCAACTACAACATGGCCGTACAACACGGCCGTGTGACTCGACACGCCCATGGTACACGGGCGTGGGGATGTACCAGACCTGAATTTCTATTTAAAACCATCCCTCTCCCCTTCTCCCCTTCTCACCTACTCCCCATTCTTCTTCTTCCACACTCCTTACATTCCCCTTCTTTTTCATTCTGATTTTTTTCATTCCCCCTAACTTTAGATCTAACCATATCCATGTCGAAGAAGCGGAAGGATCCTTGCACAGTCTCCCTCTACGAGACCGATATACATAAGTTCATGCCGACCGCTTCATTAACTCGACAGGAAAATGACCTTTGAGTCCCTTTAAATTTTCTTTTTATTTTCCCTTCTTCTTTATTTCCCTTCTTCTTTATTTTTCTTTTACTTAGTTTAATCTATTTTATTTTGTTTTCTTTGATTTAGGTTCTAAAGGCTGCTTGGGAATCACACACCAAGGCCTTAGAAATCACACCCACCTCACTAACCATCTAACAATAAGGACTCTTCGGTCCATTAATCTTTTCTTTTAATTTTATTTTACTTTCTATTTTCTTTCTTTTTATCTTTCTTTTCTTTAGATATATATTTAGTATATTTAGAATTATTCTTAATATTTCCTGGCTAATTCTTCACGAGCTTCCCAATTTCTTCATCTAGCGTAGAGATTGTCGGCGGCCACAACACCACGACACTCCCAACTCAAGGAAGCCATCCAAATTCAAGAAGTTTCACCTCTCCCTTTCTCTTAAATGTCATATATATCTTTGTACATTGAGGGCAGTGTACATCTTAAGTGTGTGGGGGGTGAATATCTATTTCAAGAAAGTGCCTAACTTTTTGCATTATTCTCAAATCCTTGAATTATGCCTTGTTCTTAAGTAATTTTCTCATATTATGATTAGAATGAATTTTTTTTTGATTTATGATTTTTTATTGATATTTTTTAAAATTAAGTCATTAATAATTGTGTAGTGATGATTTAAACTCTAGGAGAGAATCAAGCATGATGAGTCCATTTTCAAAAAAAATTAAAATTTTGTTAGGTTGTCTACCTAAACCTAATTACTACCTTGAAGTTTGAAATTTACAAAGTTGATATCAAAAACCCATAATTTTTGTGAGATTTTGAGCTTTTTGGAGATACATTCATTTCGTGCTCACTTTTTGATTATGAATGTGCCAACATTGATTTCTTATTATAGAACTTGCTTCGATTATACACGTTGAGACCACATCATTAATTTGATATACAGAGATGATAAAGGGACTTAGGATTTAACCCACTTACTCTACTAAAATACCCTCACAATTAACCCCTAGTGAACCCCTTTGATTCTAACAACCCTTTTTATTGACTCACCCACTAATATTACCCCAAAACCCATCTTGTATTTGTTATCACCATTCCTTGACTCCCTTTTTGTCGAGATTTGATTTTGAGCAGTTGCTTAACTATGTTCTATTTTTCAGTTGTTAAAATTCTTTCTCATTATTGTAATGATTTGTTCTTAAAAAAAAAGTCAAAGTGTATTCATCATTAGTTCTATAATTAAGTGAGCTTATACGGTTAAATTTCACATCTTGAAGAAAAAGCTCGTTTTATTAGTATTACAAGTTTTTAATTGATGTAATTATTCAGGAGTAGTTCATTTTTCTAGTAGTTCATTTTCTAGTTAGGTAAATTGTCAATTCAATCTCGATTCTAACCCTCTAATTCAGCCTTTATCCACACCTTTAACCCAAGCCCCATTACAACCTTTTTTTAAAGACCTTTTGATTTGTGTATTATCTCATTTTATAGTGGTGGAGATTTGATTTTCATGCAAGCCTATGGGATTAACTTTTCATGTTCGACTTTTGAGTGCTTAATTTTGAACCTTAAACACTTTGAGTGATTTGAGTGAATCTTTAGGGAAGATGTCAACTCTTGTCGATTTTGAATTAAAGGTGATTATTTAGGTAAGGGGAAAACACCTATGTCTCGTGCTACAAAAACTATGACTTTGATTATTTGATTCTTTAAGACCCTTTTACTTAAATTATCAATGTATAAATTATCTATAAATTATGATGAAACATTATTGATGAATATTATGAATCAAGGAAGTACATTTTAATTGTGAGTTGAGAATTTTGCTTGAGGACAAGCAAATGCTTAAGTGTGGGAGTATTTGATAAACTGTAATATATACATATTTTAATCCCACATTTAGCATACTTTTGGATGATTTAAGCCTTGAATTGTGGAAATTGGTGCTCTTAATCCTTTAATTTCATGTTTTATACTTAGGAAAGCACCGGAGGATGAAAAGAATGAGAAATGGGCCTAAAACAGAGTAAATGGGCCAAATTTCAAAATCGACATGGCCTGGGCCCAAGACCACACGGCCATATCTCCTTAACAAACCCGAACACGGCTTGGCCACGATTCACACGGGCATGTGCCATGGGCGTGTCCCTGACGTGAGCTGTTTGAATTTCACTCAGATTAGGGTACTTAGAGGCAAAGAAAGCCATTCCAAAAGCCTATAAAAACACCCTAGAAGCCAACCTTTAGGGTGCGTCCAATTAGGCCAAAGAGCCAAGCCAGAGAGGCTAGAATTGTGGGATTTACTCAAAGAAAGCCAGTTGATTCATCTCAAGAAGCAGGAATCATACTCAAGACGGAGGATCTTCCCTTCAATTTCTTTCAGGGGGTTTTAGGGTTTTTCTTATGTTTTGTTTCATATTTTCTTCTGAGATGTATTCTTTTATAATTATGAACTAAACCCCTCAAATACCTAAGGGGATGAAACCTAAGACGTATCTTGTTATTGTTTTCTAAACCATATGATAAATACTTGATTTGTTCTTAATTATGTGTTCTTAATTCTTACTTTGATATTTCAGGATATTGATTCAAGTAGTGATGTGCTTAGGCAGTGGAGCAAAAGTCCCTGTTTAAGAGTAGATCTAGCATAATTAAGCGGAGTTGATCGCAACCCTAGAACTAGGATGACGAAAATCTGTCGGATTAGGGTCAAACCTAATATGGGAGTCCATAGATTGAGTTAATGCAATCCTAGGGGTTTTAATTAGAAAGAGATTTCAATTAATCAACCTAGGGTTAGATGTTAGTAACCTCGAGAGAGGTATTAATATAAATTAGGGAATCCTACGGATCAAGTCAAGTGAATAAATCGTCTGGTTCAGAGTTAAATAACAAGTGAAGTCTAGGTGGATTCTTCCTCGGGTATTGTCTTAATCAATTGGTTTTTCCCACAAGTATTTTACCCAATTCATTCTCTTTGTCTTAGCATCTTTAGCTTAGTAGTTAGTTAATTTTAGATTAATTAATAATTCCCTTAATTCTTAGGCTAAATAATAAAAAGAAGGTTAGTATTAGTACTTTTGGTTCCTTTGGGTTCGACAATCCGGTCTTGCCACTAAACTATACTACTGTTCGATAGGTGCGCTTGCCTCAATCGTTGTCATAGTTAGTTTCTAGGCTCGATCATTCTTTTTATAAATTTTTAAGACTCTGACACACGATCAAGAGGATGTCACATGTTATCAGTGCCACATCAATTTATTTTAATGGTGTTTGTCACATACGAATTGTACTCTTTTTCTCTTAACTGAATTTTTGTCCCATTTGATTTTCCTAGTAATGTTTTTAATGAGCCAATATGATTTGTATATTATAGATAAGTATACTAAATTTCCTTCACTAAGAATTTTTTCCCACAAGGTTTTCATCTTAATAAGTTTTAACGAGACACATTATCTACAAATAGACATCTAATTAGGGTGTTATGAATATCTTATCATTAGCACCACGTTTGGTTGGGGTGAATGGAATAGAGCTGTAATGAAATAAAGTTGTAATCAGGAATTCAATTGTTTGGTTCAATGGAATGGATCATAGCTGTAATAGTATTCTTGTATTTGGTTGAATGAAATAAATATTGTAATAGCATAAGGAAAAAGACTTAAATGACCAAAGTACCCTTAGCAAAATTTTTTTAAGTAGATAATTATTGTTATTGTTATTAAATTTTAATAAAATTATTATTAAATATAATTTAATAACAATAATAAAAAATAATTTAATCATATTTTAACATAATTATTATTAGATACAATAACATATAATTTAATAACATTCTTAATATAATTATTATGAAAATATGAATTAATAAAATTCATAATATATAATATTAGAAAAATAATATATAACCCACTTTATTATTTTTAAACTGCAATGCATATTTAATGTGCTAAAATACCATTAGCAAAACAAATAATTTAATTATCTTCTAAACTAAAAGCCAAAAGATTAGAAGTAATAAATAGCTTGAGAATTATATTTTACATCCAAACCTAATGTTCATACATTAACAAATAGTTACACGATGTCATTAACTTATATGCCATAATCTATATGTTAAATTTTACAATAGCATGTGACATTCTATCATGTCATTATACCATCCAAATATTACATATACAAAAAGTTACCGAAACACCACCAACACAACCATGATTTTTTATGGTAAAAAATAAATCTTTTCACCCATTCCAATTGCACAGAAGAAATTAGACTAAAGAAAACGAGTATTTGCATCGGACGGTTTGGAATTTTGATCAACACACGATAGCGCTCATCCTCAATTAATCCTTCTTCTTCACGTCAGGCCAGATATAATTTTTGAGCACTTTCTTGAATGACCATTTCTAATTTCCCTTGAATTAGCATTTCGGAGGCAATGCTCCTACTTAATTCAAGGCCAACAGTCCATATCTTTTCCCCTAATAACATGGCAGTATTAGTAAGTGAAGTAGAAATTTATTCACTTCCATCAAAAATATATTTTTTTTCTTCTTTGAAAATGTGGAATCATCTTAATTTGGCTTCGACAGTTGCAATTGTGTAGCCGAGACATTCATCTCATCCAAGGAAACATCATATTTGCATCCGTGGTAATTTTTTCCTTCTTCAAGATTCTTTATAATAGCTACATCCTCAAGATCTATATCTTCAACAATATCTGTAACTATTTGAACATATTTCCCAGTGGCTTAATCTTTTGCATATGTGGAAGTAAGTTGGTCATAATGACGGAAACTCCGATGGTTGAATTGATCTCTGCTTTATGAATTTATATAATAAAAAAAGAAGGAATCCACATTAGATATAAGTTTGGTCAAAATAAGATAATAAAGATAGTAAATAATTTTTACACTTATATATGCGTTCCACACAGCATCTTCAGCAACAACAATCTGCCTATGCTTGTCCCAACCAAAGCCGCTATTATCTTTTCCATTGAGCATGTTGTAAACGATTGCCCAATCCCTTTTCAATGTCCTAATCCTTGATCTAAGATTAGGTTTAGCCTTCAACATAGCATGAGGTAAAAATTTTTCTAACATTCTTTGTAACGCCCCGAATTTTTGGGCCTAAAAGTGTTGGGCCTTATGCATGGGAGCCGCTAAGAGACTGCACATAAAAGTTTATGTGTGCAAGAAATATCACAATTGCTTGTTTGCTTTAGTGGTTAAGTGATTTGGGTGTGTTTGGGAGTGTTTGAGAAGTCTTGGGTTCAAACCTGGGCTTTAGCAAAAAATTATGTTTTTCCCTTAAAGGAGCCTTGATGTTAGAGGGTAAGTTTTAATAATATTTTTTGGATAATTAATAACACAAGAGGAGCTTGTGTTGTAGTGGCAAGTGGCGTTAGGAATATGCATGTGGTCTTAGGTTCAAGTCATAGCGTGTGCAGAATTTTTGGTTTTTCTTGAATGAACCTGGATATCAGCAGGAAGGCTTTATAAATTTCTGGGATAAAGTGTGACACAAGATGGCCTTGTGGTCTAGTGGTTGTGGCGTCATTAAGGTTGTAAAGGAGCCTGGGTTTAAGTCTTGGCCCTTGCAGAATTTTTAAATTTTGCTTTTAAAAGAATCTGGACACTGGCACATAGGCTTTATAAATATTTGCGCATGTTTTAAGTTACAAATGAGCTTGTGTCCTAGTGGTGGCGTGACATGGCTATTGAGAGGGCTTTGGTTCGAATCCCTTTGCACGCAAAGGTTGATTATTTTGCTAAGTTGGGACTGCAGGTGGTTGTGATGGAATTAAACTCTGCTGAAGGTGAAATCCCACATCGGGAAGCTAACATGAGGTTAGGCGAGAAGCTGGCTTTAAATAGAGCGAACCAGGAGGAGAGTAGGGATACCTTTCTTGGCTTATCCTTTTCGCTTTGTGGCGTGTTCGTTCGGAGTGCGGATTAGCTTCAGATTCCTATCAGGTGTGTATTTCGCACTACTTTAGTTGTAGAGCGGCAAATGCGGAAATGCCGATCACATAGCAATGGTAGCCACACGAGCGTGCGAGGGCACATGTGGGAGCTTTGAAGCGATAGTTGAGGCCATCATGAGTGTTCTTGTGGGTTTAGGCTGTTTGAGCCACGATGGGCCGAAAGGGGACATGTGGAGCCAATGGGCCCTTGGGCCCAATCGAATAAGTTGTATGATTATGTAGTAAATATTGGACTGGACTATGTGAATCTCATATCTGTGGCTAGATTTGGGCTAAATGGGCCACACGAAAGTGTGGGCCCATTTGGGCCGAGAATGGGCCCTAGGCCTATTGGCATCGTTATCTCTGTTTAGAATACCTTGGTTTACAAAATTACTGAAATACCCTTGGTTTACAAAATTACTGAAATACCCCCAACTTTTAAAATTACAAAAATACCCTCGATTTGTAAAATTACCAAAATACCCTCAGTTTGCGAAATTACCAAAGTACCCCTGATTTGCAAAATTATCGGAACACACCCGATTTGTAAAATTACCAAAATACCCCTGATTTAAGAAATTACCGAAATACCCTCAATTTGTGAAATTACTGAAATACCCTTAATTTGTAAAATTATCGAAATACCCCTAATTTGTGAAATACCCTGATTTGCAAGATTACCGAAATACCCCCGATTTGCAAAATTATCAAAATACCCTTAATTTGTGAAATTACTGAAATACCCTTGGTTTGTGAAATTACTGAAATACCCCTGTAGGGTAGAATTATCGGAACACCCTTGAAGGGTAGGATTACCGAAATACCTTTACAGGGTAAAATGACTATTTTGCCCTTGCGGGTAACTGACTGTTTAGGACTATGACTGATCTAACTTTGAATGTATGACTGTGTTTTAACTGATTTGACTGTGGTCGTGTGACTAATATGTTTTTAACATGTGTGTAAATGACTGTTACCGAGCATGGCCATTTTGCATACACGTGTAACGATTGAGCATGGCATACACGACATATTGCATGGAGTTGGGACATTGATACGGAGGAAGATCTGATAGGGTCGCACGGGTCGCATGATGACTGTGGATCCAGTATTGATCTGTTAAGGTCGCACGAGTCGCCCGAGACGAATATGGACCGACAGACGGCTTAAAGCCGCGTAATCTGATTATGGCTCTGTGCTAACCTAAATATGGCTCTGTGCCATCTTGAGTATGGCTTTTGCCAATCGTATTTACCCGTGGCTGTAACACCCCAAACCCTGCCCATACGTTTCGACCGGATCTGGTATGCTACGAGTTGTACATTGAAAACTTTTGCTTTGTTGGTTTTGGAAATCATAAGTTAATTAGACAATATTTGAATAAATAAATGACATTTGGAAAAAAAAAAACTTGTATTATTATTGTTTCGTATAATTAAACCTTTGACCTAATTTCATAAGTTGCAAATAATAAAACTACTTAGATGAATATAAACCATGGGGCCTTATTACATAAATATTCCCAAAATAAAAACTTAAAGGAAAAGTCGAAAATAAACTATAGAAATAAAACTTGATGGCCCCTCGAGTCTGTCTTGGCTCCCATGTCCACGATCTACTACTCATCTGAAAAGGCAGGGAAAATAAAAGGGTGAGTCACCAAGACTCAGTGTGCAAATCCCGAAAGCACATATAAGGCTTGGGCCCACAAACACATTATGGGCCTTAGGCCATACACAATGGCAACAAACATAACTACATAATAGATGATAGAGAATGGATAGCCCAACCCATCCTAGAATTCCATCCTCTACACACCAACCCGTACCAACCATCACACCTTGGGGATTTCTACAATCAACCCTCCATCCGTTACACACCATAACGACAGCCGTACTGCCTATTCCTATTATTCAGGAATCATTAAACGTAGCATAGCCACCGATCACTATGTGAACTCATAATATAACGTGGCTCAGCCACCGATCACTATGTGACCTAACATTTGAATTTGTGGTTTAACCACCGATCACCAAGTGACCTATCATGCACTTCCCCTTCATTATCATAATCCCACCCCATGCATACACACAGGAAAACTTGAAAACATCATACCATCTGGAAGAAAACAGGCTTTCATATATATATATATATATATATATATATATCGATACGCATAGAGATTTCTATGAATACGTACCGGGCATCCTTTGCCTAACCCTTTTAGGGTTTTATTCGACTGTCTACACAGCCTCTTTTCGGTTTTTTAGCCCATAACATATATATATATATATATATATATATACAGTTAACTAGTGTTTTAGAGATCTACACACCTGATTATCGTTAGAACGAGACCCTCTAAGTCAACGCTATCCGTAGTCAACACCACCGCTATCTGCCTAAGGTGTTGTTCAGAAGCTGGTAACGAAACATTAGGTTAAGGCACAACAGTGGCAAGGAAAACGGTTGATCATCTTAAGGAGAATTGAAATCCTTACCTTGAAATCCCGAAAAGTGATATGAGATTCAGGGACTAGTGTTTCCGGCTTTTAGATCTAAGAGATCTACTTCAATTCCCGAATGCCGCCCAACAAGAAAATACATAGAACCATTAAACCATTAGCTTTTCGGCTTTGTCTTCCAAAACCCAAAAGAGAAAGTGAAAAGATAGGACAATTGGCACTCATCTTAACACAAAGAATTCGACTACCCCTTAGAGATTCTGGCTTTTTGAGAAGATCAAAAAGAGAAGATGATAGGAAGAAATCTATGTAGATTCGGCTTTTAGTGAAGAGATCGGCAAAAGAGAAAAAGCAAAGAACAATGAATATTTGGCTTATAGAAAAAAAATGGAGAAGAGAATTAAAATCAAGAGTTTCGGCTCTTGCATAAAAGTGAAGATGAGAGAATGGGATTTAGGGATTTCGGCTTTTAGTGAAGAGATCGGCAAAAAAGAAAAAGCAAAGAACAAGGAATATTTGGCTTATAGAAAAAGAATGGAGAAGAGAATTAAAATCAATAGTTTCGGCTTTTGCATAAAAGTGAAGATGAGAGAATAGGATTTAGGGATTTCGGCTTTTAGTGAAGAGATCGGCAAAAGAGAAAAAGCAAAGAACAAGGAATATTTGGCTTATAGAAAAAGAATGGAGAAGAGAATTAAAATCAATAGTTTCGACTTTTGCATAAAAGTGAAGATGAGAGAATAGGCTTAGGGATTTCGGCTTTTATAGAGAATGGGAGAATAGAGAAACCCTAATGTTGAAATTAAAGAAGAGAGTGGGAGAATAAAACCCTAATGCCAATTTTAATTAAAATAGTTGGGCTTCATGCAACTTGAATTTGGGTCTCCTCAGTTGACGCCACTTCCCTGCTTTTAAGTGGCACCACTTTGCCACTGGGCCACAAGCCCATTTGTGTCATTTTCCTCCATATTTTATTCTTAAAGCCTACCTACTAACTCCTAGGGTTTTATTCACCTAAAAGCAAAATTTTCCTAAAGCCAAAGTTTGCTCCCGGGACTTCATAGAAGCCCTCTAACATTCCAAAATCACTTATCCAATAGGTCCAACTTGCACTAAAGCTGATCTCTTGTTCTCCAAAAATTTTAAACGCTACTACGCTCAAGGCCCATTGGGTTCAATCCTACTAGGCCCAAATTCGGGATGTTACAGTGGCTATGTGCCTAACATATATACTGATGACTCTGTGTCGATCATATTTACCCAAGGCTCTGTGCCGGTTATATTACCGTCGCTGATGGCTATGTGCCAAACATAATACAGTTACTGATGGCTTTGTGCCAATTATAATACCACTACTGAAGGCTTAGAGCCATATATATATACTAGCAGCTTTGCTGCGATTTTGGTTAGTGCCGCAACCGGTGCTAACATTTAGTGCCGCAACCAGTGCTAACATTGGCAGTGTAGGGATGGCGTGGGTGATTTATTCCCCGCAGGTAGTACAGGGTTGGACGGAGGCAAGTGCAGGGTTGGATGGGATGGGTTAGCATGCATCACACATTATGCATATGGAATTGATTCTGAAATAGGCTCGGCCTAATTGATTCTGTTATGGGCTGTGACCCAAATGATATTGTAGTGGGCTTTGGCCCATGTATGCTCTGATCTGTATACTGACTGTTACTCCAGTAAGGGGATTACACACTGAGTTTTCATAAACTCACCCCGTTTTTAACTGTGCCAGTAATCCCCAGCCTTAGTGTAACATCCTAAATTTATGGGCCTATGCATTTAGCGTAGGAATATGTTTAATATGTTAACTTAGGTGAAAGGGGTCTAAATTTGGGCTTAGAATTAGGCAAAGGCCCAGATTAAATTATTTTAAGGTAGGATCATTAACAATTAAAAAGGAACAAGTTTTGGGTCGCAAGGAGCCCATGTTTTTGGGCCATTTTCGGCAGTTAAATGGGAGCAAAGGTGACGCCACAACAAGGGATTTAAGGGCCCAAAATTTAAGTTTAATGAAGCCCAAACCTTTTAATTTAAATGAGTTAAATTTCGGCATTTAGAATTAATGAGGTGGACGACTACAAGGCTTAAAAATAGGAAGATATATATAGATTTTTAAGTGATAATATCATAGATAAAAAGGAGAAAAGTTAGGAGCTTATCTTAAAACGAAGTGTTGGCCAAAAATCCACCACCTAGAGGAGTGTAAAATTTGGCTACTGCATGGCATAGAGGGTGCCGAAATTCTCCTCCCTTCTAGCTTAAATTTTAAGGGCGTTTTCAGTATTTAGCAGTAGGTGTCAAAAATCTATAAATAGGAAGGCTAGCTCCTTGTTTCTAACATTGAAAAACCCTAAAATCCTCTCCCTTGGTGCCAAAATTCCCTAGCCTCTCCCTCTCCAAATTTATTTCTTCAATTTCTTCAAAAGCCGAAACTTTTCCCCACTTTCTTTTCCCTTGTGCCGATTTCTCTAAAAAGCCGAAGCATCCATCATTTTTTCTTTTATTCATCCTATTTGAGAAATTATTCTATACTTCCGGCATTTAAATCTTCCATTGGCATTGCCGAATCCTCTCTCTAGTGCTAGCCGAATCTCCTAAGCTAAGGAAGCTTGGTCGACTAGATCTAAAAGCCGAAAATCGTTAGTCTTCAACTTCGGGATTTTAAGGAGAGGCCCTAGTTTCACATCCTTCCGGTTTTTTGAGCAAAGCTGTAGATCGGTTTAGCAAGGATATCAACATTAATCAGGTGTGTAGATCTCTAACACGCTACTGATAAACCTGTATGTATATTTATTTTTGTATGTTATGGGCTAAAAAGCCGGAATAAGGCTGTATAGACAGTCGAATGGAACCCTAAAAAGGGTTAGGCAAGGATGCCAGGTACGTAAACATAGAACTTCCTATATGTATTGAAGAATATATATATCTGCTTGATGTTTCTTTATGTATGTATGCATGGGGTGGGAATGATGATAATTGAAGGGGAAGTGCATGATAGGTCACTTGGTGATCGGTGGTAGAAATCCCACATAATTTAAATGTAAGGTCACATTGTGATCGGTGGCTATGCCACGTTTAATTATTCCTACTTAATAGGAATAGGCAGTACGGCTGTCGTTTTGGTGTGTAGCAGATGGAGGGTTGATTGTAGAAATCCCCACGGTGTGATGGTTGGTACGGGATGGTGTGTAGAGGATGGAAACCTAGGATGGGTTGGGTTATTCATTCTTTATTGTTATTATGTGATTATGATTGATGCCTTCCTGTATGGGCCAGGGCCCATAATGTGTTTGTGGGCTCAGGTCGATAAGTGTTTTGAGATTTATACTGATTCTTTGTGACTCACGCTTTCCTTTTCTCTACTCTTCCAGATGAACAGTAGATCATGGAAATGGGAGCCGAGACAGACTCGAGGGGCCATCAAGTTTCTTTTGACAAGTTAATTTGGAGTTTCTTTAAGTTTATTTTTTTCATTATGAGAATAATTTTTGTAATAAGGCCCCTAGTTTTTATTCAACTTAGGAGTTTTCAATGTTAAGCAACTTATGAATTTTATGATAAGGTTTATTTATACTTAATAATAATTAATACAAGGTTATTTTTTTTAAAATGCCGCTTATTTACTTAAATATTGTCTAATTAACTCACAATTTCAAAAACCAACAAAGCAAAAGTTTTCAAAGTACAAGCAGTGACATGTCAGATCCGGTCGAAACGCATGGGCCGGGTTTGGGGTGTTACACTTAGACAGATCAGTGCTGCGAGGAACTCGGAGAAGGCCACACACTGCTGGTGTTTTCCGTTTTGATTATTTACATTCAAGTATTTTAATTTGGGTTGTAATAAGGCCTCTTTAAGTTTCTGTCTTTTAACTATGGGTCTTTCTTTACTTTGAATTATATCTGTTAGAAGTAAATCACGGTTTTCCAAAATGCTAACTGTTTTTAAAACAACACTGCATTTTCGCAACATTTTCGAAATGGTTTCACCACTTAATCTTTTTCGTAAATCAATTACTTTCAAAATCAGCTTTCGTGACTGAAAATATGTTTTCGGTTTAAAACTAATAATTTTTCAATGTACCACATTTTTAAAATAAACCAACGTAACTGGGTTTTTACTTAAGCCTTTAAACAAGAAGGGTTTTCAATGAAAACATGGTTTTCGAAAAACACTTCAATGCGACACGCCAAATTCGGGCCTAACTTCTAGGTTGGGTTTGGGGTGTTACATTCTTTCCAGCTCATTTAAATAACTGGCTTTGAATCTTGTATCTGCGTTAAAGGTTCCAACATTGTGCAAGTCAACCATACAAGAAACCAACATAACATCTTCTTCTAGAACCCATTTCTTTTTGATTCCTCGAGAATTTTGGGAAGAAGCACTGGATTGTGAAAAGCCTAGCATAACTATCTTAAGAAAAAAAACGCAAATTAAAATTAGGTTAGATATTATGAATCAGAAGGTTAACACTTTATAAAATTATAACACATTAAGAATCAAAAGAAAATAAATTAAAGCTGTAATTCAACAAGTCCAGTACAATACATAGAGACAAATCAAAAACACCAAAGTTTCGTAAACTAGATACATGAAATAACATAAACAAATTAACCTTCTACTATGTTTTATTAATCCTAACTAATTTCTAGATGCTTTTCATGATAGAACATTTATTTGGTTAGTTCCATCCTCCAAGTAACCCATGCATCTGATGAATTAATATTTACAATACTCGGTTCATCATCATCTATCACATTACTAGGTAATCTTCTCCCAACTCCGCTTCAATAGGATCAAGACTCACATAGGTTCGAATAAAATTATGGAGCAAACAACATGAAAATGATTTTATTGCGCACCCTCATAGGATAGAATGATGGACTCTTAAGTATTCCTCATTTAAGTTTTAATAACCCAGAGCATCTTTCAATAACATTACGCGCTAAAGGATGTTTCATATTATAAAATTCTTTTAGAGTACTTGGCTGGTAACCTTGATGCCATTCATTCAAATGATATATTTGTCCTCTAAAAGGTACAAGAAATCCCTCACAGTTTGTGCAACATCCTAGAATTTGAATTTTTCGCGTTACATTATTTGTGGTGCTAAGCTAGTTAGACTATCAATTGTGTGTGTTTAGGTAGTCCTGAGAAGGCTCGGGATTTAATCGGATTTAGTAAAAACTTTTGGCATTTAGTACTTTAAGGAGATGGAGTAAGTAATCTTATAGCATATGAAAATAAATGAGTAAATGGTTAGCATAAATGAGCATATGGTAAAGAGGTTATGGCGCCACATGTAGTACCTTGAGGGAAGAGGTTCCCTTTGTGTGCAATTTTGAATTTTATTTTTGCACTCTTCCATCAAGTGTCGACCAAGCTTATAATTATGGCAAGGTGGACTTTTATTTTTATGGTAAGATGGTTAAAGAGATTAAGGAAAGACTGAAGTTAGGGAAATGAATCAAAAGAAAATGGCATGTAAGGGGAACATGTGGCATATTTCAAGGGAAATGTTATGGAAAGGGATGGTTGGCAAAGTTTTTGACTTTTAGAGCATGTATGTGGACGGTTTTGGGGGCCATAGTGTGGTAGCCGAAATTTGCTTAGTCTTTTGGTAGGATTTTTGGTGTTGTTAGGCCAAAAATCACTTTTGCAATTTGGTGTTTTTCTCCCAATTCTTTCTTTTGCTTTGTGCCGAAATTGCTAGCCTTGGTGACCATATTTTTTCTTCTTTCTTTTTACTTTGGCCGAATTATTCTAGCACATTTGTGTATCTTCTTACCCTTTTGTTTGATCAAGATTTTCATCTCCTATTTATCTCCCTCTTGATAGCCGAATCACCTATCAATAATCCAACCTTCCATCTTCTTTTTTCATTTAACCATTCCTTTAATTCTTTATCTTCTCAAAACCGACACCATCTTTTAATCACAAACTTTTGTTTGATCATTTCATATAGCCGAATATTAATTTATATTTTCTTTATAAACCGAACTCTCATTTCTTTTCTACCTTTCTTCTCATCCGTACTTACATTCAATCGTTGATCAATCGGTAAGCGTTCTTCCAACATTTTATCTTGTTTTCTTTCTCTTAGTGTGTAACATCCTAAAATTTGAGTATTATTTGTGTTGGCTTGGGTATGAATTTTGTGTGTTTAGCATAGTCTTGTGAAGGCTTGATTTTATTTTGGAAGCTAGAATAATTTTTAGTATGGTTTATTTAATGAAGTGGATTAAGTGAACTTGACACTTAAGTTAATTTAAGTGTTAGATTAAAGCACATGAGGAGTTAGTGGCATAGTGGATAAGGAGCTTGAAAGGTTGCTTGAGGGAAGTGGTTCGAGTAACATGGAAAGCATATTGAGGATTTTATTTTTTGTACATCCTAGCATTAAGTGTTGGCTAAGTTCAAATTATGGAAGGTTGGACTTTCAAATTTTTGGTAAGTTGAATAGCAAAATAGGAAAGCTTGTATTTTGGGATAAGATTCTTAAGGTTATGGAAGGATGGGGGGACATAAGGCTTGGCTTAAGGAAGATGTTTTGGAAACTATTCCAAGGCCATTAGTGTTTGAATGTGGACGGCATGTGTGGCTAGGGGGGTGGCCGAATGTTGTTAGGAAGTTTGGGGGGGATTAGTTGGCCAATTTTAGTTTTTGTGCATCTTTTTGCATTTGTTTTTCCTCTCCAAAAACTCCTTCTTTGGCCGAATGTATCTTATGCATTTTGTGCAAATTTTGCTTTTGGTTTAGCCTTCATTTTGTTTGAACCAAATACTATTTTCTTTCTCTCATTTTTCCTTTTGAAACCGAAAAATCATTTTTACATTTTGTGCACTTTCTTTTCGGCAAATAAGGTGTTTGGCCGAACCTCTCTCTCCCACATCTCTCTCTTTTCTTCTTTTGATATTGGTTCATAATCACATTTTCTTTTTACTTTCTCTTGGCCGAATCTTTCACCTTCTCAAATTCCATTTTTTTTCATTTGCTCAAAGTTAAAACATCCATTTCCATTCTATTTTTCTTTTCTTTTTACTCCACCATAGCCGAATCTTCTTCCTCTCTTTTGGGGTTATTTTGGCCGAATATTCAAGGGTAGATTCTCTTTGGTTCTCTTCAATCGATTTTGGATAATAGGTAAGTATTCATGGCCGTATGTCCTTTAATTCTTTTCTCTTTTCTAAGTCATTTTCTTGTGGACAAAGGCCGAATTTTGGGCAATTGTTGCAAGGTTCTAATCATTTTTAGAAACCGATTTCTTTTAGGCTTCTCGAGACGTTGGAAGCGATCAATCTAAGCCTCGTTTCTTTGTCAATCGTTTTGGGTAAGCTTTTAGGTAAGACTTGGTATTTCAAGTGATAACTCTTGGGATTTAGTGGTTTGGCCGAATGGCCTTTGTTTATAATCTGAGTATTGGCCGATTGTAGGACAAGGTGATCTAGTGCGGTAGATCGGATCTTCGGAAGTTAGTATTTGCATTGGTGAAAGGTGTGTACCTTACACACTTTATAACTCAAATATGTATATATATATTTATAATATTAATTTACTAATCATATTATCAAAGTGGGGAAACGATGAGATCTTGATATGATACCATGATGATATGAATGAGGATTCGGGTAAGTCCGTTTCTATATGTTGTTAATACATGAGGATTGAAATCATGATCTACGATTTATGATATTTTTGTTATGTGATTCATAATAAACTATGTTGACATGATTTGTCTATCTATTGCATTGGTATGGGCAATATGAGAGGAGGGGGAAGATTGATATTGTGTCCATGGGACACCAGAGGTTTGGCACCTCCAGTGATTTGGTATCACATTTGTGTCTTTGGGACACCAGAGATTTGGCACCTCATAGCGATTCGTCCCTGTGGTTTAACACCACCGTGGGTTGGCCCCACTTTTGAGATATGGGATCGTCGCCAGTGATTTGGTATCACACGTGGATTGGCCCCACAACTTGATTATTTGTGACTTTGGTCACCAGTGATTTGGTATCACATTTGTGTCTTTGGGACACCAGAGGTTTGGCACCTCATAGCGACTCGTCCCTGTGGTTTAACACCACTGTAGGTTGGCCCCACTTTTGAGATATGGGATCGTCGCCAGTGATTTGGTATCACACGTGGGTTAGCCCCACAGATGGATTATTCGTGACTTTGGTCACCAGTGATTTGGTATCACATTTTGGATATCGTGACTTTGGGTCACCAGTGGTTTGGCACCACCAGTGGTTTGGTACCACACGGGGTAGAAAAGGAGTTATGGATGGCTAGGTTGGGTGCATTATATGTATGTTGCTTGATTATAAATTGTTTAAGAATGTTGCATTAACCGGGAGAGGGATTATGCACTGAGTCTTGGTGACTCACCTTCTCCCTTATCATTTCAGGTGATTCGTGAGATCGCGGATTGAGGAGCCGGATGAACTCGAGGAGGCCATACAATAAAATTTGATTTTACATGAACTTCGAATTGGGGTACTTTAATTTATTTTAATTTGGTTTTTGTATTATTTTGGGTTTGTAATAAGGCCTCTTTAATTATGTTTTGGATTATTTATATGCTTTGGATATGTTTTAAATATGGCTTATAAATTATTTGGTTAATTTAATAATTGAGCCCAAAGTTTTCTAAAATAATAAAAACGCAATGGTTTTAAAATCTTACCATCGGGTAATATAAATCGTTTGATAGTAAAATATAAATTAAGTGTTTTCTACAATTTTAATGATTTCCAAATATTAAGTTTCCACATTCAAATGCAAATGTTTTCATAGTAATAATTCGAGTTTTTCTTAAATGATACAAATATTTTCTAACCTATGAATTATCAACTAAGCTTTAAAGTTTTATTTATGTAATTTCAAAGTAAGTTATCAGTTTAAACTTATTATACATCTGTTTTCTTTTTAATATAGAATTTTAAAAAGTTTTTCACAAAAATTTAATCGTTAACTCGTCTTTCTTCAAAACATTTTCCTTCGTGGCATGTCAGATTCGGTCATGGCGCATTGACCGGGTTTGGGGTGTTACAAATTGGTATCAGAGCCAAGTTCAAAAGCTCGGCTGTGGGCCCGAGGCCCAAAATGATTTAAAGTATGGTCTTAAAATGTTTTTGTTGAAAATTGTATGATTTGAAAGGCACGGCACCGAGTCTCCGGCACCGATCCGCCCTGGTAAGTACCTCAAACTATTGATTTGATGATATGATGATGATGATATGACTGTATAGTAGTAGGAACTTCTCTAGAGACCCAAAACTATAGGTTTGGTGTACTCGCGAAATAACCCCTTATTAAAACTTTTCATAAAACTGTGCTTAAAAGAAAGAGGAATATTGAATAATGCATAAAACTTTTAAATCAGATAAGTCGAGACTTTAGACATGAGCACTCGTGGTCGAGGTCGTATTACTCGTGGACGTGGTCGAGGTAGGATGGCTGTGTCTGAGCCAGTGAGGTCGGGTCAAGGATCCGAAAATGAGGTACCCCCACCACCAGCGGTTGGAGTTGAGCATCAGGATCAAATGGGGGATGACGTAGTGTCTCAGGCGGTACTGCGAGTCCTTGAGAGGGTAGCTGGAATGGGTAGAGGCGCGAGAGCTCGGAAATCTGTACCCGAGCAACTCCGATCCAATGGAGCGGAGGTATTTCGAGGTGTTTCAAGCGTAGCTCCTAGTGCGGCTGAATATTGACTAGAGGCGACGGAGCGAATCATGGATGACTTGGATCTTAATGCCGAGGAAAAGCTGAAAGGGATTGTGTCGCTTCTTCGGGATAAGTCATATCAGTGGTGGCTCACGGTTTGGAATAGTGCTGCAGCGGAGGATCTCACTTGGGATTATTTCAAGGCAGCGTATCAGAGGAAATATGTTGGGTCTAATTATATTGATGTGCAGCGTAAGGCATTTCTGAGTTTGGTCCAGGGTAGTAAGTCCGTATCAGAATATGAAGCGGAATTTTTAAGATTGAGCCGGTATGCTGGAGGTATCGTGGCTTCGGAGCACGAGCGATGTGTCCGTTCAAGGACGGTTTGAGAGATGAGCTGAGGTTGCTGATTGCTCCACATTAGGAGCGAGAGTTTGCTGCTTTAGTTGAAAAGGCTAAGATAGCCGAAGGGATAAAGGAATCTGGAAGGCAGAGTTACGACCGGAATAAGCATAAGAGAGGTTATGGATCATCCGGGTCAGCCGATAATTCTCAGAAGAGGGCTAAACAGAGTGGGCCGAATCAGTCTGGGAGGCCTGTTACTGCTAATCAGGGACCAGCACGGTGTAACCGATGTGAGAAATTTCATTGGGGCGAATGTTGGACCGGAGGAAAAGGATGTTTTGAGTGTGGCTCGCTGGATCATCGTGTGAGGGACTGTCCACGTAAGCTAGCCAGGAATCAGTCTAAGGGTCAAGGACGTGCTCAGTTCAGAAAAGAGGGACCGCCACCGCAGAGAGGTCGTGGTAATGGTAGAGAAGGTAATGGCTCTGGTCGAGGTCGCGGAGCATCTGGTAGAGGTGCTGGCAATATTGAGGCAAGACAGGTTGGTTTGGTGTATGCTGCGAGACGTCGAGAGGAGGGCGACACATCGGACGTCATAACTGGTACGTTCTTAATCTTTGGTGTTCTATATACTACTTTGATAGATGTGGGTTCGACGCATTCTTACGTTGCTAGTAGCATAGTAGAGACTATGAGCTTAGTTTCTGAGACTGCTTCTAGGAGGATGACAGTACTTAGTCCTCTAGGTCACTCTGTAGAAGTAAATAAGCTGTATAGAGATGTACCCCTAGAACTCCAAGGGTAGTGTTTGTGGCTGATCTGATGGAACTGCCGTTTGGGGAGTTCAGTCTGATTCTTGGGATGGACTGGTTGGTTAAGTACCAAGCAAGTTTGGATTGTGCTGCTAAGCGCATGGTTTTGAAGACAGCTGAGGGTAAAGAGGTGGTCATGATAGGTAAAAGAAGAGATTATCTATCCAACGTGATATCTGCGTTGAAAGCTGTGATGATGGCCAGGAAGGGATGTGATGCATTTGTAGTCCATGTGTGTACTTTGGAAGCTAAGGAGTCTACCGTGGGGAATGTTCGAACTGTAAAGGAATATGCGGATGTATTTCCAGAAGAACTTCCGGGACTGCCTCCAGATCGTGAAGTCGAATTCGGTATAGATCTGTTACCTGGAATGGCGCTAGTGTCTATTGCTCCATATAGGATGGCACCGAAGGAATTGATGGAATTGAAGGATCAGATTCAGGAGCTGTTGGATCGAGGTTTCATTCGACCTAGTGTTTCGCCCTGGGGAGCGCCGGTACTTTTTGTCAAGAAGAAGGATGGTACGATGCGGATGTGTATAGATTACCGCCAGTTAAATAAGCTGACGATCAAAAACAAGTATCCTTTGCCGAGGATAGATGACTTGTTTGATCAACTTAAAGGGGCAGCGGTTTTCTCCAAGATTGATTTAAGGTCTGGGTATCATCAGCTAAAGGTGAAAGAGGCTGATATCCATAAGACGGCATTTCGCACTCGGTATGGGCACTACGAGTTTCTGGTGATGCCGTTTGGGTTGACTAACGCGCCGGCAGCATTCATGGACATGATGAATCGGGTATTCCAGCAGTTTTTGGATCAGTTTGTTGTGGTTTTTATAGACGATATTTTGGTATACTCGAAGTCAGAGGAGGAGCATGATGCGCATTTGCGAGTAGTGTTGCAGATTTTGAAGGAAAAGCAGCTTTACGCTAAATTTAGTAAGTGCGAGTTCTGGCTTAGGGAGGTGACTTTCTTGGGTCACGTTGTATCAGCCGACGGGATTAGAGTGGATCCTCGGAAGATTGAAGCGGTGTTGGATTGGAAGCCGCCTAAGTCAGTGGCTGAGATTCGGAGTTTTCTAGGTCTGGCGGGGTATTACCGAAGATTTGTGGAAGGATTTTCTTTGATCGCCGCACCTATGACTAAGTTGTTGAGAAAAGGAGTTCCATTTGTGTGGACCGAGAAGCAGCAAGAAAGTTTCAACAAGTTGAAGAAGATTCTGACTGAAGCTCCAGTTTTGATTCAACCCGAGGCAAGCAAGGAATTCACGATTTATTGTGATGCATCACATACTGGTTTGGGATGTGTGCTGATGCAAGAAGGGAAGGTAGTGGCTTATGCATCTCGACAGTTGAGACCACATAAGGTTAATTATCCGACGCATGACTTGGAATTGGCAGCAGTGGTTTTCACTTTGAAGATTTGGAGACACTATTTGTATGGAGAGAAGTCGATAGTCTACACGGATCACAAGAGTCTTAAGTATCTTTTAACTCAGAAGGATTTGAACTTGAGGCAGCGTAGATGGATTGAGTTGTTGAAGGACTACGACTGTTCGATCGAGTATCATCCGGGCAAGGCTAACGTGGTGGCAGACGCGTTGAGCCGTAAGGTTGTATCAGATTTAAGATTGATGTTTGCTGGTCTTAGTTTATACGACGATGGGAGTCTTTTGGCAGAATTGCAAGTCAAGCCGACTTGGTTAGATCAGATCAAGAAGAAACAGTTGGAGGATAATGGTTTGAATGATCGGAGGTTGCGGGTTCAGAATGGTGGTTTAGAGAATTATAGTTTGTCCAGTGATGGAGTATTGTGTTTTCAAGGGAGAGCTTGTATGCCGAAGGATGTAGAGTTGAGGCAAAGGATTCTTCAGGACGCACATAGAAGCCCATATGCTATGCATCTTGGAGGTAGCAAGATGTATCGGGATTTAAAAGAGCAGTTTTGGTGGCCAGGTCTGAAGCGGGAGGTAACTGAGTTTGTAGGTAAATGTCTGACGTGTCAGCCAGTCAAAGCTGAACATCAGTTGCCGTCTGGATTACTCCAGCCGGTGAAGATTCCACAGTGGAAGTGGGAGAGGATCACTATGGACTTTGTCAGTGGATTACCTCTTACGCCTAGTAAGAAGGACTCAGTTTGGGTGATTGTGGATCTTCTGACTAAGTCAGCTCATTTCATTCCGGTTAGGGTGGATTACTCGCTTCAGAGGTTAGCTAAGTTGTATGTAGCAGAGATAGTGAGGTTGCACGTGTGCCAGTGTCGATCATCTCAGACAGAGATCCCAAATTTACGTCAAGGTTTTGGAAAGCATTACATCAGGCTTTGGGTACGCGGTTGGATTTCAGTACGGCATTTCATCCACAGTCTGACGGGCAGTCGGAAAGGGTTATTCAGATTTTAGAGGATATGTTGAGAGGTTGTGTTTTGGACTTCAGAGGCGGCTGGGAAGAGTTTTTGCCATTAGCTGAGTTCGCATACAATAACAGTTATCAGGCAAGCATTAAGATGGCTCCATATGAGGCGTTGTATGGTAGGAGGTGTCGCACACCTACATGTTGGACAGAGTTGGGTGAGCGTCAGTTGTTAGGACCAGAGTTGGTTGCAGAGACTGAGAATAAGGTTAAGATGATTCAGGCTCGTCTGAAGGAAGCTTCAGATAGGCAAAAGTCGTATGCCGATCTCAAGCGGAGTGATATAGAGTTTGCCGTGGGTGACAAAGTTTTTTTGAAGGTCTCGCCATGGAAGAAAGTGTTAAGATTTGGGAGAAAAGGTAAGTTAAGTCCAAGGTTTATTGGGCCGTTTAAGGTGTTGAGACGAGTGGGACCAGTAGCTTATCAGCTCGAGTTGCCATCAGAGCTGAGTCAGATTCACGATGTGTTCCATGTCTCCATGCTTAGACGCTATCGTTCTGATCCATCACATGTTGTGGCAGTAGAGGAAATAGAGGTGAGTCCAGATTTGACGATAGAAGAAGAACCTGTGCAGATTCTAGATCGAGATGTGAAAGTTTTGCGTAGGAATTCAGTTCCTTTAGTGAAAGTCTTATGGCGGAATCATGGCGTGGAAGAAGCTACGTGGGAACCGGACGATACGATGAGGCAGCAGTATCCTCAACTCTTTTGATCAGGTAATTTCGAGGACGAAATTTTCTTAAGGGGGTAGAATTGTAACATCCTAAAATTTGAGTATTATTTGTGTTGGCTTGGGTATGAATTTTGTGTGTTTAGCATAGTCTTGTGAAGGCTTGATTTTATTTTGGAAGCTAGAATAATTTTTAGTATGGTTTATTTAATGAAGTGGATTAAGTGAACTTGACACTTAAGTTAATTTAAGTGTTAGATTAAAGCACATGAGGAGTTAGTGGCATAGTGGATAAGGAGCTTGAAAGGTTGCTTGAGGGAAGTGGTTCGAGTAACATGGAAAGCATATTGAGGATTTTATTTTTTGTACATCCTAGCATTAAGTGTTGGCTAAGTTCAAATTATGGAAGGTTGGACTTTCAAATTTTTGGTAAGTTGAATAGCAAAATAGGAAAGCTTGTATTTTGGGATAAGATTCTTAAGGTTATGGAAGGATGGGGGGACATAAGGCTTGGCTTAAGGAAGATGTTTTGGAAACTATTCCAAGGCCATTAGTGTTTGAATGTGGACGGCATGTGTGGCTAGGAGGGTGGCCGAATGTTGTTAGGAAGTTTGGGGGGGATTAGTTGGCCAATTTTAGTTTTTGTGCATCTTTTTGCATTTGTTTTTCCTTTCCAAAAACTCCTTCTTTGGCCGAATGTATCTTATGCATTTTGTGCAAATTTTGCTTTTGGTTTAGACTTCATTTAGTTTGAACCAAATACTATTTTCTTTCTCTTATTTTTCCTTTTGAAATCGAAAACTCATTTTTACATTTTGTGCACTTTCTTTTCGGCAAATAAGGTGTTTGGCCGAACCTCTCTCTCCCACATCTCTCTCTTTTCTTCTTTTGATATTGGTTCATAATCACATTTTCTTTTTACTTTCTCTTGGCCGAATCTTTCACCTTCTCAAATTCCATTTTTTTTCATTTGCTCAAAGTTAAAACATCCATTTCCATTCTATTTTTCTTTTCTTTTTACTCCACCATAGCCGAATCTTCTTCCTCTCTTTTGGGGTTATTTTGGCCGAATATTCAAGGGTAGATTCTCTTTGGTTCTCTTCAATCGATTTTGGATAATAGGTAAGTATTCATGGCCGTATGTCCTTTAATTCTTTTCTCTTTTCTAAGTCATTTTCTTGTGGACAAAGGCTGAATTTTAGGCAATTGTTGCAAGGTTCTAATCATTCTTAGAAACCGGTTTCTTTTAGGCTTCTCGGGACATTGGAAGTGATCAATCTAAGCCTCGTTTCTTTGTCAATCGTTTTGGGTAAGCTTTTAGGTAAGACTTGGTATTTCAAGTGATAACTCTTGGGATTTAGTGGTTTGGCCGAATGGCCTTTGTTTATAATCTGGGTATTGGCCGATTGTAGGACAAGGTGATCTAGTGCGGTAGATCGGATCTTCGGAAGTTAGTATTTGCATTGGTGAAAGGTGTGTACCTTATACACTTTATAACTCAAATATGTATATATATATTTATAATATTAATTTACTAATCATATTATCAAAGTGGGGAAACGATGAGATCTTGATATGATACCATGATGGTATGAATGAGGATTCGGGTAAGTCCGTTTCTATATGTTGTTAATACATGAGGATTGAAACCATGATCTACGATTTATGATATTTTTGTTATGTGATTCATAATAAACTATGTTGACATGATTTGTCTATCTATTGCATTGGTATGGGCAATATGAGAGGAGGGGGAAGATTGATATTGTGTCCTTGGGACACCAGAGGTTTGGCACCTCCAGTGATTTGGTATCACATTCGTGTCTTTGGGACACCAGAGGTTTGGCACCTCATAGCGACTCGTCCCTGTGGTTTAACACCACCGTGGGTTGGCCCCACTTTTGAGATATGGGATCGTCGCCAGTGATTTGGTATCACACGTGGGTTGGCCCCACAACTTGATTATTTGTGACTTTGGTCACCAGTGATTTGGTATCACATTTGTGTCTTTGGGACACCAGAGGTTTGGCATCTCATAGCGACTCGTCCCTGTGGTTTAACACCACCGTGGGTTGGCCCCACTTTTGAGATATGGGATCGTCGCCAGTGATTTGGTATCACACGTGGGTTGGCCCCACAGATGGATTATTCGTGACTTTGGTCACCAGTGATTTGGTATCACATTTTGGATGTCATGACTTTGGGTCACCAGTGGTTTGGCACCACCAGCGGTTTGGTACCACACGGGGTAGAAAAGGAGTTATGGATGGCTAGGTTGGGTGCATTATATGTATGTTGCTTGATTATAAATTGTGTAAGAATGTTGCATTAACCGGGAGAAGGATTATGCACTGAGTCTTGGTGACTCACCTTCTCCCTTATCATTTCAGGTGATTCGTGAGATCGCGGATTGAGGAGCCAGATGAACTCGAGGAGGCCATGCAATAAAATTTGATTTTACATGAACTTCAAATTGGGGTACTTTAATTTATTTTAATTTGGTTTTTGTATTATTTTGGGTTTGTAATAAGGCCTCTTTAATTATGTTTTGGATTATTTATATGCTTTGGATATGTTTTAAATATGGCTTATAAATTATTTGGTTAATTTAATAATTGAGCCCAAAGTTTTCTAAAATAATAAAAACGCAATGGTTTTAAAATCTTACCATCGGGTAATATAAATTGTTTGATAGTAAAATATAAATTAAGTGTTTTCTACAATTTTAATGATTTCCAAATATTAAGTTTCCACATTCAAATGCAAATGTTTTCATAGTAATAATTCGAGTTTTTCTTAAATGATACAAATGTTTTCTAACCTGTGAATTATCAACTAAGCTTTAAAGTTTTATTTATGTAATTTCAAAGTAAATTATCAGTTTAAACTTATTATACATTTGTTTTCTTTTTAATATAGAATTTTAAAAAGTTTTTCACAAAAATTTAATCGTTAACTCGTCTTTCTTCAAAACATTTTCCTTCGTGGCATGCCAGATTCGGTCATGGCGCATTGACCGGGTTTGGGGTGTTACATAGTGCCGAATATAAGTTTTGATTTGGGAGGATCATATGAACCGAAACCATCATATTATTATACTCTCTCAAATAAGATCATTCTCTTCTTTGTAGTGGTATAGTGGAGTGCCAATTACTACAACATCGCTTAATCGACCTTAGCCATAGGAAGATCGTGAGAAAAGAGAATTTCATTGTTCAAGGTAAAGAAGCTCTCTCATAGTCTTTTTTCAATAACTCCCTTGGTTATTGTATTAATCGGATTGAAGGATAATTTATCGACTATATGTTTTAGGTACGTAATCATACGGATTTTGTGGTAAGCCCACCTTACTCCTAAGATCAATCGTTCATAATAACGTAATATTAGTTTGGACTAATATTTGTTTTCAATGGAGGCAACAATATCGAATAAAAAATGTGTAGTGATTGGAGATCTTAATAGGAGCGGATTAGTGATCCCTACTCAAAGTTTAAGCGAAGGGCTGTCTCAGCAATTAGGGACTTTCCACCGGGTTGTGGACCGTCAACCGGGGAAAACCGGCAAATCGTAGTTGTTCGCGATTCCAAGGTAAAATCTTAGATCGTTTGTTTTAGAGTAGATGTATTAAATAGTGTACATTGTCTAATCGAGCGTTAAAATATTTTTAGGTGTCGACGATCGAGAGAGCGTAGTGCTTACCGTAATCAGGTGTGTAATCTCACACCGTAATTCATGGGTTAGATGTTTAAATCGTGTTAGTGATAAATCGTTTGATTTAATCACATCTTGATGAAATCGGGTGAAATGGTATAGTTATCACTATTTTGGTAAAAATTATGAAATCGGTATTAAAACTGTGAAAATTACGAAAAAACCCCTAATATGCCAAATCGATAAATGTTGCTATATGGGCCAAAATTGAGATATTTGTTATATGGGCCAAAATTGAGATATTTGCCATATGGGCCGTTTGATATTGCTATATGGGCCGATTTGTAATAAATTGCGAAATGGGCCAAGATGATATTTTGCTTAAATGGCCAACTTGATAAATTGTTATAATGGGCCATAATGTTTGTAAGGAATATTTGTATAAATTGTTGTAAATGGTTATGCACTATATACATGATTTGCATGGAATGGGATAAATGATGAAGAGAAGTTCTGGTAGCTCTGCTACATAATTCTGGTGGCTCTGCCAAAAATATGAAAAATGGCAATGCCATGTAAATTCTGTTAATCTGGTGGCTTGTCCACAAATTTGATATAAACGGCTTAATGCCTACTTTTGGTGTGTTGGCGGGGTGGGTGACTAAAGCTCCCCACAGGTGTGCTGGTTGGTACGGGTGGTGTGTAGCGGATGGAAAATTAGGTTTGGGTTGGGAATTGCATATCACATGCATATTATAAATGATATTTTTTATTATAAATGGGCTTTGGCCCAAATAAATGCTTAATTGGATTTTGGCCTAGTGGACAATGGTAAGTGGGTTACATACTGAGTTCTAGTAACTCACCTTGTTTTCCTTACCTTTTTCAGGTAATGATCAGTGATGGAGACTTGGGTTGTGGATGACTCGGTGGGGGCCATACTACGAATAATGGTTTATTTGAAATTTAGATTTCTTTTTAAGTACTTTTAATTTCTTAAATTATTTTAAGTTAAGTTGTAATAAGGCCTCTAGATAAATTTTATATGGTTTTATGTTTGATGAATTTCAGAACTTGCTTTAAGTACTTCAAAGTGTGATTTTTCTAAAAACATAAATAAACTTTTTCTCAAATGGAATTGCAAAAAGGGATTTCGTAATAACTTTCATAAACATTTTACTCAAAAAATTTTCTCTTTAAAATGTTCATCAATACTATTATTATCTTTCAAATTCTTTTAAATTTTCTCAAAATAATAAATAAATTTCCTAAAGTTTCGATTTATAAACTCTTACGTCCCAAATTGTTTGATTCATTAATCAACCTTAGTTTTCAATAAACTCCATGTCAAAGTTTTGAAAATCTGTTTTATTTAAATCTTTAAAGGTCTAGATGTACATTTATTTTGTGTGACATGTCAAATCTGGCCTTAATGCATAGACTGGGTTTGGGGTGTTACAGTTTGTGTAACCAGCATCAACTAGATAAAAAAAGCTTATAAAAGAAAAAAACTATTTATCACGGTTAACTTTCCCAAAAAAGTATGATCTTAAAAACTAATTCAAATCCTTCTAATTTTGCACTTTACCATGAAGAACTTTTAGTCCATGTCTCCTACTAATGGCATCTCGAAGAACCCGTCCATCAGCAATAGAACCTTCCCAACTAGGAAGAACATAAACAAAATGTATATCAGGTGTACAAACACCTAACATATTTGTTGCTATGTCACCTTTTCGCGTTCGATATCTAGGTTTATCAACTTTTGGAACCTTAATCTTGATATGGGTTCCATCTAAAACACCTAAGCAATTCTACATCTCATGTATAAAACCTCAGGTTAGGATACTATATTTAAATATAAATAAACTAAATTATGTATAAGATATATATGGAACTCACTCCAATACCTTGAACCATTTCTACTTTGGGTCTGTAGAATTAACTGTAATTGGCTCTGTCGTTTTAAATAACACATCTTGTAAGCGCATGAAGATATTTAAAATATTGTGAAATGATCTACTAGCGGTTTTCCCGGACCTAGTAAAGTGATACTTGATAACTTGGTTTTTAAGGTGATGAGAAATGATATGTAAGAACATTGTCACTTGCTCATCGACAAGTATATTCCTTGACGACTTTAATCCTCCTAAAGTTTGTAACATCTCACACAGATTAAAAAAAATTAATTCTATTCATCCTAACATGTTCAATACAGGTCTTGTCACTAGCATGTACAAGTCTTTTCACATAATCTCGTTGTGCATAAAAATCTAAAATATATGATATAATCCTTAGTCTATAAGTATGTAGGCTAGAGACAGCACCCAATGTAACTAAGAACCAACTCGAAATTGTACACATTTGCAACCATACTATCAATGCAAGACCAATTCTTTTTCGCCTCTCACTTTGTACTATTAAAGCCAAACGAGCCATTATTGAGAGATATTAAAGTGTTAGATATCTTCAAATCACAATATAAATTAATCTCAAAACAAAATGTGATGCATATATCTTCAAAGCAAACAACGTAAAGTTAAAAAGAATGATTAATTCGTTATTTTGATGTATTATATTATGCTTTTCAATCTAAGTTACAAGCTTATTTACTCAATTATTTATTCTCAACTATAAATTATCAAACTACCTCGTTAATCACTTTATAATTCGATCGATTCTATTTTGGTTAATTCAATCTTATTTTATCTCAATATTTAATAATATTGTATCTTTTCTGGAAGTAGCCATTCTTACAAGTCTCAAAACCCCAATTATCAAAGTGCCAAACTCAACCTAGCCAAGCCTTAATCAAATCCCAAACCAAGCTAAATGAATTTTTTACTTATTTTAACCATTCAAACCATTTCCTTAGACTTGGCTTTAGAGGATATTTTCTAAGTTATCTGCATTGTAAATCCGTTCATTTACATGGCAAATTATATTGTAAAAAAGTTATTTTTTTCTATATTTTTCTATGTTTGTAATATATTTGAAGGTTCTTTTATAACATAATATAATTTCTAGCATTGAGATACAGACCATATTGTCCTGTAGGGAGCTTTTCTAGGTTTGAAATATAAACTATTTTGTAAGGAAAACAACTTGCAAATGATAACAACAATATATGTGATAACTGACCCACAACAAGTTAATTCTCTCTAAATTTCCTTGGCATGCAACTTCATGAAACCTATATACGACCTATTAATCTTGATAATTTTAAAATTAATGATAAAGTGAAATGGAAATGGTTTTCACTTCAGCTGTACAACCAATGGATGAGATCCATGCACTATTAGGTCTTCTCTAACCTCTATTGAAAAATCATAGGGATGTGTCCCACTAAAACTTACATTTAGATCCTAAGAGAGTGTATCAAAATTATATTTCCAAACACCCAAGAAACCCCATTAGCTAAAACACTATAACTTTCTCAAATGAAGAGCATAAAATTTAAATTAAATTTTAGATTTTATGTTTTATATTTTGAATATAATAGGGTATAAACAAGACATCAACTAGAACATGAAACATTTTAGTTGTTAAAATAATATGAGCATCCCTGACATTGCATATGTATATTCACACAAGTACTCGGAAGCCAACACAACCTATACCTAATAAATACCACAACCAAGTCATCCAATTGCTTTAAATACTTCGAACCACTACAAGCACACTCATATAAGATCCTTCAACTTAAATACTATATATGAATGGGCCCTGCAATTTCCACATATATTTTCACTACCTTCTTAACTCTCATTCATTTTTACAATAAATAAAACAACATTTGGTGAAGTGTAAATGAAAAATTGCTACGTACATATCTACTTGAAAATAAAGTGTATAAATAAGGCAAAATGCATCAATAATTTTATTTGGGTATTAATTAAAAGGAGAAAAGAAAGAAATTGGTTGCTCATCACAAACAAAAGTTCTTTTTGTTCTTTGGATGGAAGGAATGAAAGACTAAGACAGTTCATTTAAGTGGGGATAATAACCCCAAGTTTCTAATTTTCATTTTCTCACAATTGAAATAAAGGTCCGAGTTTCCTATAGTCCACATCAAAAGCCTCTCTCCTAATTCCTGACCCAATCTTTGCTTTTTCCATTTTTAATAATCCAGAAATATAAACCATTGGGTTAGGTTTTCCCATAGGATTTTAGCCCATTGATGATAGTGGTGAATCTATCAAACATTATTTTAATGTTCTCCTTGGGCTTCATTTTGAAGGTCTCGTAATTGAGAGTGAGGATTTCCACATTTGAATTCTTCACTTGGCTAGTTCCCTCATGAGTTACCTCAAGTTTATCTCATATCTTCTTGGCATTCGAACATTACAATACGCTACTATACTCATTCGGACCAAGTGCACAAAAGAGAGTGTGCATGGCCTTGGCATTGAGTTGAACACTCCTTCTATCTTATTCGTTCCATTCTTCTTTACTTTTTGGAACTAAGAGTTCTCATTCTTGCTTTTGTGGTATAGAAGGGTCATCTATGATAATGTATCAAACCAGAAGATCATTTGATTGGATGAATAGCATCATCATTGTCTTTAAATATGAATAATTGGTACCATTTAAATAAAGAGGCTTGGAAATATATTGAGACTCACCAAGAAAATTTTATCCAGACGTGGACGTTATTGTAGGAATTGAGTTGATGATTATTGAGCTTCCTCTAAGATTTCATCTTTGGTTGTTAAACTGTCTAAAAGAGACTAGTTTTGATACCAATTTTTAGCTTAAATAATCAAACCAAAATTACCAAGAGGGGGTGAAATGGCTTTTAAAATTTTTGTGAAAGCTAGAGAGAAAGAATGAAAACTTGAACATAAGAATTTAGAGTGGTTCAACCCGAATTGCCTACTCCACTACCTTAGCTTTTCACAACTAAGAAGTTTTCCAAATTCACTAATTTGATAACATTTGAGGACAAGGTTTAACCTTACAAACTCCTTTAAAGTTTCTACTCAAACCTTAAGACACAAACCCTCCTAAAATGATACAAAGAAGTGAACAAAAAAATAATCCTTAAGATCAATGTGTTTGCAACTTAAGCTCAATTACAATGAAAAACACTTGAGCAAATAGAATGAAAATAAAGCTCTTTTTGCTTGAATATGCTTTTTTAGTTGTTGTAGGATCTTTGGAAGCTGATATTTAACCCCGTAATTAATTTCCAACCGTTGTGGTTGTTGGAGATATGAATAAAGTCGTTGGGTATGTGAAAACCAGTGCATTTAATTCACCTGTAACAGCGAGTATCAATACTAGAAAAAATGGTATCGATAGTTTCTCCATTAAATGCAAAATTCAGTGACTGTTAGGGCTTAAATATCGATACCAGACAAATTTTATCCATACCATATGAAAGGTATCGATATTGATTCAATACTTAGCTGAATTTGTGAAAAACATAATGTCAATTTAGTCCAATTTTTTAAAGGGGTATCAATGTTTTGGAAACTATTGATACTTGGTAATTTTTGGTGTAGAGCTATTCTGACTTGTTTTATAAATAGTTTGACTAGTTGGAATTGTTTTTACTTTATTAAAATCATTTTAACTTGATTTAGTTGTTGATTCAAAAAAATTCTAAGAGTTTTAAAGTAAGCATTGCAAATTTTATCTCTTAGACTTCATTTGAGAAATCATTTTGTCGATTTTGTTCAACTTTAATTTTTATTCAAAAACACTTTAATTGTTTATATCAAAATATATTATCAAATAAAGCTTAGTTTAACAAAATGGGTTATGTAATGTGTTGAATGGAGTTCTGTATATGCTTTGCAGTTTTCTTATCAGAGTTCCGTTAAAGGTCAGGAGTTCTGTTTTGGCACGAAGCACTGGAATTTATCAAAATACTGTATGATTTGAAATATCACATGTTCTGATTGTTTGAAACTCCTCTAAGACTCACTGAGAACTGCAAAAGTGTTATATGAAAGTAAAAGTGTTTGTGCAATAATATGTAAAAATAAAGATAAAAGTAAACATGTGAATTAAGTGTTAAATGATATATATGAATTAAGTGTTTATATTATGTTTTTGAAATGAAAGAAAGATTATGATATGTTGAAGTGAAAGTTAATTAGTGAGAATAATTTGAAATTAAAGCTGAAGGCTATGAAATAAGCTTAGATGGTGGATTTATGTATAAATTCTGATATCAAAGAACAAAAAATAATTTAAAAGTTTGAAATTGAGTCCAATAACGATAAATTAAGTGTTTGAATGTTATGAAAAATTTTGAAACTTTTTTAATGTGACATCTCTTGCTCGGATTGAGTAAGGGGTGTTACATGCATTAATGCCTACTCTTGTGACACGTCTTTGTACGCTTTTGTGGCATATTTTCCTTCTTTTTGTTCTCTCTTTTAGTTCAATTTGTGTTCTTCCCGTCTTTTTTCTATTTTGGATCTGATGAGTATGGAGGAAGAAATTGCTAGTCTCTTATTGGACAGTGTAAAAAGGAAGCATGGTAGGTGAATCTTTGCTTTAATGTAGAAGTGCATCTTGTTGGATCAAATAAGGAAAATGGAGTGGGATGTAACACCACATGCTCGACCCGATCATCGGATTCGGGTATAGAGCATCATAGGTTGACCCGATTAGAAAACACACCTTTCTATATTCCTTTATAGAAAATACCATTATCTATTTTGGTAGAAAGCCCCTTTACCAGAGTGATATTCCTTCAGTTTAAGACCACTGATATGCCATAATTTGGTGTAGCAAGTTAAACTAGTTTTCACATTTAAGGAGCTTCAATACAAGCATTTTCGTTATGCTTTATTT
Organism: Gossypium australe; assembly: GCA_005393395.2. NCBI lineage: Eukaryota > Viridiplantae > Streptophyta > Magnoliopsida > Malvales > Malvaceae > Gossypium > Gossypium australe. Next base: position 125,518,271 of record CM016619.1, read on the forward strand.
TAGTTTCTTTAGTTTTGTTTACAGTCAATAAAATATGCACATTAAGTCTTTTATTAACCGTAAGGGCTGAATGAGAGGCATAAGGGAGAACGTACTTTGTGAGAGTGTAGGAGACCATTAGAGGGCATTTTAGGTCAATACCAAACAGCAATATTGGGGTTTCAATGTCGCAACATAGAGAGCAGAATAGAGAAAGTGAGAAACTGCCTTCAATGTCACAACATAGGCTGAGGGTATCGCGACATACCCCTGAGGATGGCTACAGAGGAACATGCTGGTTGCTACGTCACGACACAAGTCCTGGTGTGTCACGACATCGACTCTGTGACGAGAATAAAACACGTAGTAGAGGCGTTTTGGTCTGCATAATTGAACTTTAAGCTCAAGAAAGTCAGCTACCCTAGGGATAAGGATGGTGACAGTTCTTTGAGTTGAAACAGGGCCGTATGTCTGTTACAGAATACGAGCAAGAATTTGTGAGATTGAGCCAGTATGCACGAGAATGTGTTTCGACAGAAACTACTATGTATAAACGATTCATTGAAGGGTTGAATGAAGATATTAAACTTCTGGTCAGAATTCTTGACTTGACTGAATTTGTGGTATTGCTTGAAAGAGCTTGTAAAATTGAGGAGCTTAGTAAAGAAAAGAAGAAAGCAGCCTCAGAAGCTAGAGATGAGAGAAAAAGTCGATGAGTAAGCCGTATCACTCTTCATCAAAGAAATTCAGAGATGCAACCAGTCATTCAAATGCCGTGTGAAACAATATACAAGTCCTAAAGCTCTAATTCCAATGGAATCAAGTGTTGGCAGTGTCAGAAATAATAAGCCTGAGTGTAGACAGTGTGGGAGACGTCATATTGGTGAATGCTAGGGCAAGTATAATAATAGAGTTTGTTATAAATGTGGTCACGAGATCACTTCATTCGGGATTGCCCGGAGTTAGCTGAAAAAGATAATGCTCAGAGTGCGAGGCCGAGTAACACGGCAGCTAGGGGTAGACCACCTAGAAACACAGGAATTGTGAGTGGTAGTCAGAGAGGAACAACGGATACAACTGTAAGATCCAAGGCGAGAGCACCTGACAGAGCTTACGCTATTCGCACTCGCAAAGAAGCATCATCTCCAGACGTCATTACGGGTATATTTACTCTTTATGATACTTCTGTGATTGCATTGATAGACCCAAGATCAAATCATTTTTATATATGCATGAACTTAGTATCCAGTAAGACTTTGCCTATAGAGTCTACTGAATTTTTAATTAGAGTATCGAACCCCTTAGGCAAGTATGTTCTGGTTGACAAAGTGTGCAAGAATTGTCTATTGATGTTTCAAGATATCTATTTCCCGACTAATCTGATGCTACTACCCTTTGATGAGTTTGATATAGTTCTGGGTATGGATTGGCTAACTTTGCATAATGCTATTGTGAATTGTAAAAAGAAGACTTTCGATTTGAGAAGTCAGAATGACGAGATAGTCTGAATTGAATCCAGTGATTTGAATGGGCTATCGGCCGTAATATCTTCGATGATAGCTTTGAATTATGTGAAAAAAGGGATGTGAAGCTTATCTTGCGTATGTGATTGATTCGAAAGTGACAGAAAAGAAAGTTGAATCTGTGCCTGTGGTTTGTGAGTTCCCTGATGTGTTTCTTGAAGAATTACCGAGATTACCTCCGATACGAGAAGTTGAGTTTGGCATTGAGTTAGTGCCGGGGACGACCCCTATCTCAATAGCTCTGTATAGAATGGCTCCGACAGAATTGAAAGAATTGAAGTCTCAGTTGCAAGCATTGACAGACAGAGGTTTCACACAACTGAGCTTTTCTCCTTGGGGCGCTCCTGTTCTGTTTGTGGAAAAGAAAGATGGTACGATGAGAATGTGCATTGATTACCGTCAGTTAAAAAAAGTGACGATAAAGAATAAGTAATCTCTACTGCAAATTGATGATTTGTTTGATCAGTTGAAAAGGGCTACAATGTTTTCGAAAATAGACTTGAGATCAAGTTATTATCAGTTGAGAGTCAAAGAATCAGATGTGCCGAAAACTACTTTTCGAACGAGGTACGGACATTATGAATTTTTAGTTATGCCTTTCGGACTAATGAATGCCCCTGTAGTATTTATGGACTTCATTAACCGGATATTTAGGCCATATTTAGATCGATTTGTTGTTGTATTTATTGACGACATTTTGATTTATTCGCGTGATGAAATTGAGCATGCTGAACATTTGAGAATTGTGCTACAAACTCTGTGTGATAAGCAACTGTATGCAAAGTTTAGTAAATATGAGTTCTGGTTGCGCGAAGTTAGCTTTTTGGGGCATATTGTGCCAGCATCCAGTATACGAGTTGATTCGAGCAAGATTTCAGCTATTTTAAAGTGGAAGCCTCCGAGAAATGTGTCTGAAGTTTGCAGTTTTCTGGGACTAGCGGGATATTATAGACGGTTTGTAAAAGGCTTCTCAATGATTGCAACTCCATTGAGGAAATTGATACAGAAAGATGTTAAATTTGAGTGGTTAGAAAAGTGTCAGTAGAGTTTTGAACAGTTGAAAGCATTGTTGACAGAGGCACCGGTGTTAGTTCAACCTGAATCGGGTAAAGAATTCATAGTTTAGAGTGATGCATAGTTGAATGGTTTAGGCTGCGTATTGATGCAAGAAGGCAAAGTTATAGCCTATGCTTCGAGACAGTTAAAACCACAAGAAAAGAATTACTCGACGCACGATCTTGAATTAGCAACTATTGTATTTGCATTGAAAATTTGGCATCACTATTTATTTGGTGAGAAATGTTACATTTATACTGATCATAAGAGCTTGAAATATCTGATGACTCAGAAAGAATTGAATTTGCGACAGCGGAGATGGTTAGAATTGCTAAAAGACTATGAATTAGTAATAGATTATCATCAGTGAAAAGCAAATGTTGTTGCTGACGCTTTGAGCCGAAAGTCTTTATTTGCTTTACGTGCGATGAACACTCAAATAGCTTTGTGTGATGATTATTTGGTTGTAGCTGAGTTGAAAGCGAGGCTGTTGTTTATACAGCAGATTTGTGATGCCAGAAAGTTAACAATGAAATGATAGTGAAAAGAGCTCAATGTGATTCGAATCCTAATTCTGAATTTTAGGTTGATACTAATGATTGTCTGAGATTTAAAGATCGAATATGTGTACCGAGAAATCCAGAATTGATTCAGATGATTTTGAACGAAGCTCATAGTAGTCGTTTGTCTGTTCATCTTGGATGTACGAAAATGTTTAATGATCTGAAACAGTTTTACTGGTGGCATGGTATGAAAAGGGATAGTTCAGAGTTTGTTTTGAGATGTTTGATTTGTCAGCAAGTAAAAGTTGAACATCAGGTACCTTCGAGCTTATTAAAGCCGATCATGATTCCTAAGTGGAAATGGGAGAGAATCACGATGGACTTTATTTCGGGATTGCCCCTATCCCTGAGAAAGAAAGATGCAATCTGGGTGATAGTTGACAGATTAACGGAATCAGCTCATTTTATTTCGTTAAGAACGGATTACTCGCTTGATAGGTTAGTTGAATTGTATGTTTCTAAGGTTGTGCCATTGCATGGGGTGCCTAGTTCTATAGTGTCGAATAGAGATCCGAAGTTTACATCGCGATTTTGGAAGAAATTACAAGATGCATTGGGTACAAGATTACACTTCAGTACGGCATTTCATCCTCAAAAAGATGGTTAATCCGAGCTTATCATTTAGATTCTCGAGGATATGTTGAGATGTTGTATTCTTGAGTTTGAAAGTACGTGGGAAAAGTACCTGCCGTTGATTGAATTTGCATATATAATAGCTTTCAATCAAGCATTAAAATGACACCATATGAGGTTCTTTACGATCGTAAATGCAGAACACCATTGTATTGGACTGAGTGGAAACACGAAAATTTATACACTTTTTCATGCCCTTTTTAAATCAAATTTTTGCAGTTTCGATTAAATTCTTGTCGAAAAATAGTTAAATATTATAAAATAATTAAATTGTGCTAAAAATATAAACATGATGAATTTTAATTAATTTTATAGTTAATTTTGATTTATTTTGACTATTTTTGACAGATTCGCACAAAGGGCGAAAATTGGCTCGACAAATACTGCTCGAAGAATAAACCCGAGAAGCAAATTGAAGTATCAAGGCGAATTTATTTCCATCCTAAGATGGTCCAATTATGAATATTTATTTATAATTTAATTAATTTTAATTTATTCCCAATTTAATTTATTCCCATCAACTTTGCCACATAGGTGGCCGGCCAAGGTGTGGCTTTTTGGCTGATGAGTTTTGCTATTTTTAGCAGCCACAATCAGCTATAAATACACCCCCTTGTTGATCATTCAAACCATCCCTCAAGCCTTCAACATTCTCATTCTCTCATCACTTCTCTTCTCTCCATTCTCTCTTTATCTCCAAAAATAAAACCAAGCCTTCTTCTGTCGATTTCTCCTCTTGGAAAAGAGGTGTTTTCTCAGCCATTTGGAGCAGCAATTGGAGTGTTCATAAGCCACCTTGATAGCTGAGGACAACGGAGAATGAAGAATGGAGCAATCAGTCAAGCCACGGAGAAACACCAGATTTGCTTCTTGTTCCCTATGTCTTTAATTTCGTTGTTGTTTTGACAAACATGTTTATGAATATTTATGATATTGAAATGTTTATTTTAATCAATTTAGCTTGAATTTAATCCGTGTTGGGTTGATTATATTTTGCTTGCCTGAATTATTAAAATTGTGTTTATGCTGTTATAGGCCTCGGTAAAATGCTTGATTAAGTAAAATCATGCTTAAGTTATTCTAGCATTATAATTGTTTAGATAACTAAAGAATTAATTATTTAAATGCATTGGAATTGTAATTAATGGACACAATACTTAATCTGTGCATGTTTAATTCTTCTAAGGTAGCTGAAGATTAAATTAACATTGTATTTTGGCAATACATATGCCTTGCATAACTTGCAGGATTTTGTGATTAAATTGTTTCAAGGTAAAAATACTTTGTTATATTGCATAATCTTTTATATGCTTATTAGGTTGAATTAATCAGTTGAATCATATAGGAATATGCGAGAGATTGTTTAATTTAATAAGTATGTATGTGCAATAACATGTTTACTTTTAGATGTCTGTTTAATCGATCGAATTTGCATAGAAATATATACAAGAGATGAATGGATTTTTATTTGTAAGTATGTTCATAAGTTAGCAAATTACCGAGTTGCCATGTTTTAACAAGTATAAACACGAGCTTAATAATTCTAAGGTAAGAAATGCAATTGATCCAACACAATTATATCATCTTGATTAAAATCAGTTTTTGAAATCGTGCATTAGAACTTTGTTTTATTTTATTTTACTTTATTTTTCTTTTAGTTTTTAAATATTTCTTCAATCCAAATATTTTCCTTTCACTAAAGTGTTTAAAATCATTTTCATAAATAATTCTTTTACAGTCCCTATGGGTACGATAACTCGACATTTACTTGTCACTTTATTACTTGTTACGATTGTGTACACTTGCACATTTCCACCTTTCCAAGTTTTTGGCGCCGTTGCCGGGGGCTGTTTTTCAAAGTCATTATTTGTGAATTTTTGTTTACATTTAGGTTTATTTATTTTCTTATTGAAATTTTTACTTAATTACTTTTTCTGTGAATATTTCAGGTGTTTATGAGTATTGACCAGATTATTGACTTACTCCCTGTGGACCCTGAAATAGAACGAACCTTTCGACAACGAAGAAGACAAGCAAACCAGAGAAGGACCTAAGAAATGAATTTCGAGAATATGAACCAAGGAAACGGAGCAAACCCTGCTCAGAGTCCTATCCTAATTGCTGATGATAGGGATAGAGCCTTAAGACAATATACTGTGCCGATATTCAACGATCTTAATCCTGGTATTAGGAGACCCGAAATTGAGGCACAACAATTTGAGCTGAAGCCAGTCATGTTCCAGATGCTTCAGACAGTGGGCCAATTCAGTGGAGTGCCTACTGAAGATCCTCATATTCACTTAAGACTATTTATGGAAGTGAGCGATTAAGTTAGCCAGAGTTTCCGAAGATGCCTTACGATTGAAGTTGTTCCCATATTCGTTAAGGGACAGAGCTCGTGCCTGGTTGAATTCATTGCCACCGAACTCCATTTCTACATGGCAAGAGTTAGCCGAGAGATTCCTCATGAAGTATTTTCTGCCAAGTAAGAATGCCAAGCTGAGGAACGAGATCACTACTTTCCACCAAATGGATGACGAATCCTTGTATGAGGCATGGGAAAGATTTAAAGAACTATTACGAAAATGCCCTCATCATGGAATTCCTCATTGCATTCAACTTGAGACATTCTATAATGGTCTCAACGCTCACACAAGGATGGTAGTGGCGCTCTCCTTTCTAAGTCTTATAACGAGGCTTATGAAATTATTGAGAGGATTTCCAGCAACAATTATCAATAGCCAACCAGTCGTGCAGCGTCAGGAAGACGAGTAGCTGGAATACATGAAGTAGACGCTCTTACTTCACTCGTATCTCAGGTATCATCAATATCCTCAATGCTTAAAAATCTTACTACTAATGGGTCTAATAGTTTTGCAGCACAACCGCCTAATCAATTTGAAAATATAGCCTGTGTTTATTGTGGGGAGGGACATTTGTTTAAAGAATGTCCGTCAAACCCAGAATCTGTGTACTACATGGGTAATCAGAACCAAAACCGAGGAAGGCAAGGGCTGTAATCCAACTTTTATAACCCATCATGGAGAAACCACCCGAATTTTTCCTGGAGTAACCAAGGGGCTAGAACCAGTACCACTTACACCCAACCCAGACCAACCCAGCCGCATAATTTTTTGCAACAAGTTCAGAAACCAGTTCAAGCTGAAGCATCCAATAGCCTGGAGAGTTTGCTAAAGACATACATGGCAAAGAATGATGCCTTAATCCAGAGCCAAGCAGCTACATTGAAGAATTTAGAGAATCAAGTGGGCCAGCTTGCAACTGAACTCAGGAACCGACCACAAGGTGCTCTACCTAGTGACACAAAAAATTCGAGAAATCTGGGGAAGGAACATTGCAAAGCATTGCAATTGAGGAGCGGAAAGATCATAGAGCCCAACACTGTCGAAGTTGAAAAGGAGCAAGCTGATGCTCAAGACTCAGAAGAAGTTCAACCAAGTGTTGAAACCCCAGTTCCACCAGAACCGAAATCTGCAAAACCATGCAAAGTAACCTCCGGACCAATAAATTTTGATCAACCAAAAACTTCATTAGATGCAGAATTACCGCCAAAGGCAAATCAACCAGAATCAGTTCCAGTGATGAAACCACCACCACCCTACCCTCAAAGACTTCAAAAGTCGAAGCAGGAGATTTAATTCAAGAAGTTCCTTGACGTACTCAAGCAACTACACATCAACATCCCGTTGGTCGAAGCACTTGAGCAAATGCCGAACTATGTCAAGTTCATAAAAGATATCTTGTCAAAGAAACGAAGACTTGGAGAATTTGAGACGGTAGCTCTGATAAAGGAATGCAGTGCATATCTTCAGAACAAACTACCCCCAAAATTGAAGGATCCTAGATGTTTCACCATACCATGCAATATTGGATCAACATACTGTGGTAAAGCATTATGTGACTTAGGCGCAATATCAACTTGATGCCTATGTCAATATTTAGGAAGTTGGGAATAGGAGAAGTTAGACCAACTACGGTTATACTTCAACTAGCAGATCGATCCTTAGCACATCCAGAAGGAAAAATCGAGGACATATTGGTACGTGTAGATAAATTTTTCTTTCCTGCTGACTTTGTAATTCTAGACTTTGAAGCAGACAAAGAAGTGCCAATTATTCTAGGAAGACCATTCTTAGCAACTGGAAGGACCCTTATTGATGTGCAAAAGGGCGAGCTGACTATGCATTTTCAGGATGATCAGGTAACATTTAATGTTTTTAAGTCAATGCGATTTCCTGACACAATGGATGATTGTTCTGCAGTATCCGATTTAGAGGAATTAATAGTAGAGAAGGAACTTAACTGTGTTGAGGACCCACTGGAAAGAATTTTGACATCGGATCCCCCAAATGATGAAGAGAAGGATGAATACTTAGCTTTGCTAGAGGCTAATCAAAAGGGATTTAATCCGCAATCCCATTTTGAATATTTGGAATTAAAGAAAAGAGATTACATGCAGCCAAAAGCATCAATCGAAGAGCCACCTAAATTAGAACTCAAGTTATTACCTTCACACTTGAAATATGTTTATTTAGGTAACGCCTCTACTCTGCCTGTGATTGTTTCAGCAGAATTAACTACTGAACAAGAAGAGAAACTTATCATAGTGTTGAAACAATTCAAGAAGGCTATTGGATGGACCATAGTCGATATTCGCAGTATTAGCCCATGTGTATGCATGCACAAGATCATATTAGAAGATGGCGAGAGAGGAACAATTGATGGACAACGGAGACTGAACCCCATCATGAAAGATGTAGTGAAAAAGGAAATTATCAAGTGGTTGGATGCGGGTATAATTTACCCCATCTCAGACAGTTCATGGGTGAGTCCAGTCCAGTGTGTGCCAAAGAAAGGAGGTATCACGGTCGTGGAGAACGAGAACAACGAGTTGATACCAACTAGAACAGTTACAGGATGGAGAATCTGTATCGATTACCGGAAGCTGAACAAGGCGACTAGGAAAGATCACTTTCCTTTGCCGTTTTTGGACCAGATGCTGGATAGACTCGCAGGACGAGATTACTATTGTTTTCTCGACGGATACTCAGGGTATAATCAGATTACAGTAGCACCAGAAGATCAACACAAAATGACATTCACCTGCCCGTACGGTACATTCGCATTTAGATGCATGCCATTTGGTTTATGTAATGCACCAGCTACATTTCAAAGATGTATGATGTCTATTTTTACTGACATGGTTGAGAAGTATTTGAAAGTTTTCATGGACGATTTCTCAGTATTTGGAGATACTTACGATGATTGCTTAGCCAATCTAGTTAAGGTACTGAGGTGATGCGAAGAAACAAATCTCGTACTCAACTGGGAAAAATGCCATTTTATGGTAAGAGAAAGAATTATTCTGGGGCATCGGATAACGAGACATGGGATCAAGGTGGACAAAGCAAAAGTAGACGTTATTGAGAAACTCCCACCTCCAACATCTGTAAAAGGTGTTAGGAGCTTTTTGGGCCACGCCGGTTTCTATCGAAGATTTATCAAGGACTTCTCCAAAGTGGCTAAACCCTTATGCAAACTATTGGAGAAAGACTCGATATTCAAGTTTGATGAGGAATGCTTAAAAGCCTTCGATGATCTGAAGAGTCATTAGCATGATTGTGCATTCCGCTAAAATATTAATAACTATTTTCCAAAATGTTAACGAACAATTTACAACCTATAAACTTTGGTTTCACTTAAACTTCAGAAACAGTTTTCAAAATATCATATGTTCGAAATTCACTGAAGCTGATTTATGTTATAAACAAGATTTTACCAACAATTCAAACTCAAATCTCCTAATAAAAGCAGTTTTCAAATTAATCACAACTTTCCTAAAATGGACATGGAGTTAAATAGGTTTTTATAAACAAACACCTAAACTCAAAGTTTTTAACGAACGTGAAAACTCTTTAACAACCATTCCATGTGACATGCCAGACCTGGTCATAACGTATAGGCCGGGTTTGGGGTGTTACATGCATTACGATCCTCCTAGATCCCTAAAGAGACATACTCACGGATTAATATAGAAAGCCTATCATTCCCATCAATAGACAGATTGAACGGTACATCATCCCGCCCCAGATCCACAATCTAGTAATCTACCCTTGGTGGTTAACTCTTGAAATAAACAATTTGTAGACGGATTCCTAATAGGGATGTAACACCCTGGTTCTAGGGGTTATGCATTTAGTGCATAACTCAAGTGATGGTAGGCTTATGGTGAAGTTGTATGAGTTTTAGGGGGTTTGGAGAACCCTAGAAGGTAAGAGATGCCTAAGGAAAATTTTTGGTTTTTAGTGCTAAGGAGGGGAGCTTGGCTTTGGAGGTCTTAAGAGAAATATTTGGGAGGTTAAGACACAAGAGAAGGCTTGGCAGAGTGGCAAGGGAGACGCCACTTAGAACATGGAGAAGTGACGCCTCAAGGTGCCAAGGGGTCTCAAGTTCGAGCTGCAAAGGCATCATTTTGGTTTTTGTTTTGCGTCATGAGAGGGGGGAAGTGTTGGATTCGGCCAAGGCACTAAAAAGGAGGATTTTTGAATGGGTCAACTATTTTAAATAAGTGGCTAGGAGAAGAGATGAGTTGGATTTAATTTGAATGGATCGAAAGGTTGGTGTAGAGTGAATTTAGGAGCAGAAAAAGGGATTTGAGAAGAGAAGGGGTAGTGGCCGGCCAAGGGTCTCTCTTGGTGGCTATTTTCGGGTTTGGTGGAGTGTGCTTAGGGGTGTGCCGAAACCTAGTAGTATTTATAGGGGATGCTTACCTTTTGGCCACCCTTTTCTTCATTTATTTTCTCCTTGCCGTATGTTGTGCACCCATTTCTTTGTGCCGAAATACTTGTTCTTCCCTTAGTCTCTTGCCGAAAGTAAGTCAAAGGAAACCCACTCTTTCTCTTCTTAAGTTCTTTGAAGCTAAAACCGAAAGCACTCTTAGCCGAACCCTTGTCAAAATCTCCTTTCGTTATCTTATTGGTGTTGGTCGAATCTCAAGCAAGGGTGTTCTCTTCTCTTTTCTCCAATCGGGTTTTAGAGGAAGGTTAGTGATAGGCCGAAGCCTATTTCTTTCTCTCTCTGTTCTCTGTCGACTCTTACAAAGGTAAGAGCCGATTTCGGCATTTGTTTGGAAGTCTGTTAATCGATTATTTTGGAACTGTTATAGGGCCTCCGGGATTTGGAACAATCAAGCGTAGCCTTCTCTCTTTGTAAATCGGTTGGTAAGTGGTCGTAAGGAGTTATTTTAGTAGTCTATTCTTTTAGTATTCGTTAAAGCCGAAGGCTATTGATGTGGATGTATGACTGCCGATTGTAGGGAAGTGAAGCAGGAGCACTTAACGTGTGGAGGCTTGTGTTCAAGGGCCGATAGGTAAGTCTCGGGTTTCAAGTGTTAACCCTTGAGTTGTTTGGGTTGGCCGAATGGCCTTGATGCTAATCTCATTGTTTGGCCGAATATAGGAGCAAGTGGCAGTTTCAGGTTGATTAAGCAAGTAAGGGGCAAAACGTCAGAAGCATATAGTAGCCTCCGGGATTCAAGTTGTTTTGGTGAGTAATATTTAGTAAGATTCAATATTTGGATTTATGACTTGGGCGATTAACCGGTTTATCTGATTAAACGTTTTGATGGAGGCAACTACCAGTCAAGGTGGGCAAGGGAAAGTCCCTATCCCGAAGTTCAAGAAAAGATCGGTCTCGGCAGTTCGAGATTGGCCACCGGGGTGTGGGCCAGCAGCAGGAGAAAGCTATAGGCAGATAGCCGTAGTCTCGTTTAGCGATAGCGTAGGGATCGAGAGTTTAGAACTTCAAGTAATTAGGTGCGTAATCATTGCACTGTTTCTCCGGTTAATTGTTTATTAATGTGTATGCGTGTGTATGATGTGTGGTAGCCGATCATAATGGCTTAAGTGGTGAATTCCCATGTTGTGGGTAATCGGATGTCAGGTAAGTAGTTTGTGATATTAAGTTATTTATGATGTATATATATGATTTGGTAATTAACATGTGATGTATGCTTATTTGCTATGTTGAACTGACATGTTACACTTATACATATGCATGGGGGTTGGATTTGATCACAGAAGGACGGAGAGTACACATTGATGTACGTGGTCTAATGTTAGCCTCGTGCTACATTAGCGCTTGATGACTAGCTGTGTGCGTCATCAAGGGAGATGTTGGCTAGGTGCCCATCTCGGCCGTTGATGGCTGTGTGCATCACCGTAGACAGATGACCGTTGGGATCACTTATGTGATCGGTGGCTCAGCCACGGCCTTGTGCAGCAGGTCTGCCGAGGTAAGATATGTGGGATCACTCGATTGTGATCGGTGGATTAGCCACGGCCTTGAGCAGGGAGTCTGCTAAGGTTGGAGTAATGGACGGGCCTAGGTTGGGCTGTGATGCATGATTGCATGAATGGTTCGTGGATTGTATGGATATGGGCCAAGCCCATACGTGTGGAACATGTGTTATGATTATGCACTGAGTCTGTGGACTCACCCAATTATTTTCTTAACCATTTCAGGTGATGCGTAAGGTTGGACCGGGTCTGGAGTGGATGCGAGGTGGCCCATGCCGAGGAAGAAGTTTAATTATTTTAAGCTTATTTGTTTTAAGTATTGGTTGTAATAAGGGCCTTATTATTATTTTTGGGTATTAGTTTATTTCTATTTAATTATGACTTGATTAATTAATTTACTATGGGAAGATGATTTTATTTTAGCAACTGTTTTATTCAAAACATATGAATGTAACGTTTTAAGTTGGACATTTTATAATAACAAAGTTTACTTATAAACTTAAATGGACATGGTTTTCAAAAGTAATCAAATTCTCATGTTTTATTCTAGGGTCAAAAATAGATTTTCAACCGTCTTTCCGCAGTGACATAACCAGATCCGGTCAGGGCTTGTGGGCCGGGTTTGGGGATGTTACAAGGGAATCCTTTATTTGCAGAACCATGCATATGAGACAACTATGGAGGATTGACATATCTTTCATATACAATTTCTTCACTTCAGAAGATTAAGAGAATACCATTGTATCATTCCCAATAGAACATGGCAAACGATCACATATATAATATGACTTCCTTATCATTTTCCATATATTTGGTTTGGGTGTATGTTGCAAAATTAGCCTGTAGATTTATTATTGACGGTCCCATTCAATTAGATTCAAATCCTCAGAAGAATCTGCCAACCTCTCACAAGGTGAATCCCATCACTACTATAGGTATCAAGAGATAAGAACAAAACTGACGGATCATCTTAACTTTTATCCACCTCATTTATCTTCTAGTACAGGCACAATGGTTTTCTCATCATAATAGAATGACCTCTTGCGGACTCATACCAATAGGTGTGCTACGGAATCATATTGGCCAGATAGTTTTTGTAACAGCTCGATTTTGGGGTTAGTCGGAGCAGTGGTTTTGAGACAACTAATTTGAGGTTGAAGAAAATTATTTTAATATTATTTTATGTGTTATAGTATGATTATAAGGATGTATGGAAATTTTGGTGCTTTAATTTTAGCAATTGTATACTTAATTGGGGAAAAGGACTAAATCGCATAAAGCGCGAAAGTTCCATTTTATAAGCTAGAGGTGTCTAATAGCTATGGAATATTAAATTGGAGGTCCTTAATGTGCAATTAGGCCAATATTAGGTTGTTGGCCGGCCATAAGGACAAGGGAGACAAGAGCATTAATTTTGGTCAAAATTTTGGTGAAATTAGGTGACCAAAAATGAATAAAATAAGACAAAGAAAGAAGACATCATCTTTCATTATTCACCCTTCTTCTTCCACCGAAAATTGGAGAGAAATTAGAGGTTTTTAGAGTTCAAACTTTCAGCCAAGCTATTCTCTTGCAAGTAAGTGATTTTAGAGGTCTTCCTTAATTTTTGTACTTTTTGAACCCCTAAAGCTTAAGCTAGCTAATGAGGGGACTGTTTTGCAAAATGGTTGAAAGTTTAGGGACTTTCCATGAGAGCTTTTATGTTGTTTGTTGAGTTTTTGTGGAAGAAAATGAATGTTAGAAGGTTAAGGAATAACTTTTGTGAAAGGTGTTACCATGAAAACACCTAAACGAGACTTAGTTGTAAAGGTTGTAATTGAATAATAAATGCATGAAATAATTGGTTTGTGAGTTGTTGTAAGAGAAATAAATGTTCAGCTAGGCTTGTTTAATGAGAAAATGTGATGAAAAATGATTTACGAGCCTAGGGGTAAAATCGTAATTTTGCCAAAGTATAATGGCAAAATGGTTATTTTTGCCTAAGTAGAAATTATGATGTATCATGAGTTATAAAGTGATTGAATGAATAAATTTTATTATTATAGATCAAGAAGAACGCGAAAACAACCTTGACCGAGGAAAAGACAAGGTTAGGACTAAGTCGTTGATTAATACATTTTGCACCGAGGTAAGTTTATGTGTAAACGATACATTTTTAATACATATGCAGTTACTTGTTGATGCATTGTATGACTGAGATCAATTATGAGTGAGATTAATTGAAATTGATAGATAGTGAGTAATTCTTATATGAACCTTGGAATAGAAATGTAAGCGCAACAAATATTCGTAATTATTATTTGGTGGACTGTGTGGGATACCACCTTATTATTTATTCACGATGGGCTATGTGCGATGCCATCGTTTATATTATTATTTGGTGGGCTATGTGCGAAACCATCGTAATTATTCTTGTTGGTGGGCTATGTGCGATACTACCCTATTATTGACTATTGGTGGGCTGTGTGCAAAACCACCGGGTACTTAGTATCATTCCGAAGGGTTCATCGAGAAATTGTCTAAGTAAATATATTTCATGTTGCTTGTGGTGATGAGTGCAGGGAATATGTACAAGTAAATGTGAGCAATATATATGTATATGGTTTGAAGGTGGTAATAAATGAAATGAGTAAGCATGATTATGAAAATGTGAATTGTTCTTACACATTATACAATGTTTGTGGCTGCTTTGCATATGGCATGATGCTTATTGTTCACATGTAAACTTACTAAGCTTAAAGCTTACTCCCTTTCTTTTCCCTTGTTTTATAGTGTCAAAGAGCCCGCTCGGGATATGAAGATAATCTGAAGATCATCCACACTATCAGCTCATTTTGGTATATTTAGACCTAGCATTTTGAGTATGGCATGTATAGGGGCTAGACTTAGTGAAATGTCTTGTTGTTTTGGCCAAGTGTGTTGCCTCTTTTAAAGATGAACTCTTTTGTAAATGGCCATATTTAACGGTTCCCTTATTATTAATATATGAAAAGATGAGGTTATTAATGAATATGTATGATGCATGATTGGGTTGCTTGGTTAATGGTTGAATGCGATTTATGTTGTATGAGTTAGGGTGACAAAAAGAGCTTGGCAAATAGCTTTGTTCTTGTCCACACGGTTGTCCACACGTGTAGGTACACGGGCGTGTGTCTAAGCTGTGTGTGACACACGGTCAGTCCCATGGGTGTGTAGCTGGGCCGTATGTCCCCTGCATGTTAGTGTTACAAGTCAGTGGCCATGGCCGTGTGGATACTACAGACATCCGTACTGACATGGCAGAGATAGTACGACACAGGACGGAAAATATCTTCAAGACACGGACCCCAACTGAACACCACGGGCGTGGTGACCTACACATGGGCGTGGGAGAAACGAACGAAGCATAACACGACCGTGTAACACGGCCGTGTGACTCGACACCCCCACGGTACACGGGGGTGGGAACATACCAGACCTGAAATTTCTATTTAAACAACTCCTCTCCCCTTCTTACCTACTCCCCACCCTTCTTTCTCCTTTACATCCCCTCTCCATTTTCATTCTTTCCCCCACTCTCCTAACTTTTGTTCTAACAATCATCCATGTCGAAGAAATGGAAGGATCCTAGCACAGTATCCCTTTGTGAGACCAATGTACATAAGTTCATGCCGGCCGTTTCATTAACTCGACAGGAAAAGGACTTTTGAGTCCATTTAACTTCTCTTTTCATTTTCACTTCTCTTTTATTTTCCTTTTCTGTATTCTTCTTTTAATTAGTTTAATCTATTCTATTTCGTTTTCTTTGATTTAGGTTCTGAAGGCTGCTACGGAATCACCACGACCACGACCATAGCCACCCCACGGCAGCCTTAGAAATCACACCCACCTCGCGAACCATCTAACAATAAGGACTCTTCAGTCCATTAATATTTTCTTTTAATTTTATTTTACTTTCTATTTTCTTTCTCTTTATCTTTCTTCTCTTTATATATATATATATATATATATATATATAGTATATTTTGAATTATTATTATTATTATTTCCTGGCTAATTCTTCACGAGCTTCCCAATTTCTTCATCTAGCGCAGAGATTGTCAGCGGCCACCACACCACGACACTCCCAACTCAAGGAAGCCATCCAAATTCTGGAAGTTTCACCTCTCCCTTTCTCCTAAATTTCACATATATCTTTGTACATTGAGGGCAATGTACATCTTAAGTGTGGGGGGGTGAATATTTATTTCAAGAAAGTGCCTAACTTTCCGCATTATTCTCAAATTCCTGAATTATACCTTAAATTATACCTTGTTCTTTAAGTAATTTTCTCATATTACTAATTAGAATGAAATTTCCTGTGATTCATGATGTGTATTGATATGTTTTGGATTAAGTCATTGATAATTGTGCAGTGATGATTTAAACTTTAGGAGACTAGAGAATCAAGCATGATAAGTCCATTTTCAAAAAATTAAAATTTTATTAGGTTGTCTACCTGAATCTAATTATTACCTTGAAATTTGAAATTTACAGAGTTGATATCAAAAACCCATAATTTTTGTGAGTTATTGAGCCTTTTAGAGCATACATTCTTTCGTGCTCACCTTGTGATTATGAGTGTGTCAACATCGAGCTGTTATTCTAGAACTTGCTGCGATTATATATGTCAAGACCACATTATTAATTTGATATACAGAAATGATAAAGGCACTTAGGATTTAACCCACTCACTCTACTAAAAAGCTTACCCTCACAATTAACCCCTAGTGAACCACTTTGATCCTAACAACCCTTTTTATTGACTCACCCACTAATATTAACCCAAAAACCCGGTCTGTATTTGTTATCACCATTCCTCTTGACCACCCTTATATCGAGATTTGATTTGATCAGTTGCCTAACTATAATCTTTATTTTAGTAGTTAAATTCATCCTTTCATTTGATTTGTTTAAAAAAATCAAAGTATATTTATTAGTTATATTTAAGAGAGCTTACTTGTTTAAATTCCACATCTTGAAGAAAAAGCTCGTATTATTAGTATTACAAGTTTTTAGTTGATGTAATTATTTAGGATTAATTCATTTTTCTAATTAGGTAAATTGTCAATTCAATCTCGATTCTAACCCTCTAATTCAACCTTTATCCACACCTTTAACCCGAGCCCTATTACAACATTTTTAAAGACCTTTTGAATTGTGTATCATCTCATTTTACAGTGGTGGAGATTTGATTTTCAGGCAAGCCTATGGGATTAACTTTTCATGTTTGACTGTTGAGTGCTTAATTCTGAACCTTAAACACTTTGAGTGATTTGAGCAAATCTCTTGTGAGGATGTCAACTCTTGTCGATTTTAAATTAAAGGTGATTATTTAGGTGAGGGGAAACGCCTATGTTTTCGTGCTATAAAAACTACGACTTTGATTGTTTGAATCTTTATGACCCTATTTCTTAAATTATCAATGTATGAATTATCTTTGAATTATGATGGAACATTTTTGATGAATATTATGAATCAAGCAAGTTCATTTTAAATGTGAGTTGAAAATTTTGCTTGAGGACATGCAAATGCTTAAGTGTGGGGGTATTTGATAAACCGTAATATGAACATATTTTAATCCTACATTTAGCATACTTTTGGATGATTTATTCCTTGAATTGTGTAATTTGGTGCTCTTAATCCTTTGTTTTCATGTTTTATACTCAGGAGAGCACCGGATGATGAAAAGAACGGGAAACAGACCTGAAACGGAGAAAATGGGCCAAAACACGAAATCGACACAGCCTGGGCCCAAGACCACACAGTCGTGCCTCATTAATAGACTCGAACAGTGCCTGGCCACTATTCACATGGGCGTGTGCATGGGTGTGCCGCTGACATGACAAAGAAGAGTTTCATTCAGATTAGGGTACTTAGAGGCAAAGAAAGTCATTCCAAAAGCCTATATAAACACCCTAGAGGCAAACCTTTAGGGGGTCCAGTTAGGCGTCCAACTAGGCCAAGGAGCCGAGCCAGAGAGGCCAGACTTGTGGGATTCACTCGAAGAAAGCCAGTTGATTCATCTCAAGAAGCCAAAGTTATACTCAAGACGGAGGATCTCTCCTTCAATTCCTTTAGGGGTTTTAGGGTTTTCTTATTTTTTGTTTTATCTTTTCTTCTAAGATGTATTCTTTTATTATTATGAACTAAACCCTCAGAAACCTGAGGGGGATGAAACCTAAGACGGATCTTGTTATCGTTTTCTGAACTATATGATAAATACTTGATTTGTTCTTAACTATGTGTTCTTAATTCTTGTTTTGATATTCTAGGATATTGATTCAAGTATTGATGTGCTTAGGCAGTGGAGAAAAAGTCCCTGTTTAAGATTATATCTAGCATAGTTAAGCGGAGTTGATCGCAACCCTAGAAATAAGATGACGAAAATCTGCCGGATTAGGGTCAAACCTAATATGGGAGTCCATAGATCGAGTTAATACAATTCTAGGGGTTTTAATTAGAAAGAGATTTCAATTAATCAACCTAGGGTTAGACGTTAGTAGCCTCGAAAGAGGTATTAATATGAATTAGGGAATCTTACGGATCAAGTCAAGTGAATAAATCGTCTGGTTCAGAGTTAAATAACAAGTGAAGTCTAGGTGGATTCTTCCTCGGGTATTGTCTTAATCAATTGGTTTTTCCCACAAGTATTTTCCCCAATTCATTCTCTTTGTCTTTGCATCTTTAGCTTGATTGTTAGTTAATTTTAGAATAAATAACAATTCCATTAATTCTTATGCTAAATAATAAAAAGAAAGTTAGTATTAGTACTTTTGGTTCCTTTGGGTTCGACAATCCGGTCTTGCTACTAAACTATACTACTGTTCGATGGGTGCGCTTGCCTCAATCATTGTCATAGTTAGTTTCTAGGCTCAATCATTCTCTTTATAAATTTTTAAGACTCTAACACACGATCAGAATTACTCGATACATGATTTAGAATTGGCAGCCATTGTTTTTGCACTGAAAATTTGGTGATATTACTTGTTCGGTGAAAAATGTCATATATTCACTGATCATAAGAGTTTAAAATATTTGATGTCGCAAAAGGATTTGAATCTGAGGAAATGCATGTAACACCCCTAACCCGTATCCGTCACCGAAACAGGGTTACGAAGCATTACCGAAGATTTCAGAACAATTACAGATAATTGTGATATTTACTGTTCATAACAAAACTATGCACTTGAGTCATAGTCACTAAATTATTTATATCTTGAGCTACAAAATTATAAATTAAGATATGCTTGATTTTTCCAAAAATAGACTCAAATATCTTCCTACCATAAAATTTTCAGAATTTATGGTTTATCCAATAAGTACAGTTAATTCTTCAAATTTATCCCTATTCTGTTGTTTGACAGTTCCGACCTTTCTTCACTAAAAATTAATTATCTCTTAGTACAGGATTGAGATGATATTCTCGTTTGTTTCTTTTGAAATTAGACTCATTAATAATTTCAAAAATATAATAAAAATTCCCAAGTATTTTTATACAATTTTTAATGATTTTCCAAAGTCAGAACAAGGGAACCCGAAATTATTCTGACCTTGTCTTAGAAAAATTCAAACATCTCATAAAATGAAATTCTTTTGCTTACACCGTTTCTTCTGTATAAAACTAGACTCAATAGGCTTTAATTTCATATTTTATTCAACCTCTAACTTGATTTCCAAAATTTTTGGTGATTTTTCAAAATTATACTACTGCTGCTGTCCAAAACTGTTTTAATGCTAATTTTACTCTTTCATGATTTCTTTGTATTAACTTTCATTTAGACATACATAACACCAAAGTGTATCCATAACTAGCAATTCCAATAGCTAGTCATTATAAAATATTTACATGCCATTCATTGGCCAATTTAACCTATACATCAACAATAAAGACTTAAACATATCATTTCCTTACCTTCATATACATCCTCATAACATCACACTTTATCAAGTCCACACATACCCAATCACATTGAACATAACAACTTCCCACATGTATCATCTAGTCTAATTTCATTAACATACCATTATAAATTACATCACACAATGACATTGGCATAGGCATATGAGTAATTAACATGCTTGCAGCCCATTAGCCAATATAAGCCAATTTATATGGCTACATACCAAACCAAATCCTTAATCATTACAAGCCAATACATTTGGCCATATCATAATGACACATACAAAAAATGACTAAGTCCCTATACATGCCATAGACTCAAAGGTTTCTGTTCATTTACCCAACATGATAGCTTGATAGTGTGATAGAATCTTCGGCGATCTCCAACCTGAGCTAGCTTAATAACCCTATAAAACATGGGAAAGAAAGAGGGGTAAGCTATATTTCATATCTTAGTAAGTTCAAATGCAAATAATAAGCAATTTTTACCAATCACTTCCAAACAATACATGCACAAACTAACAAAATTTAAAAGCATAATTCAATATGTCTTGGTATTAACCCAACAACCATAATTTTTCCATTGCAACATATTACACAGTTTATTTCAAGTCTTATAGTAAACATACACATAATTTACGTGTACTCATATTTCCAATCATACACATTAACATATTTTCTTTGTCAAAAGTACTCATATTCTCATAATTTCATAACCATATTTAAAAGACATTTGTACTAATCTTTCCTTCTTTATATTTTCATTGTGTCACAAACCGAGGAATTAAAACATTCCATATCTCAATTACATATGGCCTAAAAGCCCTTCTCGTAGGTATCAATCAACCTTACCATAATTTATAAATTATACACATAAACCAAAAAAATCACAATATTAACTCAAAGTCACATTCATAGTGATCATGAACTCATAATATCATGAAGCCAATGCTTATAAACTTTACGCACATACCTATACCAACTCGTAACATAATCATACCTTTCACATCTTTGCCATAGTCTCTGAATTACCCGTTGAACCACTTGGAATACTAAGGGATACTCGGGAATCTCATACACATAATATCGTCTAACGCCATATCCCAGACATGGTCTTACATGGAATCTCATTTCGATGCCAATAGCCCAGCTATGGTCTTACACGAAGTCTCATATCGATGCCATGTCCCAAACTTAGTCTTATACTAAATCTCAAATCGATGCCATATCCCAGATATGGTCTTATACGAAATCTCATACGATGCCATATCCCAGATATGGTCTTACACGTAATCTCAATAACCCTAATGTCATGACATTTGTATCCTATCTATTCCTAAGGTTCAACTAGGATTTTCATTCTTCGATTCTTCGCCAAATCATCATCAATCAAATTCGTAGAAACATATATATACAACTCATGCAATATCAAAGTATTAAATACATAATATAATGTTCTATTATTTACACACTAACTTACCTCGGAAGCAAAATCGGTGAAAAAGGATTTATTCGTCAAATACTTGTCTTTCCCCGATTTAGGTTCAAACCTCGTTTTCTTGATCTATAACATCACATTTAACTTATTTTATCAATATAATATTCAAATCAGCCCAAAATCAAATTTTATCAAAATTTACATTTTTGCCCCTAAACTTTGTCATATTTACATATTAGTCCCTAGGCTCGTAAAATGAAATGTATCCATTTTCTTTGTTACCCAAGCCTAGCTGAACTTTAATTTTGCTTATAACAGCCCACATTTTCCATTAAAATAGATTTTTAACATATATTTCATAACTTTTTACAAATAAGCCCTTTTTTGACATTTTTACCGAAAATCACTTAGTAAAAATCGTTTCTCACACATCAAACATGTATAATCTACCATGAAACATCAAAATACACAAATTTCTAACATGGTTCAAACCCTATACCTTCATCATATCTCAAATAAATGGTAGAAATAGATGGATATTGTTACGAGGATTTCAAAAACGTAAAAATCATTAGAAACGGGGCTAGAACAGACTTACAATCAAGCTTGGAAGCTAGAAAAACCCTAGCCATGGTTTCTCCATGCAAGTTTCGGCCAAGGGGCTGAATATGGACAAAAATTAGCTTTTAATTTTGTTTTTAATTCATTTTAATAACTAAATTACCAAAATGCCCTTAATGAAAAACTTTGGAAACATGCCTAACCTTGTCCATTTTTGTCCACCAACTTAACCAATGGTCTAATTACTATATAAGGACCTCCAATTTAAAATTTCATAACAATTGGATACCTCTAGCATGTAGAACTCAACTTTTGCACTTTTTACAATTTAGTTCTTTTGACTAAATTGAGTGCCCAAACGTCAAAATTTTCGAACGAAATTTTCACAAAAGAATTCCATAAAATGTTAGACCATAAAAATATAATAAAAATAAACTTTACTACGTAAGATTTGTGGTCCCGAAACCACTGTTCCGACTAGACCCAAAATCAGACTGTTACAACGTAGGTAGCTTGAACTGTTAAAAGATTATGACTTGGTTATTGACTATCATCTGGGAAAAGAAAATGTGGTTGTAGATGCTGTGAGAAAAATATCTTTGTTTGCCTTACGAGCAATGAATACCTGATTGTCATTTTCTGATGATGGCTCCATTTTAACTGAGCTAAAAGCTAAATCAACATTTCTGCAACAGATCTACGAAGCTCAGAAAAATGATGATGAATTACAAGCTAAACGGGTACAATATGAGTCAATTTTTGATTCAGAGTTTCAGATTGGGTCTGATGATTGTCTATTATTTAGAGGCAGAGTATGTGTATCGAAAAATTCAGAAATTGTATAGAAGATCTTGTATGAAGCTCATAATGGTACTATGTCTGTTCATCTAGTGAGTAATAAAATGTATAATGATTTGAAAAAGATGTACTGGTGGCAGGGAATGAAACGTGATAGTTTTGAATTTGTATCTAGATGTTTAGTATGTCAGCAAGTTAAAGCTGGACATCAGATGCCTTCAGGTTTACTACAACCAGTGACAACACCAAAATGGAAATGGGAAAGAATTACTATAGACTTTGTATCAGGATTGCCCCTATCTCCAAAAAAGAAGGATGCTATTTGGGTAATCATTGACCGTTTAACATAGTTTGCACACTTTATTCCGGTATATATGAATTTCTCCCTGGACAGATTGGTTGAGCTATATGTTTCTAAGATTGTCAGATTACATGGTGTACCAGTTTCTATTATTTCTGATAGAGATTCTTGGTTTACATCCTGATTCTGGAGCAAGTTGCAAGAAGCTTTGGTGCTGTGTACTAGAATTCGAAAGCAGTTGGGAAAAATATTTGCCGTTAGTTGAATTCGCATATAATAACAGTTATTAGACAAGTCGTAAAATAGCACCGTATGAAGCTTTGTATGGTCGTAAATGTAGAACTCCATTGTATTGGACTGAGCTCAATGAGAAAAAGATACATGGAGTTGATCTAATCCGTGAAACTGAAAAAAAGTGAAAGTGATCAGAGATAGTTTGAAAATAGCTTTTGACCGTCAGAAATCCTATGGGGATTTAAAACGTAAAGAGATAGAGTTCCAAGTTGGTGACAAAGTATATATGAAAGTTTCACCTTGGAAGAAAGTACTTCGGTTTGGCTGTAAAGGAAAATCGAGTCCACGATTTATTGGGCCATATGAGATCACTAAAAGAATCGGAACTATTGCATACCGATTAGCATTACCACCAGAACTAGAAAGAATTGACAATGTCTTTCATGTGTCTATGTTACGATGGCATCGGTCAGACCCCTTACATGTTATCTCTCCTACGAAGGTCGAGATTCAGCCTGACATGACTTATAGTGAGGAATCAGTTAGATTTCTGGCACGTAAAGTGGAAGAATTGAGAAATAAAAATGTAACTCTAGTAAAAGTTCTTTGGCAACAACATGGTATAGAAGAAGCTACCTGGGAACCGGAAGAAACAATAAGAAAGCAATGTCCAAACCTCTTTGCTGGTAAGATTTTCGAGGACGAAAATTCTTAAGGGGGACAGTTGTAACAGGCCGTTTTCAATGAAATTAGAACAGTGGTTTCGAGACCACAAATCCGAGTTAGAAAGAAAATTATTATGATATTAGTGCATGGTCTGCATTATGATAGGAATAATGTATGAAAATTTTACGGATTACATGTCTAATTTAATAAAGGACCGAATTGCATAAAATGCAAAAGTTGAGTTCTAGTAGCTATAAGTATAAATAGCTATGGAATTCAAAATTTGAGGTCCTTATATGGAAATTAGACCATTAAGTGGAGTTAGTAGATAAGTATGATGATTCATCCATGGAAATTTAATTAAAGAAAAGGATGAAATTGGAAAGTAAAAGATGAAAAGATGATAAATTAATAAAATAAGAAAATATCATCATTTTCATCATCTTTCCTAAATAGAAAAACATGGAAACCCTAGCCAAGAGAAAAGAGTTCAAGCAAGCTTACTTAGCTTAATTAGGTAAGTAATCTTGCTCCTTTTTTAGTAATTTTTATATTTTCGAGATCGTAATAACGTAATCTAACTATTTTGGAAATTAATTTGCAAAGTTATCAAAGTATTAAAGTTTTGTCATGGATGAATATGCATGAATTATGAAGTTTTATGGTAGAAATGGAAAGGTTGTTGATAGATAAACAACTTTTGTAAAGGAAATTTTCATGAAATTGTGATTTAGGGACTAAATTGAAAAGATTTTAAATTCATGGAAAAATTATATTTTTTGTGAAATATATGGGTTGTAAATGTTATATGTAAAAATCAGCTAGGCTTGAAATAAGGATTAAATTGCATGAATTTTATTTTTTTCGAGCCTAGGGATAAAATCGTAATTAATCAAAAGTATAGAGCAAAATGGTAATTTTTACCTAAGATGTCAATTGGATCGAACTGAATGTGAATTTTTATTAAATTGAAATTTACTCGTATAGATCCAAAGAGACCTCGTTCAGAATTGGATTAAGGAAAACAAAAAGTATCGGAATAATAGTCGACGAACACGAACATTGTCGAGGTAAGTTCGTGTAACTAAATTGTGTATATTTATTTGTTTGAATTGAATGTTATAGATTTGAATTGTGTAATTGTTATTTATATGAAATTGATTACATATCTGACAAATACTGATAAATGTCAAGTCCCGTTTGAATAAATGAAATTCGATGGATACAAGATTTCTCGTATTGGTTGTAGTCCTGCATATGTTGCGGACACACCATAGCTCGAAAGAGAGTCTCGTTATAAGTCCTCTCAAGCTTCCCGTTGTATGGTTCTTATGAGCTTCCCGTATAACTCTTCGGAGCATCCCGGTCAGTTGTGATCCTACATGTGTTGTGGGCACACTGCAGCTCTTATGAGCGTCCCGATATATGGCTCTTTATGAGCTTCCTGAATAATGGCTCAGAGCTTCCTGATATGGCTCGCTTGAACTTTCCACTATTGGCTCACATGAGCTTCCTGATTATGGCTCTTATGAGCTTCCCGTTACAAGGCCCGAATAAGCCTCCTATTACATGGCTCACATGAGCTTCCTGTTATATGGCTTGAGAAAGTGCTTTCCGTTTATGTTCTCTTATGAGCATTCCCAAATATGAATTGACAGATTACATTTTTGTACATTTGGTGTGTACTACTCGTGTATCCATCGATATTTTAAATAATTCAATGGGCAAAAATCCTGACATGAGAACATATGAATCCAAATTGAACTGTTACCTGTATGTATATATATATATATATGAAATACATTGAACTTGACTTTTGATGAGCTCATCCTTATTCTTGATATTCACATGAAATAAATATCTAACATGTTTGGTGAGATTATGTGCTTAGGCTTTTGGCCAAATTGTTTGCAATGTGTTTGTATGCTTACCGTAAATGTAAATAAATGGTAAGATAATTTTTGTTATACGAACTTACTAAGCATTAATTGCTTACTCTATTTTATTTCCTCTATTTTATAATATTCGGAGGCTCGTAAAGGTTGGAAATTGGTCGGAGCTACGTCACACTATCTTACAGCTCATTTCGGTATAAATAGAAAAAATTTCTTTTGAGTATAATGGCATGTATAGGCTTAAGTGGTCAAGGATGGCATATATGTGTTTGGTTGGGATTAGCCATTGGTATGACTTGTAAATGGTATGTTTTGATATATAAAATGGTCTTAATATGCTTAATGTCTGTTTGAAATGGATGATTAATGAAAATCATATAGGCATATTGGTTATGATAGTAAAATTGATAGAACATGCCTATATGTACATATGGTATTTTGGTAAGTATAGATACTTGAACATATGTGTTGATAAGTCTTACATAAAAATTATTTTGTCTTGATTTGAATGATTTATATTGGATTGGGAATGTGTTTAAATGTTAATATAAGTGAAAGACAAGTTTGGGTGAGAAATAAGGCTTGGAAATAGCCTTATTTTGTCCACACGGGCGTGTGTCTCAGCCGTGTGTGACACACGGCCATTCACACGGGCGTGTGGTTCGGCTATGTTTCCCCTGCATCTTTAAAATTGCAAAACAGAAAGCTCAGGAATTCTCACATGGCCAGAGACACCTAATTAATGTAAATTAAAATGTTCACACGGCCTAGCACACGGGCGTATGGCTTGGCCGTGTGACCCAAGTCAATAACCACCCTAATTTGGGTACGAGCTGGGACACGACCGTGTGTCTGTAATAACCCAAAATTTATGGGTATCAAAAAAGTGCATTTTCGGGTCTTCGTTTTCATAAAATAGATTTGTAAATATTTATTAAAAATATTTACAAAGTTAGTTGTGTGGCTAATTAGGTTTTAATTAGGAGAATTAGCTTGAATTAAGCTTAGTTAGGTATAAGGATTAAATTGAATAAAGGGTGAAAGTTTAATTATAGAATGGAGAAAAGTCAAGGGACTAAATAAGCAATTAAACCATATGCAACACTTGTATAGTAAAAAGTGAATACAAGTGTATGGTAAGTGTAAAATACATGTGGAAAAATAATGTACATATGTATAAAATGCTAATATATATATATATATATATAAATACATAATATTTAAGAATATAATATATATATATTATTATAATAAATAATACATAAAATAAAGTAAAAGAAATAAAAGAAAAAGAAAGAACAGAGAGTATAATGAAATAGAAGGAAAGAAAAAGAAAGGGATAATTAGGGTTTTGAGGTTCAAATTTAAATTGGTAAGTCAATTTAATCCATTTTCTTGTAATTTTTGAGTTTTTGGAATCCTAGTGATAAATACTACTTGATTTATTTTGAAATTTTGAAAGTTAGTAAAATTTTAGATGTTGTTTATGTTGAATAAATTGAAGAATTAGGGGTTAAATTGATAGAATTTCAAGTTAGAAGTGATAAAGGGATTGAATTGCAAAATAAATTATAAAATTTGAGTAATAGGGACTAAATTGAAAGAAATTCAAAATTAGGGTTTTATGGTGAAATTAGAGATTTGAAATTAGTTTTAAGTGATAGTTGAATGAAAATAAAGAATACAATTGTGAAGAAAATAAGATTAAATTTTATTAGGATTAAATTGGAATTTAGGCAAAAGTTATGTATAAATTGAAATATTCAATGTTAAATTGGTGTTGTATTGATAGTTTTTAATTGTTTCGATTTCCGTAGCTAACGTTGAGCCAGAGACCTTAGCTAAGAAAGGAAAAGACAAAATTTACGAGGAGTAGCTCGAGAATTCTGGTTTGTATTTCTATAATCCGAATCTTGTAATATTAATTGTTGTATTTTGATTAATATGTATGGTAAGTGAAATAAGATGAGTATTGATATTATGATATTGAATTAAATTGAATTGATTATGTGATTATCTGAATTGAAATAAATGTTGTTTGAAATTGAAAAGTGAATTGAAACCCTATTAACTGTATCGGGCTGAGTTGGATATAGTTGGCATGCTATAGGATTGAAAGTGTTCAGGGATACTTCGACCACGAGTCGATAAGACACTGGGTGTCATATTATTACTTCGAATAAATTTGATAAGGTACTGGGTACCAATTTACTTCAGCATGGCTGATGAGACACTAGGTATCAATCTATTACTTTGAATTATCTGATGAGGCACTGGGTGCCATACTGGTGTGTTTTAGTTGGATCCGTGTTTCTGCCAAAGTCCGAGTTCTGTTAATAGGGGTAAATAAATGATTTGGCAATATGAATGATGTTGGATGATTTTGAATATGAATTGGATTGGAATATTGAATTGAGTTATGAAATTGAAATGTATGAACCAATGGGTTCATTAAATGGATATTGATTTAGTGAAATGATTTGTGTATCTTATGGAGAAAAGTTATTTGAATATCAATTATGATATTGAAATAGTAAGAGATGAGAATTGAAAGTGTTATGAATGATGTGTTATGAAATTGATTATTTGTTAGAATGATTTTTGTTACATGTGTTTAGATATATAAATATTGTAAATTCTTGTTTAAATAGAATTCAGATTATAGAAATACCACTTGGTTTTATACTTAGCGTACGGTTTGTTTCCGTGCGCAGGTTAGGTTAAAGTAGAATTGCCGAATCAGCATCCAAAGTCGATCTCGAACTCAAAGTGGTGAAGTAAATTTCTTTTTGGTAATGGCATGTACCTAGGATGTTTTATGCCGGTCATTTTGGAAAATGTTTGTAAATGATATTATAAAATGATATTTGGTTGGCTATATATATAAATATATATATATGTTATGTTGAGTTAACAATGTGGTACGTTTAAATGAATGTGTAAATGAATTTGAAATAGGAAAATATTTGGGTTGAAATGGCATGATATTAGATTTATTTAAATGAAGTATAATTGAATTGTTTTAATAGAAATAAGTGAAGTATTTATATAAGTACATTGATTAGGCACTTAGATTGTCTATTTTGATATGATTGAATGTGTTTGATTGTGTTTTGAAGTGGTTGAATAAATGATTTTTGAATTGCTTGGTATTCAAGATTTTTAGGGTTGGTAAACTTGATGCATAAGGCTCATTTTGAGTCCACATGGCCTTGCACACGGGCGTGTCATCAGACCGTGTAAGACACACTGCTTACACATGGGCGTGTGATTAGGCCGTGTGTCCCCTGCAACTTAAAAATTTCAAAACAGAATGCTAAGGTATTACTGTAACACCCCCTAACCCTAGATCGTTATCGGAACAGGGTTACGGAGCATTACCAGACCTTTCAGACATATTAAGAACATTATACAAATAAACAACATACATATTGTAAAACATTCATAATGTCCCTTTTAAGGACCATCGAAATCTAAAATACGTGTTAGAAGTGATTCGGGACAGATTCGAGTGCTCAAGAAATTTTTCGTGAAATTCCAAATGTTTTCTCAAATACAGGGCTCACACACCCGTGTGGTCTAGGGACATGCCCGTGTGACCCTAAAACATGCTCGTGCTTCAGGCTGTGTCCTAATTTATGTGCTCTCTGACTTACCTCACACGGCCAAGCCACACGCCCGTGTACTAGGCCGTGTGGTCAATTTATTTTTCGAAAATTAAGTGTAGTTTTCACACGGCCAAAGCACATACCCGTGTACTGGATTGTGTTCTTCACACGGCTGAGACACACGCCCGTCTGTCAAAACTTGAGCATTATATTTTGGGAAAATTAAAATTGCAAGGGACACACGATATAACAACACGCCCAAGTATAAGTCGTGTGTCTCACACGGTCTGGTCACACGCCCGTGTGCTAGGCCGTGTGGACTCAAAATGAGCCTTATACACCAAATTTAACCAACCCTGCAAACTTAAACCTCAAATAACTCAATAACCAATATTCAACCAATCCAAAACACAAATCATACCATGTAACATCCAAAAATTTGAGTATTATTTGTGTTGGCTCGAGTATGAATTTTGTGTGTTAGCATAGTCTTGTGAAGGCTTGATTTTATTTAGGAAGTTAGAATAATTTTTAGTATGGTTTATTTAATGAAGTAGAGTAAGTGAGCTTGACACTTAAGTTAATTTAGGTGTTAAATTATAGCACATGAGGAGTTAGTGGCTTAGGGGTTAAGGAGCTTGAAAGGTTGCTTGAGGGAAGTGGTTCGAGTAGCTTGGAAAGCATTTTGAGGATTGTATTTTTGTACATTCTAGCATTGATGGACGGTCAAACCTTATTCATGATAGGTTGGACTATTAATTTTGGTAAGTTGAATATTGGTTTAAGGAAAGCATGAAATTGGGGATAAGAATCTTAAAGTTATGGAAGGTTGGGGAGACATAAGGCTAGGCTTTAGGATGATGTTTTGAAAAGTATTCCAAGGCTTTAGTGCATGTATGTGGACGGCATGTGTGGCTAGGGGGGTGGCCGAATGTGATAGGTAGCTTGGGGGAATAGTTGGCCAATTTTAGTCTTTGAACATCTTTTTGCAATTGTTTTTCCTCTCCAAAAACTCCCTCTATTGGCCGAATGTGTCTTGTGCATTTTGGTGCAATTTTGTTTTTGGTTTTAGCCTCATTTCGTGTGAACCAAATACCATTTCTTTTCTTTTATTTGTCCTTTTGAAACCAAAACAACATTGGAACTTTTGGTGCATTTTTCTTCTTTGATAATTAGGTGTTGGCCGAATCTCTTACTCCCTTTTCTCTCTTTTTCTTTCTTTCAATATTGTTCAAACCACATTTCTTTTCATTTCTTTTGGCCGAATCATTCTCTTCTTCAAACTCTCTCTTTTCTTTCTTCCATTGTTGATTAAACCGAATTTTCTCTCTCATTTCTATTCTCTTTTCCACTCACATATCTTTCTTCTTTCATAACCATAGCCGAAACTTCTTATATCCTTTTGGTTTGCTTTGGCCGAATATTCAAGGTTAGGATTTCTTTTGATTTATTCAATCGGTTTTGAAAGATAGGCTCTTTGGGACTTTGGAAGCATTTGATTTAAGCCCTATCTCTCTAGCTATCAAAGGTTGGTAAGTCAAGGGGTAAGGATTCTTGTTGATTCATCATTCTTTTGAAAAGACTAAAGTTTTTGGGATTAAAGTGTTGTGGGTTGGCCGAATGGCCTTTGTTAATAATATTAGTATTGGCCGATTGTAGGACAAAGTGATCTAGTGCGGTAGATCGGATCTTTGGAAGATAGTTCTTGCGTTGGTGAAAGGTGTGTATCTTACACACTTTGTAACTTGGTTCATATATGTATATATGTGTGTTAAATAACTATTCATGTTGTTAAAGCCGAAATGATGAGATCTTGATATGATACCATGATGGTATGAATGAGGATTCGGGTAAGTCCGTTTCGATATGTTGTTAATACATGTGGATTGAAATCATGATCTACGATTTATGATATTTATGTTATGTGATTCATAGCAAAGTATATTGACATGATTTGTTTATCTATTGCATTGGTATGGGCAACATGAGAGGAGGGGGAAGATTGATATCGTGACTTCAGTCACCAGTGATTTGGTATCACATTTGTGTCTTCGGACACCAGAGGTTTGGTACTTCCAGTGATTTGGTATCACATTTGTGTCTTCGGACACCAGAGGTTTTGCACCTCATAGCGTCTCGTCCCTGTGGTTAATTCCACCGTAGGTTGGCCCCACTTTTGAGATATGAGATCGTCGCCAGTGATTTGGTATCACACGTGGGTTGGCCCCACAACTGTGCTTTAAAGATAGTGGAATAATGATTAATGCATAAAACTTTTAAATCAGATAAGTCGAGATCTTAGACATGAGTACTCGAGGTCGAGGTCGTGTTATGCGTGGACGTGGTCGAGGTAGGATGGCTGTGTCTGAGCCAGTGAGGTCTGGTCAAGGATCCGAGAATGAAGTACCACCAGTCCCACCACCAGCGGTTGGAGTTGAGCATCAGGATCAAATGGGGGATGACGCAGTGTCTCAGGCGATGCTGCGAGTTCTTGAGAGGGTAGCTGGAGTAGGTGGAGGCGCGGGAGCTCGGAAGTCAGTACCTGAGCGACTCTAAGCCAATAGAGCCGAGGTATTTCAAGGTGTTTCGGGTGTAGCTCCCAGTTTGGCTGAATATTGGCTAGAGGCGACCGAGCGAATCATGGATGATTTGGATCTGAATGCCGAGGAAAAGCTGAAAGGGATAGTATCGCTTCTTCGGGATGAGTCATATCAGTGGTGGCTCACGGTTCGGAATGGTGCTGCGGCGGAGGATCTCACTTGGGATTATTTTAAGGCAGCATATCAGAAGAAATATATTGGGTCTAGTTACATTGATGCGCAGCGTAAGGCATTTCTGAGTTTGGTCCAAGGAAGTAAGTCCGTATCAGAGTATGAGGCTGAGTTCTTAAGATTGAGCCGGTATGCTGGAGGTATTGTGGCTTCGGAGCACGAGCGATGTGTCCGATTCGAGGATGGTTTAAGAGATGAGCTGAGGTTGCTGATTGCTCCACATCAGGAGCGAGAATTTGCTGCGTTGGTTGAAAAGTCTAAGATTGCTGAAGGGATAAAGGAATTTGGAAGGCAGAGTTACGATCGGAATAAGCATAAGAGAGGATATGGATCATCTGGGTCAGCCGGTAATTCTCAGAAGAGGGTTAGGCAGAGTGGGCCGAATCAGTCTGGAAGGCCTGTTACTGCTAATCAGAGACCAGCACAGTGTAACCGATATGGGAAGTTTCATTGGGGTGAATGTTGGACCGGAGGAAAAGGATGTTTCGAGTGTGGCTCGCTGAATCATCGTGTGAGGGACTGTCCACGTAAGCAAGCTAGGAATCAATCTGAAGGTCAAGGTCGTGCTCAGTTCAGAAAGGAGGGACCAGCACCGTAGAGAGGTCGTGGTAATGGAAGAGGAGGTAATGGCTCTGGTCGAGGCCGCGGAGCATCTGGTAGAGGTGCAAGCAACACTGATGCGAGACAGCCTGGTTTGGTGTATGCTGCAAGACGTCGAGAGGAGGCGACGCACCGGATGTCATAACCGGTACGTTCTTAATCTTTGGTGTTCCATATACTACTTTGATAGATGTGGGTTCGATGCACTCGTACGTTGCTAGTAGCATAGTTGAGACTATGAATTTAGATTCTGAGACTGCTTCTAGGAGGATGATAGTACTTAGCCCTCTAGGTCACTCTGTAGAAGTAGATAAGCTGTATAGAGATGTACCCCTAGAACTTCAAGGGGTAGTGTTTGTAGCTGATCTGATGGAACTGCCGTTTGAGGAGTTCGATCTGATTCTTGGGATGGACTGGTTGGTCAAGTACCAAGCAAGTTTGGATTACGCTGCTAAGCGCATGGTTTTGAAGACAGTTGAGGGTAAAGAGGTGGTCATGATAGGTAATAGAAGAGATTATCTATCCAACGTGGTATCTGCGTTAAAAGCTGTGAAGATGGTCAGGAAGGGTTGTGAGGCGTTTGTAGTCCATGTGTGTGCGTTGGAAGCTAAGGAGTCTTCTGTGGGGAATGTTCGAACGGTGAAGAAATATGCGGACATATTTCCTGAAGAACTTCCGGGACTGCCTCCGGATCGTGAAGTCGAATTCGGTATAGATCTGTTACCCGGAACGGCGCCAGTGTCTATAGCTTCGTATAGGATGGCACCGAAGGAATTGATGGAATTGAAGGCTCAGATTCAGGAGTTATTGGATCGAGGTTGCATTCGACCTAGTGTTTAGCCATTGGGAGCGCCGGTACTTTTTGTCAAGAAGAAGGATGGAACGATGCGGATGTGTTTTGACTACCGCCAGTTGAATAAGCTGACGATCAAAAACAACTATCCTTTGCCGAGGATAGATGACTTGTTTGATCAGCTTAAAGGAGCAGCGGTTTTCTCCAAGATTGATTTAAGGTCTGGGTATCATCAGCTAAAGGTGAAAGAGGCTGATATCCATAAGACGGCATTTCGCACTCGGTATGGGCACTACGAGTTTCTGGTGATGCCGTTTGGATTGACTAACGCACCGGCAGCATTCATGGACATGATGAATCGGGTTTTCCAGCAGTTTTTGGATTAGTTTGTTGTGGTATTTATAGACGATATTTTGGTATACTCAAAGTCAGAGGAGGAGCATGATGCGCATTTGCGAGTAGTGTTGCAGATTTTGAGGGAAAAGCAGCTTTACGCTAAATTTAGTAAGTGCGAGTTTTGGCTTAGGGAGGTGACTTTCTTGGGTCACGTTGTATCAGCCGAGGGGATTAGAGTAGATCCTCGGAAGATTGAGGCTGTGTTGGACTGGAAGCCGCCTAAGTCAGTGGCTGAGATTCGGAGTTTTCTAGGTCTGGCGGGGTATTACCGAAGATTTGTAGAAGGATTTTCTTTGATAGCAGCACCTATGACCAAGTTGTTGAGGAAAGGAGTTTCATTTGTGTGGACCGAGAAGCAGCAAGAAAGTTTTGACAAGTTGAAGAAGATTCTGACTGAAGCTCCAGCTTTGATTCAACCCTAGGTAGGCAAGGAATTCACGGTTTACTGTGACGCATCACATACTGGTTTGGGATGTGTGTTGATGCAGGAAGGGAAGGTAGTGGCTTATGCATCTCGGCAGTTGAGACCACATGAGGTTAATTATCCAACGCATGACTTGGAATTAGCAGCTGTGGTTTTTGCTTTGAAGATTTGGAGACACTATTTGTACGGAGAGAAGTCGATAGTCTATACAGATCACAAGAGTCTTAAGTATCTTTTGACTCAGAAGGATTTGAACTTGAGGCAGCATAGATGGATCGAGTTGTTGAAGGACTACGACTGTTCGATTGAGTATCATCCGGGCAAGGCTAACATGGTGGCAGACGCATTGAGCCGTAAGGTTGTATCAGACTTAAGATCGATGTTTGCTCGTCTTAGCTTGTATGACGATGGGAGTCTTTTGGCAGAATTGCAAGTCAAGCCGACTTGGTTAGATCAGATCAAGGAGAAACAGTTAGTGGATGATGGTTTGAATGATCGGAGGTTGTGGGTTCAGAATGGTGGTTTAGAGGATTATAGTTTGTCCAATGATGGAGTTCTGTATTTTAAAGGGAGAGCTTGTATGCCGATGGATGTTGAGTTGAGGCAAAGGATTCTTCGGGACGCACATAGCAGCACATACGCTATGCATCCTGGAGGTAACAAGATGTATCGGGATTTAAGAGAGCAATTTTGGTGGCCAGGTCTGAAGCGGGAGGTAACTGAGTTTGTGGGTAAATGTCTGAAGTGTCAGCAGGTCAAGGCTGAACATCAGTTGCCGTCTGGATTACTTCAGCCGGTGAAGATTCCACAGTGGAGTGGGAGAGGATCACTATGGACTTTGTCAGTGGATTACCTCTTACGCCTAGCAAGAAGGATTCAGTTTGGGTGATTGTGGATCGTCTGACTAAGTCAGCTCATTTCATTCCGGTAAGGGTGGATTACTCGCTTAAGAGGTTAGCTAAGTTGTATGTTGCGGAGATAGTGGGGTTGCACGGGGTGCCAGTGTCGATCATCTCAGACAGAGATCCCAGATTTACGTCGAGGTTTTGGAGAGTGTTACATCAGGCTTTGGGTACGCGGTTGGATTTCAGTACTGCATTTCATCCACAGTCTGACGGGCAGTCGAAAAGGGTTATTCAGATTTTAGAGGATATGCTGAGAGGTTGTGTTTTGGACTTCAGAGGTAGCTGGGAAGAGTTTTTACCGCTAGCTGAGTTCGCGTACAACAATAGTTATCAGGCAAGCATTAAGATGGCACCATATGAGGCGTTGTATGGTAGGCGATGTCGCACACCTACATGTTGGACAGAGTTGGGTGAGCGTCAGATGTTAGGACCAGAGTTGGTTGCAGAGACTGAGGATAAGGTGAAGATAATTCAGGCTCGTCTGAAGGAAGCTTCGGATAGGCAGAAGTCATATGCCGATATCAAGCGGAGGGATATAGAGTTTGCCGTGGGTGACAAAGTTTTTCTGAAGATCTCGCCATGGAAGAAAGTGTTGAGATTTGGGAGAAAAGGCAAGTTAAGTCTAAGGTTCATTGGACCGTTTAAGGTGTTGAGACGAGTGGGACCAGTAGCTTATCAGCTCGAGTTGCCAGCAGAACTGAGTCAGATTCACGATGTGTTCCATGTCTCCATGCTTAGACGCTATCGTTCTGATCCATCGCATATCGTGGCAATAGAGGAAGTAAAGGTGAATCCAGAATTGACGGTGGAGGAGGAACCTGTGCAGATCCTAGAACGAGATGTAAAAGTTTTGCGGAGGAAGTCAGTTCCTTTAGTGAAAGTTTTATGGCGGAACCATGGCGTGGAAGAAGCTACGTGGGAACCGGAGGATGCGATGAGCCAGCAGTATCCTCAACTCTTTTGATCAGGTAATTTCGAGGACGAAATTTTCTTAAGGGGGTAGAATTGTAACATCCAAAAATTTGAGTATTATTTGTGTTGGCTCGAGTATGAATTTTGTGTGTTAGCATAGTCTTGTGAAGGCTTGATTTTATTTAGGAAGTTAGAATAATTTTTAGTATGGTTTATTTAATGAAGTAGAGTAAGTGAGCTTGACACTTAAGTTAATTTAGGTGTTAAATTATAGCACATGAGGAGTTAGTGGCTTAGTGGTTAAGGAGCTTGAAAGGTTGCTTGAGGGAAGTGGTTCGAGTAGCTTGGAAAGCATTTTGAGGATTGTATTTTTGTACATTCTAGCATTGATGGACGGTCAAACCTTATTCATGATAGGTTGGACTATTAATTTTGGTAAGTTGAATATTGGTTTAAGGAAAGCATGAAATTGGGGATAAGAATCTTAAAGTTATGGAAGGTTGGGGAGACATAAGGCTAGGCTTTAGGATGATGTTTTGGAAAGTATTCCAAGGCTTTAGTGCATGTATGTGGACGGCATGTGTGGCTAGGGGGGGGTGGCCGAATGTGATAGGTAGCTTGGGGGGGGAATAGTTGGCCAATTTTAGTCTTTGAACATCTTTTTGCAATTGTTTTTCCTCTCCAAAAACTCCCTCTATTGGCCGAATGTGTCTTGTGCATTTTGGTGCAATTTTGTTTTTGGTTTTAGCCTCATTTCGTGTGAACCAAATACCATTTCTTTTCTTTCATTTGTCCTTTTGAAACCAAAACAACATTGGAACTTTTGGTGCATTTTTCTTCTTTGATAATTAGGTGTTGGCCGAATCTCTTACTCCCTTTTCTCTCTTTTTCTTTCTTTCAATATTGTTCAAACCACATTTCTTTTCATTTCTTTTGGCCGAATCATTCTCTTCTTCAAACTCTCTCTTTTCTTTCTTCCATTGTTGATTAAACCTAATTTTCTCTCTCATTTCTATTCTCTTTTCCATTCACATATCTTTCTTCTTTCATAATCATAGCCGAAACTTCTTACATCCTTTTGGTTTGCTTTGGCCGAATATTCAAGGGTAGGATTTCTTTTGATTTATTCAATCGGTTTTGAAAGATAGGCTCTTAAGCCCTATCTCTCTAGCTATCAAAGGTTGGTAAGTCAAGGGGTAAGGATTCTTGTTGATTCATCATTCTTTTGAAAAGACTAAAGTTTTTGGGATTAAAGTGTTGTGGGTTGCCCGAATGGCCTTTGTTAATAATCTTAGTATTGGCCGATTGTAGGACAAAGTGATCTAGTGCGGTAGATCGGATCTTTGGAAGATAGTTCTTGCGTTGGTGAAAGGTGTGTATCTTACACACTTTATAACTTGGTTCATATATGTATATATGTGTGTTAAATAACTATTCATGTTGTTAAAGCCGAAATGATGAGATCTTGATATGATACCATGATGGTATGAATGAGGATTCGGGTAAGTCCGTTTCGATATGTTGTTAATACATGTGGATTGAAATCATGATCTACGATTTATGATATTTATGTTATGTGATTCATATCAAAGTATATTGACATGATTTGTTTATCTATTGCATTGGTATGGGCAACATGAGAGGAGGGGGAAGATTGATATCGTGACTTCGGTCACCAGTGATTTGGTATCACATTTGTGTCTTCGGACACCAGAGGTTTGGTACCTCCAGTGATTTGGTATCACATTTGTGTCTTCGTACACCAGAGGTTTGGCACCTCATAGCGTCTCGTCCCTGTGGTTAATTCCACCGTGGGTTGGCCCCACTTTTGAGATATGGGATCGTCGCCAGTGATTTGGTATCACACGTGGGTTGGCCCCACAACTTGATTATTCGTGACTTCGGTCACCAGTGATTTGGTATCACATTTGTGTCTTTGGGACACCAGAGGTTTGGCACCTCATAGCGACTCGTCCCTGTGATCTAGCATCACTGTGGGTTGGCCCCACTTTTGAGATATGGGATTGTCGCCAGTGATTTGGTATCACACGTGGGTTGGCCCCACATATGGATTTGTGACTTTGAGTCACCAGTGATTTGGTATCACAATATTGAATATCGTGACTTCGGTCACCAGTGGTTTGGCACCACCAGTGGTTTGGTACCACACGGGGTAGAAAAGGAGTTATGGATGGCTAGGTTGGGTGCATGATACATATATGTTGCTTTGTTATAATTTGTGTAAGTATGTGGCATTTACCCGGGAGAGGGAATATGCACTGAGTCTTGGTGACTCACCTTCTCCCTTATCGTTTCAGGTGATTTGTGAGATCGCGGATGAGGAGCCGAAAGAACTCGAGGAGGCCATGCAATAAAATTTGGTTTTACATGAACTACCATTTGGGTACTTCATTTTAATTTGGTTTTCATATTTTTATGGATTTGTAATAAGGCCTGTTTATTTATGTTTTGGATTATTTATATGTTTTGGATTTGTTTTAAATTTCGCTTACAAATTACATGGTTGATATAATAATTTGAGCATAAAGTTTTCTCAATTACAAAATGCGATGGTTTTTAAAACGATACCACCGGGTAACATAAATCATTTGATAATTTTAACATCTTAAGTATTTTCGATAACTCATACGATTTTCCAAAACTCGACTTTTCCAAATTTCTTTTAGATACAGATTTCAACCTAATCACTTTGGTTTCTTTAAAATATTAAAAAAATAGTTTTCTAATCTATGGATCTGCAACTAAGTTTTTAAGACTTATTTTGAGGTTTTCAAAAGTAAATTATCAGCTTTCAATTTATTATACACTTGTTTTCTACAAACAAAGTTCAACAAAGAGTTTTTCACAAAAAATTTAATCGTTAACTCGTTTTTCTTCAAAACATTTTCCTTCGTGGCATGCCAGATTCGGTCATGGCGTATTGACCGGGTTTGGGGTGTTACATACCAAGTAATCTACCTAATGATTTAATCAACATATTAACATAGGTATTTTACAAATACTTACTAACTCAATTCATTTAATTTCATTTAAACCAATTCAAATTTTATACCAAATTTCAACCTAAAATTTACATATATTGAATTCATTCATAGTTCAACCAAAATATACCATTTTATAATTCCAACATAAATCATAAACTTATACATATAACCAATTAATATCATCTTATATCATCATTTACAACCATTTACTAAAATGACATACATATGACTACCTAGGTACATGCCATTACCAAAAGAAATATACTTCACCGCAATGAGTTCGGGATCGGCTTTGGATGCTAATTCAGTGATCGACCTTTAACCTAACCTACGCACGGAAACAAACCGCACGCTGAGTATAAAATTCAGTGGTATTTCTATAATCCAAATACTATTTAAAGAATAATTTACAATATTTATATACTAATTAAAGAGTATTCATTAGATTTTTAATTGTTTAGGTTAAAATTGATTTTTAATTAAAGAGTATTTATATACAATATCGTTGGATAAATCTGGCAGTATAACTTAAAATTTGGGAATTGTTGCATGATATTTGTAAATTACTGTATACTTAACTAACCACATACTTTAGATTTTAACTTTTATTTGAGCAAGTGGAGGCATGATCCGCTAAGTAACCCAACAAAATAGTTAAGAGATCATGCCTCCACTTGCTAATCCCCCATAGAAGGATTAGTTTCCCATGGCTTTCATAAACAACATGGAATAAATGGAAGATTTAATCATAAGTAATGGAGTGGAATAAAGAGTTTAAGAAATCCTGGTTGATATTATTGAATAGTGCGAATCCACAGAAGTTGATCTCCTTTACAATCCGATCTATTAAAGAAAACAAATAACTAAAACTACGAAAATTTAAGAAAGAAAGAAAACAATTGTTAAACTTAAAGAGAAAATCTAAGCTAATGGAATGATGTTTATAATGCGTGTCAGAGAGGTTTATTTATAGCCTTCAGGTAGTCGCCGTCCTTATCCCTAGGGTAGCTGACATTCTCGAGCTTTAAGAAATACGGCCCAATAAATGAGGACTCAATTTTCACTTTAGACCAAATCTCAAAATTTTCTTCCAAAGCGATACTTTAAGAAATACCTTATCAACGATAGAGTACTCAATATTCCGACATTTCAAATCAGCATATGATTTCTGTCGATCAAAAGCTGCTTTCAGTTTATTCCTAATCTTCTTTACAGTGTCCTCTGTTTCCTGTATCAATTCCGGTCCAATCATTTTTCTTTCATTTAATTCTATCCAATAAACAGGTGATCAGCATCTTCGACCATATAAAGCTTCATACGGAGCCACCT
Organism: Gossypium australe; assembly: GCA_005393395.2. NCBI lineage: Eukaryota > Viridiplantae > Streptophyta > Magnoliopsida > Malvales > Malvaceae > Gossypium > Gossypium australe. The sequence continues at coordinate 125,558,900 of CM016619.1, forward strand.
GAATACTTGATTGGAAATTTTTATTGTATACAAATTCAGCCGATGGTAAATAACATTCCTAACCTGACTCAAAATCAATAATACAAGCTTGAAGCATATCTTCTAAAATCCGAATAACTCGCTCAGATTGTCCGTCAGTTTGCGGATGAAAAGCTGTACTGAAATTAAGTCGAGTACCCAAAGACTCTTTCAGTTGTTTCCAAAATCTCGATGTGAACCGTGGATCCTGATAAGAAATTATAGGTAAAGGAATACCATGTAATCTTACAATCTCCAGAATATAAACCTCAGCAAGCTTCTGAAGTGACCAATCAGTCCTGACCGCTATAAAATGAGCCGAATTTGTAAGCCGATCAACAATCACCCAGATGGCATTTTTCTTACTTGCTGATAATGGTAGCCCCATTACAAAATCCATTGTACAATTCTTTTTCCACTCGGGAATATTAATAGGTTGTAATAATCCAGTAGGAACCTGATGCTCTGCCTCTACTCGTTGACAAGTCAAGCACTTACTAACATACTCAACTATATCTCTTTTCATACCCGGCCACCAATAATATTCCCGTAGATTACGGTACATTTTTGTTCCTCCCAAATGCATTGCAAAAGGACTGTCATGTGCTTCACGAAGTATCAACTCTTTTAGTTCAGAAATAGTTGGAACAAAAATCTAATCTCGAAACCTTAAGCGACCATGTTCATCAATGCTGAAATTTTCTTCCATGCTATTCTGTACCATTTCTCTTTTCTTCATCAAATTGTCATCTTCTAGCTGTGGTGCTCTAATCTGATCAAATATCACTGGTTTAACTCTCAACTTAGCCAACAAGCTCCCATCATTACTGATACTGAGTCGTGCAAACATTCCTCGCAATTCAACTGCAGCTTTCCTACTGAAGGCATCAGCTACCACATTTTCCTTTCCCAGATGATAATCTATAACACAATCGTAATCTTTCGAAAGCTCAATCCATTGTCTTTGTCTCAAGTTCAACTCCTTTTGAGATAAAAGATATTTGAAACTTTTATGATCAGTATAAATGTAGCATTTCTCACCGTATAGATAATGTCTCCAGATTTTCAATGAAAAAATTACATCAGCTAATTCCAGATCATGTGTCTGGTAATTATGCTCGTGTGGTTTAAGTTAAGTGTAACACCCTTACCCGTGTTCGAAACTGGAACCGGGTTTGAGGCATTACCTAACTTATCTCGCTTAAAAATCTCACATTGAGCTATGAAAATTTCGTTTAAACCCCTCACTTGCTTATTCTTGGCCTACGAGGCCCTAAACTGTAACACCCCAAACCCGGCCTAAACGTTACAACCGGATCTGGCATGTCACATGAAAGGAATGTCTAAAAACTGTACGTTCGTTAAAAATTTCGTATTCTTTATAGTTGTTGTGAAAAATCGAGTTTAAGTAATTTTGAATAAGAAATGGTTTATTATCATCTTAGGAAAATCCCATATTGATCATTTAATAATAAGCAGTAAACAAATCAAAAGCTAAACCAAATAAAATACCAAAAATACAGTTAAAGTGGCCCTATTACATAACAAAAATCCCAGTTACAAATAAGTTTAACTAAGAGAATGAGTTTACAAGAAAAACATTGTATGGCCACCACAAGTCTGCCTCGGCTCCCAAATCCACGATCTAACGATTACCTGCAAAATTAACTAAGGGGTGAGTCACAAGAGACTCAGTGTGTAAATCCCCATCCAAAATATGTTAAGCTCGTACACAAATTCATATGCAAATATGCATGTCATGCAACCCATCCAACCTATCCATCCGAAACTCCCAGATCTACCCCGTGTGGTACCAAACCACTGGTGGTGCCAAACCACTGGTGACCCAAAGTCACTGATATCAATATAATTGTGGTGCCAAACCACTGGTGACCCAAAGTCACGAATATCAATCTTCCCCCTCCTCTCATCATACCCATGTCCATGCCATGTTCATCAGTCATAATAATTCGTGTATGCAGTATGCCAAGTATGCAAATCATATATCAAAGATAATGCATGAAACGTATGACCATCATAATCAGAACAACAAATACGATATAACCAAGCTAATCAACCTCTAAAGGATATAACAGTAATTTTTACCTACCAAGGGCATTTTCGTAATTTACCTTTCAGGGGAATTTTGGTAATTTACCCACTAAGGGTATTTCAGTAATTTCGTACCTAAAATGGCCTTTCCGAAGGCCCAATGTCGCCACTAGCGACTCAGCTACCATTTCTGGTCCTTACCGGACTATTGGGCCTAAAACCCGATTTCGGCCCATTCGGGCCCACACGCTTGTGTGGCCTACCTAGCACAAATCTAGCCACGTATATAAGTTCCACCTAGTCTAGTTCCCTATATACTATATCATCATACAATTTACTCATATGGGCCCACGGGCCCATTGGGCCCACTTCGGCCCATCGTGGCCCAAGCAGCCCAACCCACAAGTATACTACTGATGGCCTCAACTATCGCGTCGAAGCCCCACATGTGCACTCGCACGCTCGTGTGGCTACTATTGCCGTGACCGGCACTTCGGCATTTGCCGCTCTACAACTAGAGTAGAGAGAGTTACACACCTGATAGGACTCTGGTATTAAACCGCGTTGCGCCCACTGCTGTGCCCAAACGCCCACCAAGGTATGTTAACTCTCCTCCTGGAATGCTCTTTATATAGCTAGCTCTTCACCCTTCTTCTTTGTATCTTTTCGATGTGGGATCCCTTCGTCAGTAGAGTTTAAATTCAACTGAAACTCTTGCCGTCCAATCCGCAAAATAAATACTCCTTTGCTTCTCACGAGATTCGAACCCAGGCTCCTTGTAGTATAATCCACGTCGCTAACCACTTGGCCACAAGCTCCTCTTGTGTCTTAAACCATGCGCAACTAAATATAAATCTATAGCCAAATTCTAAGATCCAAGTAAAAAGAAACCAAAATGCAAAAGCCAAGACTTGAACCTTGGACCTCCTTCCTTCCTTGTGGCGTCACCCCCTTGTCTCCTATGTGGTGTCATTTGCCACTAGACCACAACTCCTTTTTGTGTCATTTTCCTCCACTTTTTATTCTTAAGGCCTACCTGCCAACTTCCAGGGTTTTTTCCGCCTAAAACCAAAATTTCCCTAAAGCCTAAATTTGATCCCGGGACTTCCTAGAAGCCCTCTAACCTTCCAAAATCACTTACCTAATAAGTCTAACTTGCATTAATACCGTTTTCTAAAATTTTAAACGATATTACGCCTAAGGCCCATTGGGCTCAATCCTACTAGGCCCAATTTCAGGATGTTACATAAACATACCTCTGAGAGGTTTCGAAATTTAACCGGGAACTTTCACGAACTTGGAAAACTTTTCATCAAAAAAGGGGCCACACGCCCGTGTTGATCTAGGGACACACACGTGTGCCCCTAAGACATGCCCGTGTTCACCACCCATGGTCGACACTAACTTATTTCCCACAGCCGGTCACACGCCCGTGTCTCTAGCCCGTGTCCCTCACACGGCCTCGACACGCCCATGTCTTAGCCCGTGTGTCAAAACGTTGTCATTCTATTTATGACGTCATCACTTCACTATGGCCACATGACCAAGGCACACACCCGTGTCCTTAGACTGTGTCTCGAATTAAATTCCACACTTAATGTGCAGACTTTACACGGCCTTGGCACACGCCTATGTCCTAGGTCGTGCCTCCCACACGGCTGAGACACACGGCCGTGTCTCTGCCCGTGTGTTTACTACAAAGCTTACTGACTTGTTGTAACATCCTAAATTTATGGGCCTATGCATTTAGTGTGGGGATATGTTTAACATGTTAATTTAAGTGATAGGGGTCCAAATTGGGCTCAGAATTAGGCAAAGGCCCAGATTAAATTATTTTAAGGTGGCATCATTAACAATTAAAAAGAAACAAGTTTTGGGTCGCAAGGAGCCCATATTTTTGGGCCATTTTCGGCAATTAAATGTGAGCAAGGGTGACGCCACAATAAGGGATTTAAGGGCCCAAAATTAAAGTTTAATGAGGCCCAGATCTTTTAATTTAAGTGAGTTAAATTTGTCATTAGGGTTAGTAAGAGGTGGACGGCTACAAGGCTATAAAATAGGAAAAATTATGTGGATTTTTAAGTGATAATATCATAGATAAAAAGGAGAAAAGTTAGGAGCTTATCTTCAAAGGAAGTGTTGGCCAAAAATCCACCACCTAGAGGAGTGTAAAATTCGGCTACTGCATGGCATAGAGGGTGCAGAAATTCTCCTCTCGTCTAGCTTAAATTTTAAAGGTGTTTTCGGTATTTAGCAGTAGGTGTCAAAAATCTATAAATAGGGGGGGCTAGCTCCTTGTTTCTGACATTGAAAAACCCTAAAATCCTCTCCCTTGGTGCCGAAATTCCCTAGCCTCTCCCTCTCCAAATTTATTTCTTCAATTTCTTCAAAAGCCGAAACTTTTCCCCACTTTCTTTTCCCTTGTGCCGATTTCTCTAAAAAGCCGAAGCATCCATCGCTTTTTCTTTTATTCATCCTATTTGAGAAATTATTTTGTACTTCCGGCATTTAAATCTTCCATTGGCATTGCCGAATCCTCTCTCTAGTGCTAGCTGAATCTCCTAAGCTAAGGTAAGATTCGATTTTTGTTTAGTTCTCATAATCTATTCCCGGTTTTTGAAAAGCAAAAGCCGAAAGCTAATAGTTTAATGGTTTTCGGGATTTGAAGGAAGCTTGGTCAACTAGATCTAAAAGCCGAAAATCATTAGTCTTCAATTTTGGGATTTTAAGGTAAGAAGAGTTGTTTATTCAAATACATAAAATTGGGTAGAACACTAACCATGGCCGAATATAGAAGAGGCTCTAGTTTCACATCCTTCCGGCTTTTTGAGCAAAGTTGTAGATTGGTTTAGCAAGGGTATCAACATTAATCAGGTGTGTAGACCTCTAACACACTACTAATAAACCTGTATGTATATCTCTTCATGTATGTTATGGGCTAAAAAGCCGAAATAAGGTTGTATAGACAGTCCAATGAAACCCTAAAAGGGTTAAGCAAGGATGCCAGGTACGTAAACATAGAGCTCCCTATGTGTATCGAAAAATATATATATGACTGCATGATGTTTCCTTTATGTTGTATGCATGGGATGGGATATTGATATGATGAAGGGGAAGTGCATGATAGGTCACGCAGTGATCGGTGGTAGAAAACCCACAAATATAAATGCTAGGTCACATTGTGATCGGTGGCTATGCCACGTTTAATGATTCCTACTTAATAGGAATAGGCAGTACGACTGTCGTTTTGGTGTGTAGCGGATGAAGGGTTGATTATAGAAATCCCCCAAGGTGTGATGGTTGGTACGGGTTGGTGTGTAGAGGATGGAAACTTAGGATGGGTTGGGTTATTCATTCTTTATTATTTATTATGTGATTATGATTGATGCCTTCCTGTATGGGCCAGGGCCCATAATGTGTTTGTGGGCTCAGGTCGATGTGTGTTTTGAGATTTATACACTGAGTCTTTGTGACTCACGCTTTCCTTTTCTCTACTCTTCCAGATGAACAGTAGATCGTGGACATGGGAGCCGAGACGGACTCGAGGGGCCATCAAGTTCTATTTCTACAAGTTATTTTCTTTTGAGATTTCTTTAGGTTTAATTTATTTCAATGTTATTTCGAGAATATTTATGTAATAAGGCCCCCAGTTTTCATGCAACTAAGTCGTTTTCAATGTTAAGCACTTTATGAATTTTATGATAAGGTTTATTTATACTTAATAATACTTAATACAAGGTTTCATTTTTAAAATGCCGCTTATTTACTTAAATATTGTCTAATTAACTCACATATTTCAAAAACCATCAAAGCAAAGGTTTTCAAAGTACAGCCGTGACATGCCAGATTCGGTCGAAACGCATGGGCCGGGTTTGGGGTGTTACATTTTTGGTATCAGAGCCCAGTACAAAACTCGGGCTGTGAAATGGGTCTAGAAATGTTTTAGAAAAAAAAAATTGAATTTAAGATTTTGGTTTGAAGACATGGCCTTCGAGTCTACCGGCACCCAATCCACCCAGGTAAGTATTCTGAACTCCTGATTGTGATATAAATGTGGGCTTACTGGGCTTTATGGGACGTAGACTATCTAGATTAGAACTTGATGGACTCTAGGCTTAGACAAACAACTCTTCAATTCCATAAGACTTAATTCCACTAAACAAAACCTGTAAATGAGTCGCAAGACTAAAGTGTGGCAACAGGCATATGCATGTCTAGGAGTAGATCCGGAAGAGCTTGGTATTTAAACAGTCCAAGTGACTCACCTCCTCTTCGCTGGAATCTTACCTAGTGCATAGTGACTGTTCACTTTAGCCATGACAGGGTGTGGCAATAGACATACGCATGACTAGGAGTGGATTCAGGGAGAGCTTGGTATTTAAGCAGTCCTAGTGACTCACCTCCTCTTCGCTAGAATCCTACCTGGTGCGTAGTGACTGTTCACTCTGGCTATAAAGGACTTGTTCATGGGCTGAACCCATAATTAAAACCCGAAAGGGACCAACCACCCTATTTTGCAAACAAAAACCCCTAAGTTTTGTACACTTCAGAAAAAAACACTTGATTTGAAAATGTTCACAACTATGAAGAAAATTACCAAATTACCCTTGTTTTGTAAAATGACCAAAATAACCCTGGTTTGAGAGTTACCAAATTACCCTTGTTTGGCAAAATTACCGAAATACCCCCGGATCTTAAAATTACCAAAATACCCCCGAATTTCAAAATTTCAGAAATACCCCTAAATTTTAAAATTACCGAAATACCCCCGAATTTTAAAATTACCGAAATATCCCTGAATTTTGAAATTACTGAAATACCCCCAGATTTTAAAATTACCGAAATACCCCCGAATTTCAAAATTACCAAAATACCCTAGGTTTTCAAAATTACCAAAATACCCCCTAGGAATGCAAAATTACCAAAATACCCTTATTTGACAAAATCACCAAGGAACCTTATTTTGAAAAATTACGAAAATACCCATGTAGGATAAAATTACGAAAATACCCCTGGGTAGTGAAAACAACAAACAACAACAACACTTTCTGTACTGAACGTGAGTTCATGATTGAATGTATGTGTTTCTTAGAGGATATGAACTTGAGACTGTATGGTGAATGCGAATTCGAAAGAATTACTCTTAAAGCTATCATTCATAAGATTGTTCGTAGTTAAAATAGTGGAAGAAAACTAATAGTTCATAAAATTTCTAATCAGATAAACGCGAATCGGTAGAATGAGTACAAGGGGTCGAGGACGTCCGCCACGTGGTCGTGGTAGGGGTAGGATGACGGTGTCAGAACCAGTAGGATCTGGTCATGGTTCTGGAAATGAGATGTCAGCCGCAGAGGAGGAATTTTAGGATCAGACTACCGGAGATGACGCGGTATCTCAGGCAATGCTAAGGGTTTTAGAAAGGGTTGCTGGGGCTGGTATGGGCACAGGAGCCCGGAAATCTGTGCCAGAACGGCTTAGAGCCAATGGGGCAGAAGTGTTTAGGGGAATTTCTAATGTAGCCCCAAGTTCAGCTGAGTACTGGCTGGAGGCGGTGGAACGCATAATGGATGATTTGGATTTCACGGAGGAGGAAAAGTTGAAGGGAGTTGTATCCCTCTTGAGGGATGAAGCCTATCAATGGTGGCTTACGGTAAAGGATGGTGCTGTGGCTGACCGTATCACCTGGGATTTCTTGAAAATTGCGTTCCAGAATAAGTACATTGGATCAAGTTATGGGGATGCGCAGCGTAGAGCATTTTTGAATCTGGTGCAAGGAAGTAGGTCAGTGGCTGCGTATGAAGCTGAGTTCTTACGTCTTAGCCGATATGCTCGTGGGACGGTAGCCACGGAGCATGAGCGTTGTGTTAGGTTTGAAAATGGCCTGAGGGATGACTTGCGTGTTTTGATAGCCCTGCAGCGGGAGAGGGAATTTGTTGTCCTAGTGGAAAAGGCTAAGATAGCCGAAGAGGTAAAGCGGACTGAGAAATTAAATCGAGATAGAGATAGGGGAAGAAATAAGAGGAATTTTGGATCGTCCGAGGCAGCTGAGCAAACTCAGAAAAGACCTAGGTTAGACGGGCCGAGACGGGATGAGAGACCTGCTGCTACTAACCAGACACCAAAGTGTGCTCGATATGGCAAATTTCATGCTGGTGAGCGTTGGGCAGGCAGTGGGAAATGTTTTAGGTGTGGATCTATGGACCATCAAGTTAAAAACTGTCCACAGCAACGGGACGGTGAAGGGACTATGGGTCGAGGGAATACTTAGCCTGGCAGAGGAGGTCAGCAGCCACAAAGAGGTCGTGGTCAAGTCAATGGTGGCAATGGCACAGGACATGGACGTGGAGGTGCAGGTAATGCTGAAGTGAGGCAGCCAGCTTTGGTCTATGCAGCGTATCGCCAACGGGACAAGGACGCTCTAGATGCGAATACCGGTGCGTACCCTACCATAGTATACTAAGTGTTTATTTTGGCTTTAGAATTAGAGTGCGCAGCGAAAGAATAGTAGTGAGACTTAGGTAGTATGATTACTAGTTAGTTGGAAATTTCGAGGACGAAATTTCTTTAAGGGGGTAGAACTGTAACATCCTAAATTTATGGGCCTATGCATTTAGTGTGGGGATATGTTTAACATGTTAATTTAAGTGATAGGGGTCCAAATTGGGCTCAGAATTAGGCAAAGGCCCAGATTAAATTATTTTAAGGTGGCATCATTAACAATTAAAAAGGAACAAGTTTTGGGTCGCAAGGAGCCCATATGTTTGGGCCATTTTCGGCAATTAAATGTGAGCAAGGGTGACGCCACAACAAGGGATTTAAGGGCCCAAAATTAAAGTTTAATGAGGCCCAGATCTTTTAATTTAAGTGAGTTAAATTTGGCATTAGTGTTAGTAAGAGGTGGACGGCTACAAGGCTATAAAATAGGAAAAATTATGTGAATTTTTAAGTGATAATATCATAGATAAAAAGGAGAAAAGTTAGGAGCTTATCTTCAAAGGAAGTGTTGGCCGAAAATCCACCACCTAGAGGAGTGTAAAATTCGGCTACTGCATGGCATAGAGGGTGCCGAAATTCTCCTCTCTTCTAGCTTAAATTTTAAGGGCGTTTTCGGTATTTAGCAGTAGGTGTCAAAAATCTATAAATAGGGGGCTAGCTCCTTATTTCTGACATTGAAAAACCCTAAAATCCTCTCCCTTGGTGCCGAAATTCCCTAGCCTCTCCCTCTCCAAATTGATTTCTTCAATTTCTTCAAAAACCAAAACTTTTCCCCACTTTCTTTTCCCTTGTGCCGATTTCTCTAAAAACCTGAAGCATCCATCGCTTTTTCTTTTATTCATCCTATTTGAGAAATTATTCTATACTTCTGGCATTTAAATCTTCCATTGGCATTGCCGAATCCTCTCTTTAGTGCTAGCCGAATCTCCTAAGCTAAGGTAAGATTCGATTTTTGTTTAGTTCTCATAATCTATTCCCGGTTTTTGAAAAGCAAAAGCCGAAAGCTAATAGTTTAATGGTTTTCGGGATTTGAAGGAAGCTTGGTCGACTAGATCTAAAAGCCGAAAATCATTAGTCTTCAATTTTGGGATTTTAAGGTAAGAAGAGTTGTTTATTCAAATACATAAAATTGGGTAGAACACTAACCATGGCCGAATATAGGAGAGGCCCTAGTTTCACATCGTTCCGGCTTTTTGAGCAAAGTTGTAGATCGGTTTAGCAAGGGTATCAACATTAATCAGGTGTGTAGACCTCTAACACACTACTAATAAACCTGTATGTATATCTATTCATGTATGTTATGGGCTAAAAAGCCAAAATAAGGTTGTATAGACAGTCGAATGGAACCCTAAAAGGGTTAAGCAAGGATGCCAGGTACGTAAACATAGAGCTCCCTATGTGTATCGAAAAATATATATATGACTGCATGATGTTTTCTTTATGTTTGTATGCATGGGATGGGATATTGATATGATGAAGGGGAAGTGCATGATAGGTCACGCAGTGATCGGTGGTAGAAAACCCACAAATATAAATGCTAGGTCACATTGTGATCGGTGGCTATGCCACATTTAATGATTCCTACTTAATAGGAATAGGCAGTACGGTTGTCGTTTTGGTGTGTACCGGATGGAGGGTTGATTGTAGAAATCCCCCAAGGTGTGATGGTTGGTACGGGTTGGTGTGTAGAGGATGGAAACCTAGGATGGGTTGGGTTATTCATTCTTTATTATTTATTATGTGATTATGATTGATGCCTTCCTGTATGGGCCAGGGCCCATAATGTGTTTGTGGGCTCAGGTCGATGTGTGTTTTGAGATTTATACACTCAGTCTTTGTGACTCACGCTTTCCTTTTCTCTACTCTTCCAGATGAACAGTAGATCGTGGACATGAGAGCCGAGACGGACTCGAGGGGCTATCAAGTTCTATTTCTACAAGTTATTTTCTTTTGAGATTTCTTTAGGTATGTTATTTCGAGAATATTTATGTAATAAGGCCCCCAATTTTCATGCAACTAAGTCGTTTTCAATGTTAAGCACTTTATGAATTTTATGATAAGGTTTATTTATACTTAATAATACTTAATACAAGGTTTCATTTTTAAAATGCCGCTTATTTACTTAAATATTGTCTAATTAACTCACATATTTCAAAAACCATCAAAGCAAAGGTTTTCAAAGTACAGCCGTGACATGCTAGATTCGGTCGAAACGCATGGGTCGGGTTTAGGGTGTTACACTGGTAAAATTTTCATGCAGGGGACACACGACCTGGTCACACACCCATGGGACTGACCTTGTGTCACACACAGTCTAGACACACGCCCGTGTGCCTACCCGTGCGGACAAGAGCAAGGCTATTTACCAAGCTCTTTCCATTCCTCTAACTCACACAACATGAATCCATTCATCATATCACTAAACAACTCAGAGTTTGTAATATATATATCCATGAATACCTTCACCTTTTCATATATATATATATATATATATATAAATAACAAAGAGCCAACAAATATGGCTATATACACAAGAGTTTCTCATTTAAGGGGCCAACACACTCTTAGCCAAAATCACAAAACAATATACCTAGTCTAGCCCCTATACATGTCATACTCCAAAAACACTAAGTCTAGATATACCGAGATGAGCTGACAGTGTGGGCGGTCTTCCAATTATCTTAGTATCCTGACCCGGCTCTTTAAATCTATAAAACAAGGGAAAAGAAAGGGGAGTAAGCTTTAAGCTTAGTAAGTTTACATGTAAACAATTAAATAGCATCACATACTAAACAAGTACAATTCACGTTCATAATCATGCTTACTCATTTCCTCCCTTACCACATTCCCACCATATCACAAGCTTAATGCTTACATTCATTAACATGCTTCCCTGCACTTAGCACCACAATGTCACATAATACAACATATCATAGTTTCTTAATAAACCATTCATAATACAATCACTCGGTGGTTTCGCACTTAGCAACCATTAGTCTTTAATATGGTGGTATCGCACATAGCCCACCAAAAGGATAATTACGGTGGTGTCGCACATAGCCCACCAAAAAGGATAATTACGGTGGTATCGCACATAGCCCACCAAAAAGGATAATTACGGTGGTGTCACACATAGCCCACCAAAAAGGATAATTACGGTAGTGTCGCACATAGCCCACCAAAAAGGATAATTACGGTGGTATCGCACATAGCCCACCAAATATTAATATAAACGATGGTATCGTACACAGCCCATCGTAGTTGCGTAATAAGGTGGTATCGTACTTAGCCCACCGTCAAGTATTGTTATTACACATTTACATATCTATTTCGCCATTCATACGAAATCTATTCAATAACTACCAAAATCAATCCACTTGAATCATACATGTTCACAATCATGCCATGCACCAATTAGCAACAATAATGTGTATATAAAATGCATCGTTTACACATAAACTTACCTCGGTGCAAAACGTTTCAATTCGCAGTTTAATCCGTAACCCTGCCTTTTCCCCGGTCAAGGTTAATTCCGCGCTCTTCTTGATCTATAACAATAAATTTCACTCATTTAGATCATTCTATGATCATAATGCATCAAAATCTACACTTAGGCAAAAATGACCATTTTGCCCTTGTACTACGGCTAAATTACGATAACTCGTAAATCATTTTTCAACTCACTTTCTCATTAAACAAGCCTAGCTGAACGTTTATTTCCCTTACAACTACTCAAAAATCCAACTATTTCATGCATTTATGACACAATTACAATCTTTGCATTCAAGTCCTATCTAGATGTTTTCATGCAAACACCTTTCACAAAAGTCGTTTCCCATCTCCCTAACATTCATTTTCTTCCTTCAAAACTCAGCTAGCAACATAACCATTCTCATGGCAAGTTTCTAGGCTTTCAACCATATCACAAATTAGTCCCCTCAATAGCTAGCTTAAGCTTTGAGGAATCCAAAAGTGCAAAAATTATCAAATAACACTACCAAAATCACTTACTTGTACGGAGATAACTTGGCTGAAATTTTAAAGCATTCAAACCCCTCTAAGCCTGAAATTTTCAGTGGAGATGAAGAGTGAATAGTGAAAGATGATAGCTTTTCTTTTTACCAGATTTTATTCATCTTTTCTCACCTAATTTCACCCAATTTTGACTAAAATTAATGCTCTTGTCCCCTTTGCTATCTATGGCTGGTCAACACATTCTCTAGGGCCTAATTGCACTTTAAGGACCTCCAATTTACTAATCTATGGCTATTAGACACTTCTACCTTGAAAAATAGAACTTTCGCACTTTATGCGATTTATGGCTAGTTTGGCAATGCTTTTGAAAAGTGTTGTGGAAAAGTGCTTTTGAAAAGTTTAGTTTAAAATTTGAGTGTTTAGCATTGCTGTTAAAAAGTGCTTTTGAGAAATAAAATGTCCATTTTAGACATGTTATTATCAAGTAACAAATATGCATTTAAATAAATTTTAAATTAGTTAATATTATTATATTTTAGTAAGAATATAAAAAAATTACTATATCTGTTAATATATATAAATTTTAAATATCTTTAAGTAATAAATATTAATTACTTATAAAATTTAATTAGAATATATAAATTACATTTTAAATATTTAAATATAACCATTAAATATTTGTAATTAGTATTTTTAAAAATATTTTTTTATTTTTAATTAATGATTTTAACACATTTGTAATTAAGCACCAAGAAAAAAAAGGGAAAGAATTATGTTATTGGAGGGGTGAAAAGTAATTAAGCACTTTTGGGAGAGGAAAAGCTAAAAATTCCAGCCAAAAGCAACTTGTTCTGCACAACTTTTCTTCCAAAAGTGCTTTTGGAGCCAGAAGTGCTTTTTTTAAGCACAGAAGAACATACCCTTAGTCTTTTTTTCACAATTAAGCATGCTATTGCTCAAATTAAAGCACCAAAATTTTCACATAGCCTTATAATAATACCATAACACATAAAATAACATCAAAATAATTTTTTTAACCTCGGTTTAGTGGTCTCAAAACCACTGTTCCGACTAGCCCCAAAATCGGGCTGTTACATGACGAGATGCATAAGCTATTACTTTTCCATCTTTCATTAACACACAACCCAAACCACTTAAATAAGCGTCTCTATACACAACAAAATCTTTTCCCGACTGTGGTAAAGTCAAAACCGGTGCCTCTGTCAACATTTGTTTCAACATCACAAAACTTTTCTGGCATTGATCATCCCAAATAAAAAGAACATTCTTTTGTAGCAGTTTCGTCATTAGCAATGCTATTTTCAAAAATCCATTTACAAATCTTCTATAGTATCTAGCTAACCCCAAGAAACTACGTACCTCAGACACATTCCTCAGAGCTTTCTACTGAACAATTGCTTCAACTTTTCTGGATCAACTCTGATTCCATTTGCAGACACGTGTCCCAAAAATATCACCTCCGATAACCAAAATTCACACTTGCTAAGCTTCCCATATAATTGTTTCTTCCATAATATCTGTAAAACAATTTTGAAATGCTAATCATGTTCCGATCCTGACTTTGAATAAACCAATATATCATCAATGAAAACCACCACAAATTGATCTAAATACGGCTGAAAAATACTTCATAGGATCCATAAAAGCATATGGGGATTAGTCAATCCGAAAGGCATTACTAAAAATTCATTGTGGCCATACCGTGTTCGAAATGCTGTCTTCGGTACATCACATTCTTTCACTTTGAACTGATAGTAGCCTGATCTTAAATCAATCTTTGAAAACACAGAAGCTCCTTTCAACTAATCAAATAAATCATCAATGCGAGCTAACGGATATTTATTCTTGATCGTCACGTTATTTAACTGCCGGTAATCAATACAAAGTCACATCGAACCATCTTTCTTTTTAACAAATAAAACTGGCGCTCCCTACGGTGAAATACTAGGTCGAATAAAGGCACGATTTAACAAATCTTGCAACTATACCTTCAGCTCTTTTAATTCTGTGGGTGACATACGATATGAAGGTATAGATATCAGAGGTGTAACAGCCCGATTTTGGGGCTACTCGGAACAGTGGTTTCGAGACCACTAATCCGAGGTTTAGAAAAATTATTTTGATATTATTTTATTTGTTATAACATGCTTATAATGATGCATGAGAATTTTGGTGCTTTAATTTTAGCGAATGAAGGCTTAATTGCGAAAAAGGACCAAATCGCATAAATTGGGCCACTAGATGTGTGTTGGTCGGCCATATAGACTAGGGAGACAAGAGCATTAAATTTTGGTCAAAATTGGTGATATTAGGTGACAAAAATGAATAAAATAAGGCAAAGAAAGATGAAATATCATCTTTTACTATTCCCCTTTCTTCTTCCATCGAAAATTGAAGAGGAAATAGAGATTTTTGGAGCTTAAACTTTCAGCCAAGCTATCTCCTTGCAAGTAAGTGATTTTAGAGGTCTTTCTTGATGATTTTTGTATTTTTGGAACCCCCAAAGCTTAAGCTAGCTAATGAGGGGACTAATTTGCAATATGGTTGAAAGTTTAGGGATTTTACATGAGATTATTTATGTTGTTAGCTGAGTTTTTATGGAAGAAAATGAATGTTAGGGAGATGAGAAACAACTTTTGTGAAAGGTGTTGTCATGAAAACACCTAAATGGGACTAAGTTGTAAATGTCGTAACTTTGTAACAAATGCATGAAATAGTTGGATTTATGAGTAGTTGTAAGAGAAATAAATGCTCAGCTAGGCTTGTTTGATAAGAAAATGTGATGAAAAGTGATTTACAAGCCTAGGGGCAAAATTGTAATTTTGTCAAAGTGTAAGGGCAAAATGGTCATTTTTGCCTAAGAATAGATTTTGATGCAGTAAAATTATAAAATGATTGAATGAGTGAATTTTTCTTATTTTAGACCAAGAAGAGCGCGGAATCAATATTGACCAAGGAAAAGGCACGGTTACGGAATAGACCGTTGATTAACGCATTTTGCACCGAGGTAAGTTTATGTGTAAACGATGCATCTTAAATACACATGTTGTTACTTATTGGTGCATTGTATGATTGAGAACATTTATGATTCAAGTGGATTGAATTTAGTAGATAATGAATAATTTCCGTATGAACGTTGAAATAGATATGTAAGTGTGGAATATTACCCGTAATAGTTAATGGTGGGCTATGTGTGATACCACCTTAATTATTCTTGTAGGTGGGCTACGTGCGATACCACCTTATTACCTATTCATGATGGGATGTGTGCAATACCATCGTTTATATGAACATTTGGTGGGCTATGTACGATACCACCGTAATTATCCTTGTTGGTGGGCTATGTGCGATACCACCCTGCTAAAGATTGATGGTGGGCTAAGTGCGAAACCACTGAGTATTATTATGAATGATTTATTGAGAAATTATGATGTGTTGTGAATGTATGTTAAATAATATGAGCATTTGGCTTGTGATATGGTTGGTGTGTGGTAAGAGATGAAATGAGTAAGCATGACCTTCGAATGTGGAATGTTCTTACTTATTATGAAATGCTATTTATTGTTTAGCACATACTATGATGTTTATTGTTTACATGTAAACTTACTAAGCTTAAAGCTTACTCACCTTTCTTTTCCCTTGTTTTATAGTGTCAAAGAGCCGGGTCAGGATACGAAGATAATTGGAAGATCACCCACACTACCAACTCATCTCGGTATATCTAGACTTAGTGTTTTGAGTATGGCATGTATAGGGGCTAGACTATGTGAATTGTTTTGTTATTTTGGCCAAGAGTGTGTTGGCTCCTTTAAAGATGAAATCTTTTGTATATAGCCATAGTTGATGGCTCATTATTACTAATTTATGAAAAGATGAAGTTATTCATGGAAGTGTATGTTGCAAATTTGAGTTGCTTAGTGATTTGTTGAATGGAATTATGTTGTGGGAACTAGGGTGGTGAAAAGAGATTGGCAAATAGCCTTGTTCTTGTCCACACGGGTAGGCACACGGGCATGTGTCTAGGCCGTGTGTGACACACGGTCAGTCCCATGGGTGTGTAACCATGCCATGTGTCTCCTGCATGCTAGTGTTGCAAGTCAATGTCGACCACAGGCTAGCCGCACGGGCGTGTGCTTAGGCCGTGTGTCCCATATGAGGTTGCTGACGTCAGAAACAGAATACCTAGGTTTTTACACACAGGCGAGGACACGGGCGTGTCTAGGTAGTGTGGAGCACACGGGCCAAGAACACGGGCGTGTGTCTGGCCGTGTGAAAACCCCTGTAGGTTCGAAATGAAAATAAACCCCACACGGGTTAGGGACATGGGTGTGTGTGACCACACGGCCTGCCCACACAGGCGTGTGGCCCCTATTTAGGTAAAAAAATTTAAGTGCACAAAAGTTTCCGGTTGGGTTCCGAAACCCTCCGTATGCATGTTTAAGGCCTCGTAGGTCCTTAATGAGGATGTTTTGATGATGAAAGAGATATTTTAAGTTGGAATGAAATTTTATAGACTAAAGTTGTATGACCAAGTGAGTTAAGTCCGGTAATGCCTCGTGCCCGGTTCCGACGTAGGATACGGGTAAGGGGTGTTACAGGAGCTGTACCAGGATAAACTTCTATCACGAGCTCAACTTCTCTACATATGGCAACCCCGGTAATTCTTAAGGAAAAACATCAAGAAACTCACAAACAATTCGAATTTTGCTACATTGGCTTTCAACAGAATCAGAATTGATAACATAAGCCAAATAAGTTGCACAACCCTGATGAAGTAGTTTATTAGCCTGAATCGTTGAAATGACACGTGTTAGTACAAATACCATTTACCTCAATTTTGCTTCCATCTTTAGTCTAAAAACTAAACTTCTTTTTATAACAATCTAAAACCACTTTATGTTCAGATAACCAATCCATTCCCAGAATCATATCAAAATCACCGAATGGCATTATCAGCAAGTCAACAGAGAAAATTTTATTTTGTATCATTAACGGGCATCTTCGACATACTTGATCTACGGACACTGTTTGTCCCAACGGGCTAGACACCTCTAAAGATATTCTAGACATCTCAGATTCTAACTTTCCCGATTCAACTAGTTTTGAATTAATGTACGAGTGTGAAGACCCAGGGTCAATTAAAGCATAAATAGGTTCTGAATACAGTAAAAATATACCTGTTACCACGTCTTGAGCATCGCCTTCTTCTCGAGTCCTGACCACATATGCTTTAGTTGGTACTCTAGCTTCTGATTACTAAGTAACTATATCGCTCCCTCTCCTTGCACCTCCTTCTCTAGAAACTGAACCGCTTCTACCCAATCCTCTGCCTCTAGCAGTAGATACTGACCTTTGTGATGTCATGGGTGCAGCACTTTCACCTTTCGAGCAATATTTAATAAAATGATCTGTAGACCCACATCGAAAACAGCCTCTAGTTAATTTCCAACATTCACCTCTATGTTTCTTTTCGCAGTGCTCACAATCTGGAATTTCAATGTCTCGAGATAGACCTCTCACGCTACCAGTAGAGACTATCGTTTGCTTTCCTCGACTTCTATCACCTCTTTCTGATCTAATGCTTGGTCTCCAACCACCACGAAATTCTTCTGATCTTTTCGGTTGAGGATTCGAACTAGTAGTTCCAGTGCATTTTCCAGTCGATCTAGCAATTTCAGACTTTTTATCGAGACCCAGAACTTGTTCTACCATCTTGGCTCGTTCAACCAGATCTAGAACTTCTGTAACCTGATGAGATACCAGCTGTACTCTTAATTCAACTCGCAAACCACGCAAAAACCATTTACAATTGTTAGCTTCTGTCGTACAAATTTTGAGGCATATCTGCTAAGTCTGGAAAATTCCCATTCATAATCCACCACTAACATCTCGCCTTGTTTCAGCATTAAGAACTCTTGCTTTTTATTTTCTATGTACAGTTCTCCAACATATTTCTTCTGAAATAAATCCCAAGTTACCTGCTCTATCGGTAACTGCCAGATCACTAATTCCCACCATAAGTAGGTTTCCTTTGTAATAATGAGACAGCACACTGCAAACTTTCTCGGGGGTACATTCTAACTGTTGCAAAACTCTCTTTTTTGACTCCATCCAATTTTCAGCTGTGGATGGATCAACTCCTTTCAGACCTAAAAATTTAGTGGCACCATATTTACATAATTCTTTGATTGGGGCCCGTTTAGTAGAAGGAGTAGATGTCGTAGTAGGTGTAGTTTTCGCTACTCGTTGCAAGGCATCGACTATAACTCTCAGTAAATGGGAGTCATCTCTATCTCTAACATTTTCCTGTTCTATATTAGGAAGTTGATTGCCTAATGGATTTATACTCGGTGTAGCCAATTCTGTTTCATCTAATTCCCTATCTGCGGTTTACATTTCTTGATCTACATCGTCCATATGTTACATCCGGCATTTTAACTATAAAACAAAATAAATAATTATATTAGCATCCAAATCCCGACTCAGTTTCGACTCAACAGTGGCATGTTCCTCTAGACTCATTTACAAGCTCGATTTATTTTGAGAATCGGCTAAACCTGAATAGCTCTGATACCAATAATTGTAACACCCCCTAACCCTAGATCATTATCAGAACAGGGTTATGGAGCATTATTGGACCTTTCAGATATATTAAAAACATTATACAAATAATAACATACATATTGTAAAACATTCATAATGTCCCTTTTAAGGACCCTACAAAATAGTTAAGAGATCATACATTTACTCGCTAATCCCTATAGAAGGATTAGTTCCCCATGTCTTTCATAAACAACATGGAATAAATGGAAGAATTAATCATAAGTAATGGAGTGAAATAAAGAGTTTAAGAAAGCCTGATTGATATTGATAAATAGTACGAATCCACAGAAGTTGATCTCCTTTACAGTCAGATCTCTTGAAGAAAACAAATAACTAAAACTACGAAAATTTAAGAAAGAAAGAAAACAATTGTTAAACCTAAAGAGAAAATCTAAGCTAATGGAATGATGTTTATAATGCGTGTCAGAGAGGTTTATTTATAGCCATGTTTAAATTGGTTTGAAATGAGATGTGAATCATATGCTTTTGGTATGGAATTGGTTCATGAAATGGACATATTTTGAGTTGGAATTGTATATAGAAATGAATGAGGATATTGTAGCATAAATTGTGTATGTTTTGGTAGGATTTTGACCATTAATTGGGCAAGAATTGAGTATAGAGTGATGCTTGTAGGAATGCCCCAAAATGGGTGGCAAGTTGGCCTTGTAAATGGCCTATAATTGCCTACACGGTTGAGCACATGGGCGTGTGTCCCGACCGTGTCCTTCAATGTCCCAATTCGAAGCAAGTCAGACTTGCACACGGGCCATACACACGGGCATGTGACAGGCTATGTGATTCAAGTTAGTGTTGCACACGGGCGTGTGACAAGCCGTGTGACCCAAGTCAATGTTGCACATGGGGTAAGACATGGTCTAACCTAGCCACATGGGCGTGTGCCCTGTTTTAAAAGAAAAATTTTCGAAGTTCCGCAAAGTTTCTGTATGAGATCGATTTAGTCTCGATCCTTCTTTAAAGCATGTTTAAGGTCTCGTAGACCTTCTAAAGGGACTTTTTGTTATTGATTAACTATGAATTGCTGATGTGTGAGAAATGATTGTTTAAATGTTATGATTCGACCGATAATGCCTCGTAACCCTAGTTCAGTGATGGATACGGGTTAGGGGTGTTATATTTTATTGGTATCAGAGCTACAGTTTAGTCGATTCTAGGACTAACGTAGCTTGTAAGAGTCTAGTATACATGCTATATATATCTGCGATAGTGTGATGATTCCTGATAGTTAAAAATGTGTTTTCATATAGTAAATGGATCCCGATCGAGCTATAGTTGATGATGTTGAGAATAATGCACCTGCTCCCGCTCAAGGAACATCATGATCTAATTCTAGACCTGTTACGAGTAGCCACGAGGGAGAGGCTAATCAAGCCTTCTTCCAAATGATGAGTGAGTGGTTCACGGAGTTTGTTCGAACGAATCCGGCTACTCAACAACCTCCACCCCCGCAAGTTCCTGTAATGCCACAAGTTATAGACCCAATCCGATTGAGTAAACCTCTAGTTGATAAAATTCGTAAGTATGGGGTCGAAGAGTTCAGGGCCACAGTTGATGATGATGTCGAGCAAGCTAAATTCTGGCTTGAGAATACCATTAGAGTGTTTGATGAATTATCATGTACTCCTGATGAATGTCTTAAGTGTGTTGTTTCACTGTTGAGAGATACGACGTATCATTGGTGAAAAATATTGATATCTATGGTTCCGAGAGAATGAATCACCTGGGATTTCTTCCAAACTGAATTCCGAAAGAAATATATCAATCAACGGTTTGTAGATCAGAACCGAATATATTCACCATCTCAATTACCAAATCATGTATGAAACATACTATTTCTATTTCACTAAAGCATACCATAATGGCCATTCACACAAGACCATATATATACATCACATACACCATTTTCACATAGCAAAACATATACTAAAATCAATCCAGAGTCTCATCCATTATCAAGCCATATCACATGGCAAGATTTATACATCTCAAAATATTCCACAACCTCACTAGCCTATACATGCCATATACCATAAATACAACTTTCCAAAAGGTACCAAAATAAATGTCCGATAGTGTGATTGAGTCGCTGACGATTCCTGGATCCGAGCTAACTTTAAATACCACTGTAAAACAGAGAAAGACTTCACACAGTAAGCTTTAAAGCTTAGTAAGTTCGTAATATAACACAATTAACTCAACAATTCAAATTCAATAAGCAAAATTAACTAACACTTAGTTCAATTCACATCACTACTCAATCTCATCCATGTCTATAACTCACATCTATAGGTTCATATACAAGCATTTATAATGCTACTCAATCCAACTCTTTTCATCATTCATTCACATAATCTTCCATCTATCTCAAACACAATATCATCAACCACATAGGTTCTGTACATACCTGTACCATCACGTATTTATCTATCACATGTACCACTTCAATGCTCGATGCCATAATTCATTCAATCCTCTTTAAACATTCGATGAACTTGCACACTTAGTGCCAATTGATTAGCCGAAGCTATAATAATATCGCACACTTAGTGCCATTTAATTAGCCGATGCTATAATAATATCACACACTTAGTGCCATCACATTAAACCAAATTTGTCTCGGTATCGCACACGTAGTGCCAAATAATACAGTCGATGCTTTCTTTATCTCGCACACTTAGTGCCATTAATCACTTTAACGATTCTATTTACACACACTTAGTGCCTCATATCTTCGAACTCACATTTCTCATTATCAAACTCCACAATCACATTTCCATTTATTTAATCACATATGAACGTTATGTAAATAATACGTATTATACATGAACTTACCTTGGACGTAAAAATAACGATATTAGTCGATCAATAGAGCACTTTGTTCTTGCCTCAATCTAAGCCCGAATTTCTCTTTTCTTGATCTATACAATATCAAATTCAACTTATTCAATCTCATCTTTACTCAATTCAATACACAACACACAATTAGGGAAATTTGCACTTTAGCCCTTATAATTTCACACTTTAGCATTTTAGTCCTTGTTTCATAAATACATCAAATTTACAAAATCCAATTTAATCCATGCTTAGCCGAATTACCATAGTGCCCCTAGCAGCCCATATTTCATATTTATTTCACATTTCAACACAAAGTTTTCACATTTCTCAATTAAATCCAAAAATACATTTTTACTCAAAATCACTTTAGAAAATATGTATATCAATCATCAAACACTTAGTTTTCATCATCAAACATCACAAAGCTCACAAAATCAACAATGGCGTAACCCAAAATCATCATCAATTTCATGAATTAGAACATGGGCTAGCTAGTATTCAAAGCAACGATCACAAAAACGTAGAAATCATCAAAAACTGATCTAAAAACATACCTTAATCAAGAACAACAATGGCCGAACCCTAAAACCATATTTTCCTCTTCTTTTTCTCTTAATATTCGGTTATAAGGATGATGATAACACATAATTTTGGTTTTGGTTTTATTTAATATACCTTAATAACCAATTTACAAATTTAACCTTGTTATTAAACCATTTAAACACCTTAATAAATGTCCATTTATGATCATTCCCACTATCAATGGTATAATAACAACATAAGGATCTCTCATTTAATAACACATAACATTTAAGCACCTTTAGCTACTAGCACACAACTTTTGCATTTTACGCAATTAGGTCCTTTTTCACAAATTGGCACACAAACAATAAAATTTTCACACAGAACTTTCACACATACTTTATAACATGCCATAAACATAAAAATAATATTAAATTATTTCTCTAACCTCAGATTTGTGGTCCCGAAACCACTGTTCTAACTAGGGTCTAAATCGGGCTGTTACAATAGAAATGGATAAAAATGGTGAAAATGGAGAAATGAGAAATATTTGAAAATAAATGTGGTTTTTTCCAAAATGAAAATGAAAATAGAGAAATGAAAAATTTGGAAATGAATGTGGTTTTCTCAAAATTGAAAATGAAAATGACTTGAAAATGAATTTTTGTTTTTCAAATTAAATGAAGTTCAAAAAGAGAAATAAATTATTTGGTCCTAGTAAACTCGTTGAATATAGAAATATTAAATATATTTTCTTATAGATTCTTTTAAGGTAAAGTCGTCATGATTTTAATGAAATTAGAATTTAGTTGAGAAGATTGTTTAATTGGAAATTTAATTGAGATGTTTATTTTGGGAAATAGAAAAAAAAATATTGGGTTGGATCGAATTGTAAAGTATTAGATTAAAATTTCAAGAAGTATTTGTAACAAGACCCAATATGAGAGAGACCCAAAATCCCCTTATGTTAAAGGGGGGATGACAAACCCTAGTATTATTAACTAGGGTTATTGATAAACCATAATATGAACATATTTTAATCCCACATTTAGCATATTTTTGGATGATTTATTCCTTGAATTGTGTAATTTGGTGCTCTTAATCCTTTATTTTTCATGTTTTATACTTAGGAAAGCACCGGAGGATGAAAAGAACGAGAAACGGACTTTAAACAGAGCAGATGGGCCAAAGTACGAAATCGACACGCCTGGGCCCAAGACCATACGGTCGTGCCTCATTTATAGACTCGAACACGGCCTGGCCACGGTTCACACTGGCGTGTGCCCTGGGTGTGTCCCTGACGCGGCAAAGAAGAGTTTCATTCGGATTAGGGTACTTAGAGGCAAAGATAGCCATTCCAAAAGCCTATATAAACACCCTAGAGGCCAACCTTCAAGGGGCGTCTAGCTAGGCCAAGGAGCTGAGCCAGAGAGGCTAGAATTGTGGAATTTACTCGAAGAAAGCCAGTTGATTCATCTCAAGAAGGTGAAGTTATACTCAAGACGGAGGATCTCTCCTTCAATTCCTTCAAGGGTTTTTAGGGTTTCCTTATGTTTTGTTTCATATTTTCTTCTGAGATGTATTCTTTTATTATTATGAACTAAACCCTCGGATACCTGAGGGGGATGAAACCTAAGACGGATCTTGTTATTGTCTTTTGGATTATATGATAAATATTTGATTTGTTCTTAACTATGTGTTCTTAATTCTTGTTTTGATATTCCATGATATTGATTCAAGTATTGATGTGCTTAGGCAGTGGAGAAAAAGTCCCTGTTTGAGAGTAGATCTAGCATAGTTAAGCGGAGTTGATCGCAACCCTAGAAATAGGATGACGAAAATTTACCGGATTAGGGTCAAACCTAATATGGGAGTCCATAGATCGAGTTAATGCAATTCTAGGGGTTTTAATTAGAAAGAGATTTCAATTAATCAACCTAAGATTAGACGTTAGTAGCCCCGAAAGAGGTATTAATATAAATTAGGGAATCCTACGGATCAAGTCAAGTGAATAAATCGTCTGGTTCAGAGTTAGATAACAAGTGAGGTCTAGGTGGATTCTTCCTCGGATATTGTCTTAATCAATTGGTTTTTCCCAAAGTTATTTTCCCCAATTCCTTCTCTTTTTCTTTACATCTTTAGCTTAGTTGTTAATTAATTTTAGATTAAATAATAATTCTTTTAATTCTTAGGCTAAATAATAAAAAGAAAGTTAGTATTAGTACTTCTGGTTCCTTTGGGTTCGACAATCCGGTCTTGCCACTAAGCTATACTACTGTTCGATAGGTGCACTTGCCTCAATCGTTGTCATAGTTAGTTTCTAGGCTCAATCATTCTTTTTATAAATTTTTAAGACTTTGACAATAACGATCAAGTTTTTGGCGTCGTTGCCGGGGAACTAAAATATTAAGAACGCTCCATTTTTATTACTTTAGCCATTCTTATTTTTTTTCAATTTACTTTTATTTTTATTTTGCTTCTAACTTTGCTAATTTTTCTTCTTCCTTTGTTCTTAGTAGGTACCTCTAGTTTATGACTAGAAGGAACCCAACAGGACCCCTAATTTACGACAGTGAAGTTGAAGGTACTGTTCGCAGAAATCATAGAGAAATAAGGTGAAGCTTAAATTACATAAAAGAAGAGCAAGTAGTCGAAATCAATACCACCGAAGAGATGGCTGAGAATAATCCGCTACCTCTAGAGGCGGCCGAACATCATGCTCCTCGAACTATGTATGATTATGCTAAACCTAATTTAACAGGAACTGAGTCAAGTATTGTTAGACCTACTATTGCTGCAAATAATTTTGAACTGAACCCTAACACTATACAGATGATACAACAGTTTGTTCAGTTTGATGGTTTGCAGGATGAGGATCCTAACACACACTTAGCGAATTTTCTAGAATTCTGTGATACCTTCAAAATAAATGGTGTTTCTGATGATAACATCCGTCTTCAGTTATTTCCCTTTTCTTTGAAAAGTAAAGCTAAATAGTGGTTGCATTCTCTTCCACGAGGATCAATCACTACATGGGATCAAATAACCGAAAAATTTCTGTTAAAATATTTTTTGCCGACTAAAACGGCCAAGTTAAGGAATGATATCTCTTCTTTTGTGCAGATGGATTTAGAAACACTTTACGATGCATGGGATAGATACAAAGATCTATTGAGAAGGTACCCACACCATGGACTACCCTTGTGGCTACAGGTCCAAACTTTTTACAACGGGGTAAACCCTTCAACGAGGCAATTGATCGATTCAGCCACTGGCGGAACCCTGAATAACAAAACACCTGAGGTTGCCTATGAATTCATTGAAGAGATGTCACTGAATAACTATCAGTGGCAAGTCACAAGGACGAAGCCAACAAAAGCAGATGGAGTTTTCAACCTTGACGCAGTATCCATGCTATCAAATCAGGTAGAGATGTTAAACAAAAAGATTGATGGTTTATGTGGTTCTTTGCAGATACATCCAATTATGCAGTGTAATACGAAAAGAGGCTGGAGGAACAACACAGATTATCCACCTTACAACACGAACGCTGAAAACAAACAAGTTCAATATATGGGTAACAATTTTTTACCTCAAAATAACCCTTATAGTAACACTTACAATTCAGGTTGGAGGAACCATTCAAACTTCTCGTGAGGAAGTCAAAGAAACTAAAGACAACAATCCTTCCCACAAGAAAAAAAGCCGAACCTGGAAGATATGCTGACAAAATTTATAGAAGTGTCGGAAACCCATTTTCAAAATACCGAAACAATATTGAACAATCAGCAAGCGTCAATTCAAGGGCTTAAGAATCAAATTAGGCAACTAACTAAGTTAGTTTCTGAAAAGCAACCAGAAAGTTTACTTAGGAAAAAAGAGCAGGTGAAGGCAGTTACACTAAGAAGTGGAAAGGAATTAGCTGAAACAAAGAAGAAGGTACCTCATGAAACTGATAAGGCAAAGAATGATGAAGTTGAGAATGTAACACCTGTGCGTGAAGAATGTAAACCACCAATCCCATATCTGGCAAAGTTGAAGAAAGACCAATTAGATGCACAATACGGTAAATTTCTTGAACTTTTTAAACAGTTACATATTAACTTACTTTTTGTTGAAGCTATTTCACAGATGCCGACATACGCGAAATTCCTAAAAGAGCTTCTAACAAATAAAAGCAAGTTTGAAAAGATATCAACGGTGGAACTTAATGGAGAATGTCCAGCCATCCTCCAAAACAAGCTACCAACCAAATTAAAAGATCCAGGAAGTTTCACTATTCCCTGTTTAATTGGTAGTTTAAATATTAAGAAAGCACTAGCTGATCTAGGCACCAGTATTAATTTAATGCCTTATAAAATGTTTAAGCAGCTTGGTCTTGGGGAACCAAAACCCACTAGGATGAGTATTTAATTAGCTGACAGGTCTATCAAATATCCTAGGGGAATTATTGAAGACATTCTGGTAAAAGTTGATAAATTTATATTCCCTGTTGATTTTGTTGTGCTTGACATGGATGAAGACATTGAGGTACCTTTAATTTTGGGGTGTCCTTTTTTAGCTACTGCTAGAGTTGTTATTGATGTAGGTGATGGTAAACTCGCGTTAAGGGTAGGCGACGAGGAAATTATTTTCCAAATTTACGATGCTATGCGGTACTCTAGAGAACAAGATGATTCCTGTTATTTTATTGATGCCATTGATCATTTTGTTCAAGATTCTTTGCAGGAAATCATGCATAATGACATGATGGAACTGTGTTTTACCCAAGGTGAGGGGGAAGATGATGATACAGATGAGTTGAATTCTAATACATCTACCTCTAGACAAAAGAAAGAAGAGGACATTGAAATCAACGACGAACTAAAACAAAAACCCTCTATTGTTGAGCCACCAAAATTGGAATTAAAACAGTTGCCAAAACACTTAGAATATGCATTCCTCGGGGATAATTCTACACTACCAGTAATTATCTCTTCAGAACTGGAACCCAAAGAGAAAGACGAGTTGCTAAAGGTACTAAGGGAACATAAAAGAGCCATATCATGGAAAATTTCTAACATTAAAGGAATAAGCCCATCATTTTGCACCTACAAAATTTTAATGGAAGATGAGTATAAACCATGTGTGCAACCTCAAAGATGATTGAATCCCAACGTAAAAGAAGTTGTCAAAGCTGAGGTAGTTAAACCCCTAAATGCTGGAATAATTTATCCTATTTCTGACAGTACTTGGGTAAGCCCTGTGCAGGTCGTTCCAAAGAAAGGAGGCATGACTGTTGTAGCCAATGAAAAGAATGAATTAATTCCTACAAGAACAGTCACAGGTTAGAGATTGTGTATTGACTATAGAAAGTTGAACGACGCCACCAGAAAAGATCACTTTCCTTTGCCCTTTATTGATCAGATGTTGGAAAGATTATCAGGGCATATGTACTACTGCTTCCTAGACAGACTCTCCAGCTACTTCCAAATCCCAATAGCCCCTGAGGATCAAGAAAAGACAACATTCACATGTCCATACGGTACGTTTGCTTATCGTAGAATGCCTTTTGGATTATGTAATGCTCCTACTACTTTTCAGCGCTGCATGCTGGCTATCTTTGATGAACTTGTGGAATACATTATGGAGGTATTTATGGATGATTTTTCAGTATTTGGTAATTCTTTTCATCTTTGCCTTAAAAATCTAAAACGAGTTATGATGAGATGCGAAGAAACGAATCTTGTTTTAAATTGGGAAAAGTGTCACTTTATGGTTCGAGAGGGGATTGTGTTAGGACATAAAGTTTCTAGTAAAGGGATTGAGGTAGACAAAGCAAAGGTTGAAACCATAGAAAAATTACCTCCTCCTAGTTCAGTTAAGGCTATTAGAAGCTTTTTAGGACATGCTGGATTTTATAGAAGATTTATTAAGGATTTTTCTAAAATAACTAAGCCTTTAACGAAACTACTAGAAAAAGATGTACCTTTCAATTTTGATCAAGAATGTTTAGATGCATTTAACATCCTCAAAGATAAATTAATAAATGCTCTAATTATAATTGCACCTGATTGGAATTTACCCTTTGAACTAATGTGTGATGCGAGCGATTTTGCAGTGGGTGCAGTTTTAGGACAGCGAAGGGACAAGCATTTTCAGCCGATCTATTACGCTAGCAAGACATTAACGACTGCACAAGAAAATTACACCACCACGGAAAAAGAATTGCTAGCTGTGGCCTTTGCATTTGATAAATTTAGACAGTATTTAATATTATCTCTTAACAAAAACTAATGCAAAACCTCGACTCATAAGATGGATTTTACTCTTGCAGGAATTTGATCTAGAAATTCAGGATAAGAAAGGAGCTGAAAATCTTGCAGCAGATAATCTATTTAGGCTTGAAAATCCACATATCAAAGAACTAGATGAGAGGGAGATAAATGATTCGTTTCCTGCAGAATAATTATTTGCTATTTCTAACTCTAAGGTACCCTGGTTTGCAGAAATTGCAAATTACCTAGCTGCTGACATTCTACCAAAAAGGTTAACACATCATCAAAAGAAGCGATTCTTTGCTGATGTGAAAACTATTTTTGGGAGGATCCTTTTCTTTTTCATATATGTGCAGATCAAGTAATTCGAAGATGTGTTACAAAAGCAAAAGCAAACAAGATCTTAGAACACTGCCATTCAGGACCTTCAGGAAGACATTACAGTGGGATCAGGACAGCACACAAAATACTCGAATCAGGTTTTTTTTTGGCCTACCTTGTTCAAATATGCTAACAGGTATGTTGCTTCATGTGATAGATGTCAGAGAATAGGTAATATCTCTAAACGCAATGAAATGCCTCAAACGTACATACTATCATGCGAAAATTTTGACGTATGGGGTATTGATTTTATGGGCCCATTCCCTAATTCATTTGGGAATAAATATATTTTAGTAGTAGTAGACTACATGTCAAAATGGGTGGAAGCACAAGTTTTACCTTCTAATGATGCCAGAATGGTAGTAAGATTTCTTAAGAAACTCTTTTCTCGATTTGGCACACCCAGAGCAATTATAAGTGATAGGGGTACTCATTTTTGTAATACTCAATTTGACAAAGTCTTAAGGAAATATGGAGTACACCACAGAACAGCTACCCCTTATCATCCTCAAACCAGCAGACAAGTAGAAGTAGCAAATCGAGAGCTCAAGCGTATTCTAGAGAAGGCAGTTGAATCAAATAGGAAAGATTGGGCATTAAAAGTAGATGATGCTTTATGGGCTTATAGAACAGCATTTAAAACGCCCATAGGAACATCCCCATACAGTCTTGTCTACGAAAAAAGTTGTCACCTACCATTTGAATTATAACATAAAGCTTTTTGGGCTATAAAATTTCTAAATTACGATATTAAAACTGTATGTGAGAAGAGGATGATGCAGTTGAATGAGTTAGATGAATGGCGAGCTAACGCCTATGAGAATTCACGACTACACAATGAGGCAACAAAGCAACGCCATGATGCTCGTTTAAAACAACCAAAGTAATTCAAAGTAGGAGATCTAGTTCCGTTATACAATTCAAGGCTCAAATTATTCCCTGGGAAGTTGAAATCAAGATGGTCAGGCCCTTTCATGATCAAAACTATCTTTCCCTATGGCACAATCGAGGTAACCCATCCAAATTATGGCACGTTCAAGGTAAATAGGCAACGACTAAAGATTTATAATGGTGAAGATTTTAGGGATATAAGAGAGGAGCTTCAGCCCTATGAACCTTCATTTAGAAACAAAAATAGGGAAAGTCTAGCTTAAGACTATAAACGAGCGCTTCTCGGGAGGCAACCCGAATACTAACCCCATTAATTTTATTTTTCTTTTTCTTTTTCTTTTTTTAGCATCCAATTATAAACTAACCAAAAAAGTGTAGGTTTCTCCACCCACACGACCTCACACACGGACGTGTCCGTAGCAGTGTGGATACTACGAATAGGTACATGGGCGTGGCAAAGAGCGTACAGAAACAGGGCAAATTTTTCCCCAAGCCACGGGCTCCGACTAAACGACACGACCGTACGATGCGACCGTGGTCAAAACTGACTAATGGACACGGACATGCAGCACGCCCGTACATCCAAACCGTGGTCGATCCTGAGTAAAGGACACGGACGTTACACAAGCCCATGCTCTAAGGCCGTGGACAACACTGACTTGCGAAACACGGGCGTGGGACCATTGACACGACCATGGGAGAAACAAACAATACTAAGCACGCCCGTACGATACGAGCGTGGAACACAACATAAACGCGCCTGAAATAAAAATTTTCGAAAAACACGAGCTGAATAAAGGGAACACGGGCGTGGCCCTTGACCGTGTCCCCCACCTCTATTTAAAGAAACCAATGCCCGTCTCCCCCAAAATTTTCCCCAACCCCCCAAACCCTAGCCGTTTCTCTCCAAAACCACTCCCCCATTCCGGCCACCAGCAAAATCCTCTCCTCCCTTGCCTTCCCTTATCCCTTATTTCTTTCTCTCTTTCACATACACATAGAAAACCAGTCCATGCCCGTGCAGACGGAACACACACCCATCCAAAACCGCAACACAGCCGTGTTCACCCAACTATTTGCAGCACACTCTCATGCACCACCGTTCAACACTCGTGCGCCTCGCAAAAACTCCACCGGTTACCTCTCCTTTTCACATTTTACTCCATTGAACTAAATTATCACTAAAATTTGATTTAGTTTCTAGTTAGTTTTCTTTATTATTGCTAAATATTAGTTTTATTCACTATTAGATTGATTTATTCATTTAGTTATTGTTTAAGTAATAACGATTAGTATTTATGCAAAATATTAGTTTTTTTCTCTCTTATCGTGATTTTTGTCATTGTTATATTTTTTGATATGGTTGAATTCTCAAATGTTATGCAATCTATCTTGGTTGGAAATGTTGCTTGAATTGTTGATTATCGGTTATTTTCAGGACCATAATGTCATCGTCCCGAGGCAAGAAAACTGCAGTCCCTAGTTCCAAAAAAACGGAAGGGACCCGGTTCGTCATCAGCCAGCGCAACCGCCGAAGTGCGACATCCATTTTTACAATTTCTTCTAGGATCTCAGGAGGACCTTTATAAGATACTTCGTACGCGACCCCTCGGTACAGGGAGGTGCATTGATTGGGCTACTTTGGAGCAGGTCCAACTAGCAGACGATGTACGGGCTCTCCTGACTACCGATCCATGGGACCAATTCTTCAATATCATCGAGCCCACATATCTAGAGCTTACTTTGGAGCTATGTTCCACTTTCCACCTTCAAACGGCGATGACGCGCCACGATGACCCCGGCACGATCCAATTCCATTTAGGAGGCATTGTACAAGAACTGAATGTACCGCAATTCGGGGTTGCATTGGGACTCTACACCGACGAATTTATAGAGGATAATGATCTTGCGACACTTCATCGCCATATCCACAACACCCCCACGAGATGTTGTTATAATATAGCACCCAACAATGCCTCCTATGACCCCAGTCACTCCAAGGCGACGGCTCTCGCCCCATCTCTGAGGTACGTACACGCTATTTTAGCCCATACACTGGCAGGTAGGTGAGAAAGCGTCGATGTCGTCAACACTCAAGATGGTTACTTCTTATGATGCATGGAAAATGGGCACGTGTTCGACCTAGCCTATTTTATAGCTCGTGCCATTCAACATCAGACGGAGCAACATAGAAGGGGGTCATATCTATGGGTCCATACATCACACGCTTTGCTAGATATTTCGGGCTCCTCAACACCGCCGCTCAGATCTCCTCCCTCGCACTGATAGGTCAAATGTCCCCACAGGGCATCCAGACGATGCTACACATGAGGATGATCCAACGTCAACGTGGGACCGATCCCCCCAATATCGACTAGCACCTACCACCGAAGAAGAGGATCCTGAGGATATTACTAACGATGCCCCACACCCACATGAGGAACCACAATCGAGCCATCGCCCAGCTCATGCGGTTGCTTTACTTTCTGACATCTCTGCGCGTCTCACTCAGTTCGAGCATTACTGTACTCAACAATTCAATGACACCGCTCGACGATTCGATGGTATTGAGGCGACTCTTCAGCAGATTTGTCATCACTTTCACATATCGCCGCCTCCACCACCTCGTGACCCAGCCGATGACGAGGACCTTTGAGTCCTTTGATTTTATTTATTTTTCAGTTTTCAATTTTAGTTTATGTTTAGCTTATTTTTGTTTTTAATTAAAACTTTTTGCCTTTCTTGTTTAAAACTCTTATTAGTACAGTTTTATTTCCTTTATCACTGACTGTCCAATTCTCGAGTATCTCTAACAACACTCATTAGTAAATACTCCCTGAACATCTAACTGATAACTTCGCAGTTTAAAAGGTTCAAATTGCCACTCCAAGAACGAACACAGCACCGAAGTATTCACCACCACATTCACCCATGCCTAAATCATCATCACTAGCCATCCTCCAAGGATTTCATCCAACATTCAGGGAGTTTCACTTCTCCCTATCTTTTGATTTTCACACTATATTGTTATTATATATCTTTGTACATTGAGGGCAACGTACATCTTAAGTGTGGGGGTGAATATTTATTTCGAGAAAGTCCTAACTTTCTGCATTATTCTCAAATCCCTGAATGGTATTGTCTTTAAGTAGTTTTCTCATACTACTACTAGAATGAAATTTCCTGTGATTTATGATTTTTATTGATATGTTTCAAATTAAGTCATTGATAATTGTGCAGTGATGATTTAAATTTTAGGAGACTAGAGAATCAAGCATAATAAGTCCATTTTCAAAAAAATTAAAAATTTGTTAGGTTGCCTACCTGAATCTAATTATTACCTTGAAGTTTGAAATTTACAAGGTTGATATCAAAAGCCCATAATTTTTGTGAGATTCTGAGCCTTTTAAAGCATACATTCTTTCTTGCTCACCTTGTGATTATGAGTGTGTCAACATTGATTTGTTATTCTAGAACTTACTTCGATTATACATGTCAAGACCACATCACTGATTTGATATACATAAATGATAAAGGCACTTAGGATTTAACCCACTCACTCCACTAAAAAGCTTACCCTCACAATTAACCCTTAGTGAACCCCTTTGATCTTAACAACCCTTTTTTATTGACTCACCCACTAATATTAACCCCAAAACTCAGTCAGTATTTGTTATCACCATTTCCCTTGACCACCCTTACATCGAGATGTGATTTGATCAGTTGCCTAACTATAATCTTTAATTTAGTAGTTAAATTCATCTTTTATGACTTGATTTGTTCTAAAAAATCAAAGTATATTCATTATTAGTTCCATAATTAAGTGAGCTTACATGTTTAACTTCTACATCTTGAAGAAGAAGCTCGTTTTATTAGTATTACAAGTTTTCATTGATGTAGTTATTTAGGAGTAATTCATTTTTCTAGTTAGGTAAATTATCAATTCAATCTTGATTCTAACCTTCTAATTTAGCCTTTATCCACACCTTTAACCTAAGCCTCGTTACAACCCTTTTTAAAGACCTTTTGGTCTGTGTATCATCTCATTTTACAGTGGTGGAGATTTGATTTTTAGGCAAGCCTATGGGATTAACTTTTCATGTTCGACTTTTGAGTGCTTAATTTTGAACCTTAAACACTTTGAGTGATTTGAGTGAATCTTTAGTGAGGGTGTCAACTCTTGTCAATTTTGAATCAGAGGTAATTATTTAGGTAAGGGGAAACACCTAACATTTTCGGGCAATAAATGTATGACTTTGATTGTTTGAATCTTTAGGACCCTTTGAGTTAAATTATCCATGTATAAATTACCTTTGAATTATGATGAAACACTATTGATGAATATTATGAATCAAGGAAGTTCATTTTAATTGTGAGTTGAGAATTTTGCTTGAGGACAAGCAAATGCTTAAGTGTGGGGGTATTTGATAAACCGTAATATGAACATATTTTAATCCCACATTTAGCATACTTTTGGATGATTTATTCTTTGAATTGTGTAATTTGGTGCTCTTAATCCTTTATTTTCATGTTTTATACTTAGGAAAGCATTGGAGGATGAAAAGAATAAGAAACGGGCTTAAAACAGAACAAATGGGCCAAAGTACGAAATTGACACGGTCTGGGCCCAAGACCACACGGTCGTGCCTCATTTATAGACTCGAACACGGCCTGGCCACGATTCACACGAGCGTGTGCCCTGGGCGTGTCCCTGACGTGACAAAGAAGAGTTTCATTTAGATTAGGGTACTTAGAGGCAAAGAAAGCCATTCCAAAAGCCTATATAAACACCCTAGAGGCCAACCTTCAAGGGGCGTCCAGCTAGGCCAAGGAGCCAAGCCAGAGAGGCCAGAATTGTGGAATTTACTCGAAGAAAGCCAGATAATTCATCTCAAGAAGCTGGAGTTATACTCAAGACAGAGGATCTCTCCTTCAATTCCTTTAGGGGGTTTTTAGGGTTTCCTTATGTTTTGTTTCATATTTTCTTCTGAGATGTATTCTCTTATTATTACTAACTAAACCCTCGGATACTTGAGGGGGATGAAACCTAAGACGGATCTTGTTATTGTTTTCTGAACTATATGATAAATACTTGATTTATTCTTAACTATGTGCTCTTAATTCTTGTTTTGATATTCTAGGATATTGATTCAAGTATTGATGTACTTAGGCAGTGGAGCAAAAGTCCCTGTTTGAGAGTAGATCTAGCATAGTTAAGTGGAGTTGATCGCAACCCTAGAAATAGGATGACGAAAATCTGCCGGATTAGGGTCAAACCTAATATGGGAGTCCATAGATCTAGTTAATGCAATTCTAGGGGTTTTAATTACAAAGAGATTTCAATTAATCAACCTAAGGTTAGACGTTAGTAGCCTTGAAAGATGTATTAATATAAATTAGGGAATCTTACGGATTAAGTCAAGTGAATAAATCGTCTGGTTCAGAGTTAGATAACAAGTGAAGTCTAGGTGGATTCTTCCTCGGGTATTGTCTTAGTCAATTGGTTTTTCCCAAAGTTATTTTCCCCAATTCCTTCTCTTTGTCTTTGCATCTTTAGCTTAGTTGTTAGTTAATTTTAGATTAGATAATAATTCTTTTAATTCTTAGGCTAAATAATAAAAAGAAAGTTAGTATTAGTACTTTTGGTTCCTTTGGGTTCGACAATTCGACCTTGCCACTAAGCTATACTACTGTTCGATAGGTGCACTTGCCTCAATCATTGTCATAGTTAGTTTCTAGGCTCGATCATTTTTTTTATAAATTTTTAAGACTCTGACAATAACGATCAGTTATTGCCTCATATACTTCTAGTTAAGCTAGGAGTTCTTTTTTTAGTTAAAATAAACTTCTACAATTTAACAAGATTTTTACTTTTTCTCCCTATAAATAGACGACATCGGTAGGGCAAAATACACAACTGTAAGATATTATTACTCTACCTGAATATACTGGGAGTTCATTCTCAAGTATTAAATTTATTTTTCGGAATAATAATTCTGTCGGTTTCTACTGAGAAGAGATTTTCGTTTTCACACTAAAAGCAAAGAAAACTATTTCTGGTTTTGTGTTTGATTCGAATTATTTGTGTCACTCTTGGTTTTCAGAAAAGTTCTGATGTTAAAGGAGAACTGAAAGTTAATTGAATAAAAAATAGTAAGTTGGCGGGCTTTACTAGGAAACTTGGAAAATTTTGGGCTAATTGGTAATTAGTTGAGAGTCAATTCTACTTCGGTTAAGTGAGAACTGATTGATTTCTTAGTAGGAGATATAATGATAGTGATGGATGATTATCTTGGACTACGGAGATTGTGCAAAATAAGGGTATATATATGTGAGAGAAGGGATATTTCTGTTTATAATTTTCTTATCATCTGAATCATCTTCTTCAGTTTCTCTGAAGAAGAAAAAGTTAATGAAAGCTCTGCATGGGGCGGGAATATGAGACTTAGGACTGGAAAATAGAGAATCCAGTAAGTTGGTAAGCTCCCAAGTCTCTCTGTACTAATGAACCAAATGATGAAAGAAGTAAGGACTCTTGAAAAGTTTATATATAATAACGGATTCTAGGTTTTTAAGGTTTGAATACCTTCAGTTTAATCGATATATATGGTTGTCATGCTTAGTTTCCAGGACGAAAGAGACTCTGACGTTTAGGCAAGATAAGTTGACGAGGATGAATGATTTAAGGTGAGTTTCTGTACTCTACTTAGATGTTTGTTGTTGATGTTTTGGAATGTTCTAATCGTGAGTTTGCTATGAGTTCAATCTAAATTCCATGGTTGTGTATGATCACAGTGAATGAGTATGCCATACATGTATAAAGTTGTGAATATATATGGATGTTTGCAAATGTGTTTTTTGGATACCAAATGTGGTTTGTGTATTGACGTATTGATATATGGTGTATTGTATGCTATAGTGATAAGTACAATGCCTTGCGTGAAATGTATGTTTATAACATGCGGAGTTCGGAAAGAGTTACTTTGACGGGATGGTGAAGATAGGAAATTGGCGTAATGGAGGAATGGACAGATTAAAAGGGGATATAGGGAGTTTGGCAGCATCGTAAAATTGTTATCTATTGGTCCTTCAAGGCAACACTGTGTAAATTATATATAAGTCCTTCAAGTGACATCGTGTAAATGGTATATAAGTCATTCGGGCAACACCATATAAACAATATACAGGTTTTACGAGGTGACACCTTAAAAGGGGTTTACTGATTCTTCAGGATCAAAAGTCCATGGTTAGCCATGGCATTATCCAATGGTGAGCAGGTACATCTTATGGAGAAACTGGAGTCCACTAGGATAGTGAATAGGGAAACCTGTCAAGGTATAAAAAGCGAAATCATTGTACGACTCGCACTATGAGCAGTCTGACAAGATGATTGTGGCGCGTCTGGAAACACGGGGAAATGTGATAGTAAGAGGATAAACCAAATGTGAAGGTAAGAGAAACATGTAGAAACATCTTAAATGCAACATATGTGTAAGGAATGGGTATTTCCTTCAAGGTATTGGTAAATAAGTATCCGCCATTAATGTCCGCTAAAGTTTGACAAGTAAATCAACATTGGCTATGACAAGGCAAGATGATTATGCAGTTTTTTAATCCCAAGTAATCATTGGAAAAAGGGGTCGCTATAAATAAAAGAGAAGTCTGCCATGACTAACTTGGGTGGAAAGTCTGTCAGGAAATAATGGAAGAAGCAGAAGTTCGCTAGGACCATATAGCGTAGGAAAGTCCATAGGGACTATCAAATGAGGAAGTTCACGATGTGGCAATCTAAATAAGAGATAGTTCGTAGAGAACTATCTATTAATCGGAGCATCCTAGTGAAATGGTCTAAAGTGGAAAAGTCCTATGGGACTACCTTGCAAGTATGAATCCGCAAGGAAAAAGGGGTGTTTATCAATAAGCTTAACCTTATAGTCAAGATCACAAAAGAGGATGTTAGATTGGGTCTTCTTTAAGGAAGGGTTTGTGCAAAGGCTAAGTCAAAAGAAGATCATTGTTGGGGTAATGTGGTAAACATATGATGAGTTTAGTAAGGAATAAGTGGATTAAGGTAAGAATCCACAGTTGTAGTGAGATATCTGCTAATCCGCCAATAGTATTCACCGATATGTATAAACGCGTATATGGTTATCTTCAATGAGTCACATCGGGAAAGGTAAAATGAGAGTATGAGATGAAGCGGGTCAGGGTCAAGTCCTAAAAGAAATTGTTATTTGGAAGCGCACACTTATGACTAAATCAATGGATATGCCTACCAATGGTTAGCCTAGAGAACCTCAAGTAGAGACCACGCCAGAAAATCGGTGGAACTTCCTAAGATACTCAAGGAGTTTTAAATTTTGTGCTTTTATTTTTATTCCTGAAAATATATATAGAGCCTTTTATGAGTACCACTATATAAAATTTCACTAAGTTCATATGAACTTATGATTGTACCATATTGTATGAGGAGCAAAGATTATCGGAGTCGTTATGGGAAGAGACTAAGCCAGACACCACCAGAATTGTGTGAGGGGCATGGTAGTTGTTTCATGTATATAGAGGGGCACCCTTAGAGGCCACGCCTCGGGGAGTAATTGAGTATATTTGTAATAAAGTCTTAAGTTTCAAGTTATTGTAAATAATTATTCATGATTAATAAGGTAGGATGATTGTAAGATCTTAGTATTAGTATGATATAAAACATGCTAGAAGTTTAAAATTTGAAACTTGATGTCATCCAAGGTATTGAATAAAGTTGAATGGTAAGAAAAACAGGTGTATAACTTGGTATCGTCTAAGTTTGTAAGTAATTTAGGTTAGAAATTTGGTTAAGTAATTCGGGTTAATTGTGACCCTTGGTATCCAAACCCGACGATTAGGTCGGATATAGGGTGTTACAGTTTGAGCCCACACTCGAAATAGTTCGTGGTACAAGAATAGCGGAGAAGGTCGTTCGGTTGAAGTCATGAATGACAAGGATCCTTCTAGCTGAAAATACAAGTACGATTTAGGTAAATGGTTTATTGCTATAAATTTCACAAATCAGCTTGGTTTTCAAAATTTTTATTTTCTCCTTTGTAAGAAAGCCATTTTCGAACCAAAATTTTTCCAACATATTTTGGGTCCAAATATGAATGTTGAAGTTCATGATGTTGTTGAGGTAACTCAGAGTCAAGTTGTGGCTCGTATTGCAACTTGATCAGCAGGTTTGGGAAAGCAGGCCAATCGGGCCCAATGAAACTTTTAAGTTATAATGTTTTTGGGCTGGGGAACCTACGAGTAGTTCACATTATATGGCAACTGTTGAGAAGGATGTAGTGGAGTTCATGTTAGTTCAATTGGTGCTAATAGAGGGTTGTCGGTTTGGTGAAAAGAAAGATGTAATGTTAGTTTCAAAAATTTCTCTTAATCCCATATTGACGTTGAAATCATTAAAGGTGGAAGTGTTTGGAAATTCACGAGATTTTATGAAGCCCTTGAAGAAAGTCGTCGACCGGAATCTTGGAACCTCTTGCATAATTTGTATGATCCTAATGGAATCACATGGCTTGTGGTGGGAGATTTTAATGAAATTTTGTATGCTCCGGAAAAGCAAGGTGCCCATCTTCATGCAGTTAGTTAGATGAAGGGTTTTCGTTCTGCTTTGGAAGGCTATGAGCTCATGGATTTGGGTTATGACAGGCACTGGTTTACTTGGGAGTGTAACAGATCTCAGAAAACACTCATTCGAGAGCAGTTAGATCGTGGAACAGCTTCCATAGGATGGGTTTCTCGGTTCACAAATCACAAGATTTAGCACTTGCCTCATAGCTATCTTGATCATTGTCCCTTGCTTATTAACACAAATCAAATTGAGTATTTTGCTAAGTTCCAAAAAGAGGGTCAAACTTTTCGGTTCAATGCAAACTAGAAATTGAAGGAAGGCTTCGAAGCTAAGGTGCGAACTCTTTGGGAGAGTAGTGTTGGTAATATTCCTAACAAGTTAGCTGCTTTAGGGAGAAGACTTATTCAATGGAGCAAGAATTTGAGGCTTAACAAGGGTAGGAAAATTCTTATTTTAAAATATCGATTGGTAGAGTTAGCTGAGATTGATTCGTTGATACTTTGGGTGAGATTGTTGTGGCTAAAGTGGAGCTGAATTTTGAGATGAATAAGGAGAAAATTTATTGGGAGCTAGGAGTTCCAACAAACTGGCTAAAGAGAGGGGGAGATAAATTGATATTTGTTTTTTCCCCTCTTTTCTATACAAGGATGAGTATTGTTTTTTTTTTCTTCTCTTAGTTGTTTCTGTCCGTTAGTCTATATTCAGATACACATGATTTAGCTTTGATTGAGCAGATAATCGATACTATTTATTAATAATAAACTAGTCATTTATTTGAAAATATTTGACAAATTTATTAAATTATATATTTAAATATTATATATTATATTTTATTAACCGAATGTATACGTATAGGCATTTTTGAT
Source organism: Gossypium australe (assembly GCA_005393395.2). Taxonomy (NCBI): domain Eukaryota; kingdom Viridiplantae; phylum Streptophyta; class Magnoliopsida; order Malvales; family Malvaceae; genus Gossypium; species Gossypium australe. Next base: position 125,599,444 of record CM016619.1, read on the forward strand.
TCTACTAATACATTTTATTAATCAAATGCCTTTTTTTTTTTACTTTGGTTTATTCTAAGCTACTTTATATATAAAAACTATTTGCCTACAATTTAACATATTTTGTTCACTATTTCAACAATAATGCTTTATACTTACCTATATATTATATCTAAATACCAAGATTTTCTAACATTGTATATATGCATTTGATTGTTTAATCTTAGGCTCTGTTTGTTTGCCAGTAGAATGTTTTCCGGAAAATGATTTTTGGAAAATGATTTACTTTTTTGGAAATGATTTTACTTTTCTGGTGTTTGGATGAATCTGTGTAAAATATTTTCTGCTGTTTGGCAGATTTACTGAAAATATTTTCCGGGAAAGCTGTTTTTACATATATATTAATAAATTTATATATATAATATTAAATTTATATTTTAAATTATTTTTACATATATTGCAATGATTCATGGATAAATAAATAAATCAAATTAAATATATAATAATACTCAACTATTAAGCTAGAATAGTAACTGTCATAAATTGAAAACATCTAAAGTCAAATAAATTGTTTGTAATTGTGTTATAAAAAAATAAAAAACAATGATTGAATAATTATAAATTAGCTTCCAAACCATAATTAATAATAGAAATTAATAATATTATCCAAATACATAATTAGCAGTACACCATAATATTATCCAAATACATAATTAGTAGTATAATATAATTAGTTATTATAATAAAACAAATCTATTATTTCTCCAAACATGCACTTATAATCGATCTATCAATTATATTAGTTAGGTAATGATATGATATAATTAGTTATTAATTAAAAGTTTTTGGAATAATTAAGTAGCTATATATATCACTTATATTTGGCATATGTGGGAAATGTTTCTTTTACGAAAAATAAAAACATAAAATTAGGAAAAAAATATCATACAAAATCATCTTAAACACGTAAATAGAACTCTTTTCATATTTGTTGAAATATTCTATTTAGTAGCATATACTATTGCCACGAGGACATGTAACGCATTCCAATTTAACCTACCCATTAGTAATCCAAAACATTTTTGATATATATATATATATATATATATATTAAAATTTCAAACATAAAATTGCTAGATATTATGGAGTTTCCAAATTTATAATTACTTAACTTCTTCATAAAGTTTGTCTCCTGATTCAATTAACTAATTTCTGCCTAACACAACCATCAATCATGTAATGACTGCGAATTATTGCTTAATACTTGATTTCTTTGTCCTTAATTAGCAAACACATGATTCAGACAACAAATGTTAATTCTTCATTAAACAAAACAAAGCTGCTATTATTCTCAATCATTGAACAAATAAAGTAAACTATTACATTCTTTATTTTTTATTTTTTCAAATTACTAATTACAATTCACAAGAATTCAAAAAATATGTACGAAAACAATAAGACAAAAAATTGATCACTGACAAATATACCCTAAGAAACTGCATATTAAAACATGAACCTCTAAACCATACCGCAAACGATTAAAAGAGGAAGCAATACTTCATTACAAACAAAAAAAAATTGATGACTAACTTATATAGCAACCCTCTTGGGCACCCACCAACTCTTACTGTTTTGTCAAGGCCTCCACTATAGAGCAAGAAACCATTGCCAACATTACAGGGTGATGCCTGCAAACATTTGATTGGTCCTTAATGGCCATTAATGACCCCAATTTTACAAAGTTTACCATAAGCCTCTCGCTTCCAAATACCTATGGTTTTATCAGCTGAACCACTGCACAAAACCTCTCCCATCAGGCACTAAAATTGGCATTCCCTTCCCACCCCATAATATACCCATCTGAACCACCTCTATAGACCCATTTTCCATCCTCTGAAACAGTGACTGAATTCAATGAAACATCTTTATGACCCTATAAAATCCCTTGCAATGAATGAGAGGTGTTCCCATGTTTTCCCCAAGCTTTTATTTTCCCATCTGCAGATGCTGAATACACAATTCCTTTACAAGCTACTAAGCTATTGATAGCATTATCATGTGCTTTAATGGATTCTAAACATTTCAAATCAGATATACTCCATACTTTAAGTGTTTTATCCCATGAACCTGAATAAACTAACCCATTATACACTACTAAACAAGAAATACTGTCTGCGTGTTCAATCCATAATCGCTTGTGATGCCGACGAGTTTGAACTGTATGGATCGACATGGAGCATAAAAGAAACCAGATACAATTGTAGCTTTGAAGAAAAACATGTTTACACAAACAATCAAACAGGAGGCAATATTCGAAAAAGAAGTCAAAACTCTATCAATTTAAAGCAGATAAGTCAATACAACCAACAACACCGAGAACAAAGCGCAAACCTGACTCCGGCTTGCTGTACAAACAAACTCAGTCGAGCCCTCGAAAACCGAAGGCCAAAACAGAGTCCCCACAAAGCTCCGAGTGCACGAGCGAGATCGAATCGGAAAAATGTGCTACCCACGAGGCCACGACACAAATATCAGCGCCCTCAGACCAACCAACAAAAAACGAGACCCACTGAACCTCCTGGATTGGAGCAGAAAATGGAACTGATGAGAAGCTCGAAACAAGCCTCTAGAAACCAACACTGAACCAGAATTCCAAAAGCCCAAGACAAGCCAAACACCAGAGGCTACAAAACGCTAACAAATATGAGTAGAAATCTACCTTCGATGAACAAAAACAATAGACAGAGAAAATAAGAAAAGAACCTGTTGATAACCCAAAAAGAAGAAGCACACCGATGAGGAGGAGAGACTGACGTTGATGGACGGAGAGGAAATAAGGAGGAAATGAAATGAGAAGGAACTGAGCGGCTGAGGGTGTGTTTTCCGGAAAATGTCTTACAGAAAAAAAATCTCTAAGACATTTTACACAAAGAAGGGGAAATTTTCCCGTGTTTCTGTAATTGATTTTCCGGAAAATCAATTCCTTTAGTCAAACAAACATAGTAAAAGACGGAAAATGTTTTCTGGAAAATGAAATACTGCAAACAAACAAACCCTTAAATAAAATCATATAATATACTCAGAATATTAAAATATATTAGATTCCAATCAATATATATATTAAAAAAAGTATGCATTAAAAAAATTTATTTAAAAAAATATTTTTCACTTAAATCATGAATATATCTTAATCTGGTTTTATTAATTGGGTCCATATTATATAAGAAGGACGTATATAAGAAAATTTTCCTATAATAATTTATTTTTAATTGGATCCATATCCAATGTAATAGTATATAGGAATAGGAAGGACCTATACAAGAATTTTTCCTATAATAATTTCTTATTAAGATCGTAGAGTTTAGAACTAATTAACCACGTGGTTAAAATCCCAAATCCACCGAGTATCTTCCCTTCGATAGAAGAAAGCCTCTCAAAATACAAGCCCAAGCCTCAAATTAACCGTCGCAACCTCCCTTTCCAAACCCTAACCACCGCCGGTCCACCGCCCTCTTACTCCTCTTTGGAGCGGTGAGTCTGCTTGATTTTTTTTATTTATTTCACATCTCTATCTACTTTATATTATAGAAGATTATCGCTTTCGTAATTAATTTTAATTTGAAGTCGCTGAATTCTGTAGAATATGCTTTCTGGGGTTAAGGTTATACCTCGTGATGAGATTGATAAGGTATAATTCATCAATTTCACATTTATTTCTTTTTGTCAGTTAAGTTTCCTCAGTTAGGTTTTATTATTATTATTTTGTACCAGGAAGAAAATGAGAACTCAGATAGGAAGAAGAAAAGATACACTAGTAAAGTGGAAAAGAATAAAAGAAAGAGGAAAAGTTCTGGGTATTGTGGTTCTTCGGATGATGATATTGAGAGAATAGAAAAAGGATCTAGACGAAATAAGAAGTGGTATTCATCAGAGGAGTATTCAAGCGAAAGTGAGAGCGAAGGGAGTTCCGATACAGATAAAGGGAGGCATTCAGATAGAAGAAAGGATAAGAGGAATAAGAAACGATCCAGAAGTAAAAAGAAACGTTATTCAACGTCATCAGCGGATTATTCGTCTGAAGATGTGGATGAGAATCGAAGACGTAATTCAGGAGTTGGAAAGAAAAGGGGTAAGAGAAGAGAATTTTTTGTTCTGAATTATTGATGATTGGTTCATTTTAGACATTGATTAGTTATTATTGTTGTTGGTTTGCAGATGATGGTAGAGAATCTCCTTTGAAAGAGAAGGAGATTGAGAGGAAAGAAATTGGATTAGAATGGATGCTCAGACCTGCATTTAAGACTGATAAGAAACCTTTAGAACCTGTTGCTGTTGAACAAGTTGAGGAACCTTCTACTGAGGAGGTATGGCACTTGAGCTATTAATTCTAGCTGATTTTTTACCTTTTATTTTCTTTGATTCTGGCATAATACAAACATAAATGCTTGCTGATGGAGATATTTATATTTTAAAGCAAAAAATATCGTCTGCTTTACAGTTCTCTTTGTTGTTCAGAAAAAAATCAAACTTTTCTAACGAGGATTTGATAAGCTTCCTTCTCTTTTTATTTCTTAGACTGCTTTAGTTATGTTTACTTTGGAGAGTTCTAAACAAGCTTGCATTTGTGGTTCTTGGTTGTATGGAGCATGCATTCTTTACTTTCTGCCTTTATATTTTATTAGTGCATGAATCGTTAGGTGACAATAGCACATATACTGTTACCAGATAAAGACAATGCATCCTAGAGAGTTGAATCCATATCTGAAAGATAATGGAACTGGTTATCCAGAGGAAGCAGAAGAAAAGAGAGCTGGTGTAGACAGGCTTTTATCTTCTTCGCTTGTAGGGGATGGAGGTGCTAGTTGGAGACTTAAAGCTTTGAAGCGTGCAGAAGAGCAAGCTTCTCGAGAAGGACGAAGTATTGAGGAGGTAATTTTTTGTTTAGGAAAAATTGTATATCAGGAAGGGTGCCATGTTGCTTTTTTTTTTTTAACAGTTTAAAGTGCGATTCCATTAGCCTTTACTGTTGAAACCATACAGGTTGTTCTAGAACGTTGGGGTTCTCTTGATATACTGGCTGCATATGGAGCATCTCGTAGAGCTGCTGCACCTCGAGCCCATCTGCATGCCATAAGAAATAGAAAGCAAGGCCCAGATGATGAGAAACAAAATGTTGCAGACAATCAAAGGGAAAGAAAGTCTGAAAGAAATTCTGAAAGGGTACTTGCAATGACACTTATCTGGATTTCATAATTTGTTAGTTTAAATGAAAAATAGTACATAGTGGTTGCACTCTAGTAGTCCAGGAACCACAGATGTTCTAATCCTTTCTATGGTTTTGGTTGCCAGAACACTACTCGAGACTATTTGCGGGATGTATCTCTTCGGCATTCTGACATGAAGACCCCAAAAGTCCACGATTCATTATCCTGGGGAAAACGAAAAAACCAAAATATTCCTGCTAAAAATGCTGGTGCTATATCGACTGCAAATAAGTTTACCGATGATGGAAACTTCATGCAAGAATTTCTTCGTAAGCAGGGAAATGATACTATCTCATCTGGTTCACATACAGATCATGATGGAAATATGAACTCAAAAGTTGTAGCATCAGAGACGAATAAACCTAGTGAAGCTGCTACAATGCCAAAGGAGACTTTGAGCATAAACCAATTGGCAGCCAAGGCTTTGCAGCTTCGGTTGAAAGGAAAGCATGATGAGGCTGAGAAACTTCTGGTAAGACAACCTTTTGCTTTGATACAGTACATTGATTTGATTAGGGAGTTTCTCAATCTCATTCTTAGTTTCCTATGCTAAAGTTTTGTTATTCCATAGATAGAAAGATAAACGTGTGCAGATCCTCTCATTTTGAGATTATAACAGTCAAATATTTCCTGGATCTAGAAAATATGGGTTGTTAAAGCTTTTTTTGTCTAGGTATTAGAACCCTGTTTAACTTTTCAGAACTTGAAGATCATAAATTTTAGTTGTTTGCATATGTGCCTTATGCATTGAATAACTTGATCTAAAGAATATTGCTTTTTTCTCCTATCTGTCAACATAGGGCTTAAGTTTGTCTTCAGTTGGTTTAATTTAATTGGTTTTGTTATTTTTTTCCTTATTAGCTGGAAGTTGAGAGCATGAAGGCTAAGCAGAACACTGGAGATCATGCCAGTAAGCAGCAGAATGTTGACAACAACAGCAGGTAACTTTTCAACTTTATATTTCTTTGGTATTCCCCATTCTGAAAATGCTGTTTCGAATGAGCTTAAAGTAGTAAGCTTATCTCTCTCTGTGAGACTGTCATTTGGGATTCTAAAGCAAATTGCAAAGTGTTTACTTTCGCTTTTGAGTTCCTTTTTTTAATAATTTATGAAATCGAGTTTTATTCTTAATGTAGCATTCCAACTCACATTTTAATATCTTTTTACATTTTTTTCCTTAACATCTACAAATAATTCTGTTCTGATAATATTATTTGTATTTTATCTAGACATGTTGTTCATGATGTATCGCTTAGGAGAGGGAAGGATGATGATGATACTGATAAGCATCTAGCTCGAAGAATAATGCAGAATAAACAATTTAGTGTATCTGGTCAGGCTGATGATGAATATGACTATGAAGATGGTCCAAGCAGAAAACCACGGAAGAAGGGTGGGGAAAGCAATCGGGTCTCTGGAAATAATCATTTGGCTAAGCGTATATTGACTCAGCAAGAGCGCTGTCTTTTCTGCTTTGAAAACCCTAACAGACCAAAACATCTTGTTGTTGCTATAGCAAATTTCACATACTTGATGCTACCACAATGGCAGCCTGTTGTGCCAGGTCACTGCTGTATCTTACCAATGCAGGTACTCTTTTATCTATGGTGTCACAATTTGCTTTAGCGCTTTAATGTTAACTACATCAGACCAGTAAATTGTTGAGTGATCTTTTGAAGTACAGGCATATAGTTCATTGTTTTAAAGGATTTGAATATTCTTAGTAGTCTTTCCATTTCCTTTCATGGCACCTAACCTAGTTTGTATTAATGTTTCGATATATGAAGCAGAGTAGCTCAGATGCCTTCAAAAGTTAGGAGCAAATGAACTCATTTTGGACACATTAATTTCTTCTATGCGAGATGTAGAACTAAAATAATATTTCTTGCGCTTTACAGATTGATGTGTCCTAATTTAGAATGCAAACTCTTTTGCCTTGACAGCATGAGCCAGCCACAAGAACAATTGAAAATAATGTGTGGGATGAAATCCGCAACTTTAAGAAATGCTTAATTATGATGTTTGCCAAGCAAGATAAGGAGATGGTGTTCTTGGAAACTGTGATGGGATTGGCACAACAGCGTCGCCATTGTCTGATTGAATGCATTCCTTTGCCACGGGAAATTGCAAAACAGGCTCCTGTGTATTTTAAAAAGGTTAGGTTCTTTTCAATTTATGTATTGACATTTTGGTAACACTGGTGGCGGAGATGGAAGCAGCAGCTTCTTCTGTTCTTGACATATGAACTTGGATCTTTATCAAAATCAAATGGCTAAGATTTAGTCTGCTGAGTAGCAATAGTTGGAATGTAGATGTGATCATTGTATGATTCTAAAAGATGTTTGTCACAGGCAATTGATGAAGCCGAGGATGAGTGGAGCCAGCACAATGCAAAGAAGCTGATAGACACGAGTGAGAAGGGATTGCGCGGTTCAATCCCGAAAAATTTCCCATATTTCCATGTTGAATTCGGTCTAAACAAAGGGTTTGTGCATGTAATTGATGATGAAAGCCAGTTCAAGAGCAGCCTTGGTCTCAATGTTATTAGGGGCATGTTACAACTTCCAGAGGAGGACATGTACCGCCGCCGGAGGCATCAATCTGTGGAGGAACAAAAGCAGGCTGTTGCCAGTTTTGTTCGTGATTGGGAAGCTTTTGACTGGACAAAACAACTTGACTAGCATTATGATCTAACGTAATTAACTTGACACTGTATATTTACATAGCGTTCGGATTAATGTTTTAGTGTAATCGTATTTGATGTGTTATATAAATAGAAATTTAACACATTAATTATTCGTGTCACGTAGAAACAAATTCATAAGAATCAAACATCCATTTCACTTGCAATTTATAATCCTATTGTTCCCATCATTATTCCAGCGAGGCAGTGTTGGGATTTAGTGAAAAGTAAAATAAAATCCATGACCTATTTTTACTGAAATTACAAACCTAACTTTTCAAAGGTTATGTTGGTCATCTGATACAAATGTTACGGACTGTTGAGAAGTTAAAACCCTGAAATATTGCTTTATGAAACATGTAAATTCGGTGCAAAAGTTAGACAATTAGTTTTAACCCAATGTGTACTACTATCGTAAAAGGATGGTGTTTTTTATTAAGATATTATTACTTTGTTTTTTGTCTTTTTAATTTTAGTGATTTTTTCTATATAAAAATTATTGGCTAAGTCAAAATAACGAACTTTTTGAACTACGGACTAAGTCAAAGAAACAAAATTAATTTTTAAGTGGAGAATTTGAGATTTGGCTTAGGTTTTTTTTTTCATAAAATATTAACTTTTCTTCTTAGCAAATTAAAGTTTTCATTTTGTATCAGGGTGTTCGGTTTAGGAATTAAAAAGCTTATTCTCTAAGCAATTGAAGCTTTAAGAATAAAGGAGAAGATTATTTTAATTAAAAGCCAAGAATTAACTAGATATTGTTGAGCTTGAAAAACATAGGTATTGGTTTTAAAATTTCATTATGCAAGTTTTTGGTTTTCTCAATTGATTTTTCCAACACTATTATTGAGCAACAAAAATCACTCACCCTCCTCATCCTCCTTGACAGGATTGACAGTAGGAATTGCCTAGTTGTAACTTGGTGGCCACAATATACTGAATATCTATGGTGACCAATTCAAGATGTGGCCACTTTGTAAGCTTGGGTGGCTTGGTCATGGGCATGATGGGCCCCAAAGGTTGCATGTAGTCGTGTATAATGGGTTGCATTAGCAGTGTAGGTGCAACTAGTCTAGGATCTGCTAGGCCAAAACTAGAACTTTCTCCACGAGATGATTTTGTGGACAATCTTGCTAACATAAGTAAAGCACCTTCAACGACCATGGTCCTTTTCTTAAGATGAATTAAAGACTAAAGATGAGGCTAAAATGGAAATTAAAAAAGTCACCATCTCTTGATGAAATTGTGACTTTACCCCTTATGTTCCAAATTCTATTGATTATTCGTTGAAGGAGGTCGGGAGAAAAGTTCCTATAATCATGGATGTGACTTGAGACAATGTCTCTACTAAGATTTGTTAATCTCTAACTCTTGACCATTAAAAGGAATAATTGGCCCTCTTCTGACGACGACATTAGCATGAATGTGAAGTTCAACTTGTAGGGTTTGCTGCATATTGCTATCATCATCCAATGAAGACTCCGAAGTAGAGCTTTCCGATCAGCTACAATCGCGAATGTGACTACTATTCCTTTTGGGGGAAGTGGAGGAAGAAAATAGGAGTTTAGTGGGTGACGAAGTGGCTAGGAGAGTGAAATGTAGGGGAGGAGAGTAGGTGATAGGAAAAAGGGAAAATTTTGTTGAAATGTGGTCATGCATGCTAGTTTTCTAGTGTTTAAAATGATGTTGGGTCATGGGAAGTGATGGGGAGGTGGAAAATGAAGCGATAATCTAAAAACAAAAAGAGGGGGAAAGGATCTTGGGAAGTAGGAACGATTATCAGGAAATAGGGGTCATGATGAGAAAGAGGGGGAGGGAGAAGTTAAAAGGTTAGGAAGAAGAAAGAGGGGATGAATGCAACAGATAAAGGAGAGGAAGACGAAAAGGTAAAGCGAAAAGAATTTAAAGCAAATGGGAGGGAAAGGAAGGCACATTGGGAAGGAAATAAAACAGAGAAGTAAATGTAGTGGCGGTGTGTTGATGAATGAGATGATCTCGAAAGTCGAAGGTTTACAGGACCCCAACTGTCGTTGATAAAGCTTAGGATTGATTCGTAAGAAGCCTTTAGTGTCACGGATTGCAATTCAAATATCATGACCATTGCAACAAGACCATCCCATGGATGTCTACATATTAAATATGGCTTATTTGACCCACTTGAACTAGCCTGATTTGAAGAACAAGTGATGAAGCTCATCTACTTGAAGTCTTTGTAGCCCAGTGAAACATTTATAGGAAATTAGGGCTACCTTGGTAAATAGGGAAAGTAATATTACAATATTTGTAATCTGATAAGATTTGATTTTGCAAACTTGGGGATTATATAAATCCCTTAATTGTAGATATGTTTTGATATCATCCATCAATGTAATCCGATCTATAGCATCAATTTTGGGGGAACTCAACTATAAATAGAGAGCCTCCCCCTCATTTGTAATCATCCTGTAACACTCCTAACCCTTATCCGTCACCGGAACAGGGTTACGAAGCATTACCGGACTTTACGGATTAATTACAAACATTTCACAACCTTTAACATACATATTAAGAATTATTCATATATCACTCATATTGTCCCTTATATGGGCCCTTGAGGCCCAAAATATGCGTTAGAAACAAATCGGGACCAAATCGAAAACTTAGAGAATTTTTTTCAAAATTTCAAAATTTTCCTTAGGAACAGGGAACACACGCTTGTGTGGACGCCCGTGTCTTAGGTCGTGTAGGCAATCAATGTGGAACACACGGTCGTGTCTCAACCCGTGTCCTTACCCGTGTAACTCTTTGACTTGGTTCACACAGCCAACCACACGCTTGTGTGTTAGGCCGTGCGTAAGGTGCAAGGGTCACACGGCCAAGTCACACGCCCGTGTGCTGGGCCGTGCGCAAAAAACCTGGGCATTCTATTTTGAAATTTTAAGGTGTAGGGGACACACGGCTAGACCACACGCCCATGTGCATGGCCGTGTGTCACACACGGCTGAGACAAACGCCCGTGTCTCTGCTCACCCTTCATAACTCCAACCTGCACTCAACATTTGAATACACTAATATGTCCCAACCAAAGCAACCAAAATTCATGTTTTAAATATAACATCTCATCACAAAACTTGTTTACCTAAACTTACCAAAACAACTTCATTCATTGGTTTACCCAAAATATACTACTAAATACATGCATACAAACATAGTTATTTATATGTCATTCACAACCATATTTTAAATTTAGCTCTTTCCCAATCCAATCTTATACATGTCATATAAACCCTAAAAATGTATAATAAAATCTACCAGGGTAATCTGGATAGTGTAGCCCGATGTGTTGATCCGATCTTCCGAACTTCTTAAAAATCTACAAAGAACATTAAATAACACAGGTAAGCTGAATGAAGCTTAGTAAGTTCATAGGCTTTAAATATAAATCTTACCAAACATACTAAATATTTTATTTAGACTAAGCATTTCACAAACATTTCCTACCAATCACAACTTCAATTGATGAATCCAATTGATTGAGCTCAATAACAATAATTACTTAAGTTCTTCCACACTAATTCCATATAATACTTACCAATCCTTGTCAAATTAGAGAACGTATTACGGATTTGAGTACATCGTTTTCTTTGTGCCATAGTCCAACTATGGTCTTACACATGCATTGTCATGGCCTTGCCATGGTCTTACATTCGTAGTGCCATAACCCAGTTATGGTCTTACCATCGGGATGCCATAGCCCAGCTATGGTCTTATACATAAATATACTGCCATGGTCCAACCATAGTCTTACGTTCAAGATGCCATAACCCAGTTATAGTCTTTTCATTAAAATGCCATAGCCTAGCTATGGTCTTACATTTAAATATTTCCATGGTCCAACCATGGTCTTATCCGTCAATTCATACTTTGTCAGTAAACGATAGTACTCAATCCTGCGTTCTACTCAATTTGAACATTCAATTCAATTTTCATATTTTTACAATAATCATAATTCAATAACAAAAATATGAAATAATACATTATATCATTCCTAAACTAACAATTAATCATTAAATTTCAACCATATGAACTTACCTGGGCTAATTTGTAGTATTTGTTGTAATTTAGAGACTATTCGGTTAATTTCCCTTTTTCACGATTTTTTTGGGCTCTTGATCTAAAATATAAAATTATTCAATCATTAGCTTCTAATTCTATTCTAATTCACCTCACAATTTATGCCTTTCCATTTTCAAAATTAAAAATTTACCCCAACTTTTATAATTTTTACAATTTAGTCCCTCATCAATTAACCCATCAATTGAGCTAATTTTTCTCAATTAACATTTTATCTAATTATTTAGGCTACCATACAGCCTTTGATATTCAAAATTTCAATATGAAGCCCTAATTCTTAACCTTTTTACAATTTGGTCCTAAAATCCAAATCAATCAAAATTGCTTAATAATATAATCATATATCAAAACTAAAGCTTCAAATCCATGTTAATTCATCATAAACATCCAGCACTAATCAATGGTAACTGTTAAAATTACCCATAGAATCAAAAACTAATGAATTTGATAGTTGGACCTAATTGTAAAAGTCCTAAAAACACAAAAAATACAAGAAAAACGCAAGAATTGAACTCACTTGTAGAAAAAATATGAAAAACCAACTCAAGAGGACTCTCCTATGGTGTTTTGGCGGAAAAGTTGATGAAGAATTATCTAGATTTCTTTTCATTGTTGTTTTATTTTTTTAATTTTGCAAAACTTCCAATTGTACCCTTATTTCACATAATTTCCAGATTTTTTTTTCTTGCTAATGCTGCCTCAGCCGTCCCCTTTGGGCTAATTTTCCCTTTTAGTCCTCCCTCATTTATCGCTTGATCAATTTAATCATTTTAGCAAAATTTGCACCTTTTTCAATTTAGTCCTTTTTAATTAATTAACTATCAAAACATTAAAATTTTCTAACGAAACTTTAATACTAACTCAATGACACTCCGTAAATATTTATAAAAATATTTACGGCTTGGTTTATAAAATCAAGGTCTCGATACCTCATTTTCAAAACCAATTAATCTAATATTATTCCTAAAGCACAAATCACTAATTCATAGCTTCCTTAACTTCACAATTGGCTCATAAGCACTAAGTAATAAAATTTATGAGCTCACTCGTCGAATTTAGTGATCTCGAATCACTATTTCTGACACCACTGAAAATTGGGTTGTTACACATCCACTGTACTTGATTCTATCTAAGATAATATATTGAGAGCATTTACTCAAACACTTGGTGTGCACTCTCTTTCTTTGCCTTTATTTATTTCATTTGTAACTTCTTTCTTTGAGATTGCTTCCGCTATATTTTGGTTCCTTAAAGAAAATCTGTGAAAATTATCACTTTGCGAGAATTAGGCTAACTTAGGCACATTTGAAGTGAAAGAATCGTCTAATATCGCACGGATTGCGAGACGAAAAGTTTTACCCCAGTGAAAGTTGGTATCAAAGCTAAGGTTGCAAAGGTAATGTTCGAGATATCGAAATAAGTTGCCGATCAGATTAAGCCAATGGAGACTCGTGGGAGGGCCAAGAAAGTAAGCCAATCGATGGACATGCTGTCAACTTTGGAAGGACGAGTGGTTAATCTTGAGGAGCCCGTGGGGGACATGAGGGAGACATTTGAGGAAGTCGAGGGATGCACTGATGAGTTGGAATCAATGAGAGAACAACTTAGGGGCTTTGTGTTGGTGTCTCTCGGTTCCTGATGTGTCTTTAACTAACTATGATCACAATAAAGGCAAGCGCACCTATCGCTCAATAGTATAGTTATGGTAAGACCGGTAATATCATATCCACAAGGACCAAGAGTACTAGTAATTATTATCTTTCTATTATTTAGCCTAAGAATTGGAGTGATTTGTTTTTAAACTAAACTAATTAAAAACACGACAAAGAATGAATTAGGAAAATACTTTTAGACAACTTATATGATAAAGGCAATACCCAAGGAAGAATCCACCTAGACTTCACTTATTACTTTTGATTCATATGATTTATTCACTTGACTTAATCCGTAGAAATCCCTAATTTATGTTAATATCTCTTTCAAGACTAAAAACAACTGACTCTAGGTTGATTAATTGAAATCTCTTTCTAATTAAAACCCCTATTGTCGCATTAACTCGATCTATGGATTCTCCTATTAGATTTTACTCTAATCTGGCAGATTTTCGTCACCCTATTTCTAGGGTTGCAATCAACTCCGCTTAATTGTGTTGATCTACTCTTAAACAGGGACTTTTGCTCCTCTGAATAAGCACATTCAACTTGAATCAATAACCTGAATTATTAAAATAAGAATAAGAATTCACAACTAAGAATAAGAACAAGTATTTATCTTATAAATCAAATAGTAATAAGATCCGTCTAAGGTTTCATCCCCTTAGGTATTTAAGGGATTTAGTTCATACTAATAAAAGGAAACATCTTAAAATAAGGAAAACCACAAAACATAAGAAAACCCAAAAAATTCAAGAGAAATTTATAGGAGATCTTCAGTTTTGAAGGAGATCCTCCTTCCAAGCTGCCCCTGATGGCTGTCTTCGAGTATTTTCTGCCTTCTACTCGGCATCCCCCTTTAGGTTGCCCCCTAGTGTGTTTATATAGGCTTTGGAACGCCTTTCTTGGCCCACAAGTAGCCTTTTCCGAATAGAATTAAACTTGGGTTCGGCAGGGACACGCCCGTGGTGGATTTCTTCGGCCGTGCTCGATTCTGCTGTCACACACGGCCGTGTGATCTACCGTGTGCGGAAGTCCAGGCCGTGTTGATTTTCAAAGTAGGCCCATTTTGTTCCTTTTTGGCCCGTTTCTCGTTCTTTTCGACTCCCTAAGCTCTCGTGAGTGTAAAACATGAAATTAAAAGATTAGGAGCATCGAAATCATCAAATCTAATGAAGAAATCGTCCAAAAATAAGCTAAGCATGGGGTTAAAATATGTGTAAATTATGGTTTATCTAATATCCCCACACTTAAACCTTTACTTGTCCTCAAACAAAATCCTCAACTCACAATTAAAATTAACTTCCTCAATTTATAATTCTCATCAATAATGTCTCATCATAATTCTTAGATAATTCATACATTGATAATTTAACTAAAAGAGTCTTAAAGATTCAAACAAATTAAGTCACAAATTTTTATAACACAAAAACATAGGTGTTTCCCCATATCTAAATAATTACTTTTGATTCAAAACCAACAAGAATTGACATCCTCACTAAAGATTCACTCAAATCACTCAAAGTGTTTAAGTTTCAAATTAAGCACTCAGAAGTCAAACATGAAAAGTTAATCCCATAGGCTTGCATGAAAATCAAATCTCCACCACTATAAAATGAGATGATACACAAATCAAAAGGTCTTAAAAGGGTTGTAATGGGGCTTGGTTTAGAGGTGTGGATACAGGCTGAATTAAAAGGTTAGACTCGAGATTGAATTGACAAATTACCTAACTAGAAAAGATGAACTAATACTTGAATAATTATATCGATTGAAAACTTATCACTAATAACACGAGCTTTTTCTAAAGATATGAAATTAATTGTTTAAGCTCATAACACTAATAATGATTTTTTTAAAGAATAAGAACAATATATAAGGTGAATTTAACAACTGAAATAAGGAAAATAGTTAGGCAATCTGATCAAATCAAGTCTCGACAAAAGGGGAGTCAATAAAGTAGGAAAAGCAAATTTTGGTTTTGGGTTAATATTTAGGGTAAATCAAGAAATGGTTTATTAGGATCAAAGGGGTTAATTATGGAGGTAGGCTTTTTTTGGAGTAAGTGGGTTAAATCCTAAGTGCCTTTATCATATCAATATATCAAATCAAGAGTGTGGTCTCGACATGCATAATCGAAGCAAGTTCTAGAATAACAAATCAATATTGACACACTCATAATCAACAATAAAGCGAGCAAGAAAAATATATGCTCTTCAAGGCTCAAATTCTCACAAGAATTATGGTTTTTGATGTTAACCTTGCAAATTTCAAACTTCAAAGTAATATTTAAGTTTAGGGAAACAACCTAATAAATTTTTAATTCTGAAAATAGACTTATCATGCTTGATTCTCTAATGTCTTAAAGTTTAAACCATCAATGCACAATTATCTATGACTTAATCCAAAAAAATGAAAATCATAAATCAATAGAAGTTTCATTCTAATAGTAATATGAGAAAATTATTTAAGAATAAGGCATAATGCAGGGATTTTCTAATAATGCTATAATTAACCTCCCCACACTTAATATGTACATTGTCCTCAATGTACAAAGATAAATAATAGTAATATAGTAATAAAATCATAAGATAAGGAGAGAAGTGAAACTTCCTGAATTTTGGATGGAGTCAATGAAAAGAAACCTGATAAATCTGGGCAGAGGTGAAGGTGGGGGAGGATACTGCGGCAACACCTCGAACCTGTTGACATCGAATTAATGAAGCAGCCAGCATGAACTTATGGTACCTTAAGCTGAATCTAAATGGTATGAAGAATAAAACAATATAATAAAGAAAATAAAAATAAATAATGGAAAATAGATATGAATTCAAAGATAAATGGGAAAAAGAGTGACCAACGGTGGCACGGATGGTGGTTGGTGTGGCGGCAGTGTAAAGAAGGAATAAGGGAAAAGGGGGAAAGGAAAAAGAAGGAAGAAAGAAAACGAGAAAAGAAAAGGTGAAAGAAAATGGGGTTTTCGAGCTGGAGAAGAAGGGAAAAGGGAAGAAAGTGGAGGAAGGGGGTGGTGGTCGGAGAGGGGTGCCGTGGCTAGGGTTTGAGGGAAGAAGATTTAGGGAAGAAAGTGAACAGAAGAGGGGGTTTAAATAGAGATGCGGCCCACGCCCGTGTGCCCTGGGCATGTTAGGTCACACGGTCGAATCGCACGGCCGTGTGATGCTTCGTTCGTTTCTCCCACGCCTGTGTAGAGGTTTCCACGCCCATGTTGCTTAATCAGTGTTGACCATGGCCTAAAAGCACGGGCGTGTCGTACGCCCGTGTGACTTTCTCAATTTCAACCATAGCTTTTTGGCACAGGCATGTCGTACGCCCGTGTCATTTACTCAGTATTGTCCATGGTTGTAAGGCACGCCCGTGTTAGTTTATCATAGTCGCGTGTTCTTTAATCAGTATCGACCACGGCCGCATCACATGGCTGTGGCGTTTTATGACAGCCCGTGTTTTGGGGAAAATTTTTGCCCTATTTTCGCACGGTCTTCGCCATGCCGATGTACCTACTCGTGGTGTCCACACGACCACGGCCACGTCCGTGTGCAAGGCCGTGTGGGTAGGGAAACCTGCGCCTATTAATTTGGTTAGTTTTTAGTTAGGTGCTAAAAATCGAAAAAATGGATATTAATGCGGTTAGTGCTCGGGTTGCCTCCCGAGAAGCGCTCGTTTAAAGTCCTAAGCTAAACTTACCTCTCATTCGCATACTCATGGTGGTTCAAGGAGTTGACACTCCTCTCTTCTGCTATTGGTTATATTATCAATATATATTTGAGTCGCGTAGTGTTTACCTTGAAAGTGCCTAAATTCGGATTATTTACCTCAACTGTTCCGTATGGGAAGACATAGAGTACCGTGAAAGGGATCTCTCCGTTTGTATCAAGGTCTGAAGTGGCGATTCGAGGGTCTGTTTTATCCAACAATACCTGATCTCTGGTCTTAAATTGGTTTGTCCCATCCTTAAGCTTGTCATGGAGTCGCTTTGGTGCATCGTGTTTTCTTGGTTTCTCCTTGGCATGTGTCCTCCACTCGTCTAGTTCATCGATCTAAAGCCTTCGCTCCTCATGAGTTATTTCATTGTTGGCATGAGATCTATGATGTGGCTCAATTGAGTATTTCCGAGGTGCTCCCTGAAGAGAGGGTTAAACCGAATGGTTATTAATAGAATTTATGTACTCACCTTTATTACTCAACTCCTAACTGAGCCACGAGCCTGAAGAGTGATCGTTTCGTCACCTACACGAAGTGTGAGCTCACCTGTACCAACATCAATTCTAGTTTTAGCAGTTGCTAAAAAAGGTCGTCCTAGGATTAAAGGAACGTCACTATCCTCATCTATGTCTAAAACAACAAAGTCTACTGGGAATATGAATTTATCAATTTTTACTAGTACATCTTCAATTATTCCCTTAGGAAATCTAATGGTTTTATCAGCCAATTGAATGCTCATCCTAGTTTGTTTG
This sequence comes from Gossypium australe, assembly GCA_005393395.2. Classification (NCBI taxonomy): domain Eukaryota; kingdom Viridiplantae; phylum Streptophyta; class Magnoliopsida; order Malvales; family Malvaceae; genus Gossypium; species Gossypium australe. The sequence goes on from CM016619.1 coordinate 125,617,607, forward strand.
GGTTTCCCAAGACCTAACTGTTTAAACATTTTATAAGGCATAACATTGATACTTGCCCCTAAATTAGCTAAAGCATTATTAACAGATAAACCACCAATTAAGCAATGAATCGTAAAACTCCCTGGATCTTTTAATTTGCGGGGTAATTTATTCTGTAGAACGCGTCATCTAACTTCCGTTTGTTTGCCAGAAGCTCCTTCAAAAATTTAACTGAGTTGGGCATCTGCGAAAGAGCTTCAATAAGCGGTAAGTTAATATGTAGCTTTTTTAAGAGTTTAAAAAATTTATCGAATCGTTCATCTATTTGATCTTTCTTCGTCGCGTTAGGATATGACACACAAGGTATATACTCTTTACTTACCGATTTCTGTGTATCGTGGCTTATCCCATCCTTACCTTTACTTATCACAGGTCCTTGTGTAACACCCCTAGCCTATTTCCGTCACCGGAGTAAGGTTACGAGGTATTACTCAACCCAAACACAACATATAAACTATCATATAATTACTTAAAACAGAAATTATATGTGGCATTACTGTTTACTAGCTATATCCACACATGCTATTTATACAACTAATTTAATTTGAATCATTATCAAACATTCACTAAAAGTCATACATACTAATTCATATACCGACACCATATTCATACATTACTACCATAACCTCATATAATCTATATCTAGAAGCCATATATGCTACCAACTAACTAATACAATTATTTCACTTGCTCAATACCATAGTTAGAATATGAACTCTAAATAATTAAATTAACTACCAATTCGTTTATACAAGGAACCTTAATACCTCATCTTTATAAAAACATGGCATACATTATAACACATATGTTCACCAAACAAATATATTCAAGCACATTGTAACTCAAAATTCAACCATCTAATAATATATGCGATTCATATATATATTGTATCCATCTCCTAATTTTTAAATCACATACACATCATACCTTCAAATGCACTTCCATTTAAATTATTCATACGGCCGGTTTACCTTAACATTTTCACTACTCAAAGTGAACCAAATCCAACCATTTCACATATTAATATGCCATTCATTATCTTATGTAATACATCTATCTAAATCAAGCAATATTCAACCCGAAATTTTCAAAAGACATACATATTTATATACATATCGACTCAAACATGTTCAATCAGTCCAAAGATAGAGATGAAGCCATATTCGCATGGCCATATATACATCCAAATTCAAAATATATATACTCAAAATAATAGTTTAGCCTATACATGCCATAGATTTTAAATTTGTTTCCAAAATGGTTGATAGTGTGCTTGATTTTGACAAGGATTCCCGAGCTTGAGCTTCAACTTCAAAGATCTATAAAATATTCAAACAAACACACATATGGTAATCTAATTTAGCTTAGTAAGTTATAAGCAAAAGGAAATATAGATAGAATAAATCATTATACAAATTTAATTAATTCAACTTAATCACTTACAAGTCCCTAACAACATTTCATATTGCATAATACTCTATAGCAATATCATAATCATTAGATCTCCAAATCCAAATATACAAATACTCTACATTCTTTTCAATTAAGCTCAATAAGTTAATTAATAAATCACATATCTATGAAATGAAGATATAAAAACCACTTACCCCTTTTAGCATCAAGCTATTAAATTTTTATGCTTAACATACTTCCATGACCCTTAAGAGCATTTTCATTCATTGATTCATGTCTTTGAGAAATCCGAACATACGCACATACAGTGCTTAGCATGTAACGTATCGCACACTTAGTGCCGTTACTCGTCTCACGCACACATAGTGTCATCTTTCGGTAATGTATCGCACACATAGTGCCATTACCCGTTTCTCGCACACATAGTGCCATCTTTCTGTAATGTGTCGCACACATAGTGCCATTACCTGTTTCTCGCACACATAGTGCTATCTTTCGGTAATGTATCGCACACATAGTGCCATTACCCGTTTCTTGCACACATAGTGCTATCTCTCGGTAATGTATCGCACACATAGTGCCATTACCCGTTTCTCGCACACATAGTGCCATCTTTCGTACAAATTATCACCTCATTCTAATAGACATAAACTATCACATTTTTTTAAGGAGATATACAACACTCATGGATATAGATATTCGAATCTCATTATCCCTCCTATGAAGTGCTAACATACTCGGCAATAGAAGGCAAACATGTACACTTATCAATTTAGTACCATAATCATACATTACCAATCCACAATTAACCATAGCTTAACCATGCTTTATCATTTAACTCAATTATTCAAAGCTTATATATATAAAATATACTAAGCTTATATTCGGCTAACACATGTATTTTTATCATGTCACATTCGGCAATTCACAAATTAATATACCTACCTTTACTTAAAAATTTTACCTCCATATAGTCTAAATTCAATTTAACCCAATTGCTTAAAAACTTACCTCGGATATTGTCGGATTAAAGTTTCCCGGCTACTCGTTCAGTTTCGCTTTTCCCCGATCCAATCCCTTTTCCTTTTGCTCTTGATCTAATAATTCCAAATTGAACTCATTCAAATGCATTTTCATTCAATTTAATCCAAAAATACATAATTGTGCAAATTTACCAATTTACCCCCAACATTTTACAATGTCTACAATTTAGTCCTTATAGCTCAAAACACAAAATAAAAAGAATTTCACCACACCTATTAATGGCCGAATATCCATAGTCCCTATATCTACTCATTTCTTCTATTTTTCTTGCTATTTAGTCCTTTCAACTATTTATTTTAACATCATATTTTAATTTACTTAATTTCATCAAAGGTTCAAGAACAAAATTTACTAATCTATCATCTATCATCAATATTTCATCCTTAATCAACAAGAACATCAAGTTTCCTTCAATGGCATCTCATGAAAAACATAACCAAATCACAAATTACAACATGGGCTAAATAAAGCTCACCACAACTATCTCAAAAATGCAAGAATTATCAAAAATCAAGCTAAATTTTTACCTTAATCAAGCTCAAATGCAGCCGAATGAAACTAAGCTTTCCTTTCTTTTTTTTCTTTGGCAATGTTTCAGTCATTTGGGGAAGAGAAGGTGAACACTTCTCATATTTTTCTCATTTTATTATTTTATCAATTAATTATAATACATAAATATTAAAATATAATAAAAACCTATCAATCACTATTACATGCAAATGATGTTTTTATTTTTTTATGATATTATTCCTTCCACTAACTAAAAAAAAATTCAATTTAATAATGCATAGTGAAGCATGATGCCGTCCACTCTAAATGCAATTTGTATAATTGCAAATTTAATCCTTACAATGATAAAGACAAGTCAATTTAGTCACCCAATTAAACAAAACTATCTTTATCACCCTTTTCAAATTTAATCCTTTCTCTTAAATTAAATATAAAAACAATCAAATTATCTCACTATATTTTAGCACATGCTCACACATATATCAAACATATTAAATAAAATATAAAAATCATTTTTCTAACTCAGATTCGTGGTCCCGAAACCACTGTTCCGATTAGGGTCAAAATTGGGCTATTACACCTTGCCTCGGTTTAGATTCAGATTCTACTACCCCTTTTTCATCGCACATTGTGATGGCATGGAGTTGCTCCCTTGGGTTAGGTTCTGTATTGCTTGGCAAGCTACCTTGTGGTTGTTCTGATATCAACTTGGCAAGCTGACCTATTTGGTTCTCGAGCCCTTGAATCGACGCTTGCTGATTTTTGAGTGCTGTTTCGGTGTTTTGGAAATGGGTTTTTGACACCGCGATGAATTTTGTTAGCATCTCTTCAAGGTTCGACTTTTTCTCTTGTGGGTAGGGTTGCTGTTGAAAGCCGGGGGAGGGCTGTTGTCTCTGATTTCCTTGACCACCCCATGAGAAGTTTGGGTGGTTCCTCCAACTTGGATTGTAAGTGTTACTATAGGGATTATTCTGAGGTCTAGAATTATTACCCATATAGTTCATCTGTTCGTTTTCTATGCTAGGGTTGTAGGATGGATATTCTGTATTGTTCGTCTCTCTTCCATTTGTATTACACTGCATCACTAGATGTACCTGTGAAGAACCACACAAACCATTAATCTTTTTACTTAAAAGCTCTGCAACACCCCAAACTTGGCCTAGAAGTTAGGCCCGAATCCAGAATGTCACATTAAAGGCACAATTGAAAATGATTTTGCTAATTAACAATTTAAGGCCCAAAAGTCCTTTCATCCTCTAGTCTTGTAAAGTAATAATAAAAACCCATTTTTATAGTTTTAAGTACTTCAGAAACCAAGTTTAAACATACGAAATTTACTTAGGTTTAATATTTAAGTAAACAGTTGAAAACAACAATCCAAAATCTAAAGTCAAATCGGAGTACAAGGCCTTATTACATTCAACTAAAATAAAGCAATTTAAAAAATATGTTTTTAATTTTGAAACAAAAACCAAAAAATAAAATTTAAACGTCTTGTAGTGTGGCCATCTCCGAGTCCTCTCCCACGTCGAGTCGTCTATTGAGGATCACCTGAAACATTAAATAAAGGGTGTGAGTTTCGAAACTCAGTGTGTACAACCCTTGGCAATCAAATCAACATACAAATATTCACATTGGGCTTAAGCTCTATAAAAACCGGTGGTCTTGGCCTTAGCCCACAATGACCTCATATCTTATCGTATCATATCATATCATATGCAAAACAAGGTAATGCAAATTCCACCCCAAAAATCCATCCGCTACACACCATTTCCCTTCCAACCCTACACACCTGTGGGGATTTCTAAATCGACCCACCCATCCTCTACACACCACAGGTAGCACTCACAGCGGCACTACTCAATGTTGCAGCAAAGCTGCTAATCATATAATGGGCTTAAAGCCACCGGTGGATCCACGGTTGTCAAGCGATTATGCGATCCTCAAATCTTCCTCCATACCATAATTCCCACCCATATGCATCCTAAACAACATATCGTATGAATGCAACATGCACAGAAGTAACATCCACAAAACTCATATTCACCACATAGGGGTATTTTCGTCATTTCACAACCCAAGGGTATTTCCGTAAATCTATTCTATAGGGGTATTTAGGTAATTTTGCAAAACAAGTTACTTTGAAAATATTGTAAATCAGGGATGTTTTAGTAATTCTGCAAACCAAGGGTATTCTGGTAATTACACAATTTGGGCTATTTTAGTGATTTTGCAAATCTAAGGGTATTTCGATAATTTTCAAACTAAAGGTATTTTGGGTATTTTCAAATCAGGGGTATTTTAGTAATTTTACAGATCTAGGGGTATTTAGTCCCTCTCGGGTTTTAGTTATGAACTTTGGCCCATCAACAAGTCCTTGCAGCTAAAGTGAATAGACACTATGCACCAGGTAGGATTCCAGAGAAGAGGAGGTGGACCGCTAGGGCCGCTTAAGTACCAAGCTCTCCCTAGATCCAATCCTAGACATGCACATGCCCGTTACCACACTTTAACCTAGCGACTTGTCCACGAACAATGTTTAATTATTATAAAGTCTTATGCGGTTTAAGAGTGTTCAGTACTAAGCCTAAAGTCCATAAAACCCTAGCATACTAGTCCACGTCCCCATAAAGCCCATCAACCCATTACACGTTCATATAACCCTTAATGGCCACATCACATTTTTATGGCCCACTAGGCCCAAATATTAGTCATATGACCCATTAGGCCCAAAACAAATCTAGATCATGTAACATGCATGCCTAATCCAATTCATGTAATCAAATTAATCCATTTCATCAAACATAGGGCCCACCGGGCCCATTTAGCCACTTTGGCCTTTCGGCTTTCCTGCGTTGCCAGTATGTGTGTATAGTATTTGTACACACCTGGTAACCTCGCGTGCTCAAACCCTTTAATCACGAACCTACAATCAACAACACCTAACGATTAATCATAACTTAATATACACTTTATCAGAAACCGAAACCTCACCGTAACCTTACCGTGTGCCACACGTTCTAGTAGCCCTTCCTTAGCTACTATTTGCGATTATCCTCTAGATCTGCACCCAAACATAAATCCTCAAAATCAAGTGACCCATATTCCACATAAGTCACCCCTATGAGCCATAATACATTCGGCCATTTACTAAACCACCACCAGGATGAGTGCACTTACTTCTTGCCAACAATCTTACCACGCTTGTGATTGTTGAACCTTACCCTTGTTAATACAGAATTAACAAAATGGAGGGGTTAGATAGCCCTTTGGCTTTTAACAAAACTCACTCAAAAGATCAACTAAGCACTTACCAAAATCCTCCTTTGATCCTGCAGCTTAAATTTGACTTTTGAGATTAGTATGGTGACAAAGACAATTCGGCACCACTAGGGAGAAGAAGAGGAGAAGTGATCGGCTAGAATTAAAGGTGAACAAAAGAAGGAATTTAAGAAGAGAAGGTATGGGGAATTCGACTAGAGAGAAAACCAAAATTTCAGCAAAGGAATGATGGGTTTTTTTTCGGCAAATGGAAGAATTCGGCTAAGGGGGAGAAAAAGAAAAGTAATGGAACCCAAGGAACCTCTCAAAGGAGTTCGACACCTCCTTTTATAGCCAATAGCCGAATCCTACCTTCTCCCACAGTCCAATTCGGCACCAACTCTTCCCACCTCTCATCTCCTAATTTTTCTCCATGATATCTCCCTTATCTCATCCGAAATTCCCTCCTTTATTAGCTCACAAGACCAATTCAAACACTTCAACAAAAGAGTCCAAATTCCACACAACTCTGGTTGTCCACTAAGCAAAATAAACACTCCAAAAACACCTTACCACTACTCGAACCTTGGACCTCTTCACGCCACCTTGTAGCTCCCCTAGCGACGCCACCTTGCCACTGGACCACAAGCCCATTTGTGTCCCATTTTTCCCTTAATCTGCTTAAGAGGCTTAATGCCTGAGACTAGGGTCCACTAAAGCAAGAAAAATAAATTTTTCCCTATGGTCATCCCTATCTCTAAGACTTCAAATAATCCCGATAATACCTTAAAATTAATATTCTAAGTGCTACTCATACATACTAACCTCAGTGCACAGAAATTTAAAGTTTCAGGATTTTTGGGGCGTTACAACCCAATAGGCCCAAATCTACTAGACCCAAATTTGGGGCGTTACAAGCTCTACCTAGTTTGATAGCATGGTGACTGCGTCGAGGTTGAAAACGCCAGCAGATTTTGTTGGCTTCGTTCTCATAACTTGCCACTGATAGTTATTCAGTGACATCTCTTCAATGAATTCATAAGCAGCCTCAGGTGTTTATTGTTTAGTGTACCGTAGGCAGCTACATCAATCAACTGCCTAGTTGAGGGGTTCACACCATTGTAAAAGGTTTGAACCTGTAGCCACAATGATAAACCATGGTGAGGGCATATTCTCAGTAAATCCTTGAATCTCTCCCATGCATCATAAAGTGTCTCTAAATCCATTTGCACAAAAGAAGAGATATCATTCCTCAACTTAGCCATTTTAGCCGACGAAAAATATTTAAGTAAAATTTTTTCGGTCATTTATTCCCATATAGTGATTGATCCTCGTGGTAACGAGTTCAACCACTGTTTGGCTTTATTCCTCAACGAGAAGGGAAACAATCAAAGGTGAATGGCATCATCAGAAACGCCATTAATTTTGAAAGTATCGCAAAACTCCAGAAAATTTGTCAAGTGATTGTTTGGATCCTCATCCTGCAAACCATCAAACTGAACAAACTGCTGAATCATCTAAATAGTGTTAGGTTTCAATTCAAAATTATTTGCAGCAACATCAGGTCTAACAATACTTGATTCAGTTCCTGTTAAAGTAGGCTTAGCATAATCATACATAGTATGAGGGGCAGGATTTTCGGCAAACACCAGAGGAAGTGGATTATTATCAGCCATCTCCTCGGTAGTATTAGTGTCGTCCTCTTGCTCTTCTTCTATGTATTGTAGGCTTCGCCTTATCTCCCTACGATTTCTGCGAGCGATACTTTCTATCTCACTATCAAAAAGCAATGGTCCTGACGGGTTTTTTCTAGTCATAAACTACAATTACCTGCTAGAAGTAAATAAAAGAAAAACTGGCAAGTTAAAATAAAATAAAAATAAATTGCAAATAAAAATAAGAATGGCTAAAGTAATAAAAATTTAGTGATCCTAATATCTTAGTCCCCAGCAACGGGGCTAAAAACTTGATGTGTCTTTCACTAACTATGATCACAATAAAGGCAAGCGCACCTATCGTTCAATAGTATAGTTATGGTAAGACCGATAATATCGTATCCACAAGGACCAAGAGTACTAGTAATTACTATATTTCTATTATTTAGCCTAAGAATTGGAGTGATTTGTTTTTAAACTAAACTAATTAAAAGCACGACAAAGAATGAATTAGGAAAATACTTTTAGACAACTTATATGATAAAGGCAATACCCAAGGAAGAATCCACCTAGACTTCACTTATTACTTTTGATTCATATGATTTATTCACTTGACTTAATCCGTAGAAATCCCTGACTTATGTTAATATCTCTTTCAAGACTAAAAACAACTGACTCTAGGTTGATTAATTGAAATCTCTTTCTAATTAAAACCCCTATTGTCGCATTAACTCGATCTATGGATTCTCCTATTAGATTTTACTCTAGTCCGGCAGATTTTCGTCACCCTATTTCTAGGGTTGCAATCAACTCCGCCTAATTGTATTGATCTACTCTTAAACAGGGACTTTTGCTCCTCTGAATAAGCACATTCGACTTGAATCAATAACCTGAATTATTAAAACAAGAATAAGAATTCACAATTAAGAATAAGAACAAGTATTTATCTTATAAATCAAATAGTAATAAGATCCGTCTAAGGTTTCATCCCCTTAGGTATTTAAGGGATTTAGTTCATACTAATAAAAGGAAACATCTTAAAATAAGGAAAACCACAAAACATAAGAAAACCCAAAAAATTCAAGAGAAATTTATAGGAGATCTTCAGTTTTGAAGGAGATCCTCCTTCCAAGCTGCCCCTGATGGCTGTCTTCGAGTATTTTCTGCCTTCTACTCGGTATCCCCCTTTAGGTTGCCCCCTAGTGTGTTTATATAGGCTTTGGAACGCCTTTCTTGGCCCACAAGTAGCCTTTTCCGAATAGAATTAAACTTGGGTTCGGTAGGGACACGCCCGTGGTGGATTTCTTTGGCCGTGCTCGATTCTGCTGTCACACACGGCCGTGTGATCTACCCGTGTGCGGAAGTCCAGGCCGTGTTGATTTTTGAAGTAGGCCCATTTTGTTCCTTTTTGGCCCGTTTCTCGTTCTTTTCGACTCCCTAAGCTCTCGTGAGTGTAAAACATGAAATTAAAATATTAGGAGCATCGAAATCATCAAATATAATGAAGAAATCATCCAAAAATAAGCTAAGCATGGGGTTAAAATATGTGTAAATTATGGTTTATCAGTTCCACTACAAACAAGTTGACGGTAAAGGATGATGCCCTCGAGGTTATGGTGTTAGCCTTGAAGGAAGAGATCACGAAGCTTAAGAGGGAGCTCACAATTTACAAGGTTGTTTTGAGTAATGAGATATTGTTTTCGAGGCCGAAGCAACGAGCAATGTATGTTCCCAAACCAAAAGAGTTCAAAGGGAAAAGGTCTGCAAGGGAGTGGAGAACTTTCTTTAGGTAATGGAGTAATACATTTGAGCAAGAGCATCGAGGATGATTCCACTAAGGTAAACTCTACTTCAGTTTGCTTTACTGATGTTGCTTTGTAGTGGTGGCGTCATAGGTCCACATATGAGAAATGTGGTGAGACGACTCTTGGAACTTGGGAGGAGTTCCAAAGAGATTTGGAGAAGTATTTTTACCCACAATATGGTAAGGAAGAGACGCAAGCAAAGTTACGCCGTCTTACGCAACAAGGTACTGCTCGAGAGTGTTTGAGAGTTCAGCTAGTTGATGCTTCAGATTTCTGACTTGAGTGAGAAAGAAACATTCTATTAGTTGAGAAATGGGTTGAAGCCTTGGGCTAAGTAAGAGTTGCGTCTACAAGATATCACTAAGCTTACTGTCGCTATGGCCAAGGTAGAGTCATTTGTTGAGCTTGGTCCTAGGAAAGACAAGTTCAAGACTTCCAAGCCCAAAGAGTAGGGCAATGGTGGGGAAGATGATGTAGAAGATGAATAAGGACATGGCGAGTATGGCAACGGTAATAGCGGCAATAGGAAACCATGAAAGGGGAAGTGGGAAACCAACAATCCGAAGAAGAAAGGAAGCGAGCTAAAATGTTTCCTTTGCGACGGTCTGCATATGGTAAGGAACTATCCAAAGAGATCTGCGTTTTTTACTATCAAAAGGGATGATGATCTGGAAGAAGAGGCCGTGAGGCTTGGTTCAATCATGAGGGTTTTCAAACCTAAGAAGGGAAAGGAGAGTGAGAAGAAGTCAATAAAGTGCTTCTTGTGTTGTGGGCCACATAGGTTGCGGGATTGTCCAGAGCGATCTAAGCTATCTGCAATTAGTAAAGGAGAGAAAGCGGGGCCTGATAAAAGTAAGGCTTCAAAGCTTGTGTCAATGGTACTCATTCCTACAAAGAGGAAAAATAGGTAAGTAAGGTTGATGTTTATGGACTTCAGCATCGTAGGCTAGAGAAAGAGTGCTGTAACAGCCCGATTTAGACTCTAGTTGAATAGTGGTTTCGAGACCACAAATCAGAGGTCAAAAAAATATTTTAATATTATTTTCTGTGTTTACAGTACGTGATTGAGCATGTGTAAAAATTCTATGTGAAAATTTTATCATTTGTGTGCCGAATTGTGAAAAAGGACTTAATCGCATAAAATGGAAAAGCTGTGTGCTAGTTGTTAAAGTTCTTATTTGGCATGGCTTTTTAAATGAGAAGTCCTTATGTTGTAATTAGACCTTTGATAGTGGAGATGGACATAAATGGCCATTAAATAAATGAATGTATAATGTTTTAATTAAGGGTAAAATGGTAAATGGCATATTAATATTATTATAATTAAAACAAAAGAAATTAAAGGCCATTTCTCATCATCTTTGGCCAAAAATAGCAAGAAAAGAAAAGAAAAGGATTAAGCTAGGGTTCGGCACTTTCATAGCTCAATCAAAGTATGTTTTGAGCTCGGTTTTTGATGATTTTTACGTTTTTTTGTGATCATTTCTTTGTGTTCTATCAAGCCTATGTCTTAATTTAGAATTTGATGATGATTTCGAGATGTGCCATTGATGAATGCTTGAGATTTGTGATAGTTGATGATGAAATATGAAAGATATGTGATAGATTAACATATTTTGTCTTTGAATTTTTGATGAATTTGATTACTTTGGGCTAAATTGTGAAAATGAGAAATTGGAGGACTAAAATGTGAAATAAATGAAATATATGGGGTTTGTATGGACATGAGGAAAATTCAGCCTAAGCATGATAAGATGAAATTGTGTGTATTTTGTGATTTTATGAAATAGGGACTAAAATGTAAAAGTGTGAAAATGTGAAGGCTATTTTGTAAAATGCCCTAAATATGTATTGTTGGATAAAACTGAATGATTTGGTGAATGAATGAGCTAAATTTGAATATGTATAGATCAAGAAAGGAGAGATTTGGATCGAGATTGAGGCAAGAATAAAGTGCTCGATTGATCGACTTGTTTCGTAATTTCGACGTCCAAGGTAAGTTCGTTTACAATATGAATTGTTAAAATTATGTTTACATATATATTGAAATGAATGGAAATGTAATTGTCGAGTTAGTGATGTGGATGATGAGTTTGAAAAGATGTGGCACTAAGTGTGCCAAATAGAATTGATACAGTGGTGAACGGCACTGTGTGTGCGAAATAATGAAAGCATCGACTATATTGGTTGGCATTGTGTGTGCGATACCGAGTTAAATTCGGTCTAATGTAAAGGCACTAAGTGTGCGATGATATTAAAGCTTCGGTCAAGGAATTGGCACTAAGTGTGCGAGTAAATCGAATGCTTATGAAGATTGAACGAAATGTGGTATCGAGCATTGAGTAGCAAAAGTGATTGTTAACTAAGTGTTGGCTCAGGTATGTACGGAACCTATGTGATTGATGATATTGTATAAGGATAAATGGATAATTATGTGAGTAATGACTATGAAGGAGAATTGTATATTATTGTGATTTGAATCATGTAATAGTTTATATTGTATATTGAATTCAAATGGTTAAGTTAAATGTATTATATGACGAACTTACTAAGCTTTTAAGCTTATTGTGTGAAGTGTTTCTCTATTTTACAGTGTCATTAAAGCTAGCTCGGATCTAGGGATCTTCAGTGACTCAATTACACTATGGGCTATCTAATTTGGTACTTTTGGAAGATGTATGTATTTGGTATATGGCATGTATAGGCTAATAATTATGGTATGTTTTGAGAAGTTTGGATCTTGCCATGTGATTTGGCTTGATAGTTATTGGTTTGGTATAAGCTTTGGACATGTGAAAAGAATGATTAATATGTGTATATGTGTTCTATGTGAATGATCATTTTGGCATAAGTTAGTTTAATAGGAATAGTATGTTTCATGTTTAGATTTGGTGAAGATTGAATGATGAATGGTTTAAATGATCTTGATGTGGAATTGATATTTTGGATAGGAATGCTTGAGTTGAAATTGAGCACAAAAATAAGTGATATTCTTGAAGGTTAATTGGTGCATATATTGGTAAGTTTTGGATGCCATTGGGGGTATGAATTTATATGGTTTGATGCTTGTAAGCGTGACCATAGTCTGGATGGCAAATTGGCCTTGCAAATGGCCTATATTTGCCCACATGGTTGAGCACACGGGCGTGTGGCTCGACCGTGTCTCTTAAGTTTTCTAATTGAAACAAGTCAGACTCGCACACGGGCTGGACACACGGGCGTGTGACTGGCCGTGTGAAATAAGTCAGTGTCGACCACGGGTGAAGCACACGGGCGTGTCTTTGGCCGTGTGGACAAGTTAGTATGTATGCCCTGTTTTGCCACAGCTTGGACACATGGGCGTGTCTGAGGCCGTGTGAGGCACACGGCCTACCCACACGGAAATGTGACCTCTGTAGCTTTGAAAAATGTTAAGTTTCGAAAAAATTTTGTATGAGTTTGGTTTAGTCTCGACCCCTTTTTAATGCATGTTTAATGTCTCGTAGACCTCATTAAGAGACTTAATGATGTTGATTGATTATGATTTAATATTGTATGAACTATAAAGGTTAAAGGTTTTGATTTGATCGGTAATATCTCATAACTCTAGTCCGACGACGGATACGGGTTAAGGGTGTTACATTTTATTGGTATTAGAGCTATAGTTTAGTCGATTTTAGGACTAACGTAGCGTGTGAGAGTCTAGTTATACATGCCATATATATGCCTGTGATAGTGTGATGAATCCTGACACCAAAAACTTAAACAAAAGCAAAACATTCAAGAAATACAATTTTTTTACCAGGGTGGGGTTATATAGTTCCGATGGTGCTACCTGGCAATGTGGCGGCACCAATTAAATTTAAAAAAAAAAAATCAGCAGTGCCACTTGATAGACCAGTGACACCCATTTAAATTATTTTTTTCATGACAACCACTAGTGTCGCTTGACTGAGTGGCGGTACCAATTAAAAGAATATATATTTTTAAAAAATTAAAGGTGTCGCTTAACAAACCGACGACACTCAATAATTTTTTTTATTCCCTGATAGTCACCAATGCCACCTAACAACGTGGTGGCACCAATTAAATTTTTTTTTTTAAAAAAAAATTAGAAGTACCACCTGACAGACCAACGACACACATTAAATTTTTTTTCCTTGGCAACAATCGGTGCCATCTGACATGACAACGACACCAAATTGTTTTCTACTAACATGAAATTAAAAAAAAAAATTGATCGGTGCCTCTTGACAGACTGATGACACCAATTAAAAAAAATATTTTTTTTCTCCAACGTGAATACCAATATTTTACAAGAGTATTTCGAAAAATACATATGGGTGCCGCCTGACACAGTGGCGACACCAATTATTTTTTTAATATTATGGTTGGGTGATGATTGAGGGAAAAAGTGGGTGATGCCGCTAGTTAACCAGGCGGCACCGAATTTAAATGTAAAAATCAGATCATTTACTTAAATAGTTTTTTATCCAAGTCATTTTCTTAATTATTTAATTTTTTTAGGTTATTTGTATAAAAAGGCCCTGATATTCTCCAACAAAACAATAATTAGTTTGTGAAAGAACTATCAATACTTTTTCTAATATTATAGTGCCATAGATTTTAATACTTTTTTTTAATATCTAGATAATGCAGTTGTGAATTCTGTGTACCTAAATGAGTACAAATAAATTTATTTTATTTTATCTTTTTAGATTTTTTAAGTTTAAGGCTAAAATAGAACTAAGGTAAAAAAATTATTAGTAAGTTTATATTTTAGTCATTTAATTTTAAAAAAGTTACAAAATAAGTTTTGAATTATTTGAAAGTTTCACTAGGTTGTTAAGGTTTTTTTTTTTTTTTTTAAAGTTCGGGTAGTGAGCTCTAAGTGACAATTCAACGATTGGTATAGTGAATCAATACCCATTGGCGAGTGAAAGAAAAAATTTGTTGGATGTTGATTTGTAAATTTGTGACATTCAAAATTGTTTTATATATAAAAAAAAAGACCCTGAATTGTAGAAGAGAAGAGGAAAGTGAGTTTTCGATTGGTGTAGGCAATGCAAACAAAGAAAGCCAAACAACAACAATTTTAACAACCCAATAATTTAAATAAAAACTTTCGAATAATTCAGTTATCATTTTGTTATTTTTTAAAGTTGAATGACCAAAATATAAACTTACTAATAGTTTTGTGACATTGGTTATAATTTACTTTAAGTTTAAAATCAAATCAAATCAAATAAATACACACAAATGAAAATTCAAAATATAATAGACAAAACTCCTAATCATACCAATCATATATAGCCAACCCTCTCTATAATAGTCTCATTTATCTACTAAGATTTTGCCTGTTATAGAGAGGTGGTTGTTATAAACCTATAACAACATGTTGCTATAGAGAGATAATCCTTGTAAGCTTACAGTAGAATTTATGTTGTGAATTTCCATAAAAAAAGAAAGTAAAAATTATATTAAAAAAAGGGAAAAAAGTGGGAATCAAATCAACAAAATTAAAAGACGTAAAACATGTGCATGTATTATTGCTTTAATGTATATTTTATTCATTCTTTCACATGATTATAAGTTCATAAATCTAACAAGTTCAATTAATCAATGAGTTAGCAAATTAAATTAATAAAATTACCATGAGTTATTAAATTCAAGTAATCAATTTATAGGTTTATAATGTTCCAAATTCATAATATAATATTTAATTAGGGAACTAAATAGTTTATTGAATTGATATCTTTAATTCAACTCAATAAAGATTATTTTCATTTAATAAATATGATTAATAAAATTTTTCATGTGAAATTTAATCATTTTATTGAAATAACATTTTAATTAGGATTATTTTTATTTAATAAATGATAATTAATATGCTTATATGAAATAGCTATATTTTTACTTAAAAATTTAGATCATATGCTATTATATAGAACTAATTTAATAAAAAAACATACTTCATAATTATGAATATTGCTGTTATAAGTAAAAAACTATTATAGAAGATTATATATATATAAAAGAATCAATTCTACTAATATATTGGTTGTTATAGTAGGTGACTATTATATAAAGGATTTACAGTATAGTAAAACTATATATCCATACTAGGTGAGCATTCGATCGAATCGAGTGAAAAAAAATCCGAGTTAATTGTGTTGGAGAGTCCTATTTTATCATCCTAACTCGATTTAAAATTTTTTCGAATCGAGTTGAGTGAAATGAAATTCAAGTTGAGTCGAATTGAGTGAAATTGTTCGAGTTAAATTAAAAATTAAACATGTCAAATTAAAATTTTGTCGTCACAGTACAACTAATTTCATATTAGAGCACATAAAGTTGAAACCATATATATTTAAATTTTTTTTTCAAAGTAAAATAATAATACAAATTTAGTGAATTATTAATTAACTTATTTAGGTCCCAAAATTATTTTTCTAGAAAAAAATTAATTTTTTTAACTTTCTTTATATGTTTTCTAGAATTTTTTTTGAAAATTTTATAATCTTTTAAAAATATAAATTTTAGAATTTTTATAAATATTTTAAATTTTAAAAATTAATTTGAATTTTTGTAATTTTTATTGAGAGAGACCAATTTGTTCATTTTCAAACTTGACAGGGACTAAAAGGGTATTTACACCAATTTATTATTCAAATTATTCGAGTTATTCGAATCGTAAAACTCAACTCGATTTAAACTCGAAACTCGAATTACTTATTCAAACTGATTCGAATAATTTGAATAACTTGAATAATTCGATTCGATTAACCCAAAATTCATTTTTTTTTCAATATGAATGGAAAGATAAAACTCAAACTTAAAAAAGACTTAAAAGCCAAAAGAAAAAACTCCTTCCAAACTAACAAAAAAATGCGAAATCTCGCAGAAGTTGATATTGATATACACGAAAACAATTATATTGTTATAAAAGTCAAAAAAGGAAAAGGAAAGAAAAAGACCGTAACCTGTAGGAGATAGTCAAATTGGCCACACCTTTATATATAGACATAGAACTGCACAAAATGCTCACAAACCTACCTCCCAAACCTTTTCCAAACACAAACAGTAAAAAGCTTATTGCCTTCGCTATTTTTCCAATGGCTACCAGCGGATCAGCTAAATACCGTGTTGTTTCCCATATTACTGTTCCTGTTCCTTTCGATCAACAATATTTCGACCTCGACGATGCCATGATGATGCCGGAGAACCTTCAAGCCACGCTTCAAACAGTCATCCGTTTGGTTTCCGACATGCCGACGGTTCATTATGCAACCGGTAGTTGCTCCATTTGCATGGAAAG
This sequence comes from Gossypium australe, assembly GCA_005393395.2. Classification (NCBI taxonomy): domain Eukaryota; kingdom Viridiplantae; phylum Streptophyta; class Magnoliopsida; order Malvales; family Malvaceae; genus Gossypium; species Gossypium australe. Next base: position 125,634,631 of record CM016619.1, read on the forward strand.
TTTCTGGTCGTCGGAGGGTACTTCAGCTGCTCCTAGGCAAGTCTCATGTGGCCATGTTTATCACCATAATTGTATTACCGATTGGCTCTTCCCGATGAGACATAGCTAACTGTAGATTCTCAATTTGGAACATGTTCGTTGTTCCGTCCTTTTGGCTTTTCCTTTTTTTTTTCCTAAGAAAATTTCGGTGACCAAATGAATATGAATTTATATTTCAATATTTATTCCTTTCATTTTTGTATAAATTATCGCATCTACTTATTTTATAGTTCCAAGTACCGGAGATAAAATGAATTCAGTTGAAGTCGAAATCTTGAATTATGACAAAGTTTTAATTTTAAAAAAATATATATTTAAAAAGAAAAGAGTGGATTGAGTGTTAATTTGATTTGTATGCATATTGTTGTTAATATAGAAGGACGTAGGTTTGAGTGTGCTAAAATCATACCATCTTCCTATTTATAGATTGAGGAGGGACTATGAGTAGTTTTATGTTTTGTGTCAGAAAAAATAGATACAGCCAGAATCTATAGTGAAATTGTTCAAAAAAATTATTTATATATAACTAGGTTATTGCACACCATGATGGGTGAAAAATTTTTGTGATAAATAAAAAAAATATATAAAATTAATGTAATTTTAATTAAAATGATAAAGTTGAGAAAAAAAAAGAAAATTTGGATTTAAAATCCCATTATATATATATATATTAAATTGTATGTGAAAAAGATAAAAATATTTTTAAAAATATATTTGTTATTTTATAATATATTGAGAAAAATTTTCATCACTAAATTGGGACTTCGGTTAATTACTGTATAAGTTCTTTCATTTAATCATAAGACCCACCTATTAAAAAGTATAACAATTATTTTTAATAATTTTAAAAATATTTTTGTTGATGATTCATTAATATTCTATAATCCTATACATGGTGGCTACGTTAAATACAAAGTAGAATAAAATGGTACAAGTATTATGACCCTATATAGATTCTACTTACTATTTTATGTAGTGCTTAATTTCTTTTCCGCTCAAATATGTTTTAAGTTTTATTTGAAAAATAATAAGCTATCAAAATGTAAATGTTAATATGATTTTTAGATCACATATTTCTTTCCTGCCTAATTAATTAGACATCGGTTTATTTTTATTCAATTTTATTTTATTACTGGACTTTCCGGACAAAAAAATTTCTTAGTACGTTCTAAATACAATGCTACTTGCAACTGAATGTTGTGAAACTTACTTTATTCGTTGCCATATTTTGACTTATTTATCTTCATTATTTACCTACATCTTTTTGAGGATTTTGAATAGCAAATCTTAATATTATAATTGGATAAGAGGCTGAATCAAATAAGGATAGTTTATAATAGTCCTGATGTGATTTACTTACCTTAATTAAAGAGATATTGATTTTGAACAAGTTAAAGTCAATGAGATTTCTTTTATTTTATTCCACTATAAGTGATATAATTGGGGAGAAATTTCTGTGGCTCATTCTGGTACACTTGCTTATTTATAAATACTACAATGTCTATATAAAGACTTATGTTTCGACTTTTCAAGAAGAACAATAGAGTACTCATTTGTTCAATGTTAGGAACTTATTTTTACTGCAATTACTTCATAAACATATTGTTCTACATGTTCAATTTGTAACTAAGTTTTTCAAGTTAATAGGAAGAGTGATCTTAGATTGATGTATAGGGAGTGAGATTGTGACTTGATGAGAGTGTTGAATTTAAATCACATCTTGTATTGTTGATTCATAATGGATTACTGTTAGGATCGTCCCGATTAAGCAACGAACAAGTAAAAATAGCAGAAGAAATTGAGAAATTGAACACACAAAATTTAACGTGGAAAAACTCCTCCAAAGAGGATAAAAAACCACGGGCAAAGATAATTTTACTATAATGGAAAAAAAACGAAGAGTACAAAAGATGGAGATAAAAAAAAACTAAACCCCGAAAACCCGAAAACAAAGAACCCTCAAAACGTAAACACAAAATTCTCTAAATGTGTTATGAGTTCTAATCTCTAATGGGTGTCTTTTCTAAGGTTGTAAAAGAGCCTATTTATAGGCTAAATTCATAGGTCAAATAATAATAAAATAATCTAAACTAACCAGTGTTTGATTGAAACAAATAAACAGAGTTTAACTAGAAGATTATTTCTCAAATTTGACTGAAATAGGAGTCATAATTAACAAATCTCCACCTTGACTCATATTTCCACAATGCCATCTTTGCCAAAGCCCGCCACGAGCCTATCTTGAACCATGTAGGGAATTAACTGAGTCGAATCTGTGCTTAGAAACTGGAAGACTTCTAGCCTTCGACTTGTACACTGCCAAATCAAAACTAACCCGGGTTTGATTTTCATGAACACAGTGCCCTAACTTTTCAAAACCTCCATCCAAAAGAGAACCTCTCTTCAACGAAACGGTCATACCTTTTTCCCTCCTATGACCAAGTTGCCTCCGCTTTGAATGAGTTGACTTCGACTCTGTAACGGACGAGGGACGTCCAGTTTCACCGGTCACTGTAGAACCTTCCAGAATATAAATACTGCCAGTTCTTTTACCTTTTAACAAAATGAGAGCTCCACGAGATACTTTAATGCCGCTTGACTCGATGTTGATTCTGCATCCTTTCAAGTCTAAAATACTCAAGGAGATAAGATTCTTTTGTAAATCAGGTACATACCTGACATCTGAGAGTGTCCTAATCGTTCCATCGTGTATCCTAATTTTAACAGTACAAATACCAATTACCTTACTAGATGAATCGTTTCCCACGCACACAACTCCACCTTCAACTGAACTGTATGTGGAGAACCATTCTCTATTGGGACACATGTGGAAAGAACATCCCGAATCTAGAATCCACTCGGACGTGAGCTTAGAGTTATCGCTCGTTGACACTAACAAGAAATCATCACCACTTTCATCGGCCAAATTAGCACCAGCTACATCTTCCTCGTTACTCTCAGCAGCTTTTTTCTTTCGCAGTTTATAACAATCTGCTTTGATGTGACCTAACTTTTTACAATAGTGACACCTTTTGTCTCGTTTCTTTGATGCTATCAAAACGGAAGCTTGCCTATCTGCATTGCTATCCAAATGAAGCTCATTGTTGAGTTTGTCTCTACTCAACAAATGACCCTTCACATCTTCGAACGAGAGTTTGTCTCTGCCATAAATCAGGGTCTCCCTGAAAGACTTGTATGAAGGGGGTAAAGAGCACAATAATAGCATAGCCTAATCTTCATTGTCAATATGAACCTCAACATTCTTTAAATCATTTAAAAGAGTAATGAATTGACTGATGTGATCTCTAAGAAGCTCACCTTCGTTCATGCGAAACGTAAATAAACGTTGTTTCAACACTAAACGGTTAGCCAGATACTTAATCGCATAAAGAGTTTCTAACCTTTCCACAAGGCAGATGAGGTCTTCTCCATCAATACCTCCTGCAATACCGTATTCGTGAGGCACAGCTGGATTGCAGACAAGGCCTTTTCATCAAGCTCTTCCCATTCTGTTTTATTTAGATTCTCAGGCTTTTTCCCGATAACAACCTTTTTCAAACCTGATTGAACTAGAATTGCCATCATCCGAACTTGCCATAGATTGAAATTTTGTCTCACCATCGAACTTCTCAATTTCAAACCTTGTTGCTGCCATATTTGAATGGGTTGATCTATGAAAATTGAACTAGCTCTGATACCACTTGTTGAGATTGTCCCGATTAAGCAACGAACAAGTAAAAATAGTAGAAGACATTGAGAAATTGAACACACAAAATTTATCGTGGAAAAACTCTTCCAAAGAGGATAAAAAACCACGGGCAAAGATAATTTTACTATAATGGAAAAAGAACGAAGAGTACAAAAGATAGAGATAAAAAAAACTAAACCCCGAAAACCCGAAAACAAAGAACCCTCAAAACGTAAACACAAAATTCTCTAAATGTGTTATAAGTTCTAATCTCTAATGGGTGTCTTTTCTAAGGTTGTAAAAGAGCCTATTTATAGGCTAAATTCATAGGTCAAATAATAATAAAATAATATAAACTAATCAGTGTTTGATTGAAAACAAATAAACAGAGTTTAACTAGAAGATTATTTCTCAAATTTGACTGAAATAGGAGTCATAATTAACAATTACTTTTTAGGCAAGGTCCTGTAGCTGTAGAAAAGTCCTCCAAACTGTGTAACCAATTTCTTTGTCCATATCTATTTTTACTCTTCCAAATATTAGCGCCAGTTGCAATTGAACATGCAACTAACATGCAAATTCAATGAACTTTCAATTGATTTTATATATAGAAACTTGGTGTAATAAGTGGTAATCATGTTGTTGAAATTGCTTATGAGATGGAAGGAACCTCAATCTCAAGACTCCCTATGCTTGATGGCTCAAATTACACCTATAGAAAGGCATGTACGAGAGCCTTTATTGATAAGAAGGCTTGAAAAGTTGTTTTATCAAGTTGGGAGCCACCTACTAACTAAACTAATAAAAATTCGAACTGTCGAACTTCAAACCACTTGGACAACAAATAAAGAAAATTCATTTAGTTACAACTCAAAAGCCTTGAAAGTTATCTTCAATGTGTAAATCCTTAGGAAGTCATGCACATCTCCAAGTTTGTTTTTGCTCATAGAGCTTAGAACATTCTCAAAGTAGCACATGAAATTACCACTTATGTGAAACATTCAAAACTACAAATGTTAACATTTAGGTTTAAAAATTTGAGAATGTCAAATGAAGAAACAATTTCTAATTTATGCTAAATTGTGTAACATCTCTAACCAACCTTTTTTATTGGTATTACTCGAATGCCAAACAAGTAGGCAAGGTCTTAAGAGCTCTCTAAAAAAAATTCTCCATCAAATTGATAACCATAAAAAAGGTCAATTATATTAACATAATGAAAATTGACTAGTTAATTGGGATGAACTTGGAACTATAAAAGCCTTATTAAAGCTCCTTTAATGGAAAATTCCTCCATATTGGATGCCTATAAAAGCCTAAATAATACTACAGAATTTCTCTCCAAATTTTTAAATGTTTCAGTAATAGAATAAGGTAAGGTTTGCTCATTGATCAATGTAGAGATGCTACTGCCGCGATCATTTTGTTGTTGTATCCTGAGAGACAGTCGACCAACGCTTCTCCAAGTACCATAGGAGCGGTCGAATCTATCTTAAGGAAACTGTGAAAACAGACCTCGACATCTAGTAAAACTCGATTCTCTTTATTCGATTTTTGGTTTTCCAAAATCATGTTTGTTTAATTGCTTTCAAATATGAAGTTTTAAATAAATATAAATACATTTTTAATTTGTTTAATTTAAATATAGTGCTTTTACATAAATATAAATATTTGTTAAAATTATGAATTAGTATGAAGTTAAAATGACCTTTTAATCCCTATAAAAATTTATAATTTAATTCTCAACCTGCTCAAATGTTTTTCCTGCCTTGGCCCTTGATTAGATAAATGATACAAAACGTTACTTAGAATGAAAAAAGAATCATTAAATTAATTACTATCTTTTCTTCACTCATTTAATAATTGGTAAAATCTAGTAATCAAGTATGATGTGACAGTAGAAAATATCTATAAGAAAATGTATTTAACCTATAATATATATAAATGTAAGTTTAAACTATTGTTTGGTTTAGTGGAATACCTATTATAGGTGTTGATGTTTAGTTCTCTATTCTCACTAATTACTGAATAGAGATTGAATAACATTCTTTGTCCCAACCTCTGAATTGCCCATTCAAAACACGTAGGAATGCTAAAAGATTTTTTTTTCATTTTTGCCCTTATTTTTTATCATTGTTCTTTCTGCACTTTCAACTATAGCCTCCACATTCATTCCTTTCTCCATTTCCAAAGCCCTAAAACACCATTTCTCCTCACCAACTTCTTCAATTTCTTCCTCATAGGAATCGAGATCATAAAAATTTCTCAATTAGGGGCAAAATCTTCAGCAAGGAAAACAGTCCAGACTCAATTGAAGAACACTAGATTATAGAATTGCTAATCAATCTCTCAATACTGATTCAGATTTCTTGAACCGAAAGCAAGTAATTTTCAAAGAACCTTGTGCAACATAGGTAACCCTAAAACTGATGATTTTTTTTTTGCTCATGCAAATTAGTATGTCGAATCACGAGTTTATTTGCCTATTTTGGGATCAAGATTTTCCTCAAATGAAACATGTTTTTGATTTTCTCTTTTAAGTGCTATAAGTTGTTGATTTTTTGGTTTTTTCCTTTTCATGTAAGGTGTTTTTGATAATTAATTTTTCTCTTAAAGATGGAAGATTGATGGTGTTGTTGTGTTCACTTTTTCATTGGTTCATATTTATGCATTTTTGTGGGGTTAAAAGAAAAGTGGAAATAGTTCATTGCGTGATGGTTCTTAAGATGCTATTGCATTTGAATTGAATTATGGAGATTTGGGATTAATGGTAGTGATGGTACTTAGGATGCTACTGCATTTGAATTGAGTTTTGAAGATTTGTGGTTAATGGTTCATTACGTGATGCTACTTAGATTTAACTGAGTTATGAAGATTTGAAATTAATTGCATGATGGTTGTTAGGATGCTATTGCATTTGAACTGAGTTATTAATTACAAATTGTAACGCCCCAAAATTTTTTGTTTCGATTTTTGTGGAAATGTGACACAACTGTGTATCTACTTTAGTGGTTAAGTGTTCTGGGTGTGTGTGAGAGGTCCCAAGTTCAAGTCTTGTATTTGGTAAATTTTGGAATTTTTCTGACTTAAGCCTTTTACTTGCTCAGTGGGCTTATATGGAGATAATTGTAGAAACATATCAGAATGGGCCTGCTAGTCTGGTGGTTAAGATGAATGTTAGTTTGCTGAAGGTCTTGTGTTCGAATATCTACACGAGCGTGGGTGTTTATTTTTGTTCGATTGACCGAGAGAGTTTTGGTCAAACAGGAATTCTGAGTAGTGGGTTAGTGGAGAGATTTGAGGGATATGGGGAGTTGGGAAATTATCCTCATTATTTTATTATTTTTCTTTTCTTTTCTTTTTCAAAATTTCGCTGGGTTTTCCCAAAATTTTTTGACGTGGTTCTCTACTTCTCTTTTCGCACACCATCTGGTTTCACTGATTCGGTAAATGGAGTTCAATTCATTTTCAAATTTTCGTTTGAAGACTTATTTCTGATTTTGGCAGCGGCAAGTCGTGAAGGTCAGGGTTCTCCTCTCGCGAATTTGTAGTCAAATCGCACGGAGTGTTGGGGTAAACATTGAACACTTGTTTTGGACTTTTTTTGGTATCGAGTTTCCAGTTTAATCGTGTTTTAGGACTAATTTCAAGTGTTATTATGTCGATTATAAGCTTTAGAAGGCTTAGGAGTGGTTTCTACATCGAACCGATACCAGGTGTGTACCCGAAAACATAGAAAATAGGGTTTCAATGAAAGTCAAAAACCCTAATGTCGACGCCACACGGGCGTTTGGTTGCCTGTGTGGTAGGCAGTGTGCTATAACACGGGCGTGCGATAGACGAGGCCAGGCCGTGCGCGCAAGACACGATCATGTGATGGCCAGGTAGGCCGTGTGCGACACACGGGTTAGACTGATTTGGGCCGTGTGGGTTACACAGGCGTGTGGGCCCATAAGGGCGTGTGAGATTCTGGGCGGCCAAATTGGGCCGCATTGGCCACACGGGCATATGGGCCCACACGGGCAGGCCACATGGGCGTGTGAGCCCATTTAACTGAAATGTGTTCTAAGGTTGCACGGGTCACCCAAGTCGACTGTGAACCTACTGTTGGGTCGGTAAGCACTACTTAGACCCTTAAATGCGTGAACTATTTGTATGATGTATATACTGAGCATGATGATTATATGAATAAATACTGAACTGTGTGTATAACTGATATTCAGGTATTAGCATGTCATATACTGCATGTTGTATTTCATTGGGTTGGGATATTGATATTTGGAGGAAGTGTACTAAAAGGATCTTAAGCCTATTATCTGGCAGCTCAGCTGCAATTTTCTGATTATGTGCTGCATTCGGTACTACTTGGAGTGTAGGGACTAGTAGGTGTTTTAAACCCCACATGGAGTGTAGGGATGGGTGGAGATGGTGTGTAGAGGTTGGTTGGGTAGGACTCTATTTACTGATTGATGTATATCTGATTCTGTTACCATGATGGGCTTAGGCCCTAATGCATATCTGATACTGAAACTGAAATGGGCTTAGGCCCAGACTGCATTTGACTAATGGTATGTTGTTTGACTATATGTATGTCTTCTGTGGGGATTACACACTGAGTTTACGTAAACTCACCCTTTCTGTTTTATCTGTATAGGTAATCCCCAGACTTAGACGAATCTGTGCGGCGGAGGACTCAACGGTGACCACTTGACTATTGGACCGATTTAATACCATATAAGGTTTTTAATTCCTATTATTTTTGGAGAATTTTTTGATGTAATTCGAACTTTTGGACTGTTTGCTTTTATTTTGGGATTTTTAATTATTTCATGAATTTTTGAACTGCGACGAAAACACGATTTTATTAAACACAACGTTTTTCCTAAACTCGGGCGGTTTTCTTAAATATCATGGTTTTAAGAACTTCCGTTATAGAATATGTTTTTAAACGAATCAAATTAATGAGAAAATATTTTTAAAATTGACGAAAGATAAATAAAAGCTAATAAACAGAAACAATTTTAACTTGATAAATTCGATTTCAAATTCCATTCCGTGTGACATCGCTAGATTCGGCCATAATGTCTAGGCCGAGTTTAGGGTGTTATATTTAGTGGTATCAGAGCTAGGTTACAAAACTCGGCTTTGGATTTTGGGTTTTAAAGCATGGTTTTTAAGAATTGATTTTGAAATAATTTGAAATGATACGACTGAGAATGTGGTACACCGAGTCTCCGGCGCCGATCCTGCAAGTATTCTTATAAACTGTTATAGATAGTCTGTTCTGAAACACTCTAGTTAGTGTATACTAAAATTGTAGTGAAACTGAAACTGATAGAGACTGTACTTGCGAAAACAAACTCTGAATTTATGATACTGTTTTACATAAAACATCTGTTAATAAATACTGAGATTGTAACTGATTCATAAAATTCGTAATACAGATCAACATTAAATTTACAATGAGCGCACGAGGTACCTGTGGACGTGGTACTAGAGGCCGAGGTAGAGGCCATAGAGGTGCTCGAGCTGAGTCTTCTTCTCTGGGCAGCATGCCGAACCTGGATACGAGTGAGACACTCGTGTCACTTGCTACTGAGACTAGGTCTCAAAGTTGATCAGCTGGGGACGACGCATTGTCCCAGGCGATGTTAAGGATACTAGAGATGGTCACTAGGCCTAACACTGGATCTGGAGGCCGAGGATCGATTACTAAACAACTCCGGTCCAATAGAGTTGAGTTATTTAGGGGTGTCATAGGAGTCACCCCTAATGTGGCTAAGTACTGGCTGTAGGCCACAAAGAGGATTATGGAAGATCTAGACTGTACCCTTGAGCAAAAATTGAAGGGTGTAGTCTCCTTGCTTCGCGATGAGGCTTACCAGTGGTGGTTGACTGTAAAAGAGGACACTTAGCCTGACCGTCTGACTTGGGAGTTCTTTAAGACTTCGTTTCAGAGTAAATATGTGGGAGCCAATTATGTTGATGCTAGGAGACATGAGTTTCTGAACCTTACTCAAGGAGACCGATATGTGGTCAATTTTAGGCCGAATTCTTGAGGCTGAGCCGCTATGCTCGAGGCATGGTGGCAGATGATTATGAGAGATATGTTCGTTTTGAGGATGGTCTCAGGGATAATCTGAGGGTGTTGATAGCTCTACAGAGGGAGTGCGAGTTTTCTGTCCTGTTAGAGAAGGAAAAGAACACCGAAGAGGTTAAGCGTGTTGAGCGCCAAAACAGAGATCGTGAGAGGGGTAAGAACAAGAGGGATTCAGAGCCCTCGAGTTTGGTACAGAGGCCTAAGAAAAAGGCCAGGATTCATGGGCCGATTAGAATTGAGCCTCTTGTTGCTACTACTGGATTACAGCTGTGTGGAGATTATGGTAGACACCATCAGGGTGAGTGTTGGAGGAGGGTTGGGGCGTGTTTGAGGTATGGCTCATTAGAGCACCGTATTCGAGAGTGTCCGCTAAGGGCTGATCAGATGCAAGCTCCGGGTTCTGATTCTGCGCAGCCATAGAGGGTAGTTCAGTAGCCACTGAGGGGCCGTGGTCAGGCTAGAGGTGGTAACGGTATGTGTCGTGGTCAGAGGGCACCAGACAGAGGTGCTGGAGAGACTTAGGCGAGTCAGCTTACTCTTGTTTATGCTGCTCGTCGTAGAGAGGACAGAGATGTTCCAGACGTCATTATCGGTACATTTCTAATTCATGATGTACCTTACTTTGCTTTGATTGACATAGGTTCCACACATTCCTATGTAGCTAGCACTGTGTCTGGGAACTTGGGGATTTGGTTGAGAGTACTTCTAGTGAAGTGACTGTACTAAGTCCACTACGGCAATCAGTTCGGGTTAGCAAACTGTAAAGAGATGTTCTGCTAGAGGTTCAAGGGTCAGTATTTCTGGCTAATCTGATGGACCTTCTGTTTGGGGAGTTTGACCTGATTCTAGGTACGGACTGGTTGGTCAAGCATAGTGTCAGTCTGGACTATACGACTAAGAGGGTCGTCTTGAGAACTGAAGAGGATAATGAGGTAGTTATGATTGGAGAATGTCGGAATTATTTGGCTAATGTGATCTCTACACTAGTGGCTGAAAAACTGGTTTGCAAGGGATGTAAGGTGTTCTTGGCCTATGTTAGTGTTTCCGTTTCTAGGGACTTTACTGTAAAGGACATCAGAATTATAAGGGATTTTTCGGACGTCTTTCCTGAGGAGCTACCTGGTTTACCACTGAATCAGAAAGTGAAATTTGGGATTGAGCTTCTTCCTAGTACAGCTCTGGTGCCTATCGCTCCCTATCAAATGGAACCGAATGAGCTTACAGAGCTTAAGGCTCAACTGTAGGAGTTGTTGGACCATGGTTTCATTCGTCCCAGTGTGTCTCCGTGGGGAGCACCAGTACTGTTTGTTAAGAAAAAAGATGGGACCATAAAGATGTGTATAGATTACCGATAGCAGAACAAGTTGACTATCAAGAACAAGTATCCCTTCCGAGGATCGACAACTTATTTGATCAATTCTGAGGGGCTTCTGTATTCTCTAAGATTGATCTTCAGTCAGGGTACCATAAGCTTAGAGTTTAGGATATGGATATTCACAAGACTACTTTTAGGACTCGTTATGGGCATTACGAGTTCCTAGTTATGCCTTTCAGGTTGATGAATGCACCGGCCGCATTTATGAACATGATAAATCGTGTATTTTAGCCTTACATGGATCGGTTTATTGTGGTATTTATAGATGACATATTGGTTTATTCTAAGACTGAGGATGAGCATGATGAACACCTTAGAGTGGTTCTCCAGCTTTTGAGGGGAAAACAACTCTATGCTAAATTTAGCAAGTGCAAATTTTGGTTACGAGAGGTAACATTTCTAGGACATATAGTGTTTGCTGAGGAGATCCGAGTCAATCTGAGAAAGATTGAGGCTATACTGGATTGGAGACAGCCTAAGAATGTGTATGAAATCTGCAGTTTTTTGGGTCTGGCGGGTTATTATCGGCGGTTTGTGGAAGGTTTCTCTCGGATTGCAGCGCCCTTAACTAAGCTGCTATGTAAAGATTTACCATTTTTTTGGAATGATGCGCAGTAATTGAGCTTTAAGGAGCTCAAAACTGGTCTGACACAGGCTCATGTTCTGATATAGCCTGAACCTGGAAAAGAGTTTGTGGTGTATAGTGACGCATCACATTTGGGTTTGGGTTGTATTCTGATGTAGGACGGTAAAGCTGTGGCATATGCGTCTCGTCAGCTTAAGACGCATGAGGCAAACTATTCGACCCATGATTTGGAACTGGCAGCCGTAGTCTTTGCTTTGAAAATCTAGAGGCACTATCTGTACGGTGAGAGGTGTGTTATCTACACTGATCACAAAAGTCTCAAGTACGTCCTGACTCAGAGGGAGTTGAATCTTAGGCAATGTAGATGGATTGAGTTGCTTAAGGACTATAATTGTACTATTGAGTACCATCCTGGCAAGGCCAATGTGGTGGCCGATGCGTTAAGCCGTAGGGCGATGACTGATCTAAGAGCGATGTTCGCTCGACTTAGTTTGTTCGATGACGAAAGTTTGTTGGCTGAGTTACAGGCTAAACCAACTTGGATAGAATATATTCGAGATAGGTAGTTAGAGGATGAATTTTTTAGTCTTCGGTTCAGTCAGATTAAGAGTGGCAGCACTACAGACTTCGGGCTGAATAATGATGAGGTACTCTATTTCCGTGGTCAGATTTCTATACCAAATGATACTGATCTGAGGTAGTCTATTCTAAAAGAGGCGCATAGTAGCCCTTATGCTATGCATCCTGGTGGGAATAAGGTGTACCGAGATCATCGAGAACTGTACTGGTGGCTAGGATTGAAATAAGAGGTTACTGATTTTGTGGCACGATGTCTAACATGCCAGTAGGTTAAGGTTGAGCATCAGTTACCTTCGGGTTTGCTGTAGCCGGTTAAGATTTTCTTTTGAAAGTGGGAGCGAGTGACGATGGATTTCGTTAGTGGGTTTCCCTTGACACCCACTAAAAAGGATTATGTTTGGGTCATCGTGGACTGATTGACCAAGTCTGAGCACTTTATCCTGGTTAGGACCGATCATTCTCTTCAGAAATTGGTGAAGCTTTACATTTCTGATATAGGGAGACTGCATGGGGTTCCAGTGTCAATTATTTTTGATAGGGATCCTCGCTTCACGTCTCGGCTCTGGGTTTGAGATTGGACTTCAGTACTGCGTTCTATCCTCAGACCGATGGTCAATCTAAGAGGGTGATTCAGATATTGGAGGATATGTTGAGGAGTTGTATTATCGATTTTTGAGGCAGTTGGGAGGATTATCTGCCGTTAGTTGAGTTCGTCTACAATAACAGTTTCCAGTCGAGTATTTAGATGGTACCTTACGAAGCTCTGTATGGTCGTAAGTGTTGTACTTTTTGGCGTTGGACTGAGTTGGGCGAGCGTCGAGTATTGGGTCCTGAGCTGATTTCTGAGACTGAGGATAAGGTACGACTGATTCGGGATCATTTGAAGGTGGCTTCTGATAGGCAGAAGTCTTATGCTAATATGAAGAGACGTGAGATTAAGTATTCTGTGGGGGACTTCGTGTTTCTTAAGGTCTCGCAATGGAAGAAGGTTCTGAGGTTCGGTCGCAAGGACAAGTTGAGCCCTAGATTTATTGGGCCTTACCGAATTCTGAAACGAGTGAGACCGGTCGCTTATCAGTTAGAGCTACCTCCAGAGTTAAACCACATCATGTTGAGGCATTACCGCTCTAATCTTACTCATATTGTCCCTGTTGAGGAGATTGAGGTTAGGCTAGATTTGACCTTTGAGGAGGAACCGATTTAGATTCTGGATCGCGATGTAAAGGTTCTTCGGAAAAAGTCTATGCCTTTAGTGAAGGTGTTGTGGCGGAATCATAACATTGAGGAGGCCACATGGGAGCTTGAAGATGCGATGCATGAGCAGTATCCTTATTTGTTCTGACCAGGTAAATTTCGAGGTCGAAATTTCTTTTAGGGGGTAGAGTTGTAACGCCACAAAAATCTTATTTTGATTTTTTTGGAAATGTGACACCATTGTGTATCTACTTTAGTGGTTAACTGTTTTGGGTGTGTGTGAGAGGTCCTAAGTTCAAGTCTTGTATTTGGTAAATTTTGGAATTTTCTGACTTAAACCTTTTGCTTGCTCAATGGGCTTATATGGAGATAATTGTAGAAACATATCAAAATGGGCCTGCTGGTCTGGTGGTTAAGTTGAGCGTTAGTTTGCTGAAGGTCTTGTGTTCGAATCCCTGTGCGAGTGTGGGTGTTTATTTTTGTTTGATTGACCGAGAGAGTTTCGGTCAAACAAGAATTCTGAGTAGTGGGTTAGTAGAGAGACTTGAGGGATATGGGGAGTTAGAAAATTATCCTCATTATTTTTTTTCTTTTTTTTTTCAAAATGTTCGTGGCTTTTCCCAAAATTTTTGACGTGGTTCTCTACTTCTCTGCCGATTTCTGTCTCCTTTTTTCCTCATTATTTTTAATTCTGTTTCAATTCGTTTTCTTTTCGCACACCATCTGATTTCGCTAATTCAGTAAGTGGAGTTTAATTTGTTTTCAAATTGTCGTTTGGAGACTTATTTCTGGTTTTGGCAGCGGCAAGTCGTGAAGTTCAGGGTTCTCTTCTCGCGAATTTGTAGTCAAATCGTACGGAGTGTTGGGGTAAACGTTGAACACTTGTGTTGGACTTTTTCGGTATCGAGTTTCCAGTTTAATCGTGTTTTAGGACTAATTTCAAGTGCTATTATGCCGATTATAGGCTTTGGAAGGCTTACGAGTGGATTCTACATCGAATCGATACCAGGTGTGTACCCGAAAATGCAGAAAATAGAGTTTCGATGAAAGCCAAAAATCCCACTATTGATGCCACACGGGCGTGTGGTCGCCCGTGTGGTAGGTCGTGTGCCATAACACGGGCGTGCGATAGACGAGGCCAAGCCGTGCGCGCAAGACACGACCGTGTGATGGCCAGGTAGGCCATATGCGACACACGGGCTAGGCTGATTTGGGCTGTGTGGGCCCATACGGGTAGTCCACATGTGCGTGTGGGATTCTGGGCCAGGCTGTGTGATCCACACGGCTAAAGCCAACTTGAGTCGTATGGGCTATACGGGCGTGTAGGCCCACACGGGCAGGCCACATGGGCGTCTGAGCCCATTTAACTGAAATGTGTTCTAAGGTTGCACGGGTCACACAAGTCTACTGTGAACCTACTGTTGGGTCGATAAGCACTACTTAGACCTTTAAATGCGTGAACTGTTTGTATGATGTATGTACTGAGCATGATGATTATATGAATGAATATTGAACTGTATATATAACTGATATTCATGTATTAGCATGTCGTATACTGCATGTTGCATTTCATTGGGTTGGGATGTTGATATTTGGAGGAAGTGTACTGAAAGGCTCTTAAGCCTATTATCTGGCAGCTTAGCTGCAATTTACTGATTATGTGCCGCATTCGGTACTACTTGGAGTGTAGGGATGAGTAGGTGTTTTAAACCCCACATGGAGTGTAGGGATGGACAGAGATGGTGTGTAAAGGCTGGTTGGATAGGACTCTGTTTACTGATTGATGTATATCTGATTCTTTTACTGTGATGGGCTTAGGCCCTAATGCATATCTGATACTGAAACTGAAATGGGCTAAGGCCGAACTATTACTGAACTGAAATGGGCTTAGGCCCAGACTGCATTTGACTGATAATCTGTTGTTTGACTATATGCATGTCTTCTGTGGGGATTACACACTGAGTTTATGTAAATTCACCCCTTTCTGTTTTATCTGTACAAGTAATCCCCAGACTTAGACGGATTTGTGCGACGAAGGACTCAACGGTGACCACATGACTATTGAACCGATTTAATACCATATAAGGTTTTTAATTCCTATTATTTTTGGAGAAATTTTTTATGTAATTCGGACTTTTGGACTGTTTGCTTTTAGTTTGGGATTCTTAACTGTTTCATGAATTTCTGAACTGCGACGAAAACATGGTTTTACTAAACACAATGTTTTTCCTAAACGCGAGCGGTTTTCTTAAATATCATGGTTTTAAAAGCTTCCACTATAGAATATGTTTTTAAACGAATCAAATTAACGAGAAAATAGTTTTGAGATTGACGAAAGATAAATAAAAGCTAATAAACGGAAATGGTTTTAACTTGATAAATTCGATTTCAAATTCCATTCCGTGTGACATCGCCAGATTCGGCCATAACGTCTAGGCCGGGTTTGGGGTGTTACACAAATCAACTTTAGGTGTAATGACCCAAAGTTAGTGAAGTCAAAAACGATGATTTCAAAATGTTGTTTTCCAAAGATAAAATTAGTGGATATTATTTATTCATAATTACGAAGGTATAACAGTATTATATTGAGGTTGATCTAATAATTTTAATTATTAGAAAGTTAGACAAGGTACAAGTGTATCAGTTATAAAGTCGATGGTTTTGGAAATTAAGGTGCCAGGACCTCGTTTCCCTGAACCGGACTCGTAAATATTTTTATTAAATATTTACAGAGTTATGTTAGACATGAATTAAATTTTTGGTTATGTAATTTTGACAAAAGAGTGTTTAATTAAAGTAAAGGGACTAAATCAAATAAGTTATAAAAGTAAGAATTAATACTAAATTATAAGATGAATCTATATTAAGGGGCTTATTAAATAAATAAGCCATTATTTATTTAAGTGTGTGATGGTGGACGGTTTTAGTAAATATTATAAGTATCATATGTGTTAAGTTAGTATAATAATTAAGTTAAAATTTGTTATAAAAGGATATATATATATATACTCTTAATAGATGGGAGATAATGGTGTGTGGGGAGAGGAAAGCCAAGAAAAAAGTTTCCTCTTTCCGAAACAAAAAGGAAAGAGGGGAGAAGTTGCACGGCCAAGAGCTCTTGTTGCATGTTTAACTTGGTTAGTGAATTTTGGTTATTTTTACATTAAATTTATGTTTTTGAAGTTTTAATGTTATGAGTTAAATTACCCATGTTGAAATTGTGAGAATTAATGATATTTGTAGAAGTTACTATCGATGAGAAATTTAAATACTTGGTGTTATTTTGTTGGATCTTAAATTTGTGGGTGATTATGAAATTATATTTTTATATATGTACGTGTTTGAGCTACCACTTTAATAAATTTTGCACTTTAAAATTGTTGAAGCTAGACCAAGCTTAAGTAGGGACTGATTTGATAAATCATGAAGAGTGTAGGTACTGTTTTTTTTTAGAATGTTAAATGTCTTTGAGATGATTTTTGTTGATATTAATCTATAGGGACTTAAATGTTGTAAATTCAAAATAACATGGTTTAAATCGTGATTTATAGTGATTAAGGGAATGCTGGAAAATAGTATAAATTGGTTTGATGGGAATTGATTGGGGAAAACTAAAATTTGGAGTTTTTGGATTAAGGATTTGATGGTATATATATTCAATGCAAAGATGTGAAATTTGTTTAAAGGGTTAAAAGTTTGAGTATAAATATTCTTGGGGGTTGAATTATTAAATTAAAATAAGTGGGTGATAAATTAGTAATTAGTATTAAATTTTAAAGTGGGATTAGAATAAGGGACTATTTAAATAAATAGTCTATTAATTTGATGAGTTTTGGTTAATGGATAATTATTAGGGAATTATATATATATATATATATATATGTTAATTGTATGATAATGCTTAAATAAGTAATTATGTTAAGTTATAATAAAAATGAAATGAAAATATAAAAAAAATAAAAGAAACAAGTAGAGTAGTGGGGAAAGAAAAAGGAAAGAGAAACAAAATTAAAGCTTCATCTCTTTTGCATGCCGATTTGGAGAAGAAAAAGGTTAGCACCATTCGGCTTTTAAGTTTCATTTTTGAAGCTTAACTTTATTGGTATGATTTGATTATTTTCAATTAAATTTTATATTTTTGGAACCTTAAAATCATGTAGTAGATTACCCATGTGGAAATTTAGAGAAATTATGATATTTAAGCTGCCATTGTTGAAAAACTCTAATGTTTGAAGTTGTTTTGATAGAATTAGGGGTTAAATTGTTAATTTTTGTGAAGTCTAGGGACTATTTTAGTGGACTTTGTGCTGGAAATTTGAGTTGAATTACTAAGTTAAGTGAGCAAGTAAAATATTTTGTATTTTGAGTTTTATAAGTATTAGCTTTCAAGGAGTTAAATGCTATAAATTAAACTAGCATGGCGTTAAGTTATAAAATTCAAGAATTTAGGGGTTGTTAATAAATTATATGTATATGCGGTTAGTTATGGAAATTAGATGAAGATGTAATCAAGCGAATTTTGATGTTAATGATTAAGCTGAGTAAATGTCAATTGTTGAGGGTAAAAGTATAAATTATGATCTAAGGTTAATTGATTTAATTAAAAGCAAGTATGGTATTCAAATTAAGCAATGTAATTAATTTGTTAATTTGATAAAGAGAAGAATAGATCGGGTATCAATCGTGGGAAGGAAAAGATCACTGAGTAGACGTCTTTGATTTGTAGCACTTGTCGTATTTTGGTAAGTTCGTAGTCTCGAACTTAACCTTTTTATTTACCATTTATTTAATTAATAATTAAATGTTATACAATCTTATCTTCATAGTTGAATGATGATGTTAATTAATGAATGAGGAAATTGTTAAAATAAATAAGTATTTATTCGTCGGTTAATCCGACTAGCGCTGGGCGCAAATATTGTTAGTATGTCAAATGTAACACCCTTTATCCGTATTCGACACCTGAACCGGTATGAGGCATTACCGTACTTAACTTGCTCAAACATACCACATCAATCCATAAAATTTCATTACAAATTTAAACGTTTCATTCGAGACCTTAATGTCCTTATTATAGGTCTACAAGACCCAAAATTTACACATAGAATGATTCGGGACTAAACCGAAAACTTTTGAACACTTAGAAAATTTTGACACAAAACAGGGCCACACGCCCGTGTGATGAGGGACACGCCCGTGTGGGCAGGCCGTGTAGCCACACACGCCCATGTCCCTAATCCATGTGGATTTTATTTTTCCTTTCGAACCTACAGGGGTTCTCACACGGCTAGACACAAGCCCGTGTCCATGGCCCGTGCCCCTCACACGGCCTAGACACGCCTATGTGCAAAAACCTTGACATTCTGTTTCTGACGCCATCATCTCAATTAGGTCACACGGTCAAGGCACACGCCCTTGTGTCGAATTAAATTTCTAATTTCAGGTGCAGACTTCACACGACCTATCAACACGCCCATAGGGCTGACACACGGTCTAGACACACGCCCGTGTGTCTACCCGTGTGGACAATTGTAAGGCTATCTACCAAGCCAATTGCCACCCTACAAAACAACCACACTTATACCAATTCAATTCAACATACATCATAACCATAAAGCACTTCTAAGAACCCAAAATTAAGACATCCACACAAGCATGCACTTCATGAACTTCATCATCATTGAATATATAAACTTGTCAAGTATTGGCCAATTTCCAATGACCATTTACAAAATGAATTTAATGACATTAATAGCCACACATTGGCTAACAAATATGACATAACACAAAATAACCAAGTTCCTATACATGCCATACTCAAAATTTATCAAACTATGCTATACCAAAGAGAAGTTGGTAGTGTGAATCCGAACTCCGACGTCCTACGATCCCTGAGTTAGCTTGGCGATCTACAAGGAAAAGGGAAATGGGAGAGGAAAACATGAAGCTTAGTAAGTTTGCATGAAATAAATAACAACATAAAGGCTCATAATGTCATCCATCCATTGCATTGAACAAAAACATAAGGTCTCAAGCACATTGCCATAACTTACTCATGCTTACACTTACCAATTACATGTCATGTCACATATCGTAAACATTTCTCGTGAATTACTCACATGTGCCTGTATCACTTCATCACATAGCTTTAGCACTAATTTCATCTCTATTATAAGCTTAATTAATTATCCTGATGAATCACTTAAAATACCCGAGGATCAAGGGCGAAGCCAGGGGGCTGGCATGGGCCCCGGCCCCCTTAAAATGTAAAATTGCTATTTTGGCCATTAGAGTTTTTTAAAAATTTTAAATTATTAAAGGTAAAATTTCACTTTGGCCCCCCTAAAATTAGAAAAATTCAATTTAATCCTTTACAAATTATAAAGATATAAACTGTAAAAAATTAAAATTTTATCCGCCCCCTAAAAAATTCTTCTGGCTTCGCCCTTGCCGAGGATACACAATCATCATCGTACACATAAACATGACGCCAATGCCATATAACAGATATGGTCTTACATGAGGTCACTTCTAGTTGCCGATGCCATACCCCAGATATGGTCTTATACGGGATCTCATATCAATGTCGATGACATATCCTAGATATGGTCCTGTACGATTTTCATATTCGATGCCGATGCCATATCTCAGATATGGTCTTATACGGGACCATAGTTCGGTGACGAGGCCATGTCCTAGACATGGTCTTACACGGGACCTTACCAATCTCATGGCTTGATGATGATATTCTCCAACTTCTTAAAGTCCAACCGCTACTTCAACATCATAAATTTTTATCATTTTCTCATTTAATATCATTACTCAATTTCATAGAAATAATATACATCTTCATAAATATCAAGTATTTTAAAACTTAATAACATGATGTTGAATTTATTACACACAAACTTACCTCGATACCAAAATATGAAATTTTGCGATCTAGTCCGAAACCTTGCATTTTCCTCGGTCAAGGTTAATTTCTTGTTCTTATTGATCTATAATAACAAATTAGCTCATTTAATTTCCACATTAATCAATACATTTCAATAATCATAATTTGGAAAAATTACCATTTTACCCTTAGACTTTCACAAAATTACGATTTTACCCTTAGGCTCGTAAATTGATTCTAATCAAATTTCCTCCTTTAACAAACCTATTTGAACATTTATTACTATTATAGCAACTCCCAATACTCATTATTTCACACATTTAACATCTATTTTACAACATTTACAAAAAGGTCATTTTAGGTGTTTTCATGGAAACACCTTTCACAAAAGTTGTTTATTTAACAACTAAGACTCATTTTCTTCGATAAAATTTCAGCAAACAACATTTGTGCTCCCATGGAAAACCCTAGACTCTTAACCATTTTGCAAAATAGTCCCCTCATTAGCTAGCTCAAGCTACAAGGGTCTCAAAAGTACAAAAATTATCAAAGAATGGCCATTAAAACACTTACTTGCAAGGAGAAAAGCTTGACTGAAATTTTTCAGCTCAAAACCCCTATTTTGCTACTAATTTTCGATGGAGAAGATGGAGAGAAAATATTATATTTTTCTTTTCTTTATTTTATTCTAACAAGTCAATTAAGTCACCTAATTTCCACCAACTTTGACCAATTTCTAAATCTTTGTCCCTATGGTCGGCCACCACCCTAAACAAGGCCTAATTGCACATTTAAGACCTCCAATTAATATTCTACAGATATTAGACACCTTTAGCTTGTAAAATAGAACTTTCACACTTTATGCGATTTAGTCCTTTTTCGCAATTAAGCATGAAATCACTAAAATTAATGCACCAAAATTTTCATGCACTCTTGTAATCATGGTATAACACATAAAATAATATTAAAATAATTTTCTTCAAGCTCAGATTAGTGGTCCCGAAACCACTGTTCCAACTAGCCCCTAAATCGAGCTGTTACAATTCTCCCCCTTAAGGATTTTCGTCCCCGAAAATCTTACCAGTAAAAAGGTTGGGATATTGGTTTCTCATAGCCTCCTCGGGCTCCCATGTAGCCTCTTCAAGTATCTGTATTATCTGTATTAATCTCTCCGACTACCCGTCGGTTTGCGGATGGAAAGCTATACTAAAGCTCAATTTTGTGCCTAATGCCTCTTGCTACTTTTTCCAAAACCGTGACGTAAATCTCGGATCTCTATCTGAAATAATCGACAACGGTACTCCGTGAAGTCTTACTATTTCTGACACATACAAATCCGCCAACTTATCAAGCGAATAATCAATGCGTACCGATATAAAATGGGCTGACTTCGTGAGTCTATCAACCACGACCTATATGGCATCCTTCTTTTCCGGTGTCAGCGGCAAACCCGTCATAAAGTCCATAGTAATACGGTCCCATTTCCACTAGGGAACCATAATAGGATGAAGTAGACTCGTGGGTACTTGGTGTTCAGCCTTCACTTGTTGACAAATTAGGCATCTCGATACAAACTCAGAAATATCATTCTTCATACTTGGCCACCAATACCATTACTTCAAGTCATTATCCATCTTCGTGCTGCCTGGATGTACAGACAAACATCCACTATGTGCTTCGTGCAAAATCTTCCGAATAAGCTCGTCATTCCTCGGTACACAGACTCTGTCTCGAAATGTCAAACATCCATCGGGATTAGTCTGAAAGTCTGACTCAACACCCGACTCGCATTGAACTTTCTTGGCTTGCAAATCTCTGTCGCCTTTTTGAGCTTCACAAATCTCTTGGAGAAACATCGGTCTAGCTCTCAACTCGGCTAGGATAGAACCATCATCTGACAAAACCATCCGCGTATTCATGTGTAACACCCCTTAACCCGTACCTGTCACCGAATTAGGGTTATGAGGCGTTACCGAACTAGACACAGTTTAACACAGTCTTATATGAAATAAATCCATTTTGCATATTTAAATTTCAATAATAACAAATGATGATCAATACTTACATTACAAATAACCATGTTTCAAAAATTTCAAAACATCATAATTCATTATCTGTACAGGTTTCGAATCAAGCTTTCACATAACAACACCAAATTTCATATAAGATGTAACATCCTGAAAATGGGCCTATGCATTTTTTATTTAAGTATACGAAATGGCATGTCTTGTGTGTTATGAATGTATTATGAACATTTTTGGAAACTTGGAAATGATTTAGAAATGTTAAGTTTCAAAAGAGGAAAGTGAACATTTCCGGAAACTTGGCAATGTAAGAAATGTTAAGTTCAAAAGAGGAAAGTGAACATTTCTGGAAACTTGGAAATGTAAGAAATGTTAAGTTTAAAGGAGGCAAACGAACATTTTTGGAAACTTGGAAATGTAAGGAAATGTAAGGAAACGTTTTAGGAAAAGTTAAGTTCTGAGGTTAAGAGAGGGAAGTAAAGCAAGGTGGCCTTAAGAAAATTTATGGGTGAAATATGACATACAAATGGGCTTGGAAAAGTGGCTTGGAGGTGCCACTTAGGGCCTCTGGAGTTGACACCACAAGCAGATGCAATTGGGCCTGGGTTCGAGTCACTTGGGGAGCAAATAAAAGAATTTTATTTTGGTGCCAGGAACAAGAGAAGTGGACGGCATTAAGGCTCTATAGGGAGGTGTTTTATTGTTGTTAAAATTCGGCAAATAGATGGATAAATGATGGATTTTTATTGATATTTTATTAAGAGATAAGAGATAATTATTGGATTAAGTTTTAGGTGATAATTAAAGTGATAAAGCTATCAAAATAGAAGAGTGGTGGCCAAGTAAGGGATTCTAAGCTAGTAAATTCGGCTATAAAAGGAAAAGAGAGGTCATTCAGCATTATTTTCTCTTCCTTGATAACCTCTGCCGAATTTTCTCTGCAACCCCTTTTCTTTTCTCTTCAATTCTCCTAAGCCTTGCCGAATTTCCCTTCTCCTTATTTCACCATTGCCGAATTCTCTTAAGCAACTATTCTTTTCTTCTTCATTCTTCTCCTCTCAATATTCCAAAAGCCGAAACTAGGAAATCTAACCCCATTATTGTGTTAGTCGAAACTTGGAAAGAAGGCTCTTCGGGATTTCTGCCATTGTCGACAACTTCATAAGACAAGTCAACTATTTCGGGATTTAAGAATCTAAGGTAAGTCATATTTAACATTCGGCTAAGGGTTATTTGTTGTGAATAAATGTTAGAAATTGATCTAGCATGAAGTTATAGGGATTTCGACAGACATCTAAGGCAAGGAATACTTTCGGGATTTACTAAGTGTCGACTACAGGGAAGGAGAAGTTCTTTTCCCGACGGTACACCATAGGTCACGTGTTCCCTAGTTATTCGGTGAGTTTCGGGATTTAAAATCCACAAGGTAAGTGTCTATAGCATTCGGCCAAGGCTTATTTTGATATTTAGATCTATTTCATAATTGTTTAAGAAGCCAAAACTAACCTGGGATGTGATTTAATGTTTGGCCGAATACAAGAAGGAATACAACAAAGTTTCGGGACTTGATTCTTAAGTCAATCGTCAACAAGAGATCTAAGATCTAAGGCATTAGATCAAGCTTTTCGGGATTTGGATTGGAAACCTTAAGCGAATCAGGTGTGTACCTCACACTATTTCTTGATACATTTATGGAAATAATTAATATATGCATGTTTATAAGAATATGAATATGGCTAAGGTACCATGCTATGGTACAAAAGTACTCAGGTACGTTTCCTACTCCTATTAGGATTATGAATATATGTTATTTTTAACATGTGAAAAGTGATAAGAATGTGAATTAAGGCATGATGTGCATGATATGTATGATATGGGCATACGGGTTATTAAAAAGGGGAAGTGAATGTGGTGACCTAAGACCACGATATCTGAATGTGGTGACCTAAGACCACGATACTTGAATGTGGTGACCTAAGACCACGATATCTGAATGTGGTGACCTAAGACCACGAATTTTATAAGGGCGATGAGCACGTTGACTGCAGCGACTGCCTTCGATGGTGTGTAGCGGATGGAGGGTTGACTTATTAGTCCCCACGGTGTGCAGGTTGGTACGGGTGATGTGTAGCGGATGGCATCTAGGTTTGGGTTCGGGTTTGCATCATTATTTATTGAGTCTGTTTGACTCACCCCGTTTGGGGAATATTTTCTTCCATGTGATGATCAGTAATGGACAGGGTCAGCAGGAGCTCAAAGGTGGCCATGCACAGCAAGGAAAATTTTTACTATTTGGGACTTTTATGTTGATTAAGTACTTTAATTTAATTTTGGGATTATTTGATGTAATAAGGCCATAGTTGAATTTCTTTATTTTTACTTTTATTTCTTATGATTACGAACTATTATTAATTAATGGATTAAATAAATTTATTTTAAAACAAAACCCTAAACATTTTGTCACCTAAAGTAAAGGATTTTTAATGAAATAAACTTGTATTCAATTCAAGCCCAACCCGAACACATAGTTTTTTCCAAAGAAAATAAACGAATTTTGAACCGGTTTTCTTCGAGGAACATACCAGATCCGGTCAAGGCTCGTGGGCCGGGTTCGGGGTGTTTCATAAGAACATATAAAAATACGTCTATTGCATTAGTCGAAAATCAACATATAATTTTATACCTTCTACAATATGCATATTAAAACAAATAGGCCCGTAGTACTCTATTAGTTCTTTTATTATTTAATGCGCACAAGATTTTTGAAAAACCTACCAAACACACACATGACATGTGACTAGTCCAAGATACTAAAATACAACCAACTCATTAACCATATATTCAGTCCTCATTTAAAACTCTAATAATCAACTCAAAACATAAGTATAAACATTTTCATGATCAACTTTGTGTTATAACCGAGCACATAATAATCTAAGTAGAAAATTCATACGACCAAATAGGCATACTTATATACATATATATAGATATATAATACATATAAACGATTAAGTCTATATAACCACATTTAACTTCTAAGCATGATACGCACACATCTTATATCAAAGATTTAAACAAACCATTATATCAAACATATAAACCATACTTAACCGAAGGTAATAGCCTTATTCGCAAGGCCATATATATACATTTATACAACCGGACATCATTCATTCAAGTCATCATTCAGCCTATACATGCCTTTGATTCGAAGGTAAACATTTATACCAAAACGAGTGATAGTGTGGTTGACTTTCTTGATGATCCTCCGAGTCCGTAGCTGAGTCAACGATCTATAACACAGAAAGACCACATATACGAAGTAAGCACACTAGCTTAGTAAGTTTTAAGTTAATGATAATACAGTGTCCAAACACTAATACATATATAATAGTTACCATTAACAATGAAAAGTAAGCATGTCAAATACACAATTTCATGTAAGGTCGAATACCATAGTTCATCTACCTAATTGTTTCACTTATTGCCCTTAAACGTATATTATAACAAAACATAAGGTATATGTTTTACATAAATCACATTACTAAAAATCATATACATCCTCCATTCACATCGTCTATGTTATCCCAATCAAAGTCACATTTCAATGAACATTTCTATTCATACTCAAGTATACCAAAGTATTGTATTCAATCTCAATTTCAGTCACGTACTACTCATACTTTTGATCATAAGTTCAGTTTCACATAATACCATTTCTACCGTATCATTCAAATTCAGTTAATATTAGACATATCTTACCTTGCTTTCGGTGAATGAAAAAGGGACTTACGTTTACTTGAGCGTTTACTTGGTACTTTAACTGCGTTTCACCTTGAATAATTTAAGGTTTCTTCATTTAAAACACATCACCGGCATCAAGCCTGCTAGGCATCAAAGCCCGAAATGTAACACCGGCACAAAGCCTGCTAGGCACAGAGCCTGATTTACAACACCGGCACAAGGCCTGCTAGGCACAGAGCCTGATATACAACACCGGCACAAGGCCTGCTAGGCACAGAGCCTGATATATTTATCAACTCAATTCATCAACTCACAGTTCTCAACACATACATTACTATCCAATCGTATTTACACAACCAATTCATCTGTCATGTCAAGTATACTAATTCACATTGTATTCAAAAACATATATTCATTCCAAAATTAAACATACATATTCGGCTATCTCATGCTATTTACTCAAACTAACCACATAATTTGATTTCATACATTTTTAATTATCAACTTAACGAGCTTTAACTTAAGAACTTACCTCGACTACCGACGAACCGCGTATACCGACTATTCGACAACTTTCGACTTCCCCCGATCTAAATCTGTTTTTCTTTGTTCGTGATCTAAACATATCAAAAATAATCTCATTCAAGTACATTTCGTTTCAATTTAGTCCCAAAACACATAAATGGGCAAATTACATTTTTACCCCTATTGTTTTACATTTTTACAATTTAGTCCTATTTGCATAAAACACAAAATACACATAATTTGCACATAATGCTTTAGGGCCGAATCTTCTATACATTCATACCAAGGCATACATTTCATTTATTTTGCAAATAAGCCCCTCAAAAATTTTATTTTTGCAAATTAGCCCTAATTGTTCAATTTCACCAAAACTTTCAATACAAAACATGCTAATCTTTTTCATATCTATAATTTAAAATCATCAAACACCAAAAATCATATGAACACTACAATGGCCGAATATCAAGCATGCTTATTTTCAAAAATTATAACATAGGTTAGCTAAGGTTCGAAGCAACGATCTCAAAAACGTAAAAATTAACAAAAACCGAAATCAAACTAACCTTGATTTTGAACTTCTAATTGCCGAAACTCAAAGTTCCCTAACCCTTATTCTTTTCTCCATGTTCGGCCAAGAAAGAAATGAAAGAGAATGGATTATTTTTTTATGATATTTTAACAAATAATATGTTATTGAACTAATTACTAACCTAACCTTATAGTATAAAATTCCATAATATAAAACTCAAGGTTATTCTTGGCATAAGCCACCCACTAACTCAAAAAATGGGTTATTTACCCTTTTAATACCTCATATTAAAAAGCCATAATCAATTTGGCACTTTTCACTATAGTTTGCAACTTTTACCTTTTACGCGATTAAGTCCTTTTTCTAAATTAAACACACAAACGATAAAATTTTTCTACGAGACTTTCACACACATTTAATTCACATATAATAAACACAAAATATAATATTAAAATATTTATCGAACTCGGATTCGTGGTCCCGAAACCACCGTTCCGATTAGGGTCAAATTCAGTCTGTTACATCATGGCTCTCAATGCAAACATGGATTTCCTGCTCAAGGCATAGGCGACCACGTTCACCTTTCCCGGATGGTAGTCAATTACTAACTCGTAATCTTTTATCAACTCTAACCATCTCCGTTGCCTTAGGTTCAATTCCTTTTGAGTCATCAAGTACTTTAGACTTTTGTGATCAGTGAATACCCGACATTTTTCACCATACAAATGGTGTCTCCATATCTTTAGTGCAAATACAATTGCGGCTAATTCTAAGTCATGGGTCAGGTAATTCTTCTCGTACTGCTTTAATTGTCTGGAGGCTGATAAACCGTAATATGAACATATTTTAATCCCACATTTAGCATACTTTTGGATGATTTAAGCCTTGAATTGTGGAATTTGGTGCTCTTAATCCTTTGTTTTCATGTTTTATACTCAGGAGAGCACCTGGTGATGAAAAGAATGAGAAATGGGCCTAAAAAGGAGTAAATGGGCCATATCACGAAACCGACACGGCCTGGGCCCAAGACCACACGGCCGTGCCTCATCAACAGACCTGAACACAGCCTGGCCATGACTTACACGGGCGTATGCCATGGGTGTGTCCCTGACGTAACAAAGAAGAGTTTCATTCGAATTAGGGTACTTAGAGGCAAAGAAAGCCATTCCAAAAGACACCCTAGAAGCCAACCTTCAGGGGCATCCAGTTAGGCCGAAGAGCCGAGTCAGAGAGGCCAGAATTGTGGGATTTACTCGAAGAAAGCCAGATGATTCATCTCAAGAAGCCGGAGTTATACTCAAAACGGAGGATCTTCTCTTCAATTCCTTCAGGGGGTTTTAGGGTTTTTCTTATGTTTTGTTTTATATTTTCTTTTGGGATGTATTCTTTTATTATTATGAACTAAACCCTCAAATACCTGAGGGGGATGAAACCTAATACGGATCTTGTTATTGTTTTCTGAACAATATGATAAATACTTGATTTGTTCTTAATTATGTGTTCTTAATTCTTGATTTAATATTTCAGGATATTGATTCAAGTATTGATGTGCTTTGGCAGAGGAGGAATAGATCCTGTTTAAGAGTAGATCTAGCATAATTAAGCGGAGTTGATTGCAACCCCAGAGATAGGATGACGAAAATCTGCCGGATTAGGGTCAAACCTAATATGGGAGTCCATAGATCGAGTTAATGCAATTCTAGGGGTTTTAATTAGAAAGAGATTTCAATTAATCAACCTAGGGTTAGACGTTAGTAGCCTCGAGAGAGGTATTAATATACATTAGGGAATCCTACAAATCAAGTCAAGTGAATAAATCGTCTGGTTTAGAGTTAAATAACAAGTGAAGTCTAGGTGGATTCTTCCTCGGGTATTGTCTTAATCAATTGATTTTTCCCACAAGTATTTTTCCCAATTCATTTTCTTTGTCTTAGTATCTTTAGCTTAATAGTTAGTTAATTTTAGAATAATTAATAAATCCTTTAATTCTTAGGCTAAATAATAAAAATAAAGTTAGTATTAGTACTTTTAGTTCCTTTGGGTTCGACAATCCGGTCTTGCCACTAAGCTATACTACTGTTCGATAGATGCGCTTGCCTCCATCGTTGTCATAGTTAGTTTCTAGGCTCGATCATTCTCTTTATAATTGTTTAAGACTCTGACACAAAATCATGTTTTTGGCGCCGTTGCCAGGGAACTAAAATATTAAGAACACTCAATTTTTATTACTTTAGCCATTTTTATTTTTGCAAATTATTTTTATTTTTATTTTGCTTTCAACCTTACTAATATTCCTTCTTTTATTTGTTCCTAGCAGGTACCTCTAGTTTATAACTAGAAGGAACCAGACAGGACCCCTAATTTACGACAGTGATATTGAAGGAACTGTTCGCAGAAATTGTAGAGAAATAAGGCGAAGCTTAAACTACATAGAAGAAGAATAAGAAGTCGTCACCAATACCACCAAAGAGATGGCTCAGAATAATCTGCTTCCTCCAGAGGCAGCCGAACATCATGCACCTCGAACTATGTATGATTATGCTAAACCTAATTTAACAGGAACTGAGTCAAGTATTATTAGACCTGCTATTGCTGCAAATAATTTTGAACTGAAACCTAACACAATTCAGATGATGCAGCAATATGTTCAGTTTGACGGTTTGCAGGATGAAGATCCAAACAATCACTTGGCGAATTTCCTAGAATTTCGCGATACTTTCAAAATAAATGGCGTTTCTGATGATGCCATCCGTCTTCGGTTATTTCCCTTTTCTTTGAGGAATAAAGCTAAACAGTGGTTGCATTCTCTTCCACGAGGATCAATCACTACATGGGAAAAAATGACCGAAAAATCTCTGTTAAAATATTTTCCGCCACATTGAACAACAAAACACCTGAGGCTGCTTATGAATTCATTGAAGAGATGTCACTGAATAACTATTAATGGCAAGTCACAAGGACCAAGCCAACAAAAGCAGCCAGTGTTTTCAACCTCGACGCAGTAACCATGCTATCAAACCAGGTAGAACTGTTAAATAAAAAGATTGATGGCATATGTGATTCTTTGCAGGTACATCCAGTCATGCAGTGCGATACGAATAGAGGAAGGATGAACAACACAAAATATCCACCTTACAACCCGAGCGCTGAGAACGAGTAAGTTCACTATATGGGTAACAATTTTAAATCTCAAAATAACCCTTATAGTAATACTTATAATCCAGGTTGGAGGAACCACCCCAATTTTTCAGGGAGCGGTCAAGGAAACCAGAGACAACAACCCCCTCCAAACTTCCAACAACAGCACTACCCATAGGAAAAGAAGCCGAACCTTGAGGAAATGCTGACAAAATTCATTGCAGTGCCAGAAACTTGTCTTCAAAATACCGAGACAACACTTAAGAATCAACAAGCATTGATTCAGGGGATCGAGAACCAATTAGGCCAACTTGCCAAAATCATATCAGAACGACCACAAGGCAGCTTGCCAAGCAACACTGAAACTAACCCAAAGGATCAACTTCAAGCCATAACAGCTCAGGATAGTGTAGGGTTAGATGAGCCTATGGTAAGCCAAGAAAATGTGGTAGAGGAAAGTAAGAACGAGGTAATTCATGATAAGCCAAAAACGGTAATTAAAGAGTACCAACCTCGTATACCGTACCCCAATGCGATGAAGAAGGACAACACAGATGAACAATTTGGAAAATTTCTTAAACTTTTAAAGAAATTACATATTAACTTACCGTTTCTTGAAGCTCTTTCGTAGATGCCAGATTCAAGGAAATTTTTAAAAGAGCTGTTAACAAACAAGCGAAAGATAGACGAGGAATCACATGTGGAACTGAACGCAGTATGCTCAGCAATGTTGTAAAATAAACTACCATGAAAATTAAAAGATCCAGGGAATTTTACAATTCCATGCTTAATTGGTAGTTTATCTGTTGATAATGCTTTAGCTGATTTAGGGGCAAGCATAAACATTATGCCTTATAAAATGTTTAAACAGCTAGGTCTAGGGAAACCCAAACAAACTAGGATGAGCATTCAATTAGCTGATAAAACTATTAGAATTCCTAGGGGTATAATTGAAGATGTTCTTGTGAAAATTGATAAATTCGTATTCCCAGTAGACTTTGCCGTTTTAGACATGGATAAGGACAATAGTATCCCCTTAATTTTAGGAAGACCCTTTTTAGCAAACTGCTAGGACTAAAATTGATGTCAGTGCAGGTGAACTTACACTTTGTGTAGTTGATGAATCAATCAGTCTTCAGGCGCTTGACTCGGCTAGGACATCGAGTAATCAAGGTGAGAACATAAATTCTATTAATAACCATTCGGTTAAACCTTCTTTTCAGGAAGCACCATGGAACTACACAATTGAGCCAGATCCTATACCTCATGCCAACAAGGAAATAACTTATGAGGAACGAGGGCTTCAGATCGATGAGCTAGATGAGTGGAAGACACACTTCAAGGAGAAATTAAGAATACACAAAGCAGAACCAACACCATTCTGTGGGACAAACGAATTTAAGATCGGAGATCAGGTATTGTTAGATAAGGCAGACCCTCGAATACCTCCTCTTAACCCTAATACAAAAAAAGAAATCTCTTTTAGGGTACTCAAGGTTTTCCCATACAGAACAGTCGAGGTAAGTAATCCTATATTTGGCACTTTTAAAGTAAATGCTACTCGACTTGAGCTATATATTTATAAAAGGACTGATAGCATGAGGAAGGACTTTCAACTCCTGAAACCATCATGAATGTGCGAATGAGAGGTATGTCTAGCTTAAGACTATAAACGAGCACTTCTCGGGAGGCAACCCGAGCATTAACCCCATTAATTTTCACTTTTTTTATTATTTCTTTAATTTTTCCTTTTTTAGCACCTAACTATAAACTAACCAAGTGCAGATTTCCATACTGCACGGCCTTGCACACGGCCGTGGCCGTGACCGTGTGGATGCTACGGATGTACATACTGACATAGCAGAGATAGTACGAAATAGAATGAAAAAAATATCTTCAAGCCACGGCCCTCAACTGAACACCACGGCCGTGCGATGCGGCCGTGGCCGACACTATTTTAGCAACACGGGCGTGGCGACCTGCATCTGGGCGTGGGAGAAACGAACGAAGCATAACACGACCGTGCGACACGGCCATGTGACTCGACACACCCACGGTACATGGGCGTGGGGATGTACCAGACCTGAAATTTCTATTTAAACCACCCCCTCCCCTTCTTACCTACTCCCCACCCTTCTTCTTCCTTTACACCTCCCCTTCTTTTTCATCCTCATTCTTCTTCATTCCCCCTAACCCTAGATCTAACCACATCCATGTCGAAGAAACGGAAGAACCTTAGCACAGTCTCCCTTTGTGAGACCGATCTACATAAGTTCATGCCAACCGCTTCATTAACTCGACAGGAAAAGGACCTTTGAGTCCATTTAACTCTTCTTTTTATTTTCACTTCTCCTTTATTTTCCTTTTCTTTATTTTTCTTTTACTTAGTTTAATCTATTTTTTTTCTTTTATTTAGGTTCTAAAGGCTGCTTGGGAATCACCATACCACGACCATAGCCACGACACCACAGCCTTAGAAATCACACTCACCCCGCTAACCATCTAACGATAAGGACTCTCCGGTCCATTAATGTTTTCTTTTAATTTCATTTTACTTTCTATTTTTTTCTCTTTATCTTTCTTGTCTTTTTAGTATATTTTGAATTATTATTATTATTATTTCCTAGCTAATTCTTCACGACCTTCCCAATTTCTTCATCTAGCGTAGAGAATGTCGACGGCCACCACACCACGACACTCTCAACTCAAGGAAGCCATCCAAATTCAAGAAGTTTCACCTCTCCATATCTCTTAAATTTCATATATATCTTTGTACATTGAGGGCAATGTACATCTTAAGTGTGGGGGGTGAATATTTATTTTGAGAAAGTGCCTAACTTTCTGCATTATTCTCAAATCCCTGAATTATACATTGAATTATGCCTTGTTCTTAAGTAATTTTCTCATATTATGATTAGAATGAAATTTCCTTTGAATCATGATTTTTATTGATATGTTTTAGAATAAGTTATTGATAATTGTTCAGTGATGATTTAAACTTTAGGAGACTAGAGAATCAAGCATGATGAGTCTATTTTCAAAAATTAAATTTTTGTAGGTTGTCTACCTGAATCTAATTATTACCCTGAAGTTTGAAATTTACAAAGTTGATATCAAACCCATAATTTTTGTGAGATTTTGAGCCTTTTAGAGCATACATTCTTTCGTGCTCATTTGTTGATTAGTGTGTCAACATTGATTTGTTATTCTAGAACTTGCTTCGATTATACATGTTGAGACCACATCATTGATTTGATATACAGAGATGATAAAGGCACTTAGGATTTAACCCACTTACTCCACTAAAAAGCTTACCCTCACAATTAACCCTTAGTGAACCCATTTGATCCAAACAACCCTTTTTATTGACTCACCCACTAATAATAACCCAAAAACCATATTGTATTTGTTATCACCATTCCTTAACTACCTTTTTGTCGAGATTTGATTTTGAATAGTTTCCTAACTATGTTCTATATTTTAGTTGTTAAAGTTCTTTCTCATTATTGTAATGATTTGTTCTTAAAAAAAAATTGAAGTATATTTATTAGTTTTAATTAAGTGAGCTTACATGTTTAAATTCTACATCTTGAAGAAAAAGCTCGTATTATTAGTATTACAATTTTTAGTTGATGTAATTATTTAGGATCAGTTCATTTTTCTAGTTAGGTAAATTGTAAATTCAATCTCGATTCTAACCCTCTAATTCAGCCTTTATCCACACCTTTAACCCGAGCCCCATTACAACCCTTTTTAAAGACCTTTTGATTTGTATATCATCTCATTTTACAGTGGTGAGATTTGATTTTTAGGTAAGCCTATGGGATTAACTTTTCATGTTCAACTTTTGAGTGCTTAATTTTGAACCTTAAACACTTTGAGTGAATCTTTAGTGAGGATGTCAACTCTTGTTGATTTTGAATTAAAGGTGATTATTTAGGTAAGGGGAACCACTTATATTTTCATGCTACAAAAACTATGATTTTGGTTGTTTGAATCTTTAGGATCCTTCTATTTAAATTATTAATGTATGAATTATCTTTGAATTATGATGAAACATTATTGATGAATATTATGAATCAAGGAAGTTCATTTTAATTGTGAGTTGAGAATTTTGCTTGAGGACAAGCAAATGATTGAGTGTGGGGGTATTTAATAAACCGTAATATGAACATATTTTAATCCCATATTTAGCATACTTTTGGATGATTTAAGCCTTGAATTGTGGAATTTGGTGCTCTTAATCCTTTGTTTTCATGTTTTATACTCAGGAGAGCACCGGATGATGAAAAGAACGAGAAACGGGCCTAAAACAGAGTAAATGGGCCATATCACGAAACCGACGCGGCCTGGGCCCAAGACCACACGGCCGTGCCTCATCAACAGACCTGAACACAGGCTGGCCACGACTTACACGGGCGTGTGCCATGGACGTGTCTCTGACGTAACAAAGAAGAGTTTCATTCGGATTAGGGTACTTAGAGGTAAAGAAAGCCATTCCAAAAGCCTATATAAACACCCTAGAGGCCAACCTTCAGGGGGCGTCCAGTTAGGCCGATGTAACTGACTACAATGTATCAAATAAGAACATATACTAAAGAATTATACCCTTCTTTAGTATAGATTCTCTATTCCCAATTCCCTTTTAATATGGAATACGTAAAATAGCATACAGGGGATGAAAATCTCCTTACGTATCTATCATACATGAATAGGAGAAAAATCTCCGATTAACAAATACTAACACAGGACGGCGTATATATTGTATATAAGTATAAGAAAACTTATTGTAAGCTTGTAAGCTGTCAAGAACCTTTTGAATCGCTCCACTACTTGATTCAAAAGGTTCTAACAAAAGCCAAAGATGTCTGATTAAAATTCAATTTAATGCTTTTACCTTTTTTACTTAACTTAAACTTAAGAGAAGAAAAAAGACTTCTTTTTTTTCTTGTTCATAGTAAGCAATCAAAATTAAACCTTTTTCTGTTTTTTATGTCTTATCGCATCCATTTTCTTTGAATTCTATTTGAATATTGCTCGTGTATAAAATATAAATGAGCATCTTCGGGTTTAGGTATTGTTCCTCCAATGATCGTAGTCCCAAGTACTTCTTGGCGAGCTCTAATATGATCAGATTTATAAGTAAGCATTTCTTGTAAAATATGAGCAACACCAAATCCCTCTAGAGCCCAAACCTCCATTTCTCCTACCCGTTGTCCTCCTTGCTTGGACCTTCCTCTAAGTGGTTGTTGTGTAACAAGTATGAATAGTTTATCAGTCTGGGCGTGGATGTTCTTATTTGGACATCTTGTTTGGGCTACCGGATTTATGTTCTTAATTTCTTGGCGCGGATATTGGCAAGAATTGATTGAAACTTTAGCATGGGCTCATGAACGCACACCTTTAGCTAATTTGATTCGATGGAGAGATAAACCAGTGGCTAGAACAAACCAGAGACCACTGCATTTCTTTTTATTCTGATTCTGAGAGGTCATGGGTTAACCCGACAACTGAACTAGAAAAAGAGTAAATATTCGCCCGCGAAAATTTGAGTTTAATTTTATTTGATTGTTCAATTTTTGTCGATCAATATTGATATCAATACGGGTATGCACTTTGAGTGAGAGCGACGCGGATTAGTAGTTACTAGTAATCCTTTCGTTATTGCCAAATAAATCGATCAATAATCAATTTGAAAATGAAAACAAAAAAGAGTCTTCTTTTTTGTTTACTTTACTCTTTTTCTTTTCATTAAACTTTCTATTTAAGGATTGGTAATGGAGATTATGTAAATTATATAAAAAGAGACTTCTGGATAACATAAAAAGAATACTAATTGGGGCTTTAAATTCGTAGAAATGACTAGGCAGTACTCCCCATGATTCCGGTCCAGAGTATCCTCCTATCAGAGAGGCCAAAATTGTAGGATTTACTTGAAGAAAGTCAGTTGATTCATCTCAAGAAGTTGGAGTTATACTCAAAACGGAGGATCTTCTCCTCAATTCCTTCAGGGGGTTTTAGGGTTTTTCTTATGTTTTGTTTTATATTTTCTTCTGAGATGTATTCTTTTATTATTATGAACTAAACCCTCAAATACCTGAGGGAGATGAAACCTAAGACAGATTTTGTTATTATTTTCTGAACTATATGATAAATACTTGATTTGTTCTTAATTATGTGTTCTTAATTCTTGATTTGATATTTCAGGATATTGATTCAAGTATTGATGTGCTTAAGCAAAGGAGGAATAGACCCTGTCTAAGAGTAGATCTAGCATAATTAAGCAGAGTTGATCGCAACCCTAGAGATAGGATGACGAAAATCTGCCGGATTAGGGTCAAACCTAATATGGGAGTCCATAGATCGAGTTAATGCAATTCTGAGGGTTTTAATTAGAAAGAGATTTCAATTAATCAACCTAGGGTTAGACATTAGTAGCCTCGAGAGAGGTATTAATATACATTAGGGAATCCTACGGATCAAGTCAAGTGAATAAATCGTCTGGTTTAGAGTTAAATAACAAGTGAAGTCTAGGTGGATTCTTCATCGGGTATTGTCTTAATCAATTGGTTTTTCCCACAAGTATTTTTCCCAATTCATTCTCTTTGTCTTAGTATCTTTAGCTTAATAGTTAGTTAATTTTAGAATAATTAATAAATCCTTTAATTCTTAGGCTAAATAATAAAAAGAAATTTAGTATTAGTACTTTTAGTTCCTTTGGGTTCGATAATCCGGTCTTGCCATTAAGCTATACTACTGCTCGATAGGTGCGCTTGCCTCCATCGTTGTCATAGTTAGTTTTTGGGCTCGATCATTCTCTTTATAATTTTTTAAGACTCTAACACACGATCAGAGGCATATGCTATCACCTTGCCTTCTTGCATGAGTACACAACCCAATTCATTCAAGGATGCGTCGCTGTAAACTACAAATTCTTTTCCCGGCTCAGGTTGTACTAAAGTTAGAGCCTCAGTCAACAATGCCTTCAATTTCTCAAAACTTTGCTGGCACTTTTCTGTCCACTCAAACTTCACATCTTTTTGCAATAGTCTCGTCATCAAGGTAGCTATCATAGAAAATGCTTTGACAAACCGCCTATAATAGCCAGCTAGGCCGAGAAAACTCCTAACCTCGGTTACGTTCCTTGGCGGTTTCCATTCAAAAATAGTTGAAATCTTATTCAGGTCAACTCGAATACTGTCACCTGAAACAATGTGCCCCAAAAAGTCAACTTCCTTAAGCCAAAATTTACTTTTACTAAACTTGACATATAATTGTTTATCTCTCAAAATTTGCAGAATCGTTCTCAAATGCTCAGCATGCTCATTCTCATCCCGAGAATAGATCAAGATATCATCAATAAAAAGTACAACAAGTTTATCCAAATATGGTCAAAAGATGCGGTTCATCAAATCCATAAACACAGCAAGGGCGTTTGTTAAACCGAAAGGCATGACTAAAAACTCGTAGTGGGTATACCTTGTCCGAAATGCGGTTTTCGGTTCATCCGAGTCTTTGACTCTCAACTGATAATATCCAGACCTCAAGTCTATCTTAGAAAACACCATGGCTCTCTTCAATTGATCAAAAAAAATCATCGATTCTTAGCAACAGGTACTTGTTCTTCACGGTTACTTTATTGAGCTGCCAATAATCTATACATAACCTCATGGAACCATCTTTCTTCTTCACAAATAATATGGGAGCACCCCACGAAGAATAAATCAGTCTTACGAAGCCTTTATCCATTAACTCTTGTAATTGTGCCTTCAATTCTTTCAACTCTGTTGGAGTAATCCTATACGGGGCAATTGAAATAAGCGCAGTACCAAGAGCTAACTCAATCCCAAATTCAATCTCTCTAACCGGATGCAACCCTGGCAATTCTTTTGGGAAAACATTTGGATACTCGCATACTATGGGTACCAATTCAATTCTTAACTCAGTCTCTTTAACATTCATCACAAAGGCAAGGTAAGCTTCGCACCCTTTTATCAAGTATTTCGGAGCCAATATGGAAGATATCACTATAAGCAATCTGTCTCGCTCATCTGATTCAACACGAAGAATATTCCCATCTTCACATTTTAATACAATAAATTTCCTTCCACAATTTACTACCACATCATGAGTAGTTAACCAATCCATCCCAAGGATGACATCAAATTCATCAAACGATAATAACATGAGATTAGCCAGAAAGGAATGACCTTTAATCATCAAAGGACAATCTTTGCATACTCTATCAACTAACACACATTTGTCTAGGGGATTTGACACTCTTATCACAAATTCGGTAAACTCTACAGGGATGTTCATGCTAGAGACTAATTTCATAAAAATATACAAGTGGATAGATCCCGGATCAATTAAAGCTATAACATTAGTATCATAGAGAGAAAATGTACCCGTGACCACGTCGTGGGAAGACACCTCTTCGCGAGCGCGAATAGCGTAAGTCCTCGCAGGCACTTTACCCTCAGATCTTGCAGTCTGCTCTCTAGGTGTATTCTTACTACTCATTTCATTTCCTGGGTTTCTCTGCGGCTTTCCTCTAGCAGTACACCCAAGTCTTGCACTCTGAGGTTTTTTTTCTCACCCACCTTGGGGCAATCTCTGATAAAATGATCAGGGGATCCACACTTAAAACAAGTTTTCTCATTTGCTCGGCACTCTCCCGGATGACGTCTGTCTCACTGTTGACATTCTGGTCTACTCGGTCGAGCATTGCCAACACTAGCAACCGAAGTGGTCTGAGCTTTAGATCCCAAGTAATGTTTACCCTTGCTTCCATTTGAAAACCCAGCCGAAGTGGCCGACTGGGTAGTAAACTCTCTTGATTTCTTGGATGAGAATTGAAATGATTTGCCCAACTATCTCTTCCTCGAGTCACGAAACTCGATTTTAGCTCTTCTTTTCTCTTTAACCAGTTCATCAGCCTTACAGGCTCTATCTACTAACACAAAAAATTCTTTTAGTTCTAGGCACATAATGAATTCTGTTGATACGCACTCCCGAGTGTATTTACTAAGTCTTACGAACTCATGTTCGTATTCAGTCACCGTCATTCAACCTTGCTTTAGCTCCAAGAATTCCTTTCTTTTCTGGTCAACGAACCTTTGACTAATATACTTTTTCCAGAACTCTTCTTGAAAAAATTCCCAATTAACTTTCTCCCTTGGTATAACCGACACAAGGGTGCTCCACCACTGATAGGCCGAATCTCTTAAGAGAGACACGACACACTTCATACACTCTTCGGGTGTGCAAGATAATTCGTCAAATACCCTGATAGTATTCTAAAGCTAAAGTTCCCTCTCTGGATCATCTTTACTAGCTCAAAATTTCTCAGCTCTTGTTTCCGAATTCTATCGACCGGAGGCCTTTCTCTTCTTACTACTTCTACCACTTGGGGAGCTACAAGGGTGGGCTGAGGAATAGGTGGGGTGGAAGAGGTTGAGCAGTAGGATTTGCTCGAATAAACTTAGTATACCAGTTACTCATTATATGGAGGAAGGCTTCTCGAGCCTCTTCTTCTTGACCCAAAGTCTCGGGTCTACTTTCTACTGACGCGGTCCCTTGCGAGGGAGCCGACACATTACTTGCAGCAGGATCAGCCGTAGCTCAATCAGGATCCATTTACTATAAAACACAATTTAAATTGTCAGGAGTCGTCACACTATCATTATGTAAATACTCTTATCTGTGGCATGTATAGCTACACTCATACTTACGCTACGTTAGTTCGAGAATCAACTAAATCGTAGCTCTGATACCATTAAATGTAACACCCCTTACCCGTATTCGACACCTAAACCTGGTATAAGGCATTACCGTACTTAACTTGCTTAAACATACCACATCAATCCATAAAATTTCATTTAAACTTTTCATTCGAGACCTTAATGTCCTTATTATAGGTCTACGAGACCCAAAAATTACACACAGAATAATTCGAAACTAAACAGGAAACTTTTGAACACTTAAAAAATTTTAACACAAAACAGGGCCACTCCCGTGTGATGAGGAACACGTTCGTGTAGGCAAGCTGTGTAGCCACATACGCCCATGTCCCTAATCCATGTGGATTTTATTTCTCCTTTCAAACCTACAGAGGTTCTCACACGGCCAGACACAAGCCCGTGTCCATAGCCTGTGTCCCTCACACGGCCTAGACACGCCCGTGTGCAAAAACCTTGATATTCTGTTTCTGACATCATCATCTCAATTAGGTCATATGGCCAAAGCACATGCCCATGTGTCGAATTTCAGGTGCAGACTTCACACGACCTATCAACACGCCCATGGGGCTGACCGTGTGTCACACACGGTCTAGACACACGCCCGTGTCTACCCGTGTGGACAATTGTAAAGCTATCTACCAAGCCAATTGTCACCCTACAAAACAACCACACTTATACCAATTCAATTCAACATACATCATAACCATAAAGCACTTTTAAGAACCCAAAATTAAGACATCCACACAAGCATGCACTTCATGAATTTCATTATCATTGAATATATAAACTTGTCAAGTATTGGCCAATTTCCAATGAACATTTACAAAATGAGTTTAATGACATTAATATCCATACATTGGCTAACAAATATGGCATAACACAAAATAACCAAGTTCCTATACATGCCATACTAAAAAATGATCAAACTATGCTATACCAAAGATAAGTTGATAGTGTGAATCCGAACTCCGACATCCCACGATCCTCGAGTTAGCTTGGCAATACTATAAGGAAAAGGGAAATGGGAGAGGTAAGCATGAAGCTTAGTAAGTTTGCATGAAATAAATAGCAATATAAAGGCTCATAATGTCATCCATCCATTGCATTGAACAAAAACACAAGGTCTCAAGCACATTGCCATAACTTACTCATGCTTACTCTTACCAATTACATGCCATGTCACATATCATAAACATTTCTCGTGAATTACTCACATGTACCTGTATCACTTCATCACATAGCTTTAGCATTACTTTCATCTCTATTATAAGCTTAACTAATCCCGATTGATCACTTAAAATACCCGAGGATACACAATCATCATCATACACATAAACATGACACCAATGCCATATCCCAGATATGGTCTTACATGGGGTCACATCTCGTTGCCGATACCATATCCCATATATGGTCTTATATGGGATCTCATATCAATGTCGATGCCATAACCAAGATATGGTCTTATACGATTTTCATATTCAATGCCGATGCCATATCCTAGATATGGTCTTATACGGGATCTTAGTTCGGTGCCGAGGCCATGTCCCTGACATGGTCTTACACGGGACCTTACCAATCTCATGTCTTGATAATGATATCCTCTAACCTCTTAAAGTCCAACCGGGACTTTAACATCATAAATTTTCATCATTTTCTCATTTAATATCATTACTCAATTTCATAGAAATAATATACATCCTCACAAATATCAAGTATTTTAAAACTTAATAACATAATGTTGAATTTATTACACACAAACTTACCTCGATACCAAAATATGAAATTTTGCGATCTAGTCTGAAACTGTGCATTTTCCTAGGTCAAGGTTAATTTCTTGTTCTTATTAATCTATAATAAAAAATTAGCTCATTTAATTTCCACATTAATCAATACATTTCAATAATCATAATTTGGCAAAATTACCATTTTGCCCTTAGACTTTCACAAAATTACGATTTTATCCCTAAGCTCGTAAATCGATTCTAATCAAATTTTCTCCTGTAACAAACCTAGCTGAACATTTATTACTATTATATCAACTCCCAATACTCATTGTTTCACACATTTAACATCTATTTTACAACATTTACAAAAAGGTCATTTTAGGTGTTTTCATGGAAACACCTTTTACAAAAGTTGTTTATTTAACAGCCAAGAGTCATTTTCTTCCATAAAATTTCAGCAAACAACATTTGTGCTCTCATGGAAAAACCCCAGACTCCTAACCATTTTGCAATATAGTCCCCTCATTAGCTAGCTCAAGCTACAAGGGTCTCAAAAGTACAAAAATTATCAAAGAATGACCATTAAAACACTTACTTGCAAGGAGAAAAGCTTGACTGAAATTTTTTAGCTCTCAACCCCTATTTTTCTGCTAATTTTCAGTGGAGAAGATGGAGAGAAAAGATGATATTTTTCTTTTTTTATTTATTTTATTATAACAAGTCAATTAAGTCACCTAATTTCCACCAACTTTGACCAATTTCTAATTGTTTGTCCCTATGGTTGGGCACCACCCTAAACAAGGCCTAATTGCACATTTGGGACCTCCAATTAATATTCTATAGCTATTAGACACCTTTAGCTTGTAAAATAGAACTTTTGCACTTTATGCGATTTAGTCCTTTTTCGCAATTAAGTATGAAATCACTAAAATTAATACACCAAAATTTTCATGCACTCTTGTAATCATGGTATAACACATAAAATAATATTAAAATAATTTTCTTCAATCTCAGATTAGTGGTCCTGAAATCACTGTTCCAACTAGCCCCTAAACCGGGCTGTTACATCAAACTAGACTTGGGCTCAATATTTATTCGTCGGTTTATCCAACCAGCGCTGGGTGCAACTTCTGTCAGTTTATCTTACTAGTACTGACCACACATTTGTCAGTTTAT
Organism: Gossypium australe; assembly: GCA_005393395.2. Taxonomy (NCBI): domain Eukaryota; kingdom Viridiplantae; phylum Streptophyta; class Magnoliopsida; order Malvales; family Malvaceae; genus Gossypium; species Gossypium australe. Next base: position 125,677,693 of record CM016619.1, read on the forward strand.
CTGACTAGTGCTGGGCACACATTTTTTTATTTATCCAACTAGGGTTGGGCGCAACTTCCGTCAATTTATCTAACTAGTGTTGGGATCACATTTGTCGGTTTATCCGATAAGCGTTGGGCGCAAACTCTTCTGTAGTTTATACGCTAGGCATCGGGTGCCATGTATCGATTGGACTATACATCAAGGTTATATGAACCATTGAAGACTGTTGGTTATAAGTACTAAGGAAGAATTATATTTACTTATGTATATATATTTATTCTTTAGAAGATATGATATATTTCTTGAATTAGATTACTAAAGTTGTGAAATAAATTCAAATGCTTTGATATACTTGTGGTTATTCAAATAAGTGAAACCTATTTAATGTGGATTGGTTTCCAGGTTTACAGGTTAGATAAATAGTAGACTCGGACTCAGCATCCTACAAGAATCTCGTACTCAACGTCGGTGATGTCCACTTTTGTGTTTTTGGTATGTACTTAGGGGGTATTAGTTTATTAAAATATTTTGTCTATGGATAATTTTGATGAATGTTACGTGTATGATATATAACTTATAATCTTGGTAAATGATGTATATATTTTGATATAATTATGTTAATATTTGTAAATGTTTGGAAATGGTGTTTTCTTTAAATAAGCTAGATGTCCTATTGAAATTAGTGATTTGATTTGGTTGACATATATCAATATTAATAACTAAGGTAGGTACTAACAATAATAATAATTTTTACTAACAATAATAATACTAACTAAACTAAAATAATAATAGTTTAATCTAACAATAACAATAATAATAATAATTTTTATTAACAATATACTAACTAACTAAAATAAAATAATATTTAAGGTTTTTAACTAACCATTGTTTTTTACTACCATACTAACTAAAATAATAATTAGGGTTTTTAACTAACATAATAACTTTTATTACAATCTAACTAACAAAATTATTATTTTAGGGTTTTTAACTAACTAACTATAATAATAACTAACAATATAATTAATATTGTAACATATTAGCTAATCCTAAAACACAATATACTAACTAACTAACTAACAATATACTAAATTATTATTTTATGGTTTTTAACTAACTAACTAACTATAATATAATATAATTAATATTTAAACTTTTTAGTAATCATAATAATAACTAACAATAGTAACTAACTAACAATTATTATTTTAGGGTTTTTAACTAACTAACTAACTATAATACAATATAATTAATATATTTAAACTTTTTAGTAATCATAATAATAACTAACTAACAATTATTATTTTAGGGTTTTTAACTAACTAAGTATAACAATAATAACTAACTAACAACTAACAATATAATTAATATTTAAACTTTTTACTAATCCTAATAATAACTTATACTAACTAACTACCTAAATTATTATTATTTTAGGGTTTTTAACTAACTAATTAATTATAATATTAACTAACAATATTATTACTAGCTAAATTAGTAACTTCTTACTAATCTTAATAATAACTTACTAACTAAATTATTATTTCAACATTTTTAAACTAATTATAATAATAATAACTATTTAATAATATTACTAACTAAAGTACTTTTTAAACATTTTTACTAATCTAAACTAACAATAACTAAACTAAACTAATAATACAACTAACAATAACTAAACTAACCTGACCTAACCTAACCTAAACTAAACTAAACAAAACTAAACTAACAATAACCAAACTAAACTAATAATACAACTAACACTAACTAAACTAAACTAAACTAAACTAACAAACAAAACAAACAAAACAACAAATAAAAAAATAAAAATCAATAATAATCAACACAATAAAAACAACAATATCATCATTCATATTTAAAAAAAAATTTACATACTTCTAATTTTTTCTTCTTTCTCCTCCTTTCTCTTTCTTTTTCCGGCGTCGCCGTCTGCTTCTTCTTCTTCTTCTTCTTCTTCCTCCTTTCCTTTTCTCAGCTGTTGAAGCTGAAATTCGGGACCATTATAAGGTCCCCAAAGCCACAAACGGCCGAAAATGCATGCAGGAGCTGTCACTATCCTGGGTGCCGCCTCTGCCAGAGGCACCTTCGGTGCCGCCTGTCGCAGAGGCTGCACCAGTGTGCTGTCATTTCGTTTCAACTTTTTTTTTTCTGTTTGATATTTTTTTTTAATTTCAGTGTTGTTTTTCTTATTTCAGTGGAAAAAAAAGTAGGCCTGCAGAGGGTGGTGTCGCCTCTGACAGAGGCGCAACCACCCTCCCTATACCATTTTCGTAATATTTCAAAAGGGGACCTCATTTTCGAAATTTTATTTTTTTTGGTATTAATTTGGTAAAAAAACCCACATTTATTATTTGCTAAAAAAGGAGTTAATTTTGTTGAATGAAATTTGATAAAGAAATTAATTTTAGGTTTTTTATTTGCAAAGATTTTTGTAATTTCTATTTTGTGCTTTGCAAAGATTCTTAATATGTATTGTTTATCTTTCATTGACAGTGTGTTATTGTTTCCTCTTCTTCTTTGGCTTGTTTGATTGCTTCCTCCACCCATAGCTAGACCATTCATTTATTCATTGAATCACTGTAAATTCTTTTGCAATTAAATTCTTTGATTTTGTTTTAATGTTATTGAGATTAGTATTGAAGAAACATAACCCTTTTACTATGATTTGAAGATATGTAACACTTTAATATCTTGTAGTTATTTTCCTTTAATAGTACAAAGTGAGAGGTGTAAAAGAATTGGTCTTGCAATAATGATTTGAATATATGTAACCTTTTGTTAATGTATGAACATTATGTTTGGATGTAAAATATAATTTTTAAGCTATTTATTACTTCTAATAGTTTGCTCTTTAGTTTAGAATATAATTAAATTATTTGTTTCGTTAATGATATTTTAGCACATTAAATATGCATTGCAATTTAAAAATAATAAAATACGTTATATATTTTTATAATATTATATATTATGATTTTTATTAATATTTTATTAATAATTATATTAAGAATGTTATTAAATTGTATTTAATAATAATTATGTGAAAATATGATTAAATCATTTTTTTTTTTATATTAAATTATATTTAATAATAATCTTATTAAAATTTAATAACAACAACAATAATCATCTATCTAAAAAAATTCTACTAAGGGTACTTTGGTCATTTAAGTCTTTTTCCTTATGCTATTACAACATCTATTCCATTCAATCAAACATAATATACTATTACAGCTTTATTCCATTCCATTGAATCAAACAATTGGATTACTGATTGCAGCTCTATTCCATTACAACCCTATTCCACTTACCCTAATGAAACGTAATGTAAATGCAATTAAGTGCATTAGATATTAAACAAGTTAGCAAACAAGAATCTCTATTGATTGAAGATGATGACAAAGATGATAGATTGAAGTACATTAAAATGTTTTTGTAATATTATTTGTACTTATTTTTAAATTTAAATTTACTTTAATTGTTTTGAGGAAGTTGAATATTTTAATTTTTTTGGGAGTTGATATTTTTAATATTTTTATTTAATTTTATTTTAAAAATTTTTAAACTTATTTATGGTTTCTTGACCAATAATTATTTAGTTTTGATTGAAAATGAGGGGGAAGGGGCGAGTCGTGGGAAAAAGGGGGGCATTCGGAGGTGGGGAGCGGTGGTGCGGTAAAGGACGTAGGATCGAATGGGGGTCGGCGGCATCGGAGGGCTATGAGGAGTGATGACTAGGGTTTTTGTTTTTTGGAGGGTTGGGAAGAAGAAGTCAAGGTAAAAAGAAAAACAAATTTGGGGGTTTTGGGTTAAAAAGGGGGACACGATCATGTAAAGGTACGTGTTGGGCCACACGGTCGTGTGTGGTGTTTCTTTAGCCCATGTGTGATTTAAAATTTAAGCCCAGTGGTTACACGGCCTTAGACATACCCATGTGTCTAGGCCGTGTGTGATCTTCCTTCGCTTCTCCCATGCTCGTGTGCGGGGTTGTGCAAAGCACATGGTCTCACACACGCTCGTGTGACAGGTTGTGTCTCGCACACAGTCGTGTCTATGACAAGTGCACCTATCGATAAATAATATAGCTACAGTGAGTAAAGATATTGTATCCACGTGGACTAAAAGTATTAGTAATTACTGTTTTCCTATTATTTAGCAGACAATTTGGAGTGATTGATTTAAACTAAAAATTACTAAATTAATTTAACTAAAGAACTCAATAGATAATAAATCAGGAAAATAATTGAATAATAACCAATGAGAGAAACAATACCCAGAAAAGAAATCACCTAGACTTCATTTATTTTTATGAATCTGAATTAAACGATTTATTCACTTAGTATTTTGATCCGTAGAAATCCTTAAATTATGCTAATATCTCTTTCGAGAGTAAGAGAAACTGACTCTAGGTTGAATCATTGAAACTTCTTTCTGATTAAAACCCTATTGATACGAGCTCACTTATGAAGCCTGTGACGGACGTCAACCATGACCCGATGAGGCTACCTAATGGGCCAATTACACGTTCCCGAACCAAACAATTCAAAGATGCCGCAATGGTGCTGGTGGCACAAATTTGGGATGACCATAGAAGAGAGCCCAAAAACATGCTGAACTCATACAACTTATTTGAAGTTGAATATACTAGCTAGTCCGACTGCTAGTTTATTTAACACTTTAATTTACGCATGTTTTAATTTTTATTATTATTTTTTTTTAGTAGTAACTTCAATTTCGTATTTCATATTTATTTGTTTAGATGGTACAAGTTTTTTAGTTAGTCTTTGTCGAAGTTGAATATTAGTATGTTCTTACCTAGTGTTTAAATAAGGTGATTAAAATTCTGTCTAACTATGTTTAGTCGAATTTTAATTAATGTGATTTATGCTTTTTGTAGTGCTTCACGTTTTTGACAAGATATCATGGAAGATTGTAGCTAAAGACAAACAAGTGGGAAGCACAAAAAAATAAACAAAGGCTAAGGGAACTTAAAGGGAATAGAAGTCACGGCTATAATGGAGAGGAAGCCATAAACAAATAAAATAATAGAATCAAACTTGTGGTGTAGTAGGCATGGACGGCTTGGAGGCTTAGCTATGTGGGAATTACTTGATACATGATAGTGGGATTTGAAGAGCAATGTGCGTGTGGGTGCATAAGAAATGGAGCATAAAATAAGAACTTTGTCTTTTATAAACAAAGTGGATGAACGGCATGCTTGTGGAATGAATTAAACAATTCTTAATTGAAGCAAGGCATTGGACGGCAAAAACATGAAGCACCATCTATGTTTCAGATATATAAACGGAAAAGCATGATACAAATGGTATCTAAAAGACAAACAAAGCATAGTGGAGCTTAATGTGATCCAAGTATGAACGGCACAAAGATATAAGTCACATGGAATAAATAAATGTGGCATGATTGACTTGAATTAAATAAATAATGGACAAGAATGGGGAGTTGGACGGCATTGAAGAAAACATGAAGGAATGCTCCACATTTTGATGCATGGAATCATTTGTTTATTTTGCTTAAAAGAATGGGACGGCATGCTCCATTATTTCAATGAAATTGATTAAAATATTTGGAGCAATTTGAAGATTAGGTTGAACGGCCATAGCATTCAAATGCCTTATTTTAATTTCAAGTGGCTATACCTTCATGCTCCATGATTTCCCTTGGCCGAATGTTCACAAATGCCCCACCAAGTCAACTACTCGTGCGCACAAATAGAGATTGAAGCCCTCAAGTTTATTCCTCCCTATTCGGCTATCATTAGAAAAGCCTATAAATATTTTGCACATTTCATTTTGTAAACAACTTTGAATTTGAATGAAAGAAGCATTTCTTTTGGTGAGTATTCACTCTCCTAATTCTCAAGGTTTGAGTTGACTTATCTAGTTTTCTAGTGGCGTCGTTCTTTCCTTGTTTTGAACTTATCATCCTCACGGGTGTGGCGTTCATTTACCTATACCTTTGGTTCCTATCTCACTAGATAGTGGGTCTCGGTTTCATTTCAAAACTCATTCCATCAATTTGAAACTTATAAGATTCGGGTCTTTAATTTTTATTAAAGGTTCTTTCTTGTTTCAAATACTTATCCATCTCAACCTCGCACCTATCTTTACCTTTCAAAGATATTATTTCCAATAAAACTATCCCTTTTGTTAGTTAAAAGAAAAACTACCTAATTTACGATCGGGCAACATTTACGATTCGCCTCCTAACCCGAGACGGACCGTATCACCTATTATCGCATTAATTCGATCTATAGATTCCCCTATTAAATTTGACTCTAATCCAGTAGATTTATGTCATCCTATTTCTAGGATTGCATGCAACTCCACTCAATTATGCTAGATCTAATCTTAAATAGAGACTTTCCATCCTCTGATTTAAGCACATTAAACATGAATTAATATCTTGAAAATATTAAAACAAGATATAAGCACACATAATTGAGAACAAGAATCAAGTATTTATCACATAAAACAGAAATCAAACAATAGAATTCATCATAGGGTTTATCTTCTCTAGGTATCTAAGGAATTAGTTCATGATTGTGAATAAAAACATCTCAAAGTCTGAATAACCATAAGAAATAAAGAAACTCATAAAAACTTTCAAAGAAATTAAAAGGAAGTCTTCGATCTTGATGGAAATCTGCTTCAGAGTTGGCTCCAATGGTGTTCGTCGAGTTATTTTCTTCAATATCCTCTGATGGCTCCCCTCTCTCTTATTCTATTTGGTATTTATAGACTTTAGAATGCCCAAAAAGCCTAAAAATTGTGTTTTTCCACGTGTTTGGGATACAAGTCGTGAAATCGACACAATTTGGCACATGGCCATGTGTCCAGCTCGTGTGGCTCACACAGCCGTGTGGCTCTTGAAATCTACTCTATTTGTTCAATTTTCGCTCCTTTTGCTCCCAAATGCTCTCCTAAGTACAGAAACATGAATTCAAAGGATTAGTAGCATAAAATTCACCAATTAACATAAATAATAATCCAAAAACGCATTAAGAACATGTTTAAAATATGTTACTTTCATCACTTATCAATCATGGAAGAAGGTTATTGAAGGCTCTAAATATCCTTGTGTTACTTATGTGGGTAAGGATGCAAATTCTTTACATAAGAATGCAATGAAAAACTATCTCAATCTTTAGAATTTCTTGCAAAATATTGAGAGGATTATTGAGAAACAAAATTAAAAAACAAGTTGTAAGAAATCGAATACAGCTCAAGGTGTCACTAGATGCTGTCAAGGGCTTGTATTTCAAGGTTGTACCTTTAGGGAACGCGATAAAGCAGAAATCGAGGTAACTTTCTTGAACTAATAAAACTCATGGCTTCTTATGATGAAGATGTGAGGGCAATTGTTTTACAAAATGCCCTTCAAAATGCACAGTATGTTAGTCCGACTGTTCAGAATGACATTCTTTCTATTTTGGCGAGTAAAATCTAGGGATTCATTCGGGAAGAGATTGGGGATTCAAAGTCTTGCATTATAGTTGATGTAACACCTAAAGTAACATAAAAATAATTTTCTCTAACCTCAGATTAGTGATCCCGAAGTCACTGTTTCGACTAGCCCCTAAATCGGGCTGTTACAATTCTCCCCCCTTAGGGATTTTCGTCCCCGAAAATCTTGCCAGGAGAAGTTGCTTTCAACATTCCTAAAACATTTCCACCAACTTTTCTATATCACAAATTGATTTATCCTCAAGTTTCCTTCGCCAAAAATCTTTGAGCTGTAGTACATAAGATCGAACACAACCTTGAAACCTAGATTACTTTTTCTCCAAAGCACATATACTTAGTAATCTGAAAATTGTGAACTCTGCACATGCCAAATGATCATTCAGATCTTATTGAATAATCCACTACAATTTGGATGACACCCCCCTCCCTGGGAAATCATGTCAATCCAAATTCAAAATCTATAGTATTTTATCACACTTCCTCACTAGGATCCATACTGAATGTAATAGTCCTAACTTTGAACACCCTAAAAATTCGGCCTTTACCAGTCAACTACTTCCGAACATAAACCCAATCATATCATGAAGTGTACCCAATTATCCAAACATCTATGCATATAACTGCCCCCTCTCTTATCCTCGAATAAGTAGACCTGCTACTACTGAGCTTCATACCAAAACTTCTACATAAGTTCTGGATTCATCAACATGCACATTCTCTCTCAAGGTAACAATAATGATAGAAATCTTATCCAACCTAAATTTTAACATCTGAAACAAACTCTTTCAGAGTTTATTTGAAATACCATTCACTATCTCACTTCTAAACTTCTTTGATTCAAATGGAAAACTTACTTTAGCCATTAGCATCGCGGAAACTAGGGTATTACCAACTAAGTTCATTCGATTAGCTAACTCGCATTGTTTAACAAGGATCTTCCATCTAGACAGCTGTACTATGTCTACTATCTGAGAAGTATTTCAATAAATATACACACCATTGTAATAGTTCAAATCATTTTCACTATCTCATATTCAAATTTTTTTTGCAACATTAGAAACTCTAACTCATCATAATTCAGAAAAACACATGACATTTTTCCACACATTATATTATAACCTCAATTTCACAACTCAAACACAGAAGTGATCGTCTTAGGATCACCATTTCAACAATTCTTTTCGATGTAACTCCAATCACCCAAAAATGTAAACTATTCCTTTGCACACTGATATTAAAACACTTTTCAATGAGTATACCTCTATATCATGCTCTCTACTCATGTGCACATATAATTTTATTCTCCTTATTGATTCATGCATAAATATACACATAACTCGAATCATATCTCAATACATCAATCTACTCTTTTCTCCGCACTGAGAATATATTTTGAACACACTCTCGTTTGAGTTTCTCTTTATATGCTAATCTAAAACCTTTGCTATCGTCTTATCTCAAGATAGTAGGGACATCTCAATCGAATGCATTAACTCTATTCAGCTTACCCGAAAACTCATCACACAATGTGAAACTTGTGATTTTACTTCTTATACTAGAATTATCACCTTTCTATGATCAAATCAAAACCGCAATCATAGTAGATATAACTATCACCACTTAAAGAACGCACACTTTAAAGATAACTACGATCAGCTGAATATAAGATAAATCTCACATAAAATTTTATCACCAACTTCCTCCTTAAAGTACCAGAATAAGGTTACGAAGAGATAAAGGAATGTCGATTTCCATTGACCAAATCGACAATCGTTTTGTTTGATTTCACAGCCAGCTAACATTTTCACACGATCACAATTTCATATAAAGAACGACTGCATCACCCCTGAAGGGAAACATATATTAATACATAGTACTCAAAGAGATCATTATAATCCATCCATGGCAGTAACTAACCATGCACAAGTTACAGGCTTCGAGCCAACTTACTCATACTTGCCCTTATATAACACGTTCCATGTCACATATCGTAATCGTCTCTTCGTGATTCATTCACGAATACCTGTATTCACTCATTCACATGACTTTAGTACTAATCTCATTTCTACTTCTAACTCATCTACTTATCCCATTGATCACTAGGAATACTCAAAGACGCATAATATTGTCATTAATATAAATACGAGGCCAATGCCACATCCTAGAGGCGGTCTCACATGGAGTCACCTCTGAATACCGATGCCATATCCTAGATATGGTCTTGCACGGGATTTCAATTCGGTGCTGAGGCCATGCCCCGGACATGGTCTTACATAGGACCTTATTCACCTCATGCTTTAATGATAGCATTTCTACATTCATTATAGTCCACTTGGACTTCAACATTTCAACTTAGTAAGGCATTATATAAATATATATCAATATAATACCAAGCATTCTCGCATGCCAACATAAATGTTGCATTAATCGCATACAAACTTACTCAACTTGACTCTCGTGACTACATACATATGATTTAAAATTCATCGTTAATGCAATATCATCGTAGTCACACAACTCGCTCCAAGCGAGTTTTCACGTTTGTTCATGCTACAATCGTTTCTATCACACATAATTTCAAACAGTGACTTCACTTACTCAAGTTCCACATTAATGTCTACTCGAGTACTCAACATTTAACTCTAAGTTCTCTTACCATCACTTATCAAATTAGGGAATGTCTTACGGGTTTGAGTATGTCATTTACTTGATTGTCATAGTCCAACTATGGTCTTACTCGTATCACAACATCATAGCCCAGCTATTACCTTACATGTCATCACGATGCCATAGCCTCGCTATGGTCTTACACGAAATCTCATATCAATACCAATGCCATATCTCTGATACGGTCTTATATGGAACTCATGTCGATGTTAATGCCATATCCCAGATATGGTCTTATATGATTTCATACTGAAGCCAGGTCCCAAACGTGGTCTTATACGGGATCATGTATCGTTGCCAATGCCATGTCCCAGACATGGTTTTATATGGAATCACATGTACCACCATGGTCCAACCATGGTCTTATTCATCAATTTATCATTGAACGACCGTACTCATCTCCTGCATTCTACTTAGTCAAACTTCCCAGTTTAACTCCCATACTATAATATGTGTGGCTTCATAACAGAGTCATAAAACAAAACATTATACATCCCCTGTTTTCACAGTCGCACATGAGATTCAACTATGTGGACATATTGATCATACATCATTCAAACAAGTGTACATATACACATACCCCACTCTCTGGGTAAATTTACTCACTATATGCACCTAACTCAATAGGTTGAGTATATAGCACCGTATGCACATCAAACCAATATGGATAAGCTTATCACCTTATAACTCTCATTTCATTCCTTATCATACACATGTCATAGACTTCTACTCATACCTCTTTGAATTTCTACAATACATAAGCACATTTCAATTACCTCATTATCACTTACATCTTTATTGAAATTAGCTCGGTTGGGAATCACTTCTGTCTTAACAGAACAATTTCGTTAGAGCCAGGAGATATCACACTATCACGGTCCACATATGGTATGTATAGCTAGACCCTTACTCACACTAGGTTAGTCTTAGAACCGACTAAACCATAGCTCTAATACCACTAAATGTAACACCTAAATTAACATGAAAATAATTTTCTCTAACCTCGGATTAGTGATCCCAAGGTCACTATTCTGACTAGTCCCTAAATCGGGCTATTACAGTGGACGAAGCTTATGATGAGTTAAAGAAAAAAAAATGGCAATTGTATTGCGGTTTGTTGATAAAGAATGTTTTATACGTGAACGATTTTTTGATTTGGTACATGTGAAGGACACCACATCTTTAGCTTTGGAGAAGGCAATTTGTGAACTCTTTTTACATCATTGCCTTAATGTGGATGATATACGTGGTCAAGAATATGATAGTACAAATAATAGACATGTCGAATGGAATGTCTTGAAAGCGTTATTTGCTAAAATGTGTAGATTTGCATACTATGTTCAATGGCTCGCTTATCGTCTCCAATTAACTATAGCAGCTGTATCCAAGGAAGTTATTCCTATTTGTTAATTTTTTTTTTCATAATTGACTATTATAATAAATTTGGTTCGTTTTTCAAGCAAACGACATGATCAATTAAGAGACATTGAGGCATATCATATTGCGGAGTTGATTGGCAGTGGTCAGCTTGAAATAGGCAAAGGGAAAAATCAAGTCGGTACTCTCCAACGTCCAGGCAATACTCGATGGGGATCTCATTTAGCTTCTCTCAATAGCTTGATGAGGATGTTCAATTCCGTCTGTGTTGTATTACAAGACATCATCAAGTCGGCAACCTTACTCAAATGACTGAAGCTGATGAAATATATGATGCAATGACATCCGTTGAATTTGTTTTTTTTTTTCTTGCATTTCATGATTGAAATGCTTGGAATCACTGATGATCTTTGTCAAGCATGGCAGTATAATCGTAAGATATACTAAACACGATGCAGCTGGTGTCATCAACTAAAACGTTTCTCTAGAAATTTAGAGAATATGGGTGGGATCCTTTGTTTGAGAAAGTGAAGTTATATTGTAAAGATCATGAGATAGAATTCCCCAATTTAAGTGCTTCATACAAAGCTAGTCGAGGTCGGTCTCGCATCCAAAGGGCTAACCCCACAATTGAGCATCACTATCGATTTGATATATTCATTGTTGGTATTGATTAATTGCTAACAGAAATAAATTCTCGCTTTAATGATGAGGTAATGGAGTTACTTGCTCTTAGTTCCGTTTTGGATCCATGAGATAATTACAAAGCTTTTCGGGTGGAAGATATTTGCAAGCTTATGAATGATTTTTATCTGGACGATTTTACGGAGCAAGAAAAGCTACACATGAAGATTCAATTGGAGTATTTTTAACTTGATTCTCATCAAAGCATAGAGTTGCAGAAAGCTTATACAGTTGTCAAGTTGTGTCAAGTGCTAGCTAAGACAAATAATTCAAGTATTTATCCTCTTCTCGTGTTTACTGCAATAACCGAACGAGCATTTTCAGCTATAGAAATTGTGAAGACAATGTTTCGCAATAGAGTGGAGGATGATTTTCTTTCAACTTACTTGGTTGCATATATCGAAAAAGAGATAGATCGAGAATTTTCATCAGATTCTATCATTGATGAGTTTGATCTTATGAAAAACGGAGGGTGCAATTTAGGACGCCTAGTATTGATAAATAGGACTAAGGCTAAGTTTTTTAAATTTAATTATTGGAATTATAATGGTATTTATGAAAATTTTAGTATAGTATTAGTTATTCTTTTTTGCATATCGGAAAGAAATATTTAATTCTATATAGTGTGATTTTTTCTTTTAATTTTTTTACAGTTAAACCGTTCATGATTTTTAAAAAACATTAAATTGATTTGTTTGAATAAAAAAAAGAATCCAAGAAAAATTGACACTTTTTTACATTAAAAAAAATTGTTTGAATTTAAAAATTTCATCCCTTAAAGTAAAATTCTAAATCAATCTCTGATGCCAATTATCTCGATCAATTTGTGACAGGTGATGTTCACATTTCAAATTATTTGCAATGCAGGAAATAAATTAAACGTCATCAAAGTTTGTACGTTGGAGTATTTTTTTTATGCTCAAGTCAATAGAACTTGATGAAAAGAGTGAAATGGTGTAAGGTTAAGTGTATGGTCATACCTGATCAACATCATAATATTAGTATTTATTTGTTTGGCCTTGTGGTTGGATCTGACTATTGCTCCTTATTGGCTAGTCTGTTTTCTCTACATCTTCAAGGACATTAGTGCATGCTTAATTTGTATTGAAACGGTTAATTGAATTGAATTAATATTAATTAAAGTAATTAAACCTTTTAATTCTTTGACTGTTAATCGTACTGAAACATTTTGATTATTTTGGTCGGTGAATTAACCGAAATTTATATATATATATATATATATATATATATATATATATATATTAAAACAAGTATAAAACATATAAAAAAATAAATTAATAATGTTTATTTGACCGAATTAGTAATAGTCTAATACATATAATATATAATATTATTTATTAAATTCAGTTAATTATCCGATTTCGAATTGAATTAATCAAAATTCTAAAAAAAACTTTTAATTGACCTCTGAACATGAACTAGATCGGTTAACCGAATTAAATCAATTCGATCAATTAATTAGATTTTAACCGACGTTTGAACACCTCTAACAAAGAGAGCTTGTAGAAGCCAACCAATGATGAAGATGGAAGAAAATGCCAAACAAATGGTAGCAAACGGAAGCGAACAAATGAAATACTGGAGTTTGGATAGATTTGGAAAAAAGAACCTAAGTTTGAATCCATTGATTTTTAGTTTTAATTTTTTTTAATTATAATTATTGGATGGGTTGGCTAAAAAATAAAACAAAATTGGACAGGTTGGGGATATGATTTGGGGTAATATTAAGGGGGAAAAAATAGAAAACCAAAACATCTTCTAAAACCGGTTTAGAAGGGTTTTAGCTAAGTTACCTGACTCTCTGTTTCGATTTCTTTTAACCGTTCAAAACTCGTCACTGATTAAATTGTTAGATCAGACATTTTCAATTTAATCCTTCGGTCTAATCTAGTTATGAAAACCCTCTGCCATACTAGTTTAATTATTAAAACGAATTAACTTTTTATTATTATCAAAAATATTTATTAGTCATATATTTGAGTGGAAATCACATATCTAGAATATAATAATTTGTTAAAAGTTAAAATACAATAAATAATGAAATACATGATTGGAAGCTAGTTAATAATGACAAATAAAATAAGTATGATATTAAAATAAAAAAATATTAAATTAAGAGTGAAACGAAATTTAAACACATAAATATATAAGATTACAAATACTAAATGAATATAATTATTTATGATGGTGTTGCCATTAATCTTGAGTTAACTTATGACACCAATTTAGCTAATAACATTATTAATATATATATGTATATATACAATAATAATGTATGTATAATAAAATTAAAATATATAAAAAATATTAAAATAAAACTTTGTTTGAACGTAAATTTATAATTTTTCAAATTTTTATATTTTTAAAAAATGTTGTTCCTACTTCAACTCATGTTTTCCAACGTCAGAATCACTTTTATTTAGAAATTAGAAATTAAGGTGAAAAATATTAGATAAGTAATATAGAAATGTAAAACAATACCTACCGCCGTGAATTATGTGAACCAGAAAACGCGTGTCCCACTTACATTACCAAGAAGTTGCCGTTGGTCTCTCAACCTATAAATTCTCATCTCGAATTTCTAAACTATGAGATCGTTAAACTAACAAAAGCAGAAAACCAACTGCGCCAAAAAGAGAAAGCAAAATGGAAACTCAGAAGCAAAGTGGACCCGAACCTCGTATCAAAGTCTCAACCATCAATTGTATCGATCTGTCTAATCCTGATATTGGTGAATCCGTTGCTTTACTAAAGCAGGTTTGGTTTCCCTCTGTATCTTTTTGGCTTCTGTGTTTTGTTGTACTTGTCATATGAATTTACTGCTTTCTGTTTTCTTTTCAACTGTTTTGATGATTTGAAGTTGATATTTTGATGCCTTGGTGATTATCAGACAACCCCATAATAGAAGTTTGGTTTTTTTTTTCTTTGGTGGGTTTAGGCTTGCTTGGATTGTGGATTTTTCTATGTTGTAAATCATGGCATAAGCCAGGAATTTTTGGATGAAGTATTTGCTCAAAGCAAGAAGTTTTTTTATTTGCCATTAAACGAGAAACTGAAAGTTTTGAGGAATGAGAAACATAGAGGCTACACTCCCATGTTTGATGAGGTTCTTGACCCTGACAATCAAGTGCATGGTCAGCAACTCTCTCTTTAGCGTTTGTATTTCTGTATAACTGCATCATATGTTCTATTTTTCATATTCATCATTGGTGCAATAGTTTGCATGCAACTATAGTATCAAGCTTTTTTTCCCCTGTTGGGGTAGTAGGAGACTACAAAGAGGGGTATTACATAGGCGTGGACGTGCCTGAAAATGATCCTGAATCCGAGAAGCAGTTTAATGGGCCTAATGTTTGGCCGGCAGATGGTAAAATGTTTTAACTTTCATTGGTTGGTTATTTTGCAAGACCTGTTTGAAAGAATATTTCACCAATTGCTTTGGTCCCTTTTGGCACTGGTTAGGTGTTTTGCCTGGTTGGAGGCAGACTATGGAGAAATTCCATCATGAGGCATTGTAAGTTATGTGATTACATATCTATGCTTGTTTCATGATAATGTGTGCAAAGAAAAATGGCTGATAAGAATTTGTATTTCTTCTTCTTGCAATTAGAGAGGTGGGAAAGGCAGTTTCAAGGATCATAGCGCTTGCACTTGACCTAGAGGTTGATTTCTTTGATAAGCCTGAGGTGCTTGGGAAGCCTATTGCCACCTTGCGCTTGCTGCACTATGAAGGTGTAAGATCATAGGATATCTTTATTAATCTTATTGTCATACACAATTGATATAAATCATTATATGAATTTCATAATCTGTTCAGATCAATTTTCTGATCCCGCAAAAGGAATATATGGAGCTGGAGCCCATTCTGACTTCGGATTTATTACTCTCTTGGCAACCGATGATGTTATGGGTCTACAAGTATGAAAGTTGCTATAAAATGTGACTATATTGCCATTTTTCTTCACATTTCACTAGTTAACAAATGTTTATTTGATTTTTCTGCAGATTTGCAAGGATAAAGATGCAAAACCTCAGATATGGGAATATGTGACACCAATAAAAGGGTAAGTCACTGATGGCTAGCAGAGATTTGAGCTTGTAGGTTACATTGTACACATGCTTCCATATTGTGCATATGCAATTTGGTTTTAGTAGAGAATGCATTTGGATCCAATCTCAGTTTTAGTGAATTTTGTCTAATTATTCTTTTGTGATATCTTCTTAAATTTCTATCCTTGCATTGTTCTATTCTTGCTTCCCTTGTGCTAAGTTTAACTTCTTAATCACCAATATATGATGTGCATAATATGTGGTTGATTTTGTTCAGAGCTTTCATAGTCAACCTTGGGGACATGCTGGAGCGCTGGAGCAACTGTATGTTCAAGTAATGTGCTAGCTTCAGTTGTAACTATGGTCTACACTGCCTTTTTAAAGATGAAATTAATGATGGATTTCCGGGGGCCTCATTGCTGAAGAGCTTAGACTAATTTTGATGATCTGCTTTGCCTTTTACTTTTAAGTTTAGCGATTTATTATATTGATAAATTGAAAGCAGAGAAATGTTGTTGAAGGCTGTCATCTCAAACAAATAGAACTCCGTTACCTTTTGGTTCTTTTGCATTATTACATGTACATAGGATCACTAAGAGAAAACTGCCTTATGGTGACCTTGAGCTTTTTTGTGCCCGAGATGTTGTTTCTTTGCAATATTCTTATGCTTATTCATCATTTCATCTTTCCTCGTTTGAATGTGTACTGCTGTAAACTCTGTTCATTGGTTTTGAAATATTATAGTTTCTTGATGTCATGTTGTGAAAGGCTGGAAGCTACCTTTTTATAACCATCTTTCCCCTGTTGTATCTACCAGGTCCACCTTGCACAGAGTTTTGGGGAATGGTCAAGACAGATATTCTGTAAGACCCTTTTTTTCTTTTTTTAACAACCCTCGTAAAATTTTATTAATATCTGTTCAAGGCATTGAAATTTACATCATCATGAGTTACATCAGCATCAAAGAGAAAATTATGCACTAGGAAAAAACAACTGGTAAAAGTATCCGAGTACCTAACTGTCTTTGTTATCCATGTTTTAAGGCCTTTCGCCGTATTCATGATTGATTAGATGCTCTATGATGTCTTCATGTTACAATATCAAGTTGCTCCATTGTATTCATCTTGTTACACTCCTTGTACATCCCATGTGTGACTTTAGTGCTGGTTATATATTTACTTCTTCACTGTCTATGGTAATTAACTACAAACAAGGTAAATTTGGCTTTTCTAGCACTTAGAAATTTACGTTCCTATCAACTCTCATTTTGTAAGTTTCTTTATGATTATTGTAGCCTGGATTTTTCTTGGCACATTTTGTCTTGCTAACATTTACATAATCTTCAAAGTAAAACTAAGGTTTATGTGTTTTGTTTCTGATGGCAGATTGCATACTTTGTGGAACCTAACCATGACTGTCTGGTTGAATGTTTGCCTACTTGCAAAACAGAAAAAAGTCCTCCCAAGTAAGTCTTTAGTATCCAGTTGTTTATAATTATAGATGATAAAGATCGAAAGTCCCTCCTATTTGAAACCCGTAGTTGCTATGACATTTATACGGGATTTAAACCCAAGTTGCTCTAACTCTTCATTTTGCTTGAAGTACCATGGTCAAAGGGTGTAGGCATGTGACCTTCCAAAGATCCTCCAAATATTTAAAAAAAACTTTAAAATAACCAAATCTACCCATATGACACTTACACCCAAATCTTATTAACATTGATTTAAATTGTCTTGTTCTATCTAACATAACTGCTGCATACATTCCAACCAGGTTTCCCCCAATCAGGTGCTCAACATATCTGAGCCAACGTTACAAGGACACTCATGCTGATTTAAGTGTATACGATAAACATCAAGCTTGAAGTCCTTAGTGAAAAACATGTTTAGGAAATGGTGACATTGTAATTTTCATCATACATCAGCATATCAATTTGAATGTGGTTATACCATACATTAGAAAGTCTATGTAAATTGTATTACAGTGATAAAATTATGTAGTGAATTTACTTCATCTTCCAAGATTCAACATGGAACCTATTTTGAAAATTTTCTCTTCAGCTGGACTATCCTGAAATGACCCGATGCTATGGATGATATACCTGTATTTTTATAACTTGCCGACAATTATGAGAGACGGCTAAACAGCTGTTCAAACACTCACAATGGTGCAAGTTAACATTTCACAACCCAAACACATTTTTACTATACCTTATTTATTAGGCATTACAAGTTAAAGTGTTAAAAATTGAACGTTAATAATGGCAATGTAGAAAGATCGCAAAGAAAAAGGAAGAAAAATAAAACACACAAATTTTACATGAAAACCCTTACGGAAAAAAACTACGAGCAAAGGAGAAAAAAATTCACTAATGTCGAATTCGAATGAAACAAGAGGAGTTTCGACTACATCTATTCATAGGTTGAAAAAACCTAATTCTCTAATCAATGTTAAATATATTATACTAACAAATACTAAATATATTATACTAATAAATACTAAATCTTCTAGAAAGAAAATATATTTTGTTTAACTTGACTTGCAAGCAATCTCTTAGAATTTGGGTCACACATCTCTAGCAATCTCCACCTTGACACGAATTCTCAACGATCAAGTTCTTCACTACGAACTCTCAATGAATAAGTTGTCCACGTCTTCCATGAAACCCCTTAAGGGTATTCTTCAATAATGAACAACAACCAAGTCCAAGCAATGCTCGAACTTGGTTATAGGAAGTGATTTAGTATACATCTGTAGGATTATCATGAGTATTAACTTTGCTCACAACAATATTGCAACGAGTAATAATATCACGCACAAAATGATACCAAACATCAATATACTTTGTTCTCTCATGAAACATTAGATCTTTCGTAAGGAATATGGCACTTTAACTATCATAAAACACTGTACTGATCTGAAGGTCTTTACTGAGTTCACCAAAAAGTCACTTTAACAAAATAGCTTCTTTACAAGCCTTGGTAATCGCCATGTACTCAGCTTTAGTAGTAGACAAAACAACTATAGTTTGCAAAGTGGTTTTTCAACTGATTGCGCAACCTCCAATAGTAAAGACATACTCGATGAGAGATTTTTTATCAAGGTCTCTAGCAAAATCAAAATCAAATGACTTCATCTTTAGTTCTTCCAATCTGTAAGCAAACATCAGTAATACCTCGTAAGTATCTGAAAATTCATTGAACTGTTTTCCAATGTTTTTTACTAGGATTCGCCATGTATCTACTAACTGCACTAACTGTATATGATAAATCTAGTTGTGAGCAAACCATAGCATATATGAGAGATCCCACTGCACTAGAATATGGAACACGTGCCATGTAAACAATCTCATCATCTGATTTTGGAAACAAAGCCAATGAAAGTCTGAAGTAGGCTGCTAATGGAGTACTAACAGGCTTCGCATTCTGTATATTGAGCCTGCAAAGAACTTTCTCAATGTACCCTTTTTAACTTAGGTATAATTTATATGCTTTTCTATCTCTAAGAATCTCCATTCCAAATATCTTCTTTGCTACTCCCAAATTTTTCATCTCAAATTCTTTACTAAGTTGGACTTTGATCTTTCTTATCTCTCCTTCATCTTTAGCTACTATCAACATGTCATCAACATATAGGAGTAGATACATAAAAGAATCATCATTGTTTTTCTTAAAATAAACACAATTGTCAAAGCTGCTTCTTTTGAAATCATGAGTAGTCATAAAAGAATCAAACCTCTTGTACCACTACCTTGGTGACTGTTTCAAGCCACAAAGGGACTTTTTCAACAAGCAAATATAGTCCTCTTTTTCTGAGACTATAAAACTCTCTAATTGTTGCATGTAAATATCTTCATCAAGTTCTCCATGTAACATTATTTTTACACCTAACTGCTTAAGCTCCAAATTATATATGGTCACAATACCAAGTAAGGTTCGCATCAAACTATGTTTCACAATTGGAGAAAACACATTTGTGAAGTTTACACCTGGAATTTGACTATAACCTTTTGCAACGAGTCTTGTTTTATATATGGGTTTTTCAATTCCTGAGGCCCCTTCTTTCTTCTTGAACACCCATTTACAATGAACAACCTTTTTACCCTTAGGACGCTTCACTAGATCTCATGTTCTGTTCTTATGGAGCGATTCCATCTTTTCTTGTATGGCAAGCATCCAATTTCTTGAATCTTCACAGCTAACTGCCTTAGAATAAGTAGATGGCTCTTGATTTGCATATATATCTTCAGCCACTTTTAAAGCATAAGCAACTAGATCAGCCTCGGCGTACCTCTTTAGAGGTTTAATTTCTCTTCTAGGTCTGTTCTTGGAAATAGAATATTGTGGTGAATAAGAAACTCTACTCTGAGCTTCTGTACTAAAATGAGAAGTAGACTCTGTTGTAGGTTCTAAATCAATCTGTAGCTCCACCTACTACACATGTGTGCTTGGAATTTGCTGGTCTTTATTGGAAGAGTCTTTAAGAGATAAGTTAGGTAGCATAGCAGTTTCATCAAAAATAACATCTTTGCTAATCACAACTTTTCTATTTTCAGGCACCATAATTTATATCCTTTAACACCAGCTTATACCCTATAAAAACAAATTTAATAGATCTAGGTTCCAATTTCCCATTGTCAGCATTAGCACACATAGTGTAACACCCCAAACCCGGCCCATGAGCCTTGACTGGATCTGGTATGTCACAGAGTAAAAACGTTTTGAAGGATTTTGATTACTGGTAAAAATCTGAAATTTTGATGTGATTATAAAACGGTGTCTATTAAAACTCAGGTGGGATTGATTTTATAAACATGGTTGAGTTGAAACCTTTGAAAACATTTGATCATTTAAATTTTTAGGAACACCGGAGTTATCGTTGACTTGGTAAATTTTGCTACCCGATGGTAACATCTTTGAAAATGCGTACGAGTACTTATTTTGAAAACGTTACTTTTTAACTGATTGATTTAACAGTTTATAAGTTCATTAGCAATATAATAGAAGTAAAGTAAAAGCAACTACTTAAACATCCAAATAATAACTAGCGGCCATATTACAAACCAAACCAAAATTTAGTAAATAATAAGCTTTAACGGTGCGAATAAAATTTCAAGTCCAAGGAACAAGCATGGCCGCCTCGAGTCCTCTCCGGCTCCATATCCGCGATCTACTCACCTGCAAAATGATATGGGAAGGGGTGAGTCACCAAGACTCAGTTTATAAATCCCCAACCCGAAAATGCACCTCATACACAAGATATTAGTAAGACATGCAAATATGCAACCCAAGCTAGCCATCCATACTCCTTTTTCTACCCCGTGTGGTCAAAACCACTGGTGGTCAAAACCACTGGTGACCGAAGTCACAAATATATCAAGTGATGGGGCCAACCCATCGTGTGGTCAAAACCACTGATGACCATAGGTCCCAAATATCAACATGTGGTCAAAACCACTGGTGGTCAAAACCACTGGTGACCGAAGTCACAAATATCAACATGTGGTCAAAACCACTGGTGGTACCAAACCATTGGGACTTAGTCACAAATTATATCAATGGTGTGGTCAAAACCACTAGTGGTCAAAACCACTGGTGACCAAAGTCACAAATATATCAAGTGATGGGGCCAACCCATCGTGTGGTCAAAACCACTGGTGACAGTCCATAGAGATCATCTCCCTCCTCTCATCAATCCCACCATCATCATGCTCACATAACATGTATCATGATCCCATCTATCATACATTTGTATATAGCATAGCATTTAACAGCATATGATGGCATACACAACATACATCATAGATCAAATAATAGGGGACTTACCCGAAATCCAAGCTTATGCCCACAAGGCAAAAATTTACTACACGAGAGGTTATATAGCAATATAATAGGCAGTCTATGCTAATAAAGTGTGTAAGAGTTTGCACACCTGTTATTAACGCAAGTACTAGCTCCCGAAGTCCCGATCTACAGCACTAGATCTCTTTGCCCTATATTCGGCCAATACCAAAGTTAATAACATAGGCTATTCGGTTATACCCTTTTTATCCCAGAGGGTGAGATTACGCATAAACTACACCACCCTTACCCTTTTGCCTTATGAAAGCCAATCACCACGCAAAGTATGCGAGTTTGCTTCTCCCCCCTACAATCGGCCAACAACCAAAACGAGTCTCAATAGCCTTCGGCTTTTCCAATCAACTCAAGGAATAATTAAACCAACTTAGATCCTTACCACTTGACTTACCAACTGATTGCTAAGGAAGGGGAAGCTTAGATCGACCACCTCAAATCCCGGAGTACCTAAAAGAGATCGGTTTCAAAAGGTGATTAGAGACCTTGCTAACAACTGCCGAAATCGGCTTTGCCCTCAAGAAATCGACAGAGAAAAGTGAAACAAAACACAAAACATTCGGCCATGACACCTACCTTCTCTTTAAAATCGATTGGAGAAAACCAAGAAGTAGATATGCCCTTGCTTGCTATTCGGCCAAAGCCTACAACTCAAGACCACAAGAGTTGGTCGCCCCTTACCTCGATGATTGCTTCACCTAAATGAACACCAATGTTCGGCCAAGCTTTGTAGAAAAAGGATTGAATAGTCGGCTACTTCAAAAGAAATAAAGGAGAGAAAGAAGGAGCAAATTTTGGCACACAAATGAGCATACCTCCAAGCCGAAAATACCACCCTAGGACTCCTTCCAAAAACCGAAACTCAACCCCTGGAGTCCCCCTATTTCGGCCAAGAACAATTTGGAAAGAAAAGAAAAACAAAACAAGGAATTTCGGCACCTCCCTTGCTAGCTTCAAAACCGATCATGGAAGTCCCTAAAGCATGCTTCATTCGGTCATGCTTCCTTCCCCATCATGATAATTTCCATCATCAATTACCATAAAACATTATTTATTCATTCTCCCATTACTACCCCATCTTCCTATAAAATAATAAAATAAAATAAAACTATCCCATACTCCAGCAGAATATTTAGAAAAGAGCAACACCCATCAAGCATTGCTTCATGCACTTAAGTGCCCATGCAGCCACTAACTCACGCCGGTCATATGCAAAAAAAGAAATACCCATGCTGCTGCTCATGGGTTTCGAACCCCAGACCTGCTGGAGACTCTCCACGCCTCCAGCCACTCCGCTACTGCTCAATTCTTGACATAAACCCGTCACAAATTCCTTTTAAGCGTTCATTCCTTGGCTCCTTCATGCATTAACGCCAAAGGCAAAAATAAAACGCCCAACTGTTGCTCCCGCTCCTCGAACTCAAGACCTGCTGGAGCTTCACTGCAGGTAACGCCCCAGCCACTCTGCCAAGACTCTCGTTTGTGACACAACTCGCCACAATTTCTTTTAAGCTCTCCCTCCGCTAGCTCCCTTGTCTCAACGTCAAAACAAAATAAAACGTCCTTGCGCTTCCATCAGGACTCGAACGCGAGTCCTCGTGCCGCAACCACCTAACACATCCCACGCCACTATACCACCTTGACCTTCATGTCCATCAATTTCCACAAAAACCTTTAAAGCCTCCTTAGCCCCTTCCTTTTTAACGCCGAAACCCAAAAATTAAAACACCCCTTGTGTCCATGGTGACTCGAACCTGAGTCCCTTCGCCCCCAGGCCCTTAAGTGGCGCTCCCAAGCCACTTTGCCAGGGCGTTTCTTATGCCAAAGACTTGCCAAAAATATTTTTAAAGCCTCCTTCACCTAGCTCCCTCCCCTTAGGCACTAAAAGAAATTTTTAGCCCTAAGTCAGAATTAGCCCGGGTTTATGACTAGACCCTAGAATATATCAAACAACCATAACCTATGCATTCTTCAAGCATTCACATGAAAACAATTAAATTGCAAACAACCCCTAATTCGGGATGTTACAGTTCTACCCCCTTAAAAATAATTTCGTCCTTGAAATTACCTGGATCAGAAGAGTTGGGGCTATTGCTGCCGCATCACATCCTCGGGTTCCCATGTGGCCTCTTCCGTACCATGGTTCCGCCATAACACCTTTACCCACGGTACCGACTTCCTCCTCAGAACTTTGACATCTCGATCTAGAATCTGTACCGGCTCCTCCTCAAAAGACAAGTCCGCGTTCACCTCAACATCCGAAATCGGCACGATGTGTGATGGATCTGATCGATAGCGCCTAAGCATTGACACATGGAAGACGTCATGAATCTGACTTAATTCTGCCGGCAATTCGAGCTGGTAAGCTACTGGTCCCACACGTTTCAACACTGTGTACGGCCCGATGAACCTAGGGCTTAGCTTGCCCTTCCGGCCAAACCTCAGTATCTTCTTCCAAGGTGATACCTTCAAGAAGACCTTATCACCCACTGCATACTCAACCTCTCTACGCTTAAGATCAGCATAGGATTTCTGCCTGTCCGATGCCTCTTTTAGACGAGTCCGAATTACCCTAACCTTATCTTCCGTCTCTGCCACCAACTCTAGACCCAACATCTGACGTTCACCCAGTTCTGTCCAACAGGTAGGAGTACGACATTTTCGACCATACAGCGCCTCATACGGTGCCATCTGGATACTCGCTTGATAACTGTTGTTATAAGCGAATTCTGCCAAGGGTAGGTACTCCTCCTAACTACCACGGAAGTCCAAAACACAACCCCTTAACATATCTTCCAAAACCTGGATTACTCTCTCAGATTGTCCATCAGACTGTGGATGAAAGGCCGTGCTAAAATTTAACTTCGTACCCAACGCCTGATGTAAGGCCTTCCAGAATCTCGACGTGAACCGGGGATCTCTATCTGAGATAATGGACACAGGTACTCCATGCAACCGCACTATCTCAGCTATATATAGCTTGGCTAACCTTTGAAGCGAGTAGTCAACCCTTACCGGTATGAAATGGGCCGATTTAGTTACCCGATCCACTATCACCCATATTGAGTCTTTCTTACTGGGCGTAAGGGGAAGCCCACTGACAAAATCCATCGTGATCCCCTCCCACTTCCACTGTGGGATCTTTACCGGCTGTAACAGCCCTGATGGCAACTGATGCTCAGCTTTAACTTGCTGGCATGTCAGACACTTGCCCACTAACTCGGTTACTTCCCGCTTAAGACCCGGCCACCAAAACTGCTCCCTTAAATCCCGATACATCTTGCTGCCTCCAGGATGCATAGCGTACGGGCTGCTATGCGCTTCTTTAAGGATCCGCTGCCTCAAATCATCATCCTTAGGCATATATACTCTCCCTTGAAAATACAACACTCCATCACTACCCAAGCTGAAACCTTCGGCCTCACCATTCTGTATTTGCAACCTCCGGGTACTCAAAACTTCGTCGGTCAACTGCCTCTCTTTAACCTCATCGATCCAAGACGGTTTTACATGCAATTCCGCCAGAAGACTACCATCCTCATAGAGACTTAGGTGAGCAAACATTGCTCGCAATTCTGCCACCACTTTACGACTCAAAGCATCAGCGACTACGTTAGCCTTTCCCGGATGGTATTCGATAGAGCAGTCGTTCAGCAACTCAATCCACCTCCGCTGCCTCAGATTTAAATCTTTTTGGGTCAAGAGGTACTTCAGGCTCTTGTGATCCGAGTACACCACCGACCTCTCCCCATACAGATAGTGCCTCCAAATCTTCAAGGCAAAAACCACAGCAGCTAATTCCAAATCATGTGTCGGATAATTACCTTCGTGAGGCCTCAACTGCCGTGATGCATAAGCGACCACCTTTCCTTCTTGCATCAACACACATCCTAAACCAGTATGCGATGCATCACAATACACAGTGAATTCCTTCCCTGACTCAGGCTGAATCAAGACTGGTGCTTCTGTCAAAAACTTCTTGAGTTTGTCGAAGCTCTCTTGCTGCTTCTCAGACCACACAAACGGAACTCTTTTTCTCAGCAACTTGGTCAACGGTGCTGCGATTAAGGAGAAATTTTCCATGAATCTTCTGTAATATCCTGCCAACCCCAGAAAACTCCGGATTTTCGTAACCGACTTTGGTGGTTTCCACTCCAACACTGCCTCAATCTTACTAGGATCCACCCTGATTCCCTCAGCTGAAACCACATGCCCTAAGAAAGTTACCTCCTTAAGCCAGAACTCACACTTGCCGAATTTGGCGTACAACTGTTTCTCCCTTAGAACTTGTAGAACCACGTGAAGGTGTGCGTCATGCTCCTCTTCAGACTTCGAGTACACCAAAATGTCGTCTATAAACACTACGACGAACCGATCCAGATAGGGTTGGAAAACCCGGTTCATCAAGTCCATAAATGCGGCTGGTGCATTCGTCAAGCCAAAAGGCATTACCAGAAACTCGTAGTGCCCATACCGAGTACGGAATGCTGTCTTATGGATATCAGCTTCCTTCACCTTAAGCTGATGATACCCCGACCTAAGGTTGATCTTAGAGAAAACCGATGCACCCTTGAGTTGATCAAACAAATCATCAATCCTGGGCAAAGGATACCGGTTCTTTATTGTCAGTTTGTTCAGCTGTCGATAATCTATGCACATCCTTATTGTTCCATCCTTCTTTTTGACAAAAGCACTGGAGCTCCCCAAGGCGATACACTCGGTCGGATGAAACCTCTATCCAACAACTCTTAGATCTGAGCCTTCAACTCCACTAATTCTTTCGGTGCCATTCGATACGGAGCTATAGATACTGGCGCGGTTCCGGGTAACAAATCTATACCAAACTCAACCTCACGATCGGGAGGTAGACCCGGGAGTTCTTCTAGAAACACATCAACATACTCCCTTACAGTCCGCACATCCCTAATAGCTGCATCCTTAGCTTCCAAAGCACAAACATGCACTACATATGCTTCACAACCCTTCCTAACCATCTTTTCCGCCTTCAATGCAGAAACCAAATTGGATAGGTAATCTCTCCTCTTACCTATCATCACTACCTCATCTCCTTCCATGGTCTTTAACACCATGCGCTTAGCTGCGCAATCCAGGCTAGCTTGATACTTTACTAGCCAATCCATCCTGAGAATCAGATCGAACTCCCTAAAAGGTAGTTCCATCAAGTCGGCCAAGAACACGACCCCTTGGAGTTCTAAGGGTACGTTCTTATAGAGTTTATTTACTTCTACAGAGTGACCTAGAGGGCTTAACACAGTCATCTTCTCAGAAGTAAGCTCAAAGTCTAAGTTCAGAGTTTCCACTACGCTACTAGCAATGTACGAGTGAGTCGAGCCAATATCAATCAAGGTGCTATAGGGTACTCCAAAGATCAAAAACATACCGGTTATGACGTCCGGTGCGTCGCCCTCCTCTTGACGCCTCGCAGCATAGACCAAACCAGGTTGCCTAGCCTCAGTACCACCGGTACCTCCACTCGATGCCCCACGACCTCTGCCAGCACCATTTCCTCCCCTACCTGCACCATGACCTCTCGATGGCTGCTGGTTATCCCTCCTATTCAGCGGACGTTCCTGACCCTCAGACCTTAGCCTAGCTGCCTTTTTCGGACAGTCCCTTACTCGATGTGTCACGGACCCACATTCGAAGCATCCCCGATTACCATTCCAACACTCCCCCGTGTGAGACTTTCCACACTGAGCACACCGTGGCGGCCATTGAGTATTAGCAGCAGCAGCAGCAGGCCTAGCAGCTTGATCTGACCCACTATACCTTGTCCTCTTCTGCTGATTCCTAGAAAACCTCGAAGATCCGGAGCTCCTCTTGTTCCAGCTCCTATCCCGATTCCGTCTAAAGGACTGTCTTACCCCTTCAGCAACTTTAGCCTTCTCTACTAGAACAGCGAACTCCCGTTCCTGTTGCGGAGCTATCATCATCCTCAGCTCATCCCGCAGCCCATCCTTGAATCTGACACAGCGTTCATACTCAGTACCCACAATACCACGAGCATACCTACTCAATCGGAGAAATTCAGCCTCATACTCTGCCACTGTCTTATTACCCTGAACCAGGTTCAAGAAAGCCTTCCGTTGCGCATCCACGTAGCTAGCTCCTATATATTTCCTTTGGTAGGCTGCCCTAAAGAATTCCCATGTGAGATCTTTCGCTATCGCTTCATCCCTTACGGTGAGCCACCACTGGTAGGACTCATCCCGAAGTAGAGAGATTATACCCTTCAGTTTTTCCTCAGCTGAAAAATCCAGGTCATCCATGATCCTCTCAGTTGATTCCAACCAATACTCCGCCGTACTGGGGGCCACACCTGATACATCCCGGAATATCTCCGCCCCATTCGCTCGGAGTCGCTCAGGCACAGATTTCTGAGCTCCTGTACCTCTACCTGCCCCAGCCATCATTTCTAGAACTCCCAGCATAGCCTGCGATACTGACTCGCCCCCCGTCTGATCCTGTTGTCCAACACCAAAAGTTGGGGGTGGTGGTGGCGGTATCTTATTACCAGACCCCTGGCCCGACCTAACGGGTTCTGACACAGCCATCCTGCCTTTACCGCGACCACGACGGCCACGTCTTCTAGAACTCATCTCTTATCGCGCGATCTGTCTTAAAAGTTTTGTGAGTTAGTCATTGTTTCACTGATTATTAGCGAAGGAATTTTATGAACGAAGTTTAGAAGTTGTTCTTTCGATCAAACAAGTTTCAAGTCTCCTATCCTAATTCAAAGATACACATTCACTTATTCCATCACTTTTTTGTCCTATTCCTACCCCGGGGGTATTTTCGTCATTTGCCCTACAGGGGTATTTTGGTAATAAACCAGGGTAATTTGTAAATCTTAATAAATCAAGGGTAATTGAAATTTGTAAAACTTGGGGGTTCTTTTTGAGAATTTGTTTTCCAAATTGGCAGTGTTGCAAAAATTTTGAAAACCAGGGTTATTTTTTGTAATTTTGTAAGTTAGGGGAAATTTCGTAATTTTCCAAAATCGTGGCATTTTCGATATTTGTAAATTAAGGGTTTTGGATACGTTTGTAAAATAAGAAAAATTTTGTTGAATTTGGGGGTAGCTTAGTAATTTTAGAAACCAGGGGCATTTTTGAAATTTTACCACTAGGGGTATTTTTGTAATTTCCATAAATCAAAATTTTTCCGAAAATTTTTGTAAAATAATGCTCACAAGTTTAAAGGATAATTTTTAAGAGTTTTAAAACTAGAGTTTTTATAAAAATACGGCTAGTTCCCTTTCGGGTTTTAGTAATTGGGTTTAGCCTATGAACAAGTCCTCACGGTTAGGGTGAACCGAAGCTACGCACCAGGTAGGATTCCTGAGAAGAGAAGGTGAGTCGCTAGGACTGCTTAAGTACCAGGCTCTTCCGGATCCACTCCTAGACATGCGCACTATGGTTGCCACACCCTAACTCGGCGACTTAGCCATAGGTTTGTTTAATTAGGCAATTAAAATCTTATGCGATTGTTGGGGTAAACTAGTCCTAGGGTTCACATACCTTTCATACTATCTACGTTCCATTTCTACCCCTTTACAGATAATAATTCACACAGAGGTTAGAAATACTTACCTGAGCGGATTGGTGCCGGAGACTCGATGCCATGATGTTCAAAACAAAACCATTTTCATAATATTTCACAGAGGCCTATCAAGAAAACATTATTGGGCCTTGGGCCCCCACAGCCGAGTTTTGAACCGGGCTCTGATACCAAATTTGTAACACCCCAAACCCGGCCCATGAGTCTTGACCGGATCTGGTATGTCACAGAGTAAAAACGTTTTGAAGAATTTTGATTACTGGTAAAAATCTGAAAATTTGATGTGATTATAAAACGGTGCCTATTAAAACTCAGGTGGGATTGATTTTATAAACATGGTTGAGTTGAAACCTTTGAAAACATTTGATCATTTAAATTTTTAGGAACATCGGAGTTATCGTTGACTTGGTAAATTTTGCTACCCGATGGTAACATCTTTGAAAACGCGTACGAGTACTTATTTTGAAAACGATACTTTTTAACCGATTGATTTAACAGTTTATAAGTTCATTAGCAATATAATAGAAGTAAAGTAAAAGCAACTACTTAAACATCCAAATAATAACTAGCGGCCATATTACAAACCAAACCAAAATTTAGTAAATAATAAGCTTTAACGGTGCGAATAAAATTTCAAGTCCAAGGACCAAGCATGGCCGCCTCGAGTCCTCTCCGGCTCCATATCCGCGATCTACTCACCTGCAAAATGATATGGGAAGGGGTGAGTCACCAAGACTCAGTGTATAAATCCCCAACCCGAAAATGCACCTCATACACAAGATATTAGTAAGACATGCAAATATGCAACCCAAGCTAGCCATCCATACTCCTTTTTCTACCCCGTGTGGTCAAAACCACTGGTGGTCAAAACCACTAGTGACCGAAGTCACAAATATATCAAGTGATGGGGCCAACCCATCGTGTGGTCAAAACCACTGATGACCATAGGTCACAAATATCAACATGTGGTCAAAACCACTAGTGGTCAAAACCACTGGTGATCGAAGTCACAAATATCAACATGTGGTCAAAACCACTGGTGGTACCAAACCACTGGGACTTAGTCACAAATTATATCAACGGTGTGGTCAAAACCACTGGTGGTCAAAACCACTGGTGACCGAAGTCACAAATATATCAAGTGATGGGGCCAACCCATCGTGTGGTCAAAACCACTGGTGACAGTCCATAGAGATCATCTCCCTCCTCTCATCAATCCCACCATCATCATGCTTACATAACATGTATCATGATCCCATCTATCATACATTTGTATATAGCATAGCATTTAATAGCATATGATGGCATACACAACATACATCATAGATCAAATAATAGGGGACTTACCCGAAATCCAAGCTTATGCCCACAAGGCAAAAATTTACTACACGAGAGGCTATATAGCAATATAATAGGCAATCTATGCTAATAAAGTGTGTAAGAGTTTACACACCTGTTATTAACGCAAGTACTAGCTCCCGAAGTCCCGATCTACAGCACTAGATCTCTTTGCCCTATATTCGGCCAATACCAAAGTTAATAACATAGGCTATTCGGCTATACCCTTTTTATCCCAGAGGGTGAGATTACGCATAAACTACACCACCCTTACCCTTTTGCCTTATGAAAGCCAATCACCACGCAAAGTATGCGAGCTTGCTTCTCCCTCCCTTATAATCGGCCAACAACCAAAACGAGTCTCAATAGCCTTCGGCTTTTCCAATCAACTCAAGGAATAATTAAACCAACTTAGATCCTTACCACTTGACTTACCAACCGATTGCTAAGGAAGGGGAAGCTTAGATCGACCACCTCAAATCCCGGAGTACCTAGAAGAGATCGGTTTCAAAAGGTGATTAGAGGCCTTGCTAACAACTGCCGAAATCGGCTTTGCCCTCAAGAAATCGACAGAGAAAAGTGAAACAAAACACAAAACATTCGGCCATGACACCTACCTTCTCTTTAAAATCGATTGGAGAAAACCAAGAAGTAGATATGCCCTTGCTTGCTATTCGGCCAAAGCCTACAACTCAAGACCACAAGAGTTGGTCGCCCCTTACCTCGATGATTGCTTCACCTAAATGAACACCAATGTTCGGCCAAGCTTTGTAGAAAAAGGATTGAATAGTCGGCTACTTCAAAAGAAATAAAGGAGAGAAAGAAGGAGCAAATGTCGGCACACAAATGAGCATACCTCCAAGCCGAAAATACCACCCTAGGACTCCTTCCAAAAACCGAAACTCAACCCTTGGAGTCACCCTATTTCGGCCAAGAACAATTTGGAAAGAAAAGAAAAACAAAACAAGGAATTTCGGCACCTCCCTTGCTAGCTTCAAAACCGATCATGGAAGTCCCTAAAGCATGCTTCATTCGGCCATGCTTCCTTCCCCATCATGATAATTTCCATCATCAATTACCATAAAACATTGTTTATTCATTCTCCCATTACTACCCCATCTTCCTATAAAATAATAAAATAAAATAAAATAAAATAAAACTATCCCATACTCCAGCAGAATATTTAGAAAAGAGCAACACCCATCAAGCATTGCTTCATGCACTTAAGTGCCCATGCAGCCACTAACTCACGCCGGTCATATGGAAAAAAAGAAATACCCATGCTGCTGCTCATGGGTTTCGAACCCCAGACCTACTGGAGACTCCCCACGCCTCCAGCCACTCCGCTACTGCTCAATTCGTGACATAAACCCGTCACAAATTCCTTTTAAGCGTTCATTCCTTGGCTCCTTCATGCATTAACGCCAAAGGCAAAAATAAAACACCCAACTGTTGCTCCCGCTCCTCGAACTCAAGACCTGCTGGAGCTTCACTGCAGGTAACGCCCCAGCCACTCTACCAAGACGCTCGTTTGTGACACAACTCGTCACAATTTCTTTTAAGCTCTCCCTCCGCTAGCTCCCTTGTCTCAACGTCAAAACAAAATAAAACGTCCTTGCGCTTCCATCAGGACTCGAACGCGAGTCCTCGTGCCCCAACCACCTAACACGCCCCACGCCACTATACCACCTTGACCTTCATGTCCATCAATGCTCACAAAAACCTTTAAAGCCTCCTTAGCCCCTTCCTTTTTAACACCGAAACCTAAAAATTGAAACACCCCTTGTGTCCATGGTGACTCGAACCTGAGTCCCTTCGCCCCCAGGCCCTTAAGTGGGGCTCCCAAGCCACTTTGCCAGGGCGTTTCTTATGCCAAAGACTTGCAAAAAATATTTTTAATGCCTCCTTCACCTAGCTCCCTCCCCTTAAGCACTAAAAGAAATTTTTAGCCCTAAGTCAGAATTAGCCCGGGTTTATGACTAGACCCTAGAATATATCAAACAACCATAACCTATGCATTCTTCAAGCAATGACATGAAAACAATTAAATTGCAAACAACCCCTAATTCGGGATGTTACACACAGGACACCCAGAAATCTTCAAATCAGAAGAATTAGCAGGATTATTAGATCATACTTCTTGTGGAGTCTTTTTCTCAATGGCAATGGATGGAGACCGGTTAATTAAAAAACATGCAATAGAGGCCGCTTCAGCCCCAAACGACTTCGGTAAACAAGCATTTAACAACATACATTGAACCTTTTCCATGATTGTTCTATTCATCCATTCTATAACATCATTTTTCTGTGGAGTATGACGAACTGTCAAGTGTCTCATGATCCCTTCTGATTTGCACAATTCATTAAATTCATCAGAATAAAATTCCAAGTCATTATCTGTGTGGAGGTGTTTTATTTGTTTTCTTGTCTGCTTCTCAATCATAGATTTTCAAGCCTTAAACGTGGAAAACACATCACTTTTTTTGTTTTAGGAAGAATGCCCAAACTTTTCTGGAAAAATCATCAATGATCGTTAGCATATAATTAGTGCCACCCCTTGAAGGCACTCTAGATGGTCCCCAAAGATCATAATGAATATAATCCAGTGTTTCCTTCATGTTATGGATTCCTCTGGTAAATCGAACTCTCTTTTGCTTCCTAAGAATACAGTGCTCACCAAACTTCAGTTTGCTAATGTCTTGTCTATCAAGAATTCCTTGTTTTCTCAATTCTGTCATGTCGTTCTCACTCATATTTCCTAGATGCATATGCCAAAGTATAGTAACATCATCATCTCACAAGGAAGAGGAAGCGATAGTTGCATCACCAGTAAAAGTTGAACTTTGCAAAACATATAACTTGGCAGTCTTTCTCTGTCCTTTCATCACAATGAAGGAACCCTTGCTAATCTTCAAAACCCCACTTTCAGCTAAGTACTTGTGCCCCTTTGAATCAATAGTACTCAAAAAAATAAAATTCCTCTTCAATTCTGGTACATGTCGTATGCTACTAAGTGTTCTAATGACCCCATTGAACATCTTAATTTTGATCATGCCAATACATGCGATTTTACATGAAGTATTATTTCTCATAAAAAAAAACTTCTAACACTATTTCATATGTTGTAAACCAATCCCGATTGGGACTCATATAGAAAGTGCAACTAGAATCAAATATCCATTCCTCGCTCACTTTAGGGTTGTTGGTAGAAGCAACTAAGAGTTCACCGTTGCTGTAGTCTTTACAACATCAGCTTCACCGAATTGTTCTGGTTGTTTTCCCTTTTGATTTGTCGCCTCCCTATTGATCTTATTCTGCAACTTATAGCACTCGGACTTAATGTGTCATTTATTCTTGCAGAAGTTATAGGTTTTACCTCTGTTTGAAGATCTCGATCTACCATTAGATTTATCACGAGGATTTTGTTCCTGGGTCCTCCCACGATTATCATTAGTAGTTCATTCTTGTCTCCCATGAATAATAAGACCTTCTCCCTGAAAGTCGGATCCAAACATAAAATGCTTCATCTTGTCATACGATGTTAAGGAAGTATAGACTATATCAACTGTGAGAGATTCGCGGCTATACAAAATTGTATATTTAAAGGTTGAATAAGACAAGGGCAACGAACAAATTAGAATTAACCCTAATTCTTTTTTATCGTACTAAACCTCCATAGCCCCTAGGTCTGAGAGAATTTCTTTAAAC
Organism: Gossypium australe; assembly: GCA_005393395.2. Taxonomy (NCBI): domain Eukaryota; kingdom Viridiplantae; phylum Streptophyta; class Magnoliopsida; order Malvales; family Malvaceae; genus Gossypium; species Gossypium australe. The sequence continues at coordinate 125,712,461 of CM016619.1, forward strand.
ACAGTTAAATGTTCATGCTCAGACACACCTTCCTCCAAACGATGAGCATAAATGTGCTACTTCATATGCAACTTGCTAGTTAGGTTTTTCGACATGCATACTGCAACTTTGTCCATAATGAAGTGGTAGTCTTCTCCTTCATCACGTCCTATAGAATTTCATTTGAAAGATGCAGATGTAATTGCATTAAAGCCTTTCGATCTTTATGCTTCTTCTCTTCCTCCATCAATGTCGAAGAAATCTTATCTACCTCTATCAGGGCATCCTCTAAATCCATCTGCGCAAGAATTGCTTGCATCTTTATCTGCCACAACAAGAATCTAGTGTTACGATCCAACAGCAGAATATCATACTTCATTGTCGCAATTACTATGATCGAAACAAGCAACCTAAAAATACTCTGATACCAATTTGTTAAAAACTAAACATCAATAATGGCAATGTAGAAAGACCATAAAGAAAAAGAAAGAAAAATAGAATATACAAATTTTACGTGAAAACCCTTTCGGGAAAAAACCACAGGTAGAGAAAAAGAAAATTACTAATGTCAAATTCGAATGATACAAGAGGATTTTCAACTACATCTATTTATAGGCTGAAAAAACCTAATTCTAATCAATGTCAAATATATTATGCTAAAAAATGTCAAATATGTTATAGTAATAATACTAAATCTTTTAAAAAGAAAATATATTTTGTTTAACTTGACTTGTGAGCTATCTCTTAGAATTTTGGGTCACAAAACTCTAAGACAAAAGATGAGTTTTCATTCCAAATGAAGCTTATAAATGAAGTGCTAAGGAAAATCTTAGACATTCTACCTACAACATCGGTAGATAGGGGAATACATGCAACTTTCAGCATACTTAACAAGATTTGTAGGACGATGGAGATGTGTTGCCAGACTTATAAAATAACAAAATTATAGTAAATAATGTCATGTTTTGAAAAGACTAAACAGTGATAATTTAATCTACTAGAAAGTGGAACTCACCATGTTCATATACCTTAGTGGCCACGTTAACAGCTATATTAGCATATATTTTCCTTATATTAGAAAATGGTGGGTAAATAAGTCCCTTCTCATAGTTTTCCTCCGTTATAGAGTTAATATCCCTATTTAACACCCGCTTTCAATATATATTCGTACATGGATATACCAGCTTTCAATAAGTCCCTTATCATGTTTAAGCCACTACCATCTGCTTCTAATCTGAACTGATATGTGGAAATGGAGATGAGGAGATATGTTTGTGTAGCCTCTAGTAGAGAAGATATATTGCAAACCGGATTGGAAGATCACGATAAAATAAGCTTTACTGAATGAAAATGATATGAGGAGTTAAGGGGGAGAATGTATATGAATGAGACCATATGTATTTGACTCTAACATCTGGGTACGTGGTTGACATGAAAATGGATTGTCTGAATTATGTTAAGTTGGCGTACGGTATATGTAACACCCCCAACCCGTATTCGTCGTCAGAATAGGGTTTCAGAGCATTACCAGACTTAACAATAAAACAATCATACAATTCTTATATTCAAAAAAAAACACCATTCAAATAAAATTATATAGTCCCTAATACGAGCCCTCGAGGCTGAAAACAATCATTAGAAGTGGTTCGGGACTAAATCGAGAACTTAGGAAAAATTTTGGAAAACATAGAAAATTTTCAAAGTATAGGGGACACATGCCCGTGTCATAGGCCGTGTGGACATTCGAAATGGGATCACATGGCCGTGTCCCAATCCGTGTCTGACCCCGTGTAACTCCCTGACTTGGGTCACACGGCCAACCACACGCCCGTCTGACTAGCCCGTGTACCCTTCAAAATGGCCTCACATGCCCGTGTGCTACGCCGTGCTAAAACTGTAGGGTATACTAACTTATGCCACATGGTCAAGTCACACGCCCGTGTGCTAGGCCGTGTGGAGCTACTGACTTGGTTTCTAAATAATCATCAGGGGACATACGGCTGTATGTCACACACGACTAAGACACACGCCCGTTTCTCTTCCCGTGTGGACAAAAATAGGCTATTTTCCAAGCCAACTTTCTCACCCAAATTTGCATCCACCTAAACATGTCAAATGGCATATAACATAGCATCAATATGCATTCAAACCAATCTCAACCAAGCCTAAATCCTGCTATTATTTTCCAATCTAAAACATACCAATATCACCTTCAAGAATTCACCTAATTGATCACTTTCAAACATGCATTATTTTGCCTAAAACCACATGCATACCATATCTCAAAATGAAACCCTTTGGTACTCAAAATACCAATTCACAACAAGCATTCAAATAGCAATTATAAACCACATAACAAAAGGCCATTTACACATATATACATCACCAAGTATACCAAAATAAGCCAAATCACATGGCTATACCCATAACCAAAACATACATCACTTATAAGCCAAATCAATTGGCTATGTACTGTAACACCCCTTACTCGTATCCGACGCCGGTACAGGGTACGAGGCGTTACCTTACTTAAAAACATGCATACAAACAATTCTGGGTTATGAGATCTGATTCAAATTTAAAACCTTTCAAACTTTGTCTTAAAATCCCTAATATGAGCCTACGAGGCCCAAAACATACTTTAGAAACGGTTCGAAACCAAACCGAGTTCTTTAGAAAACTTTGGAAAATGTCACTAAAAACAGGGGCACATGCCCCCGTGTGGAAGGGCAACACGCCCGTGTGACCTGATAACATGGCCATATTGAAGGACCGTGTAACTCACACGGCCTAAGCATATAGGGACACACCTGTGTCCCGTACCCATTTGGATTTATTTCTCAATTCGAACCTACAGGGGTTTTCACACGGCCTGGCACACGCCCGTGTCCATGGCCCATGTCCCTCACACAGCCATGACACGCCCATGTCTCGGCCCGTGTGCAAAAACCTTGACATTCTGTTTTGATGTCAGCAATATCATATGGTCACACGGCCAAGACACACACCCGTGTGCTAGGTCGTATGGCGAATTTAATTTCGCATTTAAGGTGCAGACTTCACACGGCCTGGGCATATGCCCATGTCCTATGGCTGTGTCATCCACACGGTTGAGACACACGGCCGTGTCTCAGCCCGTTTGGTTACTACTGGGCATTATGTTTTACCAAATTAAGGTACAGGGGACGCACAGCCGGACTATACACCCATGGGGTATAGCGTGTGTCACACACGCCAGTGTGTCTACTCGTGTGGATAAAAACAAGGCTATTTACCAAGCCCTTTTGCCACCTTTACTTGCACCAACATAAGTTACAACCAAGACATACACACGTCAAGGCTACTACACTCTTTTCACATGCAAAACTTATCACATAGTTTATCAATCCAATCATGCGACTTACTCATTCATGCATTAACACACCATATATTTCACCATGCAAATTGCACATTCATGAAAAACATCATCATTTTCTTATATCAATAACAAGAATTAGCCATCATCCATGGCCTTATACAAAATGAATCAAACTTCAAGACAAGCCAACGTATTTGACCAAAACAATTTGACACTTGACAAAAGACCAAGTCTTTATACATGCCATACCCAAAATGATAAATCTAACTATACCAAATGTTTAGATTGATAGTGTGATCGAGCCTCCGACATCCTTTGATCCCCGAGCTAGCTTGGCAATACTATATGAAAATGGAAAAGAAAGGGAGTAAGCATAAAGCCTAGTAAGTCACATGTAAATAATTAACAACAGATTACCATGCATTATCTTTCTCATAACATATTATAAACTTGCACATAATTCTCGATTAATTAAAGGCATAACTTACTCATTTTCACCCTTACTAATCATACAACATAATTTGAGCTCATTTCTCATGAATTTCATGTAGGTACCTGTATCACTACAATATAGTCGTAATTTTTCTCACTTTTGACACAAGCTCTAAATTACCCGTTGAACCAGTTGGAATACCAAAGATACCCGACAAGTCTCACACAAGGGGATAAAATGCTGATGCCATGTCCCAGACATGGTCTTACACTGGCTCACATGTCGAGGCCGATGCCATGTCCCAGAAACGGGCTTAAAACGGAGTAAATGGGCTGTAACACCCCAAACCCGGTCTATGCGTTAAGACCAAATTTGGTATGCCATACAAATCGATCAAACTTTCAGTCATCTAATGATTTTTAAGAAAACCGATCTTTTTAAATGATTTTTTTTAAATGGAGTTTATCAAAATCGAGATTTATTTGAAATTTATGATTTTAAAACATAAGAGTTTAAAATTTGATTTTCAGGGAAATAATTGATTAAATTTTAAAAGAAATTTAAAAGAATTCAAAAGGGATTTGAAAACAAGATTCATAAAAGAGTTTTTACAGAAATTTTTACGAGTTAATGATTTTTGAGAAAAACCCTTTTTTTATACGTAAGTTTATGAAAACTTTTATAAAAATTTTAACAGCCACGTTTACGTATCTAGAACATAATAAAGTCCATCTACGAGATAAAATCCTTAAAACAATACATAGAGGCTTTATTACATCACCAAAATAGTAATTAAGTAAAAATACTAAAGAGTAGTTTAAAGTTCATAAAAACCATCATTTAAAGTATGGCCTCCATGCGAAGTCATCCCCGGCCCAAGCCTCCGTCAATTATCATTACCTGAGAAGGGTAAGAAAAATAGGGTGAGTTACTTAGAACTCAATGTGTAACCCGCTTACCGCGTTCACTGGGCCAACACCATATAAGCATTAAGTTGGGCTTGAGCCCATTTACAAATGTACAATTTATATATAAATAATATATAATGCATGTGATATGCAAATCCCAACCAAGCCTAAATTCCATCCGCTACACACCACCCGTACCAACCAACACACCTGTGGGGATCAAGTCAACCCACCCCGCCAACACACCAATCGCAGGCATAAAGCCATTAATATATTTGTGGCAGAGCCACCGAACTAGATTGTGGCAGAGTCACCGAACTGGATTGTGGCAACAGGCCTTTCTTCTCTTCGTCAATTATCCCAACCCATGCAGTCATGTATATATATATTCATATGATAAATTTCAACAAAAAGCCCATAATACAAGTTATCAATTTGGCCCATAATTCAAAATAGCATTTTAGCCCATATATTGATCTAGCAATTTTGGCCCATATAACAAATACCAAGTGGCCCATATAGCAACATATCACATTTGGCCCATAAAGGGTATTTTCGTAATTCTGTCTGTAGGGACATTTCGTAATTCAGCCCATTAGGGGCATTTTCGTAATTCGGTCCGTAGGGACATTTCGTAATTTAGCCCATTAGGGGCATTTTCGTAATTCGGTAATCGTACCCACTAAGGGTAATTCGGTAATTTACCCTCTAAGGGTATGATGGAAATTTTCGCAATCTAGGCTTAATTACTAATTTGAGGCATAAAAATCGAAACTGTCCATCTGCATCATACTGACTAAACTGACTATAACTCGAGTTGGGAAACTCGAAATCTAAATCCGTAAATTTTCTTTGAAACTAGACTCGTATATCTTTCTACTATAATTTTTCCAGATTTTTTTACTTATCCAATTAGTACAGTTTATTCCTTAAAGTTTCCCTTGTTTCACTGACCAACGATTCTGACCTCTCTTAACTTAATTTCAAATATCTAGCTGTACGGTTTTCATATATTGCTCCCACTTGTTTCTAATGAAAATAGACTCACCAAGGAATCCATACATATAAATTATAACCCATAATTCACTTTGTACAATGTTATATGATTTTTCCAAAACAGATCAGGGTACCACGAAGTCAATCAGTACCAGTCTCACTAAAATCCTATCCCCAAAATCAAGCAAATTCTATCCTAAATTCATATTGCCATAACTTTTAGCCACTTTATCATAAAAAAAATTAGTCCATCCTTACCAAGAATAGAGCTTGGCCGACACTTGCCAAATAGGTGCAAAAATAAAAGCCACCAAAATGCTATCCATGGGATTCGAACCTCTCCTTTCAAGCAATCACTCATGCGCCACTTCCACCTTGCTACTAGCTCATCTTATGCTAGTTTTTGACAGTTAAATTACTTTAAGCATCAGGATCACTTGTTCCACTTGAATAAAATTCTCATTACTAAAATTTATTCTAGCTCCGAATAAATCCCGAGCTTTCTCGAAACTATATTAAGCACACAAATTTAATCATTCACAAGCTAATCACCAAAAACATGTAACATATCGATACTCATATTTTAGGATGTTACAATTCTACCCCCTTAAAGAAAATTTCGTCCTCGAAATTTACCTGGCTAAAAGAGGTGAGGATATTGTTGCCGAATTACGTCCTCAGGCTCCCACGTAGCTTCCTCCGCTCCGTGATTACGCCACAAAACCTTAACCAACGGCACAGTCTTCTTTCTTAGCACCTTAACATCACGGTCTAAGATTTTCACTGGTTCCTCCTCGAAAGACAAGTCTGGCCTTAATTCCACTTCTTTCACCGGTACAATATGTGACGGATCCGATCTATAACGCCTCAGCATAAAAACATGGAAGACACTATGAATCTGACTCAACTCCGGAGGTAATTCAAGCTGATAGGCCACTGGTCCTACACGCTTCAACACACGGTACGGTCCAATGAACCTAGGGCTCAACTTGCCCTTCCTTCCAAATCTGAAAATCTTCTTCCAAGGTGAGACTTTCAGAAAGACCTGATCTCCCACCGCAAATTCAATATCCTTACGCTTCAGATCCGCATACGATTTTTGTCGATCCGAAGCTTCCTTTAACCGCGCTCGAATCACCTTTACCTTTTCTTCCGTCTTAGATATCAACTCAGGACCCAACAACTGTCGTTCCCCCAATTCAGTCCAACAAGTAGGAGTACGACACCTACGACCGTATAACGCTTCATAGGGTGCCATTTGGATATTGGATTGGTAACTGTTATTATACGCGAACTCTGCCAACGGTAGGAAATCCCCCCAACTACCTCTGAAGTTGATTACACAACACGTAACATGTCTTCCAAAATCTGAATTACTCTTTCTGACTGACCATCTGAGTTTAACTTTGTTCCCAAAGGCTCATGTAAAGCTTTCCAAAATCGTGATGTAAACCTGGGATCCCTGTCCGATATGATAGACACTGGTACCCCATGCAACCTCACGATCTCAGATACATACAGCTTAGCCAATTTCTGCAGCAAGTAATCCGTACGAACTGGTAGAAAATGAGCAGTCTTCGTTAATCGATCAACTACCACCCAAACAGAATCTTTCTTAGTAGGTGTTAAGGGTAACCCACTAACAAAATCCATCGTTATCCGTTCCCACTTCCATAGAGGAATCTTTACCGGTTGCAATAAACCTGATGGTAATTGTTGTTCCGCCTTTACTTGTTGACAAGTCAAGCACTTACCCACAAAATCAGTAACCTCCCGCTTTAACATTGGCCATCAATACTGCTCACGAAGATCCCGATACATCTTACTTCCTCTGGGGTGCATAGCATAAGGACTACTATGCGCCTCTCGTAGAATCATCTGTCTCAAATCCAAATCCATTGGCATACAAACTCTTCCACGAAAACACAGCACAGCATCCTTGTTCAATCCAAAGTCCGCTATAAAACCACTTTCAACTTGCTGCATTAAAGGACCCAACTTTTCATCCGATAACTGCTTTTCCTTGATCTGTTCTAACCACAATGGCTTTATCTGAAGTTCCACTAGCAGACTGCCATCCTCATACAAACTGAGATGAGCAAACATTGCTCTTAACTCCGACACTACCTTACGACTCAACGCGTCTGCCACCACGTTAGCCTTTCCAGGATGGTACTCGATCGAGAAGTCATAATCCTTTAACAACTCCACCCATCTCCGTTGTCTCAAGTTCAACTCCTTTTGGGTAAGGAGGTACTTAAGACTCTTATGGTCCGTATAAATGATCAACTTCTCACCGTAGAGATAGTGCCTCCAAATCTTTAAAGCAAACACCACCGTAGCCAACTCCAAGTCATGAGTAGGATAGTTGACTTCATGCGGCCTCAACTGACGAGAAGCATACGCCACCACTTTCCAACTTTGCATCAACACACATCCTAAACCCGTATGTGACGCATCACAGTAAACGGTAAACACTTTTCCAGCCTCAGGTTGAATCAGTACTGGTGCTTCCGTCAAAATCTTCTTCAGTTTCTCGAAACTTTCTTGTTGTTTATTGGTCTGGACATACGGTACTCCCTTTCGCAACAACTTAGTTAGGGGTGCAGCAATCAACGAAAACCCCTCAATAAAGCGTCTATAGTAACCAGCCAATCCCAAGAAACTCTGAATCTCAGCCACTAACTTCGGTGGTTTCCAATCCAACATAGCCTCTACCTTCCGAGGATCAACTCTTATTCCTTCGGCTGACACCACATGCCCCAAGAAAGTCACTTCCTTCAACCAAAATTCGCATTTACTGAATTTGGCATAAAGTTGCTTTTCTCGCAATATTTGTAATACTATGCGCAGATGTGAGTCATGCTCTTCTTCATTCCTCGAGTATACTAAGATATCATCTATGAACACCACCACGAACCAGTCTAGGTAGGGTTGGAAGACTCGGTTCATCATGTCCATAAATGCAGCTGGTGCATTGGTCAATCCAAACGGCATCACCAAAAACTCATAATGTCCATAACGAGTTCGAAATGCCGTCTTATGAATATCCGCCTCCTTAACCTTGAGTTGATGATAACCTGATCTCAAATCTATCTTGGAGAAAACTGAAGCTCCTCTCAACTGATCAAACAGGTCATCTATTCTCGGCAATGGATACCTGTTCTTGAATGTCAATTTATTTAACTGCCTATAATCAATGCACATACGCATCGACCCATCCTTCTTCTTAACGAACAAGACCGGTGCTCCCCAAGGAGACACTCGGTTGAATGAATCCCCGACCTAACAATTCTTGAATTTAAGCTTTAAGCTCCGCTAACTCCTTCGGCGCCATTCTATAAGGGGCAATGGACACCGGAGCCGTTCCGGGCAAAAGCTTAATACCAAACTCTACTTCTCGATCTGGAGGTAGACCCGGAAGTTTTTCAGGAACGACATCTGGAAATTCGTTCACCGTTCTCACACCTTCCACCGATAATTCCTTGGCATCCGAAGCATTAATGAAGGCTAGGAATGCTCTATACCCTTTCCGCACCAACTTTTCTGCCTTCAAAGTAGATACCACATTTGCCAAAAAGTTCCTTCGCTCGCCTATCATTACTACCTCCTTATCATCCACAGTCCTTATTGACATCCGCTTTTCGGCACAATCCAATTCCGCCCGGTGCTTCACCAACCAATCCATGCCCAAAATAAGATCGAACTCACCGAAAGGAAATTCCATCAAATCCGCTAAGAATATTTCTCTTTGGATTTCTAAGGGTACGTCTCTAAACAATTTATTCACAATTACAGACTGTCCTAAAGGACTAATTACCGTCATCTCTCTATTGGTAATCTCAGATCTAATATTCAGGTTTCCAGATATGGCACTAGCAACATACGAGTGAGTAGACCCGATATCTATTAAAGCAGTAACAGGTACATCAAGGATGAAGAACGTACCAGTTATCACATTAGGTGCATCGCCATCTTCCCGACGCCTGACCGCATAGACCAACCCCGGCTGTCTTGCCCCCGCGTTACCTCTAAAGCCATTACCTCGACCCGGTACACCTTGACCACGTCCAACACCATTACCACCACGTCCTGGTCCACGACCTCTCGGTGGCTGCTGAGTGCCTCTAGCTGGCTGAGCATCAGGGTTACGAGCTTCTGGAGTTGTATCAGTCCGTCGAGGGCAATTATTATACTGGTGATCCTTGGAACCACATTTATAACAGGCACCAGTTTTCCTCCAGCATTCCCCGGGGTGTCGCTTCCCACAGTCAGCACAGTCTCGACTCTGATTGGTAGTCACAGGTGCTCTAGCTTGAGCTGGCTCATCATTTCGAGGCGTCTTCTGGAACCTTTTAGCAGAGCCCGTGTACTTAATATCCCTCTTGCCTCTAACTCTTTCCCGGTTCTGGTGTTCTGAGTTTTTAGCCTCTTCGGCTATCTTGGCTTTGTCTACAAGCGAGGCAAAAGTCCGTACTTGTTGTGGGGCTATCAGTACCCGCAACTCATCATTCAACCCATCTTCAAAGCGTACATAGCACTCATGATCGGTCTGTACTATAGTGCGAGCATAACAGCTTAAGCGAAGAAATTCCGCCTCGTAGGCTGCCACCGTCTTATTTCCTTGAACCAAATTCAGGAATTCCTTCCTCCGGGCATCTACATAACTTGTCCCGACGTACTTCCCTTGGAAAGCAGCTTTGAACAAATCCTAAGTAATCAATGCAGCCTCGGTGCCTTCTCGAACCGTAAGCCACCATTGATACGCCTCGTCTCTTAGCAAGGACACAACCCCTCTCAGTTTCTGCTCGACAGTGCACTCCATATCATCCATAATCCGCTCTACAGCCTCGAGCCAATATTCCGCAACATTAGGAGCTACACCCGAGACACCTCTAAAAACCTCGGCACCACTTGATTTAAGTCGTTCCGAGATTGATCCACGAATTGCTGGACCAGTTCTAACCCTAGTGACCCTTTCTAGGAATCGCAACATTGCTTGAGTCAAAGCATTATCCTCTCTCGTATGATCATGAGATCCAGTCTGACTCCCAGGTGACACAGGTGCATCCATTTCCGGCATAAGACCCGACGCTTCAGACGCAACCCTAGCACCTCGGCCTCTACCACGGCCACGTCTACTACGTCCACGTCCACGTCCTCTAGTACTCATATTGGGTATTTCGGTTTAATCTGATTGCAAGTTTTATGAATCAGTATACTATTTCAGTATTTATTAACGATATTTTATGAGATATAAGAGGTAAAGTTGTTTTCGCAATCACTTCCTATAGTCTCAATCTCTACCGTTTTCAACACCTAAAACTAGAAGTTCTAGAGTGTTCCTATGATCATATCACAATAATAAACATTCAATACTTGAGTACTTACTTGACTTGGTGCCGGATGCTCATGGTGCCATACTACCTTTAAAACATAACGTCTAAAAATTTAAACAGTTTTAAACAAATTTTTTTTGAACCCAAACCACAGCCGAGTTTTGAAACTGGCTCTGATACCATAAAATGTAACACCCCAAACCCGGTCTATGCGTTAAGACCAAATTTGGTATGTCACACAAATCGATCAAACTTTCAGTCATCTAATGGTTTTTAAGAAAACCGATCTTTCTAAATGATTTTTTTTAAATGGAGTTTATCAAAACCGAGATTTTTTGAAATTTATGATTTTAAAACATAAGAGTTTAAAATTCGATTTTCAGGTAATTGATTAAATTTTAAAAGAAATTTAAAAGAATTCAAAAGGGATTTGAAAACAAGATTCATAAAAGAGTTTTTACAGAAATTTTTACGAGTTAATGATTTTTGAGAAAAACCCTTTTTTTTTATACGTAAGTTTAAGAAAACTTTTATAAAACTTTTAACAGCCACGTTTACGTATCTAGAACTTAATAAAGTCCATCCACGAGATAAAATCCTTAAAACAATACATAGAGGCCTTATTACATCACCAAAATAGTAATTAAGTAAAAATACTAAAGAGTAGTTTAAAGTTCATAAAAACCATCATTTGAAGTATGACCTCCACGCGAAGTCATCCCCGGCCCAAGCCTCCGTCAATTATCATTACCTGAGAAGGGGAAGAAAAATAGGGTGAGTTACTTCGAACTCAATGTGTAACCCGCTTACCGCGTTCACTGGGCCAACACCATATAAGCATTAAGTTGGGCTTGAGCCCATTTACAAATGTACAATTTATATATAAATAATATATAATGCATGTGATATGCAAATCCCAACCAAGCCTAAATTCCATCCGCTACACACCACCCGTACCAACCAACACACCTGTGGGGATCAAGTCAACCCACCCCGCCAACACACCAATCGCAGGCATAAAGCCATTAATATATTTTTGGCAGAGCCACCGAACTAGATTGTGACAGAGTCACTGAACTGGATTGTGGCAACAGGCCTTTCTTCTCTTCGTCAATTATCCCAACCCATGTAGTCATGTGTATATATATATTCATATGATAAATTTCAACAAAAAGCCCATAATACAAGTTATCAATTTGGCCCATTATTCAAAATAGCATTTTAGCCCATACATCGATCTAGCAATTTTGGCCCATATAACAAATACCAAGCGGCCCATATAGCAACATATCACATTTGGCCCATAAAGGGTATTTTCGTAATTCCGTCCGTAGGGACATTTCGTAATTCAGCCCATTAGGGGCATTTTCGTAATTCGGTCCGTAGGGACATTTCGTAATTTAGCCCATTACGAAATTCAGCCCATTAGGGGCATTTTCGTAATTCGGTAATCGTACCCACTAAGGGTAATTCGGTAATTTACCCTCTAAGGGTATGATGGAAATTTTCGCAATCTAGGCTTAATTACTAATTTGAGGCATAAAAATCGAAATTGTCCATCTGCGTCGTACTGACTAAACTGACTATAACTCGAGTTGGGAAACTCAAAACCTAAATCCGTAAATTTTCCTTGAAACTAGACTCGTATATCTTTCTACTATAAGTTTTCTAGATTTTTTTACTTATCCAATTAGTACTGTTTATTCCTTAAAGTTTCCCTTGTTTCACTGACCAACGATTCTGACCTCTCTTAACTTAATTTCAAATATCTGGCTGTACGGCTTTCATATATTGCTCCCACTTTTTCTAATGAAAACAGACTCACCAAGGAAACCATACATATAAATTATAACCCATAATTCACTTTTTCCAAAACAGATCAGGGAACCACGAAGTCAATCAGAACCATTCTCACTAAAATTAGAATATCTCAGAACATAGAATTCCTTTTCCTCCTCTGTTTCTTTCATATCAAAATAGACACAGTAAGATTTAATCTAATATCTTATTCACTTTGTAATTCCTTTTATCCCATTTTTTTGTGATTTTTCAAATACACGTCACTGTTTCTGACCGAAACTGTTTTTTTTACAAAAATACGTTTACCACTACGAGCATACGCACGTCCGAGTGGTCATGGATGCCGGTCATCGGTTTTCTTTAGTATTTTCTACCGAATCACAGAATATTTCATGCAAAATTCCAGAGAAATGTGAGATTACACACCATTTTAGATATGTATACGGAAAGTACGGGATTACACACCTGATTACGGTAAGGACTAAACCTTCTTGATCGTCGGCACCTACGACACCCACTATTTCCGAAGGATTAACAAATAGAGAATATCGAGTGACTTTGTCCCTAAAAATAATTGATTAGTCGAAACTTCGATCCAATTTGCAACATAGCCGAATAGAGATATAATGAAAAATCCAAGAAGAACTCATTACCTTAACACTTCGACTTGATTTCTAGCGAGTCACTATGATAACGAATACTCCGAGTTCGGCCTTCTTTATAACACAATTGCTTAAAAGAAGGTTGAAAGAATAATCAACAAAACAATATCGATGAAGATAAGATTCGGCTGTGATAAAAATAAAGGAGAGAAAAGATTGGTTCGATTATGGAGGTAGTCTAACATTCGGCCATGTAAGAAAAATAAATGATGAAGGAAGTATGGTTGAAAAGAAAATAAGTCAAGAAAGAAAGAGAATGAGGATGTGAGGTTTATGATTTAAATTTTCAAAGATAAGAGAAAAGCAAAGAGAGAGGGTTTGAAACAAAGGTGCATTCGGCCATGGGAGAGAAGGAAGAGATGATGTTTTTGTTTAATGTTTGAGAGCATGAGATGGAAAAAAAAAGATGTCTTGTAAAAAAAAAAGTGACCAAATGGAAAATGTGCTCATCAAGCACCTAATCCCACCAAACTAATCACCAAAAATCAGCCATTCCCCTTAGCCCCCTATGCCGTCCACATACATGGTCAAAAAGACCATTCAAAAGTTTCCAAAACACCTTTCCTTGTTTTAAGCCTTATTATCCTCCACTTTCCAAAAGTTTAGAAATCCTATCCCCAAAATCAAGCAAATTCTATCCTAAATTCATATTGCCATAACTTTTAGCCACTTTATCATAAAAAAATTAGTCCATCCTTACCAAGAATAGAGCTTGGCCGACACTTGCCAAATAGGTGCAAAAATAAAAGCCACCAAAATGTTATTCATGGGATTCGAACCTCTCCTCTCAAGCAATCACTCATGCGCCACTTCAACCTTGCTACTAGCTCATCTTATGCTAGTTTTTGACACTTAAATTACCTTAAGCATCAGGATCACTTGTTCCACTTGAATAAAATTCTCATTACTAAAATTTATTCTAGCTCCGAATAAATCTCGAGCTTTCTCGAAACTATATTAAGCACACAAATTTAATCATTCACAAGCTAATCACCAAAAACATGTAACATATCGATACTCATATTTTAGGATGTTACATGGGCTATATCATGAAACCAACACGGCCTGGGCCCAAGACCACACGGTCGTGCCTCATTGACGGACCCGAACACGGCCTAACCATGATTCACACGTGCGTGTGCCATGGGCATATCCCTGTCGTGACAAAGAAGAGTTTCATTCGGATTAGGGTACTTAGAGGCAAAGAAAGCCATTCCAAAAGCCTATATAAACACCCTAGAGGCCAACCTTTAAGAAAGAGCCCAATTAGGGATCCAGTTAGGCCGAAGAGCCGAGCCAGAGAGGCCAGAATTGAGGAATTTACTCGAAGAAAGCCAGTTGATTCATCTCAAGAAGCCAGAGTTATACTCAAGACGGAAGATCTTCTCTTCAATTCCTTCAGGGGGTTTTAGGGTTTTTCTTATGTTTTGTTTTATATTTTCTTCTGAGATGTATTCTTTTATATTATGAACTAAACCTCTCAAATACCTGAGGGGGATGAAACCTAAGACGGATCTTGTTATTGTTTTCTGAACCATATGATAAATACTTGATTTGTTCTTAATTATGTGTTCTTAATTCTTGCTTTGATATTTCAGGATATTGATTCAAGTATTGATGTGCTTAGGTAGTGGAGCAAAAGTCCTTGCTTAAGAGTAGATCTAGCATAATTAAGCGGAGTTGATCGCAACCCTAGAAATAGGATGACAAAAATCTGCCGGATTAGGGTCAAACCTAATATGGGAGTCCATAATCGAGTTAAAGCAATTCTAGGGGTTTTAATTAGAAAGAAATTTCAATTAATCAAGCTAGGGTTAGACGTTAGTAACCTCGAAAGAGGTATTAATATAAATTAGGGAATCTTACGGATCAAGCCAAGTGAATAAATCGTCTGGTTTAAAGTTAAATAACAAGTGAAGTTTAGGTGGATTCTTCCTTGGGTATTGTCTTAATCAATTGGTTTTTCCCACAAGTATTTTCCAAAATCATTCTCTTTGTCTTAGCATCTTTAGCTTAATAGTTAGTTAATTTTAGATTAATTAATAATTTCCTTTATTCTTAGGCTAAATAATAAAAAGAAAGTTAGTATTAGTACTTTTGGTTCCTTTGTGTTCGACAATCCGGTCTTGCCACTTAACTATACCACTGTTCGATAGGTGCGTTTGCCTCAATCATTGTTATAGTTAGTTTCTAGGCTCAATCATTCTTTTTACAAATTTTTAAGACTCTGACATACACGATCAAGTTATTGGCGCTGTTGCTGGGGAACTAAAATATTAAGAACGCACAATTTTTATTACTTTAGCCATTTTTATTTTTTTGCTATTTATTTTTTATTTTTATTTTTCTTTTAACTTTACTAATTTTCCTTTTTTTATTTGTTCTTAGCAGGTACCTCTAGTTTATGACTAGAAGGAACCCAACAGGACCCCTGATTTACGACAGTGATATTGAAGGTACTGTTCGCAAAAATCGTAGAGAAATAAGGCAGAGCTTAAACTACATAGAAGAAGAGCAAGAAGTTGAAACCAATACCACCGAAGAGATGGCTGAGAATAATCCGCTACCTCCAGAAGTGGCCGAACACCATGCTCCTCGAACTATGTATGATTATGCTAAACCTAATTTAACAGGAACTGAGTCAAGTATTGTTAGACCTGCTATTGCTGCAAATAATTTTGAACTGAAACCTAACATTATTCAGATGATACAACAGTTTGTTCAGTTTGATGGTTTGCAGGATGAGGATCTTAACACACACTTAGCGAATTTTCTAGAATTCTGTGGTACCTTCAAAGTAAATGGCGTTTCTGACTATGCCATCCGTCTTCGGTTATTTCCCTTTTCTTTGAGGAATAAAGCCAAATAGTGGTTGCATTCTCTTCCACGACGGTCAATTACTACATGGGAACAAATGACCAAAAAAATTTTATTAAAATATTTTTCGCCGGATAAAACGGCCAAGTTAAGGAATGATATCTCTTCTTTTGTGTAGATGGATTTAGAAACACTTTACGATGCATGGGATAGATACAAAGATCTATTGAGAAGATGTCCACACCATGGATTACTCTTGTGGCTACAGGTCCAAACTTTTTACAACGGGGTAAACCCTTCAACGAGGCAATTGATTGATTCAGCCACCGGCGAAACATTGAATAACAAAACACCTGAGCTGCCTACGAATTCATTGAAGAGATGTCACTGAATAACTATCAGTGGCAAGTCACAAGGACAAAGCCAACAAAAGCAGCCAGTGTTTTCAACCTCGACGCAATCACCATGCTATCAAACCAGGTAGAGATGTTAAATAAAAAGATTGATGGTTTGTGTGATTCTTTTTAGGTACATCCAGTTATGCAGTGCAATCTGAATGGAGGTTGGAGGAACAACACAAATTATCCACCTTACAACCCGAGTGCTGAAAACGAACAAGTTCACTATATGGGTAACAATTTTATACCTCACAATAACCCTTATAGTAACACTTACAATTCAGGTTGGAGGAATCATTCAAATTTCTCATGGGGTAGTCAAAGAAATCAGAGACAATAGTCAAAGAAATTAGAGACAACAATCCTTCCTACAAGAAAAGAAGCCAAACCTTCCTACAAGAAAAGAAGCCAAACCTTGAAGAAATGCTGACAAAATTTATAAAGGTATCAGAAACCCATTTCCAAAATACCGAAATAATATTGAACAAATAGCAAGAATCAATTAAAGGGCTTAAAGATCAAATTGGACAACTAACTAAGTTAGTTTCTGAAAGGCAACCAGAAAGTTTACCTAGGGAAAAAGAGTAGGTGAAAGCAGTTACACTGAGAAGTGGAAAGGAGTTAGTTGAAACAACGAAGAAGATACCACATGACATAGATAAAGCAATAGATGAGAAAGTTGAAGATGTAACTCCAGTATGCGAAAAATGTAAACCACCAATCCCATATCTGGCAAAGTTGAAGAAAAACCGATTAGATGTACAATACGGTAAATTTCTTGAACTTTTTAAACAGTTACATATTAACTTACCTTTTGTTGAAGCTATTTCACCGATGCCGATGTACGCAAAATTCCTAAAGGAACTTCTAACAAATAAAAGGAAGTTTGAAGAAATATCAACAGTGGAACTCAATGAAGAATGTTCAGCCATCCTTCAAAACAAGCTACCAACCAAATTAAAAGATCCATGAAGTTTCGCTATTCACTGCTTAATTGGTAGTTTAAATATTAAGAAAGCACTAGCTGATCTGGGTGCCAGTATTAATTTAATGCCTTATAAAATGTTTAAGCAACTTGGTCTTGGGGAACCAAAACCCACTAGGATGAGTATTCAATTAGCTGACAGATCTATCAAATATCCTAGGGGAGTTATTGAGTATATTCTGGTAAAATTTGATAAATTTATATTCCCTGTTGATTTTATTGTGCTTGACATGGATGAAGACATTGAGGTACCTTTAATTTTGGGGCGCCCTTTTTTAGCTACTGCTAGAGCAGTTATTGATGTAGGTGATGGTAAACTCACGTTAAAAGTAGGCGACGAGGAAATTATTTTCCAAATTTACAATGCTATGCGGTACTCTAGAGAACAAGATGATTCCTGTTATTTTATTGATGCCATTGATCATGTTATTCAAGATTATTTACAGGAAATCATACAAAACGACACGATGGAACTGTGTTTTACTCAAGGTGAGGGGGAAGATGATGATACAGATGAGTTGAATTCTAATACATCTACCTCTAGACAAAAGAAAGAAGAGGGCATTGAAATCAACGACGAACTAAAACAAAAACCCCCTATTGATGAGCCACCGAAATTGGAATTAAAATAGTTACCAAAACACTTAGAATATGTATTCGTCGGGGATAATTCTACGCTACCAATAATTACCTCTTCAGAATTGGAACTCGAAGAGAAAGACGAGTTGCTAAAGGTACTAAGGGAACATAAAAGAGCCATAGCTTGGAAAATTTCTGACATTAAAGGAATAAGTCCATCGTTTTGCACCCACAAAATTTTAATCGAAGATGAGTATAAACATGTGTGCAACCTCAAAGACGATTGAATCCCAAAGTGAAAGAAGTTTTCAAAGCTAAGGTAATTAAACTCCTAGATGCTGGAATAATTTATCCTATTTCTGATAGTTCTTGGGTAGGCCCTGTGCAGGTCGTTCCAAAGAAAGGAGGCATGAGTGTTGTAGCTAATGAAAAGAATGAATTAATTCCTACAAGAATAGTCACAGGTTGGAGAGTCTGTATTGACTATAAAAAGCTGAACGGCGCCACCAGAAAAGATCACTTCCCTTTGCCCTTTATTGATCAAATGTTGGAAAGGTTATCTGGGCATATATACTACTGCTTCCTGGACGGACTCTTCGGCTACTTCCAAATCCCAATAGCCCCTGAGGATCAAGAAAAGACAACATTCACATGTCCATACAGTACGTTTGCTTATCGTAGAATGCCTTTTGGATTATGTAATGCTCCTGCTACTTTTTAGCGCTACATGCTAGCTATCTTTGATGAACTCGCGGAAGACATTATGGAGGTATTTATGGATTATTTTTCGGTATTTGGTAATTCTTTTCATCTTTTCCTTAAAAATCTAAAACGAGTTTTGATGAAATGTGAGGAAATGAACCTTGTTTTAAATTGGGAAAAGTGTCACTTTATGGTTCAAGAGGGTATTATGTTAGAACATAAAATTTCTAGTAAAGGGATTGAGGTAGACAAAGCAAAGGTTGAAACCATAGAAAAATTGCCTCCTCCTAGTTCAGTTAAGGCTATTAGAAGCTTTTTAGGACATGCTGGATTTTATAGAAGATTTATTAAGGATTTTTCTAAAATAGCTAAGCCTTTAACGAAACTACTAGAAAAAGATGTACCTTTCAATTTTGATTAAAAATGTTTAGATGCATTTAACATCCTCAAAGATAAATTAATAAATGCTCCAATTATAATTGCACCTGATTAGAATTTACCCTTTGAACTAATGTGTGATGTGAGCAATTTTGCAGTAGGTGCAGTTTTGGGACAGCGAAGGGACAAGCATTTTCAGCCGATCTATTACGCTAGCAAGACATTAAAGGCTGCACAAGAAAATTACACCACCACGGAAAAAAAATTGCTAGCTGTGGTTTTTGCATTTGATAAATTTAGACAGTATTTGATATTATCTAAAGTTGTTGTTTACACTGACCATTCAGCTCTTCGTTATCTCTTAACAAAAACCGATGCAAAACCTTGACTCATAAGATGGATTTTACTTTTGCAGGAATTTGATCTAGAAATTCAGGATAAGAAAGGAGCTGAAAATCTTGCAGCAGATCATCTATCTAAACTTGAAAATCCACATATCAAAGAACTAGATGAGAGGGAGATAAATGACTCGTTTCCTACAAAACAATTATTTGCTATTTCTAACTCCGAGGTACCTTAGTTTGCAGACATTGCAAACTACCTAGCTGCTAACATCCTACCAAAAAGGTTAACACATCATCAAAAGAAGATATTCTTTGCTGATGTAAAAAACTATTTTTGGGAGGATCCTTTTCTTTTTCGTATATGTGCAGATCAAGTAATTCGAAGATGTGTTACAAAAGCAGAAGCAAGCAAAATCTTAGAACACTGCCATTGCACGCGACCCCTCGGTACAGGGAGGTGCATTGATTGGGCCGCTTTGGAGCAGGTCCAACTAGCCGACGACGTACGGGCTCTTGACTACCGATCCATGGGACCAATTCTTCAATATCATCGAGCCCACATATCTAGAGCTCACTTTTGAACTATGTTCCACTTTCCACCTTCAGACGGTGATGACGCGCCACGATGACCCCGGCACGATCCAATTCCGTCTAGGAGGCATTGTATGAGAAATGAATGTACCTCAATTCGGGGCCTCATGGAGACTCTATACCAACTAATTTATAGAGAATAATGATCTCAAGACGCTCCATCTCCATATCCACAACACTCCCACGAGATGCTGGTACAATATAGCACCCCACAACGCCTCTTATGACCCCAGTTGCTCCAAGGCGACGGCTCTCGCCCCATCCCTGAGGTACGCACACACTATTTTAGCCCATACACTGACAGGTAGGCGAGAGAGCACCGGTGTCGTCAATACTCACGACGCCTACTTCCTATGGTCCATGGCAAACAGGCACGTTTTCAATCTTGCCTATTTTATAGCTCGTGCCATTCAACATCAAACGGAGCAACATAGGAGGGGGTCATATCTATGGGTCCATACATCACACGCTTGGCTAGATATTTCGGGCTCCTCAACACCGCCGCTCAGATCTCCTCCCTCACACTGATAGGTCAAATGTCCCCACAGGGTATCCAGACGATGCTACACATGAGAATGATCCAACGTTGACGTGGTACCGATCCCCTCCAATATCGGCTAGCACCTACCACCAAAGAGGAAGATCCTGAGGACATTACTGAAGATGTCCCACACCCACATGAGGAACCACAACCGAGTCATCGCCCAGCTCATGCGGCGGCTTCACTTTCTGACATCTCTGCACGTCTCACTAAGTTCGAGCATTACTGTACTCAACAATTCAATGACACCGCTCGACGATTTGATGGCATTGAGGTGACTCTTCAGCAGATTTGCCATCACTTCCACATATCACCACATCCACCACCTCGTGACCCAGCCGATGACGAGGACCTTTTTAGTCCTTTAATTTTATTTATTTTTCAGTTTTCGATTTTAGTTTATGTTTAGCTTATTTTCATTGTTAATTAAAACTTTTTACCTTTCTTGTTTAAAACTCCTATTAGTACAGTTTTATTTCTTTTATCATTGGCTGTCTAATTCTCGAGTATCTCTAACAACACTCATTAAATAAATACTCCCTGAATATCTAACTAATAACTTGCCAGTTTAAAAAGGTTCAATTTGCCACTCCAAGAACGAACACAGCACCGGAGTATTCACCAACACATTCACCCATGCCTAAATCATCATCACTAGACATCCTCCAAGGATTTCATCCAACATTCAGGGAGTTTCACTTCTCCCAATCTTTTGATTTTCTACTATGTTCTTATTATCTATCTTTGTACATTGAGGGCAATGTACATCTTAAGTGTGGGGGGTGAATATCTATTTTAAGAAAGTGCCTAACTTTCTGCATTATTCTCATATCCCTGAATTATGCCTTGAATTATGCCTTGTTCTTAAGTAATCTTCTCATATTATGATTAGAATGAGTTTTTTTTTATTTATGCTTTTTATTGATATGTTTCAGATTAAGTCATTGGTAATTGTGCAGTGATGATTTAAACTTTAGGAGACTAAGAATCAAGCATGATGAGTCTATTTTCAAAAATTAAAATTTTGTTAGGTTGTCTACCTGAATCTAATTATTACCTTGAAGTTTGAAATTTACAAGGTTGATATCAAAAACCCATAAGTTTTATGAGATTTTGAGCCTTTTAGAGCATACATTCTTTCATGCTCACTTTTTGATTATGAGTGTGTCAACATTGAGCTGTTATTCTAGAACTTGCTTCGATTATACATGTCAAGACACACTATTGACTTGATATACAGAGATGATAAAGGCACTTAGGATTTAACCCACTCACTCCACTAAAAAGCCTACCTTAACAATTAACCCTTAGTGAACCCCTTTGATCCTAACAACCCTTTTTATTGACTCGCTCACTAATATTAACCCAAAACTCATCTGCATTTGTTATCACCATCCCTTGACTACCTTTTTTTCGAGATTCGATTTTGAACAGTTTCCTAACTATGTTCTATATTTTAGTCGTTAAAGTTTGATTTGTTCTTAAAAAAATCGAAGTATAGTAGTTATAATTAAGAGAGCTTACATGTTTAAATTCTACATCTTGAAGAAAAAGCTCGTATTATTAGTTTTCAACTAGTTAGGTAAATTGTCAATTCAATCTCGATTCTAACCTTTTAATTCAGCCTTTATCCACACCTTTAACCCAAGCCCCATTACAACCCTTTTTACAGAACTTTTGATCTGTGTATCATTTCATTTTATAGTGGTAGAGATTTGATTTTCATGCAAGCCTATGGGATTAACTTTTCATGTTGACTTTTGAGTGCTTAATTTTGAACCTTAAACACTTTGAGTGATTTGAGTGAATCTTTAGTGAGGATGTCAACTCTTGTTGATTTTGAATTAAAGGTGATTATTTAGGTAAGGGGAAACACCTATATTTTCATGCTACAAAAACTATAACTTTGATTGTTTGAATCTTTAGGGTCCTTCTATTTAAATTATCAATGTATAAATTATCTATGAATTATGATGAAACACTATTGATGAATATTATGAATCAAGGAAGTTCATTTTAATTGTAAGTTGAGAATTTTGCTTGAGGACAAGCAAATGCTTAAGTGTGGGGGTATTTGATAAACCGTAATATAAACATATTTTAATCCCACATTTAGCATACTTTTGGATGATTTAAGCCTTGAATTGTGGAATTTGGTGCTCTTAATCCTTTGTTTTCATTTTTTATACTTAGGAAAGCACCGGAGGATGAAAAGAACGAGAAACAGGCCTAAAACGGAGTAAATGGGCCACATCACGAAACCAACACGGCATGGGCCCAAGGCCATACGGTCGTGCCTCATTAACGGACCCGAACACGGCCTGGCCACGATTATCACGAGAGTGTGCCATGGGCGTGTCCCTGTCGTAACAAAGAAGATTTTCATTCGGATTAGGGTACTTGAGGCAAAGAAAGCCATTCCAAAAGCCTATATAAACACCCTAGAGGCCAACCTTCGAGGAAGAGTCTAGTTAGGGGTCCAGTTGGGCCGAAGAGCCGAGCCAGAGAGGCCAGAATTGAGGAATTTACTCGAAGAAAGCCAGTTGATTCATCTCAAGAAGCCAGAGTTATACTCAAGACGGAAGATCTTCTCTTCAATTCCTTCAGGGGGTTTTAGGGTTTTTCTTATGTTTTGTTTATATTTTCTTCTGAGATGTATTCTTTTATCATTATGAACTTAACCTCTCAAATACCTGAGGGGGATGAAACCTAAGACGGATCTTGTTATTATTTTTTGAACTATATGATAAATACTTGATTTTTTCTTAATTATGTGTTCTTAATTCTTGCTTTGATATTTCAGGATATTGATTCAAGTATTGATGTGCTTAGGCAGTGGAGCAAAAGTCCCTGCTTAAGAGTAGATCTAGCATAATCAAGATGAGTTGATCGCAACCCTAGAAATAGGATGACAAAAATTTGCCGGATTAGGGTCAAACCTAATATGGGAGTCCATAGATCGAGTTAATACAATTCTTGAAACACCCCACACCCGGCCCACGAGCCTTGAACGGATCTGGTATGTTCCCCGGTGTAAACCGTTTCAAATTCTTTTGTGACTTAGGAAAAACTTGTGTGTTTTGAAAGAAAATTTGTTTTGGGTTGGGTTTGAGTTGAAAACGAGTTTATTTGATTAAAAATCCTTTAGCTTTAGGTGACAAAACGTTTAGGGTTGGTTTTGATAATAAATTTACTTAAACTTTCAATTAATAAATATTTGTAACATAATAAATCAAAGTGAAGTAAAGAAATTCAACTATGGCCTTATTACATCAAATAATCCCAAAATTAAAATTTAAAATACTTGAAATAAAATAAAAGTCCAAATCGTAAATTTCTTGCTGTGCATGGCCATCCCTAAGCTTCTGCCGAGCCCGGTCCATTACTGTTCGTCACCTGAAAATAGTCCCACAATGGGGTGAGTCAACAGAATCAATGTGTAACCAACACTAAGAATCAACATTTCAGGCATGCATTATCATATCACATACATATTCATATAACAAGTAAAAACAATGATGCAAACCCAAAACCCAAACCTAGTTAACCATCCGCTACACTTCCCCCGTACCAACCTGCACACCGTGGGGACTAATAAGTCAACCCTCCATCCGCTACACTCCATCGAAGGTAGTCGCTGCAGTCGACGTGCTCATCGCCCTTATAAAATTCGTGGTCTTAGGTCACCACATTCAGATTTCGTGGTCTTAGGTCACCACATTCAAATTTCGTGGTCTTAGGTCACCACATTCAGATATCGCGGTCTTAGGTCACTGCATCCAGATTTCGTGGTCTTAGGTCACCACATTCAGATTTTGTGGTCTTAGGTCACCACATTCAAATTTTGTGGTCTTAGGTCACCACATTCAGATATCGCGGTCTTAGGTCACTGCATTCAGATTTCGTGGTCTTAGGTCACCACATTCACTTCCCCTTTTCAATAACCCATATGCCCAAATCATATTATGCATTAACATGCCAAAGTTCACATTCTTATCATTATTCTCATGTTACTTATAACATATTTCATAATCCTATTGGGAGTAGGAAACGTACCTGAGTACTTTGTACCATAGCATGGTACTTAGCCATATTTTCACATTCTTAATATTACATTTAATTTAAACATAGCCATGAACATATCAAAACTTAGGGTAGGGTACACACCTGATTTGCTTAGCGGTTCACTTAAATCCCGAAAAGCTTGATCTAATGCCTTAGATCTCAATTCCTACATTCGGCCAACCTTAATATATTAGCATAAAGCCTATTCGGCTATAAAACCAAATCCTAGTAGGATTTGTACACTTAATACCTACCTTGTTGCCGATTGGGACACCAACAAATCCCAAAATCTTTGCTTTATTCCTCCTTGTATTTGGCCAGGCATTGAATCAATTAACTTGGTTAGTTTTCGGCTCTTGAACATTTAAAGAACAGATCTAAATACTAATCTAGGCCTTAGCCGAATATACATAGATGCTTACCTTCCAAATCTTAAATCCCGAAATTGATCTTTGCTTCCTTAATGCTGTCGAAAACCCTATAGACAAATGTTAGAGTTTAATCTAACATTAAAACACTATAGAATGGCCTATGGCCGCATCTTATATTCGCTTACCTTGAATGTTGAAATCCCGGAGAACTCTTTCTCTAATCGACACCACCTAAATCCCGAAATTCCCTTCCATAGTTTCGGCCAAAACACAATACGAGGGATTAGCCCCTGAATTTTGACAGGCTTAAAAAGGAAAGAAAGGAAACCGAATCTAGATCTTACCCTTATTTGGAGAAACCGATTGCACCTTTACTTCAACCTTCAGAGATTCGGCTATGGCTAAATGATGCTCTCACAACTTTCTGCTTTTGGAGGGATTAGAAAGAAAAGAGAAGGAAGAATAAAGATGGAGGATTCGGCTAGAACACAAGGTATTTCGACTTGGCAAAAATAAAAGAAGAAGAAGATTTGGTGAAGAGAATTCGGCAGAGGCTTCCAAAGAACAGAAAATAATGCAGAATGGCCTCTCTTTTCCTTTTATAGCCAAATTTACTACTCAGAATCCCTTACTTGGCCACCACTCTTCTATTTTGATAGCTTTATCCTTTGAATTATCACAAAATAAAAGAATTTAATCCAACAATTATCTCTTGAAAATAATCTAAAATAAATCTATTATTTATCCATCCTTTAGCCGAATTTTAAAGAGAATAAAACTCCCAAAATACAGCCTTGTGCCGTCCACCTCTCTACTCCTTGTAGCAAAATAAAATTTCTTTTATTTGCTCCCCAAGTGACTCGAACTCAGGCCCACTTGCATAGCTGGTGGCGTCACCTACCTGGGCCTTAAGTGATATCTTCAGGCCACTTTTCCAAGCCTGTTTGTGTGTCAAATTCCTCCTATTAATTTTCTTAAGGCCACCTTGCCTTAGGTTCCTCTTTTTAAACTTTAAAACTTGACATTTCCTTACATTTCCAAGTTTCCAAAAATTTTCGTTTGCCTCCTTTAAACTTAACATTTCCTTACATTTCCAAGTTTCCCGAAATGTTTACTTTCCTCTTTTGAATCATTTCTAGATCATTTCCTTACATTTCCATACATTTCCTTACATTTCCATACATTTCCATACATTTCCTTATATCTTAGGGTTCCTAAAACTCCTCAGAACACATCCAACACACCCACTGAGCCCACTATCTCATGAATTACGCACGAACGCATAACCCCTAATCTAGGATGTTACAATTCTAGGGGTTTTAATTAGAAAGAAATTTCAATTAATCAACCTTGGGTTAGACGTTAGTAGCCTCGAAAAAGGTATTAATATAAATTAGGGAATCTTACGGATCAAGTCAAGTTAATAAAGCGTCTGGTTCAGAGTTAAATAACAAGTGAAGTCAAGGTGGATTCTTCCTCGGGTATTATCTTAATCAATTGGTTTTTCCCACAAGTATTTTCCCAAATCATTCTCTTTGTCTTAGCATCTTTAGCTTAATAGTTAGTTAATTTTAGATTAATTAATAATTTTCTTTATTCTTAGGCTAAATAATAAAAAGAAAGTTAGTATTAGTACTTTTGGTTCCTTTGGGTTCGACAATCTGGTCTTGCCACTTAACTATACTACTGTTCGATAGGTGCTCTTGCCTCAATCGTTGTCATAGTTAGTTTCTAAGCTCGATCATTCTTTTTACAAATTTTTAAGACTCTGACATACACGATCAAATCTCTTACCCTTTCATATCTTCAATATACTTGTTGAACCATTTGGAATAATATAGGATACTCGGGAATCTCACACCCTAAGTGCCAATACATGGTTGAAACCATCTCAATCTCATATCTCATATGTAAATGCTTATCTCGAGCTATCATTGGGTCTGCTCACACAAGCTGGCGGTCAAAATGTAGCTATACGGTGCTACTCACACAAGCTGATGAGAATCCGCAACACATGCCGAAAAACTCAGCCACCAGTAGAACGTATAGACAAGCACCCAAAATACAATCACCCCTAATGACATGTCATTTGTATCCTATCTATTCCTAAGGTTCAACTGGGATTTACACTTTGCCAAATCTTCGTCGAACATTTCTGTAAGGTCATAATCATTAACAATACAATTGTAAAGAATTTAAAACACAATTACATTAAAGCTTATTAACATACGAACTTACCTCGGATTTATACGGAGAGAATTGAGCTATCAATCCATTATTTTGTTTCCCCCCAATCTAATTTCGAACTTCATTTTTCTTGATCTATATATAATCAAATTTAAATTTTTTAATTATCATTCTATTCAATTTAATCCAAAAATCATATTATGGAAAAATTACACTTTTGCCCCTTAAATTTCAACTTCTTTACAATTTAGTCCCTAGGCTCGTAAAATGAAAATCATTCAATTTTTGTAAAATGAAATTCATTCAATTTTATCCCTACCCAAGCCTAGCCGAATGTTTAACATACTTATAGCAGCCCATATATTTCACATATTCACACATTTACCACACAATTTATCACATTTCTCAATTTAATCCCTAATTTGCAAATTCATTCAAAATCACTTAACAAATGTTGTTTATCTAACAACAAGCATGCATTTTCTATCATAAAACATCAAAACACATACACATTCATCAATTGTAAAATCCTATACTTTTAACAATTTCACAAATTAGTCCCTGGGCTAGCTAGATTAAGTTACAACAACTCCGAAAACATAGAAATCATTAAAAACCGAGTCAAAAATCACTTACATGCACACACCAAGGTTGGCCAAATGTTTGGATGGTCTTAAATGGCTTCCTAGTCTAAATTTCAGTTGAAGAAATGAAGAAGAAAGATGATACCTTTCTTTTTCTTACTTTAATTTTAATTTATTTTATTATTTACTAAATTAACCTTATCATTAAACCATTAATATCACTTAATTAATGTCCATATTTGTCCACTAAAATAAAAAATGGTCTAATTACCATTTAAGGACCTCCATTATAAAGTTCTATAGCTATTAGACACCTTTAGCTAATAGAACTCAACTTTTTCACTTTACGCGATTTAGTCTTTTTTATCAAATTAAGCATGCAAACGATAAACTTTATTAATGAAATTTTTACACAATCATACTATCATCATGTAGTCCTCAATTTAATAATAAAATAAATATTTTGACCTCAGATTTGTGGTCCTAGAACTACTGTTCCGATTTGACTAAAAACGGGTTGTTACAGTATACGCCCATGTTATAAGTAAGTAGGCGTACCGAGTCTGTTTAACTTTTGTATACTCCATTAGGCGTACTCTCTGAAAGAAAGATTCAATTGTACAAATAGCATCCTTTTTTATTATCTCATTGGAACTCACTAAGTTCTTATTAACTTACTCGGTTACTTTTTCCTTCCCATGCTTGCTGACTGAAGGAAGACTTATTTGAAGGATTACGCATGAGTGTTGCTACTATTGTAAGATGACTACTTTATTTTGTATTATGCATGACTAATGAGGTGTAACAACCCAAATTTAGCTAAATCAGAACAGTGATTTTAATATTATTTTTGGTGTTTATAGCATGTAATTATATATGTGTGAAAGTTTTGTGATTTCATTTTATCGATTGGATGTCTAATTTAATAAAAGGACTAAATCGCGTAAAATGTAAAAGTTGCATTTTAATTGTTTAAGTGCTTAATTGCTATGAATAATTCAATGTGAAGTCCTTTTGTTGTTGGAATAAATAAAGACTACCGAATCAGAGACTAGATAGTGTGAGCTCCGAGTTTATTCAACCGATGCGTTCCACAAAATAACTTATTCAAAGACAAAAAAAAGTAAACAAAATAAGCATTATAATTGCATAGTAAGCTCGTATGAAATTCATTTAACCTCCCTCGATAAGTTTACAATTAAATTATTAAAATCTAATGTAACAAGTATGGATATCTTTTGGCACCCTGTTACATTCACAAGTACATTACTTAACATTTTCAGAGGTTAATACATTAGATTACACAATCTTATAATACAACCATTTATCTTTAATACGATCCAAAACACATTTGACCAATAATAACTCAATTCATTTTTTCTTATTTATCAATCACAACTTAAAACAATATAATTTACCTTAGTTTGCATTTAATTAAATGGACTAGCTACTATATAGTTCCCTGTTATCACAATTCAATAACAACAGGTGAGAATATAACACATGAATCAAATAACATTTCCAATAATACCATTTAATATATATATAAAAAATGTTCAACAAGTACAACATTTAAATCATTCCATTCTCATGTATCCATTTCACATTTAGTATTCACATTATTTAAACAATTTCATTTCATATCACGTTTATTTTCTGTAACACCCCTAACCCATCTCCATCGTCGGATTAGGGTTATAGAGCATTATTGTACACAACAAAACCTTTATCTTCAAAACAGATCAATAATGCAATTTAATATTTATTTTCAATAACTCATTACAATCATAGCAAACATACACATTTGGGTCTTAAATCGAACCTTCAAGGCCCTAAAAATAATTTGAAAATAATCGAGAATCATTTTGAATCAAATAGAAAAATTTTAAGAAGAACATGAAAAATTACAAAATAGGGGTCACACGGTCGTGTGGCCAGGCCGTGTGAAATATCCCAAACCATGTGAACATTTGAAGTAGGGACACACGGCCATGTCCCAACCCGTGTGTCTGCCCGAGTAACTCACTGATTTGGGTCAGACGGCCGTGTGCTAAACCGTGTGAAACGTGCACCTAAAATTAATATGACACACGACCATGTGAGGTGACCGTGTGTGGCACACGGCCATGTGATAGCTCATGTCCCAAGCCGTATGCAGCACAAAGTACCACTAAACCAAGCCATTTCAAACACTATTCTTGCACACCAAGACACACCATTTCTACAAGCATTCATATGATAAAAGAACATTCCAATCACACTCAAAACATACCAACTCAATCATCCAGTAAGTTTTAACCAATGTACCAACAGTAGGTACCAAATCACAATCAACCTTATTTCATTTTTAACATTTCAAAATCAACCATTTAGTGAATTTCTAGCATACCAAATAACCATTTCTTTTTCATAACATTAACCCACAAGCCATTTGCTTTCAAGAGGAATGAATAAAGTTACCAAAACACACATCTCATTTTATCTAATTGCCTATCCAATGTACCCTTATTGGTACTAAAATTTAAACATCCAAATAAATCCATACTCAATATTTACAAGACATTATCAAAGCCTCCATTTCATCACATATGTTTACCATATATCAAGCTAATCACTAAAGGTATTTAGCTAATCACCAAAAACACATCAAGTTTCAAACATACACCAAAGATACTAAACATTTATAACCACAAAGTTTACTCAAACTAACTTATAAACAACATCATTATAAACAAAATAACTTAAGGGCTCCTAGTTCATGTTATTTATAACTCGATATCAATATATCCAAATCTTCTACCAAGATAAAGGATAGATAGTGTGAATGTACTCCGACTTGATTCCAACCGATCGAGCTTTCCGACAATCTACAAGACAAGGAAAAACAACTACATAAGCAACCAGTGCTTAGTAAGGAAACTTAACTACCACAAATAAATGATTAAACCATAAAAACATTGCTCATTTAAAATAATGCATACTTTCCTTCCAATTCACAATACACCACAAGGTTATTAGGTGTATTAAAGAGCATATCCAATCAGTTAAACATGAAACATATCAATATGAAGTTCAATACATAATTCCTCAATCTATTACTCAATTTGTTCCATTTTCATTTCATATTCATATACCAACAATTTTCCATTTCATGTTTCCATAACACAGTTCTTTTCATATACGTATCCATTCATTAAAACTTAAATCATTTGTTGAATCAAATGAAATAACATCGAATACTTGGAAAATACTCATATAACCATTTAATTCCCTAAACACACCACAACATCACGAGTTAACATATTTATAGACATATGAAGCATATAATCACACCAAGGCATTAACATTCATTATCAAACTATATTAGTCAAACATTCAACTTGTATTCATACTTACAATACATACCTCACCTAAAATGTGTTACCTAAATAGCAAATGATCGAAGAGTGCCAGGGTGTCTTTCAACCATGGTCTTATTCATTTTTCGTCGTGTTGCCATAGTGTCTTTCAACTAAGATCTTATTCGTTTGATTCGTGATGTCATAGTGTCTTTCAATTATGGTCTTACTCGTTAGAATCGTGATTCCATAACATCTTTAATATATGGTCTTACTCGATAGAATCGTGATTCCATAACATCTTTCAGCTATGGTCTTACTCGATAGAATCGTGATGTCATACTGTCTTTCAGCTATAGTCTTACTTGTTTCTAGTATTGTGCCATAGTGTCTTTCAACTATGGTCTTAATCATTTCCTTCAAGCTAACGAAATCGATTCATATATAATCAATTAGATATTAAACAATTGAAACAACAACTAATTGATTTAATCAAGATACGAACTTACCTCGACAATAACAGTTGTAAAAACGAAGTTGACGAAGTTTGACACTTTAATTTTTCCTCGGTTTAGATCCATTTGGTTTGTTTCTTGATCTAATAAAAATTTTCATTCAATTAATAATCCAATTAACTTAATATCATTAATTCTAGCTAATAACCCACTTTATTGTGAAATTATAAAATTACCCATAACATTTTAACTTTTGTGCAATTTAGTCCCTAATCCCGTAACTTGAAATTTTACCATTTTAAAAGAGAACCCATATTAGCCGGTTTTCTTAGGGGTCAAAATTTCCCACATCTTTCACCAATTCACACTATTTCCCTTGAATTTTTCTACTTAAAATATTTAATCCCTAACATTCAAAATCACTAAAAATCACTTATCAAAATACTTATATCTAGCTACTAACTTTAATAATTCATCAACTAAATTCACAAACGCATCAAACTCATTCATGGTAAGTCCCTAAGTTTTAGAAATTGGCCCTCGGGCTAGCTAGATGAAGCTAATACGAGCTCAAAAACATAAAAATCACTAAAAACGAACCTCAAACTCACAACCATGAAAGGAGAAATGCTTGGCTGAACCTCTTTTCTTCAACAATGGTTATTCGTCTAGAAATGTTGAAAGCACAAGATGATAGCAATTTTTTTACTCTTTGTTTAAGTTAATATTATTTTTCTTTACTAAATTACCATTTTGCCATTAAAATAACATATATTAAATATAAAATATATGTAATAACCGTCCATTTAAACAACCAAAGGTCAATCTTCCTAATAAATCCCTCCAATCCTATAATATTACTAATTTAACACCTTAAATAAATGAAAATTAACTTTTACGACTTTTACAAATTAGTCCTTTTCATTTAATTAATATTTAAACGTTAAAATTTCTTAACCAAATTTTAATATGACCCTCATAACACTTCGTAAATATTTAATAAAATATTTACGGGTTTAGTTTATAGAAACAAGGTATCAATACCTCCTTTTCTAAAACCACTTAACTTTAAGAGTATACCACTTGAACCTAATTATTCGTTCAAATAACATAAATTATCAAATAAAAATTTGTTATAACACTATATTGACTAATAAATATAAAAAAATAATATTTACGAACTCACTCGTCAGATTTGTGGTCCCGAAACCACTATTTTCGAACCTGTAAAAATCAGGTTGTTACATTTTCATCCCCCGGAGAACTATCGGATCCACGGGATAATAATGCTTACACGAGCTGTGAATCAAACATTAACCATTACACGATGTTGCTCACGTGAGCTGTAAAGAACCTACAATACATGTAGAACCTTAACCATCGGTAAGGTATCCAATAAGTCGAGACATTAACCATTACACGATGCTACTCACACGGGCCATGAAGAATCCGCCTACTCACACGGGCCATGAAGAATCCGCAATATATGCAGGATGTTAGCCATCGATAAGGTATCCACCACTGATACATAGTACCTACTATAAAATACCCTAATGACATGTCATTTGTATCCTAGCTATTCAATAAGTTCACACGGGCCTTATATCATGTATTTAATCTTTCCATTCTTTTGAATATTTTTGTACATATATCAAATAATCATACACTTAATCATTCCATTCACATATCAAATAACCATATATTTGCAACTTAAACCAATTAATATTTCATAACCATTCCATATCATATAACTAATTCGTATTAGCCACATAAATTGTACTTTCCACTATAGTTCTTTCAATGCCAACAATTATTGTATTTCAATAATTAACTATCGAACAATTAAATAATACAATAATAAACTGTCATTAAAAAATTAAGTCTCATATGAAATTGACCTAATTAAAATTGGCAACGAATACGACACTAAGGACTTTTAGGTAATTTTTTTCTTTTTTCGCTTTTATCAATTGATTGATTCATTTTTTTTATCTTTATAATAATTTAACTCAATTAACCATTTTAAATACGTTAAAATATCTAAACACATGCATTTGACCCTTTAATAATATTTTACATTATTACCTTGAACTTTTACCTTTTATTCAATTTAGCCCCTAAAATCGAAACTTATACATATATCTCAATTAAGCCCAAAACATGTTAGCTGAATTTATCCTTATTCATTTACAGCCCTCTACATTCAAAAATTGTAGAAATTTCCATGTAATTTTAAAATATTTTCATTTTAGTCCCTAAATTCAAAACTAACAAAATTTACTTTATAATTTAGTCCACAATCAATCTAAGCTTATAACCAAGCTATTTACCATCAAAAACCATCAATGCAAACATTTCAAAATTTTAACAGTTTTACCATTTAGTTCCAGAGCTAGCTAAATTAAGCTACAACGGTCTCAAAAATAAAAATTTACAAAAACATGGGGGGGCTTAATTTGCTTACCATGCAAGAAGGCCGAATGAGTTTGAAGAAAAATCCATGGTTTCTCCAGCTTCTTTGATGTATTCGGTTGAGGAAGAAGGAACGATGAAAATAGATGATAATTATAGTTTTATTATTATTTAAACTTAATTTTAATTATAAAAAATTATAAATTCTTACCAAACCTTGTATTCACCAGCCACTAACATAAAAAGTAATTACCTTTTAAGTCTTTTTAGCTAATTAAAATCATTAGTGATTAACTTTTACTATTGTTACGATTTAGCCATTTTTCTTTAATTAACTATCAAATCACTAAAATTTTCGGACCAAATTTCAATTTACCTATATAACCACTCCATTAATATTTAATAATATTTACAGGTTCGGTTTATGGAAACGAGGTCTTTATACCTCATTTTCCAAAACCACTTGTCTTTGGCGAACTGACTAATTAGCAAAACTTACCATATTAAAATTTAATAAAACACTATAATTAACTCGTAAATATTAATAAATAATATTTATGAACTCACTTGTCATAATTGTGGCCCCGAAGCCACTGTTTCTGACACCACTGAAACACGAGTTGTTACAGTTGCAGAAAGCTTCTATAGTTGCCGAGTTGTGTCAAGTGCTAGCTAAGACAAATAAGTCAAGTATTTATCCTCTTCTTGATAGAATTATTTATCTTGTGCTAACTCTTTTCGTGTCTACTGCAACAACCGAACAAGCATTTTCAGCCATGAAAATTGTGAAGACAAGTCTTCGCAACAGAATAGAGGATGGTTTTCTTTCAACTTACTTAGTGGCATACATCGAAAAAGAGATAACTCGAGAATTTTCTATAGATTCTATCATTGATGGGTTCGATCTTATGGAACAACGGAGGATGCAATTTAGGATGCATAGTATTGAGAAATATGACTAAAGCCAAGTTTTTTTTTTAAATTTATTTTTGGAATTATAATGATATTTATGAAATTTTTAGTGTAACGACCAGAAATTGGGCCTAGTAGAATTGGGCCCATTGGACCTTGAGCATAGAAGCGTTTTAAAATTTTTGAGAATATGAGAACGAAATTATTACAATTTGGAATTATTAGGAAGGTGACTTTGGAAAGTTATAGGGTTTCTATGAAGTCTCGGGTTTGAGTTAGGCCATAGCAAGAATTTTCTTTTTTGGCCTTTTAGTGGAAAGGAGTGATGGAAGTAGGACTTAAGAATAAGTGGGTGCATTTAGGAGACACAAGGGAGCTTGTGGCTTGGTGGCAAGTGGCGTGTTGAGCTATTGAAGGGAGCAAGGGTTCGAATCTCATGATAAGCAACAAGAGAGTTCTATTTTTGCTCAAAGAAGAGAAGAGGTGGAGTGGGGACAAATGGAACAAAACATGGAGAAAAACATGGAGCAAAAATGGGAGAGAATCAAGGGATTGTTGGGGAGTGGTGTTAGTTGGCCTAATGTGGGGGTTTGTGATAGTTGAAATTCGGTTAAGGGTTATTTTGGTATGAAATTGGGCATTTGATGAGTAGCAAAAGAAGAAAAATCGAAATTCTCTTGTGTTCTTAGCATTTTTTACATTTTAAGCTTTATCCTTAGACATTTCGGGTTCTTTGTTTCATGTCTTCTTCTATTCTCTTTTGCACATTCTTTTCTATTCTCCCTTCACTTGTTCGCTTTTGTGTTCTCCATAATTGAAACTTCTATTATTCTTCATCGTGCTTCTACTATTTTCTCCATAAGTCAATCGATGAAAAATGGATTCATCATTGTTAAGATAAGGAGTTCTTTATGGATTATTCGATATTGTTCATTATTCGATTCGTTGCTAAATGGATTAATAGTTTGGACTGATCGGTCACGATAGGAATCAAATCGCCTGATCACCTATCCCTCGTAAGAAGTGACTCAGATTTTTGGTGCCGAAGAGCATCGCGTTACGGATTCCGAATAAGGTGTGTAATCTCATACCCTTTCCGAATATATGTTTGAAATGATGTGTAATCTCATATCTCTCTGAATATTTGCATGAAATGTTCTGTGATTCGGTCGAAAGACCAAAAATCTGGAAACCGGCATCTGTGACCACTCGGGTGTGCTTATGTTCGTAGTGGTAACCATATTTTGCAATGAAATAGTTTTGGTTAATAGTAGTGGCGTGATTTTGAAAAATCACCGAAAATAGTGGAAATTGAATTAGAAAGTGAAGGGGATATGGATTGAAAGATAATTGAGTCTATTTTCTTATAAAAGAAACAGAGCAAGCAAAGGATTTGTATATTTTGAGAGATTTAAATTTTTGTATTAGTTATTCTTTTTTGCATATTGGAAAGAAATACTTAATTTTATATAGTGTGATTTTTTTTTCTTTTAATTTTTTTTACAATTAAATCATTCATGATTTTAAAAAACATTAAATTGATTTCTTTGATACGAAAAAAAAAATTCAAGAAGAATTGTCACTTTTTTACATTAAAAAAATGGTCTTTCGAATTTAAAAGTTTCGCGTCTCTTGAAATAAAATCATGGATCTATCCCTACGTAGAGATGGGTGGAAAATGAAAATTAAATGTTGAATCGAATAAAATAATCAACTCTCAGCATGAAGACCTGTATAAGAACTTTTTCACCATATGTAATAACCTAAAAATTGAGTATTTATATGTTGCGTTATTTTGGTGCTTAGCTAGTGAAATGATTCAATTTGTGTGTTTAAAACGGTCTCAAGAAGGCTCGGGATTTATTTGGACTTGGAATAATTTTTTTGGTAAGTAGTACTTTATTGAAATGGAATAAGTAACCTTATATGCTTAAGGTAATTAAATGGTAAAAGTTAGCATAAGATGAGCAAGTGGTAAAGGGGATATGACGCCATGTATGTTGCTTGAGGGAAGAGGTTCAAATCCCTTGATGTGCATGTGAATTTTATTTTTCCTTCCATCTTCATAGTGTCGGTCAAGCTAGTATTTATGGTAGGATAGACTTTTATTTTTTTTTATGGTATGATGGCTAAGAGTGAATTAAGGAAAAGGCATGTAAGTGGGGGAAAAGAGAAATGGCTAAGAGTGAATTAAGGAAAAGGCATGTAAGTGGAGGACATAAGGCATGAAACAAGGAAGATTTTTTTTTATGGAAAGTTTGGAATGACCAAACTTTGTCCATGAACTTGGACGGTTTGGGGATTAGGGGGGTGACCAAATATTGTTGGAAGGTTTTGTAAGGATGTGTAGCAAGTTGGGTCACTTTGATTTGATTATTTGGTGCTTTTCACAAAAGCTTTTCTTCTCATCTTTTTTCTCTCCCTAGCCGAATGCATTTTTGTGCATTTGTGAACATTTTGTTTTCTTCCTTTGGTCAAATTCCTTTAGCAATTATGTGCACTATTTTCTTTTCTCTCTAAAACTTCTCTCCCATGGCCGAATGCACCTTGGTTTCAAACCCTCTCTCTTTGCTTTTCTCTTATCTTTGAAAATTTAAATCATAAACCTCACATCCTCATTCTCTTTCTTTCTTGACTTATTTTCTTTTCAACCATATTTCCTTCATCATTTATTTTTCTTACATGGCCGAATGTTAGACTACCTCCATAGTCGAACCAATCTTTTCTCTCCTTTATTTTTATCAAAGTCGAATCTTCTCTTCATCTCTTTCAACCTTCGTTTAAGCAATCGTGTTATAAAGAAGGCCGAACTCGGAGTATTCGTTATCATAGTGACTCGCTAGAAATCAAGTCGAAGTGTTAAGGTAAGGAGTTCTTCTTGGATTTTTCGTTATATCTCTATTCGGCTATGTTGCAAATCGGATCGAAGTTTTGACTAATCGATTATTTTTAAGGACAAAGTCACTCGATATTCTCTATTTGTTAATCCTTCGAAAATAGTGGGTGTCGTAGGTGCCGACTATCAAGAAGGCTTAGTCCTTACCGAAATCAGGTGTGTAATCCCTTACTTTCCGAATACATGTTTGAAATGGGGTGTGTAATCTCATATCTCTCTAAATGTTTGCATGAAATGTTCTATGGTTCGGTCGAAAGACTGAAAAGCCGCAAACCAGCATCTATGGCCACTCGGGCGTACGTATGCTCGAAGTGGTAAGCATATTTTGTAACAAAATAGTTTTGGTTAGCAGCAGTGACGTGATTTTGAAAATTCACCAAAAATAGTGGAAATTGAATTAGAAAGTTATGGAGATATGGATTGAAATATAATTGAGTCTATTTTCTTATAAAAGACACGGGGCAAGCAAAAGATTAGTATATTTTGAGATATTTATATTTTTGTGAGACTGGTTCAGAGTGATTTCGAGATCCCCTGTTCTGACTTGGAAAAATCACTATAAATTGTAGAAAAATAATTATGGGACATGGTTTATATTATTAGAATCCTTAGTGAGTCTATTTTTATTTGGATCAAATGAAACCAGTATTTGAGTTCTGTACAATATGATATCTGAGATTTTGTGAAGAGAGGGCAGAACTGTTAAACAGTGAAACAAGGGATATTTTGAAGAATAAACTGTACTAATTGGAGAAGCCACAAATTCTGGAAAACTTACAGCAAGAAGTTATATGAGTCTAGTTTCAGGGAAAATTTACAGATCTAAATTTCGAGTTTCGCAACTCGAGTTATAGTAAGTTTAGTCAGTACGACGCAGATGGACAGTTTTGATTTTTATGCCCCAAATTAGTAATTAAGCCTAGGTTGCGAAAATTACCATCATACCCTTAGAGGGTAAATTACCGAATTACCCGTAGTGGGTACGATTACCGAATTATGAAAACGCCCTTACGGGCCGAATTACGAAAATGCCCCTAATGGGTTGAATTACGAAATGTCCCTATGGATCGACTTACGAAAATACCCTTAATGGGCCAATTTGATAAATTGCTAAATGGGCCAATTTGATAAATTGTTAAATGGGCCAATTTGATAAATTGCTATATGGGCCAATTTGATAAATTGCTAAATGGGCCAATTTGATAAATTGTTAAAAGGGCCAAGTTGATAAATTGCTATATGGGCCAAGTTGATAATTTGCTATATGGGCCAATTCGATAATTTGCTATATGGGCCAAATGTGTTATTTGATAAATGGGCCATATTGATATGTGACAAATGGGCCAAAACTGCTAGATCGATATATATATATATGGGCCAAAATTGCTAGATCGTTAAATGGGCTAAAAGGCTATTTTGACTAATGGGCCAAATTGATAACTTGTAATATGGGCTTTTTGTTGAAATTTATCATATGAATATATTGTCATGCATTATATATATACATGACTGCATGAGTTGGGATAATTGACGAAGAGAAGAAAGGCCTGTTGCCACAATCTAGTTCGGTGACTCTGTCACAATCTAGTTCGGTGGCTATGCCACAAATATTTTAAATGGCTTAATGCCTGCGATTGGTGTGTTGGCGGGGTGGGTGACTTGATCCCCACAGGTGTGATGATTGGTACGGGTGGTGTGTAGCGGATGGAAATTAGGCTTGGTTGGGAATTGCATACATATGCATTTTTATATTTGATTTATATAATGTACATTTGTAAATGGGCTCAAGCCCAAATATATGTTTATATGGTTATGGCCCAGTGGACACGGTAAGTGGGTTACACACTGAGTTCTAAGTAACTCACCCCGTTTTCTTACCCTTCTCAGGTAATGACAATTGATGAAGGCTTGGGCCGGGGATGACTTCTCGTGGAGGCCATACTACGAATGATAAGTTATAAAAACTTTGAACTTCTTTTAAGTATTTTTATTTAAGTACTATTTCAATTGCGATGTAATAAGGCCTCTATTATTAATTTTATGGATTTTTATTTGTGGATGGTTTTTAATATGTTTTAGTTACTTAAAAGGGGGTTGTTTAATTCTTATAAATGTTTTCTTAAACTTACGTATAAAAAGGGTTTTTCTTAAATATCACTTACTCGTAAAATTCTCGTGAAAACTCTTTTATAAATTTATTTCAACCAATTATTTAAGTTTTTAACCAATTATTTCTATGAAAATCAAATTGTAAACTCTCATGTTTTAAAATCATGGTTTTCAAATAAATCTCGATTTTTGATAAACTCTGTCTTCAAAATCATTTTGAAAAATTGTTTTCATTAAAAGCATTGATGACTGGACGTAAGTTCGAATTGTGTGGCATGCCAAGTGTAACATCCCCAAACCCGGCCCATTCACTACGACCGAGTCTGGTTATGTTAGTGAAAATACCTTTCTTTACTTAGAACTTACAGCATGAAAATTTTCGTTATTAAAAATAATTCATATTAAAACTTTAGAAAAAAAAAATATATATAAATACTTTGATTAAAAGATTGCTATAATAAAAATCGTTTTCACATAGTAATATATTTTAAGAAAAACATAATATATAATAATATCAACAAAATAGCAATAACAATAGTAACAATAATATATAAAGTACTTTAAACCAAAGGTGGCCCTTATTACATCAAATAAAAGTCCAAAATACTGATAATATAAAATACTTAAATAAAGTAAAATATCTTCTGCATGAAAATCTCCTTCTGCATGGGCCACCTTGTATCCACTCCAACCCGGTCCGATCAACTTGTCACCTGCGATGCTTGAAAATAATTGGGTGAGTCATAATGACTCAGTGTGTAAGTTAACCACTGAAATCCACCCACATGCTAGCCACATAATATCCCAATTATCAAATGCAACAAGTAATATATATATTCATTTTAACAATTACCACAATCTGGGCTTGGCCCACATTCAAATCATACTCAAATACTGGGCTAGGCCCATTCCTCAATAAACCACATATCAACTGGGCTTGGCCCATTTCCGCGTATGTTCCCAAAACATACCTATCCACATGTCATATTGGGCTTAGCCCATTACCATATCTTTTCATAAATGAAATAATGCAATCATGAAACCCAACCCAAGCCTAGGGTCCATCCGCTACACACCCCCTGATCCAGCCTACCACACACCAGGGGACTATCGAGTCACCCTCTCCTTTTCCCTCCAAAAAGGCAACCAATGCCATCCACGATGTAGCATATAGCTAACATCAAACCACGATGGAGCACACAGCACCCATCAGCCACGATATGGCATAGAGCCGATATCAATCAAGGTAACCACGCGAACTAAATCGCAAAGATCCACAACGCGACCTCAGTCAGCGCCAATCCACGATGTAGCACAAAGCTGACATCAACCACGTACTCGAAGTACACCCGTACCTTCTTTCAAAACCCACCCATGCACATGTAACATAAAATGATGATAAGGTGGTGCATGTACATATTAAACACAATCATAGGCATACTCACATAATAAAATCAGTGATCACATATTTACAAACTTTGCTACTAACTTGATCATCTTCATACCCCTTAAGGGTACCATTTTCACATTTAACTGCACTGGTTAGCATACATATAAAATAGATATATATCACGCAAATCCCGGAAACAATGGTTAACTACACACCTTACAACCTGAAGTTCTAAACCCTCGATCCCGACGCTATCGACTAGCGAAACTACCGCTATCTGCCTATAGCTATCTCCTGCCGCTGGCCCACACCCCGATGGCCAATCCCGAACTGCTGAAACCGCTCTTTTCTTGAACTTCGGAATAGGGACCTTCCCTTGCCCACTCTGACTGGTTGTGGCCTCCATAAAAACTTAATCAGGTAAACAGGTTAACCCCCAAAACACCACTTAAGCATTTAATCTAAATAAATACCTCTTACCAACTCAACTTGAATCCCGAACGCTACACTATGCCACTGCAACTGCTGACTAAACGACCTTGCTAACCACTCCCTATTGCTCCAGCTAGAAACGACCACCACCAAGGAAGTAAGGTTCGGCTCAGGGACTTGTAACCAAAGTGAAGAGAATGTGAGAATGGATGATTCGGCAAGGCTCTTAGATAGTGTTTGGGATATTCAGCAATGGTAGTTTTCTATGGATGGTTACGGTTTAAGCAAGGTTTAAAAAGAAAAAGGTGAGAAGGGAGAGGGATATAGGTTCATAAAAAGTTAAGCCCTCTGCTACATTCGGCTACAAAGAAATGGCATGAAAAAGGGGTTTGCTTGGACTAACTTTCGGCAATGGACAAGGGAAAATAAATACAAACGAAGGAAAGAACTTTTTGGCAAGGGAGAGAAACAAATGATGAATGAAACAAGCACCTCCCTCTCCCCTATTTATAATATTCGGCCAAGCCCCAAGCTCCCAAAAAAATTCCTAAAATCTCTCCTAAAACACCTCCCTTCCATCCATCTTAAAAGTTTGAATGAGTCAAACTTTTAACTAGCCAAATTTAAAAAAAAAATGACCAAGTCTTCTCCACCTTTCAAGCATCCAAAAAACCGCCCAGCTTCTATCCTCCTTGACGCAAAAACAAGGCCCCAAATGCTACCCTTGCGAATCGAACCTGAGCCCCTTCCCCCTGCAAATGGCGTCACTTCTCCATGCTCTAAGTGGCGCCTCCTTGCCACTCTGCCAAGCCACTCTTTATGCCAAAACTCCACCAAAAATTCCCTTAAGACCCCCTCTATCCAAGTTCTCCTTTTTAGCCCCTAAAACTAAAAATTTTCCAAAGCGTTCTACCATCACCTAGGGTTCTCAGGACCCCTAAAACTTACCCAAACACACACTGAAGTGTGCCAACACCCGAGCTAAGCACCAAAAATCCAACCCCTAAAACCAGGGTGTTACAATTCTACCCTCCTTAAAATAATTTCGTCCCCGAAATTACTTGTCTAAACTAACAGTCCAATTCCTCCCGCTACGCTATGGCTGCGCACTCTGATCTTAAAGAGCTAACATACTTCCCAATCATAGTCTCTAAGTTCGCACTCAAAATTCAAAGCAACTCAGAAAAGAGCTATTCCCACAAGCAAGCAAAGCAATTAAAGCATGCACCAAAGCAGAGGAGCTTACCCGACATCACCTCCTTGGTTGATTCTGACTGGAACCATTCCCTCCATGGCTTGAACCATGACCCCTCGTTGATCGAGGACAGTTCTTAACCAGATGTGCCTTAGATCCGCATCGAAAGCATGTTTTACTATTCCCCCAACACTCTCCTGTGTGAGGTCTTCCACATCGAGCACAGAGACAATTCCGATTCTCAGCAACTGGCACGGGTGTATGTACCGTATTCC
The DNA here is from genome assembly GCA_005393395.2 of Gossypium australe. NCBI lineage: Eukaryota > Viridiplantae > Streptophyta > Magnoliopsida > Malvales > Malvaceae > Gossypium > Gossypium australe. The sequence goes on from CM016619.1 coordinate 125,755,892, forward strand.
CAACTCTTGGTCTTTTCTGAGCATCTCCAAACGATGCTGACCATCCAACACTTCTCTTATTCTCGTTCCTATTCTTTCCTCGGTTTTCCCTTACCGTCCTCTTAACTTCTTCAGCTATACGAGCTTTCTCCACTAGCACCGCGAAGTCTCTTTCCCTCTGTGGAGCGATCAGCACTTGAAGTTCATCTCACAATCCGTCTTCAAACCGGACGCACCTCTCATAGTCAGTGGCCACAATTCCCTTAGCATACTGACTTAGCCGTACAAATTCTGCTTCGTATTCCGCTATCGACTTATTTCCTTGCACCAGATTTAGAAACGCCTTCCTTTGCGCATCTAAGTAGCTTGCTCCAACGTATTTTCCTTCAAACTTTTCCTTAAAGTAACCCCAATCCAATCGATCTGCCGGTACACCTTGTTTGACAGTGAGCCACCACCGATAAGCCTCGTCCCGAAGTAGCGAAACAGCACCTTTCAACTTTTCCTCTGGGGCACAATCCAAGTCGTCCATAATTCTCTCGACTCCTTCTAGCCAATACTCCGCTACGTTCGGAGCCGTTCCCGACACTCCTCTAAAAACTTCAGCCCCGTTCGACCTAAGTCTCTCGGACACTGACTTCCGAGCTCCATTTCCCCTACTAGCTCTTGCCACTTGCTGAAGCACGCGTAACATAGCCTGCGACACTGCGTCCTCTTCACTTATCGGATCTTGTTCCTCTACATCCACTGCTGGCGGCACTTCGCTTTCTGACCCATAGCCAGACCCTACTGGTTCCGAAGCTGTCATTCTACCTCTACCGCGTCCCCTAGAACTCATCTCTAGCGCTTCGATTTAATCTGTTTAGAAAGTTTTATGGATTAGAAATTATTGTTTCACTGTTTTATCCACGAGCAATTTTATGCAATGAAGGTTCCGAGAGTAGTTCTTTCGAGCAATCAAGTTTCCTTTTCCTACCCAGGGGTAATTTCGTCATTTTTCCTAAAGAGGTATTTCGGTAATAACTCAGGGTCAATTTTGAAAATAGTTTTTCCAACTTAGAGTTTTTTCAAAATTTGCAAATCTCAGGAGTCATCTTGAAAATTTTGTTTCTCAAACAAAGTGTGTTGCAAAAATTTCAGAAAGTAGGGTCATTTTCGTAATTTTGGAAATCATGGGCATTTTCGTAAATTCTCAAAATTGAGATATCACAACATTTTACAAAATAGAATTTTCTGATATTTAGTAAAGTAGGAATATTTCAGTAGAAGTTGAGAGAAATTTGAAAATTTAGAAACCAAGGGCATTTCGATAATTTTGTCAACCAGGGGTATTTTCGTAAATTTCCACAAATCAGAGTATCCTAATATTTTGAAAACTTGGATTTTAGTATTTTGCAAGGTAAAGAGCATTTTATCAAAATTTGAGGGTAGTACAGTAATTTTGCAATACAGGGGCGTTTTGGTAATTTTGCCACTAAGGGCATTTTGGTAATTTTGTAAATCGAAAGAAAAACGTCCTTCACAATCAGATTTAAGGTTTCACAAACCAGAGGGGTAAATTTGAAAATTTAAAAACAGGGAATTTAGAAAACGGCAAGGCTAATTCCCTTTCGGGTTTTAATAACCGGTTTAGCCTATGAACAAGTCCTCTTGGTTAAGGTGAACCGTAGCTACGCACCAGGTAGGATTCGAGTAAAGAGGAGGTGAGTCGCTAGGACTGCTTAAATACCAAGCTCTTACTGAATGCCACTCCTAGACATGCGTACAGTGGTTACCACAGCTTAACTCGGCGACTTACTTCACAGGTTTGTTTAATAACCTTAAGTTTTATGCATAGGTTTAAGTAAACTAATCCTAGGGTCCAATAGCCTTAATATTCTAATCTACGAGCCCACTCTAAGCCCATAATAGATCACACCAACAAATCATTTTAAAAGCTAGAAGTACTTACCTGGTGGACTTCGGGTCGGAGGTACAGGTGCCATGCCAGTATAACCTGAAAACTTTTTATAAAAGCCCATTTTTCAAAAAGTCCATTTTGAAAACTGTTTCGGGCCCAAAAACCCTCAAAGCCGAGTTTTGAACCTGGCTCTGATACCAAAATGTAACATCCCCAAACCCGGCCCATTCACTACGACCGAGTCTGGTTATGTTAGTGAAAATACCTTTCTTTACTTAGAACTTACAGCATGAAAATTTTCGTTATTAAAAATAATTCATATTAAAACTTTAGAAAAAAATATATATATATAAATACTTTGATTAAAAGATTGCTATAATAAAAATCGTTTTCACATAGTAATATATTTTAAGAAAAACATAATATATAATAATATCAACAAAATAGCAATAACAATAGTAACAATAATATATAAAGTACTTTAAACCAAAGGTGGCCCTTATTACATCAAATAAAAGTCCAAAATACTGATAATATAAAATACTTAAATAAAGTAAAACATCTTCTGCATGAAAATCTCCTTCTGCATGGGCCACCTTGTATCCACTCCAACCCGGTCCGATCAACTTGTCACCTGCGATGCTTGAAAATAATTGGGTGAGTCATAATGACTCAGTGTGTAAGTTAACCACTGAAATCCACCCACATGCTAGCCACATAATATCCCAATTATCAAATGCAACAAGTAATATATATATTCATTTTAACAATTACCACAATCTGGGCTTGGCCCACATTCAAATCATACTCAAATACTGGGCTAGGCCCATTCCTCAATAAACCACATATCAACTGGGCTTGGCCCATTTCCGCGTATGTTCCCAAAACATACCTATCCACATGTCATATTGGGCTTAGCCCATTACCATATCTTTTCATAAATGAAATAATGCAATCATGAAACCCAACCCAAGCCTAGGGTCCATCCACTACACACCCCCTGATCCAGCCTACCACACACCAGGGGACTATCGAGTCACCCTCTCCTTTTCCCTCCAAAAGGCAACCAATGCCATCCACGATGTAGCATATAGCTAACATCAAACCACGATGGAGCACACAGCACCCATCAGCCACGATATGGCATAGAGCCGATATCAATCAAGGTAACCACGCGAACTAAATCGCAAAGATCCACAACGCGACCTCAGTCAGCGCCAATCCACGATGTAGCACAAAGCTGACATCAACCACGTACTCGAAGTACACCCGTACCTTCTTTCAAAACCCATCCATGCACATGTAACATAAAATGATGATAAGGTGGTGCATGTACATATTAAACACAATCATAGGCATACTCACATAATAAAATCAGTGATCACATATTTACAAACTTTGCTACTAACCTGATCATCTTCATACCCCTTAAGGGTACCATTTTCACATTTAACTGCACTGGTTAGCATACATATAAAATAGATATATATCACGCAAATCCCGGAAACAATGGTTAACTACACACCTTACAACCTGAAGTTCTAAACCCTCGATCCCGACGCTATTGACTAGCGAAACTACCGCTATCTGCCTATAGCTATCTCCTGCCGCTGGCCCACACCCCGGTGGCCAATCCCGAACTGCTGAAACCGCTCTTTTCTTGAACTTCGGAATAGGGACCTTCCCTTGCCCACTCTGACTGGTTGTGGCCTCCATAAAAACTTAATCAGGTAAACAGGTTAACCCCCAAAACACCACTTAAGCATTTAATCTAAATAAATACCTCTTACCAACTCAACTTGAATCCCGAACGCTACTCTATGCCACTGCAACTGCTGACTAAACGACCTTGCTAACCACTCCCTATTGCTCCAGCTAGAAACGACCACCACCAAGGAAGTAAGGTTCGGCTCAGGGACTTGTAACCAAAGTGAAGAGAATGTGAGAATGGATGATTCGGCAAGGCTCTTAGATAGTGTTTGGGATATTCAGCAATGGTAGTTTTCTATGGATGGTTACGGTTTAAGCAAGGTTTAAAAAGAAAAAGGTGAGAAGGGAGAGGGATATAGGTTCATAAAAGGTTAAGCCCTCTGCTACATTCGGCTACAAAGAAATGGCATGAAAAAGGGGTTTGCTTGGACTAACTTTCGGCAATGGACAAGGGAAAATAAATACAAATGAAGGAAAGAACTTTTTGGCAAGGGAGAGAACTCCCTCCCCCCTATTTATAATATTCGGCCAAGCCCCAAGCTCCCAAAAAAAATCCTAAAATCTCTCCTAAAACACCTCCCTTCCATCCATCTTAAAAGTTTGAATGAGTCAAACTTTTACCTAGCCAAATTTAAAAAAAAAAATGACCAAGTCTTCTCCACCTTTCAAGCATCCAAAAAACCGCCCAGCTTCTATCCTCCTTGACGCAAAAACAAGGCCCCAAATGCTACCCTTGCGAATCGAACCTGAGCCCCTTCCCCCTGCAAATGGCGTCATTTCTCCATGCTCTAAGTGGCGCCTCCTTGCCACTCTGCCAAGCCACTCTTTATGCCAAAACTCCACCAAAAATTCCCTTAAGACCCCCTCTATCCAAGTTCTCCTTTTTAGCCCTTAAAACTAAAAATTTTCCAAAGTGTTCTACCATCACCTAGGGTTCTCAGGACCCCTAAAACTTACCCAAACACACACTGAAGTGTGCCAACACCCGAGCTAAGCACCAAAAATCCAACCCCTAAAACCAGGGTGTTACACCAAGTCTGGTATTAACGCATAGGCCGGGTTTGGGGTGTTACATTTTATGGTATCAGAGCCAGTTTCAAAACTCGACGAGGGTTTGGGTTCAAAAATATTTTCTAGAGCTGTTTTAAATTTAGAACGTATGTTTTAAGGGTAGTATGGCACCACGAGCATCCGCCATCAAGTCAAGTAAGTATTTGTATATTACATATTTATTATTGTGATATGACCATAGGAACACTCTAGAACTTCTAGTTTTAGGTGTTGAAAACAAGTAGAGATCGAGACTATAGGATTGATTGCGAAAACAACTCTATCTCTTATAATCCATAAAATATCGTTAATAAATACTGAAATAGTATACTGATTCATAAAACTTGTAATCAGATTAAACTGAAATACCCAATATGAGCACTAGAGGACGTGGACGTGGACGTGGTAGACGTGGCCGTGATAGAGGCCGAGGTGCTAAGGTGGCGTCTGAAGCGTTGGGTCTTATGCCGGAAATAGATGCACCTGTGTCACCTGGGAGTGAGACTGGATCTCATGATCATACGAGAAAGGATAATGCTTTGACTCAAGCAATGTTGCGATTCCTAGAAAGGGTCACTGGGGTTAGAACTGGTCCAACAATCCGTGGATCAATCTCGGAACGACTTAAATCAAGTGGTGCCGAGGTTTTTAGAAGTGTCTCGGGTGTAGCTCTGAATGTTGCGAAATATTGGCTCGAGGCTGTAGAGCGGATTATGGATGATACGGAGTGCACTGTTGAGCAGAAACTGAAAGGGGTTGTGTCCTTGCTAAGGGACGAGGCGTATCAATGGTGGCTTACGGTTCGAGAAGGTACCGAGGCTGCATTGATTACTTGGGATTTCTTCAAAGCTGCTTTCCAAGGAAAGTACATCGGGACAAGTTATGTAGATGCCCGGAGGAAGGAATTCTTGAATTTGGTTCAAGAAAATAAGACGGTGGCAGCCTACGTGTCGGAATTTCTTTGTTTGAGCCGTTATGCTCGTACTATAGTATCGACCGATCATGAGCACTGTGTACGCTTTGAAAATGGGCTGAATAATGAGTTGCGGGTACTGATAGCCCCACAACAAGTACGGATTTTTGCCTCGCTTGTGGAGAAAGCCAAGATAGCCGAAGAGGCTAAGAACTCAGAATGCTAGAATCGGGAAAGAGTTAGAGGCAAGAGGGATATTAAGTACATGGGCTCTGCTAAAAGGTTCCAGAAGAGGCCCCGAAATGATGAGTCAGCTCAAGCTAGAGCACCTGTGACTACCAATCAGAGTCACGACTGTGCTGACTGTGGGAAGCGACACCCCGGGGAATGCTGAAGGAAAACTGGTGCCTGCTATAAATGTGGTTCCAAAGACCATCAGTATAAGAATTACCCTCGACGGACTGATACGACTCCAGAAGCTCGTAACCCTGATGCTCAGCCAGCTAGAGGCACTCAGCAGCCACCGAGAGGCCTGGACCAGGTCGTGGTGGTAATGGTGTTGGACGTGGTCAAGGTGCACCAGGTCGAGGAAATGGCTTTAGAGGTAACGCAGAGGCAAGACAGCCGGGGTTGGTCTATGCGGTTAGGCGTCGGGAAGATGGCGATGCACCTGATGTGATAACTGGTACGTTCTTCATCTTTGATGTACCTGTTACTGCTTTGATAGATATCGGGTCTACCCACTCGTATGTTACTAGTGCCATATCTGGAAACTTGAATATTAGATCTGAGATTACCGATAGAGAGATGACGGTACTTACTCCTTTAGGACAGTCGGTAATTGTGAATAAACTGTTTAGAGACGTGTCCTTAGAAATCCAAAGAGAAATATTTCTGGCGGATTTGATGGAATTGCCTTTTGGCGAGTTCGATCTTATTTTGGGAATGGACTGGTTGGTGAAGCACCGGGCGCAATTGGATTGTGCTGAAATGCGGATGTTGATAAGGACTGTGGATGATAAGAAGGTAGTTATGATTGGTGAGCGAAGGAACTTTTTGGCAAATGTGGTATCTGCTTTGAAGGCAGAAAAGATGGTGCGGAAAGGGTATGGAGCATTCCTAGCCTTCATTAGTGCTTCGGATGCCAAGGAATTATCGGTGGAAGGTGTGAGAACGGTGAAGGAATTTCCAGATGTCTTTCCCGAAGAACTTATGGGTCTACCTCCAGATCGAGAAGTAGAGTTTGGTATTGAGCTTTTGCCCGGAATGGCTCCGGTGTCCATTGCTCCTTATAGAATGGCGCCGAAGGAGTTAGCGGAGCTTAAAGCTCAAATTCAAGAATTGTTAGATCGGGGATTTATCCGACCGAGTGTGTCTCCGTGGGGAGCACCGGTTTTGTTCGTCAAGAAGAATGATGGGTCGATGCGTATGTGCATTGATTATAGGCAGTTGAATAAATTGACGATCAAGAATAGGTATCCATTGCCGAGAATCGATGACCTATTTGATCAATTGAGAGGAGCTTCAGTTTTTTCCAAGATTGATTTGAGATCGGGTTATCATCAACTCAAGGTTAAAGGGGCGGATATTCATAAGACGGCATTCCGAACTCGTTATGGACATTATGAGTTTTTGGTTATGCCGTTTGGTTTGACTAATGCACCAGTTGCATTTATGGACATGATGAACCAAGTCTTTCAACCCTATCTAGACCGGTTCGTAGTGGTGTTCACAGATGATATCTTGGTATATTCGAGGAATGAAGAAGGGCATGACTCACATTTGCGCATTGTGTTGCAAATTTTGCGGGATAAGCAACTTTATGCCAAATTCAGTAAATACGAATTTTGGTTGAAGGAAGTGACTTTCTTGGGGCATGTGGTGTCAGCCGAAGCAATAAGAGTTGATCCTCAGAAGGTAGAGGCTGTGTTGGAATGGAAACCACCGAAGTCAGTGGCTGAAATTCGGAGTTTCCTAGGGTTGGCTAGTTATTACCGGCATTTTGTTGAGGGGTTTTCATTGATTGCTGCACCCCTAACTAAGTTGTTGCGAAAAGGAGTACCGTATGTATGGACCGATAAATAACAAGAAAGTTTCGAGAAACTGAAGAAGATTTTGACGAAAGCGCCAGTACTGATTCAACCTGAGGCTGGAAAAGAGTTTACCGTTTACTGTGATGCGTCACATGCGGGTTTAGGATGTGTGTTGATGCAAAGTGGGAAAGTGGTGGCGTATGCTTCTCATCAGTTGAGGCCGCATGAAGTCAACTATCCTACTCATGACTTGAAGTTGGCTGTGGTGGTGTTTGCTTTAAAGATTTGGAGGCACCATCTCTACGGTGAGAAGTCGATCATTTATACGGACCATAAGAGTCTTAAGTACCTCCTTACTCAAAAGGAGTTGAACTTGAGACAACGAAGATGGGTGGAGTTGTTAAAAGATTATGACTTCTCAATCGAGTACCATCCTGGAAAGGCTAACGTGGTGGCAGACGCGTTGAGTCGTAAGGTAGTATCGGAGTTGAGAGCAATGTTTGTTCATCTCAGTTTGTTTGAGGATGGCAGTCTACTAGCGGAACTTCAGGTGAAACCTCTGTGGTTGGAGCAAATTAAGGAAAAGCATTTATCAGATGAAAAGTTGGGTCCTTTAATGCAACAAGTTGAAAGTGGTATAATAGTGGATTTTGGATTGAACAAGGATGGCGTACTATGTTTTTGTGGAAGAGTTTTAATGCCCATGGATTCGGATTTGAGACAAATGATTCTACGGGAGGCGCATAGTAGTCCTTATGCTATGCACCCCGGAGGAAATAAGATGTATCGGGATCTTCGTGAGCAGTATTGGTGGCCAGGGTTGAAACGGGAGGTTACTAAATTTATGGTGAAATGCTTGACTTGTCAACAAGTGAAGGCGGAACATCAATTACCATCAGGATTATTGCAATCGGTAAAGATTCCTCTATGGAAATGGGAACAGATAACGATGGATTTTGTTAGTGGGTTACCCTTAACACCTACTAAGAAAGATTCTGTTTGGGTGGTAGTTGATCGATTAACGAAGATTGCTTATTTTCTACCAGTTCGTACGGATTACTCGCTGCAGAAATTGGGTAAGCTGTATGTATCTGAGATCGTGAGGTTGCATGGGGTACCAGTGTCTATCATATCGGACAGGGATCCCAGGTTTACATCACGGTTTTGGAAAGCTTTACATGAGGCTTTGGGAATAAAGTTAAACTTTAGTACGGCTTTTCATCCTCAGTCAGATGGTCAGTCAGAAAGAGTAATTCAGATTTTGGAAGACATGTTGCGTGGTTGTGTAATCAACTTCAGAGGTAGTTGGAAGTATTTCCTACCGTTGGCAGAGTTCATGTATAATAACAGTTACCAATCCAGTATCCAAATGGCACCCTATGAAACGTTATACGGTCGTAGGTGTCGTACTCCTACTTGTTGGACTGAATTGGAGGAACGACAGTTGTTGGGTCCTGAGTTGATATCTGAGACGGAAGAAAAGGTAAAGGTGATTCGAGCGCGGTTAAAGGAAGCTTCGGATCGACAAAAATCGTATGCGGATCTGAAGTGTAAGGATATTGAATTTGCGGTGGGAGATCAGGTCTTTCTGAAAGTCTCACCCTGGAAGAAGATTTTCAGATTTGGAAGGAATGACAAGTTGAGCCCTAGGTTTATTGGACCGTATCGTGTGTTGAAGCGTGTAGGACCAGTGGCCTATCAGCTTGAATTACCTCCGGAGTTGAGTCAGATTCATAGTGTCTTCCATGTTTCTATGCTGAGGCGTTATAGATCGAAATTAAGGCCAGACTTGTCTTTCGAGGAGGAACCAGTGAAAATCTTAGACCGTGATGTTAAGGTGCTAAGAAAGAAGACTGTGCCGTTGGTTAAGGTTCTATGGTGTAATCACGGAGCGGAGGAAGCTACGTGGGAGCCTGAGGACGTAATTCGGCAACAATATCCTTACCTCTTTTAACCAGGTAAATTTCGAGGACGAAATTTCTTTAAGGGGGTAGAATTGTAATAACCTAAAAATTGAGTATTTATATGTTGCGTTATTTTGGTGCTTAGCTAGTGAAATGATTCAATTTGTGTGTTTAAAACGGTCTCAAGAAGGCTCGGGATTTATTTGGACTTGGAATAATTTTTTTGGTAAGTAGTACTTTATTGAAATGGAACAAGTAACCTTATATGCTTAAGGTAATTAAATGGTAAAAGTTAGCATAAGATGAGCAAGTGGTAAAGGGGATATGACGCCATGTATGTTGCTTGAGGGAAGAGGTTCGAATCCCTTGATGTGCATGTGAATTTTATTTTTCCTTCCATCTTCATAGTTTCGGTCAAGCTAGTATTTATGGTAGGATAGACTTTTATTTTTTTTATGGTATGATGGCTAAGAGTGAATTAAGGAAAAGGCATGTAAGTGGGGGAAAAGAGAAACGGCTAAGAGTGAATTAAGGAAAAGGCATGTAAGTGGGGGACATAAGGCATGAAACAAGGAAGATTTTTTTTTATGGAAAGTTTGGAATGACCAAACTTTGTCCATGAACTTGGACGGTTTGGGGATTGGGGGGGTGACCAAATATTGTTGGAAGCTTTTGTAAGGATGTGTAGCAAGTTGGGTCACTTTGATTTGATTATTTGGTGCTTTTCACAAAAGCTTTTCTTCTTATCTTTTTTCTCTCCCTAGCCGAATGCATTTTTGTGCATTTGTGAACATTTTGTTTTCTTCCTTTGGTCAAATTCCTTTAGCAATTATGTGCACTATTTTCTTTTCTCTCTAAAACTTCTCTCCCATGGCCGAATGCACCTTGGTTTCAAACCCTCTCTCTTTGCTTTTCTCTTATCTTTGAAAATTTAAATCATAAACCTCACATCCTCATTCTCTTTCTTTCTTGACTTATTTTCTTTTCAACCATACTTCCTTCATCATTTATTTTTCTTATATGGCCGAATGTTAGACTACCTTCATAGTCGAACCAATCTTTTCTCTCCTTTATTTTTATCAAAGCCGAATCTTCTCTTCATCGATATTGTTTTGTTGATTATTCTTTCAACCTTCGTTTAAGCAATCGTGTTATAAAGAAGGCCGAACTCGGAGTATTCGTTATCATAGTGACTCGCTAGAAATCAAGTCGAAGTGTTAAGGTAAGGAGTTCTTCTTGGATTTTTCGTTATATCTCTATTCGGCTATGTTGCAAATCGGATCAAAGTTTCGACTAATCTATTATTTTTAGGGACAAAGTCACTCGATATTCTCTATTTGTTAATCCTTCGGAAATAGTGGGTGTCGTAGGTGCCGACTATCAAGAAGGCTTAGTCCTTACCGAAATCAGGTGTGTAATCCCTTACTTTCCGAATACCTGTTTGAAATGGGGTGAGTAATCTCATACCTCTCTAAATGTTTGCATGAAATGTTCTGTGATTCGGTCGAAAGACTGAAAATCCGTAAACCAGCATCTATGGTCACTCGGGCGTACGTATGTTCGAAGTGGTAACCATAATTTGTAACAAAATAGTTTTGGTTAACAGCAGTGACGTGATTTTGAAAAATCAACAAAATTAGTGGAAATTGAATTAGAAAGTTATGGAGATATGGATTGAAATATAATTGAGTCTATTTTCTTATAAAAGAAACGGAGCAAGCAAAGGATTAGTATATTTTGAGATATTGAGATTTTTGTGAGACTGGTTCAGAGTGATTTCGAGATCCCCTGTTCTGACTTGGAAAAATCACTATAAATTGTAGAAAAATAATTACAGGACATGGTTTAAATTATTAGAATCCTTAGTGAGTCTATTTTTATTTGAATCAAACGAAACCAGTATTTGAGTTTTGTACAATAAGATATCTGAGATTTTGTGAAGAGAGGGCAGAACTGTCAAATAGTGAAACAAGGGATACTTTGAAGAATAAACTGTACTAATTGGATAAGCCAAAAATTCTGGAAATATTACAGTAAGAAGTTATATGAGTCTAGTTTCAGGGAAAATTTATGGATCTAAATTTCAAGTTTCCCAACTCGAGTTATAGTCAGTTTAGTCAGTACGACGCAGATGGACAGTTTTGATTTTTATGCCCCAAATTAGTAATTAAGCCTAGGTTGCGAAAATTACCATCATACCCTTAGAGGGTAAATTACCGAATTACCCTTAGTGGGTACGGTTACCGAATTATGAAAATGCCCTTATGGGCCGAATTACGAAAATGCCCCTAATGGGCTGAATTACGAAATGTCCCTATGGACCGAATTACGAAAATACCCTTAATGGGCCAATTTGATAAATTGCTAAATGGGCCAGTTTGATAAATTGTTAAATGGGCCAATTTGATAAATTGCTATATGGGCCAATTTGATAAATTGCTAAATGGGCCAATTTGATAAATTGTTAAATGGGCCAAGTTGATAAATTACTATATGGGCCAATTTGATAATTTGCTATATGGGCCAATTTGATAATTTGCTATATGGGCCAAATGTGTTATTTGATAAATGGGCCATATTGATATGTGACAAATGGGCCAAAACTGCTAGATCGATATATATATATGGGCCAAAATTGCTAGATCGTTAAATGGGCTAAAAGGCTATTTTGACTAATGGGCCAAATTGATAACTTGTAATATGGGCTTTTTGTTGAAATTTATCATATGAATATATTGTCATGCATTATATATATACATGACTGCATGGGTTGGGATAATTGACGAAGAGAAGAAAGGCCTGTTGCCACAATCTAGTTCGGTGACTCTGTCACAATCTAGTTCGGTGGCTATGCCACAAATATTTTAAATGGCTTAATGCCTGCGATTGGTGTGTTGGCGGGGTGGGTTGACTTGATCCCCACAGGTGTGATTGTTGGTACAGGTGGTGTGTAGCGGATGGAAATTAGGCTTGGTTGGGAATTGCATATCACATGCATTTTTATATTTGATTTATATAATGTACATTTGTAAATGGGCTCAAGCCCAAATATATGTTTATATGGTTATGGCCCAGTGGACACGGTAAGTGGGTTACACACTGAGTTCTAAGTAACTCACCTCGTTTCTTACCCTTCTCAGGTAATGACAATTGATGGAGGCTTGGGCCGGGGATGACTTCTCGTGGATGCCATAGTACGAATGATGAGTTATAAAAACTTTGAACATCTTTTAAGTATTTTTATTTAAGTACTATTTCAATTGCGATGTAATAAGGCCTCTATTATTATTTTTATGGATTTTTATTTGTGGATGGTTTTTAATATGTTTTAGTTACTTAAAAGGGGGCTGTTTAATTCTTATAAATGTTTTCTTAAACTTACGTATAAAAAGGGTTTTTCTTAAATATCACTTACTCGTAAAATTCCCGTGAAAACTCTTTTATAAATTTATTTCAACCAATTATTTAAGTTTTTAACCAATTATTTCTCTGAAAATCAAATTGTAAACTCTCATGTTTTAAAATCATGGTTTTCAAATAAATCTCGATTTTTGATAAACTCTGTCTTCAAAATCGTTTTGAAATATTGTTTTCATTAAAAGCATTGATGACTGGACATAAGTTTGAATTGTGTGGCATGCCAAGTCTGGTCTTAATGCATAGGCCGGGTTTGGGGTGTTACACCATAGTTCTTCTTGACAGCGGTCATGAACTTGTGTAGCAAGTTGGCATATTCCTGAAATGTAGTCAATATAATAACCTCAATGTAAGATAAGTTATGTTCATAGCAATTATGCTACTAAAAGCCACCAACCTACCCAATTGCCCTTCTTTGTCTAAGCCCAATGTAGAACTCATCCTTTAACAATACCTCACTATTTGTCCCCACATCAATGGTCACAGGCAAACACTATCAAGCAGAATCAATCAACCTTTACAATAGTCAAGAGGCTCAGAGTTATTATATTTATGGCATCCTTACTATAATTTCTATCAATATTCAAGCTTCACTTCTACTTCTTTAACCGTGAAAATTTTTAGTTTAAGATCTTAAGCAATAAAGAGAACCAGGAAAATTGCCATATCGAAAATGCTTAATGCTGAAGGACGAACCCCTCCGAGTTTTGTGTATAAAGACAATTTCATTGCTAGAATTCCCATCCCCTAAATTCCCAACAGAATGACACCCAGAATAGCTATTCTTTATAAATATACATACAATCCCAAAGTTGCAAAGTAAGTAATGTCTAAAATTGAAAGAAATGGTGTTAACATAATTTACCTAACAACCAAGATCCCCAAGCCCCAAAATATGCTCACCAGCAATCACAACAATAACTTGAATACTCCTTTTAGGCTAGTTCTTCAAGACATCAAGAACTTTTCCCTTGCACAATATTAGCAGGTTGAATCAAAGTCAGTCCACTAGAAGGTTTAAATTTACATAACGGAAAAGAATCATTCATAGCCATACATACTTCTTTTTCAAACTTATATACAGACCTTGAGGACGCCAGAAGATGCTTCCATACTTCTGGCAAGCTTCACCCACAGTTGGAGTGTAAACAACTGGGATAAGCTCCTCAACAATGTCAATTAAAAGCTAGTAAAATAGTGTTCGAAGGTGGCAACTTCAGCAGCAACATGCAAGCTGCCATGCAACCATGCACAAGCAGGCAAGTGACCAAGCAGTCCAGCAGAAGCAAGCTTTTATCCATTATGTAATTACTTAAATTAGTTCATGTGATAGTTGAATTTTGTTGTCACATTATAACTTTTTGTATTAGCTAAGGACTAGTTATGTACTTAGCTGATTTGGTAGGTTTTAGGTACTCGTTATGTTGATTTAACAACTTAGCTACTTGCACAAGCAAGCTTTATCTTCTTTCAATGTAAACTAGCTACTTAAGTTTATGTATTACTTTCTTTTTCAAGTAATGAGAGTTGTCACTTTGTTCTCTCAATTGCTCATCTGATGAGCTTTTATTTTTAAGCTTTCAAACATCAAATTTCATTGTTTTTGTTGCTTTAAGACTCAACAAATGGTATCAAGTGCCTGTTTTCTTTGAGGGGCCTTTGTTATTCATTGTTTGTGAGTGACACGATTTTGAAAGAAAAGAAACAGGAGCTATTTGTTTTGGTTGCTGCAAAATGAGCTACTCACCACCACCACCACCTGTCTTTGCTGGTGAAAACTACAACATTTGGGCTGTGAAAATGAGGACATACCTGCAGGCACATGACCTGTGAAATGTTGTTCTGAATGACACAGAGCCATCACCTTTGAGAGCTAACCCGACCATAGCTCAGATCAGGCAGCATAATGAAGACTGTGCCAAGAAGTATAAGGCCATGTCTTGCCTTCAAAGTGGAGTTTCAGATGTGATTTTCACAAGATAATGGCATATGACACTCCAAAGAAGGCCTGGGACAAACTCAAGGAGGAGTTTCAAGGGTCAGACAAAATAAGGCAACAACAGCTAATCAACCTAAGAAGGGACTTCGAGAATCTGAGAATGAAGGAGTGATAAACTATCAAGCAGTATGCTGACAGAATCATGGCCACTATCAACAGCATAAGGCTGCTTGGAGATGATTTTAGTGACCAAAGAGTAGTTAAGAAAGTTATCACAACCCTGCCAGAGAAGTATGAATCAAAAATATCTTCTTTGGAGGATTCTAGGGACCTTTCATCCATCCCTTTGATAGAGCTGATAAATGCTCTCTATGCACAAGAGCAAAGAAGAGCAAACAGAATAGAGGAGCACTCCGAGGGGGCTTTTTAGGCAAGAAGCAGAGAAAACACAAACTACAAAGGCAAAAAGCCTTGGACAGAAAAGAAAGATAAAGGCAAGAAGGAAGCTGTTGTCAAGAAAAAGTTTCCACCTTGTGCTCATTGCAAGAAAACTACTCACCTTGAGAAATATTGCTGGTATAGGCCAGATATTCAATGTAGAGGCTGCAAACAGCTTGGCCATATCGAGAAAGTGTGCAAGAATAAGCCAAAACCATAGCCACAACAATAGTTGCAAGCTAAGGCTGCTGAGGATGTTGAAGCACAGGAGGAGTTTATTTTCACAGCCTCCTATTTTGTCAGCTCGAGCAAGGTCGGCAAGAAGTGGCTGATTGATAGTTGATGCACTCGTCACATGGCTTCAGACAAGAAAATGTTTAAGGAGCTAGACACCACATTCAAGTCCAAAGTCAGAATTGGAAATGGTGAGCTTCTTGAGGCTAAAGGCAAGGGCAAGGAAGTTATTGGCACAAGTCAGGTAACAAAACTATTTCTGAGGTTCTTTATGTACCTGACATTGACCAAAACCTGTTAAGTGTTGGTCAGCTACTAGAGAAAGGCTACACTCTTTCTTTTAAAGACAAAATGTGTGTGATTAAAGATGCTGTGGATCAAGTGCTAGCAACTGTAACTATGTGAAACACCCCACACCCGGCCCACGAGCCTGGACCGGATCTGGTATGTTCCTTAAGTAAACCGGTTTTCAAATTCTTTGTTACTTAGAGAAAATTTGTAAAACTTTAGGAAATATTGTTTTGGATTGGGCTTAGGTTGGGAAACCCATTTAATTAATTTAAATATCCAATTTTATTAAGGTGACAAAATAATTTTTTAGGGTTTATTTTTAAAGAAATCATTCTTACTTAACTTTAATCAACATAGTTCGTAACATAATAATTAAAAGTAAAGCAAAAATAAATAAAATCCACTGGGCCTTATGGCCTTATTACATAAAGTAAAACCCAATAATAAAATTAAATGTACTAAAAAGAAATAATGTCCAAATTAAATAAAATCTTCAAATTGAGCATGGCCACCTCAAGGTCTACCGTCCCGGTCCGTCACTGTTCATCACCTGAAAATAGTTCCCACAACGGGGTGAGTCAACAGACTCAATGTGTACATAACATTAACATTCAACAATCAGGCATACAAGTTCGTATCAAATTCATATTCATATAAAATAAATGATGTAACCCAAACCCAAGCCTAATGGTCCATCCGCTACACACCACCCGTACCTGCCAGTCACACCGTGGGGACTACTAAGTCAACCCTCCATCCGCTACACACCATCGAAGGCAGTCGCTGCAGTCGACGTGCTCATTGCCCATATAATTTGTGTCATTAGATACCATATTCAAATAATGTAACCGAAGTTACCAAATTCAGATAATGTAACCGGAGTTACCATATTCAAATTTTGTGACCGTAGTCACCATATTCCGTTGGTGAGACCGAAGTCAACACCTTCTTCCCCTTTCACATATATCCCGAATGCCCCATATATCATGCATAACATACTTAATTTCTCATTATTCACTTGTTAACAATATAACATATTCGTAATCCTATCGAAAGTAGGAAACGTACCTGGGTACTCTTACCATATTTGTGGTACTTAGCCACATTCACATTCTTATGCATATTCATATATTAAAAATAATTGCCATATGATATATCGAAAATTAATGTGAGTACACACCTGATTGGCTTAATAGATTCCTTGAAATCCCGAAGAACGATCTACCGATCTAGATCTTTGACTCCTATATTCGGCCATTCAATAAAACATATTAACAAACCTATTTGGCTTAAAAACCAAATCCTAGTAGGATTTGTATTACTTACCTTGTTGCCGAATTGGATGATCAAGTCCCAAAAATTTGCTAGTATTATTTTTCCTTGAAATCGGCTATCACTAGACATGTAACCATGTCAGTTTCCGGCTTTTGAAATAATGGAAAATAATTCTAAATACCAAAATTAAGCCTTGGCCGAATATCACTTACCATACAAATTCCAAATCTGAAGAGGATTCCTTGCCCTATATGTCTGTCGAAATCTTCATGTTAGATCTAATCTAACATATACATCATAACCCTTAATCGAATAAATTTATCTTACCTTAGATCCTTGATCCTTGTATTCGACAGTTGTAGAAACCCTTTTGATGTTGTAGTTGATTGCTCCTTTACTTAGAATCAACAAAGATTCGGCTTTGACGGTAGAAACAGAGAAGAAAATAGAAGAAAATAAGATGGATCTTGCTTAAAGAAAAATTCGGCAGAGAGGGGGAGAGAGCTAGGAAAATTTCGGCAAAGAGGAAGCAAAAGTGAATAAGTAGCCCTCCTGCCCTCCTTTTATAGCCAAAGTTATCAGCCTAGGAGTCCCTTACTTGGCCACCACTCCTCTTTTTGATAATATTATCTCTTTTATTTAAAAGATAAAAGCCTTTAATCCATCAATTATCTCCTCAATTATCTTAAAAGAAAATCCTTTATTTATCACTTATTATTCACATATTTATGCAAATAAAACTCTTCCTTTTCTAGAAACCCATGCCGTCCACCTCAGCCTTCTGGAAGCAAAAATAAAACTTATTTATTTGCTTCTCAAGTGACTCGAACTCAGGCCTATTTCCCTGCATGTGACGCCATCTCCTTAGGCCTTAAGTGGCATCTTCAGGCCACTTTTCCAAGCCTGTTTGTGTGTCAAACTTCTCCATCTTTTTCTTTTAAGGCCCTCTAGCCCTTATTTCCTATTTTGAACTTTAAAATTTGACATTTCGGCATCATTTCTAAGTTTCCTAAAATTTTCGATCGGCTCTGTAACTTGCCATTTTTCTTACATTTCCAAGTTTCTAGAAATGTTTACTTTCCATTTTTGAATCATTTCCAAAAATGTTCAGGTTTCCAAAAATGTTCAAGTTTCCAAAATGTTCAAGTTTCCAAAAATGTTTATTTCCATTTCCATTTCCATTTCTAGGTTTCCAAAAATATCAAAAATTTATTCATAGTACTTGAGACTTGACATTTCGTACAATTTAACTGAAAATGCATAGGCCCTTTTCAGGATGTTACAGTTCTACCCCCCTTAAACAAAATTTCGTCCCCGAAATTTCCTAACTAAATAGTTGAGGGTATTGTTATCGTATTGTCTCCTCCGGCTCCCACGAAGCTTCTTCTACTCCATGATTGCGCCATAACACCTTGACTAGAGGAACAGACTTCCTTCGTAGTACTTTCACATCACGTTCCAAGATCCGAATTGGTTCTTCCTCGTAGGATAAGTCTGGCCTTAGCTCCACTTCTTCAACAGATACCACATGCGACGGATCCGATCGATAGCGACGTAGCATGGATACATGAAATACGTCGTGCATCTGCTTCAATTCTGGTGGCAACTCTAATTGGTATGCCACTGGCCCAATTCGCTTCAATACTCGATAAGGCCCTATAAACCTTGGGCTTAACTTCCCTTTTTGACCGAACCTCATTACCTTCTTCCAAGGCGAGACTTTCAAGAATACTTGGTCTCCCACTTCAAACTCTATTTCCTTCCACTTAAGGTCTGCGTACGACTTCTGCCTATCAGAGGCTTCCTTCAACCGTGCCCGTATTAACTCAACCTTCTCTTCAGTTTCTGCCACCAATTCTGGACCCAAAACTCGGCGTTCTCCTAACTCGGTCAAACAAGTAGGTGTTCTACACTTCCTTCCATACAACGCTTCGTACGGTGCCATCCGGATGCTAGCTTGATAGTTGTTGTTGTAGGCAAACTCAGCTAAAGGCAAGTAAGCTTCCCAACTTCCTCGGAAATCCATTACACAGCCTCTTAACATATCCTCCAACACTTGTATAACCCGTTCAGACTGCCCATCTGATTGTGGATGAAAAGCCGTAGTGAAGTCCAACTTAGTGCCTAAAGCTTGATGAAGTGCCTTCCAAAATCGAGACGTAAACCTTGGGTCTCTATCAGAGATGATTGACACCGGTACTCCATGCAACCTCACAATCTCCGCCACATATAACTTAGCCAATTTCTGAAGAGAATAATCAACTCTTACTGGGATAAAGTGCGCGGACTTAGTCAAACGGTCCACTATCACCCATACCGAGTCCTTCTTAGTAGGCGTAAGGGGAAGCCCACTAACGAAGTCCATGGTAATTCTTTCCCACTTCCATTGGGGAACTTTGATTGGTTGAAGCAATCCTGATGGAACTTGGTGTTCAGCCTTAACTTGCTGACACGTCAAACATTTCCCCACAAATTCAGTCACTTCTCGTTTCAGATCAGACCACCAAAATTGTTCCCTTAGATCTCTATACAGCTTGATGCCTCCGGGATGCATGGCATAAGGGCTACCATGCGCTTCCCGAAGAATCCTTTGTCTCAACTCCTTATTCCTCGGCATACAGACCTTTCCCTTGTAACACAATATTCCTTCATCATTGACGCCATAGTCCTTTAATCCTCCTCGCTGTACTTGCTGTAACTTAGTACTTAAGTCCTTATCAGCCAACTGTCCCTCTTTCACCTCCTTCAGCCATGTGGGCTTGACTTGCAATTCTGCCAACAGGCTTCCATCGTCATACAGACTTAAGTGAGCGAACAAAGCCCTTAAATCCGACACAACCTTCCTACTCAGGGCATCAGCTACCACATTCGCCTTGCCCGGATGATATTCTATCGAACAATCGTAGTCCTTCAGTAATTCCACCCACCTTCGTTGCCTCAAGTTCAACTCCTTCTGGGTCAACAAATACTTAAGGCTCTTGTGGTCCGTGTAGATAACTGACCTTTCTCCATAAAGGTAGTGCCTCCAAACCTTAAGGGCGAAAACCATTGCTGCTAGCTCCAAATCATGAGTTGGGTAGTTAACCTCATGAGGCCTTAACTGTCGTGACGCATAGGCGACCACTTTACCCTCTTGCATTAGCACACAGCCTAACCCCGTATGCAAAGCATCACAGTACACCACAAAATCTTTTCCTGCCTCTGGCTGAATTAACACTGGAGCTTCCGTCAACACCCTTTTAAGCTTTTCAAAGCTCTCCTGCTGCTTATTAGTCCATTCGAAGGGTACTTCCTTCCTTAGCAACTTTGTTAAAGGCGCGGCTATTGACGAGAATCCTTCCACAAACCTTCTGTAATAGCCTGCCAAGCCTAAGAAACTTCGAATTTCAGCCACGGACCTAGGTGGTTTCCAATCCAACACTGCTTCAATCTTCCTAGGATCCACCCTTATTCCTTCTGCGGATACCACATGTCCTAAGAATGCCACCTCCTTAAGCCAAAATTCACACTTGCTGAATTTGGCATAGAGCTTCTACTCCCTTAACACTTCCAACACAACTCGGAGATGCTCATCATGCTCCTCTTCCGACTTCGAGTACACCAAAATATCGTCGATGAACATAATGACGAACCTATCCAAATAGGGTTGGAAAACCCGATTCATCATGTCCATGAACGCGGCTGGAGCGTTCGTCAACCCAAACGGCATCACCACAAACTCAAAATGGCCGTACCTTGTCCTAAAAGCGGTCTTATGGATGTCAGCCTCCTTCACCTTCAACTGATGATATCCCGACCTTAAGTCGATCTTTGAAAATACTACGGCCCCCTTCAGCTGATCGAACAAATCATCGATCCTTGGCAAAGGATACTTGTTCTTAATGGTCAGCTTATTCAACTGACGATATCTATGCACATACGCATAGTTCTGTCCTTCTTCTTTACAAATAGGACTGGTGCTCCCCATGGAGACACACTGGGTCTGATGAACCCACGATTGAACAACTCTTGGATTTGAGTCTTGAGCTCCACTAACTCCTTTGGCGCCATTCGGTATGGAGCGATTAACACAGGAGCTGTTCCTGGTAGCAAATCTATCCCAAATTCCACCTCCCTATCTGGGGGTATTCCTGGTAATTCCTCTGGAAATACATCCACGAAGTCCCTTACCGTCCTAACTCTATTAATACCTACCTCCTTCCCACATATCGTACTAATGAAGGTTAAGAATGCCTTACACCCCTTATTAATCATCTTCTCGGCCTTCAGTGCCGAAACCACGTTAGACAAGTAGTTCCTCCTTTCTCTGATCATGGCTACCACTTTATCCTCTGGGGTTCTTAGTTCCATACGCTTAGCCGCAGAATCCAACACGGCTCGGTGTTCTACTAACCAATCCATTCCAAGTATAAGTTCAAACTCTCTGAAAGGTAACTTCATTAAGTCTGCCCGAAAGTTCACTCCCTGAATCTCTAAGGGCACATTTCGAAAGATCTCGTCTACCACAATGGTTTGACCTAATGGGCTTACTACAGTCATCTGTCTATCAGAAAGTTCAGAGTCTAGGCCTAGTGTTTCCACTACACTACATGCAACATAAGAATGGGTCGAGCCCACATCAATCAGAGCAAAATAGGGTTGTCAAAAATAAAGAACGTACCGGTTATTACATCCGGCGCGTCACCATCCTCCCTCCGGCGAACCGCATAAACCAAACCCGGTTGTCTTGCTTCTGCATTAGCATTAACATTAGTAGCACTTCGGCCCTGTGTTCCACGGCCTCTGCCAGCACCATTACCTCGATTGCCCAAACCACGACCCCGTTGAGGCTGCTGTCCGCCTCTACCAGTTTGGCTAGCATTCTGAACTACCGGTCGGCTCTCATCTGTTTACTTGGGACAATCCTTAAGCATATGGTCCTTGGACCCACACTTGAAACATCCTCCCGTCTTTCTCCAGCACTCTCCCAAGTGCTTCTTTCCACAATGCCCACAAGGGCGGTACTGCCAGCCCGTACCAGCTTGTTGATTTCGTGGCCCGTTAACTCTAGGCCTCTTGTGACCCTTTCCAGATGGTCCAAAACCTCTTTTGGGCTTATTCCTATCCACAGTCTGTTTGGTAGCATCCTTAATCCCTTCAGCCACCTTGGCCTTTTCCACCAAAGCAGAGAATTCCCGCTCCTGATGCGGTGCTATCAACAGTCTCAGATCGTCCCTCAGTCCGTCCTCAAAACAGACACAGCGTTCATGCTCAGTTGCCACTACCCCTCGAGCATAGCGGCTCAACCTCAGAAATTCTGCCTCATATTCTGCTACGGACTTGCTCCCTTGCACCAACCCCAGAAAAGCCTTTCTTTGCTCATCTGTATACCTGGTTCCCACATATTTCTTCTGGAATGCCTCCTTAACATATTCCCAGGTCAGATCCTCAGCCGTGGCACCATCTCGCACAGTTAACCACCATTGATACGCTTCATCGCGTAACAGTGCCACCATTCCCTTTAACTTTTCTTCAGGGGTCAGATCAAGCTCATCCATGATGCGCTCTGTTGCTTCCAACCAGTACTCAGCTGTACTGGGTGCCACTCCAGATACTCCTCGAAACATTTCTGCTCCATTAGCTTGGAGCCGTTCAGGCACAGACTTACGTGTTCCTGAATTTCCTCCTGCCCCCGCCACCAACTCCAGAACTCGCAGCACAGCCCGCGACACAGCATCGTCCCCCGTCTGAGCTTGCTGCTCCACACCAACAGCTGGGAGCGGTGGGGGTGGTGGTACCTCATTATCAGACCCTTGACCCGATCTAACGGGTTCTGACCTAGTCATTCTTCCTCTACCGCGTCCACGACGGCCATGTCCTCTAGAGCTCATTTCAGCATCTAGATCTGATTAAGAAGTTTTATGTATTAGTACTTTGGTTTCACTTGTTTACTCGCGAAGAAATTTTATGACAAGAGTTTTAGGAGTGGTTCTTTCGTATTCACACAAGCATACAGTCTTTCCATTCATTCATTCATCCATCAAACAAGCATGAACTTTCGTTCATTCAGAGAAACGTTGTAATTTTCATCGTTATTGTGTTTCCACTACCCAGGGGTATTTCCGTAATTTTGTCCTACAGGGGTATTTTCGTAATTTTTCAAGATAAAAAGTTCCTTGATGATTTTGTCAAAAATATTTTGGTAATTTTAAAGTCCCGGGGTAATTTTGGAAAAATTTTGAAATCCAGGGGTATTTCAGAAATTTTTTACCTCGGGGGTATTTCGGTAATTTTCCAAAAACCAGGGTAAATTTGTAAAATTTAATAAGTTAGGGATATTTCAAAAGTTGTAAAACTTTGAGGGTTCTTTTTTTTTAGAGTTCCCCTTTTCAAATGGTGATGTTTGCAAAAATTTCGGAAACCGGGGTCATTTTGGTCATTTTGTAAGTTAGGGGCAATTTTGAAATTTTTTTTCAAAATCAAGGTATTTTTGATAGTTTGCAAATTAGGGTTTGTGAACACTTATAAAATAAGGAAATTTTGGCAAAACTGTTAGGTAGGTTCATATTTGGTAAATCAAGGGCATTTTGGTAATTTTGCCACTAGGGGCATTTTTGTAATTTTCACAAATCAGAAATTTTTCAAAAAATTTTATAAAGATGGTTTTCTCAAATTCAAAAGAAAGTTTTGAGAATTTTAAAACTGGGGTTTGTTGTTTTGTTCTTTTTTTTTTTAGGAAAAACATGGCTAGTTCCCTTTCGGGTTTTAGTCATTATGTTTAGCCTATGGCCGAGCCCTCTTGGTCAGGGTGAACCAAAGCTACGCACCAGGCAGGATTCGAGTGGAGAGGAGGTGAGTCACGCGGACTGCCTAAATACCAAGCTCCCACCGAAACCATTCCTAGACATGCGCACAGAGGTTGCCACACCTACTGAGCCCTCTGAGTTAGGGTGAACCGAAGCTACGCACCAGGTAGGATTCCTGCGAAGAGGAGGTGAGTCACTAGGACTACTTAAATACCAGGCTCTTCCGGATCCAATCCTAGACATGCGTACAGGGGTTACCACACCCTAGCTCAGTGACTTAGCCATAGGGTTGTTTAGTGCATTAAGTCTTATGTGTTTATGTTTGAGTAGACTAGTCCTAGGGTCCAAGTTCCTATCATTCTATTCTACGTTCCATGCCTTTTCTACCCTTATACAGTTCATAAATCACAGAATCACACATAAAGTTAGGGGTACTTACTTGGTGGACTGCGGGTCGGAGACTTAGGGGCCATGCCAGAAACCTGCTTATTTTCAAAGAAGATCATTTGGGCTCGAATTCAAAATGTTTTGGGCCTTAGCCCACAGGCCGAGAGTTTTAAAACTGGGCTTTGATACCAAGCTGAAACACCCCACACCCGGCCCACGAGCCTGGACCGGATCTGGTATATTCCTTAAGTAAACCGGTTTTCAAATTCTTTGTTACTTAGAGAAAATTTGTAAAACTTTAGGAAATATTGTTTTGGATTGGGCTTAGGTTGGGAAACCCATTTAATTAATTTAAATATCCAATTTTATTAAGGTGACAAAATAATTTTTTAGGGTTTATTTTTAAAGAAATCATTCTTACTTAACTTTAATCAACATAGTTCGTAATATAATAATTAAAAGTAAAGCAAAAATAAATAAAATCCACTGGGCCTTATGGCCTTATTACATCAAGTAAAACCCAATAATAAAATTAAATGTACTAAAAAGAAATAATGTCCAAATTAAATAAAATCTTCAATTGAGCATGGCCACCTCAAGGTCTACCGTCCCGGTCCGTCACTGTTCATCACCTGAAAATAGTTCCCACAACGGGGTGAGTCAACAGACTCAATGTGTACATAACATTAACATTCAACAATCAGGCATACAAGTTCGTATCAAATTCATATTCATATAAAATAAATGATGCAACCCAAACCCAAGCCTAATGGTCCATCCGCTACACACCACCCGTACCTGCCAGTCACACCGTGGGGACTACTAAGTCAACCCTCCATCCGCTACACACCATCGAAGGCAGTCGCTGCAGTTGACGTGCTCATCGCCCATATAATTTGTGTCATTAGATACCATATTCAAATAATGTAACCGAAGTTACCAAATTCAGATAATGTAACCGGAGTTACCATATTCAAATTTTGTGACCGTAGTCACCATATTCCGTTGGTGAGACCGAAGTCAACACCTTCTTCCCCTTTCATGTATATCCCGAATGCCCCATATATCATGCATAACATACTTAATTTCTCATTATTCACTTGTTAACAATATAACATATTCGTAATCCTATCGAAAGTAGGAAACGTACCTGGGTACTCTTACCACATTTGTGGTACTTAGCCACATTCACATTCTTATACATATTCATATATTAAAAATAATTGCCATATGATATATCGAAAATTAATGTGAGTACACACCTGATTGGCTTAATAGATTCCTTGAAATCCCGAAGAACGATCTACCGATCTAGATCTTTGACTCCTATATTCGGCCATTCAATAAAACATA
Organism: Gossypium australe; assembly: GCA_005393395.2. Classification (NCBI taxonomy): domain Eukaryota; kingdom Viridiplantae; phylum Streptophyta; class Magnoliopsida; order Malvales; family Malvaceae; genus Gossypium; species Gossypium australe. The sequence continues at coordinate 125,781,500 of CM016619.1, forward strand.
TTAACAAACCTATTTGGCTTAAAAACCAAATCCTAGTAGGATTTGTATTACTTACCTTGTTGCCGAATTGGATGATCAAGTCCCAAAAATTTGCTAGTATTCTTTTTCCTTGAAATCGGCTATCACTAGACATGTAACCATGTCAGTTTCCGGCTTTTGAAATAATGGAAAATAATTCTAAATACCAAAATTAAGCCTTGGCCGAATATCACTTACCATACAAATTCCAAATCTGAAGAGGATTCCTTGCCCTATATGTCTGTCGAAATCTTCATGTTAGATCTAATCTAACATATACATCATAACCCTTAATCAAATAAATTTATCTTACCTTAGATCCTTGATCCTTGTATTCGACAGTTGTAGAAACCCTTTTGATGTTGTAGTTGATTGCTCCTTTACTTAGAATCAACAAAGATTCGGCTTTGACAGTAGAAACAGAGAAGAAAATAGAAGAAAAGAAGATAGATCTTGCTTAAAGAAAAATTCGGCAGAGAGGGGGAGAGAGCTAGGAAAATTTTGGCAAAGAGGAAGCAAAAGTGAATGAGTAGCCCTCCTGCCCTCCTTTTATAGCCAAAGTTATCAGCCTAGGAGTCCCTTACTTGGCCACCACTCCTCTTTTTGATAATATTATCTCTTTTATTTAAAAGATAAAAGCCTTTAATCCATCAATTATCTCCTCAATTATCTTAAAAGAAAATCCTTTATTTATCACTTATTATTCACATATTTATGCAAATAAAACTCTTCCTTTTCTAGAAACCCATGCCGTCCACCTCAGCCTTCTGGAAGCAAAAATAAAACTTATTTATTTGCTTCTCAAGTGACTCGAACTCAGGCCTATTTCCCTGCATGTGACGCCATCTCCTTAGGCCTTAAGTGGCATCTTCAGGCCACTTTTCCAAGCCTGTTTGTGTGTCAAACTTCTCCATCTTTTTCTTTTAAGGCCCTCTAGCCCTTATTTCCTATTTTGAACTTTAAAATTTGACATTTCGGCATCATTTCTAAGTTTCCTAAAATTTTCGATCGGCTCTGTAACTTGCCATTTTTCTTACATTTCCAAGTTTCCAGAAATGTTTACTTTCCATTTTTGAATCATTTCCAAAAATGTTCAGGTTTCCAAAAATGTTCAAGTTTCCAAAATGTTCAAGTTTCCAAAAATGTTTATTTCCATTTCCATTTCCATTTCTAGGTTTCCAAAAATATCAAAAATTTATTCATAGTACTTGAGACTTGACATTTCGTACAATTTAACTGAAAATGCATAGGCCCTTTTCAGGATGTTACACTATGAATGATCGAGCCTTCATTTTGATGTGAATCAGCCGGAACCAAGTGCACATACAGCTCAGGCTGATGAATCAAGTTTGTGGCACAGGAGGTTGGGGCATGCAAACTACAAGCCACTTGGGTTACTGCACAAAAAGAACCTGATTGAAGACATGTTCAAGGTTGAGCCAAAAGGGGATGTGTGTGAAGTTTGTCAACTTGGCAAACAGACCAGGCTGCCATTTCCCATCAACAAGGCTTGAAGGGCTCAAGAGAAGCTCCAATTGGTCCATACAGACATCTGTGGACCTATGAAGACCACCTCCTTAAATGGCAACAGGTACTTTGTACTCTTCATTGATGATTGCACAAGGTTTTGTTGGGTAAGCTTCTTGAAGCAAAAGTCAGATGTTGTTGATTTTTTCTGCAAATTCAAGGCATTGGCTGAGAACCAAGCCATTTGCAAGCTAAAATGCCTAAGGTCAGACAATGGAACCGAGTATGTCTCCCACAGGTTCCTAAAGATATGTGAGGAAGCTGGGATCCAACACCAATTAACCACCATTTATACACCGCAGCAAAATGGTGTTTGTGAGAGGAAAAATAGGATTTGAAGTCAAAATGCCTAGCAATTTTTGGGCTGAGGCTGTAAACACGTAGTTTACTTGCTGAACAGGTTACCAACTAATGTTGTTCATGCCAAAACACCATTTGAAGCTTAGTTTGGACAGAAACCAACTGTCACACACCTAAAGGTATTTGGTTGTTTGTGTTATGCATTAGTGCCAGCTGAGAAGAGAAACAAACTGGAGAAAAGGCCTATGCCAGGGGTACTTGTTGGTTACAGTAATGTAAAAAAGAGGTATAGGATATTTGATCCATCAACCAGGAAGATAGTTGTAAGCAGAGATGTAAAGTTCAATGAAGCAACCTACTGGAAATGGAATGAATCTGATGCAAGTCTGCTTGAAGAAGATAAGGATGATTATGACCTGCAGCATGCTGAAAATGAATATGCAGCTAAAGATGACTTTGATGATGCACCTATTAGAGGCACCGGGACACTAGCAGAAGTTTATGAAAGGTGTGATTTGACCATGGTAGAGCCTTCCTGCTATGAAGAAGCAGCAAAAGAGAGCTGCTGGCAAGAAGCAATGAGAGATGAGCTGAGAATGATTCAAAAGAATGAGACTTGGGAGCTGGTTGACAGACCAACATATAGGAAGGTTATTGGAGTCAAATGGGTGTTCAGGACCAAGAACAATGCAGATGGGTCACTGAACAAGCACAAGGCCAGGTTGGTTGTGAAAGGATATAACCAGCAGCAAGGGGTTGATTTCTTTGAAACTTTTGCACCTGTTGCAAGGCTAGACACTATAAGGCTGTTAATTGCCTTGGCAGCTCAAAAATAGTGGAAAGTGTATCAATTGGATGTCAAATCAGCATTTCTAAATGGATTTCTCAATGAAGAAATTTTCATTGAACAGCCTGCAGGCTTCAAGATCCCTGGTGAGGAACATAGAGTCTATAGGCTCAAGAAGGCCTTGTATGGCCTAAAATAGGCTCCAAGGGCCTGGTATGACAGGATGGATGCCTACTTGTCTAAGCTCGAGTTCACAAAAAGCATAAGTGAGCCTACTCTGTATGTTAAGAATGCTAGAGAGGAAACATTACTAATTGTTTCTTTGTATGTTGATGACTTGTTAGTCACTGGAAATGAAGGTGAGCTGATTGAAGACTTTAAGAAGCAAATGCTTGAAGTTTTTGAGATGACTGATCTCGGTTTAATGACATACTTCCTTGGTATGGAAGTAAAACAGGAAGAACAAGGCATTTTTATAAGTCAGTAGGCATTTGCACTGAAAGTTCTAAACAAATTCAGCATGGCAAAGTGCAAGCCTGCTAGCACACCAGTGGCATTAGGGGAGAAATTGTCAACCTCTAGTGAACAAGATAGAGTGGATGAAAGGGGGTACAGGAGTTTGATTGGTTGTCTATTGTATCTAACAGCAACAAGGCCAGACATCTTATATGGAGTCAGCCTCCTCTCGAGGTTCATACATTGCTGCAATGTTGCACATTTCAAGGCTGCTAAAAGGGTCCTAAGATATGTCAAAGGAACCTTAAATTTTGGTGTGCAGTTTAAAAAGGCAGAGGAGTTAAAGCTCATTAGTTATTCAGATAGTGATTGGGCTGGTTCAGTTGATGATATGAAGAGCACTTCAAGCTACTTCTTCACTTTAAGCTCAAGTGTTTTCAGCTGGAGTTCAAAAAAGCAACAGACAGTAGCTCAATCCACTGCAGAAGCTGAGTACATTGCAGCTGCTACTGCTGTTAATCAGGCTATTTGGCTAAGAAAGCTTCTTGATGATTTGAATTTCAATCAAGCAAAAGCAACTGAGATCAAAGCTGATAATCAGTCAGCAGTTGCAATTGCCAAGAACCCTGTGTTTCATGGCAAAACCAAGCACTTTAAGATCAGATATCATTTTGTGAGAGAGGCTGAATTGACAAAGGAAATCAGCTTGGTCCATTGCAGTTCAAAGGATCAATTTGCTGACATCTTGACCAAGCCCTTGGCTGCCACAAGATTCGAGAGTTTGAGAAAAGAGATTGGAGTTTGCTGCCTCATTGCCAAGGAGGAGTGTTCGAAGGTGGCAACTTCAGCAGCAACATGCAAGCTGCCATGCAACCATGCACAAGCAGGCAAGTGACCAAGCAGTCCAGCAGAAGCAACCTTTTATCCATTATGTAAGTAGTTAAATTAGTTCATGTGATAGTTGACTTTTGTTGTCACATTGTAACTTTTTGTATTAGCTAAGGATTAGTCATGTACTTAGCTGATTTGGTAGGTTTTAGGTACTCATTATGCTGATTTAACAGCTTAGCTACTAGCACAAGCAAGCTTTATCTTCTTTCAATGTAAACTTGCTACTTAAGTTTATGTATTACTTTCTTTTTCAAGTAATGAGAGTTGTCACTTTGTTCTCTCAATTGCTCATCTGATAAGCTTCTGTTTTTAAGCTTTCAAACATCAAATTTCATTGTTTTTGTTGCTTTAAGACTCAACAAATAGTTTTATTTTTTTTTCTGTTAACAATGAAAACAAAGATTCATTTGCAATTATTAGAAAATAAATACAGCTCAAAGTCTGAAGTGAATAATTAGAGGCCAATGGGAGACCTGAAGCTCCATAATGGCCATATACTTTTGTAGTGGAACTTGATAGTTCCTGATACTATTCATCAGTTTTTTCTCCTGGTTTTTACAAAAATTACACAAGCATTAAATTTAAATTCCTTTTTAAAAACACACATACATAAAATAGGTATTACAATTAGTTAAACCTGAAGTTGTTGAGTGACTACAGCAGGAGGGAGTAAACCACGCAAGTAGTGAGAATCCCTCTCTGTCTCAGTAAATGCAAGCCCTTTGTTATGGCGAGGATCCCTCAACAATGAATATCCACCGCAACATAGAATCATAGTACCCATCACTTAAAATTCAGAACCCTTTTTTTCTTAACTATTTTAATGATCATTACATTTATATTACAATAATAAACTTCAATTAAATCAAATCAAATGTTGTTTGATAACATATGAAAACACACTAAAACGGAAAGAAAAGGTTTTGACCTGGCTACAAAGTAAGTCCAAAGGGTGACGAGGTGGCATTCAGTGCCAAAATCCTCGGCGTAAACATCTTCAACACTGCCACCAACAGTGGATTTAGGGTCCATATCAAGCACTGATTCCCCAACGTTTATCTCCTTCGTGGTATTCATCCTTCTCTATATTGCTTCAGCTAACTCTACTACCACTACTACAATATTTTCTGTAAGTATAAGAAAGTCTCAACTGGATATATTACAACTATACCTAATCTACACCAGAATTTAAAAAAGAAAACTTTGCTTTGTTGTTTCTGTTGCGAGATGGCCAATCATACAACAACTTGCATGCGAGTTATCTGGAGAACAAGCTATTTGGTGGACAGCCATTGACAAACTATTTGATGGGCTATCCAAATTTGAATTAAGACTCACAGATACACAAGGCGTAAACTATCTTGCGGATTGGGAATCGAGTTTTAACTGTGGACCATCCCAAGCTTTCATACAAGCTAAGAAGTTGTAAAATTGGTTAGAAAAGTTTTTAGATTATTTTATTTATCTTTATTTTGATAGGATAATTTGAACGGTGCTGATTAGACAGAAATTAGCCAATGAGTAAATGCCATGTACCTAGACTTGCCAATTTGTCAAGTTGTAGTTGGTAAAACTATCCTATTTAAAGTCATACTTTGTATGTAAATATGGTACTGGAATTGAAAATATAGCAAGTCACATTTGATTGCTAAATTTTGATCTGTCTTTCCTCTCTTCCTTACAAAGAAAAATCAACAATTGGTATCTAGAGCCAGTCATTTTTTAAGGCCATTTTTTTCTTTGTTACTGTAAAAATGTCTTCAGCTAGTTTTACACCTCCTCTACCCCCAGTTTTTAACAATGAAAACTACCATATTTGGGTAGCTAAGGTAAAGACCTACCTACAAGCTTATGACTTATGGGAGGTTGTAAATGCGGATGTCGAACCACCACGTTGAGAGCCAATCCAACAATAGCACAAATCAAGCATCATAGTGATGATTGCGCTAAGAAGTTTAAATCAATGTCATGTCTTCATAATAGTGTTTCTAATGTGGTCTTCACTAGGATCATAGCCTGCAAGGCTCCAAAGTAAGTTGAAGGAAAGGCAAGGCACAGAGAAGACAAGGCAATAACATATTATCAACTTGAAGAGGGATTTTAGGAACTTGAGGATGAAGGAGTCAGAGACTGCCAAACAGTATTCTGACAGAATCACGGTTGTTGTAAACAACATCAAATTGCTTGGAGATCAATTTGTTGATGGTAAGGTAGTTGAGAAAGTCATCACAACACTTTCAAAGAGGTATGAGTCAAAAATATCATCTTTTAAAGACTCGAGAGACCTATCCACGGTCTCTCTATCAGAGTTGATAAATGCCCTTTATGCTAAAAAACAGAGGGGAGCAATAATGCAAGAGCAGCATGCTAAGGGAGCCTTTCAAGCTAGAAATAGGGAATGGTCGAGATTACAAAGAAAAGAAATGATGGACAGACAAGAAAGATAAGCCAATGAGAGGCAATGGAAAAAAGAAGAATCTGTCATGCTCTCACTGCAAAAAGACTACTCATTTGGAGAAATATTGTTGGTTTAGACCAGATATACATTACAGAGCTTGCCAGCAGCTTGGCTACATAAAGAAAGTATGCAAGAATAAAATGCGAACACAAGAGCAAAGACCAAAGCAGCATAATGCTCAAGCCCAAACTGTTGATTGGAACCACGCTCAAGAGGAGCAAGTGTTCACAACTTCATGTTTTGTATTAAGAAGTAGAGTCGTAAAGGGTTGGTTGATTGATAGTGGATGTACCAACCATATGACCTCAGAGGAAAGCATCTTCAGAAATATTGATAAAAACTGCATTTCCAAAGTAAGGATTGGAAATGACAAACTCATTCAAGCTAAGGGCAAAGGTGATGTGTTGATCAATACACCATCAGGTACAACAGTAATTTCAGATGTTCTTTTAGTGCCTAAAATAGATCATAATCTCCTTAGCATTGGTCAATTTATTGAAAAGAAATACTCTGTTATTTTTAAATATAGTGGTTGCAACATATTCGATTCATTGAGATAAAAAGTTGTGACAGTTTTAATGAAAGACAAAAGCTTTGGGCTGAATTGAAACTTTGTAACCTCAAGTGCCTTCACCACTTCAGTTGATGAAATAGATCTTTGGAACAAAAGATTGGAACATGTTAACTATAAGTCCCTTAATCAAATGTGCAAGACAAATTTAGTTGAGAATATGACCAAAAATGAATAGCAAGGTGGCATCTGCAAAGTCTAACAACTTGGGAAACAGGCGAGGCTTCCATTTTCATAAAATAAAGCCTGGCGTGCCAATGAAAAACTACATTTAGTCTAATATGATTTATGTGAACCCATGAAGACAACTTCTTTGAATGAAAGTAGATACTTCATTCTATTTGTTGATGATTGCATGAGGTATTGTTGGGTTTAGTTTTTGAAACAAAAAACTAACGTAGCTGAAGTTTTCTGGAAATTTAAAATACAAGTCAGATTTTTTGTAATGGCCTAAATTCAAGGTTATCGGAACAATGGTTTTGTAACCATAAATCCGATTTAAAGAGAAATTTATTTCAATATATTTGCATGAATATTTATATGATAGGAAAATCGTATTAAAATATCGATAAAAAATTTTACCGATTTAGTGGTTAGTTAGAAAAAGGAATTATTGAAGGAATTGGGTAAAAAAAAAAGGTATCGAGACCTTGATCTCATAAAATTGAGTAGGAAATATTTTTATAAATATTTATAAAATGTTAGTAATGTGGTATTAAAATTTCGTTAGAAAATTTTAATGTTTGGGTAGGTAATTAAATGAAAATGACTAAATTGAAAAGGGTGTAAAAGTTATTAGAAGGATTACATAGCTCAATTGTCAAATGAGGAGGGATCTAAAGAGTAAATAAGCCCAAAGGAGATATTTTGGGCGGCATAAGCTGAGAAAAATCAGGAGAATTACTGAAATAAGGGCAAAATGGGAAAATAACAAAATTTACTTAATAAAAGTAGGACTAATTTGGGATATCTAGAAATCTCTTCATTTTTCTTCATTCTCATCAGCAAAAAAATGCCATATGAGGGTTTTCTAAGCTGGTATTTCATAATTTTTGCACCAAGTGAGTTAATCCTTACCTTTTTCTTGTAATTTTTGTGTTTCTAAGACTTTTACAACTAGGTCCTACTATTAAATTCATTATTCTTTGATTTCATGGATGAAATTGAAAGTCACCATGGTTGAGTTATGTAAGTTTATTATGAAATAGAATGAAATTGAAGCTTTAATTTGTTTATGAGATGATTTCATTAGGTAATTTCAATAGAAATTGATTTTTAGGACCTAATTGTGAAAATGTTTGGAATTAAAGTCTATTACTGAAATTCTGATTCCTAAAGGTTATAAAGTAATTTAAAGTGATACAATAAAGTGTTAATTGAGAAAAATCAGCTTATTTGAGAGGCTAATTTAGTAGGGACAAAATTATTATTTATTAAAAGTTTAGGGGAAAAATGGTAATAAACAGTTTGCACTAAAACAGTTTTAGACAATAGCAGTAGACTAACTTTGAAAAATCACCATAAATTGTATAAATCGAATTAGAAGATGAAAAAAATATGAAATTAAATCTTATTGAGTCTATTTTCTCATAGGAGAAACGATGTAAGCAATGATTTTTAAATCATGAGATATAAAGAATTTTGTGAGACAAGGTCAGAAAGAATTCGAGTTCCCCTGTTCTGACTTTGAAAAATTATAAACAATTGAATAAAAATAATTAGGGGCTTAAATTTATATTTTTAGAATCCTGAATCATTCTATTTTCAAGAGAAACAAATGGAAACATCATCCAAATTCTGTATGAAGAGATAATTAATTTTTAGTGAAGAAGGGTCAGAACTGTCAAACAGCAGAATAGGGGTGACTTTAAAGAATAAACTGTACTTATTGGCTAAACCAAAAATTCTGAAAATTTTATGGTAAGAAGATATTTGAGTCTAGTTTTAGGGAAAATTAGCAGATCCTAATTTGGAGTTCTGTAGCTCAAGACAAAAATAATTTAGTGACTATAACTCAAGTAGACAGCTTTGAATGAACTATAAATAATAATAAAATTATAGAAAATGCTACATGTGAACATGAAATGTATTGAATTGATGGTTGAATTTATTTATTTAGATCCGAAAAACTCAAATACGAACCTAGATCGAGGAAAGGAAAAAGTCCTGGATTAGTAGATTTTGTATACGAACTAGTATCAAGGTAAGTTCATGTAACTTGAATTATATTCTTAAATACTTGAAATGTATGTTATTGATGTGAATATAATTTGAATGTTCATTGTATGAAAATTGATGAAACATTGATATATTTGATAAAAAGGGGAAGAAATCCCAGTTGAATGAAAGGAAAATTCGATGGATCTCTGAAAAGTAATTGACGGTAAAAAGGATCTAGCTCGGACGGGTGATCCTATCCTGATATAGCCCTCCCGAAGAATATGTGGAAAATGGATTTATCCCGGACGGGTAATCCGAATTAGGGTCTGAATTTAGCCTGGACTGGTAATTCAAATCCAAGCTCATTAGAGTAATTGTCGTTGCAGGGGATTTAGCCTGGACTGGTAATCCCGACAATACTCTATGAGTTTATATTACAGGGGATTTAGCCTAGACTGGTAATCCCGCTATAAAGATGACGTTCGCGGGAGTGTGCTCTTTGAAATGGAAATGTGCGCACATGAATATGAATTGACGGACCCGGATTTGTACACTAAAGTGTACCTCTGAAAATCCATCGAAATTCCGAGTAATTCAACGGGATAAATATGGAAAAATAACAAGGAAATGAAAATCATGGTATTGATGAGCTCATCAATCATGGTGTATATATATATATTATTGATACATGGAAATTATTGGACTACTTCAATGTTGAGTTTGTGTATGTTAGGGTAATAGTGCATTGAATGGATATATGAATGTTTATTGCATTGTATTGAAAATATTAGGTAAGTATAATTCTTGTTACATGGGCTTACTAAGCACAAAGTGCTTACCCTATTTTCTTTTCCCTTGTTTTGTAGTGTTAAGAGTCGAAGAGATTTTGGTATATAAAGAAACTTTATTTTGAAAATCAATGGCATGTATAAGTTAATAAAGTAAATGTTAATATGAAATAAATGTAAGGTCAGCCATTGGTATGGCTAACAAATCTTGGTTTTGGTATGTGTTGAGGTTATCTTATAAATATGCATGAATCTATTTCGAAAATATGTTGAATTGGATTGGTTGATGTGGATTGGTCTCGGTTTAAAATTTGCAAGGAAGGCTAGATATCTATAAAGGGGCTATATTGAGTAAAAAAAATTCGTAACTCTGGTAATGCCTCGTACCCTATTCCAACAACAAATACGGGTAGGGGGTGTTACATCTATAGCAAATAAAGATGGTCAGGTCTGATAATGGAACTGAGTACACTTCAAACAAGATCGAAAGATATTGTAAAAAAGGTGAGATCCATCACCAGCTCACCAATATTTACACTTCACAGTAACATGGAGTAAGTGTGTGAGGAAAAACAAGACTGTAATGGACATGGAGAGGTGCATGTTGTTTGAAAGCAAGCTGCTAAATGAATTTTGGGTTAAGGCAGTAAACACTTTAGCCTATCTGTTGAACAGATTGCCAACCAAGGCTGTGAATGAGAAGATTCCATTTAAAGCTTGGTTCGAGTACAAACCTTCAGTGTCTCACTTAAAAGTATTTGGTTGTATATGTTTTGTTCATGTTCTACAGGTGAAAAGAAGCAAACTCGAGAGAAGATTATAGCTTGGGATATTCCTTGGATACAGTAGCAATAAAAAAGGGTACAAGATCTAGGACCCTTTCTCCAAGAAAATTGTGGTGAGTAGGGTACCTATATCTTATTCATGAGAAATCTCAGTCTTTGGACGTGTTCAAAGCTTATAAAGCTGAAGTTGAGAATCAACTCAACAAAAAGATTAAAAACATCATATCTGATCGTGGTGGTGAGTACTACGGTAGATATGGTGGCTCAGGTGAACAATGTCCAGGACCATTTGCGAGATTCCTAGAAGAATGCGGTATTGTCCCACAGTACACCATGCCAGGATCACCTAGTATGAATGGTGTAGCTGAAAGACAAAATAGAACTCTTAAGGATATGGTAAGGAGCAAGATTGCTCATTCTACCTTACCTGAGTCCCTCTGGGGAGAAGCATTAAAGACAACAGCTTGTATTCTAAACAGAGTACCCAATAAAGCAGTTGCAAAAACACCTTATGAGCTTTGGACAAGTCAAAAGCCTAGTCTAAAGCACTTTCACATTTGGGGATATCCAGTTGAGGCAAGGCCTTATAGGCCACATGAAAAGAAATTGGACTCTAAAACAGTAAGCAGCTACTTTATTGGCTATTCTGAGCGATCTAGGGGCTATAAATTTTATGATCCCATAATAAGGAATATTTTTGAGACGGGAACTGCAACATTTTTTGAGGATGTTGAGTTTGGGTGGAGAAATAAGGTTAGAGACATTGTTTTTGAGGAGGAATTGAATTCTAACTCAGTTCCTACTATCACTTTTGATGATGTTCAGGTTCTTATACCTATCATTGATCAAGAAGTGAATCCAGAACCTCTACAAGACAATGTTGAACAACTTCCCATTCAAAATGAGGTAATTGTTCTAGAAGAACAAACTCAACAACCTCAAGAACAAGTGCCATTAAGGAGGTCCACAAGAGAAAGGAGAAATGCTATTCCAGATGATTATGTTGTATTTCTCCAAGAACATGAGGATGATAATGGAATGATGGAAGATGATCCAATCAACTTTCATCAGGCCATGAAAAGTTCTAATTCTCAAAAGTGGATTGATGCCATGAAAGATGAGTATAAATCTATGCAAGACAATAAAGTTTGGGAACTTGTCTCATTACCTGAAGGTGCAAAACCAATTGGTTGTAAATGGATATTTAAAACCAAGAGGGATGCAAATGGTAATGTGGAGAGGTATAAAGCGCGTCTTGTAGCTAAAAGATATACTCAAAAAGAAGGTATTGATTTTACAGAGACTTTCTCTCCAGTTTCATTGAAAGACTCATTTAGGATAATCATGGCGCTTGTTTCTCATTTTGATCTTGAGTTACATCAAATGGATGTTACAACTGTATTTCTTAATGGTGACACTGAAGAAACAATTTACATGGTGCAACCAGAAAATTTTGAGTTAAAAGACTCAAAGAATATGGTTTGCAAATTGACAAAATCCATCTATGGACTCAAAAAAGCTTCTCGTCAATGGTACCATAAGTTTCATCAAATAATTGTCTCGTTTGGTTTTGAGATAAATATTGTTGATGATTGTGTGTATCACAAATTCAATGGGAGTAAGTACATATTTCTGGTTCTATATGTTGATGACATTTTGCTTGCCGCTAATGATATAGGCTTATTGCACGAAACCAAGAGGTTTTTATCTAAGCATTTTGAGATAAAAGATCTTAGGGACGCCTCTTTTGTTTTAGGAATTCAGATACATCGAGATCGATCTCGAGGTATTCTTGGATTATCACAAAAGAACTATATCGATAAAGTACTCAAAAGGTTTGGCATACAGAGTTGTAGACCAGGTGACACTCCTGTCGCTAAAGGAGACAAATTTAGTCTTACTCAATGCCCTAAAAGTAACCTTGAAATTCAGGAAATGCAAAAGATTCCCTATTCATCAGCTGTTGGGAGTTTAATGTATGCTCAAGTTTGTACACGTCCGGACATTGCGTACATTGTTGGGATGTTAGGCAGATATTTAAGCAACTCCGGTATAGACCATTGGATAGCAGCCAAAAGGGTTATGAGATATCTTCAGAGAACAAAAAATTACATGCTTACTTATAAGAGATCAGATCTTTTGGAGGTCATTGGGTATTCTGATTCTGATTTTGCTGGATGCCAAGATAGTAGGAAATCTACATCAGGCTGTGTTTACCTGTTAGCTGGAGGAGCTATATCTTGGAAAAGTGTCAAACAGACACTTGTAGCTTCATCTACTATGGCAGCAGAGTTTGTAGCATGCTATGAGGCATCAAACCATGGAATATGGTTGTGGAACTTTGTCACAGGGCTGCGTATTTTGGAGAATGTGGAAGGGCCACTCAAATTATTTTGTGACAATAAATCAGCAGTACTGTATTCCAATAGCAACAGGAGTTCATCTAAGTCAAAGCATATTGACATAAAGTTCCTAGTTGTAAAAGAAAGAGTGCAAAATGGTCAAATATCCATAGAGCACATTGGGACAAACTCCATGATAGCGGATCCACTCACAAAAGGTCTACCACCCAAGGTCTTTCATAAGCACACTGCTTACATGGGTGTTACATTGTTTGAGGATATCATGATTTAGTGGGAGTTTATATTTTATTTGTTTTCAGACATTTATGTATTCGGTTACTTTCTGATCAGAAATGAAGTATTCAGTTATTCACTCAGTTTATTGTTTTAAAACTGACCTCACTTTAGTTTAAAGAGGGCCAGTTGGAAATAGACATGTTTAGATCATATTGCATGTAATTTCCATGCTACACATCCATACTTGTAACACCCCAAACCCGGCCCACGAGCCTCAACCGGATCTGGTATGTCATGGAGTGAAAACGTTTTGAAAAATTTGAATTAACAGTGGAAATTCGAAAATTTGTTGAGGGTATAAAACGATGTTTGCTAAAACTTAGGTGGGTTGATTTGATAAACATGATTGAGTTGAAACCTTTAAAAACATTGGATCATTTAAATTTTTAGAACCATCAAAGTTATTGTTAACTTAGAAAATTTTGTTACCCGATGGTAACATCTTTGAAAACGCATTTGAGTACTTATTAAAACGTTACTATTAACCGATCTGCTTAACAGTTTATAAGTTCATTAGTAATGTAATAGGATTAAAGTAAAAGCAACTACGCAAACATACGGATAATAATAATAAGCGGCCATATTACAACCCAATCGAAATTTAGTAAGTAATAAACTTAAAATGGGGCAAAATAAAATTTCAAGTCCACGGAACAAGCATGGCCGGCTCGAGTCCTCCCCGGCTCCATCTCCGTGATCTACTCACCTACAAATAATATGGGAAGGGGTGAGTCACCAAGACTCAGTGTATAAATCCCCAACCCGAATATACACTCTTACACAAGATATTAGTAAGACATGCAATTATGCAACCCAAACTAGCCATCCATACTCCTTTTTCTACCCCATGTGGTACCAAACCACTGGTGGTGCCAAACCACTGGTGACCGAAGTCACAAATATCAATTGATGGGGCCAACCCATCGTGTGGTACCAAACCACTGATAACCATAGGTCACAATATCAACATGTGGTACCAAACCACTGGGACTTAGTCACAATTATCAATATGTGGTGCCAAACCACTGGTGACCGAAGTCACAAATATCAAATGATGGGGCCAACCCATCGTATGGTACCAAACCACTGGTGACAGTCCATAGAGATCATCTCCCTCCTCTCATCAATCCCACCATCATCATGCTCACATAACAAGTATCATGATCCCATATATCATGCATTTGTATATAGCATAGCATTTAACAGCATATGATGGCATACACAACATATATCATAGATCGAGTAATAGGGGACTTACCCGAAAACCAAGCTTATGCCCACAAGGCAAAGTTACTACATGAGAGGTTATAAATATCATTATAATAACAATTTATACTAATAAAGTGTGTAAGAGTTTACACACCTATTTAATCGTAAGTCTAGGCGAATCCCGAACTACTCAATAACGAAAACCCGAAGAATCGATCTACCGCACTAGGTCCCTTGCTCCTACATTCGGCCAAACCATAGGGTCATTAACAAGACCATTCGGCCACCTCAATAAATCCCGAAGGATATGTCGTGCTCGAAATACTTGGACCGAAACTTACTATTGCTTATCAAAACGAACCGAAATCCCAGAAGCCTCTGTTTTTCCCCTTAGCCGATTTGTCCCTAAAGCCATAGTGCTCATTCGGTTACACTTAGGTATTCAAAATGGCCCTTGGCCGAATAGTATATATATATATATATATATATCTTACCTCAAAGAATCAAATCCCGATAGGCTCCTTAAACCGATTTGGTCACCAACCAAATCCCGAAGGTTCACTCCATTCGGCTATAGCCTTCCCTGAAATCGGTTTTAGTATTTCATTTAGAGACCAAAGGCCATTCGGCCCTAGCATGGATTCATAATCAAATGGAATTAATCGCCCCTTACCTCAATGACCAGAGATCCCTTTGGCTTTTTCCCATGTTTCGACACTAGCAGAATAATGAAGAAATCGTCAACCAAAAACAAAAAGAGAATGAGTGAAACCACCAAGGGGATTCGGCCATAATAGGAATAGAGAGAAAAAGAGATGTAGTTACCACAACTTACCACGCTAGGATTGAGATTCGGCACTTGATTGATAGGATGGAAACGCAAGAAAAGAGAGAGGATTTATGAGTCAAATATTCGGCTTAAGAAGTGAAAAGATGATGAAGAATGGGTGAATAATAAAGAATCAATTTGGCAAGAAAGTTGAAAGAAGGTTTCGGCACCTTGTTGCTCTACTCAAAACCGAAAGTGGAGGCCCCTAAAGCATGCTTCAATCGGCCATGCTCTCTTTTTGGCAAACATAAGGCCGGCCATGCTTCCATCTTTTTGTGTTAATTGCCCATTACCAAACACCAAAAACATTGTTTATTCATTCCTCCATTACTACCCCATTTCCTATACATAAAATAATACTAACCCATCATCCTATTCATAAAATAATAATAATAAACATAAAATAACAACTACCCCATCATCATAAAATAATAATAATAATAATAATAACTATCCCATACTTCCATAAAATAATAAAACTAACCCATACTTTCAATAACTAAAAAAAAATAAAAGGGAATCCAACCCATACTTCCCTCAAAATTTTAAAACAACAACATGCTCTTCATAAATTTTTGAGCCATGCGCAGGCCACAATCCCACGCCGGCCATAGCAAAAAATAAAATAACTCCTCCAAGTGCTGCATACGGGTTTCGAACCCAAGACCTGAGGAAGAAACCCCCACGCCCCAGCCACTCTGCTGTGGCGCATTTCATGACAAAATCTCAACGAAATTTTCTTTTTAGCTCTCCTCATTAGCTTCCCTTCCTCTTAAAGTCAGAAACCAAAATAAAACGCCCTTGCTTCCTACGCCACTCGAACCTAGGACCAGCTGAACTGCCTACAAGTAACGCCCCAGGCCACCATGCCAAGGCGTTTATTTGTGATGTAAATTCATCACAATTTCCTTTTAAGCACTCATTCTTTGGCCCCCTTCATGCATTAATTGTCAAAGACAAAAATAAACACTCCTGGCACTCCCATCAGGACTCGAACGCGAGTCCTCGTGCCGCAACCTCCTGTCACGCCCCACGCCACTCGGCCAAGGCGTTTTTGTGTGACACAGCTCGCCAAAATTTTTCTTTAAGCCTTCCCTCGTTTCAACGCCAGCAATCAAAAATAAAACACCTTGCTCCCAGCGTGACTTGAACACGAGTCCCTTACACCAAGGCCCCTAAGTGGCGCTCCCAAGCCACTTAGCCAGGTCGACTTTCATACCATAACTTCGCCAAAATTATATTTAAAGCCTCCTTCACCCAGCTCCTTTAATGCCAAAAAATAAAATTCCCCAAAACGAATTCAGGGGTTCGAACCCTTGATTTGCTGCACCCTCAAGCTCCCTAGGCAGCACCCTTAGCCACTCCACCAGCCACTTCCTTGTGCCATGAATTCGCACCATCAAAAATATAAAAAAAAAATTTTACCCCTATTTCAGGATATTACAATACTTGATCTATGTCATTTTGTTGCATTAATATACGTGATCATGGATGGATTTAGTTACGATATATGTAACGAAAGTCGCCTTGGTTCTATGTTAACATAATTAATGGACGAGATTGTTCGGAATACCTTTTGGATATGATAGTAAAATTTTGAGCTCATAAGGTTATATAATGACATGTAATTATAAAGTAATTAGTATATATGTGGTCCAAGTGGGAGATTGTTGGAAAATTTGGACATCACATATATAATAAGGATAATTACATGTTATTATCTACTATCATGATAGGTTAGCCCAAATAAAAAGTGATTTAATTTGGTTAGAATTTTATTGGGCTTTTAATTATTAAATAAAGTATGGGATAAATATGTGTAGATACTCTCCTAATCAAATTCTAATTAATGATGGGCTAATTAGAATCTGATTAGAACTAATATGCTAAGGTTATAAATATTAGGGTTATGGTCCCCAAATTACACACAAGATATCTTTTCTAATATCCCATCATTAGGAAAGAGAGAGCATATATTCTTTGAATTTCTTGTGTGCTAATTTGGAAGATCAAATCCCTAAGATCCGGCAAAACTTCAAGAAATTCATGGATTCAGGTACGCTTCCGCATTTAGTTTTATTCTTGATTTATTCTTGATGATTTGACATGATAGATCCTGGTTTATTAAGTTTTATTTTTAGATTTATTTTACAAATCTAACAGTATAAGCTTAAGATAGCCTTATACGAGCTAAAACAGGCTCCAAGAGCCTGGTATGCAAGAATTGATGATTACTTACAAAATTTGGGATTTGAGAAAAGCCTCGGTGAGCCAACTCTTTATGTGAAAAAGGTTGAAAATGTCACAGCATTAATAGTATCTTTCTATGTTGATGACCTACTTGTAATCGAGAGTTGTGATGATTAGATGAAGGAATTCAAGCAGCAGATGGAGAAAATGTTTAAGATGTCAGACCTTGGCAAAATGAGGTATTTCCTTGGCATTGAAGTACAACAAGTTAAGAAAGCGATATTCATCAATCAGCAAAGCTTTGCCTTGAAGATCTTGCAAAGGTTTTTCCTAGAAAGGTGCAAATCAACAATCACACCTATAGCACTCAGAGAAAAGCTTAGTAGCAATAGAGATTTTGATAAGGTTGATGAGAAGAATTACAGAAGTCTTATTGATTGCTCATTGTATTTAACAAAAACATGACCAGATATTATATATGCAACAGGTCTATTATCAAGGTTCATGCACTACTACAATATATCACATTTTAATGCTGCTAAGAGGGTGTTGAGATACGTCAAAGGGACAGCCAACTTTGGCGTTTGGTTCATGAAGGCGGATATGTTGAAGCTTGTTGACTACATTGATAGTGATTGGGCAGGATCAGGGGATGATATGTGAAGCACTTCTAGATATCTCTTCACACTTGGTTCTTACTTGTTCTCCTACCAAGAAGTAGCAAACTATTTCTCAATCCACGGCTGAGGCGGAGGATGTAGCTACAGCAGCAACAGCAGTCAACCAAGCAATTTGGTTGAGAAAAATTCTAAGTGACTTGAATCTTGTGCAAGATAAAGCAACGCAAATTTTGTGTGACAATCAATTCGTCGTTGTAATTGTGAAGAACCATGTCTTTCATGGGAAGACTGATAAGTCACTTAACTAACTAAAATCACGACAAAGGCAAGCTCACCTACCGAATAGTAGTATAGCTATGGTGAGCTGGGAATATCGTATCCACGAGGGCTAAAAGTACTAGTAACTAGCCTGTAAATTGAAAAGGTTGTTTTTAATCTAAAATTATCTAACTAATTATTAAGACGCAACAGAGAATTAAGTAAGAAAATATTCGAATAAACCAATGAGAGAGACAATACCCAGAAAAGAATTCACCTAGACTTCACTTATTATTCTGAATCTGAATTAAACGATTTATTCACTTGCCTTGATCCGTAGAAATCCCTAAATTATATTAATATCTCTTTCGAGAGTAGAAATAACTGACTCTAGGTTGATTAATTGAAATATGTTTCTAATTAAAACCCCTATTGTCGCATTAACTCAATCTATGGATTCCCCTATTAGATTTGACTCTAATCCGGTAGATTTATGTCGTCCTATTTCTAGGATTGCATGCAACTCCACTCAATTATGCCAGATCTACTCTTAAACAGGGACTTTTTCTCCACTGAAATAAGCACATCAATCATGAATTAATATCCTGAAAACATTAAAACATGGAATAAGTACACTAAATTGAGATCAAGAAATCAAGTAATTATCATGTAATTCAGAAATTAAATAACAAGATCCATCATAGGTTTCATCTTCCCTAGGTATCTAGGGAATTTAGTTCATACTTTGGGAGGAAAACATCTCAAAATTAGGAAAACAACAAAACATAAAGAAACCTAAAAACTTCTAGAGAAATTGAATGGAGATATTCAAGCTTGAAGGAGATCCTGCTTCTGAGTTGAATCCGTTAGTGTTCTTCGAGTAAATTCTTCGTTCTTCTCTGCGTACCCCCTTAGATCTTCTTCTAGTGTGTATTTATAAACTTTAAAATGCTCAAAAACTCTAAAAATTGGTTTTTTCTGTGTATTAAGGAAACAGGGTTCGAAATCGACACGGGCTGGCACATGGGCATGTGGCTCACACGGGCATGTGCTCAGCCCGTGTGGGAGCGCCCAGGTCATGTAGCTGCTGAAAATAGCTCTTTTTGTTCGGTTTTGGCCCGTTTTCCACTCTTTTTGCTCCCCTATGCTCTCCTAAGTATAGAAACATGAAATTAAAGGATTAGGAGCATCAAGTTCACTAAATTATATAATAAATCATCCAAAAACATGCCAAGCATGGGATTAAAACATGTTACTTTTATGGTTTATCAAAGACAAAACACTTCAAGATCAAGTACCATTTTATGAGGGAAGTCAAACGGAGCAATGAAATGAATCTAGTTCATTGTAGCACAGAGAGTCAATCAGCGAACTTTCTAACCAAGCCTCTTAGAAAACCGAGGTTCAAGAAGCTAAGAAATGAAATTGGTGTTCATTGCATAAAGGCCAAGGAGGAGTGTTGCGAGATGGCCATTCATACAATAGCTCGCACATTTGGCGAACAACATTGGTGTGAATTATCTGGTGAACAAGCTATTTGGCAGACTATATGGCGGGCTGTCCAAATTTGAATAAGACCCGCAGATACACAAGGCGTAAATTGTCTTGTGGATTGGGATTTAAGGTTTATTGCTGCGGACAATCCCGAAGCTTTTCGTACAAGCTAACAAGTTGTCAACTTGTTTAGAAAAGTTGTTAGATTATTTTATATATCTTTATTTTGATAGGATAATTTGAACGGTGTTAATTAGACAGTAATCAACCAATGAGTAAATCTCATGTACCTAGACTTGCCAACTTGTCAAGTTGCAATTGGTAAAATTTTCCTATTTAAAGTCATACTTTGTATGTGAATATAGTATTGGAATTGAAAATATAGCAAGCCACATTTGATTGTTAAATTTTGATTTGTCATTCCTCTTTTCCTTACAAAGAAAACCAATAGTTTCCATTGCACTGTAGTTAAGCTTTTATTTTTTGTCTTATACACTAGCTTTTCCATTGAAACTTACATTATTAAACACTAGATTTTCTCAAAGCCGCAAAAGTAATATTATTGGAAATACATCAAGTATTAAACCTATTCGATCTTGGATTTGTAATTAGTGTGTCCCACTAAATTAAGTGTAATTTGAGACTCCATTACACTAACTATGATAGCAATTATAGGTTTGATGGTATTGTAAGTTAAAAAGTTATTTTTATACAATAATAATTGTATTTTGATTCAATATGGTTGATATATACCATAGGTCCTTCTACTTTTCCTAAATTTAGAATTTAGTCCATATACTTTTATTTTCAAATTTTAGTCCCTACTTGCCAAATTTGAAAATTCAAGTCAATTGTTAACTCTATTAAACTTTTTTTGTTAAATTTTTGGGTATGACACTTTAAAATATAAAAAGTACTCACTTAGTAGCAATGTAACTCAAAAAATGATATTCTAATGAACCTAAATTTAACAAAATAATCTTAATGGTGGTAACAATTGGATCTAAATTTTGAAATCTAAAAATTAAAGGGACTAAATTTTTAGAAATAAAAGTACAGGAACTAATTTCTTTTCTTTTTTTTTTTTTTAAGTTTGAAGGCATTTTTGATACATTTTGAAAGTTTAAGTGCACAATTGAGTAAAAAAAATTAATTACTTTTTAAAAAAAAAAATTGAAAGCTTCTTACACCCTTAAACCAAAAAACCAAAACCATTAGTATGCACGAAAAGGTCGAGAAGAAGAGACCCCCATGGTGTGGATATTAACAGTAATTCTGTAACCAAAGGAGACGAATAATATAAATGGTTATGTTGACGAGACGAATAGAATAGGAGTAACGATTTCACATAAGAAGATGGTAAATTCATTTCTATTTGAAACAAGGTGGATCTGAATGTAAGGTCAATTTCAGTTTCTAAATAGTGGAAAGGCGGCAGATTTGGACCAATGTGGTGACGATAGTGGTGGTGAGTGGGAACGAGCTTGTCTTCCTGATTTTTAGCACATTTCATAGCACTAGTTTACTATATCCATCATAGCATACTGGCTTTATTCGTATACCAATAATACAAAGTCACAAACACCATTTTCGGCTCCCATTTAGTTTGTTCCAACTTATATCATGCTTTAGTGTTTTTTTTTTTTTTTTTAACTATTAATTGCTGATTCAACTTTTAAGGTGTTTTCATTTTGATCACCAAAAATAAGATTATTGTAATTTCATCACTCAAATTTTAAGGCGCTTTCATTTGTCACTCAACCATTAAATCTCTAATGAAAGTTAATTTGTGCATGCTATATCATATTTTCATTTTCATTTTCATTTTAATCATCCTACTTCTAAGTTGCTTTCATTTTGGTCACCCAAAAAATAACATTTTTTTAATATTGATCGAGGTAAAAACATTAAGAATTAAAATAAAAAAGAGGTAGAAACTAAAATAATGCTTTAAAAATTGTCAAATTGTACTTGTTTGCTTTTAGCTTAGTATGAAATATTTGAGATTATAAAATCAAAAGAAATTTAAATTTTGTAACCAATTATTAAATATAAGTTATCAAGTTGATTTCATTACGAATAATATGAAAACATAAAATAAAAATGTAAAATTTAGAAAGAGATTTATAATTAATTTCAATATTACAGTGACAAATCAATTAACATTATCAATGGATAAAAAAAATTCAACAACTTATTTAATTTATTTTTATGTTTTGAAGTTTAAAATTTCAATATTGAAATGAGATTTTTTTTTTGTGTGTGTGTGTGATCAAAATGAAGGTCACCTAGAAGTTGGTTGACCAAAATGAAAGTGTGAACATGATGCGGCGTGTACAGTTAATCGCTATTAGCGATTAACAGTTGGGTGACTAAAATGAAAGCGTCCTAAAAGTTTATTGACGAAATTGCAAGGATTTCATTTTGGTCACCCAAAATGAAAGTACCCTAAAAATTGAGTGACCAACTAAGTATTTTATCCATCTTTTTATTTTTATGTTTGAATTTTTTGTAAGAATTATTATTTTCATTCTATATTATTCACATTTTCACATGTTTGAACCTGATCGGATTGGTCAGTCGGACTAAGAATCAGTAAGGGTATTAGTTCAAAGAGAGATTAAATTGATTAATCCTCGCAAACCACTCAAAACTATTTAAATCAAGCCAAAAATTGATTGAATCGATTTTTTTATTTTTATTTCTAAAATTTTAAATAATTTATTTAATTGAATTTGGAAAATCGGTCAAATTGGTCGAACCAAAAATTGATGGTCTGACCGGTTTAACCACCATTCTTGTTTTGAAAATCTTGCTTTCTCATCTTTCTTTTATGAGTTAATTCCACTAGACATCCCCAAACTACAGCATTTATTCTAAATTAGTCCTCAAACTTTAAAACATTCTAATTACATTTTCAAACTATTGAAATTATATCAATAAGGTCCTTCCATTATTAAAATCATCAATTTAATTGTTAAACAAGACGTTAGATATTATGTGGTGTAGTTTCAAATGCGAAATTAAAAAAATATATATTGTAAAAATTTTGGTTTTGGATGTTTTCAAAACTTTTACAAAAGATTTATCATTCACTCTATCTTTTTTGTTTTATTTTAACTTTAAAAGTAATGCGACAACATTTTACTTTTCTTTAAAATTTTCGTTTTAGATTATGCCACATAAGATTTGGCATCTAATTTAACAACTAAATTAATAATTTTAATAATAAAATCACTTGACTAATAAAACATCGATAGTTTGAGGATGTCATTAGAACGTTTTGAAGTTTGGCGACAAATTTAGAATGAGAAACATAGTTTGGGATGTCTAGTGCAATTAATTCTTCTTTTATGATTTTTGTTAGCTTTTATGTCCCAAGATTTTGATATAACAACATTTAAGATAAATTTTATTTATTATATTTTCTAAGTCATTTAGTGAAAATATGGTTGAAATTTTTATCAAACATTTTCAAACAATTTTAAGGCTTGAAAAATAATTTTAAAGAATTCTTTTAAGTGTTTTTAAGCTAGATACAACACCTTGGCCAAAAGGTACGGTACCTAAAAGTCAGTGTACAAAATGACACAAAGGTATAGCACCATTTTCAAGAGGTATAGCAACCTTCCACCCAAGTACCACACACACCTCTAGTTAGGGTGCAATACCTGTGGCTGAATAGTCAAAATTTTGAAGAAAGCTACCGCACCCCAAAGCTCTACAAGTGTTTTTTAAGCCCAAAATTAATGCTTCTAAGGGCTAAAATTCATCCCCAGCGGTCATAAACTTATACAAACTCATTCATTGATAAAAGAAAACACAAGTTAAAAATACATCAAGACATAAGAGATGAACATTCAAGCATAGAAATTAATTTGTCGTTATTTGATATGTCAAATTAGGCTCTCTCGAGTACTTAATGAGTTTGTTTTCAAGCAATTTATGAGTTTTTTAATGTTTTTTTATCAATTCTTAGGTTTTTTTGTGGTAATGATAGTTTTTCTTTTATTTTACCTCTTTCTAAATCCAAATTGACAAATTTATGACATTGGATGTTTAATGGTTGAATTGAGCTTGTGCAGGAATGTGATTGAGGCAAAAATGTGAAGAAAAGCCTCCATTGTGGCCAAGGTTGCGACACCATTGTCTTGGTGTCACGACGCCAACCTTCCATCACCACTCAAGGAGTTGGAGTTCAGCAAAGTGCAATTCAAGAGGTCTGTCTTCGAAGTCGCGACATTAAGGGAGTGATGTCGTGACACCTACCTCCATGGTCACGATGCTAAGTTAGCAAATTTGCAACCTTGAGCCTAGACACAAAACTAAGGAAGCTAAGTCGCCTGAGTACCAAGTCGCAACACCAGAAGATCATGGTCATGACATTGAAGCTCCCAAACAACCCATGAAGCCAATTGACAAGGGTGTTGCGACGCCAAAGGTTGGGTGTCACGACACAGAAGCCTGATGGATAAAAAACTGCAAGGGCAATTTTTTCTCCAAACAAGCTTAAGTCACTTTTCATTTAAGGGCATAATTGTTAATGTTAAGTTAAATACCTTTTTCCTACAAATATCAACTTATATCAGCTATGTGGAAGGCTAGTGTAGAAAATTAGGTTAGGCATTATATAATTTTTTCTCCTATTTTCTTAGTTTAGGTTTTCTTTTTTCTTTTTTTCTTTTTTTCTTTTCTTCTTTTTCTTTTCTTTTTGTTGTAGCATTTTTGTTTCTTCATTTTTACTGGAACCTTGTGGATGGAGATGGATTAAATTGTCATTGCTTCATTGGATATTTATCTATTAAGGATCATTTTCTCAACCCTTAACTTTTATATTTTATGTCCACCATGTGTTCGTTAAAATGCTTTTGTGGAATTTAATTTTAATCATGTGCTGAATCGTTTTATTGGTTGATTGATGAATAGGTTACTTAACTAAGTTATTATCTATGCATTGATTCATTGTTTATTCAAGCATATTAAATTGCATATTGTACTATAATTGATGCCTCTAGTGGAAAATCTAGATAGACAAGATCAAGAGAAGACTCTATCGTGTAGGACTTTGATACATTTGTGTCAAATAGTGAAACCGAAAGGAGATCTAATGCCTAAGTGCTATCAAGAGGAGAGCTTAGGTGGTATCTTTTAGTTTAGGATGAGGCCGAGAGGAGATTCCTAGCTAAGAGTGGCAAACAATATAATCATCATTGTATAGCCCAATTATTGCCCGGGGCCCAACAAAAATGTAACACCCCAAACCCGGCCTATGCGTTAAGACTAGACTTGGCATGCCACACAATTCAAACTTACGTCTAGCTATAAATGCTTTTAATGAAAACAATTTTTGCAAAACGATTTTGAAGTTGGATTTTATCAAAAATCGAGATTTATTTGAAAACCATGATTTTTTTTTTAAAAAAACATAAGAGTTTACAATTTCATTTTCAGAGAAATATTTGGTTAAAACTTTAATAATTGGTTGAAATAAATTTATAAAAGAGTTTTCACAAAATTTATTGAGTAAGTGATATTTAAGAAAAATCTTTTTTTTTATACGCAAGTTTAAGAAAAACATTTATAAAAATTTAACAACCCCATTTAAGTAATTAAAACATATAAAAATCCATCCACGCACAAAAATCCATAAAAATAATACCAGAGGCCTTATTACACCGTAATTGAAATAGTACTAATTAAAAATACTTAAAAGAAGTTCAGAGTTTTTATAACTCATCATTCGTAGTATGGCCTCCACACGAAGTCATCCCCGGCCCAAGCCTCCATTAATTATTATTACCTGAGAAGGGTAAGGAAAACGGGGTGAGTTACTTAGAACTCAGTGTGGAACCCACTTACCGTGTCCACTGGGCCATAACCATATAAACATATATTTGGGCTTGAGCCCATTTACAAATGTACATTATATAAATCAAATATAAGAATGCATGGAATATGCAATTCCCAACCAAGCCTAATTTCCATCCGCTACACACCACCCGTACCAGCCATCACACCTGTGGGGATCAAGTCAACCCACCCCGCCAACACACCATTTGCAGGCATTAAGCTATTTAAAATATTTGTGGCATAGCCACCGAACTAGATTGTGACAGAGTCACCGAACTAGAGGCATTGAGCCATTTAAAATATTTGTGGCAGATCCACCGAACTAGATTGTGACAGAGTCACCGAACTAGAGGCATTGAGCCATTTAAAATATTTGTGGCAGAGCCACCGAACTAGATTTTTTTTTTTGGCAACAGGCCTTTCTTCTCTTCGTCAATTATCCCAACCCATGCAGTCATGTATATATATATAATGCATAACAATATATTCATAAGGTAAATTTCAACAAAAAGCCCATATCACAAGTATTAATTTGGCCCGTTAGTCAAAATAGCAATTTGGCTCATTTAACGATCTAGCAGTTTTGGCCCATTTATCACATATCAATATGTCCCATTTATCAAATAAGACATTTGGCCCATATAGCAAATTATCAAATTGGCCCATATAGCAATTTATCAAATTGGCCCATTAAGCAAATTATCAAGTTGGCCCATATAGCAATTTACCAAATTGACCCATATAGCAATTTATCAAATTGGCCCATTAAGCAGATTATCAAGTTGGTCCATATAGCAATTTACCAAATTGACCCATATAGCAATTTATCAAATTGGCCCATTAAGGGTATTTTCGTAATTCGGTCCATAGGGACATTTCATAATTCAGCCCATTAGGGGCATTTTCGTAATTCGTCCCATAAGGGCGTTTTTATAATTCGGTAATTTACCCTCTAAGGGTATGATGGTAATTTTCGCAACCTAGGCTTAATTACTAATTTGGGGCATAAAAATCAAAACTGTCCATCTGCGTCGTACTGACTAAACTGACTATAACTTGAGTTGGGAAACTCGAAATTTAGATCCGTAAATTTTCCCTGAAACTAGACTCATATAACTTCTTACTGTAATATTTTCAGAATTTTTGGCTTAGCCAATTAGTACAGTTTATTCTTCAAAATATCCCTTGTTTCACTGTTTGACAGTTCTGCCCTCTTTTCACAAAATCTCAGATATCTTATTGTACATAAATCAAATACTGGTTTCGTTTGATTCAACTAAAAATAGACTCACTAAGGATTCTAATAATATAAACCATGTCCTGTAATTATTTTTCTACAATTTATAGTGATTTTTCAAAGTCAGAACAGGGGATCTCGAAATCACT
The DNA here is from genome assembly GCA_005393395.2 of Gossypium australe. Lineage (NCBI taxonomy): Eukaryota > Viridiplantae > Streptophyta > Magnoliopsida > Malvales > Malvaceae > Gossypium > Gossypium australe. The sequence goes on from CM016619.1 coordinate 125,808,716, forward strand.
CTGAACCAGTCTCACAAAAATCTAAAAATCTAAAAATATACTAATTCTTTGCTTGCTCCGTTTCTTTTATAAGAAAATAGACTCAATTATATTTCAATCCATATCTCCTTCACTTTCTAATTCAATTCCTACTATTTTTGGTGATTTTTCAAAATCACGTTACTGCTGTTAACCAAAACTGTTTTGTTACAAAATCTGGTTACCACTTCGAACGTACGTACGCTCGAGTGGCCACAGATGCTGGTTTGCGGCTTTTCAGTCTTTCGACCGAATCACAGAACATTTCATGCAAACACTTAGAGAGGTATGAGATTACACACCCCATTTCAAACATGTATTCGGAAAGTAAGGGATTACACACCTGATTACGGTAAGGACTAAACCTTCTTGATCGTCGACACCACTACTTCCAAAGATCAACGAATAGAGAAGAGCAACTTAACTATGATATATCCGACTTCCACCGATTTGACTTAAGGCTAAAGATTAGTTAGCAAGGATGTGTTATTCAGCCAAACTACTAGAGCACAGATTCAACCAAAGGAAGAAATGTCCAATACACAAGAAAGGAGAAGAGATATGGCTAAGAGGTTTTTGCTTCTTCATTTACAAACAAAATTGAAGGGCTGAATGTTCATCCAATATACCTAATTTTAAAGAATTTAATTCATCTCTCATGCCATCCACCTCACACCCCTTATCACAAAATATATGTTTACCCCACCATGACAAGAAATATGCATATTCATGAGGAAATTTAATTAGCGGTGAGTCAACATTACCACTAATTATATCAAAAGGTAACTTTTTATTAGTCATCTTTTCACCTTAATAGCCACTCCCTCTATGCACATTCTTTTGAAGGATTTTTACAAATTAAAAATCAACCCTTGTTTATCTCAAATTTTGTTTGTTTATGAAATTTTCATGCTTTTGCCATGGCTCCCATTAATCATGCTCCAATTCTTTTTTTTTTAGGATGTTACAGTTCTACCCCCCTTAAAGAAAATTTCGTCCTCGAAATTTATCTGATCAAAAGAGGTGAGGGTATTGCTGTCGCATCACATCCTCTGGCTCCCACGTGACATCCTCGGAACCGTGATTCCGCCACAAAACTTTAACCAATGGAACTGTCTTCATTCTCAATACTTTAATGTCTCGGTCCAAGATCTGAACTGGTTCTTCTTCAAAAGATAAATCAGGTCTTACTTCAATTTCTTCCACCGGCACTATGTGATATGGATCCGAAAGGTAACGTCTTAACATTGAGACATGGAATACATTATGTATCTGTCTCAATTCCGGAGGTAACTCAAGCTGATATGCCACTGGTCCTACACACTTCAACACACGGTACGATCCAATGAACCTAGGGCTCAACTTGCCCTTCCTTCCAAATCTGAAAATCTTCTTCCAAGGTGAGACTTTCAGAAAGACTTGATCTCCCACCGCAAACTCAATATCCTTACGCTTGAGATCCGCATATGACTTTTGTCGATCCGAAGCTTCCTTTAACCGCGCTTGAATCACCTTCACCTTTTCTTCTGTCTCAGATATCAACTCAGGACCCAACAACTGTCTTTCCCCCAATTCAGTCCAACAAGTAGGGGTACGACACCTACGACCATATAAAGCTTCATAAGGCACCATTTGGATACTGGATTGGTAACTGTTATTATACGCAAACTCTGCCAACGGTAGGAAATCCTCCCAACTACCTCTGAAGTCGATTACACAACCACGTAACATGTCTTCCAAAATCTGAATTACTCTTTCTGACTGACCATCTGACTGAGGATGAAAAGCCGTACTAAAGTTTAACTTTGTTCCCAAAGCCTCATGTAAAGCTTTCCAAAACCGTGATGTAAACCTGGGATCTCTGTCTGATATGATAGACACTGGTACCCCATGCAACCTCACGATCTCAGATACATACAGCTTAGCCAATTTCTGCAGCGAGTAATCCGTACGAACTGGTAGAAAATGAGCAGTCTTCGTTAATCGTTCAACTACCACCCAAACAGAATCTTTCTTAGCAGGTGTTAAGGGTAACCCACTAACAAAATCTATCGTTATCCGTTCCCATTTCCATAGAGGAATCTTTACCGATTGTAATAATCCCGATGGTAACTGATGTTCCGCCTTCACTTGTTGACAAGTCAAGCATTTCCCCACAAATTCAGTAACCTCCCGTTTAAACCCTGGCCACCAATACTGCTCACGAAGATCCCGATACATCTTACTTCCTCCGGGGTGCATAGCATAAGGACTACTATGCGCCTCCCGTAGAATCATTTGTCTCAAATCCGAATCCATGGGCATACAAACTCTTCCACGAAAACATAGCACGCCATCCTTGTTCAATCCAAAATCCCCTATTATACCACTTTCAACTTGCTGCATTAAAGGACCCAACTTTTCATCTGATAGCTGCTTTTCCTTGATTTGCTCCAACCACAGAGGCTTCACCTGAAGTTCCGCTAGCAGACTGCCATCCTTAAACAAACTGAGATGAGCAAACATTGCTCTCAACTCTGATACTACCTTACAACTCAACGCGTCTACCACCACGTTAGCCTTTCCAGGATGGTACTCGATTGAGAAGTCATAATCCTTTAACAACTCCACCCATCTCCGTTGTCTCAAGTTCAACTCCTTTTGGGTAAGGAGGTACTTAAGACTCTTATGTTCGGTATAAATGATCGACTTCTCACCGTAGAGATAGTGCCTCCAAATCTTTAAAGCAAACACCACCGCAGCCAACTCCAAGTCATGAGTAGGATAGTTGACTTCATGCGGCCTCAACTGACGAGAAGCATACGCCACCACTTTCCCACTTTGCATCAACACACATCCTAAACCCATATGTGACGCATCACAGTAAATGGTAAACTCTTTTCCAGCCTCAGGTTGAATCAGTACTGGCGCTTCCGTCAAAATCTTCTTCAGTTTCTCAAAACTTTCTTGTTGTTTATCAGTCCACACATACGGTACTCCTTTTCGCAACAACTTAGTTAGGGGTGCAGCAATCAATGAAAACCCCTCAACAAAGCGTCTATAGTAACCAGCCAATCCCAAGAAACTCCGAATATCAGCCACTGACTTCGGTGGTTTCCAATCTAACACAGCCTCTACCTTCCGAGGATCAACTCTTATTCCTTCGGCTGACACCACATGACCCAAGAAAGTTACTTCCTTCAGCCAAAATTCACACTTACTGAATTTGGCATAAAGTTGCTTGTCTCGCAATGTTTGCAATATTATGCGCAAATGTGAGTCATGTTCTTCCTCATTCTTCGAATATACCAAGATGTCATCTATGAACACCACCACGAACTGGTCTAAATAGGGTTGAAAGACTCGGTTCATCATGTCCATAAATGCAGCTGGTGCATTGGTCTAGCCAAACGGCATCACTAAAAACACATAATGTCCATAACGAGTTCGGAATGTCGTCTTATGAATGTCTGCCTCTTTTACCTTGAGTTGATGATAACCCGATCTCAAATCAATCTTGGAGAAAACTGAAGCTCCTCTCAACTGATCAAATAGGTCATCAATTCTCGGCAATGGATACCTGTTCTTGATCGTCAATTTATTTAACTGTCTATAATCAATGCACATACGCATCGACCCATCCTTCTTCTTGACGAACAAGACCGGTGCTCCCCACGGAGACACACTCGGTCGAATAAATCCTCGATCCAACAATTCCTGAATTTGAGCCTTAAGCTCTGCTAACTCTTTAGGCGCCATTCTATAAAGAGCAGTGGACACCGGAGCCGTTCCGGGTAAAAGTTCAATACCAAACTCTACTTCCCGATCTGGGGGTAGACCCGGAAGTTCTTCGGGAAAGACATCTGGAAATTCCTTCACCGTTTTCACATCTTCTACTGATAATTCCTTGGCATCCAAAGCACTAATGAAGGCTAGGAAAGCTTCATACCCTTTTCGCATCAACTTTTCTGCCTTTAAAGCAGATACCACATTTGCCAAAAAGTTCTTTCGCTCGCCTATTATTACTACCTCCTCATCATTCACAGTCCTTATTAACATTCGCTTTTCAGCACAATCCAATTGCGCCCGATGATTCACCAACCAATCCATGCCCAAAATAAGATCAAACTCGTCGAAAGCCAATTCCATCAAGTCCGCCAAGAATATTTCTCTTTGAATTTCCAAGGGCACGTCTCTATACAATTTATTCACGATTACAGATTGTCCTAAAGGACTAATTACCGTCATCTCTCTATCGGAAATCTCAGATCTAATATTCAGGTTTCTAGATATGGCACTAGCAATATACGAGTGGGTAGACCCGATATCTATCAAAGCAGTAACAGGTACATCAAAGATGAAGAACGTACCAGTTATCACATCAGGTGCATCGCCATCTTCCCGACGCCTAACCACATAAACCAACCCCGACTGTCTTGCTTCCACGTTACCTCTAAAGCTATTTCCTCGACCCGGTGCACCTTGACCACGTCCAACACCATTACCACCACGACCTGGCCCACGGCCTCTCGGTGGCTGCTGAGTGCCTCAGCTGGCTGAGCATCAGGGTTACGAGCTACTGGAGTCGTATCAGTTTGTCGAGGGCAATTCTTATACTGATGGTCTTTGGAACCACATTTATAGCAGGCACCAGTTTTCCTCCAGCATTCCCCGGGATGTCGCTTCCCACATTTAGTACAATCTCGACTCTGATTAGTAGTCACAGGTGCTCTAGCTTGAGCTGGCTCATCATTTCGGGGCCTCTTCTGAAACCTTTTAGTAGAGCTCGTGTACTTAATATCCCTCTTGCCTCTAACTCTTTCCCGGTTCTGGCGTTCTGATTTCTTAGCCTCTTCGGCTATCTTGGCTTTCTCCACAAGCGAGGCAAAAGTCCGTACTTGTTGTGGGGCTATCAGTACCCGTAACTCATCATTCAACCCATCTTCAAAGCGTACACAGCGCTCATGATCGGTCGATACTATAGTGCGAGCATAACGGCTCAAATGAAGAAATTCCGCCTCGTAGGCTACCACCGTCTTATTTCCTTGAACCAAATTCAGGAATTCCTTTCTCCAGGCATCTACATAACTTGTCCCAACGTACTTCCCTTGGAAAGCAGCTTTGAAGAAATCCCAAGTAATCAATGCAGCCTCGGTGCCTTCTCGAACCGTAAGCCGCCATTAATACGCCTCGTCCCTTAGCAAGGCACAGCCCCTCTCAGTTTCTGCTCGACAGTGCACTCCATATCATCCATAATCCGCTCTACAGCCTCGAGCCAATATTCTGCAACATTTGGAGCTACACCAGAAACACCTCTAAAAACCTCGGCACCACTTGATTTAAGTCATTCCGAGATTGATCCACGAATTACTGGACCAGTCCTAACCCCAGTGACCCTTTTTAGGAATCGCAACATTGCTTGAGTCAAAGCATTATCCTCTCTCGTATGATCATGAGATCCAGTCTCACTCCCAGGTGACACAGGTACATCCATTTCTGGCATAAGACCCGACGCTTCAAACGCCACCCTAGCACCTCGGCCTCTACCATGGCCACGTCTACCACGTCCACGTCCACGTCCTCTAGTGCTCATATTGGGTATTTCGGTTTAATCTGATTACAAGTTTTATGAATCAGTATACTATTTCAGCATTTAATAACGATATTTTATGAGATATAAGAGGTAAAGTAGTTTTCGTAATCACTTCCTATAGTCTCAATCTATACCATTTTCAACATCTAAAAATAGAAGTTCTAGAGTGTTCCTATGGTCATATCACCATAATAAATATTTAATATACAAATACTTACTTGACTTGGTGCCGGATGCTCGTGGTGCCATACTACCTTTAACACATAAAATCTAGAAATTTAAACAGTTTTTAAACAAAATTTGTTGTTGAACCCAAACCACAGCCGAGATTTGAAACTAGCTCTGATACCATTAAATGTAACACCCCAAACCCGGCCTATGCGTTAAGACTAGACTTGGCATGCCACACAATTCAAACTTACGTCTAGCTATAAATGCTTTTAATGAAAACAATTTTTGCAAAACGATTTTGAAGTTGGATTTTATCAAAAATCGAGATTTATTTGAAAACCATGATTTTTTTTTTTTAAAAACATAAGAGTTTACAATTTCATTTTCAGAGAAATATTTAGTTAAAACTTTAATAATTGGTTGAAATAAATTTATAAAAGAGTTTTCACAAAATTTATTGAGTAAGTGATATTTAAGAAAAATCTTTTTTTTTTTATACGCAAGTTTAAGAAAAACATTTATAAAAATTTAACAACCCCATTTAAGTAATTAAAACATATAAAAATCCATCCACGCACAAAAATCCATAAAAATAATACCAGAGGCCTTATTACACCGTAATTGAAATAGTACTTAATTAAAAATACTTAAAAGAAGTTCAGAGTTTTTATAACTCATCATTCGTAGTATGGCCTCCACACGAAGTCATCCCCGGCCCAAGCCTCCATTAATTATTATTACCTGAGAAGGGTAAGGAAAACGGGGTGAGTTACTTAGAACTCAGTGTGTAACCCACTTACCGTGTCCACTGGGCCATAACCATATAAACATATATTTGGGCTTGAGCCCATTTACAAATGTACATTATATAAATCAAATATAAGAATGCATGAAATATGCAATTCCCAACCAAGCCTAATTTCCATCCGCTACACACCACCCGTACCAGCCATCACACCTGTGGGGATCAAGTCAACCCACCCCGCCAACACACCAATTGCAGGCATTAAGCTATTTAAAATATTTGTGGCATAGCCACCGAACTAGATTATGACAGAGTCACCGAACTAGAGGCATTGAGCCATTTAAAATATTTGTGGCAGATCCACCGAACTAGATTGTGACAGAGTCACCGAACTAGAGGCATTGAGCCATTTAAAATATTTGTGGCAGAGCCACCGAACTAGATTTTTTTTTTTTTGGCAACAGGCCTTTCTTCTCTTCGTCAATTATCTCAACCCATGCAGTCATGTATATATATATATATAATGCATAACAATATATTCATAAGGTAAATTTCAACAAAAAGCCCATATCACAAGTATTAATTTGGCCCGTTAATCAAAATAGCAATTTAGCTCATTTAACGATCTAGCAGTTTTGGCCCATTTATCACATATCAATATGTCCCATTTGTCAAATAAGACATTTGGCCCATATAGCAAATTATCAAATTGGCCCATATAGCAATTTATCAAATTGGCCCATTAAGCAAATTATCAAGTTGGCCCATATAGCAATTTACCAAATTGACCCATATAGCAATTTATCAAATTGGCCCATTAAGCAGATTATCAAGTTGGTCCATATAGCAATTTACCAAATTGACCCATATAGCAATTTATCAAATTGGCCCATTAAGGGTATTTTCGTAATTCGGTCCATAGGGACATTTCATAATTCAGCCCATTAGGGGCATTTTTGTAATTCGGCCCATAAGGGCGTTTTTATAATTCGGTAATTTACCCTCTAAGGGTATGATGGTAATTTTCGCAACCTAGGCTTAATTACTAATTTGGGGCATAAAAATCAAAACTGTCCATCTGCGTCATACTGACTAAACTGACTATAACTTGAGTTGGGAAACTCGAAATTTAGATCCGTAAATTTTCCCTGAAACTAGACTCATATAACTTCTTACTGTAATATTTTTAGAATTTTTGGCTTAGCCAATTAGTACAGTTTATTCTTCAAAGTATCCCTTGTTTCACTATTTGACAGTTCTGCCCTCTTTTCACAAAATCTCAGATATCTTATTGTACATAACTCAAATACTGGTTTCGTTTGATCCAAATAAAAATAGACTCACTAAGGATTCTAATAATATAAACCATGTCCTGTAATTATTTTTCTACAATTTATAGTGATTTTTCAAAGTTAGAATAGGGGATCTCGAAATCACTCTGAACCAGTCTCACAAAAATCTAAAAATATAAAAATATACTAATTCTTTGCTTGCTCCGTTTCTTTTATAAGAAAATAGACTCAATTATCTTTCAATCCATATCTCCTTCACTTTCTAATTCAATTCCTACTATTTCAAACATGTATTCGGAAAGTAAGGGATTACACACCTGATTACGGTAAGGACTAAACCTTCTTGATCGTCGACACCACTACTTCCAAAGGTCAACGAATAGAGAAGAGCAACTTAACTATGATATATCCGACTTCCACCGGTTTGACTTAAGGCTAAAGATTAGTTGGTAAGGATGTGTTATTCAGCCAAACTACTAGGGCACAGATTCAACCAAAGGAAGAAATGTCCAATACACAAGAAAGGAGAAGAGATATGGCTAAGAGGTTTTTGCTTCTTCATTTACAAACAAAATTGAAGGGCTGAATGTTCATCCAATATACCTAATTTTAAAGAATTTAATTCATCTCTCATGCCATCCACCTCATACCCCTTATCACAAAATATATGTTTACCCCACCATGACAAGAAATATGCATATTCATGAGGAAATTTAATTAGCGGTGAGTCAACATTACCACTAATTATATCAAAAGGTAACTTTTTATTAGTCATCTTTTCACCTTAATAGCCACTCCCTATATGCACATTCTTTTGAAGGATTTTTACAAAATAAAAATCAACCCATGCTTATCTCAAATTTTGTTTGTTTATGAAATTTTCATGCTTTTGCCATGGCTCCCATTAATCATGCTCCAATTCTTTTTTTTTTTTTAGGATGTAACAAAAAATTCAGACAAAATACAACCCAAATAAAAACAGTCCAAAAATGTCCAAATAACATAACCCAAAACCTGAAAGGCCCAATAGGCCCAAAACTAAAAAATACCAAGAAGAAGCTAGGGTTTTGGAAACCCTAGCAGCGCCGCGCGCGTGGAGACACGCGCACCACCACTCGCTCCACCTCTCCCTGTTTTCAGCCACCACTGTCGGCCACCACCCATGACTTGCGAAAGAAGACAAAACGACAGCAGCGATTGGCAACGAAAGAGAAACCTATTGTACATTTTATTTTCCAACTAGTTCTTCAGATCCGGTTATAAAAACCAAATGAAAACATTGTAACAGGGCCTTTTTTTTTAATCGAAAGTAATAATAAGATATATCTCAAAACAGTTACAAAGAAATCAACACAAACAATAATAGAAAGAGATCAAGCACGAGAGAAAATCGAAAACGCGAATCGGATTTGTAATATTCGAAGGTATTTTTTTCTTTTTCTTTTTTATTTTGAATCTTTTATCCGTAAATATATACATATAAAGATTATATAATAATAAAAAAATAATAATAATAATAATAAAACTTACCTTTACGGATTCTGGCCACCGTACACAGTGGCCGGCGACGGTCGCCGGACGGAGCCCTCGCCGGAGGACGAGCCCTGCAGAGAGAAAAGGAGAGGGGGAGCCTTTTTTTTAAAGTAAACTGCACAAATGAAAAAAAAAGGAAAATTTGATTTTATAATAGAGTGAAACGGCGTCGTTTTGGGGTTGGGTGCCAAGGCGCCAAAACGACGCCATTTTGGTCCCAACCCGCGCGTACGACCCGACCCGGCCAGGGGATCCGCGTGTTTTTGCGGAAGGGTCTACTTGCGCATTTGACCCTTCCGCATTTTCTAACCCTTCCAATTCAGTTCTTGTTATTTTCACATTTGCCCCAGTAGATTTTCTTAGGTTCCAATCGTGTCCTGAACAAAACGCAGCGCATAGGAGCTAGGGATATTTTCCCAAATGGTCCCCTCTCTCTTAGCGCGCTTCATTTTAGATCCCTAATCCTTTTTTTCTTTTTTTAAATTAGATCTGTAGTTTTATTTTTTTCTTTCTCAATTTAGTCCTCTTATTATTTTCATCTTTTACTAATTTCACTAAATTTATTATTATTATTATTATTATTATTATTATTATTATTATTATTATTATTATTATATTTACTTATTATATATATTATTATGATTATTATTATGATTATTATTATTATTATTATTATTATTATTATTATTATTGCTATTATATTCACTATTATTATCATATTTATATATTATATTGTACATGCTTGTATCACTATTATTATTATTCTATTATGCTATTATCATTATGTTATTATTTTTTCTATATTATTATTATTATACTATTACTTGTATATACTTATTTTTATCATTATCATTATTACTACTATTATTATGATATGTATTATTATTATACGTATTATTATTATATGTATTATTGTTATCATTATTATTATTATTATTACATTTTCGTACATATTTTATTAGTACTTAAATAATTTTATTATTATTATTATTATATACTATATTTATATATCACATCATCTACGTTTTCCATTATTATTATTTATTTTTATTACTATACCATTAATATTATTATTATTATATTATATATATATTTTCTATTACTACTATTATTATTACTATTATCATTATTGTATTATTACTTGTACATACTAACTTTATCACTATTATTGTTACTATATTTATATTAGTATATTGTGCATATTTCGTATTATTATTGTTATTATTATTATTATTATTATTATTATTATTATTATTATTATTATTATTATTATTATTATTATTATTATTATTATTATTATTATTACCATATTTACGTTATTGTATTGTACATGTTTCGCATCGTTATTATTACTATTTTCATTATCATCATTATCATTACTATATTTATATATTTCATTGTACATGTCCGTATCATTATTGTCTTATTATTTTATTATTATATTTATCATTACTATTATTATTATATTTACTATTATATTGTATATACTTTTTATTATCTCTATCTTTACTAATACCTTCAACCCCTTTTTTATTATTATTTCAAAGCCGTCTTTTACCTTTACACTTTTATACTATTGTATCTTTTATTACCAGTATTGTTGATTTCGTATTTTTTGTCACGTCATGTGGATCAACGGTTTTCAATCGCAACCCGACATTTTTTTTAATGCATATAAAAGAGGTAATATTTGTGTGTTTAGAAGGCCAAAACATCACACCCTAACGTGTTGGGTGTCGATCTTATCGTTCGACTAAATATTCAAATATCCTTTTCTTGCCGAAGATGATCTCGGTGTCGAAATATAAGGGTGTTATATCCTAACGTGTTGGGTATGATACTCTTATTCCTTTGAAGCGAGATAATCTTAAGATTTAATCCCGAATGGACGAATTTTATTCTTTTCAATTTTTACCCTAAATATTTTCAAGTTTTCAACATTAGGACAACATCAATCAATTTGGTACCAACTTTGGGCGTTACAAGGGTGCTAACCCTTCCTTGTACGTAACCGACTCCCGAACCTGTTTTCTCATATTTCGTAGACCAAAATTGTTGTTTTAATAAACCAAAATGTTTTATTAAAACAAAGGTGACCCGATCACACCTAATAAAGATCGGTGGCGACTCCCTATTTTTAAAGTCGATTCCCGTTTTTTGTCAAAAAATGGTTACGACAGCTTGGCGACTCCACTGGGGACTTGAGAGAGTCAGGCCGTAAATTGATTGATCTTTGTCCTTTTGAATGAAAATTTGAAAATAGTTTTTTTTTAAAAAAATCGTGTTTCATTTGATGTATCTGTTTATGTGTTAATTACAATAATGTCGAGTCTCATAATTCTTACACTTGCATTGCATGACCGTCGTGGTCACACCTTTTAAGTGGAGTAAGAAACTAAGCCTTCGTGAGGTTTTCACCTCCGCATGGGCTAGTGGATTGCTTCCGGGATACATTCGTACCTATGTGCTTCGTGAGGTCTTCACCTCCGCATGGCCATAGGGAAATGTATCCCTCTGAACTGAACTCGGTCCGTATGAGCCTATAATGGGTGAGGATTGAGGAATCTGCTGGTTCAGGTACCCCTCTCTAGAACCAAACCCCATGTAGAAGCCCTAGAGGCTACCCTAGGTAGAACGTCGAAATAGTTACCCAAATAAGTGTGTGATGATATTTTGCTTGTTTTGATTATGCAATACTGACTCATGTTGATTTGTTTGATTTGCATGACATTCCATATAGTAGAGGTGTCAATTTCTATTCGATTGCTGATATAGGAAGTTTGCTATGGAAAACGACTTTCTTGATAAAGTAGAGGACAATGCGGCTGTGCGCGTGTGGTCAGAAAAGTTGCAGTTGGAAAAAGGAGATAGCTTAGTTGAAGGTCATACGTCAGAGCTGAGGGACTTCACCTGTGTCAGTGTAACACAAAATGAGCTTCAAGAATATCTGGACCTATTGAGAAGATGAAGCTAAACAGATGTTCCGCCACCGTTACGGCGACATCTCTCACTTATTGGATGTTAAGATAGATAGACACCTGTTTCGGGCTATGGTCCAGTTTTGGAATTCTGCATACAGTTGCTTCACTTTTGGGAAAGTGGATTTGGTGCCAACAATAGAAGAATATACCACTTTACTTTGTATTCCCGGAATGCAAGTTGACAAGGTTTATATTAGGCCTGCCTATGTCCCTCCTTTGGTGAAGAAGTTGATGAAAATTACGTGAATGAGTGAACAGTGGATCTCGACCAAGATTCAACAGAGAGGTGAAGGGAGATGTATTCCCTGGGTAAATTTAAGGGATCTGATTTTGACGCATCCTGATGTGAGAAAGAAAATTGATATCTTCGCCTTAAGCCTCTACGGATTAGTCGTCTTCCCAAAAGCCCTGAAACACATAGATGAAGCAGTAGTGGATCTATTCGACCGATTGGATAAACAAGTCACACCTATCCCGACAATTCTTGCGGAGACTTTCAGATCATTAAATGCATGCAGAAGAGCGGGAGAAGGAAGGTTTATCGGATGCGCACAGCTATTGATAGTATGGTTTTATGGGCATCTTTGGAAGATGGATAAAGTCTCTTGTCGACCCTTTTAAAAGGATTATTCACCGATAAAAGAGGAAGTAGCCGTATCAAAACGAGAAGATATAACGGAAGAAGGATGGAGGACAATTCTTCAGAATCTTCAGGAAGGAGACATTGAGTGGAGAGCTCCATGGATGGTGCCTGGAGAGATCCTTTACAAATGCGGATACTTTAGTTGGGTCTCTCTACCCGGAATTTGGGGAGTCATCGGGTATGCCCCTTTGCTAGTAACAAGACAATACCAGTCTAGACAGTTCGTGCCAGCAACTCATGGGTTGGATCGAAGCGAATTCTCTTATACAGGAGAAGGTTATAAGAAGAACATTAAGGAAATCGCAAATGCTTGGAAGCAAACCTACCGGATGAAGAGGTCGACTGTGGGCGAAATGGCGACTTTCGAGTATACAGTGTGGCTAAACAAAAGAATCAACGACAATATCTCGAGACTGAGTTTAGATAATGCTCAATCTACAGAGGAATGGTTACAAGTGATACCAACGGAGCTAGAAGTTATAAAACAAGATTTTGTACGGCGGAGTACAGAGCTCGAGAAGAAAATTGAACAGTTAGAGGAAGAGAGGATGCTCTTGAAATTGGACGTAGAGATACAGAAATCAGAAGCAGAAAAGATAAGGAAAAGGAAGAACAAAACTGAAGAAGAGTTGGATAGCCTAAAGAGGGACTACAAAAAAATACGTCTCTCAATGAGAACTGCGGGACTAGGAAAGACTTCGAGTCAATGGCGACAAGAGTTACAAGAGGAAAGATCTAGGACTGAGCAATGGGAAAGGAAATTCCAAAAAATGAAGGCCCAGAAAGAGATCTTAGAAAAGCAAGTGTCGGAAGGCCAAAACAAAAGAAATGAGTTGAAGACTAGAGTGGCGGAGGCAGAAAGGTCTTTAAATCATTATCAGAATCGCGACTCGGTGATAGAATTAAAGGCAAGCTTGAGCATAATCGAAGAAATGGAAAAGAAGACCGAAGAGTTAGAAGTGGCACTGCAAGATTGTCAGGATTATATTGGGTACTTGAAAGAGAGTAGGGAGCAACGGGAGGAGGAGTTACATAAGGCTCAGAAGCAAATCGAAAATAGAGACTATCTCATGAGAGAAGCCATAAATCAGATTCGAGAGGTGGCCGAACACGTACAAATTCTGGCAGCAGAAGCAGAAATATTAAGGGTGCGGCATGAGTCACGGACAAGCCAAGGACAGGAGCTGGTTTCGTTACTCCAAAAGATTAGGGATCTAGGCGCTAAGGCCAAACCATATCTGTAATCTATTTTATGCAAAGAGCTTTGTTTTCTAAGGAAGTTTCCTATAAGGAATTGAATCAGAATTGACACCTTTTTGCATCCATTTCACGCATTTGCATTGCATTTCATCCATTCGCATACATCTCATCATTTGCATCAAATTCTATAAAAAAGAGTCTAATTGATTAAAATCGTGATAGAAGTTACCCTGGAAATCGACGAAAACCAACCTATTATACATTACTACAATACTCGTCGTAAGGCAAAAGCAATGGATCAAAGATACGAACAATTTCAGAAAGAAATGCAAGACCAGATGCAAGAGCAAATGGCGAAGTTTCAGCAAGAAATGAAAGACCAGATGATAGAGGCTCAGCGGAATATGATGGCCCAAAAAACTTTGATGATGAATGGGATAACGAACAACGGAAAAGGCCCTACAACTAGTACTGGGGAAGAAAGTGAAGGCCATCCCCTAGGATACACTCCACCTCATGGAGGTTGGCCTCAAAGGGAATTTACAGGCCTAGAACAACCACCTGTACCACCACCTGCCCATCTAGGGCAAGGAGTATTCGTATCAAACCACGGAGCTAACCCTGCTGATCCTATTGTCCCAGATTTGGATGATCCTATAGAACTAGCTAAGTTAAGAATGAAGGATCAGGATGCTCAGGACAAGTATAAGGATCTGGAAGAAAGACTCAGGGCGATAGAGGGAACTAGAGTCTCCTCTGCAATGAGCGCCAAAAAGCTCAGTTTGGTTCCCGATCTGGTCTTGCCTCCGAAATTTAAAGTGCCAGGCTTCGAAAAATATGATGGAACAAGGTGTCCAAAGGCGCATCTTATCATGTTTTGTCGAAAAATGGCTGGTTATGTGAATGAAGACAAGTTGTTAATACACTGCTTTCAAGATAGCTTGATCGGGTCAGCCCTCCGGTGGTATAATCAACTCGGCAGAGAGAGGATCCAATCATGGGATGACTTAGCTTCAGCGTTCTGTGAGCAATACAAGCACGTCTTCGATATAGCGCCCGATCGACTAACGCTACAGATGATGGAAAAGAAGCCATCAGAGACTTTTAGACAATACGCTCAAATGTGGAGGGACGTCTCGGTTCAAGTAGAACCCCCACTGACTAAAACTGAGATAACGGTCCTTTTTATTAACACTTTGAAGGCACCGTTTTATGACAAGTTAGTGGGAAATGCCACAAAAGACTTCGCTGATATCATAATATCAGGGGAACTCATTGAGAATGGCATCAAGAATGGAAGGATGGAAGGTTCTGAGAGCTCGAAGAGGTCAGCGCTTATAAAGAAGAAAGAGCCTGAAACCCATATGGTGGGAACTGGAAACCACTACGCTTCCAATCCATACCCAATCCAACCACGACCTCAATTTCGCCCACCCCCAAATTTCTATTTTCCTCCTCAAAACCTCTACTATCAAACACCCCCTCCTTACCCCGTCTATGCAGCTGATAACCAAAGACCATTCACCATATCCCCACCAAATACCATGCCCGCTCAAAGTCAGCCTAAAAATGAACAGAGACCAACAAGACCCAATCCTGAAAAACCTCAATTCACCCCTATTCCCGTGTCGTATGGAGAACTGTGCCCGAAATTATTGGAAAAACAATTAATATCCCCACATTACATGGCACCTTTGAAGCCTCCATACCCAAAGTGGTAAATCCTAATGCTAATTGCATGTATCATGCTGGGAACCAGAGGCATTCTACAGACAATTATATAGCCTTTAAAAGGAGAGTTCAAGGCCTTATCGACGCAGGGATTTTACGATTTGACGGCACCGGTAATATGGCTGGAAATCCGCTCCCTAACCATCCCGTAGGGAACGTGAGCGTGGTGACACAAGAAGATAGGTGGCAAGCCAAAAGTTGTGTCTCCGAGATAATGACAGCTTTGAGGAAAGTGTGGGAAATAATGACTGAAAAGGGTTTACTCGGTAGAAGTCTCAAGGAGGAAAGCATGGAAGGTCAAAGTTTTTGCGTTTTTCACGGTATAGAAGGACATCACATCCAATCTTGTGAGAAATTCAAATAATTACTTCAAGGTATGATGAACAATAAGGAGGTTGAGATCTGTAATAAGAAGGAAGAGATCGACGAAAAGGATATATGTGCTTCCGAGGGTCAATCATCAGGTCCCCCTTATAGCGCTGACCGACCCTTGGCAATCTACTACGAAGCAAAGAAGGAAGAGGTGAAACCAAAGATGATAATCAAAGTACCTTCTCCCTTCCCTTAAAAGGACAGCAAGGCGGTGCCGTGGAAATATGATATCAGCATTACCATGCCCGAAGCTACGACTGGTGATATTAGCAAGGTGGGGCATTTCACCCGTAGTGGGAGATGCTATTCTCCCAAGGTGGTTGAACCAAAAAATAAAGCCGTCAACTCGAGTCAAAAAGGAAAGGCACCAATGTATGAAGCCGAGGTTGAGGTTGAAATACAACCCGAACAAGAAGCTAAAAGGCCCATGAATGAGGATGAAGCACGTGAATTCTTGAAGTTCATCAAACACAGTGAATATAACATCGTGGAACAGTTGAACAAGCAGCCGGCAAGAATCTCGGTGTTATCCCTACTATTGAACTCTGAGGCACATCGGAACGCCTTGCTAAAAGTGCTGAATCAAGCTTATGTGGAAAGCAATGTATCTCTGGAAAAGCTTGACAGGTGGGCAAACAACTTAAACGCTGACAATTTCATCTCTTTCAGCGATGATGAAATACCACCAAACGGTAGAGGCTTTATCAAAGCATTACATATTACGACCTATTGTAAGGGATACATAGCATCGAGTGTACTCATCGACAATGGATCCGCACTCAATGTCATGCCTTTGGCTACGCTTTCCAAGATGCCAGTTGATATGTCTTATCTAAGGCCTTGTCATTCCACAGTAAGAGCATTCGATGGGACACGACGAGCGGTCATGGGAAAGATCGAGATTCCTCTAGACGTGGGCCCGTGTACATATGACATAGAATTTCAGGTCATGGATATCTCGCCTTCGTATAATTGTCTCTTAGGGAGGCCTTGGATCCATTCTGCTGGGGCAGTCCCTTCATCTCTCCACCAAAAAGTAAAGTTTGTCATGGGTAATCGCTTGATCACGGTCGCTGGTGAAGAAGACATCGTCGCTTCATTTTAGATCCCTAATCCTTTTTTTCTTTTTTTAAATTAGATCTGTAGTTTTATTTCTTTCTCAATTTAGTCCTCTTTATTATTTTCATCTTTTTACTAATTTCACTAAATTTATTATTATTATTATTATTATTATAGATTATTATTATTTATTTTATTATTATTATTATTATTATTATTATATTATTATATTATTATATTAGTACTATTATATTTTATTATTATTGCTATTAATCACTATTATTATCATATTTATATTATTATATTGTACATGCTTGTATCACTATTATTATTATATTATGCTATTATCATTATGTTATTATTTTTTCTATATTTATTATTATACTATTACTTGTATATACTTATTTTTATCATTATCATTATTACTACTATATTATTATATGTATTATTATATACGTATTATTATATGTATTATTGTTATCATTATTATTATCATTATTATATTTTCGTACTATTTTATTAGTACTTAAATAATTTTTATTATTATTCTTATTCTACTATATTTATATTATCACATCATCTACGTTTTGCATTATTATTATTATTTTTTTTTATTACTATACCATTAATATATATTATTATATATTATATATTTTCTATTACTACTATTATTATTACTATTATCATTATTGTATTATTACTTGTACATACTAACTTTATCACTATTATTGTTACTATTATATTAGTATATTGTACATATTTCGTATTATTATTATCATGTGGATCAACGGTTTTAAATCGCAATCCGACATTTTTTTAATTCATACAAAGAGGTAATATTTGTGTGTTTTAGAAGGCCGAAACATCACACCCTAACATGTTGGGTGTCGATCTTATCGTTCGACTAAATATTCAAATATCCCTTTCTTGTCGAAGATGATTCTCGGTGTCGAAATATAAGGGTGTTATATCCTAACGTGTTGGGTATGACTCTTATTCCTTTGAAGCGAGATAATCTTAAGATTTAATCCCGAATGGACGAATTTTATTCTTTTCAATTTTACCCTAAATATTTTCCAAGTTTCAACATTAGGACAACATCAATCAATTTGGTACCAACTTTGGGCGTTACAAGGGTGCTAACCCTTCCGTGTACGTAACCGACTCCCGAACCTGTTTTCTCAGATTTCGTAGACCAATTGTTGTTTAATAAACCAAAGTGTTGGGTATGATACTCTTATTCCTTTGAAGCGAGATAATCTTAAGATTTAATCCCGAATGGACGAATTTTATTCTTTTCAATTTTTACCCTAAATATTTTCAAGTTTTCAACATTAGGACAACATCAATCAATTTGGTACCAACTTTGGGCGTTACAAGGGTGCTAACCCTTCCTTGTACGTAACCGACTCCCGAACCTGTTTTCTCAGATTTCGTAGACCAAAATTGTTGTTTTAATAAACCAAAATGTTTTATTAAAACAAAGGTGACCCGATCACACCTAATAAAGATCGGTGGCGACTCCCTATTTTTAAAGTCGATTCCCGTTTTTTGTCAAAAAATGGTTACGACAATCATAGGTTTGTAAACTTAATTAGTAATCCATGAATCTTGCGACCATCATTTCAATCAATCTGTATTGTTTCTAGTAAAGAGAAAGAAAGTTAGTTTGGTATTGGTATTACTAATAATTTCTGACCCAACTAGATTAGTAATTGCTTAACTCGTAATTAATTTGGTAAACACATTTACCAATTTGACAATCCCTTGGGTTCGATCATTGGAATACTTTGTGTATTCCATTGTAACACATATAAATATTAAAACTGACATGTCACACTTGCAGTCAAGTTGCTTTTAAATTATTATATTTTGTGCTAATTCTCTGCTCGATATTCATACGCCGTGGCGCAGTTAAAAATCAAGAGAAAAACCTCTAATTTTTTATTTCTTTATTTTCTCTTGTATATCTCTTAGGTCCTTACTATTAGATCTTTTTATCATTCTCATGTCCATTATTTGAGAGATCTTAACACTTGTAACCAGACACCTTTGAGAAGTCACCATTTGTTTACATCGTTTATTTTTGCTTGTAAAGGCTACTTGAGGTTTTTGAGGTATAAAACCTTAAGGTGATTTATAGAAGGTTATAGTTGAGCCTTATAGAAGCTAGAGGGTTATAGTTTAGCCACAAAAGCTAGGGGGAAGGTTCTATCTCAACCTTGTGAAAAAGAAATGAATTGTAAATGTTATATATTGTCATTAAAAGGTATCAATTCAAGCATAGTGAATTAGGAAATCCTTGGTTGAGGTATACCAAGGTAGTGGAGGTAGGGAATTGGGGTCAAACCACTATAAATTTAATTGTCCAAACTTTTCTTCTTTTTCCCTTTCATTTAGAAAAGTTTGTAAAAATATTTAAGATACCAATTCACCCCCTCTTGGTATTTTTCAGGAATAACAATTGGTATTAGAGTTAGCTCTCCGGCAAAGGTTTTACCATCGGGGGAGACGATTCTAGGAAAAAGTACCGAGTTTGAAGATGGCACAAGCTTTCGGCTCAACTAGATTAAGTGAAGGTCAATCCATTGTGAGAGCTTCCTACTTCAATGGAGAGAGCTACTTTTATTGGAAGATAAGGATGAAACTTTTCATTTAAGCTTGTAATGACCAATTTTGCCCGTGGGCCCATTCACAAACCAAATTCAGCAAAAATAAATAAAATGTCCCAAAATCACAGTCCATAAACCCAATACAAATAAATTCAGACCCAAAAAGCAAGCCCAAACCCACAAAGCCCAAACCAGTTACAAAGAGCCTAATAGGCCCAAATTTTTAAAAAAAATTTGGCTAGGGTTTCTGAAACCCTAGCCCCCTAGGCGCCGCACGAGCCTACCACTCTCTCATGCCTGGTGCGCCGCAAGCCTCCAGCCTCGTCACCGAGTGCGCCTCGCAAGCCTCCACTTCCCGTTGTCGGCCATACCTGCGAAAGAAGACGAATCAACAGCAACACAAGCAAAGGATTTCTTTTATTATTATTATTTGTTTGCTATAATTCGGCTATAAAGCCACAGCAAAAGGGGTGTAAAAAGGATCCTTTTTTTTCGATTTTGGAAGGAGGACAGAAAGTAATCTCAGGCGAAGTTTCTTTTTTTCTCTCAAATCATAAACAAAAAACGAAAATCTAGAAGTATAATAGATAGATACAAAGCCTTCGAAGGTATTTTCATTATACTTGTATTTTATCTTTTTTTCTTTTCATTTTTTCACCAATATATACCTATATATATAAATATTTAAAACATATAAAAAAATAAAAAAAGGGAAGAAAAGACGAACCGTTTGCGATTTCTGGCCACTGCGTGCAATGATCGGCACGGCGGCACGGCGACAGAATCTTCGCCGGAAATCGCACCTGCAGAGGAGAGAAAAGAGGAGCATCAGTTTTTTTTTTTTTAGAAGAAGGGAAAAATGAAAGAAAAATAAAAATTTTTGCCTTATATACTAAGGCAAAACGGTGCGTTTTAGCACCCTTCATACAGCGCCTAAAACGGCGCCGTTTGGGAGTGAATCGGCTCGACCCGACCCACCTGTAAGGGGTCCGCGTGTTTCTTCAGCGGAGGGGTTAATTGCAGTTTTAGTCCCTCCGCTCTTTCATATCCTTATAATTAAGTTTTCTTTATTCTTAATTTTCCCTTTTAATTTCAATCCCGTTTCGTTTTGGTCCTGAATTAAGTGTTGCGTGTAGAGAATGCGGGAAAATTCCCTTTTAGCCCTCTTGGATCTTGCGCGCGTTGCAAATGACCCCTTTTTCTTTTGTTTTATTTCAAGTCAACCCCAGACCTTCATCATTAGATTCAATTAGATCTCTTTTTTAGTTATTTTGCAACCTTTTATTATTATTGTTATTTCATTATTATTATTATTATTATTACTATTAGTAGTAGTATTATTATTATATTTATACTGCTATATTGTACATATTTTCGTATTATTATTATATGTTATTATTGTCATTATATTATTATTATATTGTATATGTTTCCTATTATTATTATTATTATTATTATTATTATTATTATTTCTGCTTTACTATTATTATTATTACTATTATTATTATTGCACCATTACTTGTATATACTAATTTTATACTATATTCATACTAGTACATTGTATATATCGCGTATTACTACTAATATTATTATTATATTATTATTACTACATCTATATTAATATATTATATATATTGCGTATTATTATTATTATTATTATTATTATTATTATTATTATTATTATTGTTATTATTATTATTATTATTATTATTATTATTATTATTATTATTATTATTATTATTATTATTATTATTATTATTATTATTATTATTATTATTATTAGCACCCATGTTATGATATTTATTATCCTCATTGTTACTAACTCTATCATTTTTGACATCGTTTTGTTTTTCTTAATTTCTCGCTTTATTCTTAACTTTTGTATTTTATTTCTTTGTTTTTGTTTCGATGTTTTATGATTATTTTCATTCGCGTCATTTATGTATATCGACAGTTTTGAGATGGTCTTGAATCCAAGGATTTAAAATATCGCGTCCTAAAGTATTGGATGTGATACTTTATCCTTTTGAAACAAGAAGATCTTGGTTTTTTTTAATTCGAGAAAACTGTGGGATAATCTTGGATTCAAAGATTTAAATTATCGTGTCCTAAAGGATATTTTAGTCTTTTAAAACGAGAAAATCTCGATTTTCAAAAACAACTATGGAATGATCTCTGCTCCGAAGATTAAAATTATCATGTCCTAAAGTATTGGATGTGATATTTTAATCCTTTGGAAACGGGAAAGTCTTGATTTGCAATTCCAGAAAACTATGAGATGATCTTAGGACCAAAGATTTAAACTATCGTGTCCTAAAGTATTGGATTTTATACTTTATTTCTTCGAAACGAGGAAATATTGATTTAATTCAAAAAACATGAATATTTCCAAAAAGGGGTCAGATTTTTAAATTCCTTCAAAATTTTCAAACTTTCGACATTAGGACATTAATTAATCAATTAGGTACCAATTTTGGGCGTGACGAGGATGCTAACCCTTCCTCGTACGTAACCGACTCCCGAACCCATTTTCTCAAATTTCCGTAGACCGAAAGCATTGTTTTAGTAGATCAAAATGTTTTATTAAAACAAAGGTGATCCGATCACACCTAATAAAAGATCGGTGGCGACTCCCGTTTTTTTCCAAAACCCAAGTTCGATTCCCGTTTTCAAAAAATGGTTTCGACAGCTTGGCGACTCCACTGGGGACAGCAATAAGAGAGTCAGGCCGTAAAATTGATTAATTTCTGTCCTTTTGTCGAAAGTTGAAAATTTGGTTTTCCTTTTATTACTTTTGCTTGTATCACCTTATTTGATCGTGTGGTTCGAGTCTTGAATAATAGTGTTTCATCATATTACACGACCGTTGAGTCGCACCCTTTTAAGTGGGAGTGAGAAGCTACTCTTTCGTGAGGTTTTCACCTCCGTGCAAGATAGTGGATCGCTTTCGGGATACATCCGTACCTATGTCTTCGTGAGATTTTCATCTCCGTGCAGCCATAGGGAAATGTATTCCCCTGAACCGAACTCGGTCCGTATGAGCCTATAATGGGTGAGGATTGAGGAATCCGCTGGTTCAGGTACCTTTACTCTAGAACCGAGCCCCATATAGCAAGCCATAAGAACCACCCTAGATAGAGCTATACCAAACTCTAGTGGTTACCCGATTAAGTTTTGCATTTGCTGCTTACTGATTACGAAATAATGACTTGCTTTATCTTCATCTCTTCGCATAGCATATGCATCAAAAAGATGTTGATTCCCATTCGATTTCTGAATAGGTAGCTTATCATGGAAAAGGGGTTTCTTGATAGAGTGGAAGACAATGCGGCCGTCCGGATATGGGCTGAGACAGTACAGCGAGAGAAGGGGGATAGCCTCACGGAGGGATATATATCAGAGTTGTGGGATTATACACGCATCAGTGTGACTCAAAATAATCTTCAAGAAATGAAGGAAATATGGGATCAGTGGGACGACAAGATCAAGCAGTTATTCTACCATCATTATGGCGACTTGCCTTATCTGCTTGACGTCAAGATAGACTAACACTTGTTCCGAGCAATGACCTAGTTTTGGAATCCTGCGTATGGTTGCTTCACTTTCGGGAAAGTGGATTTGGTTCCTACCATAGAGGAGTACACGGCCTTGATCCGCTGCCCGAGAATTCAAACTGATAAAGCTTACTTGAGAGCCGTTAATGTACCCACATTCACAAAAAAGCTGATGAACATAACGGGGATGAGTGAGCAGTGGGTTACGGCTCGAGCAAAACAAAAGGGAGATTGCAAATGCATACCTTGGAGAAACCTAAGAGATTTGATCATAGCACATCCTGAGGAAAAGAAGAGGGTCGATGTTTTAGCCTTGAGCATTTACGGATTGGTCATCTTCCCCAAGGCCCTAGGATATGTGGATGAGGCGGTGTCAGATCTGTTTGACAAGTTAGAAAGGGGGATTACACCTATTCCGGCGATCCTCGCTGAAACCTTTAGGTCCCTAAGCGCATGCCGAAGGGCGGGCGAAGGGAGATTCATCGGTTGTGCCCAACTCTTACTAGCATGGTTTCACGGGCATTTTTGGAAAGCGGGAAAAGTATCGTGTCTAATTTACACCGAGGACTATTCTCCATTGAAAAACGCGGTAGCTACGCCTAGACGAGATGATATCACGGAAGAAAGATGGATGATGATTTTACGGAACCTGCAAGAGAAAGATGTGGAATGGAGAGCTCCTTGGATGATTCCCGATGAAATCTTATATAAGTGTGGAGACCTCGATTATGTCCCTGTACTCGGGATATGGGGAGCGGCCGAGTACACTCCCCTCCTCGTGTTAAGACAGTACAGGTCGAGACAATTTATACCCCCAACACAAGGGTTAGCTCAGTGCGAGTTCGAATATAAAGGGGAGAATTATAAGAGGAGAGTTCGGGAGATATCGAATGCCTGGAGCCAACTTCATAGAATGAAAAGGTTCGACACCAATCCCATGACAACCCCTGAGTATGACCAATGGCGAAGTCAAAGAATCAATGATAACCTTCCCACATCAGACCAAGAAGACACCCGATCACTAGAGGAGCACATACGGGTGATCCCTTCCGAGCTTGAAATCATCAAACAAGACTTCGAAGAAAGGAACCGGGGATTAAGGAAAAGGATAGAACAACTGGAGGAAGAGAAGATGCAGCTAGGTTTGGACGTCGATATTCAGAAACTAGAAGCCGAGAAGTGGAGGAAAGGGAAAACTAAAGCCGAAGAAGATTTGGATGATTTAAAGAATGACTACAAGAAGCTACGAAGGTCGATGAGAACTGCGGGACTTGGGAAAACGTCGGAGCAATGGTGTCAAGAAGTCAAAGAAGAAAAGAACAGAGCGAGCCAGTGGAAAAAGGAGCTCCGAGATACCCATGAGCGAGAAGATACCCTAAAACGAAATTTGATGGAAAGTTAAAATGAGAAGGAGAAATTAAAAATGCGGGTGTCAGAATTGGAAAGAACACTGTATCAGTATTGTGGCCGTAATTCCATAGCCGAACTAAAGGCTAGTCTGAGTAAAATTGAAGAAATGAGGGCAAGAATTGAAGAGCTAGAATCTACCTTACATAGCTATGAACTGCGGGAAGAACTTTTTGAAGCCAATGAGGAGTGATGGAAGCAACAACTACATCACTCTCAAAGCCAAATCAGGAATCGGGATTACATTATGGGAGAGGCCGTAGCTCAAATACGAGGGGTGGCGGATCACTTGCAAACTATGGCAGTTCGAGCTGATGTATTAGGTCCGATGTACAAGTCAAAATCAGAGAAGGGTCAAGAGTTAGCTTGGCTTCTTGAGGAAGTCAAGGCATTAAGCATTAGGGCCAAGCCTTATATGTAATCCATTTTATGTGAAGAAACTTGTTTTCTAGGAAAAGCTATCCTAATGGAAATCGAATTGGAATCAATATCTTTTGCATACATCTCATACATCAGCATCGCATTGCATCATACACATCGAATCTCACAAAAGGACCCTAAAAATGGCAGTTACTCTGGAACATCACTACGGTACGAGAAGAAAAACGAGAATAATGGATCAAAAGATAGAAAGACTAGAGTAAATGCAAAAAGAAATCCAGGATCAAATAAAAGAACAAGCGCAACTACAGGAGCAATTGGCCAAAACCCAGAAGGACATGATGGAGCAGATGCAAAAATCTCAGGACAATATGGTAAACCAACTAAAACAATTGCTGTCTAAAGAACGAGGCATTGCCACTAGCTCAGGGAACGACAGCGATAACCTCTCCCTTCCCCCACTAGATGCCCAAACACCACAAGATACGTATCCCCAAAGGGCATCTGTCACTATCAGGCCACAATATCGTGCTGATACCACGACACCGACACACCTTCCGACGGGCTCGGGCACTAACTCAGGAGAAAATCTGGTCAGTCCCGGTGTCCCAGATCTGGATGAGATGGCTGAAAAGGCAAAACAAGAACTGCCAAAATGGGTGGAGGAGAGATTCAAAGCCCTAGAAAATGCCGGTAAACGCCGGGGAATAAAAGCCAATGACTTGAGCTTAGTCCCCGACTTGGTGCTCCCTTACAATTTTAAGATACCGGAGTTCGAAAAGTACAATGGGACAAGTTGCCGAGAGGCCCACATCACTATGTTCTGTAGAAGGATGACGGGCTACACTAATAATGATCCGCTGCTGATCCATTGCTTCCAAGACAGCCTGATAGGGGCAGCAGCCAGATGGTACAACCAGTTGAGTCGTGCCAAAATTGGGTCATGGGATGATTTGGCTCAAGCATTCTTGGAGCAATACAGTCACGTAACGGACATGACCCCTGATAGGATCACTCTGCAGAACATGGAAAAGAAGGGGAACGAAAGCTTTAGGCAATATGCGCAGAGATGGAGAGAGGTTGCCATCCAGGTCCAGCCACCGCTCATGGAGAAAGAAACCACAATGCTCTTTATCCGCACGTTGAAAGCCCCATTCCTCATGCATATGATAGGAAGCGCAACCCGGAGTTTCTCGGACATCGTAGCTACTGGAGAAATGATTGAAAATATTATGAAAAGCGGAGGGATCGAGACGGGGGAGAGTGCCAAAAGAATGCCCCCAAGAAGGAAAGAAAGTGAGGTGAATAATGCGAGCATAGGACACCCGAGGTCAATCACCATAAATCAGCCAAAAGCAACAACCCCGGGGCAACAAGGGCTACCCAAGAAAGAACCCGGCACCTCAAGACAAGACAATGAGAAGCCCCAATTCACATCAATTCCGATGACGTATAAGGAAATGTATCAAACCCTGTTCGATGCACATATTGTGTCCCCTTTCCATCTCAAACCAATGCAACCTCCGTACCCCAAGTGGTACTACTCGAACGCCCAGTGTGAATACCATGCAGGAATCACGGGGTACTCAATAGAGAACTGCCTGGCTTTCAAGAAATTGGTAGAGAAATTTATCAACATGGGTGTGGTCGAGTTGGATGACATGCCAAACGTAACAAATCCTTTACCTAATCACGCCAAGGGCGGAATTAACGCAATCAGCGAAAGTTCGGAAAGAAGGATCAAAACAAACATTGCAGAGGTCAAGACTCCCCTGAGATGGGTCTGGAAAGAAATGGTCAAGCATGGATTGGTTGTTGCGGAAGAAAGTCAAGAGGAACTCACAAACTATTGTGAGCACCACCAAGAGTTGGGACATGAGATTCAGACTTGCGGAGAATTCAGAGCTCTAGTGCAGAACCTAATGAAAAATAAGGAAGTCGAATTTTATGAGGAAGGCACAGAAGATAGGAGCGTATGCGCATCAGAGTCAACAAGTTCGAAAGTTAACCTTCCAATGATCACTATTTCACGTCCCAAAAATGATAAAACAGGGGCGCGGGTAGCACCGAGAGTGGTTATACGGAGGCCCGTGGCCGTTGAAGACAATAGGGAGGCTTCTCAGAATCATGGGTGTGAAGTAGTAGTCTCCGTAAAGGAGAGTCGAGCTAGCAATGAGATAGGAACACGGGTAACGCCGAAGGTGATAATACGGAAGCCCGCTGCATTCACTTACAAAGATAACAAGGAAGTTCCCTGGAACTACGAGTGTAATGTAGAGGTCACAAAGAGCTCGGCTAATGTGACGAAGGAGGATTCAAATGAAGGCTTCCATACTCGAAGC
Organism: Gossypium australe; assembly: GCA_005393395.2. Taxonomy (NCBI): domain Eukaryota; kingdom Viridiplantae; phylum Streptophyta; class Magnoliopsida; order Malvales; family Malvaceae; genus Gossypium; species Gossypium australe. The sequence goes on from CM016619.1 coordinate 125,836,329, forward strand.
GAGAGAGCTACGACTTAATAAAGGGGAAAGCTCCAATGGTGGAACAAGAAAAGGGAAAGCCAACTGAACCCGAGTCGAGGATCAAGGAGCCAGTGAGTGAGGAAGAGGCTAAAGAGTTCCTGAAGTTTCTAAAACATAGTGAGTATTGTGTGGTAGAACTGCTACACAAACAGCCGGCACGCATATCTGTATTGACTTTGCTCCAATGCTCAGAAGTACACAGGAACGCACTAATGAAAGTTTTAAACGAAACCTACGTCACTAGTGACATCTCGGTTAATAAGTTGGATCGGTTGATCGGCCATATAAGTGCGGACAACTTCATTCATTTTAATGATGATGAAATACCCCTAGGTGGTAGAGGATCCACCAAGGCATTACATGTTACCGCTAAATGCAAGGGGCACACATTGCCAGGGGTCTTGATAGACAACGGGTCTGCGTTAAATGTGTTACCCTTATCCACCCTCAACAGATTACCGGTGGATAGTTCGTACATGAAGGAATGCCAAAGTGTGGTAAGAGCCTTTGACGGAACTCAAAGAAGGGTCATGGGGAGGATTAAGGTACCCTTACTGATTGGCCCAACTATTTACGAAATAGATTTTTTGGTCATGCACATCAAACCTTCCTACAACTACCTGTTGGGGAGACCATGGATACATTCAGCCGGGGCAGTACCTTCATCACTACATCAAAAGGTGAAGTTGATAGCGGATGGCCGACTGATAACGATAAAAGCTGAGGAAGACATCATTGCCACCGTGACCAGTGACATGCCTTACATGGAGACAAACGACGAGGCAACGGAATGCTAGTTCTGATCTCTCGAGTTCGTGAACGCAACCTTTGTTATGGAAGGAAACAAGATCTTGAAACCAAAAATCTCGAGGACCACAAGGATGGGTTTGAAAATGACCGTGGGAAAAGGCGCTTTACCGGGAAGAGGGCTTGGAAATACCTTCAGGGGAGAATAGCGGCCCCAATACTGAGAGAGAAACAGGATCACTTTGGCCTGGAATTCAGACCAGATCCAAGGCAAAAGAAGGAGGAGTTAGAAAAGAGACGGGAAAGAAGACTCACCCGTTTGAGTGGGAAGGAAGCCAAGAGGGAACCCATGATAATCCCGCACATATCCAAGACCTTTGTGTCAGGAGGGGTAATCCACTCTGAGCAGGGGACACCGAAGGGAGAGGACATCGCGGCAATGTTAGGCAATGTCTATATTAGCGCCCTATCTGAGGAGGCGGTTGGCAGAGGAGTCTTGCCAAATATCCAGCCTTATGAATCGGAAGACATCTTGAACAATTGGACTGCGGAAGAAATCCCTGTAGTATTTAGGGCTCCTTCAGAGTAATGTTCAGGACACACTTGTTGCTCCGAGCCTAAGAGCAACAAGATTTCTTTTGTGAAATAGGCACATGTTCACGTATCGTTATATCAATAAAATGCATTTTCACCATCATTCGAAGCAAATATTTTCTTTTTTGCTTTCTGCATTCACCATCATTCGAAGCAAATATTTTCTTTTTTGCTTTCTGGTCATTCTTTCAGCATTACCATAACATACAATTGTTCATTCACAAATTCATTCATTCCCCTCGTATTTTCTCAAACTGCAACAGGTCCCCGGATGTCAACGACTTGAGCAACGCTGCCTTGGATTTGAAATATCCTTTTGAGCAAGACATGTGCCTAGGAGAATTACAGGATTTTGAAGATGACACGGACGGTGATCTGCCTCCTGATTGGTTAAGAATGGTAGAGCAGGAGGAGAGACAGATTCGGCCCTATAAGGAGGCAGTCGAAACTGTGACGTTAGAGGAGGGGAAAACGGTGAACATTGGAACATGTATAGCCGGGGAAACAAGATAGGATCTCATCAAACTATTACAGGAATTCAAGGATGTCTTCGCATGGTCTTATGAAGATATGCCTGGTTTAAGCACCGATATCGTAGTACATCGCTTACCCATAAGGAGGGATTGCAAGCCAGTTCAGCAGAAGCTCCGAAGGATGAGACCAGATATTGTGCTGAAAATAAAGGAAGAGGTCCAAAAGCAGTTCGACACCGGATTCCTGCAGGAAATCAAATATTCAGAATGGGTAGCCAATATCGTGCCTGTCCCGAAAAAGGACGAAAAGGTACGGATGTGTGTGGATTATAGAGACTTAAACAAGGCTAGCCCAAAGGATAATTTTCCTTTGCCTCATATTGATACGCTAGTAGACAATACAGCAGGCTTTTCACTATTCTTCTTCATGGATGGCTTCTCCGGATACAATCAGATAAAAATGCACCCTGAAGATATGGGGAAGACCACCTTCATAACACTGTGGGGGACATTCTGTTATAAGGTAATGCCTTTTGGGTTGAAAAATGCAGGAGCTACATATCAAAGGGCCATGGTGACATTGTTCCATGATATGATGCATAAAGAGATTGAGGTTTATGTGGATGACATGATTGCGAAGTCTAGAACGGAGGAAGAACATATCCAAGTTTTGCAGAAACTATTTCTGAGATTAAGGAAGTTCCAATTGAAACTCAATCCTACGAAATGTACCTTTGGGACTAGATCTGGCAAGTTGTTGGGATTCATAGTCAGCGAAAAGGGGATTGAAATCGACTCAGACAAGATTCGGGCTATACAAGAACTGCCTCCGCCTCGCACTCAAAAAGAAGTTCGAGGTTTCTTAGGAAGACTAAATTACATTGCTCGGTTTATCTCACAGTTAACTGAGAAATGCGATCCCATATTCCGTCTTTTGAAGAAACATAACCCAGGCGTATGGAATGACGAGTGTCAGAAAGCTTTCGATAGGGTCAAACAGTACTTGTCAAACCCCCCAGTACTGTCACCTCCGCACCCTGATAAGCCATTAATCCTATACCTGACCGTGCTTGGTCACTCTATGGGATGTGTGCTAATACAGGAAGAAAAGAGAGGGCGATATACTACCTCAGTAAAAAATTCACTGAGTGTGAAATGAGATATTCGCCGATTGAAAAACTATGTTGTGCGCTGATTTGGACGACTCGGAGATTGAGACAATACATGCTGTATCACACGACCTGGCTAATCTCAAAATTAGACCCCCTAAAATACATGATGGAGGCGACCGCTTTGAATGGGAGGATGGCTAGATGGCAAGTCCTACTGTCTGAATTTGATATTGAGTACATAAGCCAGAAAGCTATAAAAGGGAGCGCGATAGCCGACTTCCTAGCTAGCAGAGCTTTAGAAGACTATGAGCCGTTGAACTTCGATTTCCCCAATGAAGATCTAATGTATGTGGCAGCTGCGGAGGAGGGCACTGCGAAAGATTGCCTTTGGAAATTACATTTCGATGGAGCATCAAATGCCACCGGAAATGGGATCGGGGCAATCTTAGTATCCCCAAAAGGAGATCACTACCCGTTCACAGTCAGGCTAGATTTTGATTGTACAAATAATATGGCAGAATACGAAGCCTGTATCATGGGACTCCACGCTGCTATAGAACGTAGAGTTAAAACGTTAGAAGTATATGGAGACTCCGCATTAGTGATCTACCAACTAAGGGGGGAATGGGAAACAAGAGACCCTAAATTGATCAACTATCGAAGGATAGTCATGAGATTAATCGAAGAGTTTGACGATATCACCTTTAGTTATCTCCCACGAGAAGAAAACCAGATGGCAGATGCTTTGGCTACTTTAGCTTCCATGATTAAGGCGAGTAAGCAAGAAGATGTCAAGCCTATTCAAATGAGTATTTACGAGGCCCCAACTTATTGCTGCAACGTAGAAGAAGAAGAAGAAAGGAACGATCACCCCTGGTACCAAGATATATTGCGATATGTGAGAAATCGCGAATACCCAGATCATGCAACTGAGAATGAGAAAAGGACACTGAGGAGATTGGCCCTCGAATATGTTTTGGATGGAGACATCTTGTACAAAAAAGGAAAAGATCAAGTGTTGTTGAGATGCGTCGATGCTTTAGAAGCCAAGATGATCCTAGAGGAAGTTCATGAGGGCGTTTGTGGAACGCATGCTAACGGATTCACAATGGCCAGGCAAATAATGAGATTTGGATATTACTGGTCCATCATGGAAGGAGACTGTATCGATTATGCCAAGAGATGTCATAAATGCCAGATCTATGGGGATAAGATTCATGTGCCTCCGTCTCCCCTACACGTTATGACTTCCCCATGGCCCTTTTCCATGTGGGGCATGGATGTTATCGGACCAATCTCACCAAAAGCGTCAAACGGACACCGGTTCATCTTCGTAGTCATCGACTACTTCACGAAATGGGTAGAAGCGGCTTCATACGCTAACGTCACTAAATCGGCGGTTAGTCGATTTTTAAAAAAGGAGATCATCTGTCGATATGGGATACCCGAAAGAATCATATCAGATAATGCATTGAATTTGAACAACAGTACGATAGCAGATGTTTGTCGTCAATTCAACATTAAACATCACAACTCATCCCCATACCGTCCAAAAATGAATGGGGCAGTGGAAGCAGCGAATAAGAACATCAAAAAGATAGTAGGAAAGATGACAGAGACTTACAAGGATTGGCATGAGAAATTACCGTTTGCTCTTTATGCTTATCGAACATTCGTCAGAACCTCTACTGGGGCAACACCCTTCTCACTGGTCTACGGGATGGAGGCAGTCCTACCCATTGAGGTGGAAATACCTTCTCTCCGGGTTTTAACAGAAGTAAAACTGGATGAAGTTGAGTGGATTCAGGCTCGATACGATCAATTGAACCTAATCGAGGAAAAGAGGCTAAAGGCTATTCGTCACGGTCAGATGTATCAAAAGCGCATGATGCGAGCCTACAATAAAAAGGTTCGCCCAAGAGAGTTTCACGAGGGAGACCTGGTACTGAAAAAGATCCTCCCCATACAAAAGGATTTCAGAGGGAAATGGATGCCGAATTGGGAAAGACCGTACGTGGTGAAAAAGGCTTTCACCGGAGGCGCACTGATCCTAACGGAAATGGATGGGAAAAGCTTGCCCAACCCCGTAAACTCAGATTCAGTCAAAAGATACTTCGCTTGAACAAGCTGAGACAGGAAACCACCAAGGACACCTTGATCCCAAAAAAAAAAAAAGAGAGTAAGGTGAGAGAGGCCAAGCGAAAACCCGCCAAGGGCGCTTTGAGACCAAAGGGGATTTGAGTCGAAAACCTGAAAAGGCGGCTTCAACTATGAAGAAAAATCTCGCTGCGCTGGAATGGACAAGGAAGGGGTATGTTGCGTCTCAAGGCATCAACAAAATACTCAAGATCTCCTAAAGCACATATCAAACTCAAAATGGTCTTCCAAATACTCAGGCGGAGAAGCCTAGGCTGCGATATCTGGGGCACCTAATTTCTATTCTGTCCATCTTTGTAATTTGTAATTTCAATGAATTTCTTCCTTGATTACATTTTTTAACCTGTTTTATTTCGGGTTATACTCCCAATCCCTCCTAGGCATTTTACATTGAAATAACGATTTCAGAACTAATAATACTTTCATAAAAGGCGTCCTACATATTATTCTGAAAGCCTCTAAACAATACAAGGTATTGAAACATGACTATTGTTCGAAATTCATTCCACCTAAGGTCTATAAACGTTGGAAGAAGACAAATGTTACTTCCCTGAGGTGGTAGTGAGAGGTACGAACCTTATGTCGCAGAGAGTACAATGGAAGGGACAATGAAATCACAACGGGGCAGGCTCTTTTTTTTTAGTTCCCTACGTCTACCACAAATTGTAACGCGTTGGTGATAGAATCTTGCTATGAGTAATGAGAACCTAAACCATAAATGGGGTCCTTCTCATGCATTCATCCAGTTAGGAGCATTCGATTACTGCGATCATTACATCCTAGTTATTTTTACACTGTGAAAAATCGTCATTTACATAACATTCAGCATTCATGTAAATGACATATATAGTTCGGAGCATTTGAGCCATCTCGATCATAGCATCCTCGTTATTTGCATACGCACAAGCATATTCTACGTGACAGGTCCTTCAAAAAGGGGGGCACCGCCACGTCGAAATTTGGATTTTGCTCCAGCGGAGTAGTCTACAGATTGAAGTCTTCCTGAGAGTAGCAGGAAAGCAAGTTGAAAGTTCAGACTTATCACCGTTCGTTTTTCGATAAGTTCCAGCAAGAAGACCCGAGTTGTAGGTCTCTTCTGGATTCCTATCACTGTTCGTTTTCGAGAAGTTTTCAGCAAGAAGACCCGAGTTGTAGGTCTCTTCTGAATTCCTATTACTGTTCGTTTTCAAGAAGTTTTCAGCAAGAAGACCTGAGTTGTAGGTCTCTTCTGAATTCCTGTCACTGTTCATTTTCAAGAAGTTTTCAGCAAGAAGACCCGAGTTGTAGGTCTCTTCTGAATTCCTATCACTGTTCGTTTTCAAGAAGTTTTAAGCAAGAAGACCCGAGTTGTAGGTCTCTTCTGAATTCCTATCACTGTTCGGTTTCAAGAAGTTTCAGTAAGAAGACCCGAGTTGTAGGTCTCTTCTGAATCCCTATCACTGTTCGTTTTCAAGAAGTTTTCAGCAAGAAGACCCGAGTTGTAGGTCTCTTCTGGATCCCTATCACTGTTCGTTTTCAAAAAGTTTTCAGCAAGAAGACCCGAGTTGTAGGTCTCTTCTGGATTCCTATCACCGTTCGGTTTCAAGAAGTTTTCAGCAAGAAGATCCAAGTTATGGGTCTCTTCTGGATTCCTATCACTGTTCGTTTTCGAGAAGTTTCAACAAGAAGATCCAAGTTACGGGTCTCTTCTGAATTCCTATCACCGTTCGTTTTCGAGAAGTTTCATCGAGAATAAGTCAGAGTAAGAAGTTACAGTGAGATTTGAAGTTGTTTGAAAAGGCGCGGATCAAGAAGTCAAGGCTTGGCCCGGGCAAAATTGGTCCTTTATTGTCTTTGCTCTATTATCGTTTCACGACAATGAGCAAAGAGGGGCAGCTGTAATGACCAATTTTGCCCGTGGGCCCATTCACAAACCAAATTCAGGAAAAATAAATAAAATGTCCCAAAATCACAGTCCATAAACCCAATACAAATAAATTCAGACCCAAAAAGCAAGCCCAAACCCACAAAGCCCAAACCAGTTACAAAGAGCCTAATAGGCCCAAATTTTTTAAAAAATTTTGGCTAGGGTTTCTGAAACCCTAGCCCCCTAGGCGCCGCACGAGCCTACCACTCTCTCATGCCTGGTGCGCCGCAAGCCTCCAGCCTCGTCACCGAGTGCGCCTCGCAAGCCTCCACTTCTCGTTGTCGGCCATACCTGCGAAAGAAGACGAATCAACAGCAACACAAGCAAAGGATTTCTTTTATTATTATTATTTGTTTGCTATAATTCGGCTATAAAGCCGCAACAAAAGGGGTGTAAAAAGGATCCTTTTTTTTCGATTTTGGAAGGAGGACAGAAAGTAATCTCAGGCGAAGTTTCTTTTTTTCTCTTAAATCATAAACAAAAAACGAAAATCTAGAAGTATAATAGATAGATACAAAGCCTTCGAAGGTATTTTCATTATACTTGTATTTTATCTTTTTTTCTTTTCATTTTTTCACCAATATATACCTATATATATAAATATTTAAAACATATAAAAAAATAAAAAAAAGGGAAGAAAAGACGTACCGTTTGCGATTTCTGGCCACTGTGTGTGATGACCGGCACGGCGGCACGGCGGCACGGCGACGGAATCTTCGCCAGAAATCGCACCTGCAGAGGAGAGAAAAGAGGAGCATCAGTTTTTTTTTTTTAGAAGAAGGGAAGAATGAAAGAAAAATAAAAATTTTTGCCTTATTACTAAGGCAAAACGGTGCGTTTTAGCACCCTTCATACAGCGCCTAAAACGGCGCCGTTTGGGAGTGAACCGGCCCGACCCGACCCACCTGTAAGGGGTCCGCGTGTTTCTTCAGCGGAGGGGTTAATTGCAGTTTTAGTCCCTCCGCTCTTTCATATCCTTATAATTAAGTTTTCTTTATTCTTAATTTTCCCTTTTAATTTCAATCCGGTTTCGTTTTGGTCCTGAATTAAGTGTTGCGTGTAGAGAATGCGGGAAAATTCCCCTTTAGCCCTCTTGGCTCTTGGGCGCGTTGCAAATGACCCCTTTTTCTTTTGTTTTATTTCAAGTCAACCCCAGACCTTCATCATTAGATTCAATTAGATCTCTTTTTTAGTTATTTTGCAACCTTTTATTATTATTGCTATTTCATTATTATTATTATTATTATTATTATTACTATTAGTAGTATTATTATTATTATTATTATTTCTGCTTTACTATTATTATTATTACTATTATTATTATTGCATCATTACTTGTATATACTAATTTTATTACTGCTATTATTACTATATTCATACTAGTACATTGTATATATCGCGTATTACTACTAATATTATTATTATATTATTATTACTACATCTATATTAATATATTATATATATTGCGTATTATTATTATTATTATTATTATTATTATTATTATTATTATTATTATTAGCACCCATGTTATGATATTTATTATCCTCATTGTTACTAACTCTATCATTTTTGACATCGTTTTGTTTTTCTTAATTTCTCGCTTTATTCTTAACTTTTGTATTTTATTTCTTTGTTTTTGTTTCGATGTTTTATGATTATTTTCATTCGCGTCATTTATGTATATCGACAGTTTTGAGATGGTCTTGAATCCAAGGATTTAAAATATCGCGTCCTAAAGTATTGGATGTGATACTTTATCCTTTTGAAACAAGAAGATCTTGGTTTTTTTTAATTCGAGAAAACTGTGGGATAATCTTGGATTCAAAGATTTAAATTATCGTGTCCTAAAGTATTGGATGTGATATTTTAGTCTTTTAAAACGAGAAAATCTCGATTTTCAAAAACAACTATGGAATGATCTCTGCTCCGAAGATTAAAATTATCATGTCCTAAAGTATTGGATGTGATATTTTAATCCTTTGGAAACGGGAAAGTCTTGATTTGCAATTCCGGAAAACTATGAGATGATCTTAGGACCGAAGATTTAAACTATCGTGTCCTAAAGTATTGGATGTGATACTTTATTTCTTCGAAACGAGGAAATCTTGATTTAATTCAAAAAACACGAATATTTCCAAAAAGGGGTCAGATTTTTAAATTCCTTCAAAATTTTTAAACTTTCGACATTAGGACATTAATTAATCAATTAGGTACCAATTTTGGGCGTGACGAGGGTGCTAACCCTTCCTCGTACGTAACCGACTCCCGAACCCATTTTCTCAAATTTTCGTAGACCGAAAGCATTGTTTTAGTAGATCAAAATGTTTTATTAAAACAAAGGTGATCCGATCACACCTAATAAAAGATCGGTGGCGACTCCCGTTTTTTTCCAAAACCCAAGTTCGATTCCCATTTTCAAAAAATGGTTTCGACAAAGCCAATGATTTTTATGTGTGGAGGATTATCTCAAATGGCGATCTAAAGGTGCCCAATGATGAAGATGAGTGGGAAGATGATGACAAGAAGAAGGCTAAATTAAATGCTAAGGTCATGCACTCTTTTTTGTACATTAAGTCCTAATGAGTACAAGAGAGTGTCCTAATGTCAAAGTGTAAGGAGATATGGAACAAGCTTGCCACCACTCATGAAGGAACAAACCAAGTCAAGGAATCCAAGATCAGTCTTCTTACACTTGACTTTGAGCTTTTCAAGATTAAGTCAAGAGAAAGCATCAAAGAAATGTTCAATATATTCACCGACATCATCAATGGTTTGAAGTCACTTGGGAAGGCTTATTCCAATAAACAAATGATGAAGAAATTGCTCAATAGCCTATCAAAAGAATGGGAAGCAAAAGTGACGACTATTGAGGAATCCAAAGATTTGGATAAGCTTTCTTTAGATGAGCTCATAAGTTCACTCATCACCTATGAGATGAAGTTGGAGCATGGTAAATTTGCTTTATAGTCCTCCATCCAACAAGAAAGCAACAATGATGCTGATGAGGAGTAGGATAAAGAAAAAATAATCATATTTGTCAATAAGTTCAAAAGATTAATGAAAATGGACAAAGGCAAAAGACTTCAAGAAAAGAAAATAATTTGCTACATTTGCAAAAAGTCAGGGCACAACAAGTATGATTGTCCTTTGAAGAAAAAGCAAGAGAAAAAAAAAAGCCATGGTAGCTGCTTGGAGTGATAGCGACTCTTCCAATGACGAGGGCTTTGGCAAAATTTGTTTCATGTCTTTTGAATAGCAGGAGGTATCTGGAAAAAGAGATTTGGTGATGAATCACTAAAAATATAAATGTGGAAAAATTTATTTTAAGTTTTTAAAATATTAGGTATTTTTATTGTTCTAGAAGATAGCACGAAATTTAATAAAAATTTTACTTCTACTTTTAGATTTAGATTTTATATAATATTTTGAAGTTTTTTTTTATAATTTTTATATTTTTAATATTTTTTTATTTTCAAATGATGATGCCACAAGTCACAATTAATGACTATCACGCCATCTTGTTTTAAGACTACTACAAAAGATCTTGAGTATTAAGCTAAGACAAATAATATATCATAAAATCAATTTAGGATATGTTTTAGGAGGCCAAATGAGTATTTGAGTTTTTTAATCAGATTCTAATTACAAATTACAACGGTACACTTCTTTAAAAAAAGGAGACTACTTGTAGAAGGATTTAAAAATAGTATGCGTATATACTCTTTATAACAATTACCGATGAGGTAAACTGAAGGTGACATTATATATGCATAGATTTATTTAATTAGCCATGTTAATATTAGTTATCATAGTATCATATTACTTACAATATCTCTTCAAAAACATTCATTTATGATGTAGAGAACAAGTAAACGTTACTGTTTCCAAGTCACCTGTATACCAAAAGAATATTTATGTAAAATTGGTAGTATGTCGACAGAAAATCAACAGCTAGCAGTTAGCAGCCGCTTGATGCATCTGGATTTCAGAAATACACCAAAATCTAAATTTGCTAGTTGTAGTTCTCAATATAAAAATGCCAGTGACTGATTTTAGATGTGTGTGCATCTTCTATAGTTTCCTAATTCTCGATATGTTCTTGGATCATTCCATGTATGCCTGCAAAAAAAAAAAAAAAGAATAAGCAAACCTTGCAGATGGTAAACCACATATTTGGAGAACCCTTGGTCGGAGCTAAGGTGCATTTTACTCCCCAATTAGGGTAAGTTGGAGTTTTTAAGACCCATAGATTCCGCGAGTTCCCTAGCAGAAAAATTGTCCGCTTGTTCCTATAGACCACATTTAAAGCGACGATTAGATATGTGTGATAAGGCATTTGACTTACAGTTGGAAACATAAGTGGATCCCGACAATCAACTGTTCATATGTTAATTTTCCAAAAGGTTGGATAGTCAATACCTGAAGACGATGTAACAAGTACATCAAGAAGAGATGTACAAATACCTGCATATATTTTTTGTCATTGTTATTATAGAATTTGATCCATATATAACACATTTCTACAAAGAGAAGGCGAAACTGTTCTTACAAGATAGCACAGCAAGATTATTCGAGCTGCAGGATATCGCCAAAGAAATCTTGTGGCCCTAACAGATACTGAATCCAGTAATTTCACAACCTTCTGTAACTGCATGAGGCAGGTTGAAACATGGGTCAGAATAAACAATGGGGATGATAAGTTGGTTTCGGGATATAAGAGGGAGAATACCTGTATGCTAGCAACAGCCATGTGACGGTGATGCAAGTGAAGAGGCCTGCAATTTTGAAAATATCAAAAGTAACCACGTCATTAAATTAAGAGGAAGCAAATATATTCATGCAGGGGATAGGAGAGCCAATATGAATGTAGGATGGACAGGTAGCAATATCTCTTTTCGATTTCGCTTCACATCTATTTATACTCCATACCAGTACTAGGGAGAGCATATATTAAGGCCAAAATGAATAACTCAATCACAAGAGTCAAATCCTAAATATTTACACAGAGTATTCTAATTTGAAGGCACTACAGCCAAAAAAACCAATGCAAGAACAACAGCCAAGGTATCAACAGAAATGAGCGCATATGGTCAGTTAATGGATGATTCAGCCCTGCAGATTCCACTCTCAAAGAATTTCTTTTCTTTTCTTTTCTTTTTTTCCCTTTTCTCCCTTCTTACCAAAGAATGAGAATTTAGAAGTTCTAGTCATAACGGTTGCATAATATTACACTTTCATCTCATTGAACTTAAGGCAGCACCATGATGCTTTCCTTATAGGCTATGTTAAATACTGAGAGGTAAAAGTCTAAGTTGCAAAGAAACCAATTCATTCCAAACATGGCGCAAACATCAGCTATACTATTTCATTCTTTCATCCAAAGGAAAGATGTATGTAAATAATCATATCAGGAGATCTAATTGAGCCCAACAGAACACCTACAACAGTCTATGGTTCTGCAGAACATACAATTTATAAGCTTCAAATTAATCAAATATGAGTAATTTCAACAAATCATGTTTCCTCAAATGAAAACCAGTCTGAAAGGGAAGGTAACATATATTCTTTTACTTGCTAAAAAGGATCACATCCCAATACTCTCAATAAGATGCTAAAACTTGCAGATAAAGGGTCTAAGGATTGTAATCTAATAAAACAAAAAGCTTAACATACTCAAGTGCTTTGATTTCAGTGTCTTCCTCCCAGGACATTGATGCCCGACGAGGAACTCTACTTTCTACTTCAACCTGTTGATTGTAATAGTACATCACAAGCAAAAAACAATGATATTGAATATAATTAGTTCTAACAAGACATAGACAATCAGTCCTGCAGCAGAGAAGTCACTAAACCTGTGCTTCCTGAAGACGCTTTATTTCCTTCTCCAACTGGAACTCGGCTGCAGCTTTTTCACTAGCCATAGTTTCTAACTGCGTTTGCTTATTGTACTGCATAATGGTGTAGCCCCAAGAAGTCAGCCCAAACAAATAGGTGTTACAAGAACAAGTGAAAAAGTAAACCTCAGTTTCTATTACCAAAAGGTCAGTTAATTCACGGTAGCGTTTCTCTAGCTCCATATGCTCCTGAGAGTAGCCAACAACATAAGACAATGCTTGGGTGGATTTAAAACATACAACTGAATGTACCATGATGAAATATACTTTAAAAATTTGCATATATAAAACAACTGAACTAAATTCCATTACGTTTTCAGAGTAGCAAGAACACTTAAGACCTCAGATGTCAACAACAGTAACTCAGTGCCACAGGTTCTAGTTCGGTGATTCTAAATTTCTAATATGACTTCAGTGTGGGGCATGGCGTGGATGTTTTCTACAGCTAAAGTTTGTGGAAAAACCGGCCCCATACAGTCAAGTACATTTCACGACATGAGTACATGACAACTTTAAGGGAAAAGCCAACAAAATCAAGTTATGAATACAGCAAGGACAGATTGTTCCCTAGTCATTTGTGATACACAAAAAGATCTGACAACTTTGAGGAGTTGGTTGAACCCAAACATTCAAGAGAACAAAGTCATGTAACTTGGCAGTTGATATGCAGCTAGATAAAGAAGACAAGCAATAAAAGTTAAGGCTCCACGAGTACTAATGTTCGAAGGTGGCAACTTCAGCAGCAACATGCAAGCTGCCATGCAACCAAGCCCAAGCATGCAAGCAACCAAGCAGTCCAGCAGAAACAAGCTTTTATCCATTATGTAATTTGTTAAATTAGTTCATGTGATAGTTGACTTTTGTTGTTTCATTGTAACTATTGTATTAGCTATGGTTTAGTTAAGTACTTAGCTGATTTGGTAGCTTTTAGGTACTCATTATGCTGATTTAACAGTTTAGCTACTTGCACAAGCAAGCTTTATTTTCTTCCAATGTAAACTAGCTACTTAAGTTCATGTATTAATTTCTTTTTTAAGTAATGAGAGATGTTAACTTGTTCTCTCAATTGCTCATTCGTTTTGCTTCTGTTTTTAAGCTTTCAAACATCAAATTTCATTGTTTTTGTTGTTTAAGACTCAACAAATGGTATCAGAGCCTGTTATCTTTAAGGGGCCTTTGTTATGCTTTGTTTGTGAGTGACACGATTTTGAAAGAAAAGAAACAGGAGCTATTTGTTTTGGTTGCTGCAAAATGAGCTTCTCACCACCACCACCACCTGTCTTTGCTGGTGAAAACTACAACATTTGGGCTGTGAAAATGAGGACATACCTGCAGGCACATGACTTGTGGAATGTCGTTCTGAATGACACAGAGCCACAACCTTTGAGAGCTAATCCGACCATAGCTCAGATCAGGCAGCATAATGAAGATTGTGCCAAGAAGTATAAGGCCATGTCTTGTCTTCAAAGTGGAGTTTTAGATGTGATTTTCACCAGGATAATGGCCTGTGACCCTCCAAAGCAGGCCTGGGACAAACTCAAAGAGGAGTTTCAAGGGTCAGACAAGACAAGGCAACAGCAGCTAATCAACCTAAGAAGGGACTTCGAGAATCTAAGGATGAAGGAGTCAGAAACTATAAAGCAGTATGCTGACAGGATCATGGCCACTGTCAACAACATAAGACTGCTTGGAGATGATTTTAGTGATCAAAGGGTAGTTGAGAAAGTCATAACAACCTTGCCAGAGAAGTATGAATCAAAAATCTCTTCTTTGGAGGATTCAAGGGACCTTTCATCCATCCCTTTGACAGAGCTGATAAATGCTCTCTATGCACAAGAGCAAAGAAGAGCAAACAGAATGGAGGAGCATTCTGAGGGGGCTTTTCAGGCAAGAAGCAGAGAAAACACAAATTTCAAAGGCAAAAAGCCTTGGACAGAAAAGAAAGATAAAGGCAAGAAGGATGCTGTTGTCAAGAAAAAGTTTCCACCTTGTGCTCATTGCAAGAAAACTACTCACCTTGAGAAATATTGTTGTTGCAGGCCAGATATTCAATGTAGAGGCTGCAAACAGCTTGGCCACATAGAGAAAGTATGCAAGAATAAGCCAAAACCACAGCCACAACATCAGAATCAAGCTCAGGCTGCTGAGGATGTTGAAGCACAGGAGGAGTTTGTTTTCACAGCCTCCTGTTTTGCCAACTCGAGCAAGGTTAGCAAGAGGTGGCTGATTGATAGTGGATGCACTCACCACATGGCTTCAGACAAGAGCATGTTTAAGGAGCTAGACACCACATTTAAGTCCAAAGTCAGAATTGGAAATGGTGAGCTCCTCGAGGCCAAAGGTAAGGGCAAGGCAGCTATTGGCACCAAGTCAGGTAACAAAACTATTTCTGAGGTTTTTTATGTACCTGATATTGACCAAAACTTGTTGAGTGTTGGTCAGCTACTAGAGAAGGGCTACACTCTTTCTTTTGAAGGCAAAACTTGTGTGATTAAAGATGCTGTGGGTCAAGTGTTAGCAACTGTAGCCATGAATGATTGAGTTTTCATTTTGGATGTGAATCAGCTAGAACCAAGTGCACATACAGCTCAGGCTGATGAATCAAGTTTGTGGCATAGGAGGTTGGGGCATGCGAATTACAAGTCACTTGGCTTGCTGTACAAAATGAACTTGATTGAAGACATGTTCAAGATCGAGCAAAAAGGGGATGTGTGTGATGTTTGTCAACTAGGCAAACAGACCAGGTTGCCCTTTCCTGTCAACAAGGCTTGGAGGGCTCAAGAGAGGCTCCAACTGGTCCATACAGACATTTGTGGACCTATGAAGACCACCTCCTTAAATGGCAACAGGTACTTTGCACTGTTCATTGATGACTGCACAAGGTTTTGTTGGGTAAGCTTTTTGAGGCAAAAGTCAGATGTTGTTGATTTTTTTTGCAAATTCAAGGCATTGGCTGAGAACCAAGCCAGTTGCAAGCTAAAATGCCTAAGGTCAGACAATGGAACCGAGTATGTCTCTCATAGGTTCCAAAAGATATGTGATGAAGCTGGGATCCAACACCAATTAACCACCATTTATACACCACAGCAAAATGGTGTTTGTGGGAGGAAAAATAGGACAGTCCTCGATATGGCTAGGTGCCTTCTATTTGAAGCCAAAATGCCTAGCAATTTTTGGGCTGAGGCTGTAAACACAACTGTTTACTTGCTGAATAGGTTGCCAACTAATGTTGTTCATGGTAAACCACCATTTGAAGCTTGGTTTGGACAAAAAACCAACTGTCACACACCTAAAGGTATTTGGTTGTTTGTGCTATGCATTGGTGTCAGCTGAGAAGAGAACTAAACTGGAAAAAAGGTCCATGCCAGGGGTACTTGTTGGTTACAACAGTGTAAAAAAGAGGTATAGGATATTTGATCCTTCAACCAAGAAGATTGTGGTAAGCAGAGATGTAAAGTTCAATGAAGCAACCTACTGGAAATGGAATGAAACTGATTCAAGTCTGCTTGAAGAAGATAAGAATGATTTTGACCTGCAGCATGCTGAGATTGAATCTGTAGCTGAAGATGAGTATGATGATGCACCTGTTAGAGGCACCAGGACACTAGCAGACGTTTATGAAAGGTGTGCTATGACCATGGTTGAGCCTTCCTGCTATGAAGAAGCAGCAAAAGAAAGCTGTTGGCAAGAAGCAATGAGAGCTGAGATGAGAATGATTCAAAAAAATGAAACTTGGGAGCTGGTTGATAGACCAACAAATAAGAAGGTTATTGGTGTCAAATGGGTGTTTAGGACCAAGAACAATGCAGATGGGTCTCTGAACAAGCACAAGGCCAGGTTAGTTGTAAAAGGATACAGCCAGCAGCAAGGGGTCGATTTCTTTGAAACCTTTGCACCTGTTGCAAGGTTAGACACTGCTGTTATTTGCCTTAGCAGCTCAGAAACACTGGAAAGTGCATCAATTGGATGTCAAATCAGCATTTCTAAATGGATTTCTCAATGAAGAAATCTTCATTGAACAGCCTGAAGACTTCAAGATCCCTGGGGAGGAACACAGAGTCTACAGGCTCAAGAAGGCCCTGTATGGCCTAAAACAGGCTCTAAGGGCGGTATGACAGGATGGATGCTTACTTGTCTAGGCTCGGGTTCACAAAGAGCATAAGTGAGCCTACTCTGTATGTTAAGAAGGCTAGAGAGGAGACCTTGGTAATTGTTTCCTTGTATGTTGATGACTTGTTAGTCACTGGCAATGAAGGTAAGCTGATTGAAGACTTTAAGAAGCAAATGCTAGAAGTTTTCGAGATGACTGATCTTGGTTTAATGACATACTTCCTTAGTATGGAAGTAAATCAGGAAGAGCAAGGCATTTTTATAAGTCAGCATGCATTTGCACTGAAAGTTCTAAACAAGTTCAGCATGTCAAAGTGCAAGCCTGCTAGCACCCCAGTGGCATTAGGGGAGAAACTGTCAACCTCTAGTGAACATGATAGAGTGGATGAAAAGGGGTACAGGAGTTTGATTGGTTGTCTACTGTATTTGACAGCAACAAGGCCAGACATCTTATATGCAGTTAGCCTTCTCTCGAGGTTCATGCATTGCTGCAATGTTGCACATTTTAAGGCTGCTAAAAGGGTCCTAAGATATGTCAAAAGAACCTTAAATTTTGGTGTGAAGTTTAAAAGGACAAAAGAGTTAAAGCTTATTGGTTATTCAGGCAATGATTGGGCTGGTTCAGTTGACGATATGAAGAGCACTTCAAGCTACTTCTTCACTTTAGGCTCAAGTGTTTTCAGCTGGAGTTCAAAGAAGCAACAGACAGTAGCTCAATCCACTGCAGAAGCTGAGTACATTGCAGCTGCTACTGCTGTTAATCAGGCTATTTGGCTTAGAAAGCTTCTAGATGATTTAAATGTTAATCAAGCAAAAGCAACTGAGATCAAAGTTGATAATCAGTCAGCAGTTGCAATTGCCAAGAATCCTGTGTTTCATGGCAAAACCAAGCACTTTAAGATTAGATATCATTTTGTGAGAGAGGCTGAATTGACTGAATTGACAAAGGAAATCAGCTTGGTCCATTGCAGTTCGAGGGATCAATTTGCTGACATCTTGACCAAGCCATTGGCTGCCTCAAGATTTGTGAGTTTGAGAAAAGAGATTGGAGTTTGCTGTCTCATTGCCAAGGAGGAGTGCAGCAACATGCAAGCTGCCATGCAACCAAGCCCAAGCATGCAAGCAACCAAGCAGTCCAGCAGAAACAAGCTTTTATCCATTATGTAATTTGTTAAATTAGTTCATGTGATAGTTGACTTTTGTTGTTTCATTGTAACTTTCGTATTAGCTAAGGTTTAGTTAAGTACTTAGCTGATTTGGTAGCTTTTAGGTACTCATTATGCTGATTTAACAGTTTAGCTACTTGCACAAGCAAGCTTTATTTTCTTCCAATGTAAACTAGCTACTTAAGTTCATGTATTAATTTCTTTTTTAAGTAACGAGAGATGTTAACTTGTTCTCTCAATTGCTCATTCGTTTTGCTTCTGTTTTTAAGCTTTCAAACATCAAATTTCATTGTTTTTGTTGTTTAAGACTCAACAACTAAGTTCAGCAATCACGACAATAAACACTTAGAGTTTACATACAGAAACCATACAATCAACAAAGCTATATTTCATTTCAGACTAGAAGATGCTGACCGAAGTGTATGCATATATGCGTTTGAAGTAAGAAAAACAGAAGAATAAATTTGAACTGTTACCTGTCGAGAATAATGCTCAGCATCCCTCTTCATGGCAGCCATTTCAACCCTCATTTTCTGCAGTTCAGCCTGCAGCCAGGAAAAGTGGTCAAAGAAAACAAATCCAAAAATCAGCCAGCAAAGAAACCAGAGTAAACTTACTATAATTGTACAATATAGAAAAGAGGAAAACATTTTTTTGATACTTGCGTCTAACAAAGAGAGCTTGCTCTCAGCGTCTCTTTGACCTCTGCGTGCACACTCTACTTCCTCCTGCCATGCCTGCATCTAATAAAACCATCTTTAAGTCATCATTTTCTCAATTACTACAGTTGATGCAACAGCTAAAGGCCACATATTATGCCTGTAAGTAGATGTTAAATGGATTTTGAACTTTTGAACTTCAGAATGTTCTTAATGACATAGAATCCATGTCCCAGTAGACAACATTATGCATATCCCATAAGTAGGTGCTTTTTATTGCTAGGCTCTGGCTGTATGGAAATGGTCCAGTGACATTTCCAAGATAGAATTGAGACAGTTATATCTTCAACATATGTACCTGAACCATTTGATTTGCCTCTTCTGGGAACTTCTTTTGTCCACGACGAGCTCGAGCGTCCAAATTTTGCAATTCTTGATTTAGAGATGCACATTCAACCTGACATAATATCAGGTAAATATTAAGAGGCTTTTCACTTCATATTTTGCTCAGTCAAAGAGGTAAACTTTCATATAAAGCATTGTTATCAGTTTGTTTTATATACCTCAAGAAGTGCTAGCTTCTGCTCAAACTCTGCAGCTTTTGTTGTCCTCTCATCTGCAACCCTCTGGATAGCGAAACAAGCAACAATTTACAATGCTTGTTGGAAATATATAGAGGGCCAAATGATCAATGGACACCTGTGCTGAACAAGGAAAGGGCACCAGCTTTGCTAAAAAAGTAGCGGTATTTTGAACTCCAAACTGTAAATGGCATATTAACTACGGGACAGACTGTTGGTTTTTCATTTTTTATTTTTTTTTAAAAAATTAATGGAAAATAAATTAAACTAAGCTATGACACCATAATGGTGGAACTAATTGCAGTATCCTCATAAATAGCGCAATTGTAAACAAGTGCAGCAACAATGAAGGATAGCTTAAAGACAACAATCAACATAAAACTACTATATTAGTAAATATGAAGCTGAAAATGAGATGTCGAAATGCCTTTGAGATTAGTTAACCACTATCCTGATTAAAAATTTCATGTAATTGCCCTTTTTCCGTCATTTCAGTATTTGAAACTCATGCAGATCATTAAAAACTGGTTTCCATGTTTTCTCGGAGAAAGAGTCGTGGTAAATAAGATTGTGAAGATATTACCAGGTAACAGATCTTAGAAACACCAGAATCCAAGAATTCAGAGTGCCAACATCCAATGAACCATTTGAAAATAAATTAAACTAAGCTATGACACCATAATGGTGAAACTAGTTGCAGTATCCTCGTAAATAGCGCAATAGTAAACAAGTGCAGCAACAATGAAGGATAGCTTAAGGACAACAGTCAACATAAAACTACTATATTAGTAAATATGAAGCTGAAAATGAGATGTCGAAATGCCTTTGAGATTAGTTAACCACTATCCTGATTAAAAATTTCATGTAATTGCCCTTTTTTCGTCACTTCAGTATTTGAAACTCATGCAGATCATTAAGAACTGGTTTCCATGTTTTCTCGGAGAAAGAGTTGTGGTAAATAAGATTGTGAAGATATACCAGGTAACAGATCTTAAAAACACCAGAATCCAAGAATTCATAGTGCAAACATCCAATGAACCATTTGAATAACATATTTGTCCATTATATGGCAACTTCTGTAGCACAATTCCAAACTAATACCCAAAAAAAACATATTTGTCTTAACAACCTTGCATTGCCAAGATTATAAGTGCCAAAAGAGAAATGCTTCTTAATTAAAAATGCAAAAATGTTTGCAAATGAAATTTCCTGGATAATGCTATGTACAAATTCAAAGTTGACAGATGTTCACCAAACAGATATTAAATGTAAAGTTTCTACCACATCAAGGCATTTACTTGAAACAACTGACATCCACTTGAAAAAAGAATGAGGAAGAGACTAATCCTGAAAGGCCAATATTACATTCAACTCAAAGTTTTTTTGAATATGCAAAACTAGGTTACCCAATTATCAAGCAAAACGATAATATTACGCATGCAAATTAGGTGATGATTTGCCATGAATCAGAAACAAAGAATCCTTACATTACCTGGATCCTAGCTAGAGCCGTGGATGCCTCAACCGCTTGATGTTCCAATTCCACTTCCCTTTCCATTGCCGCCTGTTCCAAAAATTAGAGATTATTTGAGTGCAAGATAACAACAAAATGTATATAAATTGATGTTCCAAATATGGACCATTTTAGTAGCATTATGTGCTGCACGTTCTTCTTCTGCTCTCCTTTCTGCAGAAGCCAGCTCCTCACGTAGGGCCTAACAGAGAAGCAAATAAATAGATCAACAAGATAATAATGATATAATTGCTTATATGCATTTTTTGTGTGTGAATACACATGCACGTGCAAGCAAGAAAGGACTAATTAGTTTACCTGCAGCATCCTTGTCTCTGTCAATTCCCTGTTTCTCATAACAGACTCCATGCTTGCCTGATGGTGTACGATAAAAAGTATTAACAAACTTCTGATGATCAAATGGCACAAGTCGAGAGCACATACTGATTGCTAGTTGACAGAGAGACAATGTCTAACGTAGAGGCCAAGTAAAGGAGCAATTAGCAAGCAAGAGAGAAATACAGAAGTAGACATGCATTTTACAATTTGCTTAATAGGCTAACAGGAATTCATGAATGGGCTGATCCTTTGGTCCTTCATCAGAAGAAAAGCATGGCTAACATAAGTATGTGGTAGGATCAATATCTTTCTATTTAGCTTCTAAAGCTATTAATAGTTAGATATACAGAAGCCAGGGTGATAAGAAGTATGGCTTTTAAGCTAAACCATATAAATCCACCCACTAAATCAAAGAATTCCAAGACCCTAAATATATTTCATTTCATGCAACTTGAAAATTGCCACAATTCTATGAGCTACTAAACAGAGACCACATTTTATGTAAGATAGTGCTCGGAAAACTAGGGGGTTAGAGTTAAACCTGAAGTGATGCCAGATTCCCTTCAGATAAAGCAGCTTGTTTCTTAAGCGCATCCATAGAGTTGACAAGCACCTCAATCTCAGAGTTCTTTGCTGCCAAAGCCTCAACCATATTTGCCTCTACCTTTGTTACTTCACTCTTAGATAAAGATAAATCTTTCTGTAGTTGTTTTATGTGAGCCTCATAAGATTTACTCAGCTCTCTCTGTAAGCGGAGCAATTTAGTATTAAAACAATACTCCTTAAATTGCATCCAGAACAAGTGTGACTAAACCTTGAAAATATATCTAAAAGGAGAAACAAGATAGATTGATGTACCTCAGCAGTTAGAAGCTCCTCAAGCTGTGCATTCTCAGATTTGTATTCTTGAAGACGAGATGAAAGTCCAGCACAAACCTGTGAAACAGTGTAGAAAATTTGTTAGAAATTCCAAATTGAAGAAAAAAAAAGGCGAGAGAGTAGAAACAGCAAAATGTCTAATCTGTGAGCGATTACCTAGGAGACACTATGTCATTTATCATCCTACTGCCACATCCCTTAAGTACAAATTCTGAACTCATCTTTTCTAAAGTAGCAAATAATAAAACTTAGTCCCAATATCTCTGAGAAAGAAAAACCAATAAATTCAGAGACTTACCCGAGCCAGTCTTGCCTCTTTCGATTGACCTGTGGAATTGGTGGTTTTAAGCAATCCTTGAGCCTGAACAAAAACTAAAGAACTAGTGAATAAAGCTTTTAAATTGGAGGCTTGAGAAGATTCAAGGACATGAACTACAATTTCAGTTCGAGTATATTTGTCACCTCCTCAAGGTGGTCCTGAACTGGAGGAGTGTCAGCATTTTGTTCTCGTGGCTTCTTGTGA
This sequence comes from Gossypium australe, assembly GCA_005393395.2. NCBI lineage: Eukaryota > Viridiplantae > Streptophyta > Magnoliopsida > Malvales > Malvaceae > Gossypium > Gossypium australe. The sequence continues at coordinate 125,859,003 of CM016619.1, forward strand.
TTCACAGGAGTTCCAACTTTAATATCATCTTCTTTTAATTGAGCTTCAATGTTAATAGGAAAATCAGCAAATAAAGGTTGTGACCTCTCTTGGTCAGTCTTTGAAATAACATCTGCATTTTGGGATTCAATATTTTGGCAACCATCAGCTAAATGATCTTCACTAGCAACCTGAATATCTTTGGCAGCTAATGGTGAAGAAGGGTGCTCCACAAGAACATTAGAGGCATGCTCATTGAGAAGCTTGCCATTTGAAGTTGACAAAGAAGCTTCGTGTTGCTAACAATTGCAGAGACTTCTTCCTGATCAGTATCATGTTTAACCACATTGGTATCCAATGGCTCAGGTGAAGGAAATCCAGGATTATCTTTCTCACTGTTGCTATACAACTCGCTACTTATTTGGACCATAGATGTAGCACTAGGGTTTCCCTCATTTTTAGAAGAAAGAGTACCCTTATCTTTATATAGTGTTACCTCTGATTGTAATACTTCTGAACTTGTTTCTTCACGTACAGCATCACTAGTTTTGGGAGATTTAGTTGTAAGAAGTTTTTTCTGAGCCTGCAAAGAAGAAAAACAACCAATTAAATTTTTTTAATGAACATATTTGCTTTAAATGAGTACACTTAGAACTAATTTAAGCTTGTATGTTTCTGATACCTTTTTCCTTGTCTTTGTCTTTTCTGCTGAAGAACCTTGCACATTAGAAGCATTGCAATTAAAAGGGGGAAGATATGTGGGTGTGGGTGTGTGTGTGCGCGCGTGTGCATGTGTGTCTGAGAAACAGAAGAATGAGAGGAGCCAGAGAGAGACAGAAAACAGATATTGTGATTCAGAAAACAAGAAGGCAGCATTATTAGTTACTATAATAAAACTCAGACAGAATTTATATGAAGTTAAGATTTTACTTTTCTCCTCCGAGTTCAAGCTGATATTATAGTTTAATTTCCACCTTGGTTATAAATCAATCTTAGGATGATATTAAAAGGAATATCTATATGTTGATTTTCTAAGCAAATGATCCCCATAGAAGATGGACATTTGTATTGCTACTAAGGCATCATAACAAACAGACTTTTTAAACTTTAGTCTCTCTATTGGACAAACACACTGTTGATATAACCATGAATATGAAATTGCTAGTGCAAAGACACCAAACCACATTTTTCACATTGATTTATGCATGCAAATAACCCCTTGATTTGGAATCCTTACCTTGTGGCTGAGAATCTGATTGCTCTTCTGACAGTTCACTAGCAACAAGCTTTGCTCTTCGATCTACAACTTCAAATAAATCTGGTCCAAAATAGTAAGTTACCTTCAATTGTCATGAATCAATAAAAAGGAAATCTGATTGCTATTTTCACTGATGGGTGGCCAGCGTTGCCTAGATTAACAATTAAGATATCAAACAATAAGGTGCAGAAGAACTTGATACTTACAGACTCTCCAAAATTGATAAAGGTTGAGATCATATGAATTTTAACCTTTGCATACCATTATATAGGCACGTTTATCCAGAATATTTAAATAAAAGAGAGGATGAAAAAACATTACAGCAATCTATGAAAAACCAATATGCAGCAACAAATAGATGAAAAGGGTTGAGTAACCCACTGCCAATCAACCAATGCAGCTATTTTTTAATATCAGCTCTCTAGATCAGGCCTCAAGATTCAAACAAAACACAATAGTTTTTGTTTGAAATATTATTTTTCTATGGAGCAGAGAATATTCAGACTTCCAAGTGACAGTGAAAATTTCAAAATCTCTAACATGGATCCAAAATAACTTCCCCTAGAAAAAGTTTTAAAACTATGTCAAGAGCTACAAAACCTACCCCTAATATAGAACCCAAACATTCACAATATTTGAAGCTCTCAGATACAGGTCAACTTATTCTATACAACAGATCAAAATTTCTTATCTAATTTTCTCAACTCTGTGTAATGGCCACGACAAAATGGCAAACAAACCACATGTTTTTACTCGTATTCATAACAAGAAACAACCAAAAAAGAAGCAGAAAACGATAATAATTTTAATACTCCTACCACAATGTCAATTTCAGCCAGCAAAGCTTTTGCCAATACATGTTTGCTTAAGCTAACCAAATAATAGCCATTGAACTCTAGCTTACCCTTAATAGATCCCTAGCATTGGCATTACCATGAGTAGCCAATAATAAAGAAAAACTAGAATCCTTTAGACAATCCAAAATCTAATAAAAGCAAATCCCTTGCAGATAGTAATTCTAAATTTCCTCGAACAAATAAACATGCCAGTCTTAACAACATTACTAGAGTAAGCTTAACCGCTTTTTCACTATTTACTTCAAACTATGTTAATTGCTAAACACGAAATCAGATGTGGATCTCATAACAAAATAACTACAATCTTCTTGCTCTTAGTTTATACCTAGCTAATCACCAGGAGGTACAAAGTAATTTCAAAAGTTAACAAATAAAATTATACTAAGCAACCTAATCCATTCAAAACTCACGTTTAATCCCACGACATTATGATTTAATGATTCAAAGCTTTAGATCAGACGTTCAAATTCAATTAAAGTTTTAAAGATGAAAAATTAAAACAACAAATGAAATGTAGATTGGAACAAATTGGAGGAGAAGAGTCACACCTTCGGCGACTTTGAACCACGAAGCCATTAGTTATGAATCTGTAAAGAAATCGTGCACTAGATATGGATCCACGGAGCATCCATGCACCGGCAAATAAGATTATGAGAAGGCGTCGGTACGATTTGGCTAGCAATAATGAAATGGTAACGAACTCGTTTCTCTGCTAAGATCAAGATCGCGGGGGGCTCTTAACAAACTGAAAATATTATTCGAAATTTTGGATTGCATTCCAGATTGCTTAAATGAAAAAAAAAAAAGAACTTATATATAACTTTTAATATTACATAATTAAAAATAAATAAATTCGACAATAAAAATAAATTTTAGCATTTGAAATAAAAAATAAACCTGCTAACTAAAAATTTGTCCTTTCAGTTTACTTTCAAATTGAGAATGCTACTTTAATTACATATCAAGTTATTAACTAACATTTAGTTCAGTTAGCATCAGCAACAACCTAGTAATATTTAATATTTATATAATATTAATATTGTCTTTATTTGGGCTTTACATAAAATGATAAATTCCATCAATACTCCCCCAATCATGTATAAGTTTTGTTTTGGTCAATCAACTAGAAAAGTTACAAATTAGTCGTCAATATCTTTAAGCGACTGACAAAATTTTAAGTGTATAATAATAAATTTAGTCATTAATATTTATATTTTTTATTAATTTGATCTTGATTTTATTTAAAATTATAAAAGAATCAAAATAATAATGTCATCATTTGGAAATTTAATAAATTAAAAATAATAATAATATATGTAAAAGTATTAAAAGAATTACAAATATTTCGAATTCAAGTTTTTTATATTCTTTTCTTTCTTATTCTATTTTTTATGTCTTCCTTCATAAAATTAAACAATGCCTTTTTTTCTTTTTATTTTTCAGTCCTTTCACAACAAAACACCAAATCAAACTTTAAATTGACAAAATGATACAGGGTAATTTCAGAGGTAGAAGAATTAGGAAAGAAGAAGATACGAGTGAGAGAAGAAAGAGAAATTTAACAGAACTTGTGATGAGAAGAATACTCATGTCCCTTCTCACATTTCATTCCTCTATATAACAGAATTCATTTTCTCCTCTGCAACGTCTGCAGTAGATTGACATCTAACAAAAATAACAAAATACTAATATTAAGCCTGTTACTAAATAAGTCCAGTCCATAACATATAAAGTTTTAATTCAATCAAACTTATTTCTCTGCATCAATACTCGCTTGGTTGAAGAATCCTTGTCTCAAGGATTAAAATCTAGATAACTCCCAAGTTAGAAAGAATTGAACCATGGAACTAGTACTTCAGTGGCTACATGGTCTCCCTTTCTAATCATTCTCCTGTCAAGTATTTTAATCATCCTCCTATATTGTGTTGGAGTTTCTAGCAGCTAACAGCAAGTGTGGCTTGAGGCAGAAAAAAAATGACAGAAGGTTGAAGAAGGAAAGAAAGTTGACAGAATTTTTGAGAGAAAAGAAAGCTAAGGAAAAATAGAGCTTAAGTGTGAAAATAAATTGCATCTAACTTTTTCATTACTCAAAATACCAAAGATACATTGCCATTATATATATAAGTCATGGTCAATGTGAATTACAACAAGTCATTACCTAAACATACCTAATCCCACCTAAACTTATGGAAACTTGAAATACAAAACTTGCAAGCTTAATCTTGCTGATTTGATCAGCCTAGTCACCATCAAAATGACATGAAATATCAACCTAACATTGTTCAAAATAAACCAAACTAAGTTACATTGACTTGGATTCAAAACAGCAAGTTAAAGAACTTGGTTTGCATAAAATAATAGTGGCAGCATAGCATCAAAGGTTGTGTGGCATTTGGACGTTGCATGGGCTGCATGGAGTTCATAATTCAACACTCCTCCTTGAACTCCTTGCTGCATACACCTAACTTCTTTCTTAATTCCATGAACCTTGTTGTTTTGAGGGCTTTAGTGAAGATATCAGCAAGCTGATTTTCTGAATTGCAATAAACTAGTTCAATTTCACGAGCTTGTTCCATCTCTCTCACCACATGAAGCTTTATGCTAAAGTGTTTGGTTCGACCGTGAAACACAGGGTTTTTTGCAATTGCAACAGCCGATTTGTTGTCACAAAGTATCTCTGTTGCTCCCTCTTGCTGTAAGTTTAGATCAGCAAGCAATTTTCTAAGCCATATGGCTTGATTCACAGCAGCTGCAGTGGCTACATATTCGGCTTCTGCTGTTGATTGGGCCACCAGGTTCTGTTTTTTCGAACACCAGCAGAAGATTGCTGAACCAAGAGAAAAACAATAGCCTGAAGTGCTTTTTAAGTCATCCTTCGATCTTGCCCAATCACTGTCACTGTAACCAACCAGCTTCATGCTTTCAACTGAGTTAAACTTCAAGCCATAGGATAATGTTCCCTTGATGTATCTCAGGACCCTTTTTCCTGCTTGAAAATGTTGTTCATTGCAACAATGCATGAACCGTGATAGCATGCTTACAGCAAACATTATATCGGGTCTTGTAGCTGTTAAATAAAGAAGACACCCCACCAAGCTTCTGTAGGTAGACTCCTCAACTAGTTCAAAGTCTCCTTGACTTGTCATTTTTAGCCCAACAGTTATAGGTGTGCTCATCGATTTACAGTTTTCCATAGAGAATTTGTTCAAAATTTTCTTGGCAAATGCCTGTTGGCTTAAGAAAATTTCTCCTTCATCTTGAATCACTTCCATTCCAAGGAAGTAAGTCATGCGCCCAAGGTCTGACATTTCAAACATGGTCTTCATTTCATTCTTGAAATCCTTCAACACTTTGATGTCTCCTCCTGTAACCAGCAAATCATCAACATAAAGTGATACAATGAGCTGAGTTTCAGCTTTATCCTTCTTAACATACAGTGTTGGTTCACTATTGCTTCTTTGAAATCCCAAACTGATGAGATAACCATCAATTCGAGCATACCAAGCTCGGGGAGCTTGCTTCAGACCGTATAGCGCCTTCTTAAGCTTGTAGACCATATGCTCTTTGCCTGGTACTACAAAGCCTTGTGGCTGGTCAATGTATATTTCCTCTTCAATGTGGCCATTTAAAAAAGCAGACTTGACATCGAGTTGGTGAATGGTCCATTTCCTTTGTGCTGCTAACGCAATTAACAATCTGATGGTGTCGAGCCTGGCTACTGGAGCAAAGGTTTCCATGTAGTCCAGACCATATTTCTGACTAAATCCCTTGACAACCAGCCTTGCTTTGAGCTTATTTAAGCTCCCATCTGCATTCTGCTTAGCACGATACACCCATTTAACACCTATGACCTTTCTGTCTTGTGGCCTATCAACCAAATCCCAGGTTTGGTTTTTCTCAATCATCTTCATTTCTTCTATCATTGCAGCCTTCCAACCTTTGTGAGCTTCAGCTTCTTCAAAATTTGTAGGTTCCATGATGGCAACATCAGCTCTTTCGTAAACATCTGTTAATGGCCTGGTCCCTCTAACAGGAACATCATCTACATCCATTTCTTGACCAGTTTGCTCGGGTTCTATTTGCCCCACTTTAAGTTCTTCAGAAGTCTCCATTGGTTGATTGTTATCCCAGTTCCAGTAGGCATTTTCATCGAAGACAACATCCCTACTCACTTGCACTTTCTTTGTGATTGGATCCATGATCCTATAGCCCTTCTTAACTGAGCTGTATCCTACTAAAACACCTGGAGCAGCTCTCCTTGAAAGTTTATCCCTCTTCACAGATGGAATCTGCACATAACATAGACATCCAAAGAGTCTTAGATGAGCAAGAGAGGGTTTGAAGCCATACCAAGCTTCAAAAGGTGTCATTCGAGTCAGGGCCTTTGTTGGTAGTCTATTTTGAAGATAGATTGCTGTGTTGACAGCTTCTGCCCACATGAACTTTGGCATTTTCTTTTCGAACAGCAGACATCTTGCCATGTCCATGATGCTTCGATTTTTTCTTTCACTCACACCATTTTGCTGAGGTGTGTTCACATTGGTTAGCTGGTGTTTAATGCCAGCTTCTTCACAAATCGCCTGGAATTGAGCTGAAATATATTCAGCCCCATTGTCTGACCTGATGGTCTTCAACTTGCAACCTGTCTCAGTTTCTACATGAGCTTTGAACTTCAAGAACACTTGTGGAACTTCAGACTTGTGTTTTAAAAAATAAATCCAACAGAATCTTGAATAATCATCAATGAAGAGAATAAAATACCTGTTTCCACTAACTGATTCTGTCTTCATGGGACCACAGACATCTGTATGAACAAGTTGAAGCTTCTCAGCTGCTCTCCAAGCTTGATTTGAAGGAAAGGGCTGCCTAGCTTGCTTTCCAAGTTGACACACTTCACACACTTCATTGTTGCATGCTGAGTTTGTGAAGTTTTCTACCAGATCTTCATGGATCATCCTGGCCATTGCTTTAAAGTTTGCATGACCAAGTCTTTTGTGCCATGTTTTTTAGTCATTGTGAGAGGCAGTATAAGCTGCTTTAGGGGCTTCTGACCAATTAATCTCAAAGGATTTTTCAGTCTGAGTGACTGTCATGAAACATGATCCACATGGATCTGTTATTCGACATACCTTGTCTTTGAACACAAGAGAGTATCCCTTGTCAAGGAGTTGAGATATACTCAACAAGTTTTTGTCAATATCGGGCACAAGTAACACATTGGAAATCACCTTGTTACCCTTTGGAGTTGATATCAAAACATCACCTTTGCCCACAGCATTGATGAACTGACCATTTGCCACTTTAACCTTGGTTTGTACACTCCTGTCCAAGGTTTTGAAAATGGCTGCATTAGGAGACATATGGTTTGTACATCCACTGTCCAAGAGCCAAGCTTTGGAGTCTGTCTTCTGGCCACTTGAGCATGACACAGCAAAGACTTCTTCTTCTTGATCACTTCCACCTTCAGCCACTCGAGCCTCGGTCTTAGATTGTTGTTGAGCTAGCTTCGGTCTGCCTTTTGCCTTGCAAACTCTCTCGACATGTCCCTTCTTCTTGCAGTGTTGACATACTGCATCAGGCCGAAACCAACATTTATCTTCAGGATGGCCTGGCTTTTTGCAAAATCTACAAAGGCGATCATTGGTCCTTGCAGCATCAGGCTTAGGCCTGTTTTTCCATGTTTTGTTGCCTTTGTAGGCAGCATTGCTTGAAGAAGTCCTAGCTTTAGCTTGGAAAGCACCTTCTTGGTGTTCCTCGTTCCTGCTTGCCCTTCTTTGCTCTTGAGCATAAAAGGCATTGATTAATTCAGTCAAGGTGATGCTTGAGAGGTCCTTGGAGTCCTCGAGGAAAGATATTTTTGCTTCATACCTTTCAGGTAAGGTTGAAAGCACCTTCTCCACAATCCTTGCTTCACTAAACTGCTCTCCAAGGAGCCTTATGCTGTTTACAACAGCCATTATCCTGTCTGAGTACTGTTTTACAGTCTCTTCCTCTTTCATCTTCAAGTTTTCGAAGTCTCTCCTCAAATTCAGAAGCTGCTGCTGCTTGGTCCTTTCTGTACCTTGAAACTCCTCCTTAAGTCTGTCCCATGCCTGTTTTGGAGTCTCACAGGCCATAATTCTTGTAAAAATGACATCTGAGACACAATTTTGGATGCATGACAAGGCTTTATGTTTCTTGGTCTTCTCCTCAGCATGCTGTCGAATTTGAGCCACGGTTGGGTTGGCTCGAAGAGGTTCTGGTTCAGCATCAGTGTTCACTACCTCCCATAGATCAAGAGCTTGAAGATAGGTCTTCATTTTAACTTGCCATATATGAAAACCTTCTCCATTGAAGATCGAAGGCACAGCAGGTGAGAAGCTTGATGAAGCCATTCCAAATTGATCTTGACAACAACAGGTCCTCAAAGAATGAAGGTCTAGATACCAATTGTTGGAGTTTCTAGCAGCTAACAGCAAGTGTGGCTTGAGGCAGAAAAAAAAATGACAGAAGGTTGAAGAAGGAAAGAAAGTTGACAGAATTTTTGAGAGAAAAGAAAGCTAAGGAAAAATGGAGCTTAAGTGTGAAAATAAATTGCATCTAACTTTTTCATTACTCAAAATACCAAAGATACATTGCCATTATATATATAAGTCATGGTCAATGTGAATTACAACAAGTCATTACCTAAACATACCTAATCCCACCTAAACTTATGGAAACTTGAAATACAAAACTTGCAAGCTTAATCTTGCTGATTTGATCAGCCTAGTCACCATCAAAATGACATGAAATATCAACCTAACATTGTTCAAAATAAACCAAACTAAGTTACATTGACTTGGATTCAAAACAGCAAGTTAAAGAACTTGGTTTGCATAAAATAATAGTGGCAGCATAGCATCAAAGGTTGTGTGGCATTTGGACGTTGCATGGGCTGCATGGAGTTCATAATTCAACATATTGTAATTGGTTCCTAAATGATGGTGCCATCAGTAGCCATCAACGGTAATTGGGGGTGAGTAGGGGCTACTCCCACATTTTTTGAGCTGAGAAACATGAAATGTAGTGAACTTTCGGGCCAAGGGTAAGTTCAGTATATAAGCAACATTACCATTTTTTTTTCCAAGATGAGGAAGGGACCAAAGTACTTAGCTGCTAATTTCATACATGGTTGGTTGACTGTGGATTGTTGCCTGTAAGGTTGGAGCTTTAGGTAAACCCAATCTCCGACTTTGAACTCTCTATCAGATCTTCTTTTGTTAGCTAAAGACCACATTCTGTTTTGAGATCTTGTGAGTTAAATTTGCAGCATTTTAATGGCAACTTCTCGTGCCTACAAACTCCTATCCACAACATGAACCTTCGATTTCCCAGGAAGGTAAGGTAGGTGTAAGGGTGGTGGTTGGCCATACACACGCTTCATAGGAGTGGTGTGATGTATTGTACCACCTTTCAGCCAAGGGAAGCCAAAGGCTCCAGTCTTTAGTTTCTCACCTGTCATGTACTGAAGGTAAGTCTCAAGACTTCTGTTGACCACTTCTGTCTAGCTATCCGTTTGGGGGTAGCAAGAAGTGGAAAACTCAAGTGTAGTGTTGAATCGTTTGAATAGCTCCCTCCAGAATTCACTCATAAAAATTTTGTTTCTATCCAAAACGATACTACTAGGAAGACCATGGAGCTTTACAATTTGATCCATAAATAGCTGGGAAACTATAATGGCAGTAAAAGAGTGCTTTAAGGTAGCAAAATGAGCGTACTTTGATAACCTGTCAACAACCACCAGAATAACATAGTCCCCATTGGATTTAGGAAGACCTATAAAATCTAAGCTGATGTCAGTCCAAATTCTGTCAGGGATTGGGAGAGTTTGCAGCATACCAGAATAAGCAGCATTGTAATATATCTGCTTTTGACAAATTGGACAAGCTCTAGCCCATTTTCTGATGTTTTTGCTCATTCCTTCCAGTAAACAACAGCGGACTGCTTGTAGCACAGCACCAAAATGGCTCCCAGTAGGGCTGTCATAGAAGCAGCTAATTAATTCCTCCCGAATTTGAGAATCATTTCCCTTCCTTCTAAGTTAATCGTTCATCCACGTATATTTTGAACCCTTAGTCGGATGTTTTAGCAATTCGGAAATTTTGTGTTGTAGCCTTGCATCATCTTTCCGAGTTGCTTGAATTTTTTTGAAAAACTGTGGTAGAGATGGCTAAAATAGCTAAAAGTTGAGGTTGTTCATCTATAGGTCTTCTAGAGAGTAAGTCAACCACTGTGTTTGTAGATCCTTTTTTATAGCATACCTCATAATCATACCCTAGCATTTTACCAACCTACATTTGTCACGTTGGGGTTACCGCATGTTTATCCAGTAAAAATTCTAAACTTTGATAGCGAGTCTTAATTTTAAAATGTCTACCAACCAAATATGAGTTCCAACTCTTGATTGCCATTAGGATTGCCAACATCTCTTTTTCATTTATGGAAAGAGCCCGGTGCCTTGGTGGAAGAGCTTTGCTGAAAAAAAGCCAAAGGCCGACACTGTCGTGATAATACTGCTCCTACTGCCAATCCACATGCATCTATTTCAATGGTTAATTCATCCGAGAAATATGGTGATGCTAAAACCGGTGCGTGGTGATGGCCTCTTTAAGAGACTGAAATGCAGAAGTAGCTTGTTCGTTTCAATTCCACCCATCCATTTTCAGAAGGTCAGTTAATGGCTTTACAATAGCAAGCCCAAGGAATCCCCTGAGTTCCTTAACAGTCTTCGGGTTAGGCCACTCAAGGACACATTTCACATTGTCGTAATCCATAGCTACTCATTTTCTACTAATGATATGTCCCAAGTGTTGGCAATGCAAAAATATGGTCATTGAAATCTTACTATTACAATATGGCCATTGGAATATGCCCGTTACAATATGGTCGCTGGAATCTGATTGTTAAATTTTTTGGGTCACTTTGCACCTTTAAGAATCCTATAAACAGGATATATTTTCCCTCATTTTCTACAAGCAACAAAATCAGAGCCTTTATCACTCTTCTAGTCTTTTTCATCCTTCTTTGTTATTTTATTAAAAATTAAATTAGTCGAAGTTCTGTCTAGTAAGCGGGACTATCTGTGACCCCTCCAAATTTTTCTAGGAATTTATCCTAGTGTGGTTTTTTCAACCAAATTTTTCAACCACCTTTAAAAGTATTTTTGATCTTATTTCCTATAAACTTAAGAAGAGCAATACCAATTATGTTCTTACTCATTTAGGTATACAAATTTGGAAGCATTGTGTTAACCTTAGGTGCGACGTTCATTTCTGATTACACCGGTCAAGGCGAAATCGCTTCTAAGGCAATGATTCTCCACGGTACATTATTTATTTAGTTTTCCCTTACTATTTGTACTTGTCAATGCTAACGCTTTTATATTGTAGTAGTAATTATCCAACAATTTAGAAATGATACCTACTACTGTAGAAACAATGTCTCTCACAGTTAACAAATACACCTTTAACCTATCCAAACTCGAACAACTGCACAAAACCGACTACCAGAATCTTCTGAAGCATAAGAAACAAGACATGTTGATAAGCTATAAAAGTAACATGTTTTTAATCTCATTCTTAATGCGTTTTTGGATGAATTATTATGTGAATTAGTGAATTTGATGCTCCTAATCCTTTAAATTCATGTTTCTATACTTAAGTGAGCATAGGGGAGCGAAAAACGAGCCAAAATCGAGAAAAAAGAGCTATTTTCAGGATCCACACGATCTGGGCATTTCCACACGGGCTGGCCACACGCCCATGTGCCTGCCCTTATCGATATCGCTCCCTGTTTCCCAAACACGCGGAAAAAGACAATTTTTAGGGTTTCTGAGCATTCTAAAGTCTATAAATACACACTAGAAGAGGACCTAAGGGGAGATAGAGAGCTGAACGAAGAAAAGACTCGAAGAACGCCAACGGATTCAACTCAGAAACAGGATCTCCTTCAAGACTGAAGATCTCCATTCAATTTCTCTAGAAGTTTTTGGGTTTCTTTATGTTTTGTTGTTTTCCTAATTTCGAGATGTTTTCCCCCAAAAAGTATGAACTAAATTCCCTAGATACTTAGGGAGGATGAAACCTAAAACGGATCTCATTATTTGATTTTTCTGAATTACATGATAAATATTTGTTCTTGATCTCAATTATGTATTCTTATTTCATGTTTTAATGTTTTCAGGATATTAACTCATGATTGATGTGCTTAGTCAGTGGAGCAAAAGTGTAACACCCCAAACCCGGCCTAGACATTATGGCCGAATCTGGTGATGTCACATGATAGTGCTTTAGAAAACACAATTACGATAAGACCATTTTTTGTTATCTTATGCTACCTTCAAAAGCGTGTCGTTTGTTTCAATCATCATCCATTTTCAAAACGTTATACTTTTTCCAAAATATTTATATTTCGCGGAAGCATTTAAATTAATTTGCGTAATTGTGGTGTTTTGTTAAGACATTTGTTTATTTTGAAAACTCGAGCTTTCCTACTGCTAACAGTAAAACCATAAGCGTTGCAAATCCCACTTAAACAAAATACATAAAGGCCATATTACATAAAACTTTCCCAGATATAAGCAAAACCATAAAATAAGTATAAAACCATGAGGCAGAAGCAGTGGTCACCATCGAGTCCTCCGCTACACCGATCCGTCTACAGCTGGGGATTACCTGAAAAGATTAAACAGAAAAGGGCGAGTTTTCGCAATTCAGTGTATAATCCCCATAGAAAACATGCACACGGCATAGTATCAGAAAACAGTCACATATTCACAGTTCAGGTCTAAGCCCATTACAGAATCGGTGTGGACCTTTAGCCCATCTTAGATATAATATGCAGAACAGAACAGAATAACAGAGTCCTACCCATCAGCCTCTACACACCAACTCCGTCCAACCCTACACACCATGTGGGGATAAAATCAATCCACCCATCCCTACACACCATGCTATACCCAAAATGTGGCATATATTTAGATAATTACAGCTGAGCTGCCAGATAACAGGCTTAAGAGCCTTTCAGATACTTTCTCCAAATATCATCAACCCACCCCGATGCAACGCAACATACAAGGAATGTCATGCTAATACGCAATTAAATGCACATATATTCAGATATCATAATTCATGCTTGGTATAGAAGTCAGATAGACAAATCACTCATATAGGGGTCTAAGTATTGCTTACCGACCCTACGGTAAGTCCACAGTCGACTTGGGCGACCCATGTAACCTTATAGATCATTTCCAAAAAATGGGTTCACATGCTTATGTGGCCTACCCGTAAGGGCCCACACGCTCGTGTGGATCACACGACCTGGCCCAGAATTTCACACGCCCATGTGGTTCACCCGTATGGGCCTACACGGCCCAATAGGTCGAGCCCGTGTGTCGCACACGGCCGTGTCACTTGCGCATGGCCTGGCTCGTCGATCACATGGCTGTGCTGTGGCTCATAGCCTTGCACACGGCCTACTACAAGGCCTACCACACCGCCGTGTGGCATCGACAGAAGGGTTTTTGGCTTTTACCGAAAACATGTTTTCTTGCGATTCGGGTATACACCTGGTTTGTTTTCACTCTTTACATAATCCTGAGATCACTAGCACCTATAATTGAACAACATTTACTCAGTTAATCTCTTAAATGATCAAATCAAACTAAACCCAAAACGGAATGCTCATCCAATGAGCGACCAAACTTACCTTTGAGAAAGAAGTAGCGTTTTTGTAACCCAAGAACTCGATTAAAGCCTTCGAGCAGTACCTAAACGTGAGTAAAATGATTCTTTCGTTAATTGCTTAATCAAAATAACGCTAGAACTAAAGACAACCCACTTACCGAACAAGGGAAACAACCGTTGCACGACAGAAACCGATTGAATGAGGAACAAAAAGGAGAGAAGGTGGATCTGGCACAAAAGAAGAGAGCGAAAGAGATGAAGAGAGATCGGCAGGAAAAAAATGAAGGAAAAAGAAAGGCTAGCCGAATTTTCAAACAGAGGAAGCAGTACTGAACAGAAACTATTAACCCTCAATCTTTTCCCCTTAATTCTCTCCACTATCCCACTACTCAGAATCCCGGTAAAACACAAACTCTATCCGTAATCTAGGACAAAAAATACTACCCTTTGCCATCATCAAGAGTCGAACACATGACCTCCAACTCACCCACATTTCACTTAACCACCAGGCTAGCAGGCCCATTCTGTTAGCATACTACACACAATAAAACTTAAGCCTACTGGACAAGAGTAAGGCTTTATTCATTAAGAAACATTAAATTTTGCCCAAGCCAATGCTTGAACCCAAAACTTCTCAGACATTTCCAGAACACATAACCACTGAAGCAGATACAGATTTGTGTAACAAATTTACAAAAGACGGAATTAAGAAAATCGGGGCATTACAAAAAGTCCCTATTTAAGAGTAGATCTGGCATAATTGAGTGGAGTTGCATGCAATCCTAGAAATAGGATGACATAAATCTACCGAATTAGAGTCAAATCTAATAAGGGAATCTATAGATCGAGTTAATGCGACAATAGGGGTTTTAATTAGAAAGATATTTCAATTAATCAACCTAGAGTCAGTTATTTTTACTCTCGAAAGGGATATTAATATAATTTTGAGATTTCTACGGATCAAGGCAAGTGAATAAATCATTTAATTCAGATTTAGAATAATAAGTGAAGTCTAGGTGGATTCTTTCTTGGGTATTGTCTCTCTCATTGGTTTTCTTAAAATATTTTCTCAATTTTATCTCTGTCGCGTTCATATTTAATTAGTTAGTTTAATTTTAGATTAAAACACCCCTTTAATTATTAGGCTAAATAATAAAAAGATAGTAATTACTAGTACTTTTAGTCCTCGTGAATACGATATTCCAGACTCACCATAGCTATACTACTGTTCGATAGGTGCACTTGCCTTCGTTGAAACATTAGTTAGTTCGTGACGTCATCACATGTCCTTGGAGGAACTGATTTGCCACATGAAAATCGAATAAGCCAATTGTCTTAAAGATAAGGATTTTGTCACTGCCAGTGAATTGTCTTTTAAGGCTAACCTTATGGAATCTTCTTCTAGTTCTAAATTTTGACTGGAAAATTTTACCGATTAAGTGTCTAATTACGAGAAGGACCAAATTGAATAAAATGTGAAAGTTGAATTATAGTAGCTATAAGAATTAAATAGCTATGGAATTCAAATATTGAGGTCCTTAAAGGGTAATTAGACCATAAAAGAAAATAATTTAGATATTTTTGGTGAATCATCTATGGAAAATTAAAAAAAGGTTAAGAACTAAATTGGAAATATGAAAAAATTAAAAAGATGACAATTAATTAAATTGATATCATATTTATTTTATATCATCTTCAACCCCCAAAATTCCATAAAAACCCTAGGAGAGAGAAAACAAGTTTTCCAAGCATAAATTGGTAAGTTTTTATGTCTCGTTTTTAGTAATTTTGATATTTTTGAAATCGGGAAAGTTTAATCTATCTATTTGAGTGGTTAATTTGAAAAGTTATCAAAGTATAAAAAATTTCCCATGGATGAATATGCTGAATTTATGAAATTTATGGTAGAAAATGAAAGGCTATTAGTGAATAAACAACTTTTACAAAGTAATTTTTGATAGAAACTTGAATTAGGGATTAAATTGAAAAGTGATGAAATTCATGGAAAAATTCTAAAATTTTTGAAACATATGTTCTGTAAATGTGAGATTTAAAAATCAAATAGGCTTGGAACAAGGATTAATTTGCATGAATATTAATTTCCGAGCCTAGGGATAAAATTGGAATTTATGAAAAGTTTAGGGGAAAAATAGTAATTTTGCTTAGAACATGAATTGAGTTCAAATGAGTATGAAATATGTTGAATTGTTGTTAAATTCATTTGTATAGACCCGGAAAGATCGAAAAAGGAAAGTGATTGTGGAAAAGAAAAGATATCGGATTAGAAGAATTTCGATTACAAGTTGCTATTTAGGTAATTTCATATAACTTGAATGAGTATGTAAATATGTTAATTTAAATGTTGTATTGTATTGTATATGATGTATGAAATTGAATATATGAATTATATAGATGTGAAATGAAAGAAATTATTCATGTTCGGAAATTAATAAATGGGTGAAATTCCGTTTGAATATTGGTGATCGATGGATAAATGGAAATTTCCCGAAATAAATGAGGTTCTGCATGTGTTGCAGAAATGGATTGAGCTCGGATGGAAAATCTGACAAAAGCCTTCTCGAGAATTAAAAGTGAATAGGATTTATTCCTTATTCACTAAAAGAAATTAAAGTGAAAAGGACTTATTCCTGATTCATTATAAATATATAAAGTGGATAGGATTTGTTCTTAATTCACTAAGGTAACTTATGGTGGATAGGATTTTCCCTAAAATGGTAATCCTGATTCACTACGATTACGCGATATGTAACTCGAGAGAGTGCTTGATGATTTAACATCCTAAGGGCTAAATCCTGAATATGAATTGACAAAATATGGAAATGTACACTTTGAGTATACTACTAGAAAATCCATCGATAATTCCAATGATTCAACGGATGAGATAGTAAAACGAGACATGAGAAATATGAGATGAAATGAGAAAATAGCATGATGAGCTCATCTATGCATATTGGTACATTTGTTGCTAACATGTTTGATTGAAATGTTTGTGTATAGGCAAATAGCCAAAGTGAATGGAAATTATGCTTTTATATAATTTAAATGTTAAATATGATTGGTAAGTTTAATTCATGTTATATGAACTTATTAAGTATAAATATGCTTATTAGGTTTTATTTTCTCTGTTTTATAGTGCTTGAAAGCTCGGAAGAAGTGGGAGACGGGTCGGAGACTTCATCACACTATCATCCTGTCAATTTTGGTATAAATGGTTTACTTATTTTGAAAATGGCATGTATAAGCTAAATTAGTGAAATGATAAATGTTATGAAATGTTTGGAAATTAGCCATTGGTATGGCTAGCAATGATATATATATATATGTATATATATATATATATATAAACATATGTGTTCATAAAGTTATAAACAGTTTTCATACATATATGGATGAAATAGTATAAGTATGATATAGAAAACATGCATATTGAGGTGTCATATAACATATTGGTTGTATGGATATATGATATTGTGAATGTGGTCTCTTTGGCAAGTTTAGGTAATAGGTTTTTGTAATGTTAAAGTAGAGTTTTCTTGTATAAGGTACTATATTCTTGATGTGTTAGAGATGGGAAAAATTGTATAGAAAGGAAATGAAGGTGTTATAAACTTAATTACTAATATTTTGCACTAAAACAGTTTTAGACAGCAGCAATAGTCTGACTTTGAAAATTCACCAAAAATTGTAGAAAATAATTATAGTTTAATTAGAGTATCAAATTAAATCCTATTGAGTCTAGTTACATAGAAGAAACGGTGTAAGCAAAAGAATTTCATATTATGATATATTTGAATTTTTGTAAGACAATGTCAGATTGATTTCGGGTTCCCTTGTTTTGACTTTGGAAAATCATTAAAAATTGTATAAAACTACTTGAGGGTTTAAATTTGTGTTTTTAAATTCTTAATGAGTCTACTTTAAATAGAAACAAACTAAGACATCATCCAAATCTCGTACTAAGAGATAATCAATTTTTAGTGAAGGAATGTCGAAACTATCAAACAGCAGAACAGGGATAAGTTTGAAGAATTAACTGTACTTATTGGCTAAATTATAAATTTTGAAATTTTGATGGTAGAAAGATATTTGAGTCTAGTTTCTAAAACATCAAGCGGATCTTAATTTTGAATTCTGTAGCTCAAGAGATAAAAAATTTAGTGACTATGACTCAAGTGGACATTTTCGCTATGAATAGTAAATATCATGAATTATCTGAAAATGTTTTAAAATTTCCAGTAATGCTCCGTAACTCTGTTCCGGTGACGGATACGGGTTAAGAGTGTTACATGGCTGCTCCGAGAGTCACAATCAAAATGAGAACAAACCATTAGCGCATCTGATTGAAGACCTAGACAAGATGATCGTCGTCGTGGTCTCTGAGGTCAACCTGGTGGAAAATGATACTGACTGGATAATAGACACCGGTGTTAGAAAATTGTGTTTGGAAAATGCAGCGGAAAATAAATTTAGGGAAAAACCAGAGTTTTAAAAAAAAAATCAAAACAAGAACTTGGTTGTGATATCTAAATTAATAAACACTTAATCAAAATTGTACATTTTCGATTCGTCTAGGATGAACGTTAAATTAATTTAATATTAAACCTTATTAAATTAATAAATATTTATCTACTAGATAAATGTTAAATTAATATTAACATTAAGATAATCACTTTAATATTAACTTAATAAAATACTATTAAGATAAGTTTTAAATTAAATTTAATATTAAATCTATTAAAATAATATTATTTTTGGAATAGGTAATTTAAAATTAAATTCTCTAGCAGAGTCCCAGTATGAGTGTAATTCTTTCACTGCTCAACCATCAAAGACCCGCCACCACTAACCATTTTTCGACCACCAAAATGACATCATTGCAATCGCCGGCACCCCAAGCTAGTTTGGTTTCTACCGGTTCGGTCCGGGCCAGTGACGGCCCAATCGGTCCGGTCCAGCAACCGGTTGGACCGTCAACTCAGTTTCACATACCAGTCTTGGTTCGACCAATTTTTGGGTCTTGATCTCGGTTTTGGGCTCTTGGACTCAATTTACAATCTCAAGTCCAGTTTTTAAGTTCAATTACCCATTGGACCAATTGTCTGACTTGAAATTAATTTTCAAAAATATCATATTATTTTTAATTAATTTGATTAATTTAAATTTTACTTCGTCAAAATTAATTTTATCAAAAATCACTTAGATTTTTCAAATTAATTTTTTAAGAAAATTCTTTAATCAAATTCTCTAGTTGAACAATTCTTACAACCACCCAATTTAATTCCACATCGAATAAATCGACTAAATTAAATTATTTCCAAAGTCGTAGAATTTTCTTTTGATTCAAAAGTAGTCCGATCGAGCTTTTGTTGAGCTACAAAGAGACCAATCAAACATATACAATTAGGCTCTAGTAATTACAATTATGTCCAAAAGCATCGTTCTGATAATTCACAATTACTTAATCATGGAGTTAGTCTACAAGAAGTACTATGACTACAAACTCCTTATTGTATACTCTTTACAAAAGTAATTCATCTAACTGCTTTGTCCAATGACCTCATCATGTGTGTGTTACCCTCATATGATATCTTTGATTCCTTTGAGTTAAATTCGTTCTCTCAATACAATCTTATTTTATCTCATCGTCACTCAATACTTGTGATAAATTGCTTGTTTAAGAACCAGCAACCCGTGGTCATATTCTATATTTATCAATCCATACAATGTCAATAAGAGGATATCGTTAACTCTTTAATTGAGTTATGAATTTTACTATTGCTAGTAAAGCCATGACATACACAAGTCATGTACCCAACATACCGGCTATCAGCTCAATCATCTTTAGAGCATAAGCCTCCTTTTATATCAAAGCACATGAGTTACATATGCATAGTCAGTGACTAACTCGGGATTTAGGTAAATCACACCATAATGTCATAAGTGAATTAATTCACAAACGAATTCAGAATTAATTCATCTTGGGTCTAGTCCAATGTATCATTTTGCCAATAAATACATTTATGTCTCTACCCATGGAGTCAACTGCTCCGATAGCCAAGACTAGTCATCTCATTAATTGAAATTGTAGACGACATAATAATCTTTCTCAGTATTTGAATCAAATGCTTACTTTGATTCTTTTACAGGATTACGGAGTCGTTTAGATTATCTACTGAAATAAGTTGTCTTTCTCGCTGTCGAAACCATTTTTTTGTTTGGAAAACGAGGTCGACTTTAAAAACATGGAGTCGCCACCAATCTTTTTAAAGTGTGATTGGGTCACCTTATAAAACATTTTGGTCTACGAATTTTAAGAAAACAGGTCCGGGAGTCGGTTACGCACGAGGAAGGATTAGCACCCTCGGAACGCTCAAAATTGGTACCTTATTGATTGATTAATGTCCTAATATCAAAAATTGGAAGAGATTTTAAAATACGAATCCTTTAGAAATGTTTGGATAATTCGAATTGGATATCGAAATTCTCCTGTTCTGAAGGATGAAATATCACATCCAGCACATTAGGACACGATGTTTCAAACCCTCGATACCAAGATCATTTCATGATTTCTAAAATTCATGCATTGCAATTTTAAAAGGATATTCCACTATTTGGCCAAACTAAAAAAACCGAAACCCAGCACGATTGGGCACGATTCCTCGAATTTCCAAACATGAAATGTTGCCTTATTTAAGAAAACACGATCAAAATCTTCAAAGGATATTTAGTCATTTGGACGAACGGAAAATCGAAACCCAGCATGATTGGGCATGATTCCTCGAACTTCCAAACACGAAACATTGTCTTGTTTAAAAAACATTTTTATGAGTTTGGGTAAAAAATTGGTAAAAGAAAAGTCGATGTAACCTTTAAAATTGAAAATTAGTCAAAACGTAAAAATAGTTCTACTTAGTGACTAGTGGTAATGTAAGCACGATAATAATAAAGAATGATAAAAGTAAATATAATGGGAAAAACAAATCTAAAATAAACAATAATATTAATGATAATAAAAATAGTAGTGGAAAAAATTAAAATAAAAAATAATAGTGGAAGAAAAAATTAAAATAAAAAAATAATATTAATAGTAGACGAAAATAATAATAAAAGTAATAGTAAAAAAATACTAGTAATCAAATTATATAATAAATATAAGAAATATAAGAAATAATAATGGTAGATAATAATAATATATACAGTAATAAAAATAATGATAAGAGTAACAATAAAAAATAAAATAGTATTAATAATACGATAATAGTAAAAATAATGGTGACAAAAAATATTAAATTTAATAATAATAATAATAAAATAATAGCAGTAATGAAAGTAAAAGTAATACAAATAGTAAATTAATAATAATAAAAATAATAAAGCTCAAATTAATTAATTTAATAGAAAAATAGTAAAAAGAATCAAAAAGAATTAAATTGGATTGGAAACAGAAGTTTTGGGGTAAAATCAGAAATAAAATAGAGGGGAAGGACCGAATTAAACACGCGCACAATAGGGGGGAGCCAAAACACAATTATCCCATATTTCTAAACGCGGCATTTAAAGCACGGACCAAATCAAATAAAAAAATAGAATAACGGGGCAAAATTTAAAAAACAAAATAAGTCGATTCGAAACATCCAGAAATGCGGAAGGGCTATTTGTGCAATAAAACCAAAATAAAAAAACACGCGGATCCTCCCCCCGTGCGGATCGGGTCGTGGGTCAGAGGCCTAAAACGACGTCATTTTGGCCTCTGACCCCCACTTTCAAAACGACGCCATTTGGTTTAGCTATAAAAGCTAATTTTTTTTCCAAAAAACTTTCATTTTCCTCCTTTTCCCCAAAAAGGCTCTCTTTTCCCTCTCAACTCTCCCTCATCCGGCCAAAGTCTCTGACGCCGACCACCGCGCCAACCACCGTAAGCCGCCGTCCCCGGCCACCGTACACGGTGGCCGAAATTTCAAAAAAGGTACGTTTTCTTTCCTTTTTAAAAAAAAATATTTACAAATATATGGTGTATATAAAAATGAAAAACGACGGTATTCGAAAATGAAGCGAAATAGAAACGAAAAATAAATAAAAAAATAAAATAAAACCTCGACTAAGTTCGGGGTATTCTGACTTTGTATTGATTTTGCGTATAAAGTGCTCTCTATACCTGTTTTCTGACCAAAAAGAAACGTCCCTTTTACAGATTTCTGTTTTGGCTTTTATAGCCGACCTCTATAACCTATTTTTGCCTATTTGCAGGTACGTAAACGAGCACGTCTCTGACGTGGCGTGGTGGAGTGGCACACGTCGCAGAGTGTGTGGGGGCTGCTAGCGCGCGGAGGGGTGGTTGCTGGACATGCGGCGCGCGGCGCGGGGGCTCAAGCAGCACTAGGGTTTCCTTTTCCTTTTGGGTTTAGGCTTTAATTGTTAGGTGGGCTAGTAATTTGGGCTAGGTTAATTATGTTTTGGGCCTACTGTAATTTCCATATGCTGGACTGTTCTAATTTTTTTTTTTTTGGACTTTGGTTTATTAGGCCCCGGGCGAAATTTAGGCCCAACACTCGCAATGTGAACGTACTTACAGTGCCACATATCATCAATTTGAACTTAGACAATCAATAAGCTAATATTTACTTGTCACAACTTCTCTATGTATACAAAATATGAAAGACAAAAATATAAAAGACATAACAGTGAAATGTGAAATTTATTTATTTATCGTTCATATACATAGAAAACAATTATATGTTTACTGCAATATGGGCACATTTCCTAACAGATAATGCATCATGTATAACTCAATTGAAAGGGGGATGCATAAAAGGATATAGAATAAAAGGGGGATACATAAAAGGAGATAGAATGAAAAATATTTTATCAAAATTATTATTCACTCATGACCTTGAGAAGAAATGTGATATTGAAGTTTAACACATTCTTTCTAGTGAAAATTTAGCATATTTGTTTACCAATTACCAACTGCAACATTTGAAAAGCTGGTATACAAAATTGGAATGTATTAACTCAAAGATGTTAAGTGGCATTGTTATCAGGGGATTCATGACATGTTTTCTTTTCCTTTAATCAAAGTTTTGTTTCATTGGGTTTTTTTAGTAAAGGTTTTTAACGAGGCAACTTACAATAGAAGATTGTGTACTCTTTTTCCTTAATTAGGTTTTTATCTCATAAGATTTTTCCTAACAAATGTTTTAATGAGACACATTTTTCTCTAATAGACATCCAATGGAGAGTGTTACAAATATATAAATGTGGATGTTCATATTCTAATCAATTCATTGATGAGATAACCCCCTATTCATTTATGAAAGTGAATATAAAAGTTACTTAATGTATGTATTAAATAAGCACTTAAGTAAGCTTCATTTATTTGTATATTGCATTGAATAACAATGGCTTATAAATAGAATCCTTGTGAGAGTTAAAATAGGGTACAAGAAAATTCTCTTTTTTTTTATTTATTCTTTACTTTTTAGTGTTTTCTTTATTTGGTAATTCTATAATATTTTTTTTAATTTTTATACATTTTCTAGAATTCTCTATTTTTAAAATATTTTTTATTAATTTTATACAAAATTAATTGTAAGGATGTTCTTCTAATTAATTTACCATTATGGAAGAAATAGTGGTTTGAGTTGTTCCTCAATCACTTTAGATCGAATGAAAAGACATCTATAATCTATGACCAATTTAAAAACTAAAAGAGAAGGCTAGAGTTTTTATCCTTTTGGTTCAATCTACTTTTATTTCAAAATTTTATATTTTATTTCACGTATTTTTTTCTAAATCACATTACACATTCATAGTTCTACGCTTCAAAAAAAAAAAATTCAGAAATCCTTTTAGTCGTTGCTCTTTCAGAGCCAGCTTCAAACAATGTTTCTTTCTTCCTTCTTCTCTTCTTTCTCCATAAATTTATAGTTCAAGAGCCTTTGCAAGTGTCTTAAACCACTAAAACATGAGGGGAGAGAAACTATTGACAATTTTTCTTCACAAAAAGTTGTTACTTTTGATGTTTAATGTGGGTTTTGTATTATTTTTGTTGATTTTATGGTTTATATGTGATCTTATTAAATTTTGGTTGATGGTATTGGAAGGAAAAAATTAGTCCCTAAAACAATAAAATGAAAAACCCTTCTCTATTTTTTTTTTCATTTTAATATTTTGATTGTATTTCTAAAAAGCGAAAATATTTTGAGATTAGTAAAATGGGATAAAGAAGTCTTTTTATTCTATTCTTGAAAACTCTGAATTATCATTGAATGGGGGGCACAAAATGACTATTCAATGTTTTTGTTGAATTGGGTTGTAATATATTATTCAACTGAATAGAATTATCAGTCACAGTGGTGGGTTTGTGCAAAATAAGGCAGGAATGACTCTGAAATTGATTAGGATTGAGTAACTTGATTGGCATAGACATTATTATCAATATAGGAAAACGTGAATTCGAATATAATAAAGCGTATTATCTTCTTGTTTATGGGTTGGGAGGGGTTATGAGTAATTCTAGCTATTGCATAAAAAGGAGCAAACATTATAAAAATCTATAATGAAATTGTTCAAAAAAATACTAATATATTAATATCGAATGTGGTTTGGTTGAAATTGTCAAATTGAAGCTTTAAAGATCATTCAAAGCCCACAATAAGTATATTTAATGAAAAAATCTTTTATATTAAAAAATCAATAAAGATATGCATAAATGAAATTTAAACCCGAATCAATTGTATTTGTAAAACTTTAATTTACTACCCAACTAAAGTTTTATTTTAATATTTTATACATTTTAATTATATTATGTATACTTTATTACTTTCATCAATTGTATAGATCAATAATGCATTTGATTAAGTTGGTATTACAAGTTAACTCGATACCGATTCAAGATTGAGTTGAGTAATAAGTTATCTTACATGTGATATTATTATTAATTTGTTTCAAATCATACATTTCATTATTTATTGTATATTATTTTTAAACACACATTTGTATTCTATATTTTTCTTTCCATGTGCACGTGCGAATGATAAATTTCTAGTTAACTTGTGACACCAATACAATTAAAATATAAATAATAGTATGGGTATTTTAAAAAATTAATAAAAACCAACCCACCTGCCGATAAATTAGCCCAATTTCAATTCTTTCCATTTTGGGCCCAGGAGCTGAGCCTAGTTATCTACCGGCTTTCACGCAAACGACACCGTCCAAGGGGAAACCCGAAAACGACATTTCGTTTCTCTTGCATAATATTCCATTGCATCCACCAGGTGAAAAACAAAGCACCAGAAAACCGAAACTATTCCACTGCACGACTGGTCGACGGAAGCTGCTGGCGTCTCCACCTCCCAAAAAAGAAGATGCAAAACCAGAACGAATCACCAGTAGAAGCCAACCCGGACCAAGATGATCAAACCGTCGAGATTGATTTATCCTCCATCACCAGTCTCGATCTTACCAGCTTCCAGCTCCCCGATCTCGACTCGGTGGAATTGCCGCCAAATCTCATCGACTTGGACCTGACAACGAACCGCTTATCGAATTTGGACTCTCGGATTGCGAACCTCATCAATCTCAGAAAGCTTTCTTTTCGACAGAATCTCTTCAACGATGCTGCTATCGAGCCGATCTCCAGCTGGGAATCGTTAACTGGTCTTGAGGTTATCTTCTTCTTTCCCTTCACCCCCTCTCAACCTTCTTTTTTTGGTCTTTACGATTCATTATTATTGTAGTAATTTAGTTAGAAAAATAAAGTATATGAAATTTATGTACTGCTGGTCATTACTTGCAGTTTTGCTTTTAAAAAATGCATGTAGATAAATGCAACTAATCTTCTTGGATGTTTAAAAGTACGGTTATTTTTTTTTTTTAGTTGTAAGATGCAAAATTTTACGTTTGCATGAACTAATTATGCCTGAATATCTTCTATATTTTAATTATTTGTTTATTATTAATCAAAGATTTGCCATTTGCTTTAGCTTTTAGATGTTTGTGAGAAGTAAATAAAAAAGTAAAGGGAAAAATGAGTAAGAGCCTAACGAAGAAGCTTGGGGTTATTTCTTTTTGTACAGGAGTTAATACTTAGGGATAATAAACTGACGAAAATACCAGATGTGGGTATATTCAAGAAGCTCTTAGTTTTTGATGTTTCTTTCAATGAAATCACTTCATTACAAGGATTGTCGAAGGCCTCCTGCACAATCAAGGAACTCTATGTCTCCAAAAATGAAGTTACTAAGATGGAGGAGATTGACCACTTGCATGAGTTGCAAATCCTTGAACTTGGTTCTAACAGACTACGGGTTGGTTATTAAAATGCTTGCATAATCCTTGTATAAATAACGTTATAAGCATCTATTGTATGTAGCAGGTAGGTGGAAATTTTCTGTTTCATGGCATAAGCTTTTTGTCAATTTTTGTTTCAGTATTTATTAGTAATTTCTTGAGCATGGTCTAATTTGTGAATTGCTTTCACTGATCTCGGTATCTTAGGTGATGGAAACTCTGCAAAATTTCACAAAGTTACAAGAACTGTGGCTAGGAAGAAACCGAATTAAAGTGATCAACCTTTGTGGGCTTAGCTGCATCAAGAAGATTAGCTTGCAAAGTAACCGGTTAACATCTATGATAGGGTTGGAGGTATAGCACTTTAAAAAATGTTGGTTCTCGTAAAATTTTTTATATGTCATAATATTTGGATGAGGTTTTTCTTTGGATTTTTTGTTTTCAAGGAATGCAATGCCCTAGAAGAAATATACTTGAGCCACAATGGTATTGCAAAAATGGAAGGCCTATCAAAATTGGTCAACCTCCGAGTATTAGATGTTTCATCAAATAAGCTAACATCAGTCGATGATATTCAAAACTTAACAAGGTAATTTTCATTTCTCTCTTCGTGTAGGGATCTTATCCTATCATAAGTTGTTGAATAATTTTATAAGCAGGTTGGAAGACTTGTGGCTCAATGACAACCGAATAGAATCACTTGAGGACATAGTTGAGGGTGTTGCTTGTTCAAGAGAAAAGCTCACTACTATCTACCTTGAAAATAATCCATGTGTACGGTTTGCAACTTACAGTATTTAGAGACTATAGTTTTTGTTGGTTTTTGTGATTGCAGCATCCTTACGATCCCAAATGTTTTGTTATGGCTAATTGGTTGATTATCTTGATATTTTTGGTTCTCTATCTGGTTCAAATTCGTAGTTGGAACATGATTATTTCTTACTCTGTATGCTACGGAGCTCCGTTTTCTTCTTGTGTTTTCCTGATTTCATATATGTAATTTTTTCTCAATTATGTTTCCAATTTAATATTTGAATGAAGACACTAATTATTGATAGAGTATGTCTTTGGTGCATGCTGTTTTGTGGCATCCATCTAAAGTAGTTTTCTACCTTCCTGGGCTGAGTTCAGTTAAGTCTATATCATCATCCTCCCCTTGGCATATTGCTTTCATTTTAGCTATAGTTATTTGCACAATTGGTGATTATCGGTTGACATTTCTCAATCTTCTATACTGGCTTAGTAGTCATTCTTCTCTCTTACCTTTCTCATATGTGATCAACTGTACTGTTTTATTGCAGGCGCAGTCTCCTAACTACAATGCTACCCTGAAACAAATTTTCCCCAATATTCAGCAAATCGATTCTGAGGTATTTGCTTAGAAATTTTGGTAGGATCTGGACTGTTGTAGTTGAATGTTCATAAGTTTGCAATCACGCGTGTAGTATGCTAACGGTAACATCTCCAGTCCCTTCTTGTCTGGAGCTTGTGAGTTTGCATATGTTGCTAGGGGAAAACAGGGTTCTGGAAGTGATCCCTAATTCTTTGAAGGGAATTAACCATGACATGTTTATTTATTAAATGCAATGTTGTTAATCATTGTTTTGAACATTCTTAATCTCTTGAATTGTTGACCTCTTTCCAACTTTTTAATAATATTTCAAGCTCTCTTGTAAACAAGAATGTATGGCTTTCTCGGTTGTGGGTCAGTCCAGAAATTCACATAAGATGCATGGTCATTTGTTAAAGAAGAAATGCAAATCCAAATTTTCATTTATAATTGTTGTACTAACCACATTTTACTCATCATTTCAGTAATGGTTTCCATTTAAGGCACTGTAACAATGTAGTAAAATTACTTGTAATTCCAACAATTCATGATGCTCGTAAATGGGTTCATGGTTATATTGCATCTTAAAATTACTGGCCTAGACATTGTCAGCAATGCCAGGAGATATAATCAATATCACACATTGCTTTAGCTCTAAGCAGCTCAAAGATGCAAGATGAAGTTCTAGAGAAGTTCATAAACGCCACAATGAATCTCCGCACCTTTTTCAAGTAATTATCAACGAACAGAAAGGGAAATGAGAAGCAGCAACTATCCTCTATAGATTATACATTTCATGAAATGCAAACAGATGATCATGGGACAAGAAATCGACCAAATATAAAATAACAGAGAAATATGATTATTTAAAAGTCTATAAGGGAAAATAAAACAACATTCCACGTCCCGAAGAGAGAGAAAATCTCACCCCAGACAGCTATTTCAGGGTTTAAGATTTCACTGGGCAACAAAGATGAGCAAAAAAACAAGCTACAGAACCATGTATATTAATGTCCTCTTTCGAAATTAATGCGAGATCTATTAGATCCTCCTTCATGGCCATCTCGCATGGACGAACCTGCACTTGCTTTCATTGTCCCTCCGCTACCCACTTTGTCCATGGCTTTCTTGCCCTTCTTGACCTCTGTCAAGAACTGATCAAGACCGAATGGATCAGCTTCTTCAACTTCCTTTTCAAACTCAACTGGCCTGTCTCTTGGACCACTCTTCTCAGAAGTACCAGCAAACGCCTTGTCAGGTTTAAACCTCTCAGTTTTCATTATTTTCTCTAACTGCTCATCAGCGCCACCGTACATGTCTGAATCCACGTCTTTCTTTGGCCTGTAGAGTGTCGAGAGAGTAGGTTGCGCTGTGAATAGACCCTTGTCGTAGATGTTGTATTGATCATCAGTTGCAAATCCAGAATCCATTCCTTTCTCCTGGTTAAATAACCTTTGATCATACATTACTTCCCCACCTCTTCCGGCACCAGTAGAAGCCATACCAAGAGCAACTTTTTCACTAATATCTCTATCTCTATCTCTTGTAATCTTACTCTTTTTACCCATGGCAGCATCTTTGGCCTCCAACCTTCTCTCTCTCTCCCTTTCTCTACGACGCTCTTCACGTATCTTCTCCCTCTGCAACCGCTCCTCCCTCTCTTCCTTCGATTCCTTTGGCATATCCCTTTCTCTTTCCCTCACAGGCTCATAATCCACTCTCGTATCAGTATCCATCGCACTCCTATCAGATGACATCGGAACAGCAGTAGATGGTGCCACCGTCCCAGTTCTCTCAGAACGGGCTTTAGCAGCTAAAGCTCGCAACTCCTGCTCCTTCCTTTCCTTCTCCTTCATCATCATCTCTTTCTGCACCTTTGATCTCATTGCCACAGCTTCTCTAGCCTTCTGCTCTGCAACATACAAAGCCTCAGACAGCTTTGCAAAGTTATCGTTAATCTGAACCTCCTGTAAACCTCTTCCATCAGCAGCAAGACGCTTATCCAGCGGAATAGTATACCCTTTTGGATTCTTCCAGTTTGAAATACAAGGTGGAATTTTCCAATCCTGCTGATCCTTCACAGTAACAGGACGTGGAGGGGAATGCATCACTGGCACTGGTGGAGACCCCGAAGCCTTAGGTACCCTCTTATGCTTAAACTTGGGAGGCTCAAGAGGATCAACTGGCATCTCTACCATTCTAATTATCCTCTCCTTAGCACCTGAATTAAACGCAGCCGATTGCTGTGAAGGCTTATACTTAATATATTTTGAATCCGAAGACTGTTTCGGAACATTCTTAGGCTGTGCAGCGCTCAATCTCACATTAACTATCTTCTCTAAAGCCGCCTTAGTTTCTTGCATAGTTTCCTCGATCTCTTTTTGCATCTCCTCCTCTTCTTCCCCCTCATCACCACCCTCTTCCTCATTCCTCAAAATCTTAGGAATTAAATCCTTATGCTGCGAATAAATAATCTTCTTGGCATTCTCATTCTGCTTAACTATTGCATCATAAGCCAAATTCCCACGAGCATCAACAGTCACCGGAAGAATCTTCGATCCAGGTTTTGCCCCTTTAACCCTTCCCATATCAAGCGGGTATTGAGCAATATGTATTTCAGGGAAAGCTCCTCCATCTCCAAAGTCTTCAACTTTCCTAGGAACAAAACCGGCGCGCTTCAAGTAAGGCGGTACTGGCTTCGCCTTTACGACAGTGGATTTCTCTTCCTCCGACGTACTAAACCGTTGTTTAAACCAAGGATCATTCGCGTGATCATAATAGGTCGACGTTGAGTTTTTCGCATCTGGTAAAAGTTCCTTCAAAGCCGCCATGGCGGATCCAAATCTACAAGATTTCTGCCTAACAAATAATAAGCAAAATAAAAATCCTAACATTTATTAAATAAACGATTTAGAAAGCGAATAACATAACAAAGAAAACGCTTCGAACGCAAAATCAGGAAAACCTAATTTAAACAAAAAGAGGATAAATACCTTGAAAAGGTCTTGAACCGATCGGGTTAACGATTTGATAGAAATCGAACTGAGCAGCAGCTAGGTATGTCGATAGTCGGCTGTCGAAAGGGGAATTCGGTTAGGGTTAAGATTAGAGGGTCAGGCTCGCAAATATAAGGAAATAAAAAATATCCTATGGGATAATTTTAGATCAGAACGCTGCGTTTTTAAGGCAGGCAGGTCCGCATTTGGTTACTCAAATGACCCATTTGAGAATCAATATTTTTAATAGGCTCCAAATTTTCTTTTTCATTTATTATGTCATTATTTTTTAAATATTAACTATAAGTATTGTATATTTTTTCAGTACAACGCATTATCATTAGGTAAAATAAAAAATAGTGGAAATTTTATTAATAATTATTATATTTTTCTCGAATTTTAAAATTTGAATTTAGTGTTTAATTTTAAACTCGTGCCATGCATGAAAGTAAATTTATTGGTCACTGCCTATTGATTCTATTAACTATGCCATCAGAACAAATATATAATTTTGGTGCAAAAACCTTTTCATAGAATATGTGTGTGTGAGAGAGAAAACATGATTTGCTTAAAAAAAATTTGAAAGCTTCAAAGGAAATGTTGTGTATTTTTCAAATCCGCAAAAGAATTGAATATATTAGTTATTTTTTATTTTCTAAAAAAATACAAAATTTTCTCATTCTACTCTCTGATTGTGACAGTAAATATCATGCATGGCTATTTAAGGGTTTTGTTTTTAGATTTTTTATTTAATTAATTGTATTTTAAATGGGAACTTTTAAGGTTGTACATAAATGGATTTCTTTTGCTAATTGTTTAAATCTCCCAATTTCCCTAGTTTCTTACCATTGAATTTAGTTATCCAACTGAATTCTATTTATATATGATTGTGCAATTTTAGCATTATTGTATAGATATATTTTTATATTTATTTTTTATTTAAATCCTATTAATATAATAGGTTCTATTGTTTAAAAAATAATCTCAATATAATTAGGATCTTAAATTCTAAATTTTATTTTTAATTTCACCATTGATTATGCATAAAATTAGACTATACTGTTACCTTTCCCTTAGTTTTCATTAATCTATTATCATAACTACTTAATTTTAAATTACTTTTATTACTTCTATTTGATATGAATGATATTTTTAATTTTATTACTTAATCGAATGGAAATCAATATTGAGATGTTTGAATGTGAAATAAACCATTACCTAATGGTACAATAAGCTTTTTAGTTGTAAAATAAATAAAAGGCTAAAATAATAACCAAACCTTTTAAGAGTTGTTCAGTTAAACTTTTTAAAATATTCAATTATGGAGTTTAATTTTTTCAAATTTGTTCACATTAAGACTCATAATTCAATTGGACCACACGTGAGAAACACATGCTTAAAAAATACTTATGTGGCAAAAAATTGAAGAGGCTGACAAATTGAGTTTGATTAAAATTGATAGATAAATTAGAAGATGGCAACCCGTGGGGCTCATACGCAGGGGCGAATCCAGGGGGGCTGATAGGGGCCCCAGCCCCCCCTAAAATGTGAAGTTGTCATTTAGGCCCTTGAGATTTTTTAAAAAATTTAAATTAATAAAGGTAAAATTGCACTTTGGCCCCCTTAAAATTATAAAAATTTAATTTAATCCTTTAAAAATTATAAATATATAGACTATAAAAAATTAAAATTTTATCCGCCCCCCTTAAAAAATTGTTCTGGCTTCGCCCCTGCTCATACGACTATGTGGCCAAGTCGTGTGGAATGGTTCAACCTGTGTGGCTTATGTAACCCGCTCCGGTTTTTCAATTTTTGCTCATTTTTTACTTCTTTTGCTTTCAAAATGCTCTCCTAAGTATAGAAACATGAATTTAAAGGATTAAGAGCATAAAATCTACCATTAACATCGAATAATCACAAAAAAATATTTTAAGAATGAGATTAAAACATGTTACTTTTAGCACCTATCAGAAGAAAAGGTCGATTTTAAAAAATATTTAGGAATTTAGGCCCTTTTTTTTCTCATATTCAATTGACATGTCAAAAAACACGTTCTACAAAATGCATTTTCTTTACTAATTTAACACATCATCTCCTTTGATCAAATGCTTAAATGTTAGTATGTTGTTCTTGAGTCTTGGGTTTGATTCCTCTGTTATTCACATTTTATATTTTTTATTTTATGTTGTTTTAAACTTTTTTTAATTTTTAATTAAATAATTTTATTAATAAATATATTATTTTGAAGTTTTTTAGTTATTATTTAAAATGTAATTTGTAGTAGTAAAAGAAGAATCAAACTTGAAACTCAAGGACAAAACCACTATCATTTAATCATCTAACAAAAAAGATGATTTGTTAAGTTATTAAAGAAAACGAGTTTTCCAACATGTCAACTGAAAATGCTTCCTGCAGAAAGTGTTTTCTGTTTCTCTCCCTAAAATCGGTCTATTTCCCTAAATATGGGCAAAAGCGGCCTAAATCTCTAAATATTTTTTAAAATCGGCCTTTTCTTCTAATTTACCCTTTGGGTATTAAGTGTAACATCTGCATTATGCCTTGAAGCTAGGTACAGTGCTATGCTAGGTTAGGAAATATTAGAGAATGTTTGAAATGGGTAAAATAGAAAATTGAGTGTTAATGTGGAAAATAGTGAAAACTAATAGGGATTAGAAAATTGCTTTCTAGATGAGAAAACTTAATTTAAACCAATATCTCAATTGTAGAAGAATAGAAATTATTGTGTTAAAGTTATATCAATGGAATTGATGGTAAAGGAGAGAGGACCAGGATGAAATTTTACCAAAATAGAAAATGACTCATATAAGGTAATATGGAAAAGATGGAGGGTAGAATGGTAAATGAATAAATAAGATTTTTAAGAAACATAATCATGATTAGGGACTAATTTCTAAAGCTTTAATTGGTTGTAATAATTAATGATATTTTATTTTTATTAATAAAATATTTAGATATTTTAGAATAAAATTGTGGAAGAATGAAGAGAAATCATCCAATTTTTCTCTCCATCTTCACATTATCCTTCTTCATCCTTTTCAACTTTCACTTTTATTCCAAGTATGTAACGCCCCAAACCCGGCCCATTCACTACGACCGAATTTGAAATGCCACTACTGAAAACTTTTGAAAAATATTTTTGACTTGAAGGAAAAACATATAAATTTATTGTCTTTGGAAAAACATTGTGTATTTAAAAGCCCATTAAAATTTAGTTGTTAAAAATTCCCGGATTAAAACTTTTATAAGTTATTATAATATAAAGTGATTCAAAGAAAAATATTTCCCATTATTAGTCAATAATAAAATAAACTTCAAAACCATAAATAATGTTTCCAAATACTATAAGTGGCCCTTATTACATCAAATAAATTCCCAAAATACTGATAATATAAAATATTTAAAACAAGTAAATCATCTTCTGCATGGGCCACCTCGTATCCACTCCAACCCGGTCCAAGCTTATGCATCACCTGCGATGTTGGTAAAAATTTGGGTGAGTCATACAGACTCAGTGCATAGTTATTTTACATGTCTCCACATATGGGCTTGGCCCATATCCACACAGTCCATACATATAAAATTATACAATTATGAAGCCCATCCCAACCTAATGTCCATCCATCACACCTACCTTGGCAGACCCGCTGCCCAAGGCCGTGGCTAATCCACCGATCAACCAAGTGATCCCACATATCTTACCTTGGCAAACCTGCTGCTCAAGGTCGTGGCAAAGCCACCGATCACATAAGTGATCCCACATATCAATCAGTCTACGGTGATGCACACAGCTATCAACCGCCGAGATGGGCACCTAGCCAACACCTCCCTTGATGAAGCACATAGCTACCATCAAGCGCTAATGTAGCACAAGGCTATCATTAGACCACGTACATAATGTACACCCTCTCCTTCTTTGTTCATCCCAAATCCCATGCATAGATATGTCATGCCACAATATCATTAAAATAAGCATACATCACATGCTATCACAATTTCATACGTATACCATAGGAAACTTATTGTCATAAAGTACTGACCTGTTTAATCGCTTACCCACCATGGGTATCCACCCTTTTAGCCATTAATTCGGCTACCATGCACATCATATACATACATATAATAACACATTTAAACATTCAAGAGACAGTGCGATAACTACGCACCTTTTTGGCACAGTCTACTCAATCCCGAATACTTGCCCTACTTCTGTCGACTTGCCCCCTAAATAACCATAATAAAAATCGGTCACATTTAAACCCAAGATATAGCCTTTGACCGAAAGTCCTAGATCACTTACCTTGCTAACTAGATCCCGAAATGTCGGCTTGTTCCTGAAGTTGTCGAAATCCCCATCTAGCAAATGTTAGAATCGGCTAACTTAATAACCAATAAAGCTTATGGCCGAATAGTACATATAGGCTTACCTTGCTGAATCGAATCCAAGAGACTCCCTTAAGGCTCCTTCACGTTGCTACATAAAAGAAATACTTATTATGGCAATAAGAACATTCGGCCATCCCTTAGAAACCAAGGCCATCCCTTGATTCGGCACCTTTTAAGAAAAGAATCCAAAATCGACTTCTAAAGGAGAAATACTTACCACCCAAGACACTTTCGGCTTCCCAAACTAGCGACAGGTGTAGGAGAATAATACCACATGAAGATTCGGCTAACAATAAAAAGAAAGAAGCTTGAGACAAAGAAGTAGATTCGGCCAAGAAGCAAATAGGTTCAAAGTGATCAAAATTTCGTCTTTAATGCTCTCCACAAGGTTCGGCTAAGCTTTTAAAAAGGGTAACTGCATATTCGGCTATCAAGAGGAGTAGGTATGGAGTTGAAGAAAGGAAGAATGGGAGAAACTTAGGGGCATTCGGCTATGACGTCTAGAGGAAGAAAGATTGGTAATAGGAAGAAAAGAATACCCAAAACAATGATCCCTCCTATTTATACCCCTATATTCTCTCCATACCTCTCTTTCAAAAAAAATTAAATAAACTAAAGCCACCATTATCTTCTATCTATACCAAATAAAATAAACCCCCACTTATTCAAAATAAATTAAATAACCCCCATTCATCCACTATCTCACTATTTAAAACAAATAAAACAAAATCCCCAATTATCTACCCACTTAAAAAAAAAAAAATCTCCACTTATTCAAAATAAATTAAATAACCCCCATTCATCCACTATCTCAATATTTAAAACAAATAAAACAAAATCCCCAATTATCTACCCTACCCACTTAAAATAAATAAAATAAATCCCCACTTATTCAAAATAAATTAAATAACCCCCATTCATCCACAATCTCAATATTGAAAACAAATAAAACAAAATCCCCAATTATCTACCCACTTAAAATAAATAAAATAAATCCCCACTTATTCAAAATAAATTAAATAACCCACATCCATCCACTATCTTAATATTTAAAACAAATAAAACAAAATCCTTAATTATCTACTCACTTAAAATAAATAAAATAATCCACACTTACTCAAAATAAATTAAATAACCCACATCCATCCACTATCTTAATATTTAAAACAAATAAAACAAAATCCTCAATTATCTACCCACTTAAAATAAATAAAAATAAAAACACACTTATGCTACCATCAAGACTCGAACTCCAAACCTGCACCAAGCTTATGGCGTCATTTTCAGGCCCTTAAGTAGCGCTTTACAGCCACTTTACCAAGGCCTATTTCTTGTCCAAAAGCGCCTAAAATTTTCCTTAAGGCCTCCTTCACCTAGCTTCTCCTTTAGACTTAAAATTCTAATATTTTTCCAAAACTTCCTCCTACATCGTTGGATTCTCAAAACCCTTAAAACACTCCCAACTACATACTAAGCCTTCTCTTACATGGATTATGCACTAACCGCATAACCCCTAATCTAGGATGTTACAGTTCTACCCCCCTTAAAAATAATTTCGTCCTCGAAATTACTTGGCTAAATAAACTTCTTCTCGCCACACTACGCTTATGCTGCTCACTCTGATTTTAATAAAACTAACACCTTTCCCTAGATACCATCTCAAGATTCGCATTCAAGGTTCCATACATTTCACTAGCAACATAAGAACGAACTAGCTCTATAACAATCAAAGCAAATAAGGGTATTCGAGAACCAAAGATCGTACCCGTTGTCACATCTGGCACATCCTCCTCGCGACGGCCAACTGCATAAACCAACCTTGGCTGCCTTGCATCAGAACCTTCAGCACCTCCACTTGGTGCTCCACGACCTCGGCCGGA
Source organism: Gossypium australe (assembly GCA_005393395.2). NCBI lineage: Eukaryota > Viridiplantae > Streptophyta > Magnoliopsida > Malvales > Malvaceae > Gossypium > Gossypium australe. The sequence goes on from CM016619.1 coordinate 125,895,727, forward strand.
ACCATTTTCTCCATGGTTCAGACCACGACCCCTTGTCGCCTGCTGACCACATCTGCCTGGCTGCACATAACCTTGGCCTACTGTCCGAGCCCTATTCGGATCCTGAGGACAGTCTTTAATCAAGTGAGACTTAGACTTACATCTAAAATATTCCCGATTCCGGTTCCAGCACTCGCCAACATGATACCTTCCACACTGAGCACACGGATGGTCCGGATTTCCAGTAGCTGGCTTAGAAGCACGAGCAGAATTCTCAACCCTCGGTCTTTTCTGAAGACTCTCAGATGATTCTGACGATCCAAAATTCCTCTTATCCCGGTTCCTATCCCTATCTCTGTTCTGTCTCACAGAGTCCTTAATCCCTTCAGCTACCTTAGCCTTTTCTACCAACACAACAAACTCTCGCTCCTGATGTGGAGCTATCAACAATCTCAGGTTATCCCTTAGTCCGTCCTCAAACCTAACACATCGCTCATGCTCCGTAGCCACCACTCCTCGAGCATATCGACTTAACCTTAGAAATTCGGCCTCGTATTCCGCCACGGACTTGTTCCCTTGAACCAGCCCCAAAAACGCCTTCCTTTGCGCATCAATATAATGGGTACCAATATACTTCTTTTGATAAGCCGCCTTGACATATTCCCAAGTCAAATCCTCAGCTGTGGCACCATCCCGAACTGTGAGCCACCATTGATACGCTTCATCACGTAGCAGAGCCATCATTTCTTTCACTTTCTCCTCAAGGGTCAGATCCAACTCATCCATGATCCGTTCCGTCGCTTCCAACCAATACTCAGCCGTACTGGGTGCCACACCAGATACTCCACGGAACACTTCAGCTCCATTAGCTCGGAGTCGCTCGGGTATGGACTTCTTAGCTCTCATATTTCCACCTGCTCCAGCCACCATCTCTAAAACTCGCAGCATTGCCTGCGATACAACATCATCCCCCGTCTGATCTTGCTGCTCAACACCAAAAGCTGGTGGTGGTACCTCATTCTCAGACCCTTGACCCGATCTAGCGGGTTCTTATACAGCCATTCTGCCTCTACCGCGTCCACGACGACCACGCCCCCTAAAACTCATTTTTTAACGTCGCGATTTAATCTGATTAAGAAGTTTTATGCATTAGTACTTTTGTTCCACTTATTACCCCGCGAACAGTTTTATGATAAGAAGTGTTTAGAGGTAATTCTTTCGATCAATCAAAGTTTCAGTTCAAGTTCACTATACTAATTCAGAGAATCACATTCACATCCATCAATAAAGACACATTCATTCATCCGCGACACTTTCTTAAGCATTCCATCCATTTCCCCATCCAAGGGTAAATTCGTCATTTGTCCTACAGGGGTATTTTAGTAATAAATCGGGGTCAATTTGAAAATCACAAAAGTCATTTCAAAAATTTCCAAACTCATGGATATTTTGAAAGAAAGATTTTCCAAATCAAGGTATTGCAGAAATTTTAGAAATCGGGGTTATTTTGGTAATTTCGTAAACCAAGGGTAATTTGGTAAATTTTCCCGATTAGGGTATTTTAAATTTTCGCAAAATAGAGTTTTTGGACACTTTTGCAAAGTAAGAAAATTTTATTGAAATCGAGGGTAGTATGGTAAAAAAAAATTTCCAAGCCAGGGGCATTTTAGTAAATCTCCCAAATCAGGGTATCTTAACATTTCGCAAAACAGGGTTTTGGTATTTTGTAAAGTAAAAATATTTTCATAAAATTCGAGGGTAATATGGTAATTTTATGAACCAAGGGCATTTTCATAATTTTTCAACCAGGGGCATTTTTGTAATTTTTCAAATCAGAGATATTTTGGAAAAATTTTCACAATAATCCTTTGCTACAATTAAAAGGTTAATTTAGGGATTTTAAAATTAGGGTTTTTTTTTTGAAAACATGGCTAGTCCCTTTCGGGTTTTATTTATTGGGTTTAGCCCGTGAATAAGTCCTCTTGGTTAGGGTGAACCGTTACTACGCACCAGGTAGGATTCGAGTAAAGAGGAGGTGAGTCGCTAGGACTGCTTAAATACCAAGCTCTTACTGAATCCACTCCTAGACATGCGCACAACAGTTGCCACACCTTAACTCGGCGACTTAATCACAAGTTTGTTTAATGGTCCTTAAGTCTTATGCACTTGTGTTTGAATAGACTAGTCCTAGGGTTCAATAGATCCTAGTTCACTAATCTACGTTCCCATAATGCTCATATAATTCACATACAAATCACTTCAGCAGTCAAAGGTACTTACCTGGTGGACTTCGGGTCGGAGATACAGGTGCCATGCCAGAATAACCTGAAATAAAAGTCCATATTTTGAAAAGCCCATTTTTGAAAACTATTTTCGGGCCCAAAACCTCAAAGCCGAGTTTTGAACCGGGCTCTGATACCAAACTATAACGCCCCAAACCCGGCCCATTCACTACGACCGAATTTGAAATGCCACTACGGAAAACTTTTGAAAAATATTTTTGACTTGAAGGAAAAACATATAAATTTATTGTCTTTGGAAAAACATTGTGTATTTAAAAGCCCATTAAAATTTAGTTGTTAAAAATTCCCGGATTAAAACTTTTATATAAGTTATTATAATATAAATTGATTCAAAGAAAAATATTTCCCATTATTAGTCAATAATAAAATAAACTTCAAAACCATAAATAATGTTTCCAAATACTATAAGTGGCCCTTATTACATCAAATAAATTCCCAAAATACTGATAATATAAAATATTTAAAACAAGTAAATCATCTTCTGCATGGGCCACCTCGTATCCACTCCAACCCGGTCCAAGCTTATGCATCACCTGCGATGTTGGTAAAAATTTGGGTGAGTCATACAGACTCAGTGCATAGTTATTTTACATGTCTCCACATATGGGCTTGGCCCATATCCACACAGTCCATACATATAAAATTATACAATTATGAAGCCCATCCCAACCTAATGTCCATCCATCACACCTACCTTGGCAGACCCGCTGCCCAAGGCCGTGGCTAATCCACCGATCAACCAAGTGATCCCACATATCTTACCTTGGCAAACCTGCTGCTCAAGGTCGTGGCAAAGCCACCGATCACATAAGTGATCCCACATATCAATCAGTCTACGGTGATGCACACAGCTATCAACCGCCGAGATGGGCACCTAGCCAACACCTCCCTTGATGAAGCACATAGCTACCATCAAGCGCTAATGTAGCACAAGGCTATCATTAGACCACGTACATAATGTACACCCTCTCCTTCTGTGTTCATCCCAAATCCCATGCATAGATATGTCATGCCACAATATCATTAAAATAAGCATACATCACATGCTATCACAATTTCATACGTATACCATAGGAAACTTATTGTCATAAAGTACTGACCTGTTTAATCGCTTACCCACCATGGGTAACCACCCTTTTAGCCATTAATTCGGCTACCATGCACATCATATACATACATATAATAACACATTTAAACATTCAAGAGACAGTGCGATAACTACGCACCTTTTTGGCACAGTCTACTCAATCCCGAATACTTGCCCTTCGTCTGTCGACTTGCCCCCTAAATAACCATAATAAAAATCGGTCACATTTAAACCCAAGATATAGCCTTTGACCGAAAGTCCTAGATCACTTACCTTGCTAACTAGATCCCGAAATGTCGGCTTGTTCCTGAAGTTGTCGAAATCCCCATCTAGCAAATGTTAGAATCGGCTAACTTAATAACCAATAAAGCTTATGGCCGAATAGTACATATAGGCTTACCTTGCTGAATCGAATCCAAGAGACTCCCTTAAGGCTCCTTCATGTTGCTACATAAAAGAAATACTTATTATGGCAATAAGAACATTCGGCCATCCCTTAGAAACCAAGGCCATCCCTTGATTCGGCACCTTTTAAGAAAAGAATCCAAAATCGACTTCTAAAGGAGAAATACTTACCACCCAAGACACTTTCGGCTTCCCAAACTAGCGACAGGTGTAGGAGAATAATACCACTTGAAGATTCGGCTAACAATAAAAAGGAAGAAGCTTGAGACAAAGAAGTAGATTCGGCCAAGAAGTAAATAGGTTCAAAGTGATCAAAATTTCGTCTTTAATGCTCTCCACAAGGTTCGGCTAAGCTTTTAAAAAGGGTAACTGCATATTCGGCTATCAAGAGGAGTAGGTATGGAGTTGAAGAAAGGAAGAATGGGAGAAACTTAGGGGTATTCGGCTATGACGTCTAGAGGAAGAAAGATTGGTAATAGGAAGAAAGAATACCCAAAATAATGATCCCTCCTATTTATACCCCTATATTCTCTCCATACCTCTCTTTCAAAAAAAATTAAATAAACTAAAGCCACCATTATCTTCTATCTATACCAAATAAAATAAACCCCCACTTATTCAAAATAAATTAAATAACCCCCATTCATCCACTATCTCACTATTAAAAAAATAAAACAAAATCCCCAATTATCTACCTACTTAAAATAATAAAAAAATCTCCACTTATTCAAAATAAATTAAATAACCCCATTCATCCACTATCTCAATATTTAAAACAAATAAAACAAAATCCCCAATTATCTACCCACTTAAAATAAATAAAATAAATCCCCACTTATTCAAAATAAATTAAATAACCCCCATTCATCCACAATCTCAATATTTAAAACAAATAAAACAAAATCCCCAATTATCTACCCACTTAAAATAAATAAAATAAATCCCCACTTATTCAAAATAAATTAAATAACCCACATCCATCCACTATCTTAACATTTAAAACAAATAAAACAAAATCCTTAATTATCTACCCACTTAAAATAAATAAAATAATCCACACTTACTCAAAATTAATTAAATAACCCACATCCATCCACTATCTTAATATTTAAACAAATAAAACAAAATCCTCAATTATCTACCCACTTAAAATAAATAAAAATAAAAACACACTTATGCTGCCATCAAGACTCGAACTCCAGACCTGCACCAAGCTTATGGCATCATTTCCAGGCCCTTAAGTAGCGCCTTGCAGCCACTTTACCAAGGCCTGTTTCTTGTCCAAAAGCGCCTAAAATTTTCCTTAAGGCCTCCTTCACCTAGCTTCTCCTTTAGACTTAAAATTCTAATATTTTTCCAAACTTCCTCCTACATCGTTGGATTCTCAAAACCCTTAAAACACTCCCAACTACATACTAAGCCTTCTCTTACATGGATTATGCACTAACCGCATAACCCCTAATCTAGGATGTTACAAAGTAAGTCCTACCACCATTTCCAAGCCATTTCAAGCTTAAATCTTCCAATTCCTTTGAAGTTTCTTAGTATATTCAATAGAGAAGACTAATAGACACCTTAGTTTCATCAGAGGAAGCATCACTAGTGGCCTTTGAAGAAAGAAAGAAAAAGAATAGAAATTAGTTTTGAGAACAAGGTAAGAAATGATGAAACTTTAATGGAATTTATATGTATTTCATATGAATGGAATAGAAGTATTATTTGATTTTAGTTTTAACATATAGATGCATGTGTTTCGACATGGAAATTGTAGACAAAGAAAAGAAAAAGAAGGACCAAATTGAAGATAAAGGAAAAGAGGTGATCAAGGAGTAAGAAGGAAGGAAAACATATCAACTCAAGCTTTTTTGTAAGTACTACAAGGAATTTATCTTATTTTCCTAGATATTAATTATATATCATGTTAATTAGTTAGAATAATTATGGATATGTTGTGTTAATATAAAGGGATTAAATTGTAAAGACAATGAAATATGTTATGAAAATATGAATAAGACCCAAAAGATGGTATACAAAGATTTGTGTTAAGATATTTATGTTGTGAATGAGAAAAGTGTGAACGAAGTTGCACATTATATATGTAACAACCCGTTTTTTGGTGGTGTCGGAAATAGTGATTTCGGGGCCACCAAATTTGATGAGTAAGTTCGTAAATATTATATTTAATATTTACGAGTTAATTGTGACTTTGAAACAGTTTTTGATAAAGTAATTTTTGTTTTATAAGCAATTTATTAAGTTCAAGCGGTAAGACCCTAAGGTCAAGTGGTTTTAAAAAATGAGGTATCGGGACCTCGTTTCTATAAACTAAGCTGTAAATATTTTTATAAATATTTATGAAGTGTCATTAAGGCGATATTAAAGTTTCGTTGAAAAATTTTAACGTTTCGATGGCTAATTAATTAAAAAGAACTAAATTGTAAAATATGTAAAATTTGATCACTATTTTATTTGAGTGATTAAATGGTTAATTGAATAAAGTAAAAAGGGATTTAAATGTTAATTAAACCATGGTCAAAGTTTCCAACCGGTGGTGTTATGATTGAATCCACTAGCTTTTGGATTAATTGTTCTTATTTAGGATTAAATTGTAAATAAGTTTATTTAGTTAGAATTTTATTTAATTGAAGGACCAATTATGAAATTAAACCTTCTTTTGATGGTAATTATGCCATATATTTATGTGATGGAAAAATATGGACATGACTTTGGTGTTTTATTTATTTATTAACCAAGGGCAAAATGGTAATTTGATAATTAATTAAAATAAAATAAAATAACAAAAGGCTAAATTCTTATCATCTTTTTGTTTTCATCTTCAAAAAACTGAATGTCCATGGAAGCATGAAGCTAAGTTTCAGCCATGGTAAAATTTCATGCATGTAAGTCTGATTTAGCCCTATTTCTTGTAATTTTTATGTTTTTGAGATCGTTGCAATTAGGTCCAGCTAGCCCGTACCTTCGATTTTGAAATTGTTAAAGATTTTGAATGTTGCCATTGATGAACCTTGTGATTTTAGATGTTAAATGATGAATTTAGAATGTTGATTGATATTTAAAAGTATTTTATTAAGTGAGTTTTGATGAATTTTCCAATTAGAGACCAAATTGTTAAAATAGTAAAAGTACAAGGATTTTTTGTGAAATTGTTGCATGAATGGGCTTTTTTGGATACCAAGAACATTCGGCTAAGCTCAATTTTGGGTAAGAATGGTTAATTTGCATGTTTTGGGCCCAGGGACTAAATTGAATAAAAGTAAAACTTTAGGGGTAATTGTGCAAAAATATCAAAATGACCAAATTGCATGAAATGAATTTTTTATTGCCTAAATTAATATATTGTATGAAATTATTAATTTAGATCAAGATTGGGTGGAAAATCGAGAAAAATAGAAAATTACCACCCTAAACTTTGGTATCTCTGCAATTTAGCCAGGTAAGTTCGTACATTTAAATAGCATTTTAAATTGTTGTTTTAAATGCTATTATGTTATATTATCATATTATGCCTCGACAAAAAATCCAACGACGTATCGACAACCCTCAAATAATGAAAAGGGATAGCTTTGGCTATCGAATATGAAAAGAGATAGTTCTGGCTATCGATTATGAAAAGGGATGGTAACGACCATCAACTATGAAAAGGGATGGTGACGACCATCGAATATAAAAAAGGATAGCTTTGGCTATCGATTATGGAAAGGGATGGTGACAACCATCAACTATGAAAAGGGATAGTGACGACCATTAAATAGGAAAAGGGATAGCTTCGGCTATCGAATATGAAAAGGGATGGTTTCGATCGTTGATTAAAGAAAAGGGATGGTTACGACCATAGTTTAACACACTTCTGTGAGATCCGGTAAAGGTTTCATTTAACTTCACTACGACAAATATGGAAAAGTATGATGTACCAATGATCTAAATATGAATATTCATGATTATGAAAGGTATGGTTTGAGTGATACTATGTTTATGTACCATATTTTATCCTGTGACAGTATTGCTAAGTTATGTGTTTAATCACTAGCTTGTGACTATGGTAAATTTTATGTTTATGTCTTTAGCGTTGTGCAAATGAAATGGTAAGTGTTCAATATGAACCAAGATAGGTGTGTATGAAACTTATTGAATTAGTGATACATGGAAAACATGATATGTGATGAGAGAGGATAAATCCAAGTTGATCATGTTCAAATATAATGGTTATCTATGTTAAGTTCACATGAATTATGTTCAAGTATGCTAATATGTGTTGTTGATGTGCTTAGGCTTGTGCTAAGCTTATTGTTGGATTATATCATGTTTAGTCTTAATGAAATACATCGATTCAGTAAGTGTTCATTTGGTAATATGCTTATGTACATGAAAAGGTGGTATAAATAAAAGTATGTAATTTCTTATGAAATGGTTTATCATGTAGTTGGTTCTAAAAAACAACTACATTTAAATGCACTAGCTTGTAGTCATGGTTGATATTATGCGTATATCTTGTGTGTTATGCATATGAAACAGGTGAAAAAAAGGTAATGAAATGGTAAATTCATAGTTGAAATGTAATTTGATGAAAAGGGAATAATAAGTTGAAAGATGTACTCGTATGAGAGAAATTTATGTATGTTATGGATAAATATATCTAGTTCATTAACAAAAATGCTAATTAATGAATTGATGTTGTTAGCTAAGCTAAAGTAAGCAAATGCAATGGAAAGGAAATAAATGGGAGAGTTCAAAGTCTTATGAAATCCTATTATGCTAGGATTGATAAGTATATGTGGTGTTGATAGACTATTTCATTGTGAGTTGGTATTTATGGTTCGATAAATCTTGAGGCGTTGGTATAACTTTATATTTAACCTACAAAGTTCATTATTAAAATGGAATTGTATGTTTAAAGTTTATACCAGCTTACTAAGCATTCATTGCTTACGTAATTGTTTTTCCTTTACTTTATAGATTATCGGAAGCTCGATTGGGTTGGAAGCTCATCGAAAATCTATCACACTATCTAGCGATTATATCGATAGATTTTGATTTCTTGGTTAAGGTTATAATGGCATGTATAGGTGGACCATGTCTAATGTTTAATTGATGAGTTTGGTATATATATTTATATGTCATTTTTTTATGTTTTAGCCATTATGTTTTGGCTTGTAGATTTGGTACTTTGAATGGTTGATATGTTGATATATGTATGTGGTCTTATGATGAAAGTTGAAATATTCATATTGGTACGAAAAATGTGGTTGTCATATATGATTATTAATCCAAATTGTTAAATGGTAAATTTGGTAATTTGAATGTGGATTTGATATGTGAACAAAGTGGTAAGTTATGACATAAGTCTAGTTATAAGTTAGTTGAACTTTAGGCCAATTTATGTATATGGATATACATGTATAATGGGTGTGATTGAGGTGCATTTTGGGCATATTGGTTGTATGCTTTTATACCATGTTGGAATAGCTAGATTATGCATGATTTTGGTGCCTTTTGATAGCTTGTGTATATGTGCAAAAGGGATTATAGGTACATGTTGAAATGGGTGAGAAAAATGGCCTATATTCTTCCACATGGGCAGAGACACAGGCGTGTGTCTCAGCTGTGTGTGGCATATAGCCTGGCCCACGGGTGTGTGGGGTTATTTTGAAGGGTACACCGCCTGGCACACGAGCGTGTGACTTGGATGTGTGACCCAAGTCAGTGAGTTACACGGGCTGGGATGCGGCCATGTGTCCCTATTTCGAATGTCCACACGGCCTAAGGCACGAGCGTGTCTCTTGGCCGTGTGACCCCTACAGTGTTGAAAATTTTCACTATTTTCTGAAAAATTCTATGAGTTTCCTATTTAGTCCCGACTTGTTTCTAACATGTTTTTAGGGCCTCGAGAGCTCATATAAGGGACAATATGAATGTTGTTGATTGCTTTTGCTATGATTAATGATATGAATATAGATGTGTAAAATTTTTATTATTTTGAATTGTAAACTCTGGTAATGATTCATAACCCTATTCTAGTTACGAATATAGGTTAGGGGTGTTACAATATGTAAGTTGAGACTTAAGGACTAAGTTGTAGAAACGTGAAAAGTGAGCATATTTATAGAATGAGTAAATATTTTGAATTAATTCAGTTATAATGCCTAAGTAGACAAATGTAGAACTATTGGGATATTAGTGGCATGCCATTAAGGAACCTTAGCGCACTCTCTGATTTATTAGCATATTAGTGCTCTTTGTTTAGCACATTAGTGCTCTCTGTTTAGCACGTCAGTGCTCTCTGTTTAGCACATCAGCGCTCTTTATTCTGTTAGTGTACATTGATACACCTCTGCATCTGTTCCATATATCCTTATTGTTCTATGTGGTCTACTATGGGTAGTGATATGAAATATGAATATAAAGTATAATAGGAGTATTACGGTAAGTGAAAACAAACCTTTTGAAGTATATTTTAATTCCGTGAAGTTAATGCATAAATGTGGAATTATTTATATATTTAATTATATATTGGATATATAAGTTTTATTGTTATTTTAATATTTAAATTTCTTGTAGTGCTTACTAAGCCTTCATCGGCTTAACGCGTTTGTCTTAATGTATAGGTAAAAGCTAGGTCCAACAAGCTAGAATCGAGGTCATAAGCTACTCATCTCATCACATTGTCAAGTGGAATAAGAGTATTTTGCTAAATTTTGGTAAAGTTTAGCCTGTACATAGGATGTGGCATGATATGTAGGTTAGTAGGACTAAAACGCAAACTTTGTAAACTTTATCTAATTTAAGAACTTACTTAAATCCTTGAAGTGATTGAATAAGTATAACTTAATGTTGTAATGTATGATTTATATGCTTGAGGTGGTGAATTGGTTAGGTGTATTGAATGATTTAAGATGTAGAGACCTAATTGTATAAAGTTTCGGAAATTGAAAAGTTTTATTACGTTTCAAACAACAGAAGCCCATCTTGGTATCGATACCATAGTTAAAGTATCGATACTTCAACCTTGGTATCGATACTAATGAAAGGTATCAATACTCATTTTGGTATCGATACTCATTTTGGTATCGATACTAATGTGATGGTATTGATACCCCATGCTCAATATTGATACTTGGCCCCTATTTTTCTTAAGTAAGTTATTTTAATTATATAAATACTCGAAAGATTCATCCAAGTCATCTCATACTGTAATACCAATACAATTTATAGTTAAATCAAAATATCCGGCATATAATATTTTGTCCATTGTTAGAACATAATAGTATTTTACTCTTACAATCAATGTGGCATTCCTATAGTTAATCTGATAGTCAAGTCAGTTATAAAGGTGTTACATTAGGATTTTTCCCAAACTTGGAATTTTGGTTCGAACAGGTAGAGGGTGAAACAATTATAAGTTTCTTTTTCTTATTTAAAAAAATGTTTTAAATAATTAACCCTAACTAACAGGTAGGGTTTTTCTTATTTAAACATAGGTGGAGGGTGTTAATGATTCAAAAAAAATGTTTTTTATTTTATTTTATAAATTCCATGTTGGAAATAATTAACCATAAAAATTTATATATAATGATTATTAAATGTCACATCAATGTGTTTTTTCAAAACCACAAAGGCCTCTTTTGTGTGTATGATAATTGCCCAAGTAAGCCTTGTTTTGAACAAATTTGAAAAGGTTAGGCTTGAACATTTTAAAAGGTTAGACTCTTAAATAAGAAACCCTAAAATGTTAGACTCTTATTTGAGCATTTAGCCTAAATAAAACGATAAGATTTTAAAAATATATATATAATTTCTAAAAGGTAAGTCATTCATCTCTCTCTTCAATTTAATATTTTTCTTAGCTTAATCAAGTCACTTATTAATGAACACACCACAAAATGTCTTCATTATATTCTTCATAACTTCAATCACCCCCTTAGCTATCCAATTATCTTGCACCAATTTATCTACAAATTTTTATACATTTCCAAATTTCTATTACTTTTTCATAACATAGTGGTCAACAAATATTTGTTAAAAAACAAAATGGAAATTGTTGGAGATCGATCCAATTAAGCAACGAACAAGTAAAAATAGCGGAAGAAATTGAGAAATTGAACACACAAATTTAATGTGGAAAACCCCTTCCAAAGACACTAAAAAATCATAAGTAAAGATAATTTTCCTATAATGGCAAAAGAACGAAGAGTAAAAAAGATGGAGATAAAAAACTAAACCCCAAAACCTAAAAACAAAGATGTAACACCCCTTACCCGTGTTCGATACCGGAACAGGTTACGAGGCATTACCGAAACATAACACATACAGTCGTACTAGACCGAGACATAAAATTTACATCCAAATTTAAAACTTTTCAATTTTCATCACACACTTATTCAACCTAGTCATGCATCTCATAAATTGTATCATCATAAACATATAACTTGATCAATAATAGCCAACAAGAATGACCTTATACAAAATGAACTATCAAATAACATAGGCCAACATTTTAGGCCAAATCAATTATGACACATACAAAAATAACCAAGTCCCCTATACATGCCATGACCTTAAGTGTAAGAATCATTAATACCCAATTTGTTAGTTTGATAGTGTGATAGGTTCTCCGGCGACTTCCAACCAGAGCTAACCTGAGGACATTATAAACACAGAAAATAAATGGAGTAAGCTATATAGCTTAGTAAGTTGGTATGTAAATAATAAGCAATTTATTAACATGCTTTTACCAATTCTCACAATATGTTCTCAAGCTGTCTACCCGAGTCACAGTCACTAAATTGTTTATATCTCGAGCTACAGAACTCCAAATTAAGATCCGCTAATTTTTCCTGAAACTAGACTCACATGTATTTTTACCATAAAATTTTCAGAATTTTTGGTTTAGCCAATAAGTACAGTTTATTCTTTAAAGTCTCCCTTATTTCGCTGTCTGACAGTTCCGACCCCTCTTCACTAAAAATTAATTACCTCATTGTACAGAACTCGAATGATGTTCCCATTTATTTTTCTTGAAAATAGACTCATTAAGAAATTTAAGCATATAAATTATAAACCATAATAATTTTTATACAACTTTTAGTGATTTTCCAAAATCAGAATAGGGGATTCCGAAATCATTCTGACTGTCTCACAAGAATTTGAGTATCTCATAATATGAAATTCTTTTGCTTACACTGTTCCTTTTATATGAAAATATACTAAATAAGCTTTAATTTAATGTCTTATTCAATCTCTAATTCGATTTCCACCAATTTTGGTGATTTTTCAAAGTCACACAACTGTTGCTGTCCAAAACTATTTTGTTGCCAATTTTACTCTTTCATGATTCCTCTTATACACTAGATATGAATTTCACAAATTAATTCATTTCAATGTTCATATGAACTAAATACATTCATACCAACTCATTCACATCTTTAATAATATTTCGTCACATATTGATCTCCTTCTTTAGGAGTTTCACATACATACCTGTGCCAATTCACAACATACCTACATGCTTTCACACTATGCTATTTCATTGAACTACCCGTTGGGCCATGTGGAATGCTAAAGGATACTCGGAAGTCTTGCACATAGTGCCACACTTACATGTAGCTGAAGCTACCACTTATATGTAGCCGAAGCTACCACTGATATGTAGCCGACTACTTATCACATATCACATAGGAGCTCACTCTCGAGCTATTCACATTCACGGGTCTGCTCACACAAGTTGTCGGTCATTACATAACTACTCAGTGCTGCTCACACAAGCTGTCAGGTATCCGCAACACATGTCGGATTACCCAGCCACTGGTAGCACTTATAAGACCAGCACCCATTTCACATATTGACAAAACTCGGGTCTGCTCACACAAGCTGTCGATCATGACGAAACTACACGGTGCTGCTTACACAAGCTGTCGAGTATCCGTAATACAATGCCGGATAACTCAACCACCGGTAGAACGTACGGACCAGCACCCAGATCATTTATTTCACTCAGTACAATGCCATGAACTTATTTCACTTAGCACAATGCCATGGTTTAACCATAGTCTTTTACCGTCAATTCATATTTCACTATGCAACGATCGTGATTGATCCTGCATTTTACTCAATTCAAACATTTACTGAAATTTCCAAAATTTAATCAAATATATGATAATGGTGCTTAATTAACACAAATCAATAACATTTATCAATATACAAACTTACCTCAATACCAAAATGGCAAAAAGGGACTTAACCGTCAATTTCTCGTTTTTCCCCCGTTCTAAGTCCGAACCTCGTTTTTTTATCTATAACATCACATTTAGCTTACTTATTAGTCACATTATTCATTGTGACCCAAAAATCATACTATAGAAAAATTACATTTTTGCCCCTAAACTTTGTCATATTTACACTTTTTCCCCTATGCTCATAAAAATGATTTTTATTCAATTTCCTTGTATTTTAGGCCTAGCTGAACCATTTTCATAACTATAGGAATCCACAATTTCCATTTATTCACACACTTACACACATTTTACAACTTTTTACAAACTAGTCATTTTTTTACAATTTCACCGAAAATCACTTAGTAAAAGTCGTTTCTCACACATCAAACATGTATAATCTACCATTAAACATCAAAATACACAAATTTCTAACATGGGTCAAACCCTAGACCTTCATCACATCTCAAATAAATGGTAGAAATAGATAGATCTTGTTACGAGGATTTTAAAAACGTAAAAATTATTAAAAACGGGGCTAGAACAGACTTACAATCGAGCTTGGAAGCTTGAAAAACCATAGCCATGGTTTCTCCATGAAAATTTCGGCCAAGGGGTTGAAGATGGACAAAGATTGGCTTTTAATTTTGTTTTCAATTCCTTTTAATAACTAAATGACCAAAATGCCCTTAATGAAAAAACTTTGGAAACATGCCTAACCATGTCCATTTTTTTCCACCAACTTAACCAATGGTCTAATTCCATATAAGGACCTCCAATTTAAAATTTCATAACAATTGGACACCTTTAGCATGTAGAACTCAACTCTTACACTTTTTACAATTTAGTTCTTTTGACTAAATTGAGTGCCCAAACGTCAAAATTTTCGAACGAAATTTTCACAAAACGATTCCATAAAATTATAAACCGTAAAAATATAATAAAAATAAATTTTACTACGTTGGATTTGTGGTCCCGAAACCACTGTTCTCGTTTAGGCCCTAAATCGGGCTGTTACAAAAGAACTCTCAAAACATAAACACAAAATTCTCCAAAAGTATTATGAGTTCTAATATTTTAATAGGTGTATTTTCTAATATTGTAAAAGAGCCTATTTATAGCTAAACTCGTAGGTCAAATAAATTATGCTAATAAATGCTAAATATATTATACTAATAAACATTAAATCTTTTAGAAAGAAAATATATTTTGTTTAACTTGACTTGCAAGTAATCTCTTAAAATTTGGGTCACACAACTCTAACAATCTCCACCTTGACACGAATTCTCACAATGCCATATTTTTCAAAGCTTGCCACGGGCCTATTTTGAACTATGCAGGGAATTAATTGAGTCGAATATGTGCTTAAAAGCTAGAAGACTTCTAGCCTTCGACTTGTGTAATGCCAAATCAAAACTAACCCGGGTCTGATTTTCACGAACATAGTGCCCTAACTTTTCAAAACATGCATCCAAAAGAGAACCTCTCTTCAATGAAACGATCATACCTTTTTCCCTCTTATGACCAAGTTGCCTTCATTCCAAATGAGTTGACTTCGACTTCGTAACGAACGAGGGATGTCTGATTTCATAAGTCACTGTAGAACCTTCCAGAATATAAAGATTGCTAGTCCTTTTACCTTTTAACAAAACAAGAGCCCCACGAGACACCTTAATGCCACTTGACTCGATGTTGATTCTGCAACCTTTCGAGTCTAAAATACTCAGGGAGATGAGATTCTTTTGTAAATCAGGTACATACCTGGCATTTGAGAGTGTCCTATCGTCCTATGATGCATCTTAATTTTAACAGTACTAATATTGATTTCCTTATTGGATGAATTGTTTCCCATGTGCACAACTCCACATTTAACTGAACTGTATGTAAAAAACCATTCTCTGTTGGGACACATGTGGAAAGAACATCTCGAATTTAGGATCCACTTAGACGTAAGCTCGGAGCTATCACTAGTTGATACTAACAAGAAATCATCATCGCTTTCATCAGCCAAATTAGCACCAGCTACATCTTCCTCGTTACTTTCAGTAGCGCTTTTATTTTGCAGTTTATAACAATCTATTTTGACGTGACTTAACATCTTACAATAGAGACACCTTTTGTCTTACCTCTTTGTTACTACCAAAATGGAAGCTTGTTTATCTACCTTGCTATTCGAACCAAACTCATAGTCGAGTTTGTCTTTACTCAACAAATGACCCTTCACATCCTCGAACGAGAGTTTATCTCTACCATAAATCAGGGTCTTCTTGAAAGACTTATATGAAGAGGGTAAAAAGCACAATAATAGCATAGCCTGATCTTCATCGTCAATATTAACCTCAACATTCTTTAAACCATTCAAAAGAGTAATAAATTGACTAATGTGATCTCTAAGAAGCTCACATTTGTTCATGCGAAACGTAAATAGACTTTGTTTCAACACTAAACGGTTAGCCAGAGACTTAGTCACAAAAAGAGTTTCTAACCTTTTCCACAAGGCGGATTATAACACCCCTTACCCGAGACCGTTGCCGGAGTCGAGCACGAGGCATTACTAGACTTAACTACTAATTCGGGGCATAAAAATTGAATCTGTCCATCTGCGTCATGTTGACTAAATTGACTATAACTCGAGTTACAAAACTCAAAATTTAGATCCGTAAATTTTCCATGAAACTAGACTCATATATATTCTTACTATAATTTTTCCAGAATTTTTGGCTTAGCCAATTAGTACAGTTTATTCATTAAAGTTTCCCCTATTTCACTGACCAACGGTTCTGACCTCTCTTAACCTAAATTCAAATATCTCATCGTACAGTTTTCATATATTGTTCCCACTTGTTTCTATTGAAAATAGACTTACTAAGAAATCTAGACATATAAATTATAACTCATAATTCATTTTGTAAAATTTTTAATGATTTTCTAAAGTCAGAACAGATGACTTCAAATACCATCTTGACCCATTCTCACTAAAATTCAAATATAATAGAATATAAAATTCCTTTTCCTACTATGTTTCTTTCATATACAAATAGACGCAATGAGCTTTAATTCTATATCTTATTCACTTTCTAAATCCATTTCTCCTATTTTTGGTGATTTTTCAAAATCACGTCACTGCTGCTAACTAAAAACTATTTCATTGCAAAATATGGTTAACTAGTTTATAACATCTTTACTCCATTTCATTTAAACTCTATACATTAACCATACTTATATATATACCAAAACCAAATCAACCAAAACTACAACCAAACATAATCATCAAGCCAAAATATAAATTCCAAGATTTAACAAGATGGACAAGCCATTTTCGCATGGCTTATACAAATATATACAACTTCAAAACCAAACATAATATTACTAGCCTATACATGCCATATATGTTCATGATTTCAGACTTTTAAAATACCGAAATAAATCGATAGTGCAATAGAATTTGACGATGATCCCCGAGCTTGTAACTTGTCTCCAAAATCTAAGAAACAATGCAAACAAACACACCGAGTAAGCTATTATAGCTTAGTAAGTCATAAGCAATCTAATCAACCTAACAATAATACTCAAAGTGATTTAAATAATCATTGTAAATAAGAATTTATCAAATACCATTTACTAGTACAGTTATAAACCACTTATTATCTCTCAAAATCCAATTTGAATATATAGTATACAATTCCATTCTCAAATCTCATCCACATACTCAATTTCGAGCTATCCACATATACTTATAATTTAGTATCTCACATAACCAAATCTCATTAAATGATTCATACAACATTTCATATGCTCTAGTAATTATTTTACCGAATCAACTCAATTATTCAAATTATACATTTAAAATAACAATCCATCTAAGCCACCCTTTAACATATATATTTGATTCCGAATGATAAGATCTCATAGTATCAACTTACCGAATTCAATCTTTGAGATTACAATTGATTGCACACTTAGTGCTCTTTAGCCGATTTCGTACACATAGTACTCGGACATTTAATTCGCACACTTAGTGCATAACAACCGATTTCGCACACTTAGTGCTCGGTATAATAAAATTCGCACACTTAGTGCCAAATGACCGATTTCGCACACTTAGTGCTCGGTATAATAAAATTCGCACACTTAGTGCCAAATGACCGATTTCGCACACTTAGTGCTCGGTGTTAAAAATTTGCACATTTAGTGCATATCTCAAGCTTGCTACTTATTCACATTCATATATATACATTCATAAAGCTTAAACCTCAACCACATAGGTACATATATAGTAACATGTTCATTACATGATTTATAACATAGTCGAGTATATCATTTACAAATAAGTATACCTCACATTCGGCTTATCAACATATTTGTAACACCCCAAACCCGGCCCACGAGCCTTGACCGGATCTGGTATGTCACGGGGTAAAAACGTTTTGAAAGATTTAGATTAACAGTGGAAATCTGAAAATATCGTTGGAGTTATAAAACGGTGTTTGCTAAAACTCAGATGGGTTCATTTGATAAACACGATTGAGTTGAAACCTCTTTCCTTTGAAACCATTTGATCATTCAAATTTTTAGAAACATCGGAGTTATCGTTAACTTGGTAAATTTTGCTACCCGATGGTAACATCTTTGAAAACGCGTACGAGTACTTATTTTGAAAACGTTACTTTTAACCGCTTGATTTAACAGTTTATAAGTTCATTAGTAGTATAATAGAAGTAAAGTAAAAGCAACTACTTAAACATCCAAATAATAATTAGCGGCCATATTACAAACCAACCCAAAATTTAGCAAATAATAAGCTTTAACGGTGCGAAATAAAATTTCAAGACCAAGGAACAAGCATGGCCGCCTCGAGTCCTCTCCGGCTCCATCTCTGCAATCTACTCACCTGCAAAATGATATGGGAAGGGGTGAGTCACCAGGACTCAGTGTATAAATCCCCAACCCGAAAATGCACCTCATACACAAGATATTAGTAAGACATGCAATTATGCAACCCAAGCTAGCCATCCATACTCCTTTTTTTTCTACCCCGTGTGGTACCAAACCACTGGTGGTGCCAAACCACTGGTGACCGAAGTCACAAATATATCAAGTGATGGGGCCAACCCATCGTGTGGTCAAAACCACTGATGACCATAGGTCACAATATCAACATGTGGTCAAAACCACTGGTGGTGCCAAACCACTGGTGACCGAAGTCACAAATATCAATATGTGGTCAAAACCACTGGTGGTGCCAAACCACTGGGACTTAGTCACAAATTATATCAACGGTGTGGTCAAAACCACTGGTGGTACCAAACCACTGGTGACCGAAGTCACAAATATCAAATGATGGGGCCAACCCATCGTGTGGTCAAAACCACTGGTGACAGTCCATAGAGATCATCTCCCTCCTCTCATCAATCCCACCATCATCATGCTCACATAACAAGTATCATGATCCCATATATCATGCATTTGTATATAGCATAGCATTTAACAGCATATGATGGCATACACAACATACATCATAGATCAAGTAATAGGGGACTTACCCGAAATCCAAGCTTATGCCCACAAGGCAAAGTTACTACATGAGAGGTTATATATATATCATCATAATAACAGTCTATACTAATAAAGCGTGTAAGAGTTTACACACCTGATTAAACGTAAGTCTAAGCGAATCCCGAACTACTCAAAAATGAAACCCGAAGAATCGATCTACCGCACTAGATCCCTTGACCCTACATTCGGCCAAACCATAGGGTTATTAACAAGGCCATTCGGCCACACCATTATATCCCAAAGGATGAGATCACGCATAAATTACACCACCTTTACCTTTTGCCTTATGAAAACCAATCACCACGCAAAGTATGCGGGCCTGCTCCTCCCCCTACATCGGCCAACAATCAAACAAGTCTCAATAGCCTTCGGCTTTTCCAATCACTCAAAGAATAATTTAAACCAACTTAGATCCTTACCACTTGACTTACCAACCGATTGCTAAGGAAAGGAAAGCTTAGATCGACTACCTCAAACTCCCGGAGTACCTTTTTTTTCAAAACCGATTGGAGAAAGACCAACAAATAGATAGGCCCTTGTTGAAATTCGGCTATGGCTTCAAGATATAACTAAAGTATTGGCCATGGTATTCCCTTAAGATGCCATGCAAGGAGGAGAGAAAGAGATACACCAAGGTTCGGCCAAGTAGCACAAAAGATGAAAGGGAAATTTTGAAGAATTTTGGGCAATGTAGCTAGAGAGAATTCGGCCAGAACAAATTGAGAAAAGGAAGAGAAAAACAATCAAGAATTTTCGGCCATGCTTTTGCTCTACTCAAGGCCGACCATGCTCCCCTAAGCATGCTTCAAAACCGCCCATGAAAACCCCCTAGGAACTCCACATTCGGCCATCACCCCATAAGGTGATAATTCAATATTAAAACATCACCCATAAATCATAACAATTTTTAAACAAATTTCCCATCCTTAAAACCCATCTTCCAATAGAAATAATAATAAAATAAAAAGGTTATACCCATACTCCATCACAAATTAAAAATAAAAGCAGCCATCAAGCATCTTCATGCATTCACGTGTCCATGCGCAGACCACCCTCACGCCAGCAAAAAGGAAAATAAAACTTCATTGCTGCTCATGGGTTTCGAACCCCAGACCAGCTGGAGATTCCCCACGCCTCCAGCCACTCTGCCACTGCTCCTTTCGTGACATAAACCCGTCACACTTTCTTTTAAGTTCTCCCTCGCTAGCTCTCTTTCGCCTTAACACTAAAGCAAAAAAATAAAAACACCCATGCGCTTCCATCAGGACTCAAACACGGGACCTCGTGCCGCAACCACCTAACACGCCCCATGCCACTTTACCACCTGGACTTTCATGTCCATCAATGCTCCCAAATTTCTTTTAAAGCCTTCTTAGCCCCCTTCCTTTTTAACGCCAAAACAAAATAAAACGCCCTTGCGTCCAAGATGACTCGAACCTGAGTCCAAACGCCCCCAGGCCCTTAAGTGGCGCTCCTAAGCCACTTTGCCAGGCCGACTTTCATGCCATAACCTCGCCGAAAATATTTTTAAAGCCTCCTTCACCCAGCTCCTTTAATGCCAAAAATAAAAACTCCCCAAAGCGATTCCTAGGGTTCGAACCCCTGCCTTGCCGCACCATTCAACTCCCAGGTAGCGTCCCAACCATCTTGCCACTTGGTTTCTCATGTCACTACCTTACCAAAAATTTCCCTTAACCCTTATCTCACCTAGCTTCCTCCCCTTAGGCACAAAAAGAAATTTTCAGCCTTAGGTCAGACCTAGCCCAGGGTTATGACTAGACCCTAAAATATATCAAGCAACCAACATATGCATTTCTTCAGGCAACCACATGAAAATAAAATAAATCGTAAACAACCCCTAATTCAGGATGTTACAGTTCTACCCCCCTTAAAAATAATTTCGTCCTCGAAATTACCTGGATCAGAAGAGTTGGGGGTATTGCTGCCGCATCATATCCTCGGGTTCCCATGTGGCCTCTTCCGTACTATGGTTTCGCAATAACACCTTTACCAACGGTACCGACTTCCTTCTCAGAACTTTGACATCTCGATCCAAAATCTGTACCTGCACCTCCTCAAAAGACAAGTCCGCGCTCACCTCAATATCCGCAATCGGCACGATGTGTGATGGATCTGATCGATAGCGCCTAAGCATTGACACATGGAAGACGTCATGAATCTGACTTAATTCTACCGGCAACTCGAGCTGGTAAGCTACTGGTCCCACACGTTTCAACACCGTGTACGGCCTGATGAACCTAGGGCTTAGCTTGCCCTTACGGCCAAACCTCAGCACCTTCTTCCAAGGTGATACCTTCAAGAAGACCTTATCACCCACTGCATACTCCACATCTCTGCGCTTAAGATCAGCGTAGGATTTCTGCCTGTCCGACGCCTCCTTCAGACGAGCCCGAATTACCCTCACCTTATCTTCCGTCTCTGCCACCAACTCTGGACCCAACATCTGACGTTCACCCAGTTCTGTCCAACAGGTAGGAGTACGGCATTTCTGACCATACAGCGCCTCATATGGTGCCATCTGAATACTCGCTTGATAACTGTTGTTATAAGCGAATTCTGCCAAAGGCAGGTACTCCTCCCAATTACCACGGAAGTCCAAAACACAGCCTCTTAACATATCTTCCAACACCTGGATTACTCTCTCAGATTGTCCATCAGACTGCGGATGAAAGGCCGTGATGAAATTTAACTTCGTACCCAACGCCTGATGTAAGGCCTTCCAAAATCTTGACGTGAACCGGGGATCTCTATCTGAGATAATGGACACAGGTACTCCATGCAACCGCACTATCTCAGCTATATACAGCTTGGCTAACCTTTGAAGCGAGTAGTCAACCCTTACCGGTATGAAATGGGCCGATTTAGTTACCCGATCAACTATCACCCATATTGAGTCTTTCTTACTGGGCGTAAGGGGAAGCCCACTTACAAAATCCATCGTAATCCCCTCCCACTTCCACTGTGGGATCTTTACCGGCTGTAACAGCCCTGATGGCAACTGATGCTCAGCTTTAACTTGCTGGCATGTCAGACACTTTCCCACTAACTCGGTTACTTCCTGCTTAAGACCCGGCCACCAAAACTGCTCCCTTAAATCCCGATACATCTTGCTGCCTCCAGGATGCATAGCGTACGGGCTGCTATGGGCTTCTTTAAGTATCCGCTGCCTCAATTCATCATCCTTAGGCATACATACTCTCCCCTGAAAATACAACACTCCATCACTACCCAAGCTGAAACCTTCGGCCTCACCATTCTGTACTTGCAACCTCCGAGTACTCTAAACTTCGTCGGTCAACTGCCTCTCTTTCACCTCATTGATCCAAGACGGTTTTACCCGCAATTCCGCCAGAAGACTACCATCCTCAAAGAGACTTAGGTGAGCAAACATTGCTCTCAATTCTGCCACCACTTTACGACTCAAAGCATCAGTGACTACATTAGCCTTGCCCGGATGGTATTCGATAGAGCAGTCGTAGTCCTTCAGCAATTCAATCCACCTCCGCTGCCTCAGATTTAAATCTTTTTGGGTCAAGAGGTACTTCAGACTTTTGTGATCCGAGTACACCACCGACTTCTCCCCATACAGATAGTGCCTCCAAATCTTCAAGGCAAACACCACAGCAGCTAATTCCAAATCATGTGTCGAATAGCTACCCTCGTGAGGCCTCAACTGCCGTGACGCATAAGCGACCACCTTTCCTTCTTGCATCAACACACACCCTAAACTAGTATGCGATGCATCACAATACACCGTGAATTCCTTTCCTGACTCAGGCTGAATCAAGACTGGTGCTTCTGTCAAAAACTTCTTGAGTTTGTCGAAACTCTCTTGCTGCTTCTCAGACCACACAAACGGAACTCCTTTTCTTAACAATTTGGTCAACGGTGCTGCGATTAAGGAGAAATTTTCCACGAATCTTCTGTAATATCCTGCCAACCCCAGAAAACTCCGGATTTCTGTAACCGACTTTGGTGGTTTCCACTCCAACACTACCTCAATCTTACTAGGATCCACCCTAATTCCCTCAGCTGAAACAACATGCCCTAGGAAAGTTACCTCCTTAAGCCAGAACTTGCACTTGCTGAATTTGGCGTACAACTGTTTCTCCCTTAGCACTTGCAGAACCACATGAAGGTGTGCGTCATACTCCTCTTCAGACTTCGAGTACACCAAAATGTCATCTATAAACACTACGACGAATCGATCCAGATAGGGTTGGAAAACCCGGTTCATCAGGTCCATAAACGCGGCTGGTGCATTCGTCAAACCAAAAGGCATTACCAGAAACTCGTAGTGCCCATACCGAGTACGGAATGCCGTCTTATGGATATCAACTTCCTTCACCTTAAGCTGATGATACCCTGACCATGGGTTTCGAACCCCAGACCAGCTGGAGATTCCCCACGCCTCCAGCCACTCTGCCACTGCTCCTTTCGTGACATAAACCCATCACACTTTCTTTTAAGCTCTCCCTCGCTAGCTCTCTTTCGCCTTAACACCAAAGCAAAAAAATAAAAACACCCATGCACTTCCATCAGGACTCAAACGCGGGACCTCGTGCCGCAACCACCTAACACGCCCCATGCCACTTTACCACCTGGACTTTCATGTCCATCAATGCTCCCAAATTTCTTTTAAAGCCTTCTTAGCCCCCTTCCTTTTTAACGCCAAAACAAAATAAAACGCCCTTGCGTCCAAGGTGACTCGAACCTGAGTCCAAACGCCCCTAGGCCCTTAAGTGGCGCTCCTAAGCTACTTTGCCAGGCCGACTTTCATGACATAACCTCGCCGAAAATATTTTTAAAGCCTCCTTCACCCAGCTCCTTTAATGCCAAAAATAAAAACTCCCCAAAGCGATTCCTGGGGTTCGAACCCCTGCCTTGCCGCACCATTCAACTCCCAGGTAGCGTCCCAACCATCTTGCCACTTGGTTTCTCATGTCACTACCTTACCAAAAATTTCCCTTAACCCTTATCTCACCTAGCTTCCTCCCCTTAGGCACAAAAAGAAATTTTCAGCCTTAGGTCAGACCTAGCCCGGGGTTATGACTAGAGCCTAAAGTATATCAAGCAACCAACATATGCATTTCTTCAAGCAACCACATGAAAATAAAATAAATCGTAAACAACCCCTAATTCGGGATGTTACAATATTGGTACATATATTTCCATTAAAATTTATATACATCAATATAGATAAATTCCATGCAATATGATTGCTTAAAAACTTACCTCGAATATCGACGGACTTCGTTTCCCGACTATTCAATTAACTTCTCCTTTCCCCGATCCAATCCCGATTCTTTTTGTTCTTGATCTAAATAATTTCAAATTAAGCTCATTCAACATATTTTCATTCAATTTAGTCCAAAAAAGCATAATCTGGCAAATTACAATTTTACCCCTGACATTTAAAATTTTTACAATTTAGTCCCTATTGCACCAAAACACAAAATACTCAAAATTTGGCTACACCTCTTTAGGGCCGAATTTTCATAGTCCTAATACAAGCTCATACATTTCATTTGTTTTACATTTTAGTCCCTCTAAAATTTATTTTTGCAATTTAATCCTAATTACTCAATTTCATCCAAACTTCAAAGACAAAACTTGTTAATCTAACACATATAATCAATATTTCATCATCAACCCACAAAAACAACAAGCTCTCTTCAATGGCAATTCACAAAATACACAACTAATTCAAAAATTCACGCATGGGTTAGCTATATTACATAACAACGATCTCAAAAACGTAAAAATTATCAAAAACCGAACTCAAATTCATACCTTAATTGATCACGCAAAAGCCGAAAGTTTCAAAGCTCAAGCTCTTTCTTTTCTTCTCTAATTTTGGCAATGGTGAAAATCAAATGGTAAAGATGATGTTCCTCCACTTAGTTATGTTTTATTATTATTATAACATTATAATATATCAAATTTACCAAAATTCAATTAATAAAATAATTTAATAACTCATTTACTATTACATGCAAATCATGACCAGCCACTATCTCCATTTTATGGTCAAATTGCTACTCTAAACCTCCAATTTATAAAGACATCATCAATTCAGTACTTACACATTTAACCACCAAATTTTCTTTTTATACGATTAAGCCCTTTTTTTCACAATTAAGCACTAAAACGATCAAATTTTACTACGAACTTTTCACACACACCAATTCACACATAATGAGCATAGAAAATAATATTAAAATATTTTTTCAACTCGAATTCGTGGTCCCGAAACTAACGTTCCGATTAGGGTCAAAATTGGGCTGTTACAAGGATGGTGTTTTCTCCATCAATACCTCCTACAATACCCTATTCGCGAGGCACAACTAGATTGCAGACAGGGCCTTTTCATCAAACTCTTCCCATTCTGTCTAATCTAGCTTCTCAAGCTTTTTCTTGGTAACGACCTTTTTTAGGCTGGTATGAACTAGAATTGTTATCATCCGAACTTTCCACAGATTGAAATTTGTGACACCATCGAACTTAATGTCAAACCTTATTGCTACCATCTCTGAATGGGCTAATCTATGAAAAATTGAACTAGCTCTGATACCATTTATTGGGGATCGACTTGATTAAGCAACGAATAAGTAAAAATAGCATAAAAATTGATAAATTAAACACATAAATTTAATGTAGAAAAATCCCTCAAAAAGAATAAAAAATCACGAGTAAAGATAATTTACTATAATGGCAAAAGAACGAAGAGTACAAAAGATAGAGATAAAAAACTAAACCCTGAAACCCGAAAACAAAGAACCCTCAAAACGTAAACACAAAATTCTCCAACAGTGTTATTAATTCTAATCTTTTAATGGGTGTATTTTCTAAGGTTGTAAAAGAGCCTATTTATAGGCTAAATTCGTAGGTCAAATAAATTATGCTAATAAATGCTAAATATATTGTCGTAACCATTTTTTTTAACAAAACGGGAATCGAATTTTAAAAATAGGGAGTCGCCACCGATCTTTACTTAGGTGTGATCGGATCACCTTTGTTTTAATAAAACATTTCGGTTTACTAAAACGGTGTTTTGGTCTACGACTATTCGAGAAAACGGGTTCGGAAGTCGGTTACGTGCAAGGAAGGGTCAGCACCCTTGCAACGCCCAAAATTGGTACCAAATTGATTAGTGTTGTCCTAATGTTGAAAACTTGAAAATATTTAGAGTAAAAAAATTTAAGAATGGGTTACCTAAATTGGGATTGAATCTCAAGATTAACTCGTTTCAAAGGAATAAAAGTACCATACCCAACACGTTAGGGTATAACACATTTATACTCTGACACTGAGATCATCTTTGGTCTTCAAAGCGTATAAAAAGGATATCTGGTTATTTAGTTGAACGAAAAATCAACACCCAGCACGTTAGGATGTAATCCTTCGTGTTTCTAAACACACACATATTGCCTTGTTTTTTTGAAAAAACTTTTGAATGAAGTATAATGAGCTTGTGAAAAATATATTTTATTTTGAACAATAATCTATATGACAGTATCGCTTTTATAAACTATCATACGCAAACGTTAACAAAGCGATTATAATGCAATAGCGTACAATATAAAACACAGCTAAAATGGCTACACCATAGTAATCATAAAATAATAAATAAATGGGCATTATAGAGATATATACATAAGGTAATATATGTAAAACAAAAAACCTAATAACAAATATATAACTTAATACATATAAAAGATAATGCGTAATATACCTATATAATAGTTTTGACTAAAGATGTTTTTTTTTTAATATATATATTTGAAACATGTTACAGAATATAACAAGAATTAAGAATTTTTAGAAAATAATACATGATATAATATAATACTATGTAGTATAAAGAGTTAAAAAGCATATAATATATATAAAATATATGTATAATGAAAATATAAAAAAATAAATAACGAAAACACATGTATATATGTAGTATACTAATTATAAAATTATATGCATAATAACGGTATAAATGAATCAAATAATATAGATAAATTTTATATAAAATAAAACTCTAGAAATGATATGTATAATATAATGCTACATAATATACAAAATATAATACAATAACTAATAAAATATAGAATATAGATTATTAAACGAGTGAAATAATATGTAGGAATAATTAAGTATACATATAAAATGTATACAGGAAAATAATATATAATATAGTAAAATAATTTAATATACCATATAATAATGAGAATAAGATAAAAGGATAAGAATAAAAATAAAAAGAAATTGGGGGTCAAATAATAATTAAAACAGATAAAAAAAATTAAGTTAAAAGGCGCGTTAAATCCTAGGGACTAACGTGGAAATTTACGAAACAGCGTCGTTCCGATCGGATTGATGGACTAAATTGGAATTGAAACGAAACTTTAGGGATAAATAAAACAAATAGATAAAAATCCAGTTAATACTGAATCAAAAATGTAGAAAATGCGGAAGGACTAAGATGGTAATTAAGCCATTTAAAGAAAACACGCGGATCCTCCGGGTCGCAAATGGGTCGACGCGCGGATCTACCCCTCCCCAAACGGTGCCGTTTCGCATTTTATTTAAACCCAAAATTTTTTTGCCTGGGGACCATTTTCAACGTTTCAGAAAAAAAAAAATTTCGAAGTGTTTCCCCTATTCTCTCAAAACGAAAGGGGAGGAACCCTCTCTCCATCCCGACGATCGGGTTCCTTCCTGAGACCCTGCGCTCCACCATGCCATCTGGCGACCGACAACACATGGGGACGGACCGCAACGCCTCGCTCACAGCCCTCTTCGGAGGCTAGGCCTTAGGCGCCTGGAAATGGAGAGCAAAGGCCTCCGACACCGCGGCCGCGACGGTTTTGGGTAAGGTCTCCGCCCCTCCCCTTTTATTTTGTTTATGAAAGTTTTAAACAATGAAAATAACAACGATATTACCCAAAACAGTAAGTAGTCAACTAAAACAGAATCGGGATCAACCTTTTGATATTTTCTGATTTCTGATTTCTTAGTCTTCGCGTTTTGATTTCTGATAAAATATGTGTGTTTTTTTTAGAGCCGAACCCCCTTTTACAACCGATTTTTACTGGCTTTATAGCCGAAAATGCCACATAATATTTTATTATTCCACTACTTTGTTCCATGCTCTTCTGTCGCTGGTTTCATTCTCTGTCTGCAGGGCATGGGTGAGATGAACGACGGAGGCCGAGGCACCTGGGGAAGGGCACTGGTGGGGAGACGCGTGCACACCGGGTGCAGATCTGAGCAGGCGCGCGCGTGGAAACCGAAACGACCCAAAGGCGCGTGAGGAGTGGTGCGCGTGGCGCGCGTAGAAGCGACGCTCGTGTAGGGGACGCGCGGGGCAGACGACGGGTCGGTGGCGGCGCTGGAAACAGAAACCCTAGGTTTTTGATTAGTTTGTGGTTTTGGGCTTTTGGGCCGTTCGGGTTTGTGGGGCTGTATTGGGCTAGAATTGGTTTGTTTGTATTAAATTTGGGCCTGTATTTGGTCTTTGTAATTGGGCTCCGTTTTTTGTAGTGGACTTTGGACTTTATTAATTCTGGGTTTTTTTTTATTTGCTGGGGTAAGTCTGATAGGTTTATTTGTTTGGCTTTGTTTGGGCTGATTCATTTTGGGCTAGATTTTAAGACTGTTTAGACACTTTAATGGATTTTTATAATAATAATATTTTGTTTTTCTTTTCTTCCCTTTTTGAAAAAAAGATGGGTTTTGTTTTGGCTAAATGGGCCCGGGCAAAATTTGGTCATTACAGCTGCCCCTCTTTGCTTATTGTCGTGAAACGATATTAGAGCAAAGACAATAGAAGGACCAATTTTGCCCGGTCTTGGCCAAGCCTTGACTTCTAGTTCTTCGTCTTCCTCAGACGTCTTCAAATTCTACTGTAACATGTTGCTTTGATCCACTCCACCGCTGCTTCTGCGAGACATGACCCGTAGCTTTAATTCGCTTTTCCTCAATCTTGTTCATTTTTTGAACTTGCTCCAACTAGAATTGTAGCTTCGATCTACTAACTGCTCCATGGGGACTTTGAGGAAATAAATCTGAACTTTTCAAACTGCTCCCTTATTCTCGCAATATGAGTTGACCCCTTTTTTTTGGACAGAAATTGAAAAACAGAAATCGAAAATACCTCAGCGTGCGACCCGAGGAGCTGCGAATGGAAATTGAGAAACAGAAATTGAAAATAGAAATTACAACACCTCAGTGTGTGATCTGAGGCTCAACTCACCTCTCGCATTATGAGTTGATTTTAACAGAAATTGAAAAACAAGAATTAAAAAAAATACCTTGGCGTGCGACCCGAGGAATTGACTTTTGCAAACAGAAATTGAAAAATAGAAATTAAAAATACCTCAGCGTGCGGCCCGAGGAGTTGCAAACGGAAATTAAAAAGCAGAAATTAAAAATACCTCAGCGTGCGACCTGAGGAGTTGCAAACGGAAATTGAAAAACAGAAATTAAAAGTACCTCAGCGTGCGACCTGAGGAGTTGCAAACAGAAATTGAAAAACAGAAATTAAAAGTACCTCGGCGTACGACCCGAGGAGTTGCAAACGGAAATTGAAAAACTGAAATTAAAAGTACCTCGGCGTGCGACCCGAGGAGTTGCAAACGGAAATTGAAAAACAGAAATTAAAAGTACCTCAGCGTGCGACCCGAGGAGTTGCAAACGGAGATTGAAAAACAGAAATTAAAAGTACCTCGGCGTGCGACCCGAGGAGTTGCAAACAGAAATTAAAAAACAGAAATTAAAAATACCTCAGCGTGCGACCTGAGGAGTCGCAAACGGAAATTGAAAAACAGAAATTAAAAATACCTCAGTGCGCGACCCGAGGAGTCGCAAACGGAAATTAAAAATACCTCGGCGTGCGACCCGAAGAGTTGCAAACGAAAATTAAAAAGCAAAAATTAAAAATACCTCAGCGTGCGACCTCTCAGTAATTGAAAACGCATCATCTGGTGGAACTTGGATGTTTTCTTTCTCCTTTGTTCGGTACAGCGATCGTCAAAACTTTTTGCTTTACTGGCATACCTGTATGCGTCATGCGTGATGTTATCATGATATGCAAGTGTTTGTCTTAAATGCTTTTATGCCTACACGATTATGCCGTGAGCCCTGGGTTTGTTTGTCATATGTCTCTTTTCGTCACGACTTTCATGATGACCTATATTCGTTGCTTCGATTCTTAACCTTCTTTTCAGGTTTTGTAACCATCCTCAAGTTGTACGAATAATCCATGTTTCTCGTATATCACCCTTTTTGCCCCTGTTGAACTTTGTCCTTGCTTTGAGGCTCTTGTGTTTACCAAATTTTCATCCAGGTAATGCTCAACATTCCTTTTGTTTAGAGTATGTCATTTCACTATTTATCATTTAATTGAACCAAACATGAGATGCGTGAAAATGGAAAAGTAGGTACGAAAGAAATACCTCCATTCATATTTATTTCCGAAAGCAATAAGCAAAGAAAATTGACAAGAAAGCATTATAAAGAAAAGGAAAGTAAGTTCGATCGTCACAAATGCTCTAGATATTCAACGTGTGAATTTCTCCAAGTTCCTTGATCCTAGATCTTTTCGAGCACAGCTTCTTGTGTAGAAGATTTTAAGCTTCCGAGATTGCTTCAAACATTAATATCTCGCCCTTTGACTCCATTCCATAGACCAGAGAGAAAGGAGTTGCCCCCGTAGAGGTCCGCACACACGTGCGATATGCATATAGAGCAAATGGTAGCTTCTCGTGCCAGTCTTTATACTTCTCAGTCATTTTCCCAATAATCTTCTTAATATTCTTGTTAGCAGCTTCTACCGCTCCGTTCATCTTTGGACGATAGGGTGAGGAATTATGATGCTTTATTTGAAATTGCTCACACACTTCCTTCATCATCTTGTTGTTCAGATTTAAAGCATTATCTGAGATGATTCTCTCAGGCAAACCGTATCGACATATGATCTCCTTTTTTAAGAACTTGCAAACTGCGGTCTTTGTCACATTAGAGAATGAAGCGGCTTCTACCCATTTCATGAAGTAATCTATGACCACAAAAATGAATCGATGTCCATTAGAAGCCTTCGGGGAGATCGGCCCTATAACATCCATGCCCCACATGGAAAAGGGCCACGGAGAAGTCATGACATGAAGGGGTGAAGGTGATGCATGAATTTTATCGCCGTAAACTTGACATTTGTGACACTTTCGCGCGTAACTGATGCAGTCACTTTTCATTGTTGACCAGTAATAACCGAGCCTCATAATCGGCCTGGCCATAGTGAAGCCATTAGCGTGCGTTCCACAAACTCCTTCATGGACCTCCTCGAGTATCTTTCTCAGGAGTACTTGATCTTTTCCTCTTTTGTATAGGATGTCTCCATCGAGAACAAATCCCGCTGCCATTCTTCTGATTGTTCTTTTGTCGTTCTCATTTGCTTGCTCGGGATATATTTGATTCTTGACATATTCTAAGATATCATGGAACCATGGCTGTCTATCTGCCTCTTTTTCAATGCTAAAACAATGTGCAGGGGCCTCATATATGCTCATCCGGAGAGGCATTATTTATGTTTCTCTGTTTGCTTTGAACATCGAGGCCAGAGTGGCTAGGGCATCAGCCAATTGGTTTTCTTCTCGTGGGAAGTAATTAAAAGTCACTTCTTCAAATTCTTTGACCAGTTCCTCAACAAGGTCGCGATATTTGACCAACTTCGGGTCTCTCACTTCCCAATCTCCACGAATTTGGTAAATCACTAATGCCGAGTCCCCAGATACCGCTAAAACTTTGACGTTATGCTCGATAGCTGCCCAAAGTCCCATGATGCAAGCCTCATATTTAGCTATGTTGTTGGTACAGAAGAAATTTAATCTAGCAGTGAAAGGGTAATGATTCCCTTCTGGTGACACTAAGACTGCTCCAATCCCATGCCCCAATGCATTTGACGCACCATCAAAGCTCATCTTCCATGATCTCTCATTTGACGACTCACATTCTTTTTCTGTAATGCACATCAAGTCTTCATCCGGGAAGTCAAATCTTAATGGCTCGTATTCCTCTATAGTTCGAGCCGCTAGGAAGTCAGCTATCGCGCTCCCTTTTATCGACTTTTGGTTAATGTAGATGATGTCGTACTCCGATAGTAGGATTTGCCATCGTGCCATTCTTCCTGAGAGTGCCGGTGATTCCATCATGTACTTTATTAGGTCCAGTTTTGAAATCAACCACGTCGTATGATACAGCATATATTGTCTGAGCCTTCGAACAACCCAGACCAAAGCACAACAGAATTTTTCGATTGACGGATACTTCACTTCACACCCCGTGAATTTCTTGCTGAGGTAGTAAATCGCCTTTTCTCTTTTCCGTGACTCATCATGTTGCCCCAGTACACAACCCATGGAATTTTCGAACACAGTCAGATACAATATTAACGGTCTCCCGGGAGTTGGTGGTACTAGCACCGGGGGATTGGAAAATATTGTTTTATCTTGTCGAAAGCCACTTGGCATTCCTCGTTCCATTCTCCAGGATTGTGTTTTCGAAGAAGTCGGAAAATTGGGTCGCATTGGTTGGTAAGTTGAGCGATAAATCGAGCGATGTAGTTTAGCCTCCCTAAGAATCCTCTAACTTCTTTTTGTGTGTGTGGAGGCGGTAACTCCCGTATGGCTTTTATCTTGTCTGGGTCTACCTCGATACCTCTCTTACTGACGATAAAACCCAGTAATTTTCCAGAGGTAACCCCGAAGGTACACTTGGCTGGGTTAAGCTTCAGATGGAACTTTCTCAGTCTTTCAAACAGCTTCCTGAGGTTCCCAACATGCTCTCTTTCCACTCGAGATTTGGCGATCATATCGTCGACATAGACTTCTATCACTTTGTGCACCATGTCATGAAACAGCATCACCATTGCCCTCTGATATGTTGCCCCGGCATTCTTTTGTCCGAATGGCATTACCTTGTAGCAGAATGTTCCCCACATCGTCACGAAGGTAGTTTTCTCCATATCCTCGGGAGCCATCTTTATCTGATTGTAACCCGAGAATCCATCCATGAAAGAAAATAATGAATGTCTTGCTGTGTTATCTACCAAGGTATCGATTGTGGCAAGGGAAAATTATCTTTTGGGCTTGCTCGGTTCAGGTCGCGATAATCTACGCACATTCGCACCTTACCGTCTTTCTTCGGTACTGGGACTATATTAGCCACCCATTCTGGATATTTAGAGACTTGTAAGAAGCCAGCATCAAATTGTTTTCTTACTTCTTCTTTTATCTTTAGCAACATTTCAGGTCCCATCCGTCTTAGCTTTTGTCGAATGGATCTGCATTCTGGCTTCAGTGGGAGTCTATGGACCACCACATCCTCGTTCAAACCTGGCATGTCCTGATACCACCATGCAAACACATCTCTGTACTCATGAAGCAAGGCGATCAAATCATGTTTGGTGTGCTCTGAGATGGAGGTCCCAATTTTCACTTCTTGCCTATTTTCTTCGTTTCCTAAGTTCACTGCCTCAACAGATTCTTCATGGGGCAGAATCTGTTTATCTTCTTGTTCTATCATTCTCAGTAAGTCAGGGGTTGAGACATAATCTTCAGCATTTTCCTTAGCTTCTGATTCTCCTAAACAAACAGCTTGCTCGAAATCGATTCTAGGACTTGTAACGGGATTGTTCACGTCGTCGATATCTGAGCACCTGAAAGGTAAATAGAAAAGAAACTATAGAGGAGCATCGAGGTACTGGAACCTACGAACGTGATACTATGGCATGATATGGGATATATATAAAGACAGGCTATGGGCGGAGGGAATAAATATGAAGCCAATGAGAATGAAAGACCATGACAAAATGCATTTTCATTAATGTTCATTTAAAAGCTAAATAGCCAACATAAACTCTTATAATAGATTCCCCCACAACTTAGGGGCGTACAAGAAGTGAGCATTGAGCATTACTTTGGGGAAGACTTAGAAACTACGAGAAGGTCCACGGCAGTCCAGTTATTTAAAACGAATCCAGGGGGGCTAGGGCGTATCATTGAAATGTCTTTCTCTGCATCATTCACTCTATCAATGACGTTTATGCTGAGGTTCTGAAGACCCTCTTCAACCGATAACAACGTGTTTGGTGAATTATCTCTCCCTGGGTATATCATTCCTGCAAATGTAAATGTTTTCGACAAGGGCGGATACATTATGGGCTCCCATTCCACATCCCGAACTGAGGCTCTTGCAATCCTCCTTTCTTGCTCTTTCTGTAACTGTTTCCTTCTTTGTCGCACGTCAGGCTTGAATCCTAAACCGCATCGAGCCTTGTGGTGTACTGGCTTTAGTGCTCTGGCTATTCCTTGCTGGTATTTTCCCAAACCTTTCTTCGCTCGGGCTCCTTTTCCCACAGTCAGCTTGATTCTCATCTTGGTATTCCTCGATAATTTGGGTACGGGGATTTTATTTCCTTCAACAACGAATGTAGCATTGATAAATTCGAAGGAGCGGAAGGAGCATTCTATTGCATCATTATTTGCCTCAATATAGGGCGCGTCAGTAGAGACAAACGCAACAATGTCTTCTTCACCAGCGACCGTGATCAAACGGTTATCCATGACAAACTTGATCTTTTGATGGAGAGACGAAGGAACTGCTCCGGCGGAATGGATCCAAGGCCTCCCCAAAAGGCAGTTATACGAAGGTGCGATGTCCATGACCTGGAACTCAATATCGTACGTACATGGGCCCACTTCCAGA
This sequence comes from Gossypium australe, assembly GCA_005393395.2. Taxonomy (NCBI): domain Eukaryota; kingdom Viridiplantae; phylum Streptophyta; class Magnoliopsida; order Malvales; family Malvaceae; genus Gossypium; species Gossypium australe. The sequence goes on from CM016619.1 coordinate 125,931,060, forward strand.
GGAATCTCGATCTTTCCCATGACCTCTCGTCGTGTCCCATCAAATGCTCTTACCGTGGAATGACAAGGCCTTAGGTAAGACATATCAACCGGCATCCTAGACAATGTAGCCAAAGGCATGACATTGAGTGCAGACCCGTTGTCAATGAGCACATTCGGTATTATATAGCCTTTGTAACCGGTCGTAATGTGCAGTGCTTTTACAGAACCCCTACCATTTGGTGGTATTTTGTCATCACTGAAAGAGATGAAATTATCCGCGTTCAAGTTGTTCACCCACCTATCAAGTTTTTCGACGGGTACGTTGCTCGGCACATACGCTTGGTTTAACACTTTCAGTAAGGCGTTTCGATGTGGTTTCGAGCTCAACAGTAGAGATAACACCGAGACTCTGGCCGGTTGCTTGTTTAACTGTTCCACGATGTTATATTCACTGTGCTTGATAAACTTCAAGAATTCATGCGCTTCATCCTCATTCACGGGCCTTTTAGCTTCTTGCTCAGATTGTATTTCAACCTCAACCTCGGCCTCATGTATTGGTGCCTTTCCTTTCTGACTCGAGTCGACGGCTTTTTTCCTTGGCTCAACCACCTTGGGAGAATAACATCTCCCGCTACGGGTAAAATGCCCCACCTCGCTAACATTGCCAGTCGTAGCTTCGGGCATGGTAATGCTGACATCATATTTCCACGGCACCGCCTTGCTGTCCTTGTAAGGGAAAGGAGAAGGTACTTGGATTATCATTTTTGGTTTCACCTCTTCTTTCTTTGCCTCGTAGTAGATCACCAAAGGTCGATCGATGCTATAAGGGGGGCCTGATGATTGACCCTCAGAAGCACATATATCCTTTTCATCGATCTCTTCCATCTTATTGCAGATCTCGACCTCCTTATTGTTTATCATACCTTGAAGTAGCTCTTTGAATTTCTCGTAAGATTGGATGTGATGTCCTTCTATGCCGTGGAAGACGTAAAAACTTGGACTCTTCATGCTTTCCTCCTTGAAACTTTTGTCGAGCATACCCTTCTCAGTCATTATTTCCCAGACCTTCCTCAAAGGTGTCCTTATCTTGGAGACACAACTTTTGGCTCGCCACCCGTCTTCCTGTGTCACCATATTCACGTTCCCTACGGTATGGTTAGGGAGCGAATTTCCAGCCACATTACCGGTACCGTCAAATCATAAAATCCCTGCGTCGATAAGGCATTGAACTCTCCTTTTAAAGGCTATACAATTGTCTGTAGAATGCCCCTGATTCCCAGTATGATACATGCAATTAGCATTAGGATCGTACCACTTTGGGTATGGAGGCTTCAACGGTGCCATGTAATGTGGGGATATTAATTGTTTTTCCAATAATTTCGGGCATAGTTCTCCATACGACACGGGAATAGAGGTAAATTGGGGTCTTTCAAGATGGGGTCTTGTTGGTCTTTGTTCATTTTTAGGCTGACTTTGAGCAGGCGTAGTACTTGGTGGGGTGAATGGTCTTTGGTTATCAGCGGCATAGACGGGGTAAGGAGGGGGTGTTTGATAGGAGGGGTTTTGAGGAGGAAAATAGAAATTCGGAGGTGGGCAGAATTGAGGTCGTGGTTGGATTGGGTACGGATTGGAAGCGTAGTGGTTCCCAGCCCCCACCATATGGGTTTCAGGCTCTTTCTTCTTTATAGGTACTGGCCTTTTCGAGCTCTCGAAACCTTCCATCCATCCGCTCTTGATGCCATTTTCAATGAGTTCCCCGGATATTACGACATCGGCGAAGTCCTTTGTGGCATTTCCTACCAGCTTGTCATAAAATGGCGCTTTTAAAGTGTTGATAAAGAGAACTGTTATCTCAGTTCTGGTCAGTGGGGGTTCTACTTGAACCGAGACGTCCCTCCACCTTTGAGCGTAATGTCTAAAAGTCTCTGCTGGCTTCTTTTCCATCATCTGTAGAGTTAGTCGATTGGGCGCCATATCAGAGACATATTTGTATTGCTCACAGAACGCTGAAGCTAAGTCATTCCATGATTGGATCCTCTCTCTGCCGAGCTGATTATACCATCGGAGGGCTGACCCGGTCAAGCTATCTTGAAAGCAGTGTATTAACAATTTGTCTTCATTCATATAACCAGCCATTTTTCGACAAAACATGATGATATGCGCCTTTGAACACCTTGTTCCATCATATTTTTCAAAGTCTGGCGCTTTAAATTTTGGAGGCAGGACCAGATCGGGAACCAGACTGAGCTCTTTGGCGCTCATTGCAGAAGGGACTCTAGTACCCTCTATCGCCCTGAGTCTTTCTTCCAGACTCTTATACTTGTCCTGGGCATCATGATCCTTCATTCTTAACTTGGCTATTTCTATCGGATCATCCAAATTCGGGACAATTGGGTCAACAGGGTTAGCTCCGGGGTTCGATACGAATACTCCTTGCCCTAGATGGGCAGGTGGTGGTACAGGTGGTTGTTCTGGGCCCGTAAATTCCCTTTGCAGCCAACCTCCATGAGGTGGAGTGAATCCTGGGGGGTGGAATGGACTCTGATTAACTCTCAAATGGGGTTCTGTAATTTCAGGGCTCTGTGCAGGTCCTTTTCCTTTGACCAGGGTCGTCATCATCTCCATTAGCTTGGTCATTTGGTCCTTTTGCTCAAGTGATTCTTCCCTGGATTTCACCATCAAGTCCCTTGTCTCTTGTTGCGACTTGGCCAACTATTCTTGCAACTGTCCTTGGATTCTTTCCATTCATTCGATTCTTTCCTTGAGTTCCGCATCCATAGTTCTAGTTCTTAGTCAGGTCCTATAAGGGTGACGCGATTCCAGATTTGTAATGTCGCAACTGTGGATTATACAATTTTAGCCTTAGTAAATGATTAAGATGATATGATATGCGATGTAATGCAAATGCATGGTATGAATGCAACAAGGTGTCAACTCTGATTCAATTCCCCATAAGAAACTTTCTTAGAAAACGGAGCTCTTTACATAAAGCAGATTACAAATATGGTTTGGCCTTAGCGCCTAGATCCCTAATCTTTTGGAGTAACGAAACCAATTCCTGTCCTTGGCTTGTCCGTGACTCGTGCCGCACGCTTAATACTTCTGCCTCTGCTGCCAAAATTTGTAAGTGCTCGGTCACCTCTCGAATCTGATTTATGGCTTCTCTCGTGAGATAGTCTCTATTTTCGATTTGCTTCTGAGCCTTATATAACTCCTCCTCCCATTGCTCCCTACTCTCCTTCAGGTACCCAATATAATCCTGACAATCCTGCAGTGCCACTTCCAACTCTTTGGTCTTCTTTTCCATTTCTTCGATTCTGCTCATGCTTGCCTTTAATTCTATCACCGAGTTGCGATTTCGGTAATGATTTAAAGACCTTTCCAACTCCGTCACTCTAGTCTTCAATTTATTTCTTCTGTTTTGGCCTTCTGACACTTGCTTTTCTAGGATCTCCTTCTGAGCCTTTATTTCTTGAAATTTCCTTTCCCATTGCTCGGTCTTAGCTCTCTCCTCTTGTAACTCTTGTCGCCATTGACTCAAAGTCTTTCCTAGTCCCGCAGTTCTCATTGAGAGGCGCATCTTCTTGTAGTCCCTATTTAGGCTATCCAACTCTTCTTCGGCTTTGCTCTTCCTCTTTTTTATCTTTTCTGCTTCTGATTTATGTATCTCTATATCCAACTTCAAAAGCATCTTCTCTTCTTCCAACTGCTCAATTTTCTTCTCAAGCTCTGAACTTCGCTTTACAAAATCTTGCTTTATAATTTCTAATTCCGTTGGTATCATTTGCAAACGTTCCTCTATAGATTGAGCGTTATCTGAACTTGGTCTCGGGATATTATCGTTGATTCTTTTGTTTAGCCACACTTTATACTCAAAAGTCGTCGTTTCGCCCACAGTCAACCTCTTCATCCGGTAGGTTTGCTTCCAAGCATTTGCAATTTCCTTAATCTTCTTCTTATAACCCTCTCCTGTATAAGAGAATTCACTTCGATCCAACCCATGTGTTGCTGGCACGAACTGTCTAGACTGGTATTGTCTTGCTGCTAGCAAAGGGGCATATCCGATGACTCCCCAAATTCCGGGTAAAGAGACCCAATTAAAGTCTCCGCATCTATAAAGGATCTCTCCAGGCACCATCTATGGAGCTCTCCACTCAATATCTTCCTCCTGAAGATTCTGAAAAATTGTCCTCCATCCTTCTTCCGTTATATCTCCTCGTCTTGACACGGCCACTTCCTCTTTTATCGGTGAATAATCCTTATAAAAGGGTCGACAGGGGACTTTATCCATCTTCCAAAAGTGCCCATGAAACCATACCATTAATAGTTGTGCGCATCCGATAAACCTTCATTCTCCCGCTCTTCTGCATGCATTTAATGATCTGAAAGTCTCTGCAAGAATTGCCGAGACAGGTGTAACTTGTTTATCCAATCGATCGAACAAATCCACCACCATTTCATCTATGAGTCTCAGGGCTTTTGGGAAGATGACTAGTCCGTAGAGGCTTAAGGCGAAGATATCAACTTTCCTCCCCACATCAGGGTGCGTCAAAATCAGATCCCTTAAATTTCCTCAAGGAATACACCTCCCTTCACCTTTCTGTTGAATCTTGGTCGAGATCCACTGTTCACTCATTCCCGTAATTTTCATCAGTTTCTTCGCCAAAGGAGGGACATAGGCAGGCCTAATATAAACCATGTCAATTTGCATCTCGGGAATACGAAGTAAAGTGGTATATTCTTCTATTGTTGGCACCAAATCCACTTTCCCAAAAGTGAAGCAACTGTACGCGGGATTCCAAAACTGGACCTTAGCCCGAAACAGGTGTTTATCTATCTTAACATCCAATAAGTGAGAGATATCACCATAAAGAACATCTGTTTAGCTTCATCTTCCCAATGGGTCCAGATATCTCACAACTCTTGAAGCTCATTTTGTGTCGCGCTAACACGGGTAAAGTCCCTCAGCTCTGACGTATGACCTTCAACTAAGCTATCTCCTTTTTCCAACTGCAACTTTTCTGACCATGCGCGCACAGCCGCATTGTCCTCTACTTTATCAAGAAAGTCATTTTCCATAGCAAACTTCCTATTTCAGCAACCGAACAGAAATTGACACCTCTACTACATGGAATGTCATGCAAATCAAACAAACCAACACAAGTTAGTATTGCATAATCAAAACAAGCAAAATATCATTAAACGCTTATCTAGGCAACTATTTCGACACTATGCCTAGGGTAGGTTCTAGGGTTTCTATATGGGGTTCGGTTCTACAGAGGGGTACCTGAACCAGCAGATTCCTCGATCCTCACCCATTATAGGCTCATACGGACCGAGTTCGGTTCAGGGGGATACATTTCCCTATGGTCATGCGGAGGTGAAAACCTCACGAAGCACATAGGTACGGATGTATCCCGGAAGCAATCCACTAGCCCATGCGGAGGTGAAAACCTCACGAAGGCTTAGTTTCTTACTCCACTTAAAGGTGTGACCACAACGGTCATGCAATGTGAGTGCAAGTACTATGAGACTCGATATTATTGCAATTATAGCACAAACAAACGCTTTAGAAGAAACATGATTTTTATATTTAAAAAACAATTTTTCAAGTTTTCAATCACAAGGACATAAGTCAATCAATTTATGGTCTGACTCTCAAGTTTCCCCAGCAGAGTCGCCAAGCTGTCGTAACCATTTTTTTTAACAAAACGTGAATCGACTTTTAAAAATAGGGAGTCGCCACCGATCTTTACTTAGGTGTGATCGGATCACCTTTGTTTTAATAAAACATTTCGGTTTACTAAAACGGTGTTTTGGTCTACGACTATTCGAGAAAACGGGTTCGGAAGTCGGTTACGTGCAAGGAAGGGTCAGCACCCTTGCAACGCCCAAAATCGGTACCAAATTGATTAGTGTTGTCCTAATGTTGAAAACTTGAAAATATTTAGAGTAAAAAAAATTAAGAATGGGTTACCTAAATTGGGATTGAATCTCAAGATTAACTCGTTTCAAAGGAATAAAAGTACCATACCCAACACGTTAGGGTATAACACATTTATACTCTGACACCTAGATCATCTTTGGTCTTCAAAGCGTATAAAAAGGATATCTGGTTATTTAGTTGAACGAAAAATCAACACCCAGCACGTTAGGATGTAATCCTTCGTGTTTCTAAACACACACATATTGCCTTGTTTTTTTGAAAAAACTTTTGAATGAAGTATAATGAGCTTGTGAAAAATATATTTTATTTTGAACAATAATCTATATGACAATATCGCTTTTATAAACTATCATTCGCAAACGTTAACAAAGCGATTATAATGCAATAGCGTACAATATAAAATACAGCTAAAATGGCTACACCATAGTAATCATAAAATAATAAATAAATGGGCATTATAGAGATATATACATAAGGTAATATATGTAAAACAAAAAACCTAATAACAAATATATAACTTAATACATATAAAAGATAATGCGTAATATACCTATATAATAGTTTTGACTAAAGATGTTTTTTTTTTAATATATATATTTGAAACATGTTACAGAATATAAACAAGAATTAAGAATTTTTAGAAAATAATACATGATATAATATAATACTATGTAGTATAAAGAGTTAAAAAGCATATAATATAGTATATAAAAATATGTATAATGAAAATATAAAAAAATAAATAACGAAAATACATGTATATATGTAGTATACTAATTATAAAATTATATGCATAATAACGGTATAAATGAATCAAATAATATAGATAAATTTTATATAAAATAAAACTCTAGAAATGATATGTATAATATAAATCTATATAATATACAAAATATAATACAATAACTAATAAAAATATAGAATATAGATTATTAAACGAGTGAAATAATATGTAGGAATAATTAAGTATACATATAAAATGTATAGAGGAAAATAATATATAATATAGTAAAATAATTTAATATACCATATAATAATGAGAATAAGATAAAAGGATAAGAATAAAAATAAAAAGAAATTGGGGGTCAAATAATAATTAAAACAGATAAAAAAATTAAGTTAAAAGGCGCGTTAAATCCTAGGGACTAACGTGGAAATTAAACATTTTTACGAAACAGCGTCGTTCCGATCGGATTGATGGACTAAATTGGAATTGAAACGAAACTTTAGAGATAAATAAAACAAATAGATAAAAATCCAATTAATACTGAATCAAAAATGTAGAAAATGCGGAAGGACTAAGATGGTAATTAAGCCATTTAAAGAAAACACGCGGATCCTCCGGGTCGCAAACGGGTCGACGCGTGGATCTACCCCTCCCCAAATGGCGCCGTTTCGCGTTTTATTTAAACCCAAAAATTTTTTGCCTGGGGACCATTTTCGACATTTCAGAAAAAAAAAATTCGAAGTGTTTCCCATATTCTCTCAAAACGAAAGGGGAGGAACCCTCTCTCCATCCCGACGATCGGGCTCCTTCCTGAGACTCTGCGCGCCACCATGCCATCTGGCGACCGACAACACATGGGGACGGACCGCAACGCCTCGCTCACAGCCCTCTTCGGAGGCTAGGCCTTAGGCGCCTGGAAATGGAGAGCAAAGGCCTCCGACACCGCGGCCGCGACGGTTTTGGGTAAGGTCTCCGCCCCTCCTCTTTTATTTCGTTTATGAAAGTTTTAAACAACGAAAATAACAACGATATTACCCAAAACAGTAAGCAGTCAACTAAAACAGAATCGGGATCAACCTTTTGATATTTTCTGATTTCTGATTTCTTAGTGTTCGCGTTTTGATTTCTGATAAAATATGTGTGTTTTTTTTTAGAGCCGAACCCCCTTTTACAACCGATTTTTACTGGCTTTATAGCCGAAAATGCCACATAATATTTTATTATTCCACTACTTTGTTCCATGCTCTTCTGTCGCTGGTTTCATTCTCTGTCTGCAGGGCATGGGTGAGATGAACGACGGAGGCCGAGGCACCTGGGGAAGGGCACTGGTGGGGAGACGCGTGCACACCGGGTGCAGATCTGAGCAGGCGCGCGCGTGGAGACTGAAACGACCCAAAGGCGCGTGAGGAGTGGTGGGCGTGGCGCGCGTAGAAGCGACGCGCGTGTAGGGGACGCGTGGGGCAGACGACGGGTCGGTGGCGGCGCTGGAAACAGAAACCCTAGGTTTCTGATTAGTTTGTGGTTTTGGGCCTTCGGGCCGTTCGGGTTTGTGGGGCTGTATTGGGCTAGAATTGGTTTGTTTGTATTAAATTTGGGCCTGTATTTGGTCTTTGTAATTGGGCTCCGCTTTTTGTAATGGACTTTGGACTTTATTAATTCTGGGTTTTTTTTTATTTGCTGGGGTAAGTCTGATAGGTTTATTTGTTTGGCTTTGTTTGGGCTGATTCATTTTGGGCTAGATTTTAAGACTGTTTAGACACTTTAATGGATTTTTATAATAATAATATTTTGTTTTTTCTTTTCTTCCCTTTTTGAAAAAAAGATGGGTTTTGTTTTGGCTAAATGGGCCCGGGCAAAATTTGGTCATTACATATATTATACTAATAAATATTAAATCTTCTAGAAAGAAAATACATTTTGTTTAACTTGACTTGCAAGCAATCTCTTAAAATTTGAGTCACACAATTTTAACAATAATTTGTAATTGTAATTAAAAAATATACTGAAAACTATTTATTAATATTTTAAAATAAAAATAACATGAAAAAATTCATTATATTAATTTTGAACTTATGTATGCGTTTTGATTTAGTATTGAGAGAGAGCATTTATAGACTAAAAAGAAGACTTCAAAATGAAGTCAAACTTTGTAATTTTAGTTATTTCTTGCAATAATTTGAATTTTTTTTTTTTACTTTTTATTGTAATTAATATTTCCCTTTATAGTTTGCGTTGATATTTACCGTAAAATTTTTTCTCTTACAATAGTTCCAAATTATTTTTATTAGCTGAAATATAGGAAGATATTGATTCAAAATTGTAGTCTAAAAATGAATAATTTAATTAAACTTTTAAACAAATACACGAATACCATTTTATCAATATAACGTTATTTTAGAAAAATATTCAAATAAATTTATTGCGATACAATTTTTTTCTTCAAATTTGTTAGCATATTTTTTTAAGAAATTTACCTTGAAATTATTTTTTTAAATTGTTTCCTTTTTTTTATAATATCATATTGGTAGTATATATGAGACTTAATTTACGATTTGACTTTTAAATTATGTTCATTTTTCTATTTTGGTACTTAAATTTTTTTAACCCTATTTGGTACTTAAAGTATCATTCCGTTATATATTTTGGTCCACTTTTTTAACGACGTTAAAATGAGGTGGCCAATAAAAACATGTCATGTGACATTTTTAATTAAAAAATATATTTTTATCATGTTTTAAATATATATATTAATTTTAAAATATAAAAAATAAAAATAAATATAAAAAATCAGAAAATATATAATAAAAAGTATAAAGATAAAAATTCATTAATTCCATAAAATAATTAAATATTTTTAATCCCAAAAATCTAACAAAAATTTTGGATGTTCTTCATCTTGCTCATCATGTGAGAAAAGAGAATAATTAGGTTCTCTTATATTTTTGTTCATAGCAGAGTCAAATTTGTTTACAATCTTCTATAATTAAAATTTTGTTTAATTACATTTACTTTAATTAACTTAAAATTCAAATAATCGTTATTTTAAAATTTCAAACCAAAACTCAAATTTAACTCAGAAAATTTTTAAATTTCTACATCAATGGCCACCGTCGGCTGCCGCTCACCTAGAGTCGTTTGAGTCCAAATTTCATCATTGTGTTGTTTTTTATCCTCTCTTTTCAGCATTTATTTTTTTCAAAAGAATACTAGATTTTTATAAATTTATAAATAGATGTCAAAACTTCAACACTAAATCTAGGTATTTTTTATCGTCAGATTCTCTTCAAATTTCAATATATTCTTCCCATCTTTATAAGGTTCTCTTTCACCGTTTAAATTGATCAAACAATATCAAAAAAATTCATTCTTCTTTTGGTGTATAATGTTGATAGTTATTATATGAATATACATATGTGGTAATGAAGAAGAATATTTTAGCCTAGGTTATTTGTATTGAAAAGAAAGATGCAGTGGAGAAGAAGATGAAGGATGACAGAGAGAAAGAAAGGAAGAAAGAACGAGAGAAAAAATGAATCAAAAATATATTTTTTTATTAATTAAATTAAATTTTAATAAATATATTTTAAGTAAAATATAATTGATGTAATATTTTTCCATGAAAATATAATAAATGGTTGAATTTTTTTTTTAAGGTCAGTTAATATTTTGGACTAAAAACTATAATAGAGGCTTTAGGTAATAAATTGGGGAAAAAAATTTAGGAGCTAAAATTAAAAAATTGGTATATTTAAGAGTTAAACCATGAATTAACTGTGTATATAGGGGTATAAATGAATAGAATATTCGATGAATTGTTCGTGAACTGTTCGTATAACGGTCGTTTATTAAGCTAAATAAACGAGTATGAACAAAATTTTTATGTTTGTTTAATAAACAAATGAACACGAACAGAGGTGTGTTTGGTTCGTTTATGTTCACAAATAATCTCATTTAAAAGCTTATTTATGACTCGTTTATTTATTAATAATATTTTCTTATAAAAAAATTAAAATAATATCTCCTTCTATTTTTATATTTGAATTTCAACTCATTAATCTAGAAAATATATATTATATTTGCAATCAGTGTTGATAATTTGACAAAACAAATTATGGGCTGTAACACCCCAAACCCGGCCCACAAGCCATGACCGGATCTGGTATGTCACGGAATAAAAGAAGTTTGAAAGGTTTGGATTTACAGTGGAAATTAAAAATTTCCGCTAAGGGTATAAAACGGTGTTCGTTAAAAACTCAAGTAGTTTAATTTGGTAAATCCGATTGAGTTGAAAATCCATTCTTCCTTTTTAAAACCATTTGACCATTTAAGTTTTAGAACATTAGCATGATCAAAAGCTTAGAAAAAATCTCGTTACCCGATGGTAACATTTCTTTGAAAACGCGTACGAGTGCTTATTTTTGAAAACGTTACTTTTAACCGATTTGCATAACCGTCCGTAAATTCATCAGTTATAAAGTAAAGTAAAAACAACTACCTAACCATCCAAAATAATAAGCGGCCATATTACAACCCAATCGAATTGTAGCGAATAATTAAACTTAAAACGGGGCAAAAATAAAATTTCAAGTCCACAAAACCAACATGGCCGCCTCGAGCTCTCCTCGGCTCCGCATCCGTGCTCTACTCACCTGCAAGATGATATGGGAAGGGGTGAGTCACCAAGACTCAGTGTATAAATCCCCAACCCGGGAAATAACACTCATACACAAGATATTAGTATGGCATGCAATTATGCGACCCAATCTAGCCATCCATGCTCCTTTTCTACCCCGTGTGGTACCAAACCACTGGTGGTGCCAAACCACTGGTGACGTATAGTCACAATCAAGTGATGGGGCCAACCCATCGTGTGATACCAAATCACTGGCGTCAATCCCGTATCTCAAATGTGGGGCCAACCCACGGTGGTACTAAGCCACAGGGACGAGACGCTATGAGGTGCCAAACCTCTGGAGGTACCAAACCTCTGGTGACCGTAGTCACAATGTGTTACCAAAACACTGGTGGTGCCAAACCACTGGTGACCCGAAGTCACAATAAAGTGATGGGGCCAACCCATCGTGTGATACCAAATCACTGGCGTCAATCCCGTATCTCAAATGTGGGGCCAACCCACGGTGGTACTAAGCCACAGGGACGAGACGCTATGAGGTGCCAAACCTCTGGAGGTACCAAACCTCTGGTGACCGTAGTCACAATGTGTTACCAAAACACTGGTGCCCGTCGACACGAATATTACTCCCTCTCATCAATCCCACCATCATCATGCTCATATTACAAGTATCATGATTCCATATATCATGCAAACGGATATAGCATAGCATTTTTCAGCATATGATGGCATATACAACATATATCGTAAATCGAGTAATAAGGAAACTTACCCGAGAACCAAGCTTATGCCCACTAAGCCAAGTTACCATATGAGAGGTTATTAATATCATTAAACAACAGTTTATACTAATAAAGTGTGTAAGAGTTTACACACCTAATTAATCGAAGGTCTACAAGGAATCCCGGATCTACGTGCTATTTAAAAAGTCCCGAACTTGTCCTCGTATAGCCCCTTTATCAATACCCAGCAAAGTGATCAAAACTCGAACTTCTAATTTCTCGACCGATTTGCCTCCTAGCATCACCGTACAAAATTCGGTTATCACTTCAAGAATACCAAGGATGGCTTTTGGCCGAAAATGATTATTCATCTCCAAGCTTACCGAAAAACCCTAAGTTATAGTTTGACTCGTTGAGGCTCTCTGAAGAATCAAAATCCAAGTACTCCTTGTGGTCTGCTATGCATGCAAACATTTTTATTTCTAGTATGGCCTATACCCCCCCTATTTCGGCCGATTCCCAAAAGGTCCTTAACTCAAGTTTTCAACATGCATTGAGGGGGCGAGTTTGAAACCGAAATTTGAAAGAGAGCGAGTGTGTTCTTACCAAGCGATTGATAGGCTTGGCTTTGAAGATCTCGTAATTCCGGAGCACCTAGACAGATTCGGTTTCAACAAGTAATTAGTACCTTTGGTAGAAAGTGCCGAAACCGGCTTTTACTCCTTTAAACGTTGACAAGAACGAGAGAAACAAAATAAGGCATTCGGCTTTGACCATATACCCACCTTATGAACCGATTGGAGAAGGACCAACTTTTAGACCTGCCCTTGTTGCTAATCGATAAGGCTACAGTAAAAGAAGAAATGAAACTTTTACAAGGTCAAAGAACTTAGAAGTTTCGGCCAAAGCCTAAAGCTCAAGTCCACCAAAAGTTGGTCATCCCTTACCTCGACATTGCTTCACTTCATGGACACCCCTTCTAGCCGAAATTTCCTTTCTAGGAAACACCATACTCGATCATAAAAAAAAATGGAGAAGAAAAGATGGTATAGAGAAGCTCCTTCGGCCAAGCATTCAAAGTTGGAAGGAAGGGAAAACAAAAGAGCTATTGCCGAAATGCTCTCCTTTGCTAAGCTTCAAAACCGGCCAACCCCAAGACATCCTCCTTCCACCTTCAATTTCCTATGAACATTGGTTGGGTACATTCCCAACATTTCCCCCATGCTTAGATTAAACTATTGGCTAGGTAAAAATAAGGATAATCTCCCATACTAACATAAAATATTACACCATATTCCATATATAAAATAATAATAATTAGTAGTAAATATATATAATAATAATAATAAAAATAGTTAACTAATACCAACACTACCTTCCCCCCCCCAAGGCCGTGCAACACTAGGGGACATGGGCAGCATGCTTAGCATGCGTGCGCCCCATGCAGGTGGCCAGCATGCGGGTAAAAAAAATGTCCCCAGGTGCTGCTCCTTGGTCTCGAAACTGAGACCTGGAGGAAAGCCTCCTCTGCACCGTTCCTTAGCCACTCGGCTGTGGCTCCTTTCATGCCATAATCTGGCATGAAAATTCTTTTAGGCTTTCCCTCCCCTGGCTCCCTTACGCAATTAATGCCAGAAGCCAAAAAAAAAAAAAAAACGCCTCACTGCAGCCCAGGGGTTTCGAACCCAAGACGTGAGGGAGATACCCCCACACCCCAACCGCTCGACTAACGCGACTTTCATGACATAAGCCGGTAAAACTTCTTTTAAACCTAAGCTTCACGAGTCTCCAAAGCTTTAAATGCCAAAAGAAATTAAAAGCATCCATGCGCCTAACAGGACTCGAACGTGAGTCCTCGAGCTGCCACGAACCGCCACGCCCCTGGCCACTATGCCAAGGTGTGAATTGTGAGATGAAAACATCAAAACTTTCCTTTAAAACCTTCCCCAAAGGCTCGTTTCGCTTAGGCACAAAAAGCGAAAATTTAAATGCCCCGAGTATAACTCCCGTGGCTCGAACGCGAGGCCAGGAGGAATAATTCCAAGCCTCTAGCCACTCTTCTAATGTGTGGTTCATGCCCCAACTCGGCAGCATTTTCTCTTAAACACCCCCTTACTTCAATGCTAAAATAAAAACAAGCTCCCTTGTGTCCAAGGCGATTCGAACTCAGGCCTAGCGCCCCCAGCCCCTAGTCGGCGCCCCAAGCCACCAGGCCAGGCTGATTTTTATGCCACAACTTCGCCGAATTTATTTTTAAACATTCTTCCACCTAGCTCTTTCCACCTAGGCACTAAAAAGAAATTTTAGCCTTAGGCCGGAAATTAATCCAGGTTTATGACTAAGCCCCAAAACGCATCAAACGAGTATTTAACAGGCAACCACGTGGAAATCAGTAAATTTGTCAAAGACTCCTAAATAGGGATGTTACAGTTCTACCCCCCTTAAAATAATTTCGTCCTCGAAATTACCTGGTTCAGAAGAGTTGGGGGTATTGCTGTCGCATCACATCCTCGGGTTCCCACGTAGCTTCCTCCATGCCATGATTCCGCCATAGAACCTTCACTAGCGGAACTGACTTCCTACGCAAAACTTTCACATCCCGATCTAGGATCTGCACAGGTTCTTCTTCCATCGTCAAATCTGAACTCACCTCCACTTCCTCAACTGCCAAGACGTGTGATGGATCAGAACGATAGCGTCTAAGCATGGAGACATGGAACACGTCGTGAATCTGACCCAGTTCTGCAGGTAACTCGAGCTGATAAGCGACTGGTCCCACTCGTCTCAGCACCTTAAACGGTCCAATGAACCTTGGGCTTAATTTGCCCTTCTTCCCAAATCTTAGCACCTTCTTCCATGGCGAGACCTTCAGAAAAACTTCGTCTCCTACGGCAAACTCTATGTCCCTCCGTTTGAGATCAGCGTAAGACTTTTGCCTATCCGAGGCTTCTTTCAATCGAGCTTGGATCTTCTTCACCTTATCTTCAGTTTCTGCAACCAATTCCGGTCCTAACATCCGTCGCTCACCCAACTCCGTCCAACAAGTAGGTGTGCGACACCTCCTACCATACAGTGCTTCATAAGGTGCCATCTTAATGCTTGCCTGATAACTGTTGTTGTATGCGAACTCAGCTAATGGCAAAAATTCCTCCCAACTACCTCCGAAGTCCAAAACGCAGCCTCTTAACATATCTTCCAAAATCTGAATAACTCGTTCCGACTGCCCGTCAGATTGTGGATGGAAAGCTGTACTGAAATCCAGCCGTGTGCCCAAAGCCTGATGTAGTGCTCTCCAAAACCTCGATGTAAATCTGGGGTCTCTGTCTGAGATGATCGACACTGGCACACCATGCAACCTCACTATCTCTGCCACATACAACTTAGCTAACTTCTGAAGCGAATAATCCACCCTTACCGGAATGAAATGAGCCGACTTGGTCAGACGGTCCACAATCACCCAAACTGCGTCTTTCTTGCTGGGCGTGAGGGGTAGCCCACTGACAAAGTCCATAGTGATCCTTTCCCATTTCCACTGAGGAATCTTTACCGGTTGAAGTAACCCAGATGGCAACTGATGTTCAGCCTTTACCCGCTGACATGTGAGACACCTTCCCACGAATTCAGTTACCTCGCGCTTCAACCCTGGCCACCAGAACTGCTTTCGTAAATCTCCACACATCTTGCTACTTCCAGGATGCATAGCGTATGGGCTGCTATGCGCATCCTGAAGAATTCTTTGCCTCAAGCCCACATCATTCGGCATACAAGGCCGTCCTTGAAAACACAGCACCCCATCACCGGTCAAACTATACCCTTCCAAACCGCCATCTTGAACTTGTAGCCTCCGTGCGTTTAAACTGTCCTCCCCTAATTGTTTTTCCTTAATCTCCTCGATCCAAGTTGGCTTAATTTGCAATTCTGCTAAGAGACTTCCGTCGTCGTATAGACTGAGACGAGCAAACATCGCCCTTAAGTCTGTCACGACCTTTCGGCTTAACGCATCAGCCACCACGTTAGCCTTGCCTGGATGGTACTCAATTGAACAGTCGTAGTCCTTTAACAGTTCGATCCATCGGCGCTGCCTCAGATTCAAGTCCTTTTGAGTCAAGAGGTACCTCAAACTTTTATGATCCGTATAGACTATCGACTTTTCTCCATACAAGTAATGCCTCCATATTTTTAAAGCAAAAACCACTGCTGCTAACTCCAAGTCATGGGTAGGATAGTTAATCTCATGTGGTCTTAACTGACGGGATGCATAGGCCACTACCTTCCCTTCCTGCATCAACACACATCCCAACCCATTATGGGACGCATCACAATAAACCGTGAACAATTTCCCCGCCTCAGGCTGCACCAAAACCGGAGCTTCCGTCAAAATTTTTCTTAGCTTATCAAAGCTTTCTTGCTGCTTCTCTGACCAAACAAAAGGGACTCCTTTCCTTAATAGCTTAGTCAACGGTGCTGCGATTAAGGAGAATCCTTCCACAAATCTTCGATAGTACCCGGCCAGACCTAGAAAACTTCGAATTTCCGCCACTGACCGAGGTGGTTTCCAGTCAACACCGCTTCAACCTTGCGAGGGTCCACTCTAATCCCTTCAGCTGACACCACGTGACCTAAGAAAGTCACCTCATTAAGCCAAAATTCGCATTTACTGAATTTGGCATACAACTGCTCTTCCCTCAGCACTTGTAGAACTATGCGCAAATGCCTGTCATGCTCCTCCTCCGTTCTTGAGTAAACCAATATGTCGTCTATGAACACCACGACAAATTGATCTAAGTATTGCTGGAACACCCTATTCATCAAGTCCATGAATGCTGCCGGTGCGTTGGTCAACCCAAACGGCATCACTAAGAATTCGTAATGCCCATACCGGGTACGAAATGCCGTCTTGTGCACATCAGCCTCCTTTACCTTAAGTTGGTGATAGCCCGACCTAAGGTCTATCTTCGAGAATACCGATGCACCCTTCAGTTGATCAAACAGGTCATCAATCCGAGGTAACGGATACTTATTTTTGATCGTTAACTTGTTTAGCTGACGGTAGTCGATACACATCCGCATTGACCCGTCTTTCTTCTTAACAAACAGCACAGGTGCTCCCCACGGAGATATACTAGGTCGAATGAACCCTCTATCCAAGAGTTCCTGAATTTGAGCCTTCAGTTCCACCAACTCCTTTGGTGCCATTCGGTAGGGTGCTATAGACACAGGTGCCGTCCCAGGCAACAAGTCTATACCGAACTCTACCTCTCGATCTGGAGGTAGACCCGGAAGTTCTTCAGGAAACACATCAGCGAATTCTGCTACAGTTCGGACCTTCCCAACTGCTGACTCCTTAGCCTCCAAGGCATAAATTTGAACCAACAATGCTTCACACCCTTTTCTGATCATTTTCTCGGCCTTCAAGGCAGACACTACATTGGATAGATAGTCTTTTCTGTTACCTATCATGACCACTTCATCACCCTCGGCCGGCCTTAGAATCATGCGCTTAGCAGCGCAATCCAACCTTGCCTGATACTTAACCAACCAGTCCATTCCAAGAATTAAATCAAACTCCCCAAACGGCAGTTCCATCAGATCGGCCACAAACACTACCCCTTGGAGTTCTAGGGGTATATCTCTATATAACTTGTTCACCATCACGGAGTGTCCTAGAGGGCTAATTACAGTCATCTCGCTAGGAGCAGTCTCAAAATCCAAGTTCATAGCCTCTACTACACTACTGGCAATGTATGAATGCGTCGAACCCACATCAATTAATGCAACATAAGGGAGACCAAAAATTAGGAACGTACCAGTGATGACGTCCGGTGCGTCACCCTCCTCGCGACGCCTTGCTGCGTAGACTAAGCCGGGCTGCCTAGCTTCGGTGTTGCCTGCTCCTCTGCCCTGAACTCCGCGTCCTCGATTAGGACCATTGCCTCCTCTACCGTTACCACGACCCCTCTGCGGCGGTCCCACATTCTGTGCTGGAGTACGGTTCTGCCCCTCTGGCTGATTCCTTGCCATCTTCCGAGGACAATCCCTTACACGGTGATTCGGCGATCCGCATTCAAAGCAACCCTTTTCACCGGTGTAACAACCTCCCCAATGTGACTTTCCACAGCGATTACACTGAGCCGGTCTCTGGTTAGAAGCCATGGGCCTTCCAGCCTGATTCGGCCCACTCTGTCTGGCCCTCTTTTGTGCATTAAAACCCGACCCAGATGATCCAACACCTCTTTTCTGCTTGCTCCTATCATAGCTCTGTCTCACAGACTCCCGGACCCTTTCGGCTACCTTAGCCTTTTCTACCAGAACAGCAAACTCACGTACCTGTTGTGGAGCAATCAACAGCCTTAAGTCATCCCTAAGTCCGTCTTCAAAGCGGACACAACGATCGTGCTCAGTTGACACAATTCCCTGAGCATAGCGGCTCAGCCTCAGAAATTCTGCCTCATACTCAGATACCGACTTATTTCCTTGTACCAGTCCCAGAAAGATTTTCCTCTGAGTATCAGTGTAACTGGTGCCCACATACTTCTTCTGATAGGTAGCTTTGAAGTATTCCCAAGTAAGGTCGTCTGCTGTAGCGCCGCCTCGTACCGTGAGCCACCACTGGTATGACTCGTCTTTTAGGAGCGACACCGCTCCTTTCAGCTTCTCTTCATCTGATAAGTCGAGATCATCCATGATCCTCTCGGTTGATTCTAACCAATATTCAGCTGTACTGGGTGCGACACCTGACACACCCCGAAATACTTCAGCTCCATTGGATCGGAGCCGCTCAGATACCGATTTCCGAGCTCCTGTTCCTCTGCTGGTCTCAGCCATCATTTCTAGAACACGCAGCATAGCCTGCGATACCGACTCACCCCCCGTCTGATCCTGAGGTCCATCACCAAAAGCTGGAGGTGGTGGTGGAGGTATCTCATTATCTGATCCTTGGCCCGACCTAACTGGTTCTGTCACGGCCATCCGGCCTCTACCGCGTCCCCGACGGCCGCGACCTCTAGAACTCATTTCTTATGGCGCAATCTATTTAAAAAGTTTTATGAGTTAGTCAATGTTCCACTGATTATTAGCAAAGAATCTTATGGGCAAAATTAAGAAGTTGTTCTTTCGATCAAACAAGTGTCAAGTCCTCTATCGTAATTTGAAGATACACGTTCACTTGTTCCATCACTCTCTATGTCCAACTCTTAACCCGGGGGTATTTTCGTCCTTTACCCTACAGGGGTATTTTGGTAACAAAACAAGGTAAGTTGTAAATCTTGCCAAATCAAGGGAATGCAAAACTTGGGGTTCTCTTTTTAGAAAAATTTTCTTCCCAAATTGGTAGTGTTGCAAAACTTGAAAATCAGGGTCATTTTTGGAAATTTGCGATCTAGGGGCAATTTTGTAATTTTCCAAAAGCACAACATTTTTGACATTTTGCAAATTAGGGATTTTAGGTATGCTTGTAAAATAGGAAAATTTTGTTTAAAAAGAAAATTTGGGGTCATTTGGTAGAATTTTTAAAACTAGGGGCATTTTTGTAATTTACCCCTAAGGGTATTTTAGAATGCCCATAAATCAAAGGAATTTTGTAGCAAAATTCTCATAAGTTTGAGGGAAGTCTTTAAAGCTAGAGTCTTTATAAAATGCGGCTAATTCCCTTTCGGGTTTTAGTAATGGAGTTTAGCCCATGAACAAGTCCTCACGGCTAGAGTGAACCGAAGCTACGCACCAGGTAGGATTCCCGCGAAGAGGAGGGGAGTCACTAAGACCACTTAAATACCAAGCTCTTCCGGATCCAATCCTAGACATGCGTACAAGGGTTACCACACCTTAACTCGGCGACTTAGTCATGGGTTTGTTTAATTAGGCAATTAGAATCTTATGCGATTGTTTGGGGTAACTAGTCCTAAAGTTCATATACCTTTCATACTATCTACGTCCCATTTTCTACCCACTTACAGATAACCATAGATTAAAAATACTTACAAGAGCGGATCGGTGCCGGAGACTCGACGCCATGTTGTTCAACCAAAACCATTTTCAAAGAGGTTTTCATAAGCCTATCTTAGCAAAGCATTTTTGGGTCTTAGGCCCTCACAGCCGAGTTTTTGAACCGGGCTCTGATACCAACTTGTAACACCCCAAACCCGGCCCACAAGCCATGACCGGATCTGGTATGTCACGGAATAAAAGAAGTTTGAAAGGTTTGGATTTACAGTGGAAATTAAAAATTTCCGCTAAGGGTATAAAACGGTGTTCGTTAAAAACTCAAGTAGTTTAATTTGGTAAATCCGATTGAGTTGAAAATCCATTCTTCCTTTTTAAAACCATTTGACCATTTAAGTTTTAGAACATTAGCATGATCAAAAGCTTAGAAAAAATATCGTTACCCGATGGTAACATTTCTTTGAAAACGCGTACGAGTGCTTATTTTTGAAAACGTTACTTTTAACCGATTTGCATAACCGTCCGTAAATTCATCAGTTATAAAGTAAAGTAAAAACAACTACCTAACCATCCAAAATAATAAGCGGCCATATTACAACCCAATCGAATTGTAGCGAATAATTAAACTTAAAACGGGGCAAAAATAAAATTTCAAGTCCACAAAACCAACATGGCCGCCTCGAGCTCTCCTCGGCTCCGCATCCGTGCTCTACTCACCTGCAAGATGATATGGGAAGGGGTGAGTCACCAAGACTCAGTGTATAAATCCCCAACCCGGGAAATAACACTCATACACAAGATATTAGTATGGCATGCAATTATGCGACCCAATCTAGCCATCCATGCTCCTTTTCTACCCCGTGTGGTACCAAACCACTGGTGGTGCCAAACCACTGGTGACGTATAGTCACAATCAAGTGATGGGGCCAACCCATCGTGTGATACCAAATCACTGGCGTCAATCCCGTATCTCAAATGTGGGGCCAACCCACGGTGGTACTAAGCCACAGGGACGAGACGCTATGAGGTGCCAAACCTCTGGAGGTACCAAACCTCTGGTGACCGTAGTCACAATGTGTTACCAAAACACTGGTGGTGCCAAACCACTGGTGACCCGAAGTCACAATAAAGTGATGGGGCCAACCCATCGTGTGATACCAAATCACTGGCGTCAATCCCGTATCTCAAATGTGGGGCCAACCCACGGTGGTACTAAGCCACAGGGACGAGACGCTATGAGGTGCCAAACCTCTGGAGGTACCAAACCTCTGGTGACCGTAGTCACAATGTGTTACCAAAACACTGGTGCCCGTCGACACGAATATTACTCCCTCTCATCAATCCCACTATCATCATGCTCATATTACAAGTATCATGATTCCATATATCATGCAAACGGATATAGCATAGCATTTTTCAGCATATGATGGCATATACAACATATATCGTAAATCGAGTAATAAGGAAACTTACCCGAGAACCAAGCTTATGCCCACTAAGCCAAGTTACCATATGAGAGGTTATTAATATCATTAAACAACAGTTTATACTAATAAAGTGTGTAAGAGTTTACACACCTAATTAATCGAAGGTCTACAAGGAATCCCGGATCTACGTGCTATTTAAAAAGTCCCGAACTTGTCCTCGTATAGCCCCTTTATCAATACCCAGCAAAGTGATCAAAACTCGAACTTCTAATTTCTCGACCGATTTGCCTCCTAGCATCACCGTACAAAATTCGGTTATCACTTCAAGAATACCAAGGATGGCTTTTGGCCGAAAATGATTATTCATCTCCAAGCTTACCGAAAAACCCTAAGTTATAGTTTGACTCGTTGAGGCTCTCTGAAGAATCAAAATCCAAGTACTCCTTGTGGTCTGCTATGCATGCAAACATTTTTATTTTAGTATGGCCTATACCCCCCTATTTCGGCCGATTCCCAAAAGGTCCTTAACTCAAGTTTTCAACATGCATTGAGGGGGCGAGTTTGAAACCGAAATTTGAAAGAGAGCGAGTGTGTTCTTACCAAGCGATTGATAGGCTTGGCTTTGAAGATCTCGTAATTCCGGAGCACCTAGACAGATTCGGTTTCAACAAGTAATTAGTACCTTTGGTAGAAAGTGCCGAAACCGGCTTTTACTCCTTTAAACGTTGACAAGAACGAGAGAAACAAAATAAGGCATTCGGCTTTGACCATATACCCACCTTATGAACCGATTGGAGAAGGACCAACTTTTAGACCTGCCCTTGTTGCTAATCGATTAAGGCTACAGTAAAAGAAGAAATGAAACTTTTACAAGGTCAAAGAACTTAGAAGTTTCGGCCAAAGCCTAAAGCTCAAGTCCACCAAAAGTTGGTCATCCCTTACCTCGACATTGCTTCACTTCATGGACACCCCCTTCTAGCCGAAATTTCCTTTCTAGGAAACACCATACTCGATCATAAAAAAAAAAATGGAGAAGAAAAGATGGTATAGAGAAGCTCCTTCGGCCAAGCATTCAAAGTTGGAAGGAAGGGAAAACAAAAGAGCTATTGCCGAAATGCTCTCCTTTGCTAAGCTTCAAAACCGGCCAACCCCAAGACATCCTCCTTCCACCTTCAATTTCCTATGAACATTGGTTGGGTACATTCCCAACATTTCCCCCATGCTTAGATTAAACTATTGGCTAGGTAAAAATAAGGATAATCTCCCATACTAACATAAAATATTACACCATATTCCATATATAAAATAATAATAATAATTAGTAGTAAATATATATAATAATAATAATAAAAATAGTTAACTAATACCAACACTACCTTCCCCCCCCCAAGGCCGTGCAACACTAGGGGACATGGGCAGCATGCTTAGCATGCGTGCGCCCCATGCAGGTGGCCAGCATGCGGGTAAAAAAAATGTCCCCAGGTGCTGCTCCTTGGTCTCGAAACTGAGACCTGGAGGAAAGCCTCCTCTGCACCGTTCCTTAGCCACTCGGCTGTGGCTCCTTTCATGCCATAATCTGGCATGAAAATTCTTTTAGGCTTTCCCTCCCCTGGCTCCCTTACGCAATTAATGCCAGAAGCCAAAAAAAAAAAAATAAAACGCCTCACTGCAGCCCAGGGGTTTCGAACCCAAGACGTGAGGGAGATACCCCCACACCCCAACCGCTCGACTAACGCGACTTTCATGACATAAGCCGGTAAAACTTCTTTTAAACCTAAGCTTCACGAGTCTCCAAAGCTTTAAATGCCAAAAGAAATTAAAAGCATCCATGCGCCTAACAGGACTCGAACGTGAGTCCTCGAGCTGCCACGAACCGCCACGCCCCTGGCCACTATGCCAAGGTGTGAATTGTGAGATGAAAACATCAAAACTTTCCTTTAAAACCTTCCCCAAAGGCTCGTTTCGCTTAGGCACAAAAAGCGAAAATTTAAATGCCCCGAGTATAACTCCCGTGGCTCGAACGCGAGGCCAGGAGGAATAATTCCAAGCCTCTAGCCACTCTTCTAATGTGTGGTTCATGCCCCAACTCGGCAGCATTTTCTCTTAAACACCCCCTTACTTCAATGCTAAAATAAAAACAAGCTCCCTTGTGTCCAAGGCGATTCGAACTCAGGCCTAGCGCCCCCAGCCCCTAGTCGGCGCCCCAAGCCACCAGGCCAGGCTGATTTTTATGCCACAACTTCGCCGAATTTATTTTTAAACATTCTTCCACCTAGCTCTTTCCACCTAGGCACTAAAAAGAAATTTTAGCCTTAGGCCGGAAATTAATCCAGGTTTATGACTAAGCCCCAAAACGCATCAAACGAGTATTTAACAGGCAACCACGTGGAAATCAGTAAATTTGTCAAAGACTCCTAAATAGGGATGTTACATGGGCAGTGTACTCTAAATACTTTAATCGATTGAAAAAAACAATAGTATAAAATTTAAAAGTAATGAAAGAAAAACTAAAAATATAATTTAGAAAAGCCTTAGCTATCCTACATTCTCTTTCTTTATGACTAAAAAATGAAATTAAAGTACCCTTTCTTTTTCCCATATTTTTTGGTACGGTGCATTTTGATTTTTTTTAAAAAAAATTTGTGTGAATCTCTTTCCTTTTTACTTTACTTTCTCTCTCGCCCAAATATAAGAAAGTGAGAAGTCAAGATCGATTCAACTTGGATTCAGCTTAATTTCATCTTCAACTTAAGAATTTGTTTCATCTTTTGATAGATTTCATCATTCAACTTCATCGGTCATCACAAATACTCGATTTTTATTTCCCAACGGTATGCAAAAGAGTTTTCTTTTCCTTTTTTTTTTGTTTCATATATTAGCAATATTCATATCCTCCTAAGATTCGACTCTTTCTAACAGTCTCTCCAAAAATAATGTTCGGGGAGGCCGCAAAGAGTTCAGGGGAGACATTTTCAGATCTTTATTTGTGGTATACCATTTTATTTTATCTTGTTTAATCAATTTGTTTTAGTGTAAATTAATGTTGAGACCTTTCAAGTTGGAATTATAATTTCGTAACTATTATTTTTCTATTAATATCTCCAAATTTAGCTTTATGAGATATTGCTTTAAACCTGATGCACATTGTTTTTGTTCATAATCCGATGAGTTTTTTAAAGATATTTAATATTATTAATGATAAAAGAAAATTATTTGAAATGGTGATCTATTACTTGTTTAGCCTATGTGTATTATTGTTTTAATAGAGCCTGTTCATTAGATTTGGTGTTATCCATTAATATTGATTTAGGTTTTAATTTTTAGGTATGTCTTATAACTCGGAACAATGTCATTATTACTATTTGTGTACTGATTCTTCATCACCGATGGTTGTCATTGAAGGAAATGAAATTTCCAGTGCTCGGGATACTACTCATGAAAGACCAACCCCTGAGGAGGTTGAGTCTTTGGATGATATTGAAGCTGCCACTTATACGAAGAGAAATAGAAAGAAGACATCAATTGTTTAGCAGGAACTGGCCGTAGTTAAGCTTGCTGATGGGACTAAAAAAGTGCAGTGTATCACTGTAAGATTAAACTTGCCAAGAACAAGGATGGTACAACTACACAATATAAAAGGCATTTAGATGGCTGTGTGAAACGTCAGGTATCTTTAAAGGGACAAGACAATCTTTTTCTACCACCTCAAGCACCTAGATCTAACAGTGCGAGTGGTGTATAGACTTGGAAATATGACCAAGCAAAGATCAGGGAAGTTGTTTCTCACATGATCATGGTTTATAAGTTTCCTTTTGCGTTTACTGAGTATGAGATATTTACTTTGTTGATGAAAACTGCAAGTTCTCACTATGTAAGAACTTCTTGTGTTACAACCAAAGTTGATTGTTGGACAAGTTATGAGATTGAGAAGAAGAGGTTAAATGGGTTGTTGAAGACAATGGATAGGATTAGCATTACAACTGATATGTGGAAGTCGGGTCAAAAGATTCAATACATTGTCTTGATGGCTCATTTTGTGGACTTGGATTGGAATTTGCAAAAAAAAGAAAAAGAAAAAGTTTTGAACTTTGTTGACGTGCCTCCTCCGCATAGTGGAGTTTTTGTATATGACGCATTGTGCAAATGCTTACAAAACTAGGGTATTGAAGGAAAAGCGTGCTCAATTTCCGTGGACAATGCTTCTTACAATGATGCAACTGTAAGGATGTTGAAATATAGCCTTTCATTTCATAAAAGGCTTCCTTTGAATGAGAAATTGTTTCATGTCCATTGTTGTGCACACATCTTGAATCTATTGGTGCATGATGGTCTTTCCGAAATTGAAAATATAATTGATAATGTAAGGGAAAGTGTGAAGCACATCACAACATCCACTATGCGTTTGACTATGTTTACTGATATTGTTAAACAACTTCAATTGCCAAATAAGAGGTTGATTTTAGATTGTTGTACACGGTGGAATGCAACATATGCTATGTTGTCATATCTATTGGAGTTTAAGGACGTATTTCCGCAGTATGCTCAATGAGATGTAAGTTATAAGTGTCGTAACCATTTTGAAAAAACGGGAATCGACTTTGGTTTTGAAAATAAAGAAAACGGGAGTCGCCACCGATCTTTTATTAGGTGTGATCGGATCACCTTTGTTTTAATAAAACATTTTGATTTACTAAAACGATGCTTTTGGTCTACGAATGTTCGAAAGAAATAGGTTCAGGAGTCGGTTACGTGCGAGGAAGGATTAGCACCCTCGCAACGCCCGAAATCGGTACCAAATTGATTGATCAATGTCCTAATGTCGAAAAGTTGAAAATATTTAGGGTAAAAAATTTGAAAAGAATAAAATTTGTCTATTCGGGATTAAATCTTAAGATTATCTTGCTTCAAAAGAATAAAAGTATCATACCCAACACGTTAGGATAGAACACCCTTATATTTCGACACCGAGATCATCTTCGACGAGAAAAGGATATTTGAATATTTAGTCGAACGAAAAGATCGACACCCAACACGTTAGGGTGTAATTTTTCGGCCTTCTAAACGCACAAATATTACCTCTTTTGTATGAATTAAAAAATGTCGGATTGCGATTTAAAACCGTTGATCCACATGACGCAACAAAAAATACGAAATCAACAATACTGGTAATAAAAGATACAATAGTATAAAAGTGTAAAGGTAGCAGACGGCTTTGAAATAATAAAAAAAAAGGTTGAAGGTATTAGTAAAGATAGAGATAATAAAAAGTATATACACTATGATAGCACGAATATAATAGTAATAATAATAATAATAATAATAATAATAATAATAATAATGATGATAATAATGATAATAATAATGATAATAATAATATGTACAACATAATAATAATATAATAATAACAATAATTAATAGTAATAAAATAGTATAGTAATAATACTAAGACAATAATAATGATACGAGGTATATATAATATAATAATATAAGTATAATAAATATAATAACAGTAGTAATTGTAGATATAATAATAATAATAACAATAATAGTAATAATAATAATAACAGTATAATAATATAAATAAGATAACAATGGTAGTGATACGAAATATATACAATATACTGGTATACATATAGTAATAATAATATAATAAAGTTAATATATACGAGTAATAATATAATAACAATAACAATAGATAGTAATAATAATAATAATAATAATAATAATAATAATAATAATAATAATATGTATAATATAATAGTGAATATGATAATAATAAAATAGTAGTATAGTAATAATAATGATAGTATAATAATAAATACATAAAAATAATAATAAAGATAATAATAATTAATAATGCGAGACATGTACAATATAATAATAATATAAATATGATGATAACAGTAATGATAATAAGAATAAGAGTAATAATTAATAATGCAAACACTAAATGAATATAATAATAATAAAGTAATAATAATAATAGGAAGTTTAGCTAGGTAAAAAAAAATAGTGAAAATAAATAAAAAAAGGACTAAATTAAGAAAAAAATGAAATTTCGGGGTTGATTTAGAATAAAAGAAAGATTTGGGGGACCTATTTACACGCGCGAAAGGATTGGGGGGACCCCGGAGGTAATAAAACCCTCTCGCCAAAACGCGTAACAGCAGAAAGGACCGGATTGTAAACAAAAGTAACTTTTTTGGGCCAAATTAAAAATAACAAAAAATCTAATTTTAAAAAAATGAAAATGCGGAAGGACCAAAAGGGTAATTAGCCCAATTGATGAAAACGCGCGGATCCCCTGGCCGGGTAGGGTCGCGCACGCGGGTCGCCGTGAAACGGCGCTGTTTCGGGACAATCCCCCCTAGCTTAAACGACGTCGTTTGGTGTTCATATATAAGGCCAAAATCTGGTTTTAAAATTCATTTCTTCTTTGTTTTAAAAAAAAAAAACTCACTCACCCTCTCTCATTCTCTCTGCAGGTACAAAAGGGGGGAGAGGTTCCGTCGTTGAGAGCTCCGTCGCCGGCCACCGCAAAAAGGTTCTTTTTTTTTTATATATATATTTTCTTTTATATGTATGTATGTTTGTAAGATAAGAGATTCGAAAAAGAAAAAAAGGATATACCTTCGAAAGTATAGATCTGACTCTGTTTTTTGTGTTTTCTCTATTTTTGTTTGATTTTGCTGCTACTTAGTGTTTGAATCTGTATTTTCTTCTTTTTTTTTTTTGAAGAGAAAAAAAGGCCCCCTCCTTACATCCTCGTTTTGATTGGCTTATATAGCCGAATATTAATAACAAAATACAATGTTCTCTTTTTTTTTATTCTTTTCTGCCCCTCGTGCTGTTGTGGTTGTCTTCTTTTGCAGGTTTTTAGGTAGTGGAGCAGTTGGAGGAGATGGTGGCCGACAAACAGGCGTGGTGCTGGTGGCTGTGGAGTTGCGGCGCTGGTGGCTAGGGTTCCAAAACCCTAGTCTTCCAAAACTCTAAACTGTTTGGGCCTCTTGGGCCGTTTGTAGATGGGCTTGTTTTATTTTGTTTGGTTTTGGGCCCTGGGTTAATGAACCCGGGCCAAAATTGGTTACTACAGCTGCCCCTCTTTGCTCATTGTCGTGAAACGAGAATAGAGTAAAGACAATAGAAGAACCAATTTTGCCCGGCCTTGGCAGGCTTTGACTTATTGGTCCTCATCTTCTTTAAACAGCTTCAAACTCCACTGTAACTTGTTGCTTTGATCAGCTTCACTATTTCGTTGTATTTTCAGGGAGATAATATTTCCTATTCCATTACTTCTTTGAGGGCACAGTAACTAGCGCCTCGATCGGCTTTGATGTGATTTCAGGGAGAAGAGATTCTCATCTTTGATCTACTCCACCGGGACTTCAAGGAAATAAGTCTAAACTTTTCAAACTGTTTCCCTGCTATCTTCGGGGAGGCTTCGATCTTCAGTCTACTCCACTGCTACTTCCGAGAGATATGGCCTATAGCTTCATTTTGCTCTTGCTCAATCTTCTTTGTCCACTGGAACTTCTCCGTTCGATTTGCTCAAGGCGACTTCAGTCTTCCGTCTGTAAGTACTTCCTCGTGTGACCCGAGGCTCAACCCCCTTCTCTCAGCGTGCGACCCAAGGAGTTGATTTTGCAAGCAGACATTGAAAAATAGAGATTTAAAATACCTCAGCGTGCGACCCGAGGCTCAACCCCACTCTCATAATATGAGTTGATTTTTTTTGAACCAACAGAAATTGAAAAGTAGAAATACCTCAGCGTGCAACCTGAGGTTCAACTCACCTGAGATTTTTTTTTTTAATACAAAAATTGAAAAACCGAAATTGAAGAACAGAAATTGAAAAATACCTCAGCGTGCGACCCGAGGCTCAACTCACCTCTCGCAATATGAGTTGCTATTTTGAAAAATATTGAAAAACACCTCAGCGTGTGACCTGAGGCTCAACTCACCTCTCGCAATATGAGCTGATTTTTTAACAGAAATTAAAAGACACCTCAGGGTGTGACCCGAGGCTCAACTCACCTCTCGCCATATGAGTTGATATTTTGAAAAGAAATTAAAAGACACCCCAGGGTGTGACCCGAGGCTCAACTCACCTCTCGCAATATGAGTTGATATTTTGAAAAGAAATTAAAAGACGCCTCAGGGTGTGACCCGAGGCTCAACTCACCTCTCGCAATATGAGTTGATATTTTGAAAAGAAATTAAAAGACACCTCAGGGTGTGACCCGAGGCTCAACTCACCTCTCGCAATATGAGTTGATATTTTGAAAAGAAATTAAAAGACACCTCAGGGTGTGACCCGAGGCTCAACTCACCTCTCGCAATATGAGTTGATATTTTGAAAAGAAACTAAAAGACACCTCAGGGTGTGACCCGAGGCTCAACTCATCTCTCGCAATATGAGTTGATATTTTGAAAAGAAATTAAAAGACACCTCAGGGTGTGACCCGAGGCTTAACTTACCTCTCGCAATATGAGTTGATATTTTGGAAAGAAATTAAAAGACACCTCAGGGTGTGACCTGAGGCTCAACTCACCTCTCGCAATATGAGTTGATATTTTGAAAAGAAATTAAAAGACACCTCAGGGTGTGACCCGAGGCTCAACTCACCTCTCGCAATATGAGTTGATATTTTGGGAAGAATATTGAAAAACACCTCGGGGTGCAACCTGAAGCTCAACTCACCTCTCGCAATATGAGTTAATATTTGAACAGAAATTAAAAGACAGAAATTGAAAAACACCTCAGCGTGTGACCTGAGGCTCAACTCACTTCTAGTATTATGAGTTGATTTATGCAACCGGAATCTCAAAATATATCATCTGGTGGAACTCGGATGTTTTCTTTTCCTTGGTTTGGTACAACTATCGTCAAGACTTCTCGCTTTACTGGCGTACCTGTATGTGTCATGCGTGATGTTATCATGATATGCACGTGTTTGTCTTAAATGTTTTTATGCCTACATGACTATGCCATGCATCTTGGGTTTGTCCTGTGTCTCTTGTTATGATTCTCATGATAACCCATCTTCATTACTTCGATTCTTGACTTTTCTCAGGTCTTGTACCCGTCCTCAAGTTCTACGAGTAATCCGTGTTTCTCATATATCCCTTTTTTTTTGGCCCCTGTTGAACTTTATCCTTGCTTTGAGGCTCTCGTACTTACCCAATTCTTATCCAGGTAATGCTCAATATTCTTTTCGTTTAGACCGTGTAATTTCACTATTTATCTCTAAAATGAAACATAAATAAAATGCATGAAAATGGCAAAGTAGGCATGGAAGGGATACCTCATATCTATATTTATTTCAAAAGCAACAAGCAAAGAAAATTGACAAGGAATAACTCGACCAAGAAAGCATTATAAAAGGAAAACAAGTTCAGTCATCGTAAGTGCTCTAGATATCCGACGCATGAACTTCTCCATGTTTCTTCATCCTGAATCTTTTCGAGCAAGGTTTTTCGTGTAGAAGATTCTTGAGCTTCAGAGTCCGCTTCAATACTATAATCTCGCCGTTTGACTCCTTGTTCAAACCATTCTTGCTTTTTCGGCCCAAATTTGCTTCCTTAGGACGCCCTTTCGGGTTTTCATCCTAAGCCTTCTTTGTTTATCAGGACGCCTTTTTCGGGTTTTCATCTTGATTTTTTTTAGGCGTAATATTTCTTCACGGCATCTGAGTTTACCGAATTTGGTAACTCCTTCCCATCCATTTCAGTGAGAATCAAAGCGCCACCTGAGAAAGCTCTCTTTACGACGTATGGTCCTTCCTAATTCGGTGCCCATTTTCCTCGGATGTCCTTTTGTATCGGGAGAATCTTCTTCAAGACGAGTTCTCCTTCGCGAATTCTCTTGGAAACACCTTCCTGTTATGGGCGGCGATCATTCTTTTCTGGTACATTTGTCCATGACAGATTGCTTTTAGGCGTTTTTCTTTAATCAGGTTTAATTGGTCATATCGAGCTCGAACCCATTCTGATTCTTCTAGTTTTGACTCCATTAAGACTCGCAGGGAGGGGATCTCAACTTCAATGGGTAGTACAGCTTCCATTCCATAGACCAAAGAGAAAGGAGTTGCCCCCGTGGAGGTCCGAACACACGTGCGATACGCATATAGAGCAAATGGTAGCTTCTCGTGCCAGTCTTTATACGTCTCAGTCATTTTCTCAATAATCTTCTTGATATTCTTGTTAGCGGCTTCTACCGCTCCGTTCATCTTTGGACGATAGGGTGAGGAATTATGATGCTTTATTTGAAATTGCTCGCACACTTCCTTCATCATCTTATTGTTCAGGTTCAAGGCATTATCTGAGATGATTCTCTCAAGCAAACCGTATCGACATATGATCTCCCTTTTTAAGAACTTGCAAACTGCGGTCTTTGTCACATTGGCAAACGAAGCAGCTTCTACCCATTTTGTGAAGTAATCTATGACCACAAAAATGAATCGATGTCCATTAGAAGCCTTTGGGGAAATTAGCCCTATAACATCCATCCCCCACATAGAAAAAGGCCATGGAGAAGTCATGACGTGAAGGGGCGAAGGTGCTGCATGAATTTTATCGCCATAAACTTGACATTTGTGACACTTTCACGTGTAACTAATGCAGTCGCTTTCCATTGTCAACCAGTAATAACCGAGCCTCATAATCTGCCTGGCCATAGTGAAGCCATTGGCGTGTGTTCCACAAACTCCTTCATGGACCTCTTCGAGTATCTTTCTGGCTTCAACAGTATCCACACATCTCAAGAGCATTTGATCTTTCCCTCTTTTGTATAGGATGTCCCCATCGAGAACAAATCCTGCTGCCAATCTTCTGATCGTTCTTTTGTCGTTCTCGTTTGCTTGCTCGGGATATCTTTGATTCTTGACATATTCTAAGATATCATGAAACCATGGTTGTCCATCTGCCTCGTTTTCAATGCTAAAACAATGCGCAGGGGCCTCATATATGCTCATCTGGAGAGGCATTATTTCTGTTTCTCGGTTTGCTTTGAACATTGAAGCCAAAGTGGCCAGGGCATCAACCAATTGATTTTCTTCCCGTGGGAAGTAATTAAAAGTCACTTCTTCGAATTCTTCAACCAATTCCGCAACAAGATCGCGATATTTGACCAATTTCGAGTCTCTTACTTCCCAATCTCCACGGATTTGATAAATCACCAATGCCGAGTCCCCGGAGACCGCTAAGACCTTGACGTTCTGCTCGATAGCTGCGCGAAGTCCCATGATGCAAGCCTCATATTCCGCCATATTGTTGGTACAGAAGAAATTTAATCTGGCAGTAAAGGGGTAATGATCCCCTTCTGATGACACTAAGACTACTCCAATCCCATGCCCCAATGCATTTGACGCACCATCAAAACTCATCTTCCATGATTTCTCTCTCGACGATTCACATTCTTTTTCCGTGATGTATATCAAGTCTTCGTCTGGGAAGTCAAATCTCAATGGCTCATATTCCTCTGTTGTTCGAGTTGCTAAGAAGTCGGCTATTGCGCTCCCTTTAATAGATTTTTGGCTCATGTATACGATGTCATATTCTGATAGTAGGATCTGCCATCGTGCCATTCTTCCTGAGAGTGCAGGCGATTCCATCATGTATTTTATTGGGTCCAGCTTTGAAATCAACCATGTCGTATGATACAGCACATATTGTCTGAGCCTCCGAGTTGCCCAGACCAGAGCACAACAGAATTTTTCGATTGACGGATACTTTGCTTCAAACTCTGTGAATTTCTTGCTGAGATAATAGATCGCCTGTTCCCTTTTTCCGGACTCATCATGTTGCCCCAGGATGCAACCCATTGAGTTTTCGAACACAGTCAGATATAATATTAGTAGTCTTCCAGGAGTTGGTGGTACTAGCACCGGAGGACTAGACAAATACTGCTTTATCTTGTCAAAAGCCTCTTGACATTCCTCGTTCCATTCTCTAGAATTGTGTTTTTGAAGGAGTCGAAAAATCAGATCACACTGCTTGGTGAGTTGAGCAATGAATCGAGCGATGTAGTTCAGTCTCCCTAGAAATCCTCTGACTTCCTTTTGTGTGCGTGGGGGCGGTAGTTCTTGTATGGCCTTTATTTTATCCGGATCAACCTCGATACCTTTCTTGCTAACAATGAACCCCAGCAATTTTCCAGAGGTAGCCCCAAAGGTACATTTGGCTGGGTTAAGCTTTAGTTGGAATTTTCTCAGTCTTTCAAACAACTTCCGGAGGTTCTCCACATGCTCTCTTTCCCCTCGAGATTTGGTGATCATATCGTCGACATAGACTTCTATCTCCTTGTGCATCATGTCATGAAACAATGTTACCATGGCTCTCTGATATGTTGCCCCGGCATTCTTTAGTCCGAACGGCATCACCTTGTAGCAAAATGTCCCCCACATTGTCGTGAATGTAGTTTTCTCCATATCCTCGGGAGCCATCTTGATTTGATTGTAGCCCGAAAATCTATCCATGAAGGAGAAAAACGAATGCTTTGCCGTGTTATCTACCAATGTATCGATGTGTGGCAACGGGAAATTATCTTTAGGGCTTGCTCGATTCAAATCACGGTAATCCACGCACATTCACACTTTGCCATCTTTCTTCGGTACTGGGACTATATTAGCTACCCATTCTGGATATCTAGAGATTTGTAGGAAGCCAGCATCAAATTGTTTCTTTACTTCTTCCTTTATCTTTAAGAGCATTTCAGGCCTCATCCGCCTTAACTTCTGTTGGATAGGCTTGCATTCTGGTTTCAATGGGAGTCTATGGACCACTATATCTTCGTTCAAACCTGGCATATCTTGATACGACCATGCGAACGCGTCTTTGTATTCATGAAGCAATGCGATCAGATCATGTTTGGTGTTCTCTAACATGGAAGTCCCAACTTTTACCTCTTGCCTCTTTTCTTCGCTTCCCAAATTCACTGTCTCGACAGACTCTCGATAGGGCAGAATCTGTTCATCCTCTTGTTCTACCATTCTTAGTAAGTCTGGGGAGGAGACATAATCTTCAGCATTTTCTTCAGCCTCGAATTCTCCCACACAAATGGCTTTCTCGAAGTCGATTTTAGGACTTGTAACAGGATTGTTCGCGTCATTGATATCTGAGCGCCTGAAAAGTAGATGAAAAAGAAACTATAGAGGGACATCAACGTACCAGATCCTATAAACGTGATACGATGATACGGGATATATAGGGACGGGTTATAAAAAGGGAAATAAATATGGAGCCGATGAGAATGAAAAGACCATGACAAAATGCATTTTTATTCATGTTTCATTTAAAAGCTAAACATAAACTCTCATAACAGATTCCCCTACAGCTTAGGGGCATACAAAAAGTCATCATTGAGCATTACTTTGGAGGAGATCCACGGCAGTCCAATTGTTCGGAGTGAATCCAGGGGGGCAAGGGCGTATCGCTGAAATATCTTCCACTGCATTATTCTCTTTGTTAATGACGTTTATACTGAAGTCCTGTAGGCCCCTTTCAATCCATGACATCATGCTTTGCGGATCATCTCTTCCTGAGTATGTAATTCCTGTCGATGTAAATGTTTTCGACAAAGGCAGATACCTTATGGGCTCCCATTCCAATTCCCGACCTGAGGCTCTCGCAATCTTCCTTTCTTGCTCTTTCTGTAACTGTTTCCTTCTTTGCCATGTGTCGAGCTTGAATCCTAAACCCCATCGAGCCTTATGGTGTATTGATTTTAGTGCTCTGGCCATTCCTTGCTGGTATTTTCCCAACCTTTTCCTCGCTCGGGCTCCTTTCCCCACAGTCAGCTTGATTCCCATCTTGGTATTCCTTGACAGCTTGGGCGTGGGGGCTTTGCTTCCTTCAGTGATAAAAGTAGCATTGATGAATTCGAAGGAACGGAAGGAACACTCTACTGCGTCTTTGTTCACCTCGATGTAGGGTGCATCAGTAGAGATGGATGCAACGATGTCTTCCTCACCAGCGATCGTGATCAAGCGATTATCCATGACAAACTTTACTTTCTAGTGGAGAGATGAAGGGACTGCCCTAGTGAGATGAATCCAAGGTCTCCCTAAGAGGCAATTATACGAAGGCGAGATATCCATGACCTGGAATTCTATGTCATATGTACACGGGCCCACATCTAGAGGGATTTCAATCTTCCCCATGACCTCTCGTCGTGTCCCATCGAATGCTCTTACTGTAGAATGACAAGGCCTCAGATAAGACATATCTACTGGCATTCTGGATAGTGTGGCCAAAGGCATGACATTAAGCGCAGACCCGTTATCAATAAGTACACTCGGCACTATGTAACCCTTACAATAGGTCGTAATATGTAATGCTTTGATAGAGCCTCTACCGTTTGGTGGTATTTCATCATCGCTGAAAGAGATGAAATTGTCCGCGTTTAAGTTGTTTGCCCATCTGTCAAGCTTTTCTAGAGATACATTGCTTTCCACATAAGCTTGATTCAGCACTTTTAGCAAGGCGTTCCGATGTGCCTCAGAGTTCAATAGCAGGGATAACACCGAGATTCTTGCTGGCTGCTTGTTCAGTTGCTTCACGATGTTATATTCACTGTGTTTGATGAACTTCAAGAATTCACGTGCTTCATCCTCATTCACGGGCCTTTTAGCTTCTTGTTCGGGTTGTATTTCAACCTCAACCTCGGCTTCATGCATTGGTGCCTTTCCCTTTGATTCGAGTCGACGGCTTTCTTTTTTGGTTCAACCACATTGGAAGAATAACATCTCCCGCTACGGGTGAAATGCCTCACCTCGCTAACATCACTAGTCGTAGCTTCGGTCATGGTGATGCTGACATCATATTTCCACGGCACCGCCTTGCTATCCTTGTAAGGGAAGGGAGAAGGTACTTTGATTATCATCTTTGGTTTCACTTCTTCCTTCTTTGCTTCGTAGTAGATTACCAAGGGTCGGTCAGCGCTATAAGGGGGACCTGATGATTGACCCTCGGAAGCACATATATCCTTTTCGTCGATCTCTTCTTTCTTATTACAGATCTCAACCTCCTTGTTGTTCATCATACCTTGAAGTAGTTCTTTAAATTCCTCACAAGATTGGATATGATGTCCTTCTATGCCGTGAAAAACGCAAAAGTTTTGGCCTACCATGCTTTCCTCCTTGAAACTTCTGCCGAGTAAACCCTTTTCAGCCATTATTTCCCACACTTTCCTCAAAAGTGTCCTTATCTCAGAGACACAACTTTTGGCTTGCCACCCATCTTCTTGTGTCACCACACTTACGTTCCCTACAGGATGGTTAGGGAGCGGATTTCCAGCCACATTACCGGTGCCGGCAAATCGTAGAATCCCCGCATCGATAAGACCTTGAACCCTCCTTTTAAAGGCTATACAATTGTCCGTAGAATGCCCCTGGTTTCCAGCATGATACATGCAATTAGCATTAGGATCGTACCACTTTGGGTATGGAGGCTTCAATGGTGCCATGTAATGCGGGGATATTAACTGTTTTTCCAATAATTTTGGGCACAGTTCCCCGTACGACACGGGAATAGGGGTGAACTGAGGTTTTTCAGGATTGGGTCTTGTTGGTCTCTGTTCATTTATAGGCTGACTTTGAGCGGGCGTGGCATTTGGCGGGGATATGGTGAACGGTCTTTGGTTATCAGCGGCATAGACAGGGTAAAGAGGGGGTGTTTGATAGTAGAGGTTTTGAGGAGGAAAATAAAAATTTGGGGGTGGGCGAAATTGAGGTCGTGGTTGGATCGGGTATGGATTGGGAGCGTAGTGGTTTCCAGTCCCCACCATATGGGTTTCAGGCTCTTTCTTCTTTATAAGTGCTGACCTCTTCGAGCTCTCGGAACCTTCCATCCTTCCACTCTTTATGCCATTCTCAATGAGTTCCCCTGATATTACGATATCAGCGAAGTCTTTTGTGGCATTTCCCACTAACTTGTCATAAAACGGTGCCTTCAAAGTGTTAATAAAAAGGACCGTTATCTCATTTTTAGTTAGTGGGGGTTCTACTTGAACCGAGATGTCCCTCCACCTTTGAGCGTATTATCTAAAAGTCTCTGACGGCTTCTTTTCCATCATCTGTAGCGTTAGTCGATCGGGCGCTATGTCAAAAACGTGCTTGTATTGCTCACAGAACGCTGAAGCTAAGTCATCCCATGATTGGATCCTCTCTCTACTAAGCTGATTATACCACCGGAGGGCTGACCCGATCAAGCTATCTTGAAAGCAGTGTATTAACAACTTGTCTTCGTTCACATAACCAGCCATTTTTCGACAAAACATGGTAAGATGCGCCTTTGGACACCTTGTTCCATCATATTTTTCGAAGTCTGGTGCTTTAAATTTCGGAGGCAAGACCAGATCGGGAACCAAACTGAGCTTTTTGGCGCTCATTGCAGAGGAGACTCTAGTTCCCTCTATTGCCCTGAGTCTTTCTTCCAGATCCTGTAACACCCCTTACCCGAGACCGTTGCCGGAGTCGAGCACGAGGCATTACTAGACTTAACTTACTAGTTCTGGGCATAAAAATTGAAACTGTCCATCTGCGTCATGTTCACTAAATTAATTATAACTCGAGTTACAAAACTCGAAATCTAGATCCGTAAATTTTCCCTGAAACTAGACTCATATATATTCTTACTATAATTTTTCCAGAATTTTTGGTGTGGCCAATTAGTACAGTTTATTAGTTAAAGTCTCCCCTATTACACAGTTTGACAGTTCTGACCTCTCTTCACTAAAAATCAATTATCTCATAATATACAACTCTTTTTCCTACACCGTTTTCTTTATATGAAAATAGACTCAATAAGCTTTAATTCTATATCTCATGCACAACCTAATTCAATTTCTAATATTTTTGGTGATTTTTCAAAATCACGTCACTGCTGCTGTCCAACTATTCCCCTGCATATAATTACATAATTTCTTTAAAATAATTATCAACTAGACATTTCATAACATCCACAACCATGTTCTTAATTAACCATTTTAATGGCTAATCATTACCAAACATTTACAAGTCCATAATAAGCCATATCATAAGGTCACACACATAAAATGGCTAAGTCCCTATACATGCCATAACTTAAAACGTTCAAGTCACAAAATACCAATATAATCCTTTGATAGTGTGTACGATCTCCGACGTCCTTTCGATCCCCGAGTTGGCTTACAATACTATAAAAAAATAAAGAATGGGAGTAAGCATAAAGCTTAGTAAGTTTACATGTAAATAGATGACAACATTCTTAATGAATTAACTTATTCTTTTCTTATCAAGATCACTTAAGCTTTTAACTCAATATACTCAAACTTGTATTCTTACCTTGCCTTTTTAATATGAATTTATCTTACCTTACCTTTTTAACATGAATTTATCTTACCTTACCTTTTTAACATGAAATTATCTTACCTTAACTTTTTAGCTTGAACTTGTCTTAACTTACCTTTTTAGCTTGAACTTGTCTTACCTTTACTTTGGTATACTCTTTGAATTTTCCCGTTGAACCACTTGGAATACTAAGGATACGCGGGTACCTTTCCTTATGAAACTTAACCATTGCCATGTCTTGACATGGTCTTACGTGGTATCCTTGCCTTGTGAACTCACCAATGCCATGCCTTGGCATGGTCTTACATGGGACCTTTGCCTTATAAATTCACCAATGCCATGCCTTGGCATGGTCTTACATGGGACTTTTGCCTTATAGTAATTTATCAATGCCATGTCTTGACATGGTCTTACATGATTTCCTTAAACCCTAATGTCATGACATTTGTATCCTACACATTCCTAAGGTTCAACCGGAACTTTCTGAGATAACTTTTCCGTCAATTCATACTTGAGTCTTTAAATAATAAATTTACAGAATAAATATATAAATGCTGGAATTTCATAATATTAAATGTAAAATAACAGAGTATTGCATTTATTTACTGCAAACTTACCTCGAAATAAAATCGATAAACTATATCGATTTAATCCTCTATCTTTTTCTTTCCCCGATCTAACTCTGGATTTCGTTCTTCTTGATCTATAATAGCAAATTTAGCTTATTTAATACTCATATTTATCAAAACAGTCCTTAACTCTCATTTTTGGCAAAATTACAATTTTGCCCCTAAACTTTTACATATTTATGATTTTGCCCCTAGGCTCGAAAATTAAACTTCAGCCCTTATTCTTATGTTTTATAACATGCTGAACATTTTTCCCTTCTATAGCAACTTCAAATTCTTACTATAACACATACTTATGAACAATAACAACTTTTACTAATTAGCTCGTTTTTACCGAAAATCACTTAATAAAAATCATTCCTCTACTCATAAACATGCAAAATCTACCATCAATCATCAAAAATCACAAGTTCTCATCAATAGCATAACTCAAAATATTCATCAAAATTCAAAATTGAAACATGGGTTTTGTAGCACTCAAAACAACGATCTCAAAAACGTAAAAATTATTAAAAACCGAACAAAAACATACCCGAATTAAGCCTCCTAGATGCTGAAACTTAAAGCTTCAAAAATGGTGTTTTTCTTTCTGACATTCGGCTAAGAAGATGAACTTTTGCATCTTCTTTTTTTCTTTCCATTATGTTTTGTTATTATAAGATTATAATATTATTATAATATATTATAACATAGCCTATAATTTAAACATATAATTTCATTATGAAAAATGCATGCTGCCGTCCACTATCCCATTAAAAATGGACAATTTTCAACATAAGTCCTCCCTTATAAAAAGACACATTAATTTAACCACTCAATCAAGCTTTAAGGCTACTTTTACCACTTATGCGATTTAGTCCTTTTCTTTAAATTAAGCACACTAACAATAAAATTAATTCACGAAACTTTCACACATGTAAATTCACATATTATAAGCACTGAAAATAATATTAAAATATTTTACTGACTCGAATTTGTGGTTTCGCAACCACTATTCCGTTTAGGCCCTATTCGGGGATGTTACAGATCCTTATACTTGTCCTGAGCATCCTGATCTTTCATTCTTAGCTTGGCTATTTCCATAGGATCATCCAAATCTGGGACAATAGGGTCAGCAGGGTTAGCTCCAGGGTTTGATACGAATATTCCTGGTCCTAGATGAGCAGGTGGTGGTACAGATGGTTGTTCCAGGCCTGTAGATTCCCTTTGAGGCCAACCTCCTGGTACTGTATGGGTGTGAGGCAGAGTAAATCCTGGGGGACGGAGTGGACTCTGATTGACTCTCGAATGGGGTTCTGTAATATCAGGACTCTGCACAGGTCCTTTTCCTTTGACCAGGGTCGTCACCATCTCCATTAGCTTGGCCATTTGGTCCTTGTGCTCAAGTGATTCTTCCCTGGATTTCACCATCAGGTCCCTTGTTTCTTGCTGCGACTGGGCCAATTGCTCTTGCAACTGTCCTTGGATTCTTTCCATTCTTTCGATTCTTTCGTTGAGTTCAGCATCCATGGCTCTAGTTCTTAATCGGGTCCTATAAGGGTGATGCGATTCCAGATCCGTAATGTCGAGCTGTAAGTTATACGATTCTTAGTCTTAGTGAATGATTGGGGTGATATGATGCTGTTGTATGGAATGCAATGCAAATGCATGGTATGAATGCAAAAAGGTGTCAATTCTGATTCAATTCCTTATAGGAAACTTCCTTAGAAAATAAAGCTCTTTACATAAAATAGATTACAGATACGGTTTGGCCTTAGCGCCTAGATCCTTAATCTTTTGGAGTAACGAAACCAACTCTTGTCCTTGGCTTGTCCGTGACTCATGTCGCACGCTTAATACCTCCACTTCTACTGCCAAAATTTGTAAGTGCTCGGCCACCTCTCGAATCTGATTTATGGCTTCTCTCATGAGATAGTCTCTATTTTCGATTTGCTTCTGAGCCTTATATAACTCCTCCTCCCGTTGCTCCCTACTCTCTTTCAGGTACCCAATATAATCCTAACAATCTTGCAGTGCCACTTCTAACTCTTTGGTCTTCTTTTCCATTTCTTCGATTCTGCTCAAGCTTGCCTTTAATTCTATCACCGAGTCGCGATTCCGATAATGATTTAAAGACCTTTCTACCTCCGCCACTCTAGTCTTTAACTCATTTCTTCTGTTTTGGCCTTCCGACACTTGCTTTTCTAATATCTCTTTCTAGGCCTCCATTTCTTGGAATTTCCTTTCCCATTGCTCAGTCCTAGCTCTTTCCTCTTGTAACTCTTGTTGCCATTGACTCGAAGTCTTTCCTAGTCCCACAGTTCTCATTGAGAGACGCATCTTTTTATAGTCCTTCTTTAGGCTATCCAACTCTTCTTCAGTTTTGTTCTTCCCTTTCCTTATCTTTTCTGCTTTTGATTTCTGTATCTCTACGTCCAATTTCAAAAGCATCCTTTCCTCCTCTAACTGTTCAATTTTCTTCTCGAGCTCTGAACTCCGTTGTACAAAATCTTGCTTTATAATTTCTAACTCTGTCGGTACCATTTGCAATCGTTCCTTCGTAGATTGAGCATTATCTGAACTTGGTCTCGGGATATTGTCGTTGATTCTTTTGTTTAGCCACACTATATACTCGGAAGTCGCCATTTCGCCCACAGTCAACCTCTTCATCCGATGGGTTTGCTTCCAAGCATTTGCAATTTCCTTAATCTTCTTTTTATAACCTTCTCCTGTATAAGAGAATTCGCTTCGATCCAACCCATGTGTTGCTGGCACGAACTGTCTAGACTGGTATTGTCTTGCTACTAGCAAAGGGGCATACCCGATGACTCTCCAAATTTCGGGTAGAGGGACCCAACTAAAGTCTCCGCATCTGTAAAGGATCTCTCCAGGCATCATCCATGGAGCTCTCCACTCAATGTCTCCTTCTTGAAGATTCTGAAGAATTGTCCTCCATCCTTCTTCTGTTATATCTTCTCGTCTTGACACGGCTACT
Organism: Gossypium australe; assembly: GCA_005393395.2. Classification (NCBI taxonomy): domain Eukaryota; kingdom Viridiplantae; phylum Streptophyta; class Magnoliopsida; order Malvales; family Malvaceae; genus Gossypium; species Gossypium australe. Next base: position 125,973,365 of record CM016619.1, read on the forward strand.
TCCTCTTTTATCGGTGAATAGTCCTTATAAAAGGGTCGACAAGAGACTTTATCCATCTTCCAAAGATGCCCATGAAACCATACCATCAATAGCTGTGCGCATCCAATAAACCTTCCTTCTCCCGCTCTTCTGCATGCATTCAAAGATCGAAAAGTCTCTGCAAGAATTGCCGGGACAGGTGTGACTTGTTTATCCAATCAGTCGAATAGATCCACTACTGCTTCATCTATGTGTCTCAGGGCTTTTGGGAAGACGACTAATCCGTAGAGGTTTAAGGCGAAGATATCAACCTTCTTTCTCACGTCAGGATGCGTCAAAATCAGATCCCTCAAGTTTACCCAAGGAATACATCTCCCTTCACCTTTCTGTTGAATCTTGGTCGAGATCCACTGTTCACTCATTCCCGTAATTTTCATCAACTTCTTCGCCAAAAGAGGGACATAGGCAGGCCTAATATAAACCTTGTCGGCTTGTATTCCGGGAATACAAAGGAAAGTGGTATATTCTTCTATTGTCGGCACCAGATCCACTTTCCCGAAAGTGAAGCAACTGTATGCAGAATTCCAAAACTGGACCATAGCCCGAAACAGGTGTCTATCTATCTTAACATCCAACAAGTGAAAGATGTCGCCGTAACGGTGGTGGAACATCTGTTTAGCTTCATCTTCCCAATGGGTCCAGATATCTCACAACTCTTGAAGCTCATTTTGTGTCACACTGACACGGGTAAAGTCCCTCAGCTCCGACGTATGACCTTCAACTAAGCTATCTCCTTTTTCTAACTGTAACTTTTCTGACCACGCGTGTACAACCGCATTGTCCTCTACTTTATCAAGAAAGTCGTTTTCCATAACAAACTTCCTATCTCAGCAACCGAACAGAAATTGACACCTCTTTATATAGTATGTCATGCAAGTCAAACAAATCAACACGAGTCAGTATTGCATAATCAAAACAAGCAAAATATCATCACCCACTTATCTGGGTAACTATTTCGACGTTCTACCTATGGTAGGCTCTAGGGCTTCTACATGGGGTCTGGTTCTAGAGAGGGGTACCTGAACCAGCAGATTCCTCAATCCTCACCCATTATAGGCTCATACGGACCGAGTTCGGTTCAGGGGGATACATTTCCCTATGGCCATGCGGAGGTGAAGACCTCACGAAGCGCATAGGTACGGATGTATCCCGGAAGCAATCCACTAGCCCATGCGGAGGTGAAAACCTCACGAAGGCTTAGTTTCTTACTCCACTTAAAAGGTGCGACCACAACGGTCATGCAATGCAAATGTAAGAATTATGAGACTCGACATTATTGTAATTAACGCATAAACAGATACATCAAATGAAACATGATTTTTTTTGTTTTGTAAAAAAAACAACTTTCCATGTTTTCAATCACAAGGACAAAGATCAATCAATTTATGGCCTGACTCTCGAAGGGTCCCTAGTGGAGTCGCCATGCTGTCGTAACCATTTTGAAAAAACGGGAATCGACTTTGGTTTTGAAAATAAAGAAAACGGGAGTCGCCACCGATCTTTTATTAGGTGTGATCGGATCACCTTTGTTTTAATAAAACATTTTGATTTACTAAAACGATGCTTTTGGTCTATGAATGTTCGAAAGAAATAGGTTCGGGAGTCGGTTACGTGCGAGGAAGGATTAGCACCCTCGCAACGCCCGAAATCGGTACCAAATTGATTGATCAATGTCCTAATGTCGAAAAGTTGAAAATATTTAAGGTAAAGAATTTGAAAAGAATAAAATTTGTCTATTCGGGATTAAATCTTAAGATTATCTCGCTTCAAAAGAATAAAAGTATCATACCCAACACGTTAGGATAGAACACCCTTATATTTCGACACCGAGATCATCTTCGACGAGAAAAGGATATTTGAATATTTAGTCGAACGAAAAGATCGACACCCAACACGTTAGGGTGTAATTTTTCGGCCTTCTAAACGCACAAATATTACCTCTTTTGTATGAATTAAAAAATGTCGGATTGCGATTTAAAACCGTTGATCCACATGACGCAACAAAAAATACGAAATCAATAATACTGGTAATAAAAGATACAATAGTATAAAAGTGTAAAGGTAGCAGGCGGCTTTGAAATAATAAAAAAAAAGGTTGAAGGTATTAGTAAAGATAGAGATAATAAAAAGTATATACACTATGATAGCACGAATATAATAATAATAATAAAAATAATAATAATGATGATAATAATAATGATAATAATTATATGTACAACATAATAATAATATAATAACAATAATTAATAGTAATAAAATAGTATAGTAATAATACTAAGACAATAATAATGATACGAGGTATATATAATATAATAATATAAGTATAATAAATATAATAACAGTAGTAATTGTAGATATAATAATAATAACAATAATAGTAATAACAATAATAACAATAATAATATAAATAAGATAACAATGGTAGTGATACGAAATATATACAATATACTGGTACACATATAGTAATAATAATATAATAAAGTTAATATATACGAGTAATAATATAATAACAATAACAATAGATAGTAATAATAATAATAATAATAATAATAATAATAATAATAATATGTATAATATAATAGTGAATATGATAATAATAAAATAGTAGTATAGTAATAATAAATGATAGTAATAATAAATACATAAAAATAATAATAAAGATAATAATAATTAATAATGCAAACCCTAAATGAATATAATAATAATAAAGTAATAATAATAGGAAGTTTAGCTAGGTAAAAAAATAGTGAAAATAAATAAAAAAAGGACTAAATTAAGAAAAAAATGAAATTTCGGGGCGGATTTAGAATAAAAGAAAGATTTGGGGGACCTATTTACACGCGCGAAAGGATTGGGGGGACCCCGGAGGTAATAAAACCCTCTCGCCAAAACGCGTAGCAGCAGAAAGGACCGGATTGTAAACAAAAGTAACTTTTTTGGGCCAAATTAAAAATAACAAAAAATCTAATTTTAAAAAAAAATGAAAATGCGGAAGGACCAAAAGGGTAATTAGCCCAATTGATGAAAACGCGCGGATCCCCTGGCCGGGTAGGGTCGCGCACGCGGGTCGCCGTGAAACGGCGCCGTTTCGGGACAATCCCCCCTAGCTTAAACGACGTCGTTTGGTGTCCATATATAAGGCCAAAATCTGGTTTTAAAATTCATTTCTTCTTTGTTTTAAAAAAAAAAAAAACTCACTCACCCTCTCTCATTCTCTCTGCAGGTACAAAAGGGGGGAGAGGTTCCGTCGCTGAGAGCTCCGTCGCCGGCCACCGCAAAAAGGTTCTTTTTTTTATTTTTTTTATTTTTTTATATATTTTCTTTTATATGTATGTATGTTTGTAAGATAAGAGATTCGAAAAAGAAAAAAAGGATATACCTTCGAAAGTATAGATCTGACTCTGTTTTTTGTGTTTTCTCTATTTTTGTTTGATTTTGCTGCTACTTAGTGTTTGAATCTGTATTTTCTTCTTTTTTTTTGAAGAGAAAAAAGGCCCCCTCCTTACATCCTCGTTTTGCTTGGCTTATATAGCCGAATATTAATAACAAAATACAATGTTCTCTTTTTTTTTTTATTCTTTTCTGCCCCTGGTGCTGTTGTGGTTGTCTTCTTTTGCAGGTTTTCAGGTAGTGGAGCAGTTGGAGGAGATGGTGGCCGACAAACAGGCGTGGTGCTGGTGGCTGTGGAGTTGCGGCGCTGGTGGCTAGGGTTCCAAAACCCTAGTCTTCCAAAACTCTAAACTGTTTGGGCCTCTTGGGCCATTTGTAGATGGGCTTGTTTTATTTTGTTTGGTTTTGGGCCCTGGGTTAATGAACCCGGGCCAAAATTGGTTACTACAATAAGTATTTGCCAAGTGATGGAGATTGGGTGAGGATTGAGGAAGTTTGTTCTTTCTTGGCAATTTTTAATGAAGTTACCAACATTATCTCAGGTAAATAATTAAAATATATCTAGTTTTATTTCATTATTTCTTAATTTTCATTTATGTTATTTAATTTTGGTATTTCCTTTATAAATATTATGTTCTGAATATGCAACTTCAAATTTGTTCATTCTTGAACTTTGGAGGATCAAAGAGTTATTGATGGAGAAATCTTTGAGAGAGGAACTTTGGATGAGACAAATGGTCGATAAAATGCAAAGAAAATTTGATAAATATTTGGGTGAATGCAATTTGCTGATTTCTATTGCTGTTATACTAGATCCTAAGAATAAGATGAAATTGATTGACTTCAGTTTTCATGCTATTTATTCTGAAGAGGAAGCTCCTAGACAAATTCGCATTATGAGTGATAGTCTATATGAGCTTTATAAGGAACATGTGGATGAATATACAACAGCTAATGTTGGCACATCAATGGAAATGATGTGCATGAAAGTGGTGTTAGCAATGCTTCTACCACTAGTAGAATAGGCAAGGGAAAAGTTATGACTGGGAGATCTAAAGTTGAGAGATATATTAGGAGTGTTGACACAATTGACAATGTTAAGTCTGAACTAGATACATACTTGTAAAAAGGAGTGTTCATTTGTAAGGAAAACTTCGATGATTTTGATGCCTTAGAGTGGTGGAAGGTTAATAGCCTCAAGTTTCGAATTTTATCAAAAATGACTTGTGAAATCTTGTCTATTCCTATTACCACGGTGGCTTCAAAATCTGTTTTAAGTGCTGGTGGTAGAGTGATTGATGCATACCGTTCATCTTTAGGAACTGATACGGTGCAAATGTTACTTTGTGGTTCCGATTGGTATTATAACTTTTAAAGGTTGAAAAAGAAAGTCAAAGTGAGCAATTTTCAAGTATTTGTTCTATTTATTTAATATTTGAAATACTATTTAATTTGGTCATCTAATTTTAATTTTTTATGTAAAGCAAAGTAGAGATTAAAGAGATTTCTTTACTTTGAATTTAGAATTTTGAATTGAAGTTAGAATTTTGAAGAATTTCCAAGGTAATTAATTTTTGGGTGTGTATATTTTAGGTTGGTGTTTATGAGAAGTCAGTGAGCATTTTAACTTGGTTGGTGTTTGTCCAATAGTTTTGTATGAATATGTTTTTAACTTTTCTAATATGATTATCTTCGTAAGGTAATTTTACATTTTAACTAGTTGTATCTTATATAACGTTATTTTTTTAATAATAATAATAATAATAATAATAATAATAATAATAATGTATCAAACAAAAAGTTTTTATGTTGTTGCATTATTGAAATTGATAGGTGAAATTCATGAATTTTTTTATTTGGTATTTTCAGGATGGGGTATCATTGAATTCATTGTAAGGGAATGTTCTATTTATGTTGTCAACTTTTCTGGTTGGTGTTTACTGTAGTATTTTTGGTGTTATCTTTTTGAATTGCTTCTCTTGTAATATGTTTTGTTTTAAATCGATCAAACTTTTTATTTGCAACTTAGTTTTTTTTTATGATATTACAAATACCTCCTTCAACTTTAGAACTCAACAATTCCCATGTTGAAATGTAAGTTTTATTTAGTTGATTTTGTTTTATTTAATTTTATTGTTTGTTTGTTTAGTTAACATTTGCGAACATAAATAAACATATTCGTGAACGTTAAACGAGCATGTTTAGGGACACTAAACGAATCGAATCCGAATACACCAAATAATAAATAAATTAAATTCGAACATGATATTAAAAATTTAAATGAACACGAACTAAAGATGAACAACTTTAAAAATAAACATACGAATGCCAACATAACCTTGTTAGTTTGAGTCCTGTTCATTTACACTCCTACGTGTGTATATGATTTAACACGATTTTGTCCTTGAAAAAAAAAAGTATTCTATATATCAATACAAAGGCAAAAAAGATAGAAGAATGTTTTTCTTTTCCTCCGAAAAACGTCCTTTGTATATTGTTGGCAAATAGCCAGTCAAATAACGCTAAGACATGTGGCAAACCACGTAGCACTTAACCAATCGGCTGTCCGTCCGAACAAGCAATGCCACGTTTCATTATAAGGTCAAATGCGATATTCATACTCATTTCCTTAACGTAGGGAGCACCCGCACTCCTTGTTGTCTCTTCCAAAGTCTTCTTCTTCAGTCTACTCAATACAAAAGTCACACACAAGTACAAACGCAACGCTAAACAGCCCCTTCCATACTTCTATCTCTCTTTGTCTCTTCGCAAGTGACCGCTGATTAGCCGTCAATGGCGGCCCCGGAGACCTCAACCGCTGCCGTCCAAACGCTGTACACCAACAACACCTTAAGAAATGCTTTCGGCGGCGTTCTCTCTTTCTTCATCCTCCTCCTTATCGGTGTTATGGCTTTCTCGATCCGTCTATTCTCCGTAAGATCTTTCATTCCCCACGCTTCGAGATTCTTCTAGATCCGATCTGTATTATTATTCTTTTTAAAAAAATCATTCTCGCCGTTAGTGAAATTGAGCTGAAGATTGACTCATTTTTGAAGATTTGTTTCTCCTATTTAAATGATTTCTCAATTTGAATCTTCTTCTGTTCGGATGATGGGAAAGTCGGAGGAATGGGAGGGAAAAATTTATATTTTGTTTCAATTTTGGCTGATGAGCTGCTTAATTATTTGAAACTCTCGTGAACTTTTATGCTTTCAGGTTATAAAATACGAGAGTGTTATTCACGAGTTCGATCCTTACTTTAACTATAGAGTCACTCAGGTCAGTTGACTCAATCTCGCCTCTCATTTACAAATTTACAAATTGCTATTTTTGGTTCCTTTATAGCCATTTCGCTATTTTTGTCAATTTTTTTGGTGCCAAGATTACGTGGTTGTCTTGTTGGTTTCAGTTTCTTGCAAAGAATGGTATATACGAATTCTGGAATTGGTTTGATGATCGAACCTGGTAATCATTACTTGGTGGTTAATTTATGATGTTTATGATTTTGGCTATATTGTTACTTAGATTTCTGAATAGCATGTTTGTGTTTTGGTATAATCGAGGTACCCTCTTGGGCGTGTGATAGGCGGAACTGTTTATCCTGGATTAACTTTGACTGCTGGCACCATATGGTGGTAAGTTTTCCTGAAGGTTAATACGTAACAAGGGAAAAACTATACTAAATTTTGTTATTAGTTTTGTTCGTTTAAATTTTCCCTTGCATTTGACTTGCTTTTTCCCTGTTGCATCAGGTTGTTAAATTCTTTAAATATTCCACTGTCTGTGGAGACCGTTTGTGTTTTCACTGCTCCAATATTCTCTGCTTTTGCTTCATGGGCAACATACCTTTTGACTAAGGTCCTTTTTTTGCCTTATGTGTATAGTTAGTTGTTATATGGTTGTTCACCTCAGTCAATTTTTGTTGATATTCTATTGTCATTTTCATAGGAAGTTAAGGGTACTGGTGCTGGGCTGACAGCTGCTGCTCTTTTGGCCATGGTAAATCATGCAAGAGATATATTTGCATTATTATTCATTCATTATAATCATTTTGAACTTCAAGTTTGAATAGCAGTGACTGAGCATCACTGCACTTTGATACATAAAACTTACCATTGTTTTTACTGGCTATATATGTGTGTCTATTGACAATATTTGGCAATGCATTTTATGAACTTATGGTGTTGATATGTCTTATGAATGCATCTTTGTTCAGTTCATTGTTCTTCCTTGTAGGTTCCATCGTATATCTCTCGTTCTGTGGCTGGTAGCTATGACAATGAAGCTGTAGCAATATTTGCTTTAATCTTCACCTTTTATCTTTATATAAAGGTCAGACTTTGACTAAAGTAAATTTATTGGATTTCTTATAAATTTGCATTCTGATGCTTGAGGTACAATCTGATTTAACCTACTGGCGATTAGTATTCATGTTTTATATGTGACCTGCTATTTATTCTGCTTGGATTTTCCTTCTATTAGCTATTTCATGTCTGACTAGTCTCTTCATTATTGGTTATTTGCAGACATTAAATACTGGAACCCTGTTTTATGCCACCCTAAATTCAATCGCATACTTTTATATGGTAGGTTCTTTTGCTGTTGTTTAGCCAAGTTCTTATTTTCACTCCTTGTTTATGTTTCGCAGTTGATTATCTGTTTTTCCAGGTGTGCTCTTGGGGAGGATACACGTTCATTATTAACCTCATTCCAATGCACGTACTTCTATGCATTGTAACTGGTCGTTTTTCTTCTCGGCTGTACATTGCATATGCTCCTCTTGTAAGTATATAGATGACTTAGGAAGCTTCAAGTACTAGTGAATAATCAACAGGAATGTTTTCCAGTATGCTACTGAAGAATCATGCTAACAGTTGACAACTGTTATCATTTTGAAAAAACTGATGTTTTGTGAAAACCTTGAAGGAATAGGCTTTTGTTTTGTTGATGTTTATATATTGTTTAAAATGTGCCTATAGTCCCTGTACTTTTTGAAAATTAGGAATTTAGTCCCTGTACTTGTTTTTAGGAGTTTAGCCCCTCTACTTTTCAGATTTCAGAATTCAAGTCCAACTGTTAACACTGTTATTTTCTCTTTTGGTTAAATTTGTTGCTGTGACATTTTGAAATAAAAAAAACCACTCACTTGGTAGCCATGTAAATTAATAAGAGATGTTGTAATTAACATGAATTTAACCCAAAAAAAGAAACTGTATTAATAGTTGGACTTTAATTTTGAAATCTAAATAGTAGAGGGACTAAATTCCTCAAAATACAAATACATGGACTAAATTCCTAATCTTTGAAAAGTACAGGGATTATAGGTATATTTTAACCTTATATGTTTTATAGATGCTTGAACTTGTTTAAGGATTTATTTATGCTTTACATTTAATTTTGACCTTCACTTTGTCTATGAATAAAAGGTTGTCCTGATAATAACGGTCCCACTTAATGATGCTTGCAGTCTTAAAAAATTTACCTTATTTTTCTTGAATAGATGACCCAGATCTATTTGGCTTCTTGATTTTGCTTGAAACTGCAGGTTGTTTTGGGAACACTGCTAGCTGCTTTGGTGCCAGTAGTTGGGTTTAATGCCGTCATGACATCGGAACATTTTGCATCATTCTTGGTGAGCTTCTTCATCTATTTTCCCCTGAATTACAGGTTGCCTTTTGTATTCTCTTACTTTTCTTGTTGCAATTCACTTGTATTGTCAATCTCAAGTAGTTTAGCCTGGCTGTCAATAACCCAATCAGCTGTGACCTAGTCACATTTTCTTCCAAGCATTCCATGTTATTGACTGTTCCAGTTGAGTATTTAGTTCTGTGGCCAACTATTGTGCTTAAATGCCCAGTGGCATTAAGGGTTCAAAGTGGTGTTTGTGGGCTTTAGAACAAGTGACAAATAAAAGACGGTAGTTTTTGAGATCTTTTTAGAGTGCAATAATAAAATCAAGAATTCCTCAATTCCTCAAAGCAATATTCAGATTGCTGAAATACTTCACGTATTTCCCTTTTTCCCTCTCACTCCCTCCCCTTCTTGTAATTCTTGGTTCATTTGATGCTACTCCTTGCTCTTTGATCTATTATTGTTTTCCAACTGCAGGTTTTCATTATTATCCATGTGGTTGCTTTTGTGTACTATATCAAAGGGATTCTTTCCCCCAAGATGTTTAAAGTTGCTGTGACACTTGTTGTATCTGTTGGCCTGTAAGCTTTCCTTTCCTTCTGCTACTGTAAGTTTTTCATGGTAACATGAATTGATATACTAATGCCAACTAACAACAAAATGTAGCAAGTATATTACGATTTAAACTTTCTTATTAATCAATTCATCTTACATTGAACAATAATTACTATTTAAAGTTGCTGTGACGCTTCCTGTATCTGTTGGCCTGTAAGCATTTCTCTTCTCCTGTAATATTTTCAGGGAAACATGAATTGATATACTAATGGCAACTAAGAACAATATGTAGCAAATAAGTTAAAATTTAATCTTTCTTATTAATCAATTCAACATACATCCAAAGATAAATTATATTCCTTCTGGACTTGCTCAGTAACTGATAAGCATTTGAATTAGATGGAGGATTACATGACCTCGTATAATTTCTGTTCTCAGGGCAGTATGTTGTGCTGTTATAGCTGTTCTTATAGCATTAGTAGCTTCCAGTCCAACAAAGGGATGGAGTGGACGAAGCTTAAGTCTGCTTGACCCGTAAGTACCTAATTCATTCCATTATCTTACATGCTAATGTGCTTTGGGTGAAAATGTGAATGAAGAGGTGGTGGTAGGACCTGTAATAAAGGATGGTGCAGTCTGATGCACCTTGAAACTGAAGTTATGCTGACATCTTGGTTTGGATGAATCTATTTTGGAGGGGCCTTTCGTTCTGTTCCAATTGTTTAAACCTAATACATGAATGAGATACCAGAAAACTATCTGATCTGTTTAGCATTTAGTGGGTGTCCTATTCAAACAGTATTTTCACTTTAATACCTTGTGCCATTCGTTCAGTCAATAGTTGTTCAAAATTAGCTGTGTAACTTCATTTCCAGTTTTTACTGCTTTTTGACAGGACCTATGCAAGCAAATATATACCAATAATTGCTAGTGTTAGTGAACATCAACCACCTACATGGCCATCTTATTTCATGGACATTAATGTTTTGGCATTCTTAGTTCCAGCTGGTATCATTGTAAGTCTCAAGGTTTTGGAACATATTGGCTTTTTGCCTATAACTTAAAAAGTTTATGCAGTATAATCTATAATTGTTCTTTCCCTTGTTGGAAGGCATGCTTTTTACCTTTATCAGATGCAAGCTCATTCGTGGTCCTCTATATTGCAACATCTGTATATTTCTCTGGAGTAATGGTAAGAGGAAGATGGACACAATCGATTTCAGGTCATTAATCCCATTCCTATGTCCTAATAATGTGGAGCCTCTCTAATCATACAGGTACGCCTTATGCTTGTGCTTGCTCCAGCTGCATGTATCACATCTGGAATTGCTCTCTCCCAAGCTTTTGATGTTTTCACTGGATCAATTAAGTTTCAGCTTACTGGGGCATCAAGCAATACTGAAGTTGATGTGAGGAGGCTCTATTTATCCATTAGAAGTTTGTACTTAACCAATCATTTGATGAATTAATTTAGCTACAGGACTAAAATTCTTTTCTGCTGCTTCTGATCATGAAGGCTGCGGAAACTAGTTCCTCTACTGCTGAATCACAGACTGATGCAGTGAAGACTGAAAAACCTGAAGAGACAGCAAAGAATCGGCCCTCAAGGAAGAGCAAGAAGAAGGAAAGGGAGCATGGTGAAAAACCTTCGACCAAAGCCAAAGCTGAGAAGAAGAGGCTTCTTGCTTTGCCTTTGGAGTCATCTGTGATTTCTCTTCTCCTACTTGTCTTGTTGGGTGCTTTCTATGTGGTACTTTGGTTTCCCTTTTATCTCCTCAAGTTTTACTTTGTAGGCTGTTATGGCTGTGATTTGATGTTGATCTGTGTTCTAGTTGTTATTAAGGATTTGTTAATTAGCTGTTTTCTTACCTTCTACGTGGATATAAGTTATCGCCAGTTGGGTGTAGAACCTGCACTAGGTGCATGAGCTCAGCATTGGAAGGGTGTGAGAGGAAAAAGAGAAAGGAATGATGACTATACTCATACATGAGCTCAGCTTTAAGTTCTTTTTTCTTGGGCCAGTTGATGAACTTTAAGTGATTTTTTGTTATTCTCTTATGGCCAGTTGATGAGCTTTAAGTTTTAGAGTGATTTAAGAAAAATGTAAATCTCTGTTGAATTCTTGTCATATGTTACTATGCTGTATTCATATGGAATAGTTGAGAGTTGGTCTTGTTTAAGATGTGTCATATAAAGGTTCCTAAATGGTAGTTAATGATGATTAATCATCATGGAATTTAAAAGCTAGTGGTCTCTCTCTTTTTTACAACAATTTGGCTACCTTGATGTTCTCTTACCATGGTAACTAGAATGCCGAATTTAGAAGTTCTGATAGAAATATATATTACACACACACCAAGTTTTTTTTCACTGGAATTTCCTTCTCTTTCATTCCTTTTTTTTTTCTCATTACTTCTTGATTTAATTGTAAAATCCCTCTCACACTTGTGCACTTTCCTTTGCAGGTTCACTGTGTTTGGGCTGCAGCTGAAGCTTATTCAGCCCCCTCAATTGTTTTAACATCTCATTCTCATGATGGTCTACATGTTTTTGATGATTTTAGAGAGGCTTATGCATGGCTGCGCCATAATACAGATGTTGATGATAAAGTAAGTTCTCTTGTGTTCTTTCTCATAGATTTCAAACATATTGTATTTTCCAGCTTTGGAATCAGTTTAGGCAACTAGTCTGATGGGCAGGAAGTTTTTCTTGATTCCCATACTTTTGTGGAATAAATAATGAAAAAAGAATACTTCAAGCTTTGTGATCTATGTTGATATGCTGAGCATATAATGGGTTGGCTCTGATTCCTTATTGGTGATGTTTTTTGCTGATTTATGTGTTTTCCTCTTATTGTTCCTTGGGGTGAACTATTTTTGCACTTAGGGGCTTACTTTTTGTTGAATATAACATGTTCTAATAAAATAAGCTGAGGGTGAAAAGAAGTTTAGTTTGACGTGCTAAGTAAAACTTCTTGCAGGTTGCCTCTTGGTGGGACTATGGTTACCAAACCACTGCTATGGCTAATCGCACAGTCATTGTTGACAATAATACCTGGAACAATACTCATATTGCAACTGTTGGTACTGCGATGTCTTCTCCTGAAAGGGCAGCTTGGGAAATTTTCCACTCTTTGGATGTAAAATATGTTCTAGTCGTCTTTGGAGGTTTGAATTCTTCTTTGTTTACTTGAAATGTGCTTCCCTAATATATTATTGCTGACATTTACTTCACTCATTAGGTCTCGTTGGCTACCCCAGTGATGATATTAACAAGTTCCTCTGGATGGTTCGAATTGGAGGTGGTGTGTTTCCTCATATCAAGGAACCTGATTACCTGGTAAGTTCTCTGTGCTAGCACTGCCATAAAAAACCACAGTTGTTCCATTTGTTGGTTTTTCTTTCTTTTATGGAGTCCAAATCCCGAAATAATTCCTTGGTGATAAAATGTCACTGCACTGACTTAAGACTGGATGCTTTATTCTGTCCAAGGAATAGGGTAGCCAGTTATTTCACTTGTTATAAATATTAACTGTTTCATGACTTGATTACGCTCTACAGAGAGATGGCCAGTATCGCATTGATTCCCAGGCCACTCCCACCATGCTAAATTGTCTAATGTATAAACTCTCTTATTACAGGTCTGTTGCTGTTTGCTTTTGAGTTTATATGTAGTTTTTATCAGGTTTGCTTTTAGCCTAGGTGCTTCATCCCTTGATTACCCGTCTACAGGTTTGTAGAAACTGATGGGAAAGGCTTTGATAGAGTTAGGCAGACAGAAATTGGAAAGAAATATTTTAAGCTCACTCATTTCGAGGAGGTAAGATGATTGTAATTTTCATTTATTCAGATAGCACCTCCTGGCAAATCATGAAAATTTGCCAATAATATTTGTTCAAATAGTTTCTCCGTGAAACATGTTATGATGTGATACTATTGGAGAGAGAAATTTTCCTTGTTTTAGTCTTCACATTGCTGGTTGCTGATGTCTGCAAATTAAAGATTAGTCGCCATTTGGATTGTTCAATATTTTGATATTATAACATATGAGTAATGATGATTAGTTGTTTTTCTGTTCAAGTATTTTCCTGATAAGTTTCTCTCTCCATCTTTTTTTTAGGCATTCACAACTCATCATTGGATGGTTCGGATATATAAACTGAAGCCTCCAAAGAACAGGATTCGAGGAAAGACGAAGAAATCGAAATCGGTACATATTGTCAATATATTATCTCCATGATCCACACACAGACACATACTGACAGAATAATTCTTCCTATTTGTAGTGTATCATAAGGTCTAGTCTGATGTTTGACCTATGCATTTTTTTTAAAAAAATTAATCTTTATATGTTTTGGCAGAAAACTAGCTCAACAACAAGCAGTCCTAAAAGAAGTGGAACGAAAAAGAAGAATCCATGGCAGTAAGAACACAAATATTTTATAACAATGGTGAAAGCATCTGTAACTCAATAGGATTGTATGCATGAGGGAGCCTTTTAGAGAGATGATCCAGTTATTCAGGCAATGGTAAGGTAATTTTTCCTCAAGTAGATATACAACCAAGACAATCAAAGTAAAACAGGATTTATGGAACACTACACTTGATCGCTATAATCTTTACTAAATCATCGTAACGTTTAACACATTAAATTTCAGGGAAAAGTATCATTTTTCTTGTTAGGTTAGTTTATAAATTTGTTTACTTCACACTATCTTTTGCATGGTTTAACAAGCTTAATATATTTATAACATGTTTCCCTTATAAATACTTCATTTTAAACACTTCTTGATTCCTACGGTTCTTGTAAACCAAGAAAAGAAATGCATGATCCAAATATTCACCTAAAATGGAGTTTATCTTTTCAGATGATATTAACCGGTGGAACGATGTTTAGCCTGGTTATTGAAGTTGTATGTGGTTGAATTATTTTATTTGTGATACGTGGGATTAGGAATTGATTTTTTTTAAAAAATTAAAGCAATTTAATCTCTATTAATTTCTAAAAGTGAACTTCTAAAGATAATAAATCACAATATTGATGTTTTTTTTGTCAATTTTAAATAAATTGATTGCTACAAATTTAGTCTTCAAAGCCAATATATATAATATTCATTGGCTTAAGAGTAAGAAAGGCTTTTAACAAAAAAAAAATGAAAAAAACTGATTAAATTCTCATGAGAAATTTGCATTTAATTGAGCCTTTAAATATGAAAAATTAATCAATTAAGTTTCTCGTTTAAATTTATTAAATTTAAACCAATGTAGTGATCATATTTGTATCATGTTGTTGGCAAATATTTTAAAAATAAATATTTATTAGTTAAAAATTTGATTTTTTTTGGATATAAATAAATTCTAGAAAATTATAAAATATAAATCAAATTATTTAAAAATTATTAAATAAGAGATGAAAAACATAGCTAGACCTAATAACATGTTTTGTAGCATTAAGGGTTAAGTTATTTGTAGTGCACCAGAATCTGAAAATAAGCAAGTAAATTAGTTGGATGAAGTGGGAAACTTGATTTGGGGAAGAGGAAGATCATATTCTAACCTCCCTATCTTTCCTCCAACAAACTCAGATATGGGTCTTGGAACAAGTCAACCCCTAGTTGAAAGCTTAACCCCACGTGGTTTCCTAGATTATGCGCGTACATGTGGCAACGTGTCAAATAATTGGAAAAAGAACTCATTTCATTCATCAAGCAACACAATTTCCATACACAAGCTGTTAAAGAAATCACCAAAAAAAAAAAAAAACAAATTCCAATTCATTGAAGCAGAATTAAAAACCTTACCTTTTTTCTCTAAATAAATTATCAAACCTTTCATCCTGAAGTTTCGGTTGTAGTGTAATGTTTCATCCACCATCCTCACCCTTCCTGAACGTTGTAATTATAATGCTTGGAAGTGCTTCCACTGTTGCTTTTATTCTTACGAGGTTTCCCTCCTCAAAACAAATAAAAGCCAGCCGACAAACATCCCCATAATATCAAACTTGGGAAGCAACAAGAATCACCTAAACCCTTTTATAATACCTAAGAATTGCATCATTTGACTGTTTTCACCAGAAAAAAAAAAAAGAAATTGTTAGAGCTTCTTGGGCAAGTTGTAAGTCTTCTTAAGGAACTTAGCCGCTGTCTCATCACTCCGGTAACACAAAACTCGCAAGAGTGTGTTCGGTTCCGTGGGACTCCACTGACCGGATGTTGGTGGCAATGGAAGCTTGGATTTAGCAGAAGAACCGTAACTCTCTGCAGTCATGTATTTGAATTGCTCAATCAGGCTGTCAGTTTCAGTATGAAATAAAGGGAGGATTGCTTTAACTGTTGTTGAAAACTTTTCGATCAAATCAACTGGAAGTCCATCACCATTGGACCAAAATAAATCGGTCAAGAACTTAAAATCTTCTGCTATTGTTTCATAATCTTGCAGGGTGAAAGCACGAGCAGGACCTCCAGCAAGTAAAACCAGAAGGAAACCATCGAAAGAAGCTTTCATTACTTCAGTAATAACTCGTGTCCTGACCCTGTCATGCACAGTTAATGAAAGTACCTCCAAATAGTGCTCGAGCTCCTGAAGAAAAGGTTCAATTCTAGATGATGAAACTTCCCCAACATACAGCCCATCCCAGAGGACATGACTTAGATCATGGAAGATGACCTTATATGCAGTTGCCTCACACAGTTGTTGTATTCCTTCCAAACAAGCAGCAGCTGAAAGTTCGAATGCTTTCCCCATCCCATTGGCAATATTGTTGACATGAGATTCAGAACTTCTAAGATGCACAATTGTCCGTTTTGCCAAGACATCCAACTCCGTTCGAATATGCTGAAGAGTATTAATGCGACAGCATAGCTGGGGAATCCCGAATGAGCCATTACCATTTGTGGTCCCAACCTGAGATTTCCTGCTCTGTGCCTTTTGAAACTTCTCCTTTTTCTTAAATACACCCGAAACTTTTGACCGTGATGAACATCGAGTCAAAGCAGGCATTGAGGGAACAAAAGTACTCCGGGTCCCTGTAGATCAGAATATCTTGTATTTAACTTTTAGTTTTAGTCGAAACTAATAACTTCAGAGAAATAATGGAAAGAAATCCATGCTGTGGAATTCTACAGATTATGTAAAATACGTACCACAGCCAGACTTTGCCTTTGATATATAATGTTGAAGACATCTATCGATACCATTGGTTAAATCAGGAAGCAATGCTGCATGTATAGATATTGGTAACAAAAAGAATGCTTCTAAAGCTTCATCTACAATTCGCAAAACTTCAACAGAAGAGGGAGCAAATCGTTCTTTATTTGCTCGCGGATCCCATACCTATAAAAAGACAACAAACAGAAACGCATAGCAATGAACAGTTAGATACTAAATGAGATTCAAGACATGACAAAGGGTAGAAACTGAGTATAATCTATAAACATAAACAAAATTCCTCTACTAAATAGCTTTCATCTTCAAATCTTCCGATTATGGAAGACGACAGAAGAATATTTCAACTGACTCAAACCACTATCAAACAATTAAAGAAAAGGAACAAAAGCCATGAACCTCTTGTTGTAGATTCCTGTCAACCCATTCCTTCAGTCTGTCTAACCTAGTCTTTATCCATGATTTCACCAGATTGGAGACTACAGATTCAGCCTCATAAGGAGGCATCTCCCTTATGATTGACTTTCCACCATCCTCACTGTCCACTGAGTTTTCAACTGCGATCTGCACAAGATCTTTCTCCAATTTTTCTGCAGCTCTTAGCACTTGTAATATATCCGGTGTCAATTCACCAATGCTGGAAACAAATTGCTTCAGCTCATTCCCATAGCAGGAATGAAGAGTTGCTACAGCCACACCGGCCGAAAGAGGATGCCACCTCTTTAATATTGGACTAAAAATTGCCTTCTCACTGAAAGCCAGTGTACTGACATCTTGTGCAAGGATGGAAAGGAAAGGAAGCTGATTTTGCTGGTTCTTATTAGATGAGCGTTTGCTAGACTTCACCTTCTCCATTATCTGTCTAAATACATTATCAACAGAGAAAACCTTGAGTCACTTTCAGACAGGAATTTAACAAACTTGGTCTAAATATAGAATTTAAGGCTAACAAAACAAATAATAGGGTTTAGTAAGGGGAAATGCTACTCATAAAGAAATGATGACGCTGCACTTGGAAAATTTGCATATTTAATATGCCTGCAAAAACTTGCAAATGCTGAAAACCTATCTATCATATGGAAAATGTTAAAAACGAATTTATATCATGAAATTAAACTATAGGAGCCTTGTTATCTTGCACTGCCCAATAATATGTATGGACATTTGAAATAGTGAAAACTTGCCTGAAAAAAAGCAGTGCGCAGTGATGATCGTATGTACGTATCAACTCTCTCATGAGCCACATCAATTTCCTTTCTTTTTTTACGGTACTCATGTGAGATATCTTCTACCATTATCTTTGCTGATAGAACTCCCACAGAAACAACACATTCCAATAACTCAGTGTTATCACTATGAAAATAATTGTGGTAGGCAAGAAGCCTTTTCTCAGCCCAACCTAAGATTGCACTCAAAGTAGAACTCAATATCTTGGAGTAATTGGGATCTTTCATGGACTTTGAATCCTTTTCAACTTCCATCAAGAGATTATTGGCAGCAAACAATAGATCCCCTTCCACTTCACCAGTAGCCACATAACGGTTAAACAATATCCACAAGAAACAAAGATTATGCAGCATCTGATTCATTCCAAGGACTACCCAAGTCTTTTTTATTAGTTCAAGAACCTCATCAACTTCTTCAATAACAGATGTTTCATCATTAACATCAAAACAAGCTTCTAACAGCATTTGGTAAATTCTGAGATTCAATGGGAATCCATCTGCCCAGTGGATAGTCTCAGAAGCAGACCCATCAAAGGTTCTACAAGCAAGAGATAAAACAATGCTCCGGAGTGCTTGCATTGATTCATTGTTTTTTCCAGTCTCCAAGGGCTTCTCAAGGGCTCCACGAATGGTCTGTCGTAGTCGCTGCGGAGCAGTGTCGGTCTTGTCCAGTGGCAAGAGAGGATGCAATAGTAATCCAGCTTCAAGAAGCTTCAGATTTCTCCCTTGCCAAGCTTCATATTCTCCTTGATTCGGAAAATCCGAAGGCTTGAGTTGCTGCAACATCTCAAGTGGCAACACTATTGACTCTATCCGTCTTCCAAGCTGATAAACGTACAGCATACATACATATGTACTGTTAATAAAAAAAAGAAAGAAAATTTGAGCAGCAAAAAAAAAAAAAAAACATGAATGACCTCAAACTCCACAAACATTCTCAATAATCAACAATTGAAATATCCATTTTTGTCCACTGTGATTCCAGCATAAATTATCAAATTAAAAAAAATTAAGAAAATTAAAAGCTTCTAATTTATTCAGCTTAGCACAAATTACTTCTATGGAATTACATAAGCTTAAATAAAGAGAAACAAAAAAAAAAAGGTTGCTTTTCTCAGTAAAATTGAAAGGAAAAAAAGACAAAAAAAAAAAGGTTAATATATACAGTTTTTAACAAACCTGAGCAGCAGCAACTCTCAAAAGAGCTCTTCTAACCCTGGAATCCGTTTGCTCTGAAATTCCCATCTGAACCCTCAACATCTCTCCAATTGTAACCGCCTTTTTGACTCGTTCCGAGTCCAACTCACCACTCACTTTCTTTCTCCCAGACGATCTCAATCCCAAAGCCTTCTTCACCTTACTCGCCGCCGTTGATGTCAACGACCTTTGCAACGACGCCGTCGACGTCAGAGTCGGCGTCGCTGTCCTTTCCGAGTTCCTCTCCGACTGCGATATGTAAGTCAAAGGCTTCCCACCGGTACTCCGACAAGCTCCGACCAGAATCTCATAAGCCGTCTCACGGAGCGCCGAATCCGACAAATTCGTCGCCAACTCCCCGAAAGGACACGGCAGCGTCTCGGTCAAGAAATTAGGCATTGCCGCCGCCGCCACCACCGTGGTCGTCGTTTGATTATGGCTGTGTCGTTTGGCTTGGCTGGAACTTCTATCCCTTAATCTACCCGACATGCTTGAGAATTGCAGAGTAAAAGAATAAATTAAAAAGGGCTTAAAGATGAAGGTTTTATGGGATTGTTAACTTTACTGCCTTTTTCTTTTTAATTTGTTAAGATTCTTGCTTGACTTTAAAGGAAACAAAATGAAACTTCTGCAAAATTCATCATAAAATAAAAGTTTAAAACAACAAAATAATATAGACAGACAGTCAAAGAATTTGGTATCTTTTGTAAGAAATAAAAATGGATGAGCATTAAGAAGAAAATAAACAAAATGATGGTCTTTGAGGGCAGCCAGCCAGACCGAGTCAGGAGCGCGTGCGATGTAGTTTCTTCTTCCTTTCTTTTCCTTTTTTAATTGCTGACTCTTTCTTTATTTCTTTCTGGTCTAATTGAATTCCATCCTTATACTTTACAAAATTTAAAATTTGGTCCCTCTATTCTAATTTGATACATTTTGATCATTGTAATTTATTAAAACTGAGAAATTAATTCAATTGTTTGAACCCATGTTAATTTGATAAAAGAAATAAAGGGATTAACTTATCAGTTTGCATAAGGTAGAGGGATAAAATTTAAAATTAAACCTTATTTTTGGTGAAATAATTTTAATGTAGATTGGGATGTTGGACCAGTTTGACATTTAATTTACAGTTCATAATGTAGCTTAAAGTTGTTTTTTTCTTTTCTAGATTCAAAGTTAGTGTGAAACTCTAAGCATTCGTTGTTGGTTTGGGTTTCTTGTGGTGAGTAAGAATTGAAGTTGATGAGTGAATTTTGGTAAGGTTTTATTTCTCTTTTATTATGGCAATGATAATAACTTTGAAGTGGATGTGTGACCTTAAAATTCACATTAATAGATGCATTTTTTTTTTCTTAATGAATTTTACTAATAAGTATCCCTAATGTTTAGTAATTGAAAACATCACATTTTTGTTTTTAAAATGATAATTATAAAATCTTTTAGTATAACTATAACTTTGATTTTGTTTTAATTTTACACATTTAAAGAAATGAATACATACATTTACTTTCATATTAGAATAATGTAATTGTCTGTATATGTAATATATCAACGTAAAGTAGTGCTAATTCGATGATGTTAGTGATTTATGAACCTTGAACCAAACCAAAATTTTATGTATAAAATCACACAAAATCAAAGTTCATATAAGATCGTTATCCCTTAAACTTATGATGCAATGAATTTTAAATATTTAACTTTACCATCTCAATCAAAGTCTCGTGTAATTTCTATATCAGTTTTTAACAACTATATTTGTTTAAAAAAATACCCCCATTATAGGTGTGCCGTAAATTTCTAGCATATATGAAAATCTTGGTTTTATAGTAGAAGCATGTGTATACTTGTCTAAATTTATTCTACGCTAAATTTTGTCCCTCGTGAATTCTATTTAGAATTATTCTAATTCAGGTTATATTTTATAATTATATTATGTGATAAATAATTTTATTCTGATTCTCCTCATGTTATTAAAGAATGATTTTATAATGACTTTTATGGGATTTATATATTTTTTTCCTTTGAGTAAACTCACAATTGAAATTACCAAACTTCTAAGCTTTTTTTATTATATATTTTTCTCCATTTTTCTTTTTTCCTTTTTTTGTTTTAAAGATAAAAGGGCAAGTAAAGTAA
The DNA here is from genome assembly GCA_005393395.2 of Gossypium australe. Classification (NCBI taxonomy): domain Eukaryota; kingdom Viridiplantae; phylum Streptophyta; class Magnoliopsida; order Malvales; family Malvaceae; genus Gossypium; species Gossypium australe. The sequence continues at coordinate 125,994,702 of CM016619.1, forward strand.
TAGTGTTGACCGGTGTAATAGATTAAGGCTGCCTTTGGTTCAGCAGTTATTGCTAGTGAGGTGCAGTTGCTGTTACCAATTTCACTGCACTGCTATTTGGTTCATCGTGAAAGTCCAGTAAGAATGCATTTCAACCACATTGGAAGGCTGAAAATTGGCTGGAGATTTCAGCTCTAATGAAAAAAAAGCAACCCCAGTCAACATGGTTTTTTACAGTTTTAACCTTTTATCTAATATATGTTTGTATTGCTGATTTTTTTTTAAATATTAGTTATATATATTACCATTTTAAAATTAATATTAATAAATTAAAAATAAACATTTTAATAAACATATTTTATTAAATGAATTTATAAATTTACCTATTTTTAATAATTTCGTAAAAGTAAAATAATTTAAAAAAAATTCTATTATATATGATTTCTAGTTTAATGTTCTTATTAGTCATTTTATATTTTCACATCACCGCTACAGCTGCGTTTGAATCCAAACACATACTCTACCATTGTTTCTAGTCTCACCGCTACAGCATCCAATCTCACCACTATAATAACTAATCTCACTGCCATCGCTGTTTTTAACCTCATCGGAGATAAACACACCGCACATCTAAACTAAGCCTAAGATTACAAACAAGGGAGAGAATGGAGCTGAATCGACCAAAAATATTTTATTTATTACGTCTTTCAGCTTCAAGCAAATTGTTGTCAGAATATAGAATCTCAAAATAGCTTTCTTACTACAATTTGCTGCACGGATTGAGACCAATTCTTTTAATTGCAACAAGTTTAAAATTTGCGGTTCATTTCAACCTTCATTGCATTCTACATCTAATTTTGTGTTTAAAAATACGATTTACGCTACTCGTCTATAATTTTAAATACTATTCATTATTAGAAGCTGAAGTTATTTGATTTTATTTTTAAAGATTTTTTATAATATATTATCATTTAGTTAATTGATTTTTTTATAAAAATAATTAATACATTAAATACAAACTCTTTAAATTTATTAAATTTTAGTTTGATTTGCGATATAGATAATTATGGGATGTGCCAGATCAATACAGAATTATATAGATAAAAGGTTGTAAAATTTTTAAAACTAAATAAACTTTAAAATGGTAGTAATATTGCTTTTGTTAGGCAATTGACGGAGGCGTAAATTAGATATAAGAGAGAGTGCGTGGCAAATGAAAATCTTCCATCTATCTGAACTTGCCCTTTTTCTTTTCAGGGACTCTTTCTCTTTGCCTTTTACTCTTCCCTCTCACTTCACATGATATCATAATTCTTATACTATATTTTAATTTCTTGCATGGATTGGTCATATAAACTTCAAACCATTTGAATCGTCGTATTATATTTTTATTATAATATCAACAAAAATTTAAATAACCCAAGTTATTTATCACTATATTAATAGTTATTAATGCATATATATTTCTTAATAAAAATACATATATCAAATTTAAATTAACATTTGGAATTTTGAAGATTCAATTAAAATTATCTAAAATTTAGTTACAACAATACAAATTAATCTTCTTTTTTCTAAATATGGCCGTTCATCCACTTTCGTTGGACATGCATTCATGTAGATTTGGTTCTATGCTTATCATTTACCTTTTCTAAAATTCGTTGTAAGGAATGAGTTAGTCTTAGATTTATTTTGATCATAATTGTTTATTTGTTTTTAATATTATTTTTTATTGTTGTGTTTATTAGTAATTATTTGTAGGATTCTCGTTTTTGGCCAAATTTAATTAAATTGAATGTGTTTGTATATGAATATAACTATCAAACACATTAAATTTGTGAACTCAATTGTGACTTATTAATAAGGTGCTATCTTAAAAATAATTTAGGTTCGAATCATTGTTATTAAAAAAAACACATTAAATTTGTCTGGTTACAACTATTCCATAGCGATATTACAATAAATGTTGTATAGCCCTATTCAAGGGTTGAGCTATCTACCTAAACTCGAATATCTTCCTAAACTTTGAGAGAATTCAGGTAAAAATATTAGTCTCGAAAAATATATTTGGGCAAAAAAAAATTTTAAGCTCATTTAAAATATGGGTTAGGCTTAGGCTTGAACATTATATTACGTTATTTTTATATATCATGTTATTTATAACACTTAAAAATTAAATTTATAGTAATATATAATACTGTAATGTAAATATTTAAAAAATGTTAAGATGTCTATATAGAATTTTAATAAATGGAAAATATATAATATTATTAAATATTGAATTAGAACTAATATAAATATTTAAAAAGCAATATGGATAGTGAAACACCCCACACCCGGCCCACGAGCTTGAACCGGATCTGGTATGTTCCTTAAATAAATCGGTTTTCAATGTTCTAAATGACTTAGAGAAAATTTGTGTAATTTAAAAAAAATTGTTTTGGGTTGGGCTTAGTTTGAAACCTATTTAATAAATTCTGGAAATCCAACTTAAATAAGGTGACAAAATAATTTTTGGGTTTATTATTTTAAAAGAAATAAATTTACTTATCTTTAATCAAACATAATTTGTATCATATTCAAATAAAAATAAACAGGAATAAAGAAAATCCAACTGGGCCTTATGGCCTTATTACATCATTCAAACCCAAAATAAAGTACTAAAATTTCATAAAGTCCAAATTCCAAATAATTTCTTCAAGCGATGCATGGCCACCTTTAGCTCCTGCCGACCCGGTCCATTACTGCTCATCACCTGAAAAATAATTCCCCAACGGGGTGAGTCTACAGACTCAATGTGTACATAGTACTAATTTCCAACAAATCAGGCATACAAGTCATATCAATATCATGTTCATACAAAATAAAGGATGATGCAACCCAAACCCAAACCTATTTGTCCATCCGCTACGCACCACCCGTACCAACCTGTACACCGCGGGGACTACTAAGTCGACCCTCCATCCGCTACACACCATCGAAGGCAGTCGCTGCAGTCGACGTGCTCATCGCCCACTTATGTTGTGTCATTAGACACTGTATTCACTGGATGTAACCGAAATTACCACTTTTCACTTTATGTGACCGTAGTCACCACTTTACGTTGGTGAGACCGTAGTCATCACCTTCACTTTCTTCCTCCACAAATATCCCAAATGCCCCAATTATTTCATAACATATTTCACATACTTAATTTTCATTCATGTTACTAATCACATGTTCAAAATATATCACATTCACAATCCTATCAAAAGTAGGAAACGTACCTGGGTACTCCTTACCACATTTGTGGTGCTTAGCCACATTCACATACTATTACATATTTATATATTTAATGATTGCCATGCAATTTATTGAAAGTTAGTAAGAGTACACACCTTTTTCGCTTAATAGTTTCCGTGAATTCCCATAGAGCGATCTACCGATCTAGATCTTTCACTCCTATATTCGGCCATTAATTAAAACATATAAATAAACCTATTTGGTCTTAAAACCAAATCCTACTAGAAGTAGAATTACTTACCTAGTTGCCGAATTGATTTAATCAAGTCCCAACAGTTGCTAGAATTCCTCTTCCTTGAAATCGGCTAACTAGGTATGTAACCAAGTCAGTTTTCGGTTTTTGAAATAATGGAAAACACTTAAACAATTTATGCCTTGGCCGAATATCCCTTACCTTATGATGGGATTCCAAATCTGAAGAGGATTCCTTTATAAGCCTGTTGAAATCCTATAACTTCGTGTTAGATTATATCTAACTTTGAAAACGTGAATCATAATCTTTAACCGCATATTTATATTTATAATCCTTACCTTAGATCCTTAGATTTCCCGAAAAATCCCCTTTTGATGTTGTGGATGATTGCCCTCTTTCTTAGAATCCACAAAGATTCAGCTTAACAGTAGAACGGAGAAGAAAATAGAAAAAAGAGAGGGATTTTTGCTTAATGAAAATTCGGCAGAGAGGGGTTTTGCCTAGGGAGAATTTTGGCAGAGAGGAAGAGGGAGCAAATGTTGATGAGTAGCCCTCCTGTCCTCCTTTTATAGCCAAAGTTATCAGCCTAGGAGTCCTTTACTTGGCCACCACTCCTCTTTTTGATAATATTATCTCTTTTATTTAAAAGATAAAAGCCTTTAATCCATCAATTATCTCCTCAATTATCTCATTAGAAAATAATCCTTTATTTATCTCTTATTATTCACATATTTATGTGAATAAACTTCTTTATTTCTCTCTTATTATTCACATATTTATGTGAATAAAACTCCTTTATTTATCTCTTATTATTCACATATTTATGTGAATAAAACTCCTTTATTTCTCTCTTATTATTCACATATTTATGTGAATAAAACTCCTTTATTTATCTCTTATTATTCACATATTTATGTGAATAAAACTCCTTTATTTCTCTTATTATTCACATATTTATGTGAATAAAACTCCTTTATTTATCTCTTATTATTCACATATTTATGTGAATAAAATTCCTTTATTTATCTCTTATTATTCACATATTTATGTGAATAAAACTCCTTTATTTCTCTCTTATTATTCAAGTTTCCCAAAATGTTCAAGTTTCCATTTTGGATCATTTCCAAAAATGTCTAAGTTTCCAAAAATGTCCATTTCCATTTCCATTTTCATTTCCATCTCCATTTTCATTTCCATTTTCATTTTCATTTCCATTTTCATTCATTTCTAGGTTTCCAAAAGTATCAAAAATTTATTCATAAAACTTAAGACTTGTCATTTCATACAATTGATCTGAAAAATGCATAGGCCCTTCCTAGGATGTTACAGTTCTACCCCCCTTAAAAAAAATTTCGTCTCGAAATTTCCTAACTAAACAATTGAGGGTATTGCTGTCGCATTGTCTCTTCTGGCTCCCACGAAGCTTCTTCCGATCCATGATTGCGCCATAACACCTTGACTAAAGGCACCGACTTCTTTCGTAGTGCTTTCACGTCACGTTCCAAGATCTGAATCGGCTCCTCCTCGTAGGATAGATCTGGCCTTAACTCCACTTCTTCAACAGGTACCACATGAGACGGATCCGATCGATAGCGACGTAGCATGGACACATGAAATACGTCGTGCATTTGATGCAACTCTGGTGGTAACTCCAATTGGTATGCCACTGGCCCAACTCGCTTCAGTACTTGATAGGGCCCTATAAACCTTGGGCTTAGCTTCCCTTTGCGACCGAACCGCATAACCTTCTTCCAAGGTGAGACCTTTAGAAACACTTGGTCTCCTACTTCAAACTCAATTTCTTTCCTCTTAAGGTCTGCGTACGACTTCTGTCTATCAGAAGCTTCTTTCAACCGTGCCCGAATTAATTCCACCTTCTCCTCAGTTTCCGCCACTAACTCTGGACCCAAAACGCGGCGTTCTCCTAACTCGGTCCAACAAGTTGGTGTTCTACATTTCCTTCCATACAATGCTTCGTATGGTGCCATCCGAATGCTTGCCTGATAGCTGTTGTTGTAGGCGAACTCAGCTAGAGGCAAGTAATCTTCCCAACTTCCTCGGAAATCCATCACACAGCCTCTTAGCATATCTTCCAACACTTGTATAACCCGTTCAGACTGCCCGTCTGATTGTGGATGAAAAGCCGTAGTGAAGTCTAGCTTAGTGCCTAATGCTTGATGAAGTGCTTTCCAAAATCGAGACGTAAACCTTGGGTCTCTATCAGAGATGATCGACATCGGTACCCCGTGTAGCCTCACGATCTCCGCCACATATAACTTGGCTAACTTTTGAAGGGAATAGTCGATCCTCACAGGGATAAAATGTGCGGACTTGGTCAAACGGTCCACTATCACCCATACCGAGTCCTTCTTAGTGGGCGTAAGGGGAAGCCCACTAACTAAGTCCATGGTAATTCTTTCCCACTTCCATTGGGAATCTCAATTGGTTGAAGCAATCCTGATGGGACTTGGTGTTCAGCCTTTACTTGCTGACATGTCAAACATTTCCCCACAAATTCAGTCACCTCTCGTTTCAGGTCTGACCACCAAAATTGTTCCCTTAGATCTCTATACAGCTTGATGCCTCCGGGATGCATAGCATAAGGACTACCATGCGCTTCCCGAAGAATCCTTTGTCTCAACTCCTTATCCCTCGGCATACAAACCTTTTCCTTGTAGCACAGTACTCCTTCATCATTGACGCCATAATCCTTTAATCCTCCTTGCCGTACTTGCTGTAACTTAGTACTTAAGTCCTTATCCGCCAACTGTCCCTCTTTCACCTCCTTCAGCCAGGTTGGCTTGACTTGTAACTCTGCCAACAGGCTTCCGTCTTCATACAAACTTAAGTGAGCGAACAAAGCCCTTAAATCCGACACAACCTTCCTACTTAGGGCGTCAGCTACCACATTCGCCTTGCCCGGATGGTATTCTATCGAATAGTCATAATCTTTCAATAACTCCACCCACCTTCGTTGCCTTAAGTTCAACTCCTTCTGAGTCAACAAATACTTAAGGCTTTTGTGGTCAGTGTAAATTACTGACCTTTCTCCATAAAGGTAGTGCCTCCAAACTTTGAGGGCGAAAACCACTGCCGCGAGTTCCAAGTCATGAGTTGGGTAGTTCACCTCATGCGGCCTTAACTGTCGAGATGCATAAGCGACTACCTTTCCTTCTTGCATTAGCACACAGCCTAACCCTGTGTGCGAAGCATCACAATATACTACGAAGTCCTTACCTGCCTCCGGCTGAATTAACACCGGAGCTTCTGTCAGCACCTTTTTAAGCTTTTCAAAGCTCTCCTGTTGCTTATCCGTCCACACAAACGGTACTTCCTTCCTTAGTAACTTTGTCAAAGGTGCGGCTATTGACGAGAATCCTTCCACGAACCTTCTGTAATAGCCTGCCAAGCCTAAGAAACTTCTGATTTCAGCCACCGACCTAGGTGATTTCCAATCTAACACTGCTTCGATCTTCCTAGGATCCACTCTTATTCCTTCTGCGGATACCACATGTCCTAGGAACGCCACTTCCTTGAGCCAAAATTCACACTTGCTGAATTTGGCATAAAGCTTCTTTTCCCTTAACACTTCTAACACAACTCGGAGATGCTCATCGTGCTCCTCCTCCGTCTTGGAATACACCAAAATGTCGTCGATGAACACCACGACGAATCTATCCAAGTAGGGTTGGAAAACCCTATTCATCATATCCATGAACGCGACCGGTGCGTTCGTCAACCCAAACGGCATCACCACAAATTCAAAATGACCGTACCTTGTCCTAAAAGCGGTCTTATGAATATCAGCCTCCTTCACTTTCAGTTGATGATACCCCGACCTTAAGTCGATCTTTGAGAACACAGCTGCCCCTTTCAGTTGGTCGAACAAGTCATCTATCCTTGGCAAAGGATACTTGTTCTTGATGGTCAGTTTGTTCAACTGACGATAATCTATGCACATCCGCATAGTTCCATCCTTCTTCTTCACAAAGAGAACCGGTGCTCCCCACGGAGACACACTGGGTCGAATGAACCCACGATCCAACAACTCTTGGATTTGAGCCTTGAGCTCCACTAACTCCTTTGGTGCCATTCGGTAGGGAGCGATTGACACAGGAGCTGTTTCTGGTAGCAAATCTATTCCAAATTCCACTTCTCTATCTGGGGGTATTCCGGGCAACTCCTCCGGAAATACATCCTCAAAATCCCTTACTGTTCTAACTCCCTTGACACCTTCCTCTTCTCCTCTTAACGCACTCACGAAGGCTAAGAATGCCTTACATCCTTTCTTAACCATTTTCTCGGCCTTCAGTGCTGAAACTACGTTAGACAAGTAGTTCCTCCTTTCTCCGATCATCACTACTACCTCATCTTCCGGGGTTCTTAGTTCCATACGTTTAGCCGCACAATCCAACACGGCTCGATGCTCTACTAGCCAATCCATTCCAAGTATAAGCTCAAACTCTCCGAAGGGTAATTCCATTAAGTCAGCCCGAAAGTTCGCTCCCTGAATCTCTAGGGGTACATTCCGAAAGATCCTATCTATCCTCACCGTTTGGCCTAAAGGGCTTACTACAGTTATCTGCCTATCAGAAAGTTCAGAGTCTAGGCCTAGTGTTTCAACCACACTACATGCAACATAGGAATGAGTTGAGCCCACATCAATAAGAGCAAAATAGGGTTTGTCATGAATAAAGAACATACCGATTATAACATCCGGCGCGTCTCCCTCTTCCCTCCGGCGAACCGCGTAAACCAAACCCAGTTGCCTTGCTTCGGCGTTAGCTGCACCTCGGCCCTGAGCTCCACGGCCTCTGCCACTACCTCTGTTGACCGACCCACGACCTCTTTGAGGCTGCTGTCCGCCTCTACCAGCCTGGTTAGCATTCTGAGCTGCTGGTTGGCTCTCATCTAATAGCTTGGGGCAATCCTTAATCATATGGTCCTTGGATCCACACTTGAGACATCGTCTCGCCTTTTTCCAACACTCTCCCCCGTGCTTCCTTCCACAATGTTCACAAGGGCGAAATTGCCAGCCCGTACCAACCTGTTGACTTTGTGACCTGTCAACTCTTGGCCTCTTGTGGCCTTTTCCAGATGGCCCAAAACCTCTTTTGGGCTTATTTCTGTCCACAGCCTGCTTGGTGGCGTCCTTAATTCCCTCTGCCACTTTAGCCTTTTCCACCAAGGCAGAGAATTCCCGCTCCTGATGCGGTGCTATCAAAAGTCTCAAATCGTCCCTAAGTCCGTCCTCAAAACGAACACAGTGTTCATGCTCAGTCGCCACTACTCCTCGGGCATATCGGCTCAACCTCAAGAATTCCGCTTCATATTCGGTGACAGACTTACTTCCTTGTACCAACCCCAGAAAAGCCTTCCTTTGCTCGTCTATATACCTGGTTCCCATATACTTCTTCTGAAATGCTTCCTTAGCATATTCCCAGGTCAGATCTTCCGCCGTGGCACCGTCCCGAACGGTTAACCACCATTGATACGCTTTATCGCGTAACAGTGCCGTCACCCCTTTCAACTTCTCCTCGGGGGTCAAGTCAAGCTCATCCATGATGCGCTCAGTTGCTTCCAACCAGTACTCAGCTGTACTGGGTGCCACTCCCGATACTCCTCTAAACATTTCAGCTCCAGTAGCACGGAGCCGCTCAGGCACAGACTTACGATTTCCTGAATTGTTTCCTGCACCAGCCACCAATTCCAAAACTCGCAGCACAGCCTGCGACACGGCATCTTCCCCTGTCTGAGCCTGCTGCTCAACATTGACAGCTGGGGGTGATGGTGGTGGTGGTATCTCATTGTCAGAACCTTGTCCCGATCTAACAGTCATCCTTCCTCTACCTCTTCCACGACGACCACGTCCTCTTGAGCTCATTATCGACGAGATCTGATTAAGGAATTTTATGTATTAGTATTCTTGTTTCACTTATTACCTGCGATGATATCTTATGAAGAAGAGTTTAAGAGTGGTTCTTTCGTATTCATACATGCATACAGTCTTGCATTCATTCATTCATCCATCAACAAATATGAACTTTCGTTCATTCAAAGAAACGTTGTAATTCTTGTTGTTGTTTTCGTTATTTTGCTTTTCCACTACCCAGGGGCATTTTCGTAATTTTATCCTACAGGGGTATTTTCGTAAATTTTCAGAAATAAAAAGTTCCCTGGTGATTTTGACGAAAGTATTTTGGTACTTCTAAAGTTCCGGGGAAATTTTGGAAGAATTTTGAAATCCAGGGGTATTTCGGTAATTTTTTGATCTCAGGGGCCTTTTTGATAATTTTTCCAAAAATCAGGGTAAATTTGTAAAATTTAATAAGTTAGGGATATTTTCCAAGATTGTAAAACATTGAGGGTTCCTTTGAGAGTTACACTTTTCAAAGCAATGATATTGCAAAAAGTTTGGAAATCAAGGTCGTTTTGGTAATTTTGTAAGTTAGGGGCAATTTTGTAATTTTCCAAAATCAAGATAGTTTGATATTTTACAAATTAGGGTTTTTGAAAATTTGATAAAGTAATGAAATTTTGTTAAAACTATGGGTGGTTGGGTCATTTTATAAACCAAGGGTATTTTTTTTTTATATAGAAAAACGGCTAAGTCCCTTTCGGGTTTTATTCTTTGTGTTTAGCCTATGACCGAGCCCTCTTGGTCAGGGTGAACCAAAGCTACGCACCAGGCAGGATTCGAATGAAGAGGAGGTGAGTCACGCGGACTGCTTAAATACCAAGCTCTCACCGACCTTTCTAGACATGCGCACAGAGGTTGCCACACCACTGAGCCTTCTGAGTTAGGGCGAACCGAAGCTACGCACCAGGTAGGATTCCTGCGAAGAGGAGGTGAGTCACTAGGACTGCTTAAATACCAGGCTCTTCCGGATCCAATCCTAGACATGCGTACAGGGGTTGCCACACCCTAGCTTAATAACTTAGTCATAGGTTTGTTAAGTTCATTAAGTCTTATGAGTTTCAAGTGTTTGAGTAGTCTAATCCTAGGGTTCAAGTTCCTATCACACTATTCTACGTTCCATGCCTTTTCTACCCTTTTACAATTCATAATTCACATAATCACACAGATGGTTAAAGGTACTTACCTGGTGGACTGCGGGTCGGAGACTTAGGTGCCATGCCATAAAACCTGCTTATTTCAAAGAAATTCATTTGGGCTCGAATTGAAAACGTTTTGGGCCTGAGCCCACAGGCCGAGAGTTTTAAAACTGGGCTCTGATACCAACTGAAACACCCCACACCCGGCCCACGAGCTTGAACCGGATCTGGTATGTTCTTAAATAAATCGGTTTTCAATGTTCTAAATGACTTAGAGAAAATTTGTGTAATTTAAAAAAAATTGTTTTGGGTTGGGCTTAGTTTGAAACCTATTTAATAAATTCTGGAAATCCAACTTAAATAAGGTGACAAAATAATTTTTGGGTTTATTATTTTAAAAGAAATAAATTTACTTATCTTTAATCAAACATAATTTGTATCATATTCAAATAAAAATAAACAGGAATAAAGAAAATCCAACTGGGCCTTATGGCCTTATTACATCATTCAAACCCAAAATAAAGTACTAAAATTTCATAAAGTCCAAATTCCAAATAATTTCTTCAAGCGATGCATGGCCACCTTTAGCTCCTGCCGACCCGGTCCATTACTGCTCATCACCTGAAAAATAATTCCCCAACGGGGTGAGTCTACAGACTCAATGTGTACATAGTACTAATTTCCAACAAATCAGGCATACAAGTCATATCAATATCATGTTCATACAAAATAAAGGATGATGCAACCCAAACCCAAACCTATTTGTCCATCCGCTACGCACCACCCGTACCAACCTGTACACCGCGGGACTACTAAGTCGACCCTCCATCCGCTACACACCATCGAAGGCAGTCGCTGCAGTCGACGTGCTCATCGCCCACTTATGTTGTGTCATTAGACACTGTATTCACTGGATGTAACCGAAATTACCACTTTTCACTTTATGTGACCGTAGTCACCACTTTACGTTGGTGAGACCGTAGTCATCACCTTCACTTTCTTCCTCCACAAATATCCCAAATGCCCCAATTATTTCATAACATATTTCACATACTTAATTTTCATTCATGTTACTAATCACATGTTCAAAATATATCACATTCACAATCCTATCAAAAGTAGGAAACGTACCTGGGTACTCCTTACCACATTTGTGGTGCTTAGCCACATTCACATACTGTTACATATTTATATATTTAATGATTGCCATGCAATTTATTGAAAGTTAGTAAGAGTACACACCTTTTTCGCTTAATAGTTTCCGTGAATTCCCGTAGAGCGATCTACCGATCTAGATCTTTCACTCCTATATTCGGCCATTAATTAAAACATATAAATAAACCTATTTGGTCTTAAAACCAAATCCTACTAGAAGTAGAATTACTTACCTAGTTGCCGAATTGATTTAATCAAGTCCCAACAGTTGCTAGAATTCCTCTTCCTTGAAATCGGCTAATACTAGGTATGTAACCAAGTCAGTTTTCGGTTTTTGAAATAATGGAAAACACTTAAACAATTTATGCCTTGGCCGAATATCCCTTACCTTATGATGGGATTCCAAATCTGAAGAGGATTCCTTTATAAGCCTGTTGAAATCCTATAACTCTGTGTTAGATTAGATCTAACTTTGAAAACATGAATCATAATCTTTAACCGCATATTTATATTTATAATCCTTACCTTAGATCCTTAGATTTCCCGAAAAATCCCCTTTTGATGTTGTGGATGATTGCCCTCTTTCTTAGAATCCACAAAGATTCAGCTTAACAGTAGAACGGAGAAGAAAATAGAAAAAAGAGAGGGATTTTTGCTTAATGAAAATTCGGCAGAGAGGGGTTTTGCCTAGGGAGAATTTCGGCAGAGAGGAAGAGGGAGCAAATGTTGATGAGTAGCCCTCCTGTCCTCCTTTTATAGCCAAAGTTATCAGCCTAGGAGTCCTTTACTTGGCCACCACTCCTCTTTTTGATAATATTATCTCTTTTATTTAAAAGATAAAAGCCTTTAATCCATCAATTATCTCCTCAATTATCTCATTAGAAAATAATCCTTTATTTATCTCTTATTATTCACATATTTATGTGAATAAAACTCCTTTATTTCTCTCTTATTATTCACATATTTATGTGAATAAAACTCCTTTATTTATCTCTTATTATTCACATATTTATGTGAATAAAACTCCTTTATTTCTCTCTTATTATTCACATATTTATGTGAATAAAACTCCTTTATTTATCTCTTATTATTCACATATTTATGTGAATAAAACTCTTTATTTCTCTCTTATTATTCACATATTTATGTGAATAAAACTCCTTTATTTATCTCTTATTATTCACATATTTATGTGAATAAAACTCCTTTATTTCTCTCTTATTATTCACATATTTATGTGAATAAAATTCCTTTATTTATCTCTTATTATTCACATATTTATGTGAATAAAACTCCTTTATTTCTCTCTTATTATTCAAGTTTCCCAAAATGTTCAAGTTTCCATTTTTGGATCATTTCCAAAAATGTCTAAGTTTCCAAAAATGTCCATTTCCATTTTCATTTCCATCTCCATTTTCATTTCCATTTTCATTTTCATTTCCATTTTCATTCATTTCTAGGTTTCCAAAAGTATCAAAAATTTATTCATAAAACTTAAGACTTGTCATTTCATACAATTGATCTGAAAAATGCATAGGCCCTTCCTAGGATGTTACAGATAGGCCAATGGTTTTGGGTTAGTCATTTACAAATATGGGTTGAACAAAATTTTAGACTTATATTTTGCGTCGAATCAAGCTTGAACAAATATAGAATGCGTTAATATGTTTAAGCTCAACCTGACCGTTAAACACTTCTAATGTTATATAGTCCAATAATTAAAAAAAAAATAGAACAATAAAACAAAAACAAAGAATGGGACCAAAATTATTTATGCAGGTCGGTATATCTACATATGGCAAGGTCTTGCCTAAAGAATGAAATTGCTATGCAAATTCTCAATATAATAATTGATTATAATCCATTGTATCCAACTCACAAAAAGAGAATTGCAGCCTTAACTCTCCACTTAATTCCCTTCCTATAAGAGGGTATTAATCATGTTCTTAGATAGGCAAATTTGTGTTTCACTCAATCTTCAGGAAAGATGAATCTTTTTTTTATAATGGCCATGTAGAATCTTGGGATTTGATAGTTATCACAGTCTCTTAATCACCTCCTTGTCCATAAATAAAGGATCATCATAAACTCAATTAAGGAAGGTGAATAATCTTGTGATGCTAAGACTCTTTAGAAAATATATAGTTTCCTTGTACAATTAACACCTACATTTATTGCACAAATTCAATTTTGAAACAAATCACAAATAAGAGGATTAAACCAAAAACTCTCTCCATGTTAATGCATCATCATAAATAATCAAGCATCAACGCAAATCTAATAATAGCATAACAAAAAAGTATATGAAATAAGCAAAATATGTAAGCACCAAGTCACCAAAATCAAAATACCATCTTTGTAATACTCCCTTACCCGGTCCGGTCGTCGAACCCAAGTAATAAGATGTTATAGCAAAAATTCAACATTCGACTTGTACTTTACTAACCAAAATCTCAATTATTTATCATCAAATCACATATAATCAAACATAATAAAAATTTTAAAATCTACACGGACTTAATTGTAAAATTCAAGCTTGAAATAGGGTTAAACTATAAAATTTCAAAGTTTATAGATTAATATTGAAAATCCCTAGTTGGTATCCATACCAAATCGATACCTTTCTGAAAATTGATACCAATTTACGATTCTATTTTCTTTGCAAAACAAGGGTATTGATAATTATTTTATGATGTCGATACTCAAATAAAAATCGATACTAATTTGACATTTTATTTGTTTTAAAACTGTTCATATGGTAAAGTATCGATATCAGATGCCAAAATATTGATACCTAAATTCAAAAATGATAAAATCTCTCTTTTAAAGGTCCACTTTATGCTCAAAACATACCTTAACTCAATTAACATGCCTAAACATAATTAAGGCATGCAATTCATCATCTAGACATACTTATTCATGTACAACGCAATTCTCAAAAACTTCACAATCTAAACCATATATATATATATATATTTAAAATCAACTAACCTAATAATCAACCATTAAGCCATTAAGGTATTTCAACATGAACAACTAAACATTCAAATTAATTTATAAAACATACACCAAATATTATCATCCATTACAAGATCAAACCATGTATCAACCATCATTCTCACAACTATGCATTAATCAAGAATTCATCTAGCATATTAATTTCTTAACTATTTATTATGCATATCATCTAAGACATCCTCAAGATGACCATTCCCAATAAGCACACATACATATATGTACTCAATACTTTTAACCTTAGAAACTCAAATACCATTAAAACACAAAATGAGCATTACATGTATATACAGAACATCATAGGTACATGCCAAGATCAAAAAGTACATACCAAGATCAAAAAAACATTGCACCAACAATTGAGTTCGAATGTCTATTAGATGCTGAGTTGATGATTAAACCACTAAATATCTAACTTACGCATGAAAAATAAAATCATAAGCTTATGAAAAATAAAATCATACCGTTTTTCTATAATTCGAACATTAAACATAGAATAAGTCAGTAAAATACAAAACATAAAATAATTACTAATATTCAAAATGATAAATCAAATAAACAAATGTACTTATTCATCGATTACAATTAGTAATTTCTTTTTTACGAATACCAAGTCATGGTAAAATAATTTCATAAGACATTTAATAGTTCATTTCATAAATGACATTTTCCATCATCATTTCCAATTTCATAAGCTCATTCAACATAATTCAACATGATTTCCAATTCATTGCACAATAACGATATATCTTTTCAATCTCCTTTCTCATCCATTTGCTATTTCAAAAATTATATAACTTATTTTATCATTCATTTCTCTATTAACTCGACTCAGACTCGAACATATACACGGATTCAACCAACACATCAATTAGGCACTCAATGTCTCATTGGATAAATCCGAAGCAAATAAATGCATCCAGTGCTATAAGTAAATTGACACACAGTGTCTCATCGGTTAAACTGAAATAAATTGTCACCCAATGCCTCATTAACTCGTAGTCGAAGTAATCTTAAACTCTTCCTATCTTATAGTATGCCATCTATATCCGATTCAACCCAAATTGTTAATTGGGTAATCATTTCATATTCCAATACCAATCAATATTTCAATTTCACCTTTATTCACAACATATATACATTGATTCAGTTTAGTAACATCCACAATTTTTGCATAACATATATTCAATTTATGCATTTATATCAAAGAATGTACATATATTTCTCAATTGAATCCTCATAACATCACTTGATTCAAATCAACCAAACTGAATAGAAAATCTCACCCCAATTACTTACCATGAACAATTAAATCTATATGCATCCATTTATGATTTAGTTTGGATTATATAAATATAAATTGTAAATTCCGAACTACTCGTTGATAACTTTGTCTTTCCCTTTCTTTTTCAAGAAATCCAGGTCGATATTAGCTATGAATTAAAACACATAATAATTTATCAATATACAGCCAAATTCACATTCAATTTCTAATTTATGCAACTTTTTCATTTTATTTAATTTAGTCCCTAAAACCTAGACTATCATAACTTTCAAATTAAACTCCCAATATTTATACCGTTTTCATAATACGTCTAATTTAACTTCTTATTTCACGTTTCTTCCCCTAAATTTTGAAAATTTTGCTATATGATCCCTATTGCACAAAACCAACAATTGACTTCACAATTTAGTCCTTTTCACTTCTAACATAAAAAAATCTATCAAGTTAGTCCCTAAAACTTTAACTAATCAACAATGGTAACATCCTCAAACTTAAGCAGTATCGAGAAATAGGACATGGGTCAACTAGTTCAAGGTACTGAGATCCCGAAAACATAAAAATTACAAGAAAATGACTAAATTGTACTAATCAATTTTGATTTTGAAATTTTTGAACCAAAGGTTGAATAATCCTCTTCTTTTCTTCAATTGTTTTCGGTTTGCATGAAAAATAAAATAAAGAAACGGGTTTTGGTTTTTTTTTATTCCACTATCCATATTTTAATCATTATATAATATTAATTAACATAATAATAACTAAAATTTATAAAATTTAAAATATATATATTATAGTCATAACCGGCCACTAATAAGATCACATATCTAATGGTCTATTTATTATGCAAGTCCTATATATTTAATTCTATCTATAAATCCTATTTTATTATATTATGCGATTTAGCCCCTATACTTTTATTAAGCACTCTTTCGTCAAAATTACCTAATCGAAATTCAATTCACTTCTCTGTAAATATTTAATAAAAAAATATTTATAAATCCGATTTACAGAAATAAAGACATGAAACCACACTTTCCATTACCTTTAATTTTCGGATGATTACAATCTTCTTATCAAAACTGTTGTTGCTACTCATTTGCTACTGCCTGCTCTCTCTCTTGTTTTTTCCAAAAGGTGCTCTTCAATAACTGCCCCTATCTAGTTCTCTCCCTTCATATCCTTTAGGAAACTAACATCACAATAAAATAATACCATAAAAGATTAAATTAAGCACAGATGAAACTTATCTGAATCCCAGCAGAGAAATAATTTCATTATAATATGATATGGAACGAGTAATAATAATTTTTTCAACATTGACTCTTGTTAAAATGAAAAATATTAAAATAATCTTGAATAATATGATTTGTTTTAATTATGAAAATATATTTTCATAATTTCTTAAACAAATCGATAACTGATTAACTCTTGATATCAATTCAGTTAAGAATTTTCTTATACATAATCATTTTTAAGACCAACAAAAATTCAAACTAACTGTCTACTTCTTATACACTTGGATTCTTTTAATATAGAGTTTTTATAAAAGAAATATATATTATTGTAGTTTGTCCATGAAAAGTGTCCAACCTGGAAATTGGAAAATGGCCAAAATAATAAAAATACAAAAAGCAGTGGGATATTTGAAGTTATTTTATCCAACTGTTACAATCATGAACCTCCCCACCTTAATTATATTTTTAGAAAAGAAAATCAGGCCTTAAATTTAATATTGATTTAAGGTTTTCCTTAACAAATAGTTATTATTTTATTAGTGAGTCATAGACATGTTTGGTGTACTTAAATATGCGCTCCACCTTCCACAATCATTGTTAAATGTTAATTATTATAAAAATAAAATAAAATAATGTACTTTTTAAAATAATTTTTAATTAGAAAATATTTTAATATAAGTTTTGTTCGTTACTCATGATTAAGGTATCTTTTCTTATGAATTCAATATCCAAAATTTCTCGGTTTCATGTATTAAAAAGCGATGGTTAAATTAAAGCGATAAAATAGGAAGTACAACTTTATTATTATTAAATTGGATAATTAATTTATTAATATGAATATGGAAGGTGACCCATCATTATTAAGAAGAAAAATATTGCTTTACCTAATTCTGTTTGCTTCTTAAATTCTGTGCATCAAATCAAAATCATATCTTCATTGCAATCAACATCAAAAGTTAATGGACAATCAAATTTCCCATTTACTTTTTCTTTTATGTATAATGTCTCATCTAACCTTGTTTTGACTGTCTAAATTATTCGCAAAATAAGTTTTTTTTTTAATTTATTTTTACATTGATTTTAAATTTAATTAAGGATATAGGTTTCTAATTCTCTCTCCTAGGGTTAGGACTTCTATTTTATTAAGGTTAAGGTTTTTATTAGGGTTTTGGGTTTTAGGTATTTTAAAAGTGTTTAGGATTTTCGACTGAAAAGACAAAAATTCTTAGGTAATTTTGAGAGGTCGAGGATGTGATAACGCGCCTCAGCACACATACAATTCATATATCATGGCGAGATAGGATCATACCCTAGAAACCCATCGTGGGAAAATCCAGTTTTGGGGTAATAATGCTTGATATAATCAGGGGTCAAATTCAACGTGAAAGTACCAGTCGACGGTCATGATGTGGTCATGGGTTCGAGTATAATCGGGGGGCCAAGTGACGGTCGTTACGCGGTCAAGAGTTCAAGCTTTTTGGATACCCACAAACAACGTCCTACATATACCATACATAAGATTGATGCCATAATCATACGGAAAAACTCTGGGGACTTCCGGTGTAATCAACGTAATTTTTTCTCTATTTCCAAGCAGCTGGTATATCTAACATTTCATTCTTGTCTGAAGGCTGACACTGAAGTGGACACAAGAGGGCTCTCAAGAGGAGAGCAAATGTTCCGACATAGTAGAGGTCAAACTCAAATCAGCGTGACAATGGTTGTAGTTATTAATGAGTTGTGTAATAACGACAATCGTCGTCACTCCAAAAGGAGCATCACCTTTAATGCACTGTAGCAACCGCTTCCCGCTTGAGAGTCCTCTTGCGTCAACGACAATGCCAACCTTCAAACAAAAATGAAGGTTAAATGTACCGGTTGCCTAGAAATGAAGAAAAAAATTACATCGATTATAGCTAGAAGCCCAAGATTTTTTCCGTATGAATATGCCTTCAAACTTCTGTATAGTATTTATAGGGCATCATTTTCAGGTATTCGAAAAGATTGAACTCGTAGCTGCGTAACGACCGTCAACTAGCTCCCCCGTTATACCCCGATCCATTACTGCATAACGACCGTCAATTGAGACCTTCATGTCGACTTTCACCCTTGACTATACAAAGCAAAATCACTCTATAACCGACTTCTCTAGGATAGGCTTCGAAGGAATTGATCACCTCTCGACATGATTTATGAAATGTGTGTGGCTCAGACCGATATCGCACCATCGACGACTCAAGAATACCTCGAACGTAAACGAAATATCCTTCGTGATTGGAATTTTTAAGATTGGGAAATGATTTATAGTGGAGAAATAGAAATGATTAGAGAGAAATTATATGAGTGAAGGATGATGAAGCTTGGTATGTGAGAGCCATTTTATAGGCGCATGGAAGGGTTTGTTTGCAAAGGAAAACCTTTAAAGCGTGCTGAAACATATTCTAAATGTGTTGAAATGTTTAAATCGTCTGAAATATTCAAAGCTTAGGCTTTCCAACTCTGGGAATTGTAAATTCGTTAGAGAAAGCTCACCCAGCTAGGCACGCTTTCTAACGAATTTCCTATTCCCCGGCAGAAAGTACCTTTTCATATGACTATTTTACACGTTATTTAGCCTAGAATCTCGATAAAGTTATATGATTTTTGAATGCATGATTAATATTATTTACACCATACACTATGTAACGAATGTGTGCATTCGTAAAAATAATTCATAGCACGTATTCTCTTTCTCCCTACATAATTCTCTTATAAAAAGGGCGTAATTTTCATAACATAAACACACATCAAGTTAATATCAAACAACTCTCTACTCTCTTTTTTTTGCGTTTATTCATCCAAACTGTGATCAATATTGAAATGAGCTGACGAGTGAAATCCGTTATATACTATGACGATTAAATCTGTAATACAGAGTTCGAGGTGGTGTTTGTAGGAGCGAAGTTTGTGGAATTAACGTTCAATAGTATCATTCAAATGCATGAGCTACGAACTAGAATCAGGAGAAAAGTTGGGGGATTGAGCCGGGGAAGAATTACGAGGTTCTAATGCATATTTCTTGCATATATTGACCCCTATAAGTATGAGTTATTCAATGTGATTAGTGAGACATATATCGATACGGTCATATCATCGCACATCTCAAGCAAAAATGTTGTTATTGAGTTATATGTTGATTTCGCGGATGCTGATGGATTTGGCCCATCTTCGACCTTAGGCTCGATGAATATGGGTGCCTGTAACATCCTAGATTAAGGGTTATGCGTTCGTGCATAATTCATGAGTAGTAGGTTTTGGCAGTGTTTGGAAGTGAATTAAGGGTTTTTAAAATCCTAGGATGGAAGAGAAAGCTTTGGACAATTATTGGTTTTTAAGTTAAAAAGGGGGAGCTAGGTTAAGGTAGCCTTAAGAAAAGTTTTGGGGAGTTTAGGACACAAGAAGTGATGTGGAAAAGTGGCAAGGGACGCCATCTAAGGTGCAAGGGTTATGGCATCAAGTGAAGTACTTTGAGGGAAGAATTCCATTGTGTGCATTTTTGCTTAATTTTATGAAATAGCATGTTTACTGTGATATGGATGTGTGGTGTGCATTATTAGAATCTTGGAAATGTATGGAAATGTATGGAAATGTGTGGAAATGTATGGAAATGTGAGGAAATGTAAGGAAATGTAAGGAAATGTCTTGTCTTGGAAATGTAAGGAAATGCTTTAGAAACGTTAAGTTTAAAAGAGGAAAGTGAACATTTTTGGAAACTAGGGGATGTAAGGAAATGATGTGGAAATAATTCAAAAGAGGAAAGTAAACATTTTTGGAAACTTGGAAATGTAAGGAAATGTCAAGTTTAAAGAGCCAAACGAAAATTTTTGGAAACTTGGAAATGTAAAGAAATGTCAAGTTTTAAGGCTTAAAAAGAGAAAACTAAGGCAAGGTGGCCTTAAGAAAAATAATAGGAGGAATTTGACACACAAACAGGTTTGGAAAAGTGGCCTGGAAATGCCACTTAAGGCCCAGGTAAGTGACGCCACCTACATGAGCAAGTGGGCCTGAGTTCGAGTCACATGGGAAACAAATAAAAGAAATTTTATTTTGCTTCCAGAAGAAGTGAGGTGGACGGCACAAGCTATTTAAAAAGGAAGAGTTTTATTCTCTTTAAAATTCGGCTAAATGATGGATAAATAAGGGATTTATTTATCATTATTTTCAAGAGATAATGGTTGGATTAAATTCTTTTATTTAGTGATAATACAAAGGATAAAGCTATCAAATAGAAGAGTGGTGGCCAAGTAAGGGACTCTAGCTAGTAAATTCGGCTATAAAAGGAATAGAGAGGCCATCCAGCATTATTTACTCTTCCTTGATAACCTCTGCCGAATTTTTTCTGCAACCCCTATTCTTTTCTTCTTCATTCTTTTCCTCTCAATATTCCAAAAGCCGAAAGCTTGCTAAGATCAAGGCCATAGCCGAATAGTTTGAGACTTCAAGCAAAGGAACTGTCGATATCTAAAGTAAGGGTAAGATCTCATTCGATTTCCATCCTTTTTCTTTTAAGATTTGCCGAAATCTAGGACTAACCCCATTAATATCTTGTTGCCGAAACCTTGAAGAGATCTTTCGGGATTTACTAAGTGTCGACTACAAGGAAGGAGAAGTTCTTTTCCCGAAGGTACACCATAAGCCGCGTGTTCCCTAGTTATTCGGTGAGTTTCGGGATTTAAAATCCACAAGGTAAGTGTCTATAGCATTCAGCCAAGGCCTATTTTAGTAGTTAGATCTATTATTATGTGTTTTAAGCCGAAAACTAACAGATTCAAGGGATTTAGTGAGTAGCCGATTTCAAAGGAGAAGAATACAAGTTTTCGGGATTTGACTATAGTCAATTCGACAACAAGGTAGGTTTTAAGAATACAAATCCTACTAGGATTTGGTTTTGTAGGCTTTATGCTAACATATTAAGGTTACCAAATGTAGGAATTGAGATCTAAAGCAATAGATCGGGTTTTTCGGGATTTCAAGGAATTGTTAAGCAAATCAGGTGTGTAATCCACACTAATTCTTAATATGTTTTATGGCAATATTTAATATGTGCATGTTTATAAGAATGTGAATATGGCTAAGGTACTGTGTTACGGTACAAAGTACTTAGGTACGTTTCCTACTCCTACTAGGATTACGAAATATGTTATATTTTAACATGTGAAAAGTGACATGAATGTGAATTTAAGTATGATATGCATGATATGAATAATATGGGGCATTCGGGTTATATGAGAAAGGGGAAGTGAATGTGGTGACTTCGGTCTCACTATCTGAATGTGGTGACTTCGGTCACATTATCTGAATGTGGTAACTTCGGTTACATTATCTGAATGTGGTAACTTCGGTTACATTATCTGAATGTGGTGTCTCATGACATAATTATCTGAATCTGGTGGCTATGCCACTAATTTATATGGGCGATGAGCACGTCGACTGCAGCGACTGCCTTCGATGGTGTGTAGCGGAAGGAGGGTTGACTTAGTAGTCCCCACGGTGTGCAGGTTAGTACGGGGATGTGTAGCGGATGGCATCTAGGTTTGGGTTCGGGATTGCATCATTATCTTGAATTATTATTATGTGAACATGATATGTATGGTATGCCAAAACCTATTAAATTTTAGTGTTGATTACACATTGAGTCTGTTTGACTCACCCCGTTAGGGAATATTTTTCAGGTGATGAGCAGTAATGGACCGGGTCGGCAGGAGCTTAGGGATGGCCATGCACAGCAAGAAATCTATGATTTGGACTCTTATTTTCTTTAAGTACTTTGGTTCTAAATTTGGGTTATATACGATGTAATAAGGCCTTAAGGCCATAGTGCACTATTTTATTTCTGTTTATTGTTTAATTAGGTTACAAATATTTCTTAATTGAAAGATTAAGTAAATTTATTATCAAAACCAACCCTAAACGTTTTGTCACCTAAAGCTAAAGGATTTTTAATCAAATAAACTCGTTTTCAACTCAAGCCCAACCCAAAACAAATTTTCTTTCAAAACACACAAGTTTTTCCTAAGTCACAAAAGAATTTTGAACCGGTTTTCTTCGAGGAACATACCAAATCTGGTCAAAGCTCGTAGGCCGAGTTTGGGGTGTTTCAGTGCCAAAGCTCAAGCATAAAGTCCTACTACACAGTTGTGGGGTGGGTTTTCTAGCCTCTTTCAAAGCGGCTGCTATGATGTTTCTAGAAGATGTATGAGCAAACATTCATTGGTCTCCGGCATCGATCTAAACTTTGAAGATTAGTACTAGTCAGCGTATCAACATAAACCAAATGTAAACACTCAGGTTGGAAAAATAGCAGACTACAAAACATTCTGTGATGATGTGATAAAAAGATTCGGCGAAGTACAGCGAAAGTGAACATGATGT
Organism: Gossypium australe; assembly: GCA_005393395.2. NCBI lineage: Eukaryota > Viridiplantae > Streptophyta > Magnoliopsida > Malvales > Malvaceae > Gossypium > Gossypium australe. The sequence goes on from CM016619.1 coordinate 126,018,310, forward strand.
ATGTAGTGTACCACTCACGTTGTAACCTTGATTTTTGAGTCAAATATTATGCTAGGCCTGACTAAGAAATGTCAGGTGCATCCTATTGTGTGAACCTAACGGAAAGCCTGCAATTGTGGGAGCTTCCAAGCACTTTGGTTCCTATACGCACATGTAATTACTGCATGTGAGAACATACAGATTGAATACGCGCTTTACATCAACGACGTCTACCGACTACAATGCATTCAAAGTGTGTGAAATCCTGAATTGCCACTCGTCCCAGATGTGAGTATTTGGCCGCCTGTGTCCAGTGTATCATTTGAGCTGGCGCCAAACAAGGACCTACGTCGCGTTTCGAAAGGTCGCCCAAATTCCACCCGAATAAGGAACAATATGGATATTCGAGAGAGGCGTGATCAATAGAAATTATGTAGCTATTGTAGAAACCTAGGGCAAACGAAGCCTACTTGTTCGCTGTATAGGGAAACGTTGGGGCCCCAGCATCGATAACATTGCTTTCAACCAAATTTTATATGGTCCTAAGTGTTTGTTGTATTCAATATAAATATAATTGTCAATGTTTCGTATTGCGATTTGTTTTAAGGACATGCAATTTATTTAGTTGTCGATAACAAGGTAAATAAAAAATTTCATATTCAAAATAATATGTCAATAACAAAATCCGACATTTGTTATTTATCAATGAAACATAGATAGTAATAATGATAAATGGTCTGTTTGAATGAATAACATCGATTTTTTTATAACATTTTTTATTTACATTAAAAAAATTAAAAGAAAAAATACAATCTATGGTGTCATTGGGGAGAATATGTGCCACAAGGAGGAAGATGGCGATCGCATGGAGGATTTCCACGTACAACCAGTTGTACCATTGGAGGTGCATTTAGAGGTGTATCCTTAGGTGCCGGCATGTAGACTTCTTCCTCGTCGTCGTCATCGCCTGAGTACGTAACTAGTACGGCCCCCTAGGCGATGCTATCTTCGGTATCGATACTGTCACCATCTTCCTCCATGGTCGATTGTTGCATTATTATCAAATGCCATCGTGTATCTGCCACTCCCTCGTCTACTGGTTGTGACAATAAGCCACCCCCATAAAATAGTGATGCACGCAATGTTTGGGTCACTTTAGGCATGAAACCATAAAGTGCCCTAAATCTCGGGTACGTCGAAAAGGTACCGAACATTGCCATCGCCATCGAGTACTGCATATACGCTTGCATTGGTGGTGGTGGGTGCGTCGACGATTGTCTTGACACAGGGTTCTGTATTGACATTTGTGTAGGGGTGTAGTATGTGGGGGACGTCAGTGGAGTGAAATATGTACATGTGGGAACAAAAAAAAATAGCCACGTGCGGCGGTGGTTTGTAGTGCAATGGTAATTGAAAATAAAACACAGGGTTAGTTAATTGAATGATAATACCTGAAGGGAAGTGGCCTAGATATTGCGTAGCCATAAGTGACGTATCTTCTGTCAGAGCGGATGAAAAACCTGTCGTGCGATTGCGTCCCTTCCTAGTATATTGTGGTGAGCGACGTGATCGCTTCGCCCGAATTTGTTAACTCTTCTCATCCGATGATAGTAAATACGATTTACCGACGACTTTGAACCATGTTAAATAATCATCAAATGTCATTGTGCCCACTGAGAAAAATTGTTCACAAACGGTTATGGATTGCATCCCACGCCTCGATGTGCTCCTTATGCCGCACCGACCAGTCGATGTTGCCCTACCCTCGCATGCCCACCTTGTGCATTTCCTTCAGGTCTTATAGTGGCGGTGAAATTCATTGCCTCCACCCGAATTACCTCAACACCTGGTCTATTTCGTGCATTTTTATCATTACGTACACTATTAATGGCACCTTCACGTCCCACATCTGCTAATTTCCCAACACTTCCGGTAGGATGCAGGATATGACATCAGTGTCGGCGTATGACATCCATTCAAACTGATAAGAAAAATTGTAAATATCGTTATTTATGATTTTTTTACGAATCATTACGTAATTAATATAGGTTCAAAAGAATAGGTAACTAACCTCGACTTCCGACCATTGATCTAACGATAGCCTAATATCTTCTAGAACCTCGGGTAGTCCCACATAGCTCGGCCAATGGTTCCACCTGTACAAGCGATATGTTAGTTGAAACGTATAATAATAAAAATTATTGTACAAACTATGTGTTTGTTAATAAATGATGTTTACCTCGTCACCAACGGGAACATACATGGGTTGGTCACCTTGGGATATAGAAACGGTAGTCGCTACCAGGCCCACGACTGTAGTAGGAGCAGACAACCACTGATTGACGTCGACTTCAGTTGCGTGGCCCAACACACCTCCCGGTATAACGTGGACAATACGACAAATCCCCAACTTAGTTTCTCGCAGTCATTGAAGTCCACTAATAGTAGCCACTTTACGTGCACCAAATTTCAAGATTTTTCGGGCATTAAAATGCCCCCGATTAACCTCATATGTATGTTCGAGCGCATTGTTGTATCACCTCCTCCATTCAGTCTTCAGGGTCTTCAAGGAGCTCATCAAAATTATCTTTCAACCAGTTTATCGATATCTGACCACCTTTGAACTTGTCCAGAACTTTTCCCAACAGTAAACGGTAGAGGGTCACTTTCTCTGGAACAATCCCAAATCCCGAGATGATTGGTCTATCCACTGGTAGACCGAGTTGTAGCACTACATATTCGAGTGTGATTGTACACTTGTCACATGGAAGGTGGAAAGTGTGTGTTTCGGGCCTCTATCTTTCCATCAATGCGCTGATTAGTTACAAATCAAGTTTGCAACCCTCGAACATGCGAGACACATGTAAGAATCCAACCACTTGCAAGTGGCCACGAATTTCAAGAATCATAGGCTTTCCCATATTATGGATAAAGCCCTCCAGAACACGATCTGTAACACCCTCAACCCGTGTCCCTCGCCGGAATCGGGTTACGGAACATTACCAAAGTTTACAGATCAAACAGACAGAAATTTCAACGTTTCATATAACATAACATTCATGTCAGAAACCAATCAAACCCATACATACTGTCCCTTATTTGAGCCATCGAGGCCCAAAATACGTATTAGAAACAAGTCAGAACTAATTTGGAAACTCAAAAAAATTTTCCAAAAATATTAAAAATTTTAAAACTGCAGGGTTCACACGACCATATGGTCAGGCTGTGTAAGGAGACACGCCCGTGTCTTAGACCGTGTGGGCATTCGAAATAGGGACACATGGTAATGTCCCAACTCATGCCAGTGCCCGTGTAATTCTCTGACTTGGGTCACACTGCCAATCCACATGCCTGTGTGCCAGACCGTGTACCCATTCGAAATGGCCTCGCATACCCATATGATAGTCGTGTGTCTCACACGACCGAGTCACACGCCCATGTGTCTGGCCGTGTGGACTTAGAATGTACCTTAAACAACAAGTTTACAATTCCCTACAAGCTTGGACACTAAGTAATTCAAAAAATCATTCGTTTAACCAGTTCAAAACACAATCAAACACATTTAAATCATGTTAAAACAATCATCCTAGGTGCTTAACCAATTTACCTTCATTGGTACCACATTTGCTTCAAAAACAAATACATATTTATATGTATAAAACCAACCAATATTAAACTTGTAATCTCATTTACATTCAACCACAAAATAACTATTATTTAGACACCCTAGGTACATGTCGACACAAAAGGTAAACATCACCACATTTGAGTTCGGGATCGTTGTTGGATGCTGAATCGACGATCAAAAGTTAAATACTTAAACTGCGCACGGAAAGCAAAACGTACGCTGAGTAAAACTCAGTGGTATTTCTATAATCCGAATATTTAAAGACATAATAATAATATGAACATATTAGTTAAAAGCACAATTGAATAATTAAAACCACATTTATTCATACAATGACATTAGCTATTTAATACTCAATTCATAAATGCACCATTTCATACCATACTCATTTCTCATCACTTGCTATATAATAGCTTTTCACAATTTGATCAACATATCATTTAATCAATAACATTATCTATTCCATATCCAATTCATGAATACTTAATTCATGTATCTCATTTTCATGTTTCAATTCACTATCCCATTTTCAGTTCACATACAGTATCATCCAATATCAATCATAGTACCATTTTATTTAATTACCCCTATTAACATGACTCGGACTCGGACGGATACACGGATCCAACCAACACACCAATTTGGCACCCAGTACCTCGTCGGATAAATTCGAAGTAATAACTGCGCCCAGCACTATATAAATTTGGCACCCAATGTCTAATCGGTTAAACCGAAGTAAATTGGCACCTAGTGTCTCATCGACTCGAAGTTGAAGAAATCCCTGAACTCTTCCAATCCTATGGCATGTCATCTATATCCGACTCAGTCCGATATAGTTAATAGGGTTTAATTTCACTTTCCAAATACAACCAATAATCAATTATCATATTTGCACATATATATTCATTTCAATTCAAATAATCAATATATTCATAATATATATATATATATATATCAATTCAATCCATTCAATCAACTTTTAATTCAATTCAATGGCAAAGTACCAAATACTCACCTCAATACTTACCATATGCATTAAATAAAAAATAAAACAATTAATAAATAGTTTCAGATTATAGAAATACAAACGAGGAATTCCGAGCTATTTCATGTCAACTTTATCTTTCCCCTTTGACGTTAGCTACGGAATTAAAACAATTAAAATTCATCAATACAACACAATTCAATTTCATATTGAATATTTCAATTTTTATTCAATATTTGCCTAAATTTCAATTTAGTCCCTAAACCGAGACTAAATTTTTTATTCTTCACATTTAATTCTTTATTTTCATGCAAATTCCACTTTAAACTAAATTTAACTCCCTATTTTCACTTAAATCCCTAAATTTCAAAATTTTCACAATTTAGTCCCTATTACTCAAAATTTACAATTTATTCTACAATTCACTCCTTTTTCATTTCTAACATTTAAATCTATCAATTTAATCCCTAATACTAAAATTATTCAACATTAACAACATTTAAAAACTCAATAATTGTTAAAATTTCGATATAGGTTAGGTAGTACTTAACATTAAGATTCCAAAAACATAAAAATTATGAGACAAATAGAGTAAATTAACTAACCAATTAAACTTGGAAACTTTTGAAATCCCTAAGCCTTGCGTCTGTTTCTTTCTTCTTTTCTTTCTTTCTTTTTTTTTTCTCAATTTTGATTTTGCTTTTATCTTTTTTTATATCATTTACTTACTTATTTTATTATTTACTTTATTATTATATTATATAAATTTACTTAAATATTAAGTAAAACATATTATAATATATATTTAACTTTAATTTATTAATAATATATACAATAATTTTACACATTATGTCACCTCACTAAAGAAACAATGGCATAATTGCTTCTTTAGTCCCTTTAATTTTTCTTTAATTTATAATTCAACTTTTACCCTATATGCAATTTAGTTCTTATACCTAAATATTCTTAATTCATGCAAACACAACTAACTTCGTAAATATTTATTATTTACGAGTCTGATTTACGGGAATGGAGTCTCGAGAATTCACTTTCTGACACCCCTAACTATCGAGTCGTTACATGATTATCTGCCTATTTACACAAAAAAATATAATTATAATAAAAAAATTAAATTTAACATTATTGAAATTAACGAAATTTAAATTTTGGCCTTACCATTACTAATTGGGTGGCAGAAATATGCTTGTTGTCGAAACGGATTAGGGAGGAGGCCATTTGTGAGAAATCGATTTAAAAGAATAAAAATGAGATAATTTAAAAAAATAATATTTTTAAATAAAAATATCAAAAATTATTAAAAATGAGAGATTTGAGAGGCTTGAGAGGTTTTGAGAGAATTTGAGAGAATTGAGAGAGTTGAGTGAAGGATGTGAATGAAAAAAAAAATGAAATTTGAGGGGTATTTATAGGGTAAAAAAAGTTACCATTGTTAGGGTTTTAATATTTTTACTGTTGGCGGCAACTTTCAAAAAACTATTGAAATTACGCGTATTCCAACAAAATCGACTTATATCCTTAATTAAATTTTAAACCGGCGTAAAATCTAAATTAAAAAAATGGCCTATAGTCCCAAATTATTTTGTATTAGTAAAATCGATTTTTAGTGTTTTGGCTTTTTTAGGTGAAATTATAAAATTCCACTTTCTTTTATAACGAGGTTAAACAATTCACATTAAAATACAAACATTAAATACATATTTTTCTAATATTTATATTAGATATATATATATTTTAAAATTTATAGTATATAGTTTATTTTTGGCTTAAGGGTATATAACCTCCTGAACTTAACGAAAAAATTAATTAAACCCCTTTGCGAAAAAAACATTCAGTTAAGTTTTTAAATTCTCAAATTACATCAATTAAGTACTTTGACCAACATTTTCCATCTTTGACTGTTGCAATGTTGATATGGCACTCTACATTAGCAAAAAAATCAAAAAAAAAATCAAAAAGAAATTATTTAAATTCTTTTACTAGTATGAACTTGGACAAATGGTTATCGAGGTTTGAACTTAGATAGCCATTTGTCCAGATTTATTTCAAACTTAATTTTTTATAAAATGATATATATTTTTAAAACTTATAATTGTGTAGAACATTATTAAAATTTATAAAAAATATTAATAAAATTTTAAAAATTAAAAAATAATAAAAATCATTTAAAAGTTATGTCTAGAATGAATATGAACAAACATATGTCTAGAATCATTCAAAACAATTTTTCTTGTCCACCATTATTTCTCAAAAAGTAGTGGTGGTTTTACTTTTCATTTTTTTAGTTTTTCTCTAGTCATGTTGTGGCGTCCGCGTGTGTATATATATAAATGGTTTATCAAGGAAAGGGTATCGCCAGATCTATTGGGAATCATTCTCAGAGAACCTCATTAGAAGAGTGTTCACAAATTTGGATTCCAAATTTTAACTGGTGTTCGTCGTCAGTTAATTTGATTATGGTGAGTTAAGATGCAAAAATCAACAGTTTAATGGAGGTGATGTATTTTTGAATTACTTCTAAATCATTTTAATGTTATAGTTACTTTAATTTGTTTTTCTCCTCTATTTGAACTTTTTTCAATAGACTATGACAATTGTAGAGTTTTTCCTTGGTTTTATAAAATCTTATTCCTCAAACAAAGATACTTTTATTCTTATTTCCAAAAGTAAGATTATTTATCTAAATAATCATATAAAAGATCAATTCAACCCTTCACCTCTCTTGTAGTTTTCTCTTTCCCTTTTTTATTGCTACCTTTTACAAAAAATAAAATAAAAATGTTAGGCCTATCTTTTACATTTTCTTATTGATATTGTAATATTCATTACCATCTTCGTCGGACTTAAAAGAGGTGGACCTTTTGATTATCCTTGCAATCATCAAGTTTTCTCCCCTTCTTTGTTCTCATAGTAATAGTTATGAGAATTATTTCATTGTAACACCCTAAATCTAGCCTAGACATCCAAACCAAGTTTGGGGAGTTACGTCACCATACTAAAACTTCTACTATCAACATAGTCGAATGGAACCATTCATTAAATAACATTCATCACAATAATAATTTAAACATATAATCCTAATAAATACCATAACATCATGGAACATCAAACCCTAATAGTAATGCTTAAAAGGAAGAATAAAAGCTTGATCGTGCTCCCGTGACACTGACTTGTTCAAGATTGGGAACCACCTGAAATCCAATCAATAACAAAGTGAGTTGTGAACTCAGTACGTAAAAGAAATGTATATCAATAATGTCACTTACAAAGAATTTCCAAATTCAGAGACTCAATTTGATATAGAAGTAATTTCATTCCAGATTCAGAGCATATGAGTTACATATATGTACATATAAACAATTTCAGTTCAAATATGGTTCAGATCAGATTTAGATGCAATATTCCTATTTCCGTCCGCTACACACCATCTTCGGTCATCCCAACACACCATTATGGAAAATTAATGCCCACCCAACCCTGCACACTTTTAGAGTATTCATTGACACTTTCACAGAAATGCAACGTACCTACTAGATTAGTATGCGACAAGCGCCAGAATCAGAGTAATACTTATTGTGGCGTAGCCACGATTTCAGAACATACTTCTTCCCACTTCGCAACATTGCAACACATGCCAATGCAGAACACAATTACCTGTAACATATGCTCAATCAGTCTGACTCATTATACAATTAAATAAGACAATTCAATAGTAGAGTAGGTGTTATAGTGCACACATATAATTATGTTGCTCACAAATCAGTCTTAGAGTATCAGACAATTCTCATATAATCAAATTTAGTTATTCGCACATTGAGGAAACCAATATCAAGGTTAAGAAACATTCTCGACCTCAAAATATCATTCTCAGGCCCAATAACTTGCCACACGCCCGTGTGCCATGGCCGTGTGGTTTTTAAGCATAAACAGTGAGTTACATGGCCTGGACACACGCCCATGTCCTTGCTCATGTGTCTTACACGGCCTGGGTACACGCCCGTGTCTCTGCCCGTGTGGCTTTTATACCACAAACAGTGAGTTACACAGCCTGGGCACACGCCTATGTTCCTGGCCGTGTGGTCTCGTTTCACAAACAATGAGTTACATGACCCAAACACATGCCCGTTTCCATTGCCCGTGTGAACCTTGCACTAGCATGGCCACACACAACCTAGACACACGCCTGTGTGCCCACCAGTATGGCCCCAATCTAATAAAAAGTGAGTTACATGGCCAATCACATAGCCTGCCACACACCCGTATGGCTCACACGGCCTAGTCACATGCCCATGTGGCTGGCCGTGTGGCATCGACCGTCGCTATTTTCGGCGACTCAAAACTTGCAAAATTAAGGTTTCTAGTATGCACCTGGTTTCATTTTGATTGAGAGACAATACGGAGATTACCCAGAACCTAATTAACCATTCAGCAATCAATCATTTGACTAAATCGACTAACTGACACAACATTAATACACAATCAACTATGTCGAATAAATCAACACGAGGAAACTTCAATGACTAACGCTTACCAACGATTCAACCGTGTTAAGTCGGCACAACACGCGAAGGGTCGCTTCTCTTTGCACTCACTCCTAAGAGAACAAAACAGCTAGTTAACAGAGAGTTTAAGTAAAACAATTCAACAATTCTCAATTTGACACTGAAACACCCCAAACCCGGCCCACGAGCCCTGACCGGATCTGGTATGTTCCTCGAAGAAAACTGATTCAAAACTCTTTTGTTACTTAGGAAAAACTTGTGCGTTTTGAAAGAAAGTTTGTTTTTGGGTTGGGCTTGAATTGAAAATGAATTAATATTATCTTAAAACTCCCTTTTTATTTAAGATGACAAAACACTTGGAGTTTATTTATTTTTTAAATAAATTTACTTGATCCTTAAATAATAATTTGTAAACACAATTAAAAAGTAAAAAGAAATAAAGAAATTCAACTATGGCCTTATGGCATTATTACATCAAATAATTCCCAAAATAAACTTAAAGTACTTAAAATAAAATAAAAATCCAAATTAATTAAATTCCTTGTTGTGCATGGCCATCCCTAAGCTTCTGCCGAGCCCGGTCCATTACTGATCGTCACCTGAAAATAGTCCCACAACAGGGTGAGTCAAACAGACTCAATGTGTACACGACACTAAATCATAATAGAATCAGGCATACAATAGTTACACATTCAAAACATAAAATACAAGTTATGATGCATTCCCAAACCCAAACCTATTTGTCCATCCGCTACACACCCCCGTACCTGCCAGTCACACCGTGGGGACTACTAAGTCGACCCTCCTTCCGCTACACTCCAAATTTGCGGTCTTAGGTCACCGCATACTGTGGTATTAGGTCACCACTTTCAGATTACTGCGGTCTTAGGTCACCACTTTTCAGATATCACGATCTTAGGTCACCGTGTTCGTGGTCTTAGGTCACCACATTCACTTCCCCTTTCAAACAAACCCATATGCCCCATATAATAACAATATGCATGGATATGCCAGAGTTCACATTCTTATTCTTATTCTCATGTTATAATTAACATATTTCATAATCCTAGTAGGAGTAGGAAACGTACCTGAGTATTTAGTACCATAACATGGTACCTTAGCCACTTTCATATTCTTATTAACACATGTTTTAATAAACATACCCATAATACATATTATAAAGTAGTGTGGGGTACACACCTGATTTGCTTAGGGTTTCCAATCCAAATCCCGAGAAGCTTGATCTAATGCCTTAGATCTTAGATCTCTACATTTAATCAATCATTCAATACTTAGTAAAGAACCATTCGGCCATAAATCCAAATCCTAGTAGGATTAGTACACTAAAACTTACCTTGCAATTTCCAAATCCCGAAAGTATTCCTTGCCTTATATGTCTGTCGAAATCCCTATAACTTCATGTTAGATCAATTTCTAACATTTATTCATAACAAATAACCCTTAGCCGAATGTTAAATATGACTTACCTTGTGGATTTTAAATCCCGAAATTCACCGAATAACTAGGGAACACGCAGCTTATGGTGTACCTTCGGGAAAAGAACTTCTCCTTCCTTGTAGTCTACACTTAGTAAATCCCGAAAGATCCTTCCATATTCGGCAACCAAAATATGTATGGGGTTAGATTATCTCTCAGCTAATCTAAAAGAAAAGAATGGAAACCAAACTTGGTTCTTACCCTTATTTGAAGAAATCAATTGCACCTTCACTTCAACCTTCAGAGATTCGGCTATGGCTAAATGATGCTCTCACAACTTTCGGCTTTTGGAGGGATTAGAAAGAAAAGAGAAGGAAGAATAAAGATGGAGGATTCGGCTAGAACACAAGGTATTTCGGCTTGGCAAAAATAAAAGAAGAAGAGGATTTGGTGAAGAGAATTCGGCAGAGGCTTTCAAAGAATAGAAAATAATGCAGAATGACCTCTCCTTTCCTTTTATAGCCGAATTTACTAGGCTAGAGTCCCTTACTTGGCCACCACTCTTCTATTTTGATAACTTTATCCCTTGATTTATCACTTTAATTATCAACAAAACTTAATCCAATATTTATCTCTTATCTCCTAATAAAAATAACAATAATTATCCATCATTTATCTCTTGAAAATAATCTAAAATAAATCCATTATTTATCCCTTATTTATCCACCCTTTATCTCTTAAAAATAAAAGAATAAAAGCTCCTAATTTATAGCCATGTGCCGTCCACCTCACTTCTTCTGGAAGCAAAATAAAATTTCTTTTATTTGCTTCCCATGTGACTTGAACCCAAGCCCAACACCTTGCATGTGGCGCCATTTTCAGAGGCCCTAAGTGGCATCTTCAGGCCACTTTTCCAAGCCTGTTTGTGTGTCAAATTCCTCCTATTATTTTTCTTAAGGCCACCTTGCCTTAGTTTTCTCTTTTTAAGCCTTAAAACTTGACATTTCTTTACATTTCCAAGTTTCCAAAAATTTTCGTTTGGCTCTTTAAACTTGACATTTCCTTACATTTCCAAGTTTCCAGAAATGTTTACTTTCCTCTTTTGAATCATTTCTAAATCTTTTCCTTACATCCCCTAGTTTTCAAAAATGTTCACTTTCCTCTTTTAAACTTAACGTTTCCAAAGCATTTCCTTACATTTCCTTACATTTCCATACATTGCCTTACATTTCCATACATTTCTACACATTTCCATACATTTCCATACATTTCCATACATTTCCATACAGTTCATGAATTACACATCCAACACACCCACTGAGCCCACTATCTCATGAATTATGCACGAACGCATAACCCCTAATCTAGGATGTTACAGTTCTACCCTCCTTAAAAATAATTTCGTCCTCGAAATTACTTATTAACAGTCGTACAATCCTTCTCACCGCACTATGCTTACGCTGCGCACTCTGATCTTAATAGAACCATCATACTTTTTAGGCACAATCTCTAAGTTCACGTCCCTTAGAACTCATTTTCTAACGTCGCGATTTAATCTGATTTAAGAGTTTTATACATTAGTCTTTGTTTCACTTGATTACCCGCGAAGAAGTTTTATGAAAAGAGTTTTAGGAGTGGTTCTTTCGTATTCATACAGGCACACAGTCTATTCATACATTCATCAATCAATTATGAACTTCTGTTCATTCAGAGAAACGTTGTAGTTTTCATTGTTGTTGTTTTTCCACTACCCAGGGGTATTTTCGTAATTTGCCCTACAGGGGTATTTTTGTAATTTGTCAAAATAAGGTTCCTTGGTGATTTTGTCAATAAGGGTATTTTGGTAATTTTTGAAATTCGAGGGTATTTCGGTAATTTTGAAATTCCAGGGGTATTTCGGTAAATTTTTACAAATCAGGGTAAATTTGTAAAGTTCAATAAATCAGGGGTATTTCAAAATTTTGCAAAACTTGAGGGTTCTTTTTGAGAATTTGTTTTCCAAATCGGTGATGTTGCAAAAATTTTAAAAATCAGGGTCATTTTGATAATTTTGTAAGTTAGGGGCAATTTTGTAATTTTCCAAAATCAAGATATTTTGATATTTTGCAAATAAGGGTTTTTTTTTGAACATTTATAAAATAGTGAAATTTTGGAAAAACTGTTGGGTAATTGGACCTTTTATAAACCAAGGGCATTTTTGTAATTTTACCACTAGGGGCATTTTAGTAATTTTGTAAACTAGAAGTTTTTGGAAAATTTTCGAAAATAACAATTTTCTCAGTTCAAAAGAGTGATTTGTTGAAATATATATATATTTTTAAAAAAACTAGGGTTTCCATAAAAACACGGCTAGTTCCTTTTCGGGTTTTAGTTAGGGGTTTAGCCTATGAATAAGTCCTCTTGGTTAGGGTGAACCGAAGCTACGCACCAGGTAGGATTCGAGTGAAGAGGAGGTGAGCCACGCGGACTGCTTAAATACCAAGCTCCCACCGAATACCAATCCTAGACATGCGCACAATGGTTGCCACACCCTAACTCGGCGACTTAGCCACAGGTTTGTTCAATTAAACATTTAAAATCTTATGTAACTGTTGGGGTAAGCTAGTCTTAGAGTTCAAGTACCTATCATACTATCTACGTTACATTCCATTTCTACCCTTTTACAAATCACAATATAAATCACACAAAGGATAGGGGTACTTACCTGGTGGACTGCGGGTCGGAGACTTAGGTGCCATGCCAGAAAAACCTGCTTATCTTCAAAAACTCATTTGGGCTCGATTTGAAAACGTTTTGGGCCTTAAACCCCAAGCCGAGAGTTTAAAACTGGGCTCTGATACCAAACTGAAACACCCCAAACCCAGCCCACGAGCCCTGACCAGATCTGGTATGTTCCTCGAAGAAAACTGATTCAAAACTCTTTTGTTACTTAGGAAAAACTTGTGCGTTTTGAAAGAAAGTTTGTTTTTGGGTTGGGCTTGAATTGAAAATGAATTAATATTATCTTAAAACTCTCTTTTTATTTAAGATGACAAAACACTTGGAGTTTATTTATTTTTTAAATAAATTTACTTGATCCTTAAATAATAATTTGTAAACACAATTAAAAAGTAAAAAGAAATAAAGAAATTCAACTATGGCCTTATGGCATTATTACATCAAATAATTCCCAAAATAAACTTAAAGTACTTAAAATAAAATAAAAATCCAAATTAATTAAATTCCTTGTTGTGCATGGCCATCCCTAAGCTTCTGCCGAGCCCGGTCCATTACTGATCGTCACCTGAAAATAGTCCCACAACGGGGTGAGTCAAACAGACTCAATGTGTACACGACACTAAATCATAATAGAATCAGGCATACAATAGTTACACATTCAAAACATAAAATACAAGTTATAATGCATTCCCAAACCCAAATCTATTTGTCCATCCGCTACACACCCCCGTACCTGCCAGTCACACCGTGGGGACTACTAAGTCGACCCTCCTTCCGCTACACTCCAAATTTGCGGTCTTAGGTCACCGCATACTGTGGTCTTAGGTCACCACTTTCAGATTACTGTGGTATTAGGTCACCACTTTTCAGATATCACGGTCTTAGGTCACTGTGTTCGTGGTCTTAGGTCACCACATTCACTTCCCCTTTCAAACAAACCCATATGCCCCATATAATAACAATATGCATGGATATGCCAGAGTTCACATTCTTATTCTTATTCTCATGTTATAATTAACATATTTCATAATCCTAGTAGGAGTAGGAAACGTACCTGAGTACTTAGTACCATAACATGGTACCTTAGCCACTTTCATATTCTTATTAACACATGTTTTAATAAACATAGCCATAATACATATTATAAAGTAGTGTGGGGTACACACCTGATTTGCTTAGGGTTTCCAATCCAAATCCCGAGAAGCTTGATCTAATGCCTTAGATCTTAGATCTCTACATTTAATCAATCATTCAATACTTAGTAAAGAACCATTCGGCCATAAATCCAAATCCTAGTAGGATTAGTACACTAAAACTTACCTTGCAATTTCCAAATCCCGAAAGTATTCCTTGCCTTATATGTCTGTCGAAATCCCTATAACTTCATGTTAGATCAATTTCTAACATTTATTCATAACAAATAACCCTTAGCCGAATGTTAAATATGACTTACCTTGTGGATTTTAAATCCCGAAATTCACCGAATAACTAGGGAACACGCAGCTTATGGTGTACCTTCGGGAAAAGAACTTCTCCTTCCTTGTAGTCTACACTTAGTAAATCCCGAAAGATCCTTCCATATTCGGCAACCAAAATATGTATGGGGTTAGATTATCTCTCGGCTAATCTAAAAGAAAAGAATGGAAACCAAACTTGGATCTTACCCTTATTTGAAGAAATCGATTGCACCTTCACTTCAACCTTCAGAGATTCAGCTATGGCTAAATGATGCTCTCACAACTTTCGGCTTTTGGAGGGATTAGAAAGAAAAGAGAAGGAAGAATAAAGATGGAGGATTCGGCTAGAACACAAGGTATTTCGACTTGGCAAAAATAAAAGAAGAAGAGGATTTGGTGAAGAGAATTCGGCAGAGGCTTTCAAAGAACAGAAAATAATGCAGAATGGCCTCTCCTTTCCTTTTATAGCCGAATTTACTAGGCTAGAGTCCCTTACTTGGCCACCACTCTTCTATTTTGATAACTTTATCCCTTGATTTATCACTTTAATTATCAACAAAACTTAATCCAATATTTATCTCTTATCTCCTAATAAAAATAGCAATAATTATCCATCATTTATCTCTTGAAAATAATCTAAAATAAATCCATTATTTATCCCTTATTTATCCACCCTTTATCTCTTAAAAATAAAAGAATAAAAGCTCCTAATTTATAGCCATGTGCCGTCCACCTCACTTCTTCTGGAAGCAAAATAAAATTTCTTTTATTTGCTTCCCATGTGACTTGAACCCAGGCCCAACACCTTGCATGTAGTGCCATTTTCAGAGGCCCTAAGTGGCATCTTCAGGCCACTTTTCCAAGCCTGTTTGTGTGTCAAATTCCTCCTATTATTTTTCTTAAGGCCACCTTGCCTTAGTTTTCTCTTTTTAAGCCTTAAAACTTGACATTTCTTTACATTTCCAAGTTTCCAAAAATTTTCGTTTGGCTCTTTAAACTTGACATTTCCTTACATTTCCAAGTTTCCAGAAATGTTTACTTTCCTCTTTTGAATCATTTCTAAATCTTTTCCTTACATCCCCTAGTTTTCAAAAATGTTCACTTTCCTCTTTTAAACTTAACGTTTCCAAAGCATTTCCTTACATTTCCATACATTGCCTTACATTTCCATACATTTCCACACATTTCCATACATTTCCATACATTTCCATACATTTCCATACATTTCATGAATTACACATCCAACACACCCACTGAGCCCACTATCTCATGAATTATGCACGAACGCATAACCCCTAATCTAGGATGTTACAGACACCGTAACAAAATCTAACCAAAAACTCGTAGAAGTCGAAAGATTCTGATAGAACTTACATAGAAGTCTTTCAGTAACGTGAAGATTTCACTAAGTCTCGATAATCACGTGCAGAACACACTCAACGAAAAGAATTCAAAGAAGTAAAAAAAAAGAAGGAAAAGGAAAAATAAATAAATAAATAAAAGAAGAAGAAGAAGAAGAAATATAGACATTAACCAAATTCTAATAAATTTTGTCTTAACCACCAACATACCTCCGACAACTAGCAAAAAAATTCTCTTAACGCATATGATAAGGTTCGAACTCGGGACCAGACAAAATACAAACAAATACTTAACTAGTGAACTAGTAGACTCATTCTTATCGTAGGTTCTTACAGAACTGCCTTTACCCATATACCGCATGGATAGGGATTGTTCTAAAAGAATAAAACTTTTAACAACACAACTCGAACTCAAGACCTAAAACCCAAAAGAAAAGCACATAACCAAAAATACATAAATTAATTACTATAGAATCTCACAATTAAATTCTTAAAATTTTAGGGCATTACATTCATTTTTTGAATTTTGAAAAATAACAACATCAACTAGAAACCATAAATCGAAATGTAGCATCTTAACATGTTTTCATGCACCCAAATTATTAAAATTCATTAAACTTCAGTCATTAATCAAAATAAT
Organism: Gossypium australe; assembly: GCA_005393395.2. Classification (NCBI taxonomy): domain Eukaryota; kingdom Viridiplantae; phylum Streptophyta; class Magnoliopsida; order Malvales; family Malvaceae; genus Gossypium; species Gossypium australe. The sequence goes on from CM016619.1 coordinate 126,035,035, forward strand.
ATGTTAATTGGTTTACACAATACAAACTAAAAACATATGAGTTTACCTGCAGAGAGTCGATACAATATTGATTAATGGCTTGAACTCTAAAATTTTATACATATATCTTGAGTGTTTTTGTGTGTTTTTCGTTCAAGAAGGTTAATTTCCTTATTTATATGATACGATTCTTGGATGTGACGTCTTAGGTAGGTCATCATGCATGCCAACACGTACCCTATTTTAAGATTAACTCGTGTTTTCTAAGAGTGAGTTCGCTTGCATGATGATGCGAAGTCACCACATGAGAACTCATGATGCGAACTATGGAGGCGATCACTACTAAAATAGAGAGGATCGAGTCAGTCCCAATAAAAAAAAAAGGGTAGCGGATCGATAATGACGAACGCCATAATAATATGTTATTAAATCAAAATTATTAAAAAATATTTCTATGAGATTTTAGAGAATGAAATAAATGCATGTAGTTGGGCTTCCAAAGTTATTTCAACACCGGCAAGTACTCTCCATATTGAGATCATTATTATCTACATTAAATTCTTTCATAATACTACTTAAAAAATTCTTTCACGAATATCAAATTAGCCTTAAAGATATTATCTATATTGATAAGATCATTATTATTGAATTTGTGAAGACAATTTGTGTTATACCTCGAATTTACAAAATCATGTTTTCGTCATTAATACAAAGTACAACCCGAATTTAAAATTATATATAATGAAAAAATTCTTATTTTATCGAAACGACCTCCTTGAAAATTTATATATCTAAATAAACCATTAAAGTGGCCAAAATTAATTGCCCAAACGGTCCACGTGAACGTCATAAATTCTCATTTAAAATTACGCAGTTTTCCCGCCAAGGTATTTAACCCTCATTAATTGAAAAACTGTTACCCCATAATTATAAAAATGAAAGTCAGGCAAAAGCTTCGCCAGGCAATTGATTCGTTATACGCCGGTGGCCAAGCGACGGCTGAAGCCTACAGGCCACTCGTGCTCGAATGCGTTCGAATCAATGATGTTGCTCAAGCCAAGAGACTGCAATCTCACATGGATCTTCACTATTTTACACCCAATGATACGTTTCTACATAACCGTCTTCTCCACATGTATGCCAGATTAGGGAAAATTTCAGATGCCCGAAACCTGTTCGATAGAATGCCCCAAAGAGATATTATCTCCTGGAACACAATTCTTTCTGTATATGCCAAATCAGGGCCTGTTGAGAATTTGAGAGCACTGTTCTATAAAATGCCTTTTCGTGATTCTGTTTCTTATAATACAGTGATTGCGGGCTTGGCTGGAAGCGGGTTTTCCAGTCAGGCGCTTGAGGTTTTTTTGAGGATGAACAGAGAGGGAGTTGAGCCAACAGAATATACTCATGTGAGTTTGTTGAATGCGTGTTCAAGGTTATTGGATTTAAGGAAAGGGAAACAGATTCATGGTAGAATATGCGTTGGTTTTTTGGGGAGGAATGTTTTTGTTTGGAATGCTTTGACTGATATGTATGCTAAGTGTGGCGAGATTGATAAAGCACGGTGGCTGTTTGATAGAACAGATAATAAAAATGTAGTTTCATGGAATTCATTGATTGCTGGTTATTTGAAAAACGGCCAACCTAAGAAATGTATTGATTTGTTTCAGGAGATGCAACTAGGTGGTTTCAAACCTGATGATGTCACAGTCTCGAATGTTCTTGGTGCTTATTTTCAAAGCGGATTGGTAGATGAAGCAATTGAAGTTTTTAACTTGAATAAGAACAAGGATAAAGTATCTTGGACAACAATGATTGTTGGTTATGTTCAGAATGGAAAGGAAGAAGATGCTCTGAATTTATTTGCCAAGATGTTAGCAGAAGGTGTCAAGCCAGACAGTTTTACGATCTCTAGTGTGATTAGTTCCTGTGCAAAATTAGCCTATTTGTGTAATGGTCAGGTTGTCCATGGGAAAGCCATTCTTTTGGGAGTTGATAATGATTTGCTTGTGTCTAGTGCTCTTGTTGATATGTATTGCAAATGTGGAATCACTAAGGATGCCTGGATTGTTTTCGATATGATGCCATCCAGAAATGTAGTTTCTTGGAATGCCATGATTAGGGGTTATGCACAGAATGGACAAGATTTGGAAGCATTGGCCCTTTATGAAAAATTGTTGCAACAAAAGTTGAAACCTGATAGTATTACGTTTGTGGCTGTTCTATCTGCTTGTAACCATGCAGGTTTAATTGAAGAAGGACGCATATATTTTGATTCTATCAGTAAACGGCATGCATTAGTACCCACTTTGGATCACTATGCATGCATGATCAATCTCCTTGGCCGTTCAGGTTGCATGACTGAAGCAATCGATCTAGTTAACAATATGCCCCATGAGCCAAATTCCTTAATCTGGTCAACCCTTCTCTCTGTCTGTGCAATAAAGGGTGACATTGAAAATGGGGAGATGGCTGCTAAGCGTCTCTTTGAATTGGAACCCCTTAATGCAGGACCTTATATCATGCTTTCTAACATGTATGCCACCCGTGGAAGATGGGAAGATGTGGCATCTGTGAGATCTCTCATGAAAAGTAAGAATGTCAAGAAGTTCGCTGCCTACAGTTGGATTGAGATTGATAATGAAGTTCACAAGTTTGTAGCAGAAGATGCAACTCATCCCCAAACAGAAATCATATACGAAGAACTTGGCAGACTGATTAAGAAATTGCAGGAAGCTGGGTTTATGCCTGATACAAAGCTGGTTCTTCATAATGTGGAGGAGGAGGAAAAGTTTGCATCCATTTGTTACCATAGTGAGAAACTTGCTCTTGCATATGGATTGATTAAAAAGCCCCATGCAACAACACCGATTAGGATTATGAAGAACATTCGTGTTTGTGGCGATTGCCATATGTTTATGAAGCTCGTGTCTAAAGTTATTGGGAGGCCAATCATCTTGAGAGATTCAAACAGATTCCATCATTTTGTTGGTGGGAGTTGCTCCTGCAAGGATTACTGGTAATAAGCAATCCAGGGAGATTAGTAAGTCACCTCAGCTTTGCAAGAAAAGTCCCATAATTTTTCTGGGACTATTTTAATCAGAAGTACACTTGCCAGTATTGCTAATGACTGATTTCCATGTTAATAGTTGTTAAGCATTATTTCCAGGGAACAGAATAGACTCGTTGTCTTACTCATTATATCTGGAAGATAGCAACAGCCAAAATTGAGAACAAGAACAAAAATGATGGCTCTAAGTGCTCTTAATTACTCAAATGCCTTCTAGTCTTTTGCATTTTCAGGCAAGGTAGACTAGCAAGGGAACATGCTGAGGATTGAACAAAGGATGCAGAGATCTTTTGGTGTATGGAAAATTTTAACAGATTCTGATCAAGTTATGATGGGCCTCTAAAAGTATTTTGGGATGCATTTTAGACGACTCCACATGAAAGCATGGATTGGATTTGCCTATTTTGGTAGAGCACTAGTGAACCAAGCCCCAACTACGAAGTCTCTGAAATCAGTTAACTTTAGGTACATTTTCGAGTCTTTGAAATATTTTTTCGGGCCTCTGAAAACTCACATTCGTAGGCAATGGGCAATTGCGCTACTAAAGTCTTGTATTCTTATTATCTTGACTGTTGAATAGCAATGGTTTTTCCAATTTGATGCCATACTGAGCAGAGCTTTTGTGTTGTTTAGTAAGTACTGAAATAGCTTTGGGCTCTTGGATCACAACAAATGTTGTTTTCTTAACTTTTCTCTTTGGATTGTGACTCCAAAGTTGCTTGGATTGGTTCAAGAATTCTCAAAATAATCAAATAACTCACTTAAATTCCTTCACTTTCACGGGTCATTTTCTGATTATCACCGTCATCAGCCCTCTTTCACCTGCTTAATTCCCACTTCCTGGGCAAAGCATAATTATAGCAATATCCGAAAATATTAGACCAAACATAACTCTCTACTAAAATTGGTCTATTTAACATAATGTTTAAAAGATTAAAATTCTACTATTAGTCATTGTATTAGGTGTAAGTTGCGGATTTCATCTATATACTTTAATAAAGCTATTTTTAATCTTGTACTTTTTAAAATTTGAAAATCTAAATCTAACCCAAATAATAACCGTTAATTTATTATTCTATTCTCAATCTTATACAACAAATATATTATCATATATATATATATATAGTGTCACATCAGCTTGCAACATAATTCTCTTAAAAAGGTCATGTTAATGAATTTAAAAATACTGTTTTAAGTTAGAACTTAAATTACATAATTTTAAAAGTATGAGAGGAAAAATAATCAAATTGAAGTATATAGATTAACTCACAACTTACACATAATACGAGATTAATAATACAATTTGACTTAATTAATTTAATTATTATTATTTTATTGAAATTTCAAAATTTCAAAAATTATAAAAATTAAAATTTACCAAATTGAGTATAAGAATAAATCATACGCAAAATTTGACGTTTTGAAAGTGAACTTCCAAGCAATGGTAATGTGGGAAGTAACAAATGTACTATAATATAGAAAATGAAATGGCAAGAAGATCGTAAGTTCCTGGGTGATGTATGTTGTCTCCTGCTGTACCACTACTTCAGAAAAACATGAGATAAATTGGAATCAAACTTGTATTCATTTCAACCATACAAAATTCCTTGGTTTCTTTTGCTTTGGATTGCAGATATTTGATCCATCGTTGAGAAAATCTCATGAAACCCATGTTTCACAACAGAATCAAAATGCTGTTCCCGACAATATATATAAATGAATAAGTAAAACTCAATTTAGACTGTTTTGAGAAAAGAACCAGGTATTTTACTAAAATAATCCCATTTATTGAAATGATTCAAAAAACGCAAAACTTTTGGAAGCATTTTCAAGGGAAAATGCAGAAAAACGCAAACGCATTGATAGGGATGCTTATAAAAATAAACTAATTTTTAAAAATTTACGAGAATAAACCATTATAAAGATCCAAAGTGACAGCACAATTTTGTGTATATATAGACTCATGAATAGGTTGCAGCTTGTTCCTAGACAGTGTGAGATTCCTTCCTCTTTTAACTAACAACATAAAATTAAAGACTACACTATATTTTATATTTTTTTTATTTATAGAGTTTAATTTTTTTTTTACAAAAAGTTAATATTTGTTACATTTATAAATAAAATTTTTAAACTTTATAAGTAAAAAAATTATAAAATATAAAATGAGTATAGTAAAATATTAAAAAATATATATTTAAAAATTACTAATAGTTGAGTAACCATTTTATAAGTTTTTATAATTCGATAGCCAAAAAATCATAATTAAGTGACTACTAATGTAATTTATTCTAGATATAAAAATATGAAAAATAATAATTATATTTATGTATATTATATATTTCTATTAAAAAATTATTTAACATAATTATATATTATGTTTAAATAGATTATCTATCTAGTCAAAATACATTTGAAATAAATTTATTAGCATTCATTAGGTGATGAAAATTAAATTAAAATTAGGATTAAAAATTTAATGAGTATAGAAAAAGATTAAAAAGAATTTAAAAAAAGAGATATCAATTTTTTAAAATTACAAAAAAATATTATCTAAATACCAAATACTCACCATTTATTTATTAATCAAACATTTATAACATAAAATAAAAAAATTAAAAGTATAACTTCTAAATTGAAATAATGGAAAGTTATTTTAAAAATTAGAATTACATGGATATTAACTTCAAACATTTAAATTTAAATAAAAGATTACTGTATATACAAGTTTCATATGTGCAATTTGTTCTTTTTTTTAATAGTCCTTTTGTATATGCTAACAATTCTAAAATGCAACAAGATTAAAGATCTCAAAAGATAATTTTATAATATGAGAAAATATTAACAAAATATAAAAGAAAAATAGAAATTGTTTTGTAAAAAAATTATAAAATATAGTGTAGCCTTTAATCTTATGTTGTTAGTTAAAAGAGGAATGAATCACACATTATTTAGGAACAAGTTGCAAATCTATTTATGACTCTATATGTATACATATCTCACATCCCATATTACTTAAAAAAAAAAGATAAATGAGACTTTAAGTCTATATAAAGATCTGTATTATAAGTTTTATTTCCATATTAATTGGTGGCACCTTCAAATAAAAAAAAATAGCGTTGTCACTTTGGGTCTTTATAAAGGTTTATTCTCGTAAATTTAAAAAAAATAGTTCATCTTTATAATATTTTTAAAAAAATGACATTTTTAGTCCAAGCATGAGGTAAAACGCATCCCTGTTAGCGCGTTTTTTTTACGTTTTCCTCTAAAAATGCTTCCACGCAGATAAATTTTGTGTTTTTTAAACAATTTTAATAAATAATATTTCAAGTGAACTATTTTAGTAAATAAAATTAAAAATAAATTTTTTTTAGTAAAATACCCCACATTTTAACTTCTTTTTTTTTTAAATTTTCTTTTTCCTAAGAAAAACAAGACCGCCCCACTAGACTATCCACCAGGTCACAAAAGTGCGTAAGTTTGATTCCTCCACGAGGGGAATGCGGTTGCTGTGCTCTGCTCATCATGTCATCTCCTTTTTTCTAAAGCTTTCAACCAAAATTTTCATTTTAGGTGAAAGATTTTCTGTCGTAGACTCTGCGGACGCCGTAAATCCCCCCTGCTCCCTAATCCTTAAGTTTTTCCTTTGATATGTTATTAATGAGACTTCTGACTTCATGATTGTCATTTTCCCAAGAAAATATAATTTAAATGATGGCAATGGGAAAGTTTATTATAAGTCGGCAAATTGTAATAGGTGTATGATGAGGGACCTAGTAGGCTATGTGGTAGCCATAGAAGACAGGATGGGAAGTGGCAGCCTATTTCATACCTTTATCCTTTATTTACTTTACCTTCAACTTTTCTGGGTACAGTTTCTATCTTTGTCAAAATCAAAGAAGAATTTTCAGCAATGGGGGTCCATTGAATTACATTTTCCATTGTGGGTGAACGACAAGCATTTTTGTTTTTGGCCAATGGTGAAGGACAAGTTCAATGGGAGGATTTTCCTACTTCAAGTATGCCTGCCTCGCTATCCATCATTTTGCAACTACAGTCAGATCATTATCTGTTCAATAAAAATTTGAAAATGATTTATTTTGTTACGTATTTTAAAATTGAATTCTTATGTACCTTAGTAATCTCATATTTCTAACTTTATTAAAATTTTATAATTATATAAATTATTTCAATACTACCTTTTACTTAATAATCTTATATTTCTTTAGTTGTGAGATTTTACTATAGGATTCTTAATTTCAAACATTACTTTAAGTTATTAATTTTATATTTTAATAATGTCAAAATTTTAAAATATAGAGGTAATTTCAATATCATCTCTATCTTAAATAATTTTGCATTCTTTTATTAATGTTACACTCATGAGTAAGAAAGAAAGAAAATAAATAACTTTTACTCAAATGAAGAGAAACTCAATTGATATTTAGGCTCCGTTTGATTGGCAGTAAAATATTTTCCGAAAAATGATTTCTGGAAAATGATTTACAGAAAATATTTTCTGGTGTTTGGATGAATCTGTGTAAAATATTTTCTGTTATTTGGCAGTTTTCCTGAAAATATTTTCCGGAAAAACTGTTTTTACATATATTAATAAATTTTATATACATATTAATAAATTTTTATATTTTAAATTGTTTTTATATATATTGCAATGATTTATTTAATTAAATATATAATAATACTCAATTATTAAGCTACATTATTAACCGTCATAAATTGAAAACAATCAAAGTCAAATTTTATAATTGTGTTAAAAAATAAAAAACAAGGATTAAATAATTATAAATAAACTTCTAAACCACAATTAATACTAAAAATTAATATTATTATCCAAATGCATAATTAGTAGTACACCACATAAAATTTTTCAAGCGTCCGAGATCAAATGCTCTTTGATTATAGGTATAATCGATGTTCTGTTGCACGGACATGCTGCTGAACATATCTGAAAATAGGTTGTAGTTATGCACATCGATGACTACTCTATTCATGCTACTAGTCAACGAGAAGAACTCTTGTGGATCAGCTGGTCCTAAATGTGCTGATAGGATCACATATGCATCTGTGTGCTTCCTTACGGCATCGTATCTAGCTCTATAATACTTCGCAAGTGCATCGAAAGTTATCCAGCTCTATAAAACGGGTATTAATACCATTGTATTAGAAAATAAATAAATAAATAAAAACCGATCATAGAACAATTTATAAATTCTTAATTACTATAAAACCCTAATCAATTCACCAAAATTTAAACATTACCCAAAACTACAACTCAGGCAAATTTTAGATTGAAATTAACTTTGTCCAAATTCAAATCCATTATTTTTAGAATTCAAATCTAAAGCATTAAAGAATTTATTGAAATATGAACTATGCCCTCAACTCATTAGGAATGAAAATAAAAATTAGATGACAATACAACAGAGAGTAAATGAAATGCAAGAACTTGGAAATATCAATGAACATTTCTCAAGAGTATGGATAGCTTAACTAACCAAAACTATAAACAAAAGCATAGTGACCCCTAATAAATAATCTCAGGTCCAATATTCCTATTCCAAACAGCCAATGACATTTTTATTCGAGAAAAGTGAATATAATAAGCCGCTAATGACATTTTTATTCGAGAAAAGTGAATTACCGTATTTAAAAATGCTGCCATACTTTTTTCAGGTCGGACCAGTGGAATCGAAGCACCTTGCCACTTCAGTTGTTCACTAACATCATCAGGGTCCAGTTGTAGGAAAGTGTAGTAGTAATTAAAAAAGGCTATCAACAAGATATTGGTAGAAAGGTAGAAAGAACCTACAAACATTTGTAACTTCCAAATTATTTATGCATAACTAATTCCCCGCTCAAGCATCTATTTTAAGCATCATGAAATTTATGATTTATCACAATGTGTCGATGCGATCTATCCGGACACACAAGATTCTGTCAACTAGCAAGCTTTTACTACAGAAAACATAACGGACTAAACTTCTAACAGGCGTCAGCAAGGTGTCCAGGCCTCTTGCATTTCCAACTAAAAACATAATCATTCATATTAGACCCAAAGGTGATGATAAACAATACTGGAAACTATTTTCTCTTCTTTCTTTATTTTGACGAAGTGCTGGAAACTATTTTCAAAACACATGGAACCTATGGTGCTATGCTATCTCAATTTACAAATGTTATTTGGGAATACAATGCTTTAGAAGTAACTTTACCATTTGTAACTACAAAGACTAGATCCCCTTTGGGACCAGCGATGGTTGTTGTAATCCCAAGTGTCCTCCGCAAGCTCAGGCAAATGAGAAATAGATGTAAGATCAGATGATGAGTGAGATGGATTCCGACTGCTCATAGATTTCTGGACACCCAACAAATAATACTGGCTTAATATAATGAAAACAGTAAGACCAGAGACGTTCTTTTTTTAATGTGAACAAAGTCAGCGAGAATGAGAACCTCAGTTATTTGAAGGCTTTGCAGAAGAGCAGATTTGCACTCCATGCTGCAAATGTCATCATCAGTCTACAATCGCAGGCAAGCATCATATACAAAGTTAGAGAGATTAATAGAAACAACTAAGGAAATGATGTGGTGAATTTTGAATTACAGTGTTCATTTATCCCACCTTATCGCATATATATTCTCCATATCTACCACAAACTAAACATTAGGTTCACCCGGAAGAGGAAATCGTTGCTCACTTTTGCTCTTAACACGATCTACTTCATTTGCATCACCTACAATAAACATAGTAAAAAAACGAGTGTAAAGGCCACACCTACAACAAATATAATTTAAAGCTTCGCCGATCATAAGCAATCAATAACAGAAAAATGATCCGGGTGGTCTTTAAAATATTCTAAGCAAAAGATTGATGATAATTGAAGAAGATACTAAAACAAACCAGAATCTGGAGGATCCTGAGTTTCTTTATCGTTGGAAGAAGCGCTTCCATCACCTGAATTTTTAGGAACATAATATTCAGTAACTGCACACGCATTCAATGGAAAATAGAGTTGCAAGTCATCAAAGTTTATAAACTGAATGATGAAAATCAATTCTTTATTGACCGAACCGACAATTTGTTCAATGTTAATTATAATGAAATCCATTAATATTGACTTTTGCTATCAAAAGAAACATGAATTTAACTTACTTTCATAGTCTACCAAATTTACACTCGAATTCGAAGCTTGCTGCAACAAAACAGAAAAAAAAAATTAAGAACTAAAAGGAGACAATTAAAATTCATGTAAAAAAAAAAACAAAAGCTCAATCCTTGTAATTGAAACTAAGAACTTGTTTCTACCCTAAAAAGCTCAATCCAGAAGCAAATTCAAGCAAAAAAAAAAAAAAAAGAGCACCATTTCTGAATGGGATGATAAGAAAAAGGAGAAAAGAGTTACCTGTTAAAGAAGACCAAGGTTCCATGATTGGAAATTGGAGGTGGGTTTTGGATGAACATTAAAATATGCTTTTGTTTAAAATATGCTCATTTATCAATTCATCATTAACCCACTCTCACCATAACCCCTTCATCATTCAACAAAAATTCCAATTTCAAACCCACGATAACTCTATCATTCAACAAAATAGCCAATTATGCAAAGCCCGAAACCAAGTTAATGGAAAATTTGATTTTTCAATATATGAAAAGAACAAACGCAGAAACAGAAAAGAGGAATAAACAGAGAAAGAAAAAACCCAAATTCAACATAGTCCCAAATTCAAGAAATCATGATATAAGACCTTCGATGAGAAAGCTTTTGAAAGTTTTTTTTAGCTTGAAAACCCATAAACAGAACAAAGAGGAATAAACAGAGAATAAACAGAAAAAATTGAGAGAATAAACAGAGAAATATGCACATACCTGGAGGAGATCAAAGATGAAATTTTCCAAAGATTTCAAACGAAAAGAGGAACTCTGAGAAAGAGAGAAAGAGATTTGTTGGCTGACAAAGAAAGAAGAAAGGAGAAGAAGAAGGGAAGAAGGAGAACGTAGCTGGGAAAGCTTTGGAAAATGACTTACCGAAAAAATTTGGTAAGACGTTTTACACAAATAAGGAAGACATTTTACCCGTGTTTGTAAAATGTTTTCCTTGAGGAATTCATTTTCTTTCAACCAAACACCGGAAAATTTGGAAAATATTTTCTGGAAAACATTTTCCACCAAACAAACAGACCCTTATTCCTCATAGTTTTAGCCTTTTATAGGCTTTATATTAGCTAAAAATAGTAAAAAAAATAAATCAAAGAAAAATATCTTAACAATTAGGCAATCCTTAATAATTAGAGATAGTTTGTTTTTGACCAACAAATCTCAACAATCCCTACATTAAATTGAAAGTACACTTTTAGTTTAATACATATTTACTACTTGGCGCCATCTTGATTTGTCAAAATGAAAACACTCAGTATTTTTTTGAACTTGATAAATGATGCTTGTAACATCCTGTCTGGTGAAGCCCTAGTGTTCGAATACTGTATATAGAAGTAAGGTTCTTAAAGTAAATAAGTTGTTAGATTTGACTAAGTATATGAGTCTATGGATGCGCCTTTGGGTAAAGTCTACATTAGGTGAGTTTAGTGGTCTGGCAGACTCTTCTGAAGAGTATACACAACCCCAACCATTAGACGAAATGTTAAGGCCTTAGTGCTAAGACCTTGATTGGAAAAGAACCGTATACTTTATTATTATTTTATCAGGTTGAGCAATCTGGTTAGAGGAACAAGAATTTGGTTAGTATAGGACTAAGTTTCTGTAACCTGTCAGATCTGCATTTATGAAGAGAGTGAAGTGCTTAGTCACAAGGAACGAGGGGTTTGAAGGGAAATCATACTTATGCACTAAGTTTTCCTTCCATGTATATTTGTATAAAGTAAGCTTTGACTTCTTGAGCAAGTTTTATAATTTCTTTAGCAACCATATTTTCTTCCCAAACATTCTCTAAAATTTTCTCTCAGAAAATCCTAGACTTAAGACTTGCTTGAAGATTCGGGTTCGCTTTATTTAGCCAACTCCACCATCGTTTGGTACATGGTAAATATCGATGAAAATCAAGTTATTTTCATGGTTATTTACGAGGCCTTAGATTTTATGCTTTAGGGTCAGTTTGTGGTGTAAACGAGGAAACTTCCAGATTTTGGGTTTCCTGTTAATGTTCTTATTTAACTTGTTTAGTTTTTCTAGTAAAATGATCTGATAAGTTAATTCTTTATATTATAGCTCAAGAAACTCCTAAAAACTCTCGTGATAAGGGCAAGAGTCTTGTTGTTTGATCTTGCTGCATTTTTCTGGTGAGTTGCTTCTTGCTTCCATATGTGTGTATAATGTTCTCATTTATGTTTGATTGAGGTAAGCATTTTTATCTTGTAAGATAATATGTTTGTATATGGGTAATAAATATTCATGGTTATAAGTCTGAGTTAGTTGTTTGAGTAAATGGAGTAAAGGCCTTTCTTCGTGGTTATGGCACCACCAATTGTTTCTGGAATGAACAAAATAAATTGACTTATGAAAATGAAATCATGGCGTTGCCTTCAATGAAATGAGTATTGAACTGGCAGATCACAATACATGGAAAGAGATCATTTAGCCTCTGGTAGGGCAAGAGTTATTGCAAACCTGATTGGCAAATCATGATGGAACAAATGAAATAAATGTTAAGGCTTGATCATGGACTTGGGTGTGGCTAGCATGAAGAAGGTTGTCTGCATGGTTGCATGGGCGTAGTGTCTGTGCCAAAGGAATAGTGTATATAGTAAATCTATATGTGTATGGTATTCTCCAATGGGCAAATTGTATGACTTGCTGAGTTGGAAAGGTTTATTGATTCATATATAGCTATTGAGATGTTAGCTCTGGGACTCACTAAGTTCTTTGAACTTATTTAGTTACCTTTCTTTCTCAAGACCGCTAACGAAGTAAAAGATTTCTTGAAGACTACGCCAAATGACATCTTTTACATTGATATTTCTAAGTGTTTTCTATTATGCATGGTATAGGGGCGGTGTCAAGATGGTGTCATTTCGAAGAATGAATTTTGTATTTTAAAGCTTTTTTTTTGAAATCGTTAACTCAATAAAACCTTAGTGAAGTGATTATGCTTTTGCAAAGTATTTAATTATTTACTTCGAATAATTAATGATTCGTCTAATTAAATGTATATGTTTACAATGTTGTAGTTAAATACAAGTTTATGCCAAATATAGTTTTAAGAGCTTCTAGTGGTGTTTCTATGTTATACATTTTTTCTTGGAAATGTATAACCTTCTTTATCTTTAACTTTGCAAAGGATTTACAACTCATATTTATTTGAACTGTATTTTTATGAATACCACGCCAATACAAGTTTAAAAGAAAAGATTTTTAATGACGTGCCAATCTTGGGTCCTTATTAAGGATTAGGTTTGGGGTGTTACAATGCCAACTTGATAGATTTGGTATATATATCAACAACTTGATCCTCACTTCTGCAATACTCTAGCTCAATTGTTCCTTCACTCCCAAGGTCTGGTAGAAAGTAATGTTTTACACCAATATGCTTGCTTCTTCCATGTAGCACATGATTTTTTGACAACTTGATGGATGAGTTATTATCACAAAAAATTGTAGTGGCTCTTTTCTTGCTTGAATTGCAACTCCTCAAGGATTCTCTTAAGCCAAATAGCTTGATAAGCACAAGCGATAACAGCAAAAAATTCAACTTCTATGCTAAATAAGGATTTTTTCTTGGATGACTATGAAATACCCCATTTGCCAAGCATAAACACATAGCCTGAAGTGCTCATTCTATCATCTTAGTCTCATATATAATCACTATCAGTGAAGCCAATAAAATCTAACTTTTAACCTTTCTTGTAGAAAATCCCAAAATCCTTGGTTCGTTTCAAGTAACAAAGGATTCTCTCGGCACTTAACATGTGATTTTCAGTTGGGCTTTCCATGTACCTGCTAATAAGACTCACATAATACAAAGTTCTAGTCTTGTAGCAGTTAGATACATCAAATTGCCTACAGTTTTCTTGTAAAGTGTGTTGTCCACCTTATTCCTTTCTCTTTCTTTATTTAGCTTTAAGCCAAATGTAGTTGGAGTATTGGTAGAGTTGCAATTTGTCATCTTGGATCAGACCAAAATTTCTCCCACATATTTCTTTTGGAAAACAAAAATTCCACCATCAAATTGCATCACTTCTAGGCCAAGAAAATAATGTATCTTTCCAAGAACATGTTGAATTTGGTGCTCTAAGTGTAATATATTCATTTGTAAACTTATAATTTTTCGAACAGGTTGAATAATAAAACAAATTCATATATTACATTAATATTTAGTATGATTATCCTCATATGATTTTTGCACGCAAAGCAAAATGGAAGCAAATGTTGCTCATTGGTTGTCTAACATTTAAACTAATACTAAGCAATATTACATGGCTGGATCGTAATATGGAAAGACAACTTATATTAGTAGACAAACCTAAACACGTCCTTAGTCTAGTTGAAAATGAGAAAACTGACTGAAAGACTAATATGTCGTCTATTAAGTCCAATTGGGGAGATGCTTTGTCTTGGGCATCAGAGCGGATGACTCCCAGAAGATAGAGACATAGATGTGTCTGATTGGACTGACAATACATCGGACTGAACCTAAACAGAATAGATCCTGGATCTGTTTGTGGATTTATTCACTTGTGAGGTTCATAGTGTGGCATACCTAAACCTAAAGTGGATGACGGATAATATGCCACATCCCAAAAATCAGGTTAGTAGAATCGGGTTATTAAATTGAAGGTTTGAGTCGGATACCGAAATTAGGGTCGTAAATAATTAATTAAAGTATTAAAATAACATAATCAAGTTTTTATCTTTATTTTTATTAATTGGCTTTAAATGAAATTTAATTACTAGGTCTAATTTAAAAAAATTAATTGAGTTAAGACCTAATTGGAAAATGGAAGAAATAAGGAGTAACCAATATAACAAATTGCCTAATTTTTGAAAATTGTTTTCCTACATGGAGTCACCCACTGTCTTCTTCCCTCACAAAACCTAAACCCATTCAAAATTTTGCCCAAATCCTAAATTAGAGAGTTTCCTACGAAATTGACTTATCTTTTTAGATTTATTAGCCTCTGATCTGCCACAATTCGTTGTAGCAGATTTGGCCCAATTCTATACTTAATGAGTCGGTCTTATAACAAATTATTATAGTTTTTATTAAGTTTCCCTTCTTAGGACCTGGTGAATAAAATGAGCATTTTTATGTGTTTTTATGACCTTCTAGGCCAATTTGGGCCTAAAAGAATATTAACATGTTGATTAAGTGTGAAGACATCATTTGTGGGCAAAAAGATTGCATTGCTCCTGATGTTGCAACATGAAACTGGGATGTCGTAACACAGCAAGCAAAATACCTAAGGAGCAGTCTGCCGAGGATGTCGCGACACAACCCTAAAGACACCAAGAACAAAGCAAACTACCTCCTATTGGGAAATGTGCCCATATTGTAGTAAACATGTAACTGTTTTCTATTTATTTGAACGATGAATAAACAAAGTTAATTTCACTATTATGCCTTTTTTATTTTCTGTCTTTTATATGTTGCATGCATAGCGAAATTGTGATAAGCAAATATTATCTTATTGATTGTCTAAGTTCAAACTGATGATAAATGGCATTGTAAGAACGTTTACATTGTGAGAAAGACAACTTACTTCAGTAGATAATCTAAATAAGTCTGTAATCCCGTAAAAGAATCGAAGTGAGCATTTGATTCAAATATTGAGAAGGATTATTATGTCATCTACAATTCCAATTGGGGAGATGGCTAGTCTTGGCTATTGGAGCAATTGACTCCACGAGTAGAGACATAGATGTATTGCAGTTGACTCCACGAGCATATAAGGGTAACATACACATGACGAGGTCATTGGACAAAGCAGTTGGATGAATTGCTTTCGTAAATAGTATATAATAAGGAGTTTTCAATCATGTTACTACTTGTGGAATGACTCCATGATTAAGTAATTGCAAATTATCGAAATGGTGCTTTTAGACAAAATTGCAATCACTAAATTCTAATTGTATATGTCTAATTGGTCCCTCCGCTAGCTCAACAAAAGCTTGATTGGACTTGCATTTGAATCAAAAGAAAATTCTATGACTTTGAGAATAATTTAATTGAGTCGATTTATTCGATGTGGAATTAAATTAGGTAGTCGTTAGAATTGTTCAACTAGAGAATTTGATTAAAGAATTGTATTGAAAAATTAATTTGGAAAGTCTTAGTGATTTTTAGAAAAATTAATTTTGATCAAGTAAAATTAAATTAATCAAATCAATTAAAATTAATATGATATTTTTGTAAGTTAATTTTCAAGTCAAACAATTGGCCTAATGGGAAATGGAACTTGAAAATTGGACCTAAGATCATAAATTGGGCCCTGGAGCCTAAAACCAAGACCAAGACCTAAAAACTAGTCGAACCGAACCCGGTATGTGAAACCGGGCTGACGGTCTAACCGATGGCTAGACTGGACCGATCAGGTCATCAATAACCCGGACCGAATCGGCAACAACCTAACTGGCTCAGGGTGTCATAAGGGTGTCGCACCTACATCACCAGGCACGACGGTGCCGACTGCTGCGACGGTGGCTTCTCAGTGGCCGACGGTGATTGGTCGTTGGTGGTTGAGTAGTGGAAGAGTTATACTCCTACTGAAATTCTACCAGAGAATTTGATTTCAGATTAATTGTTCCAAAATAATATTATTTTAATAGTTTAATTCTAAATTAAAATTAAAATTTATCTTAATAGTATTTTATTAATTTAATATTAAAGTGATTATATTAATATTAAATTAAATTTAATGTTTATCTTATAGATAAATATTCTATTATTTTAATAATATTTAATATTAAATTTAATCTAATATTTATCTTAATAAATATTAAAGTAATTAAGTTTAATCATAGTTGAACTCTCTAAGCTCTCATTATATAAAGAGAGCCTTGAGTCATTATTTACACACACTTGAATTCAAGAGAAAGTTGTAGAGAGAAAATTATCTGAAGGGATAATTCTAAAAATTTTTAAAGATATTTTTTTTGATTTACAACTTGACTCAAAAGTTTAGAGAAATTATAAAATTACCCAACTGGTAATTTCTATGAGAAATTTTTTGATTCAAAGTGAGCCCACACTCGGCAGACTTGAGCTTAAGGATAGCAGAGAAGACTATACGATCGAAGCGCTCATCTTAGGTGAATCGAAAAGGTACAATTTGATTAAGTGTTTATTACTTTAGATATCACAACTTCGGTGTTGTGACACATGCTTAAAGGTGTCGCAACATAGCTGTGACAAGGGAAATTTAATGAGCAAGGGTGTTTTCATCTACACAACCTAAATTAATATGCTTAGCCATCTTTACTTGACCTAATTAGGTCATAATACATGTAATCTGTAAATACTCGCTCAGAAAAACACTTTGGGCAACACATGGGGGAAGATTGATTCTTAGGTTTTTATTTCATTTTTAATTTTTACTTTGTTTACATTATGTTCTTGTAATCGAATGATCTTATTCCAAAGTACGACTTTCGAGAGCAGAGATTGTTCGAGAGTCATGCTTTCATCGATAAATCCATAAGCATCTCTTTCCTTTATTCTATTCTTTATATCTATTTCTTTAACATTGTTAATTGAATGTTTGTGCAAAGATTAGAATCAAAGATTAGAATCAATTTATGCTTTATACATATTTTGTGTGTTTCAATTGTCTGAACCGAATTAATTGATTGAAGGTAGAGTTTAATTTGGGTTGGTTGGATCTGGTTGAGTGTAATTAAACCATAGAATTGACGACCCTAGGAAATCATTTAGGTAGGAATAAACCCGAAATCGATATTGCCTACCAAGCATCACTCAGCAAATCAGTGGTTAGGGAAGGAAGAACTTAAACCCTAGGCTTGATGACCCTAGGAAGTCATATAGGTGGGACTTAACCTAAAACCGATATTGCCTATCTGTGAAAACCTTACCCTAACCCAGTCTGAACTGTGTCATCGAGAGATGAGTAGTTTTTGCTGACTAGTTAGGTTAGTAGAAGGCTGAGAAGACCTATTAGGATAATTAGTAGTCAATTATTTAAAACCTCACATCAATAATTATTTAGGTAAAATAATTGGATCTAGGCTAAAGAAACTCGCATAAGCGAAACAAAAGATAGGAGAAACCAATACATGAACTTAGGAGTAAATTTAGGTTTAGTTCAATTCATTTAGTTTATTATTACTACTATTATCATCCTGCTTCCATATTAACACTACTAATTTGTGACTCAAGTAGTATAGTAGTCATTTTTGGTAAATAGCAATTTTCCCCAAATTACAATCTCTTAGGTACGATCCTTAGAGTACTTACCTACTTCGTTGTAACTATATTACAATCTGACCCGTATACTTGTGGAAACCACCTAACTCTTATATTTGGTTGCAGTATTCACACTATAAATGTTAGTACATCTGGAGGTGGTCAAGTTGTCCAATTGCCGGGGATTGCGACAGTGATAATTGTTATCGAATCAATTACTTTGTAAATAATATTAGTCAAAAGACGAACGAGTTAGATAGTGTTCTAATTTTATTTATTTATTTATTATTCCAATTTTACCTTCATTTTAATTATTTATTATTTCGTTATTTTCCTTGTTGATAAAGCAAATTTAATCATGAATACAATTATTAGTGATTACAATTGGTATGAAGGCAAGACGTGGGATAATATATATGATGATGTAGAATTAAGTTGGTTAGATGGAGATTCGATAGACCAATGGAGTTTGGATAGCAAATGTGAAAAATAAGGGTATTCATTGTAATGGCCTAAATTTAAGGTTATCGGAACAATAGTTTCGTAACCATAAATCCGATTTAAAGAGAAATTTATTTTAATATTTTTGCATGAATATTTATATGATAGGAAAATCGTATTAAAATATCGATAGAAAAATTTTACCGATTTAGTGGTTAGTTAGAAAAAGGAATTATTGAAGGAATTGGGTAAAAACAAGGTATCGAGACCTTGATCTCATAAAATTGAGTAGGAAATATTTTTATAAATATTTATAAAATGTTAGTAATGTGGTATTAAAATTTCTTTAGAAAATTTTAACGTTTGAGTATGTAATTAAATGAAAAGGACTAAATTGTAACAAATACAAAATTATGAAAAATGATTAAATAGTTTAAATGATAAAATAAAGAGGGCTTAAAAGGAAAATAGACCCAAGGTCTAATTGGGCTGGACGGCAAAGGTATGAAATCAGCAAGAAAATAAGGAGAAATAAGGGTAAAATAGGAAAATAACAAAATTTGCTAAATAAAACTAGGACTAAATAGGGATATCTAGAAATCTCTTCATTTTTCTTCACTCTCATCAGCAAAAAATGCCATAGGAGGGGTATCTAAGCTGGTATATCATAATTTTTGCACCAAGTAAGTGAATCCTTGCCTATTTCTTGTAATTTTGTGTTTTTAAAGACTTTTACAACTAGGTCCTATCATTAAATTCATTAGTCTTTGATTTCATGGATGAAATTGAAAGCCACCATGGTTGGTTTATGTAAGTTTATGATGAAATAGCATGAAATTTAAGCCTTAATTCGTTTAAGAGATGATTTTATTAGGTAATTTCAATAGAAATTGATTTTTGGGACCTAATTATGAAAGTGTTTGGAATTAAAGTCTATTACTGAAATTATGATTTCCAAAGGTTATAAAGTAGTTTAAAGTGATATAATAAAGTGTTAATTGAGAAAAATAAGCTCAATTGAGAGGTTAATTGAGCAGGGACGAAATTATCATTCATTGAAAGTTTAGGGGAAAAATGGTAATAACCAGCTTGCACTAAAACAGTTTTTGACAGCAGCAGTAGTCTAACTTTGAAAAATCACCATAAATTGTAGAAGTTGAATTAGAAGATGGAAAAAATATTAAATTAAAGCTTATTGAGTCTAGTTTCTTATGGAAGAAACGTTGTAAGCAATAGAATTGTAAATCATGAGATATAATAGGTTTTGTGAGACAAGGTCAGAATGAATTCGGGTTCCCCTGTTCTGACTTTGAAAAATCATAAAAAATTGAATAAAAATAATTATGGGGAGTGGTTTATATTCTTAGAATCCTTAGTGAGTCTATTTTTTTATGGTACAAATGAAAACATTATTTTAATTCTGTACAGTGAGATATCTGAGATTTTGTGAAGAGATAGCAGAACTGTCAAACAATGAAACAGGGGAAACTTTAACGAATAAACTGTACTAATTGGCTAAGCAAAAAATTATGAAAATTTTATGGTGTGAAGATATGTGAGTCTAGTTTCAAGGAAAATTAGCGGTTCTTCATTTGGAGTTCTGTAGCTCGAAAAATAAATAATTTAGTGACTATGACTCAAGTAGACAGCTTTGAATGAACTATAAATAGTAATAGAATTATAATGAATGCTACATGTGAACATGAAATGTGTTGAATTGATAATTAAATTTATTTATTTAGATCCGGAAAACTCAAACACAAAGCTAAATCGAGGAAAGGAAAAAGTTCCGGACTAGTAGATTTTGTATACAAACTAGAATTGAGGTAAGTTCGTGTAACTTGAATTATATTCTTAAATGCTTGAAATGTATGTTATTGATATGAATATGATTTGAATGTCCATTGTATGAAATTTGATGAAACATTGATATATTTGATAAAAAGGGAAAGAAATCCCGGTTGAATGAAAGGAAAATTCGATGGATCTCTGAAAAGGAATTGATGGTAAAAAGGATCTAGCCCGGACGGGTGATCCTATCCTGATATAGCCCTCCCGAAGAATATGTGGAAAATGGATTTAGCCCGGACAGGTAATCCGAATTAGGGTCTGAATTTAGCCTGGACTGGTAATTCAGATCCAAACTCATTAGAGTAATTGTCGTTGCAGGGGATTTAGCCTGGACTGGTAATCCCGACAATACTCTATGAGTTTATATTACAGGGGATTTAGCCTGGACTAGTAATCTCGCTGTAAAGATGAGGTTCGCGGGAGTGTGCTCTCTGAAATGAAAATGTGCGCACATGAATATGAATTGACGGACCCGAATTTGTACACTAAAGTGTACCTCTGAAAATCCATCGAAATTCCGAGTAATTCAATGGGATAAATATAAAAAAAAATATGGAAATTATGGTATTGATGAGCTCATCAATGATAGTATATATTATTGATATATGAAAATTATTGGACTGACTTGAATGTTGAGATTGTAAATGTTAAGGTAATAATGCATTGAATGGATATATAAATGGTTATTACAATATATTGAAAATGTTAGGTAAGTATAATTCTTGTTACATGGGCTTACTAAGCACAAAGTGCTTACTCTGTTTCCTTTTCCCTATTTTGTAGTATTAAGAGCTCGGAGGTCGGATTCGGTGGGAGACACATCACACTATCAACCCCAAGATTTCGGTATATAAAGAAACTTTATTTTGGAAATCAATGGCATGTATAAGCTAATAAAGTAGATGTTAATATGAAATGAATGTAAAGTCAGCCATTGGTATGGCTAACAAATTTCTAGTTTCAGTATGTAATGAGGTTATCTTATAAATTTGCATGGATCTATTTTGAAGGTATGTTGATTGGATTGGTTGATATGAATTAGTCTCGGTTTAAAAAAAATTTTGCAGGGAAGACTAGATTGTTTATAAAGGAGTTATATTGAGTAAAAAAAAAATAAATATTGTAAGCTCCGGTAATGCCTCGTTCCCTATTCCGATAATGAATACGGGTAGGGGGTGTTACATTCATATGGACCTTTGTAGGAGTTAGATGATAAAAAGACAGATATGTTCGAATACCCAACAGAGTTCTTTTTAATCCATAAGAGATATCGTAATATGAAATAATTAAGCCAGACAAACCTTCAACCCAGAACATAGATGCATACATGGATATATTTGATGATGACTATAGCTGGTATGAGTCAGATGAGTTGTCCTTTTGGTATGACAATTGACACAATAATGAAGGACAAATTTGGTTGAACGAAGTTGTAATATCCCGTTTTTCAACAATGATGAAAATAGTGGTTTTGGACTACAATTCCGATGTGTGAGATTGTGTTTTATTATTTAGTTAATGTTTGAGTCGTATTAAATTTTGGTGATGAAATTTTAATGTTTACCTAGTTTATTTAAGAAAAAGGACCAAATTGTAAAAGATGTAAAACCAGCCATAATTGAGTTATAGTGATTAGATGGCTTAATTATAAATTGAGGGAGGATTTATATGGAAATTATGCCATGTAATAAGTTAATGGACGGTAATGGGTATTGAATAAGCTTAAATGAATGTTTTATTAAAGGATAAAGAGGTAAATTAATAATTAAGCTTAAGTAAATTAGGTAAAATAATCATCATCTTCTAAAATTATCTTGCCCTCCACCAAAAATGAGAAGAAACACCATTCTTAAACCCTTTGCTTCGGTCAAGCTTGTTGTTGAGTGCATGGTATGTATATATTAACCATTTTTAGTAATTTTTATGTTTTTGTGATCGTTACAACTAGGTCCAGGTAACCCATAGCTTCGTTTTTAAAACTGTCAAAGATTTTTTATGTTGCCATTGATGATCTGTGTTAGTTTGAATGATAAATGGTGGGTTTGAAGTCTTGGTTGCTAATTAGAAGTGGTTTATTTAGTAATTTTGATAGTTTTTGAGTTAAAGATTAAATTATTAAATATTAAAATTTACATGGTATTCTCATGAATTTTGAGTTTTTGTGGACTGTACTAGTATGGTAAAATATTTGGCTAACTGGGTATTTGGAAAATTTTTGTGAAATTTGGAGATTTTAAATTTTGGGACTAAATTGTGAAAAATGTAAAATTTTAAGAAAAATATATAATTAATAAAAAGATAAGGTCACATGCATTAAATTGAGGTTAGTTGTATGTGAATTTAATGAATTGAATTGAATTATTATAAATCAAGAAACGAGTCACAAAGATATTATAGAGGAAAAGGAGAAATTGTGGAGTAGTCCCTGCGTTTTAACCGAAAGTGAATAGTAGGTAAGTTCATAGTTATTTGGTATTTAATGTGTTTCACTTGTAATTTATATGGTTATTATATTGTTAGTTGATCTTTTTGTATGTACATGTGAATATAATTTAGTTAATTATATAATTGTTAGGAATGCAAGTATCATATATATACATGAAATTGAGAAGTGGATATTAGTAGTGTTTCTTGGATATGAAATGAATTTTATGAGACTGTAATGAGTTCTAATATGTATACGGAAATGTTGAAGTGGTTTCATTGCACCTTGGTGCCCTTGTAAACACTTCGGTGTCCCTGTTTGCATAACTGTGCCCTTGTAAACACTTTGATGTCCTTGTTTGCACATTCATGCCCTTGAGTGCACTCTAATGCCTCTGATAGCTCATTCATGCCCTTGACAGCACTCTAGTGCCCCTGATTTCACTTTGGTACCCTTGTTTTGCATCTATGATGCCCCTGAAAATGAATAAGGTTCGAGTATGTGAATCGGGTAATGATGAACTTGATTAAATGATATGAAGAATTACATGGAGTTGAAATATTCTAGTTATGATGAATTCTTGAAAACTTATAGACAAAGCAATTGAGAATTTTAGTTATCATGTTATAATATTTAAGTGATTCCTTTACTAAAAGCAAGTCAAGTAGAATTTACACTATGATCTTACTAAGCCTTTTAAGCTTAATGATTTTTCTCTTGTCATTTTGTAGTTAACTATTGCGGAAGGCTCAAAGGATTAACATCAAAGCTCACACTATCTATTTACTTTTGGTAGCTTTTATATCTCTTTTTGGGTTGTGGCATGTATATAGGTTTTATTGTAAGAAAGTTAACTTTAAAAGTTTGGAAGATATGAAAAGTTATTTAGTATTGGTGATTATGTTATGTGATGTTGAATGGTAAACTTTATTAGTATGTTTAAAAGATAAAGTATGGTTGGTTATGAATGTGGATTTGAGGTGTGTTATGGATAAAGTTTTGGTGTATTGTTTGGTTATAACTGAGGTACCTATGAATGGTACACTGGTTAGAAGTTTAGGCTATTAATTTTGATACGTTTTAAGTGTAGGTTTTTCTTATTTTGGTCATGGGATGGTTTCATGGGATGGTTTGTGTTTTATGTGTACCTTATTGGGCAAGTTTTAACTTGATTTTAGCTTGTTTAAGGAGTTAGTTTGGAAGCACACGGGCTGTCACATAGCCGTGTTCCACGGGCTGTCACCCTACATGGGTTCAAAACATCGAACCTTAAAACGATACTGATACTAGGGTTAAGGTATTGATACAATGAGAAAGGTACTGATACTTTGAGTAGGGTATCGATACTTTGATCTTTGGGTATTGTTCTACATTTGATGAAATGTTTGAAAAGTTTGCAAACAGGTCTTAAATGGCTTATAAATTTTAAGAGAGCTAACTAAATCTCGATTAAAGCTTGGAATAAAATTGAAATTTATATTAATTGTAAATTTTTCTGTTAACTTGATTGGGAAGAATTTTTAAACAAAAATTTCTCTGAAGTTGCTTCGACAATGAATGTAATATTCTAGTACCCATACTCAACGAGCGGGTCAAGTATGGGGGTGTTACAATAACTTTTGGGTTGTGTTAGCCCTAGTTTTTGAAATGTTTTTATATAAAAAAGTCAAACTACACACTCTCACTTAGTCAAATTTGAAATTAAATAATAAGATATTATAAAAAAATTCAAACGTTTACAAACTCATAAAATGATCAAACTTATAAAAACAATTTGAGAATTCTCACTTCAAACCATTTTTACAAAGTTTGGTGACTTCTACTGATACAAGTGTCAACTTATATCAATAGAAGCAATTTAATAAGCTCTCAAAATTCCCCCCAGATTTCTACCGGTACAAAGGAAACTTTTTATTGATACAACTTGGCTTCTACCGACACAAAGGTATACTTCTATCGATACAAGGTAGTTAGTAAGTAATTTTTTATTCCTTTACACCTTCTTCCGATACAACTATCAATGTAAGTCACTCACCCTTTAAACCCTCAAATTTCTACCAATACAAGCCAACTTCTACCGATAGTATGAGCTCCAATCATCACATTATTAAAGAGTTCTACTGGCATAAGTCTACTTGTACCGATACAAGTTGCTCACAGTTTGCATATAATGATCAAATTTATTGTTGCAATGACTCTAATTTATTTCTAATGTGTCCAAACGCCCCAAGGTAGTTAGAAGACATAAATACAAGTTAATAGCTCTATATTGAAGACAAGAAACAAGTTTGCAATGTCAGTTGTACAAAAATCCAATCTTTTCATTGTTATTATTATTGTTTCTCATACATACACTTGGGCAACAACTTCTTTCATTCTTTCAAGTGTTATATTGTATTTTGAGAGTGCTTAATTATTATATATCAACCTTCTAGAGGTGATATTCCTTTCTCAATTTCATTTCCCATATTTGTAAGGGTTTGCTTAAGGTTTTCTGTTTTTTGGGTAGAAAACCTTAAGGGAAGTAGCTCTATCTTGCCTATTGAAAAGATAGTGTTTGTAAAGGTTAAACCTTGCCCTCAAAAGGTTACAAGTTAATGAATTTGAGAAAATCCTTAGTTGTGGTAAGTTAAGGTGGTGGAGGTTGGAAATTGGGGCTGCACCACTATAAATCCTCGTGTTTCTCTTATTTTCCATATTTTCTTAAATTTTTTAAAACACCAATTCACCCTCTCTTGGTGTATGTTGAGCCTAATAGGTTAACTAGATTGAACCTGACTATTACACCAATATTACACTCACGATTAGGGAAAGAAAGAAAATAGAAGACTGGCTAAAATGAAAAGGAACTCAATTGATGATATATTCATCATAGTTTAAGCCTTTTATAGGCTTTATATTAGCTAAAAATAGTAAAAAGAAACAAATCAAAGAAAAATATCTTAACAATTAGAAAATCTCAAATAATTAGGGATAATTTGTTATTGTAACAACCTATTTTTCAATGGTGTCGAAAACGGTGGTTTCGGGATCACAATTTCGATTAGTGAGTTAGTAATATTATTTATTTAATATTTATGAGTCTATTGTAGTGTCATATTAAAGTTTGGCTCAGTAAATTTGATGTTTGGTTGGTTAATTAGGAAAAAAAGACTAAATCATAAAAGCTAAAAAAGTTAATCATTATTAATCAAAAGGTTCTAAATAACTATAAAAGCATGATTGAATTACTTTAAATGGTAATTAGACCATATTAGTATATAGTGGACGGTCTTAGCTTGGTTATTAAAGAAATTTTAATTAGCATCAAAGGGTAAATTAGTAATTTGATAAATAATGAACATAAACAAAAGAAAAAAAAAACATTAAGCCCTTTTCATCTTTCTTCTTCCTACTTCTATACCACCATTGTTAGAAAAGCTTGGACTGTTTAGGTCAGATTCTTTCTTGCATTTAAGTGAATTTGACTTTCGTTTTTAGTGAATTTTATGTTTTGGGGATCATTATATCTTTAATTTAGCTAGCCCAGGGACTAAATTGTAAATCTGCTAAAGGTTTTGGAACTTTCCATTAATGAGTTTTAAGTGTTCTTGAAGTTGGTTGATAGACTTATGAGTTTGATTGCTAAATAGAATTGTTTTGTAAAGTAATTTTAGTTAGTTTTGAACTTAGGGATTGAATTGATAAAATATTGAATTTAGCAAGGAATTCTTCGAAAAATTCAGTTGTTAAGGGGCTTTTGAAGGACTATAATAAATGCATAATTAAGGTTTTTGGTCTAATTATGAAAATATGCAAATTTTTGTTTTAGGGACTAAATTGCATAAAAGGTAAAATTTTAGGATAATTTTATAAAAATAAAGTGGTTGAACTCATGTGATGAGGTAATGGATAAGTGATTAAATGATATGGTTATGAAATAAGGCCCGTATGAACCTAGTGAATGCTTAAGATACAAATCACATGTCATTAGGGTTATTACCGTTTCAGGTGCTGGTCTTAGATGTTCTACTGATGGCTAAGATCCTGCATTTGTTGCGGAATCTTCACAGCTCGTGTGAGCAGCATCGTGTAATTTATCATCCGACCCACAGCTCGTGTGAGCATTTACAGTAACAGCTTGTGTGAGCATTATTCCCGCATATCCAACATTATTTCACTGTGGCTCATCGGGTGAAAACTAGACTTATATAAAAGGGTTCATTGTCATGGTAATTGGTTACATGGTTTGACAAATGGTTATATGATGTAATAATTTTGTTATGAAATGGTAATGTACTAAATGTGAAAGATGATATTTTTACCATGTGTGATTACTTGTATATGATTGTTAAGTTCGGATCAATTATACGTTTATTTCAAAAATTACTAACTTGTGAGATTGTGATTTGCATAGGCTAATTATGAGCATATACCTTTGCTTGAGAATTGGTATAATCCATGCTTAGTTTTTGTTTTTAATTCTGTAAGTTGAGTTAATTTTTATACGAACTTACTAAGCAATGATTTGCTTATGTTTGTGCTGTTTGATTCTTTGTAGATCATCGGAAGTTGATGTCGGTTAGAAGTTAAATCGGAACTCACATTATCCGTTCAACGACTCGATAGAATTTTGACCATTTTGGGTTAGGTTATAAGTGGCATGTAGCAAGTGTTTTGATTTCATATGTATATATTCGAGTTATGGTATGGTTTGACTATGTGAATAGTGTTGTGGTATTTTGCTAAGTTGGTTCTTTTGGTGTTTAAATATGTACATGTATAAGGATGTTTTGACCATAATTTGGTATTTTTTATTTTACTGTGTGATATGATGAAATGGTTCAAGTAATAAGCTGTAACATCCTAGATTAGGGGTTATGCGTTCGTGCGTAATTTATGAGATAGTGGGCTCAGTGGGTGTGTTGGATGGGTTCTGAGGAGTTTTGGGAACCCTAAGATGTAAGGAAATGTATGGAAATGTCCTGGAAATGTAAGGAAATGTCTTGTCTTGGAAATGTAGGGAAATGTCCTGGAAATGTAAGGAAATGATTTAGAAATGATTCAAAAGAGGAAAGTAAACATTTCGGGAAACTTGGAAATGTAAGGAAATGTTAAGTTTAAAGGAGGCAAACGAAAATTTTTGGAAACTTGGAAATGTAAAGAAATGTCAAGTTTTAAGGTTTAAAAAGGGGAAATTAAGGCAAGGTGGCCTTAAGAAAATTAGTAGGAGGAATTTGACACACAATCAGGCTTGAAAAAGTGGCCTGAAGATGTCACTTAAGGCCCAGGTGGGTGACGCCACAAGCAGGTGCAATTGGGCCTGGGTTCGAGTCACTTGGGGAGCAAATAAAGAGTTTTATTTTGCTGCAAGGAGCAAGGGATTTTGCTTTGGACGGCACATGGCTAAATTCTAGGAGCTTTTATTCTTTTATAATTAGTGGATAAATAAGGGATAAATAAAGGATTTATTTATCATTATTTTCAAGAGATAATTGTTGGATTAAATTCTTTTAATAAAGTGATAATTCAAGGGATAAAGCTATCAAAATAGAAGAGTGGTGGCCAAGTAAGGGACTCTAGCTAGTAAATTCGGTTATAAAAGGAAAAGAGAGGCCATTCATTCATTCACTTTTCCTTTGCCGAATTTCTTAAGCAAATTCTCCTCTCTCTGCCGAATTTCCTACAGTTTTTATTCTTCTTCTCTTTGTTAGTCAAAGCCGAAATACCTTGTGTTCTAGCCGAATCCTCCATCTTTATTCTTCCTTCTCTTTTCTTTCTAATCCCTCCAAAAGCCGGAAGTAAGCCTTTTAAGGCCATAGCCGAATATCTCAAGTGGCTTCAAGCTTAGGTGCTGTCGATTTCTTCAAAGGTAAGAACAAGTTTGATTTCTATTCTTTTCTTTTAGATTTGTCGAAAATCTAGGACTAATCCCATCAATATTCTTGTTGCCGAAACCTTAAGGAGATCTTTCGGGATTTACTAAGTGTCAACTACAAGGAAGGAGAAGTTCTTTTCCCGAAGGTACACCATAGGCCACGTGTTCCCTAGTTATTCGGTGAGTTTCGGGATTTAAAATCCACAAGGCAAGTGTCTATAGCATTCGGCCAAGGCTTATTTTGGTATGAAGATCTATTTCTTATTTCGTCTAAAAGCTGAAACTAATTAGTTAAGTGATTTTAGTGCCTAGCCGATTGCAAGGGGACAACTCTGCGAAGTTTCGGGATTTGACTATAGTCAATTCGACACCAAGGTAAGTTTTAGTGTACTAATCCTACTAGGATTTGGATTTATGGCCGAATGGCTCTTTACTAAGTATTAAATGATTGATTAAATGTAGAGATCTAAGATCTAAGGCATTAGATCAAGCTTTTCGGGATTTGGATTGGAAACCCTAAGCGAATCAGGTGTGTACCCTACCCTAAGATTTAATATGTTCATGGCTATGTTTTAGATTAAATGTGTTATTAAGAATGTGAAAATATGGCTAAGTACCATGCTATGGTACAAAGTGCTCAGGTACGTTTCCTACTCCTAATAGGATTATGAAATATGTTATAAGTAACATGAGAATAATGATAAGAATGTGAACTTTGGCATGTTAATGCATAATATGATTTGGGCATATGGGTTATATGAAAAGGGGAAGTGAATGTGGTGACCTAAGACCACGAACACGGTGACCTAAGACCGTGATATCTGAATGTGGTGACCTAAGACCACAGTAATCTGAATGTGGTGACCTAAGACCACAGTAATCTGAACGTGGTGACCTAAGACCACGAATGCGGTGACCTAAGACCGCGATATGGAGTGTAGCGGAAGGAGGGTCGACTTAGTAGTCCCCACGGTGTACAGGTTGGTACGGGGAAGTGTAGCGGATGGCTAACTAGGTTTAGGTTTGGGTTGCATCATTATTTTTACCTGTTATTTGAATATGTATGTGATATGATAATGCATGCCTGAAATGTTAAGACTTAGTGTTT
The DNA here is from genome assembly GCA_005393395.2 of Gossypium australe. NCBI lineage: Eukaryota > Viridiplantae > Streptophyta > Magnoliopsida > Malvales > Malvaceae > Gossypium > Gossypium australe. Next base: position 126,065,155 of record CM016619.1, read on the forward strand.
GTGTACACATTGAGTCTGTTTGACTCACCCCGTTGGGGAACTTTTTCTTCCAGGTGATGATCAGTAATGGACCGGGTCGGCAGGAGCTTAAAGGTGGCCATGCACAACAAGGAAAATTTTATTATTTGGACTTTTATTTTATTTAAGCACTTTAATTCATTTTTGGGAATTATTTGATGTAATAAGGCCATAGTTGAACTACTTTATTTTTCCTTTATTTATTACGGTACCAATTTTTATTAATTAAAGATCAAGTGAAATTTATTTTCAAATAAACTCTAAATATTTTGTCACCTCAAATAAACTCGTTTTCAACTCAATCCCAACCAAAAACAAACTTTCTTTCAAAACACCCAAGTTTTTCCTAAGTCACAAAAGAATTTGAACGGTTTACACCGGGGAACATACCAGATCCGGTCAAGGCTCGTGGGCCGGGTGTGGGGTGTTTCAATTTGGTATCAGAGCCCAGTTTTAAACTCTCGGCCTATGGTTTAAGGCCCAAAACGTTTTCAAATCGAGTCCAAATGAGTTTTTGAAGATAAGCAGGTTTTCTGGCATGGCACCTAATTCTCCGACCCGAAGTCCACCAGGTAAGTACCCCTAACCATTGTGTGAATTATAGTATGAATTGTAGAAGGGTAGAACTGGAATGGCACGTAGAGTAGTATGATAAGTATGTGAACCCTAGGACTAGTATACCCCAACAAATACATAAGATTTAATATCTACTTAAACAAACCTATGGCTAGGTCACCAAGTTAGGGTGTGGCAACCCCTGTGCGCATGTCTAGGATTGGATCCGGAAGAGCTTGGTATTTAAGCAGTCCTAGTGACTCACCTCCTCTTCGCTGGAATCCTACCTGGTGCGTAGCTTCGGTTCACCCTAACCAAAAGGACTCAGAGAGTGTGGTAACCTCTGTGCGCATGTCTAGGAATGGTTTCGGTGGGAGCTTGGTACTTAAGCAGTCCGCGTGAGTCACCTCCTCTCCATTCGAATCCTGCCTGATGCGTAGCTTTGGTTCACCCTGACCAAGAGGACTCGGTCATAGGCTAAACACAATAACTAAAACCCGAAAGGGAACTAGCCGTGTTTTTATGGAAACCCTAGTTTTAAAATGACTAAATTACTCTTTTGATTTATAAAAGCTATCCCATAAAATTTTTCTGGAATATTTCTTGATTTATGAAATTACAAAAATACCCCTAATGGTAAAATTACAAAAATGCCCTTGGTTTATAAATTATCCAACCACCCAACAGTTTTACCAAAATTTCATTACTTTATAAATGTCCAAAAACCCTAATTTGCAAAATATCAAAATACTTTGATTTTGGAAAATTACGAAATTGCCCCTGACTTACAAAATTACCAAAATGACCCTGAATTTCAAAAATTTTGCAACATCACTGATTTGGAAAACAAAATTCTCAAAAATAACCCTCAAGTTTTATAAATTTTGAAATACCCCTGGATTATTAAACTTTACAAATTTACCCTGATTTGTAAAAATTTACTGAAATACCCCTGGAATTTCAAAATTTCCAAAAATACCCGGGAATCTAAAATTACCGAAATACCCCCGGAATTCAAAATTTTCCAAAACACCCCGGGAATCTAAAAAAATTCCAAAATACTTTTTGACAAAATCACCAAGGAACTTTTTCTTTTGAAAAAATTACGAAAATACCCCTGTAGGACAAATTACGAAAATACCCCTGGGTAGTGAGAAAACAACAATAATGAAAACTACAACGTTTCTCTGAATGAACGAAAGTTCATAATTGAATGATGGATGTATGAATGTAAAGACTGTATGCATGTATGAATACGAAAGAACCACTTCTAAAATTCTTTTCATAAAACTTCTTCGCGGGTAATCAGTGGAATAAAGGCTAATTCATAAAATTTCTTAATTAGATTAAAGCACGATCGTAGAAATGAGCTGTAGGGGACGTGGTTCTGGAATACCTTAATTGCCTTGTTCGTTGTAAAGTCAGCTCGTTCTTATGTTGCTAGTAAGGTATATGGAACCTTGATTGTAAACTAAGAGAATGTGCCTAGAAAGTATGATAGTTTCTTAAGATCAGAGTGCGCAGCAGTAGCGTAGTGTGGTGAGCTAGGAAGTACAACTGTTCGTTACTAAGTAATTTCGAGGACGAAATTATTTTTAAGGAGGGTAGAACTGTAACATCCTAGATTAGGGGTTATGCGTTCGTGCGTAATTTATGAGATAGTGGGCTCAGTGGGTGTGTTGGATGGGTTCTGAGGAGTTTTGGGAACCCTAAGATGTAAGGAAATGTATGGAAATGTAAGGAAATGTATGGAAATGTCTTGGAAATGTAAGGAAATGTCTTGTCTTGGAAATGTAGGGAAATGTCCTGGAAATGTAAGGAAATGATTTAGAAATGATTCAAAAGAGGAAAGTAAACATTTCGGGAAACTTGGAAATGTAAGGAAATGTTAAGTTTAAAGGAGGCAAACGAAAATTTTTGGAAACTTGGAAATGTAAAGAAATGTCAAGTTTTAAGGTTTAAAAAGGGGAAATTAAGGCAAGGTGGCCTTAAGAAAATTAGTAGGAGGAATTTGACACACAATCAGGCTTGGAAAAGTGGCCTGAAGATGTCACTTAAGGCCCAGGTGGGTGACGCCACAAGCAGGTGCAATTGGGCCTTGGTTCGAGTCAGTTGGGGAGCAAATAAAAGAGTTTTATTTTGCTGCAAGGAGCAAGGGAGTTGGACGTCACATGGCTAAATTCTAGGAGCTTTTATTCTTTTATAATTAGTGGATAAATAAGGGATAAATAAAGGATTTATTTATCATTATTTTCAAGAGATAATTGTTGGATTAAATTCTTTTAATAAAGTGATAATTCAAGGGATAAAGCTATCAAAATAGAAGAGTGATGGCCAAATAAGGGACTCTAGCTAGTAAATTCGGCTATAAAAGGAAAAGAGAGGCCATTCATTCATTCACTTTTCCTTTGCCGAATTTCTTAAGCAAATTCTCCTCTCTCTGCCGAATTTCCTACAGTTTTTATTCTTCTTCTCTTTGTTAGCCAAAGCCGAAATACCTTGTGTTCTAGCCGAATCCTCCATCTTTATTCTTCCTTCTCTTTTCTTTCTAATCCCTCCAAAAGCCGGAAGTAAGCCTTTTAAGGCCATAGCCGAATATCTCAAGTGGCTTCAAGCTTAGGTGCTGTCGATTTCTTCAAAGGTAAGAACAAGTTTGATTTCTATTCTTTTCTTTTAGATTTGTCGAAAATCTAGGACTAATCCCATCAATATTCTTGTTGCCGAAACCTTGAGGAGATCTTTCGGGATTTACTAAGTGTCAACTACAAGGAAGGAGAAGTTCTTTTCCCGAAGGTACACCATAGGCCGCGTGTTCCCTAGTTATTCGGTGAGTTTCGGGATTTAAAATCCACAAGGCAAGTGTCTATAGCATTCGGCCAAGGCTTATTTTGGTATTAAGATCTATTTCTTATTTCGTCTAAAAGCCAAAACTAATTAGTTAGGTGATTTTAGTGCCTAGCCGATTGAAAGGGGACAACTCTGTGAAGTTTCGGGATTTAACTATAGTCAATTCGACACCAAGGTAAGTTTTAGTGTACTAATCCTACTAGGATTTGGATTTATGGCCGAATGGCTCTTTACTAAGTATTAAATGATTGATTAAATGTAGAGATCTAAGATCTAAGGCATTAGATCAAGCTTTTCGAGATTTGGATTGGAAACCCTAAGCGAATCAGGTGTGTACCCTACCCTAAGATTTAATATGTTCATGGCTATGTTTTAGATTAAATGTGTTATTAAGAATGTGAAAATATGGCTAAGTACCATGCTATGGTACAAAGTGCTCAGGTACGTTTCCTACTCCTAATAGGATTATGAAATATGTTATAAGTAACATGAGAATAATGATAAGAATGTGAACTTTGGCATGTTACTGCATAATATGATTTGGGCATATGGTTTATATGAAAAGGGGAAGTGAATGTGGTGACCTAAGACCACGAACACGGTGACCTAAGACCGTGATATCTGAATGTGGTGACCTAAGACCACAGTAATCTGAATGTGGTGACCTAAGACCACAGTAATCTGAACGTGGTGACCTAAGACCACGAATGCGATGACCTAAGACCGCGATATGGAGTGTAGCGGAAGGAGGGTCGACTTAGTAGTCCCCACGGTGTACAGGTTGGTACGGGGAAGTGTAGCGGATGGCTAACTAGGTTTGGGTTTGGGTTGCATCATTATTTTTACCTGTTATTTGAATATGTATGTGATATGATAATGCATGCCTGAAATGTTAAGACTTAGTGTTTGTGTACACATTGAGTCTGTTTGACTCACCCCGTTGGGGAACTTTTTCTTCCAGGTGATGATCAGTAATGGACCGGGTCGGCAGGAGCTTAAAGGTGGCCATGCACAACAAGGAAAATTTTATTATTTGGACTTTTATTTTATTTAAGCACTTTAATTCATTTTTTGGGAATTATTTGATGTAATAAGGCCATAGTTGAACTACTTTATTTTTCCTTTATTTATTACGGTACCAATTTTTATTAATTAAAGATCAAGTGAAATTTATTTTCAAATAAACTCTAAATATTTTGTCACCTCAAATAAACTCGTTTTCAACTCAATCCCAACCCAAAACAAACTTTCTTTCAAAACACCCAAGTTTTTCCTAAGTCACAAAAGAATTTGAACGGTTTACACCGGGGAACATACCAGATCCGGTCAAGGCTCGTGGGCCGGGTGTGGGGTGTTTCATAAGCATATGTTTATTGAATGAATGAAGTTGAATGGTAATGAATGTTAGTTTGAAATTACTTCAATTGAGATGCCAAATAAGTTTAAAGTTAGATGTAACAGCCCAATTTTCAATGGTGTCAGAAACGGTGGTTTGAGACCACCAAATCCAATGAGTGAGCTTGTAAATTTTATTATCTAGTATTTACGAGTCAAAAATGAGTTTAGGAGAATTTTTGCAATAGTAATTTGCGTGTTATAAGAATTTATTAAGATATGTGGTTTAGAAAATGAGGTACCGAGACCTCGATTTTATAAATCGAGTTGTAAATATTTTTATAAATATTTACGGAGTGTCATTAAGTTGGTAATAAAGTTTTGTTAGAAAATTTTAACGTTTTGGTAGTTAATTGATTAAAAACGACTAAATTGTAAAAGATGCAAAACTTGTTAATTAGAGAAATAATGGTTAAATAGCTTAAGTGATGAATAAGGAAGGACTACAGGGACAAAATGCCACACAATGAATGGCTAAAACGGCAGGAAAAGAAAAAAAAATCAAAGGGTTAGGTGATTTAAGGGTAAAATTGGAAATAAAATAAAATTAAAATAGTTAAAATGAGATTTTAATAGTTTCTAGAGCATTTCTTCTCTATTTTTGGACAAAAACACCATTGAAGAGCTCTTAGGGCTGGTGTTCATATTTAGCTTCAAGTAAGTTTAATTCTTGCTTTTCTTTTGTAAATTTTGTGTTTTTAAGACTTTTACAATTAGGTCCAACTATCTATTTCATTAGTTTTTGATTTTATGGATAATTTTCAAAGTTACCGTTGATGAGTTCTGGAAGTTTATGATGAATTAATATGGATTTAGAGCTTTAATTTTGTTATAAGATGATTTTATTAAGTTATTTCAAAGGAAATTGATTTTAGGACCAAATTGTGAAAAAGATTAAATCTTAGGGTTTACTAATAAATTATGTTTATCAAAGGCTGTGTAGTAGTATAGAATATTTAGATATATTTGTAATTGAGAAAAAATAGCTCTTTTGATAGACAAATTAGTAGAGGACTAAATTGAAAAAACTAAAAAATTTGGGATGATGATGTAATTTCAAAAATTGAGGGTATTAACTATGAAGTGAATTGAAACTGAAATATATGCTGATGAATGAGTAATTTCTTATCTTAAATCAAGAGCCTATAGATACTCGTGAAAAAAAGGAAGTTGGCAGAATAGTCCCTGAACTTCTACAAATTCTACAATTTACCCCAGGTAAGTTCGTATGGTTAAAACTTAATGTTTATATGTTAAATTTATGAATGGTAATATATATTTATTCAAATTTATTGTTAAAAACAAATTATTGTTGAAACTATGAAATTTGAATTTAAATGTTTGAAAAGAATGGAACACTAGATTGAGTACAATCGTTCAGTGCAAAAGATGAATTGACAGAAAAGACCATGGCAGTGTGTGGATGTAAGACCATAGCTGGGCTATGGCATTCTGAAGAAAAGACCATAACTGGGTTATGGCACTATGAACGTAAGACCATGGTTGGACCGTGTCAGTGTTTGGATGTAAGACCATAGCTGTAACGCGCCAATTTTCTTATTTCGGCTTTTGTAATTTTGAATCACCATGTCTATCTGCTTCAGTGGTTAAGTGTTCTGGGAGTGTCTGAGAAGTCTTGGGTTCAAGCCTTAGCTTGGGCAAAATTTGGTATTTTTATGATTAAAGCCTTACCTCTAGTCAGTGGGCTTATATTTTAATGTTGGTGAAAGATAACAGAATGGGCCTGCTGTTCTGGTGGTTAAGTGGAGTGCTGGAGTGTTGGAGGTCTAGTGTTCAAATCCCAGCATGAGCAAGGAAATAATTTTGCTGTTTATGCTGTGTGGGTATTTTGGTTTGGCCAAAACACTAAAGTGGTTGAGTAGTTTAGGGTGAGTGGGAGAAAATTAAGGGGTTGGGGGATAGTGTTCGAGTTTAACCATAATTCTTTTGACAATTCAGTTTCTCCCTCTTGCCGAAAATTGTTGGACGTTTTTCTCATCTTTCTCCTAGTCGAATTCTATTTTGCTCTCCTTCTCTTTCTTTTCGATTTTTGTATTGCTTCTTGCTTGCACAATGCTCGCTTCGCGTGTTCGATAAGTGATGGTTTCAATCATTCTTAACTATTCTTCATGATTAGTTAGTAAATAGGGGTTTTATGTGATGTTTAGGAGGTCCTTACGAGGCTGTGGATTTTCAGTCGGTGCCAACGAGGTACGAATTCGTCACTATTCGCTAAGGTAGGGGTCAGCGGTAAGATTTAGGAATTTTTTGATCATACTGATTCGGTTTAGTATCGATTTAAGTGTCTGAAATTAGGCTTTAGATTGTTGATTTTAGGTTTCGCTGTGCTCAGCAATGATTACGCGTCAAAATCGATATAAGTGTGTACCTAGAAACGTAGAAAATGAGGTTTCGACGAAAGCCGAAAACCTCACTGTCGATGCCACATGAGCGTGTGGTCGCCCGTGTGGTAGGCCGTGCGCAAGACTATTAGTCACCACATAGCCGTGTAATCAACGAGCCAGGCTATGTATGAGCGACACGACCGTGTGACGGCTGGTCATGGCCATGTGCTACACACGGGCTCGAGCAATTGGCCATGTGGGCCCATACGGGAGAACCACACGGGTGTGTGGGATTCTAGGCCAGGCCGTATGATCCACACGGCCAAGGCCAATTTAGGTCATGTGGGCCACACGGGCGGGCCACATGGACGTGTGAGCCCATCTTCCCTAAAAACTCTATCAGGTTGCACGGGTTGCCCAAGTCAACTCTCTGAATGATATGTCTATCTGATTTCTATACTAAGCATGTATACTGATTTGAATATATGAGTTTAGATTACATAGTAGCATGTCATTCTTGTATGTTGCCTTGCATCGGGGTGGGTTGATTATGATTGGAGGAAGTATCTGAAAGGCTATTAAGCCTATTATCTAGGAGTTCAGCTGCAAATTTCTAATTATGTGCCGCATTCGGTACAACATGGTGTGTAGGGCTGGGTGGGTTGATTTTATCCCCATATGGTGTGTAGGGTTGGACAGAGTTGGTGTGTAGAGGCTGGTGGGTAGGACTTTGTTTTCTGCATATTCTATCTGAAATGGGCTGAGGCCCTATAATATGTCTGATTTTGAATTTGAGTGGGCTATAGTCCACACCGTTCTATAATGAGCTCAGACCCGAACTGTGAGATTTTGTCTATTATTTGATATATCTGTGTGTATGTTTTCTGTGGGGATTACACATTGAGTTTGCGAAAACTCACCATTTTCTGTTTAATCTGTTCAGGTAATCCCCAGCAGTAGACGGATCGGTGCAGTGGAGGAATCGACGGTGACCACGGTTCTGGATACTTATTTATGGTTTATTTTTAATTCCGCTTTGGTTATATTTGGATAAATTTTATGTAATAAGGCCTTTCAGGTTTTAGTTTAAAACTTGGGATTATTATTTTATAAACTGCTAGCAGTAGGACAAGACGCGAGTTTTCAAAATAAACAAAGGTTTTATCAAAATACGTACGACCTTGCAAATCATTTTAAAAGCTTCCGTAACGTATAAAGTTTTGAAAATGGATAATGAATAAATAAACGACACGTTTTGGCGATGGCCTAAGATACCTAAAAATGGTTTTAACGCAATTACGTTTTCTAAAGCACTATCATGTGACATCGCCAGATTCGGCTATAACGTCTAGGCTGGGTTTAGGGTGTTACAATAGCTAAGCTATGGCATTCAGATGAAAAGACCCTTATGGGTTTCCGTTAGCACTTAAGTGCTTCTATGCAACCTTCGGGCTTCTGTGTACGATGTACTCATATCCGTAAGTCATTCTCTGATTTGGTAAGTGAAGTTTATGAAACTACTATTGGAAGATTTTTTGATATTATTGATAATGATATGATTTAAGTGAATTGGTTGATTGAAGTTGTGATTGACAGGTAAGTTATATTGAATTAAAGTATGTAAATTGATGTGTATTGTATGTTATGGTTCGGTAAGATTTATGTTAAAACCATTGAACTTATTAAGCTTCATTAAGCTTACTTGTGTTGTTTAATGTGTTTGTAGATTGACGAGATGTTGGGAGATCGGATCAACACATCAAGTCACACTATCCAGCTCATTCCAGTAGTTTTTGCGATGTACATTTTGGTTTATATGGCATGTATAGGGTTGAGTTGGTTTGTGTAAAAGTTAAGAATTATATTTTGTTATACTCTCAATTCAACTTATGTATATATGGTTTAATCATGTTGATGTAAGTGTTGAGTTAATTCTAGATGTTGAATAACTCATAGGTATACATGTGATAATATGACCATATTAGAGTTAGAAATTGGTTGTTTTATAGATCTTGGTATGGCCTATATGTGTGAAGTTTGAAGTGTATGGGTTGATGTCAAGAATGGGTGAGAAAGTGGCCATAAAATGGTCTATTTTCGTCCACATGGGCAGAGACACGGGCGTGTGTCTCAGCCGTGTGTGACACACAGCCTGGCACATAGGCATGTGGACTGGTCGTGTGTCCTCTGTATCTTGAAATTTAAAAATAGAATGCCCAGGTTTTTGCACACGGCCTAGCACACGGGCGTGTAGCTTGGCCATGTGACCCAAGTAAGAGAGTTACACGAGTAAGGACAAGGGTTGGGACACAGCCGTGTGCTTCACATCGAATGCCCACACGGCCTAAGACACGGGTGTGTGTCCCCTGCAAATATGAAAATTTTGAAATTTTGTGAAAAATTCTCTGAGTTTCTGATTTGGTCCCGATTTATTTCTAAAGTGTATTTTGGGCCTCAAGAGCTCATATAAGGGACAATATGATTGTGTTATGAATGGTTCTTAAAATGTAAATTAAATGTTGTGAAATACTCGTGTGATAGTTCATAAAGTCCGATAATGCTCCTTAACCTTGTTCCGGTGATGGTTAAGGGTTAAAGGTGTTACATTAGAAGCATATTTTTATTTATTAAACATGTTTTTTAATTTAAAAAAAATAAAACCAAAAGAAATCTTAGTATTTCTTTCTTCTATGCGAATTACATATTTATTTAATATTTAATATTTCATTATTGATAGATTAGATCAATTGAAATAATGATCAGAATTTGTAATTTAATTTTTTTATACAATTTCTTACTCAAGCCTTTACACAACTTTTTGTATATATATATCCGAGTAACTATAATATAGAATTAAACTATTAAAAAATATAACACATAAAGAATCAAAAAAATTAGACAAAAACTCATATATAATGTACGCACATGATAAGATTAAAAATTCATATATCATCATTGTACATGATAAAATTTAAACTTAAATACTCAAAAATCTAAAGATTCATTGATTAGTTAGATTTAGAGTTTAACCTTAGTTTTTGGCTTTCTAAAGTTTGTCTGTTGTTTAATGTAGGTATCTATCTACTTGAGAATGTATAAAAAAAAAATAAAAGATGAAGCAAATGAGAAACATGTGAAGAAAAAGGATAACCATAGGTAGTTGCATTTATCTTTTGTTTTTTCTTTAAAGTTTATCATTTTTCACCACAAGAGAAAAATAAATAAATGAAAGAAAAAGAAGAGCATGAAAGTAACACTACTTTTAGTTTTATTGAATAAACTTCCTTTTTTTTGGAAAAAACAAATACAAACTTCCAAAAGGAATTAATGAATAATCTTATACTTTTTTTTATTTAAGAGAAATTATAAATGCAATCTAAAAAAAATATAGGTTAAAATATACCATAAGTCCCTACATTATTCATAAATTAGGAATTTAATATATGTATTTTTATTTTCAAGAATCTAATCTTTTTATTTTTTCAATTTTAAAATCAAGGTCAAATTGTTAAAAATATAGATTAAAATATTCCAAGAATTTTGAAATCTAAAAGATAAAGAGGTTAAATTCTTAAAAATAAAAATATATGGACTAAATTCTAAATTTACAAAGAGTATATGGACTTATGGTATATTTTAACCAAAAAAATATTATCATATTAATTAAAATTATTTTATTTTGAGATAATTATTAAAACTATATGTAAACTTTGACCTAGTAACTTTGATTTATATATATATATATATATATATATATTACATATTATTTTGTGTGAAACTTTTAGACAGCAAAATTCAAATTAATTAGAAAGCAATTAAAAAGGAGAAATGGCGCTTTCAGTGCATTTTGAGTTTAATCATAGATATCTACTAATCATGCTTTTTGCCTTTTTTATATTACAAACTCCCATATGAATCAATTTCCACGTTTTAGTGCTTCTGTGACTCTTAAAATATGGATTTTCTAAAATACTTTTATAGTATGTTTAAATAAAATTTTTTAACATTTTTAAAATATTAATGTATTAAATTCATCCATTCCAAATATTAGTATTTATAATTCTTTTGTTTGGATAATTAATTAATTTTAAAAAATTATGTTATTGAAATTTTACAAATTACAAAAAAAAATATATATTCAATATGAATATTATCATATTTGTAAAAAATTATAAATATTTTAATAAAATAAAATAAATTTAATATATACTAGTATTGAATAAAATATTTTCTGAAAATATTTTGACCATGTGTGTTAAATTAAATAAAGTTATGATAAATTTTGAAAATTTTAAGTGAATTTTAGAAAAGAAATTGAGCTCTTGAAATGATTCATAAATTTAAAATTCTCTAATATATTTAGTAAACAAATAAATTTATTTTTAAAATTTTGAAAATTTGAATACAATTAAAATTGCTCTTATAGGTTCTTCACCCCAGACATCGCTTAAGGTGGTTGCTAGTTTCTTTTTGGTACATTACAAGTTGCCCAACATAAATTTTTATAAAAAAAATTAAATTAATTTTGATAATTATGGATAATTTAAATATAAAATTAAATTTTAAATTTAAGATGTTATTGTATTTTTGTTTAGAAGTTTGTCACATTTAGGCTCTATTTGTTTCACTGAAAATAGCTTTCGGAAAATGATTTCTGGAAAATAATTTACTTTTCTGAAAAAGCTAATATTTTTTTGTGTTTGGATGAATTTGTGTAAAATATTTTCTGTTGTTTGGTAGATTTCTTAAAAATATTTCATAAAAGTTGTTTTCAATTAAACAAACATGCATTTGAGATTTTCTTATTTTTTCATTGTTTAATTGAATTTATTTTTATCTATAATTTTATATTTTACATTGTTTTTGCATATATTAAAAATATTATGTTAAATTCAGATTCATTACAACGTCATTTTTTTAATTACATGACTAATAAGTGGGTATTTTTTATTTAAAAATGTGACATCAACAAAAGTGACAAAAAAAATTAACGATGTCAACAATTGGACTTGATTTTCAAATTTGAAAAGTAAATATACTAAATTCTTGAAAATAAAAATAGAAAGACTAATTTACAAATTTGTGAAGTGTACTTAGACTTATGACATATTTTAACCTTTATACTACAAAACATTTATTATTAATATTTATAATTGTAATAAATATTTGTTATTAAAATATTAATATTGAATATTTTCAATAATATGTGAATAATATTATTTAAAATTATTATTCTTAAAATTTATTATTAAAATAAAATTGAAATATTAAATAATTTATTAAAATAATTATATTTATTATATTATATATGATTAAATATAAATAATTAAATATGTATGTTTAATAATATTGAAAAATATAATATTTTAAATATTTTTAAAATAAATTATTATTTTAATAAATTATATTTATTATATGACTAAATATAAATAATTAAATATGTATGTTTAATAATATTGAAAAATATAATATTTTAAATATTTTTAAAAATAAAAATAAAATTTATTATCAATATAATATATTAAGCTTGATTTAAGTTATTTTTTATATAAAAATAAAATTATACATAGATGAACTCTTTTCCGGAAAATGACTTACGCTTTTCAAAAGAGTAAGTCATTTTACAGGAAAAAAGGGTTTATTTTACCTTGACCTGTAAGTCATTTTCCATTGACCAAACTATTTTCTATGAAACAAACACAGGAAAATACAGAAAATATTTTTTGTAAAACCTTTCACATGTAAACAAACGGACCCTTAATGATTGTTTTACAAAATTGAGAAATCAGTAATGAAATAGAGTGCATATAAACAACTCCAATTAGAGAAATTTAGGCGTAGTGGGAGATGACCCTAAATTCTCAAATTTCTTTTAATAATTTTATTACATATTTTGATTATATCTATTTTTTTACATAATACATAGAATTACTCGTAGTCTCTCCCTAAAGTATAAATAGGAGGATAATGCATTTCATTGCACTCAAATCTACATATTCCTATATTAACAATAATACTAATACCAATCAAACTAAGACTCAATCCACCAATACTCAAAATTCTTAAATAAAAAGATATTTGTTTCACTTATAACCTTTGCTTTTATTTAAAACAAAAAGCAGGTAATTATTTATTTTTAGTCAAACTTAAGGTTCTAAAACAGGACCTACTACTACTGTTCTACATTATCTTGATCTAAAAAAGATATGAATGATTGAAGAAAATTCAAAGAAGCAACTTTCCATTAAAAGCCCAATTTTGTTCTGCAGCTTTTAGAGCCCAGATAATGAATACCCAGAACGAGTCGTCCAGACAAGACAGCCGCAGATCTTGAAAATACAAAAAAAAAGCAAACCAAATGGGACACTTTCGGGACACTGCCGGCAGCACAGTGAACGGAGGAGGGTGGTGGGTTCAGTAGAATTTGCACGTGCGGTGACCATGGTTGTGCCGACAGTCATGTTTCATTGGTCAGTTGTTTGATTCTGTCAGCGCCCCGCACCGCTCTTCTCAACTCTGCCTTTTGCAGGATATTCGAGTCATTTTAGACAGTGACAGCGTAACTGTCTTTCACCGCCTCAAAAAGCGGTTCCTCCGCCTCTCCTTGTTGCTTCATCCTGTCCCATGTGCTCTTCTATAAACACGCTTCAAAGTAATTTGTTTTATACACTGCTTTTATTTAATGACAATGTTTCTCTCACGGGATTCCTTTCCAATTAATTGAGTGGTGTAGTGGCAAACAAAAATTCTTATTTAATCTTTTAAAAATTTTATTAAATGTCTCAAAATTTTAAAAAATTTAATTAGCTCCATAAAACTTAATACCAGCATCCGCAACTACTGTTGTTACCTATTTTACCAGCACTTGGATTCTAGAGTCTGTTTTCAAACCTCAATTACCACTTATAAATAACGGCAGTAATGTGATTTATAAGGTTAAATTTTCTTATTAGGGCCCTATACTTTGACAATACTTGAGATCTAGTCCTTGTATTTAAAAAAGTTAAAAATTGTCTTCTTTTAACTTTTTTATTTAAAAATCTCAGTTTAGTAATTAAAATTGTAAGTATTTTTTTTATCAAAATTTGTTAATTTAGATTTTTTATTAGGCTCTCCTCATATAATGAGGCATATGATTGACATAAAATAATCATGTTAATTTGATAAATTTTTACAGAAACTACCAACAACGATAATGATTGGACTAATGTTTTATAATTGAAAACGTAAGAGAGCTGAATTTTTAACTTTTAAAATACATGGACCAAATCTCAAATTCTATACAAGTACAGGACAACAACACAATTTAACCATTTTATAATTTCAATTTTTTCTCATAATTAAAATCATTATTCATTGCTGATAAAATCTAAATTTATGCGCAATGAATATGATAATTTTTTATTCGCTTAACCTATAAATTGGTACTTAAATTATGCCTCTTTTTATATTTTGGTATTTTGTTTTTGTCACAAATGGTATCTAAACTATTTTCCTCCTGGTATCTTTGTTGGTCAAATAGTTAAGTTTATTTTAAGAAATATTTTAACCCGTAAATTAATACCTAAACTATGTTATTTTCTCATTTTGGTACTTAAACATTTTCTGTCATAAGTGATACCTAAACTAATTTTTCTCCTCAAGTTGGCACCTTTGTTAGTTCAATCATTATTTAAATTGTTAAGTTTATAAAAAAAGATAATCAGGTAAAAATAGCCATGTAATAAAAATACAAAAAATATTATATATATATTTAAAAATTTTTAAAATAAAAAAAAACTAATTCAACCGGTTCAACCGTTTTTTAAAGTTTGGTTTAACTGATCTATACCGGTTTGCAGGTCAATCAGGTTAACCATTTTCTCTGGAGTGGTTCCCCAATTGATCCCCGATCCAACTGAACGGTTTGGTTCTGTTCTGAAAACATTGATTTTGATTAATGAAATAATTTTTTCGATCGCATCAAGTCGAGCAAGTAGGCAGTGATATTTTAAAACAAAATTAATCGCTAATGTCTCGACCTCAAGAGAGCCAATTTCGAGCACTACTGGTATTGTTAAACATTATAAAGGAAAAAGAAAAAATAAAGAGAGCGAAATAATGTAAAAATAAAATAATTAAAAGTTATTTTTTTAAAGCTTATATGATGTGGCAATCTATTATTGGTGAGAAGTTTTTTTAATGGATACGGTATTTTGGTATGAAATGGGTAACAAAATAGTTTAAGTACCACTTGTGACAACAAAAAAGAAGAAGTTTAAGTACATATAATTTAGGTACTAATTTGTGGGTTAAGTCTTTTTTTTTCCCAAATAGACTTAACGGTTTTGGCTAATGATTTGACTATCGAACGTACCAAGTTGGAAAAAAAATAATTTAAGTACAACTTATGATAAAAAAGATTAAGGACTAAGATAAATAAAAAAATAATATAGTATAAATACCAATTTATGGGTTAAACCATTTTTATTTAATAAAAAAATCGATTTAAATAATAACAAGTGTGACTTGAGTTTTATTTAAAATTTTAAATAAATAAATAAATTGACACATCTTGTAGAATTTTATATTCCACCGGCAATGTAGTTAATAAAAACCCTTAATTAATTTTGCCACATATATCAATTTAAAGAGGGCACACCTTCATAAAGTTAGACAGGGACGTTTGTGAAATAATGAAAAGAGCAGTCTTCCGGGAACTTCATGCTTTTTAGTAGTTAATCAATTGAATTAATTACAAATTATTTAAATATGCTTAAATAAATATATAAAAATTATCCCAATAATAAAGATATATCGAATCAATTTTAAAATTTGAAAGAACAATAACAAATTTAAACGTTGACTACTCTCTTATTTTTATTTTTCATACTATTTTAGGGCCAACAACAGTCGTCAAGGTTTGTTTGTATAATAATAAAATAGAAAATCTAATTTAAAGTCTCCTGATTTAATAATATTATCTTATTATCTATAAGTGTTGGGTATAATGATAAGATAAATTATTTTTAAGGAAGACGTTAGTTCAAATGATTTTAGATGATATTTTATTTGCAACCAATGATTTTGTAATCCCTAACCCGGTTCGGTCGCTAGACCCAAGCTACAAGATGTCAAAATAGATAATGGAATGTATAACATTTGAAAACACATTTAAATTTAAATGATTTCATGGAAACATCACAAATAATCATATTTCATATCAATTGTAACCAAACTAGACCTCAAATGGACGTATAAAAGCCTTTAAATCAAACCAAGAACATGTAAGGACTTAATTATAATCTAAACAAAAAGTATAGAAATTTCAGAAAAATAAGTGTCACATGGCCATGTAACAAACTGAGGCCATGTGTGCCAGAGTAACACAGCCATGTTGTCAGGCCGTGTAACAAACTGAGACCATGTGAAATGAAGTCACACGGTCGTGTCCTTAGACCGTATAATAAACTAAAACTATGTTACCCTGAAACCTCCTAACTTATGCAAAGCACACGGTCGTGTTGTCTTCCCATGCATGACATAGGGCTGTGTATTTGCCCTTGTGAGCAAATACGAACCTTAACAAGAAAGTTACCTAAACCAATCTTTTACTTAAACCATGTGTGTGCAATCACCAATTCATAAACTTATTTCAAATACACAAAATCATAATAAAGATATAATCAAATCCTATTTCTAGTTGATATGCCTCAAGGCATCTCAATCACATTCAACACCAAATGTAACATCTCAATTCATCCAACAATCTCAATCACATTCAACACCAAATGTAACATCTCAATTCGTCCAACACTTAATATCAAACATTGATTCCAATTAACACCATCCATACATTAATGCTCATTTCATTCACTAAACTCATCAAATAAACATTTGACCATTCACTATCACAAACATTTACCAAAGCTTATAACATAGCATATAACCTTGTTATAAGTTTACCTATTTGTGCATCTTATACCTTTTCCATTTATAAACCATCATCCAAGATAACTAATCCATTAAGCAAAACTTATAAGCATGCCATATCATGATTATGAACAAGTATTTCACACATAACATAACCATTATCATCCAAGATGACACTTATACATATCAAGCCTATATATATGCCACAAAACTGACTCTTGAACTATGAAAGATCTACCAAGATAAAAGTTGGATAGTGTGAGATTCTAATTGATCCGATCTTCACGTTTCGCAAAATATATATACAAGACCGGAAAAACACAACCGAATAAGCATTTTATATGCTTAGTAAGCTCATAGGTGTTAAAACCGTTAATTTACCTCATAATAGAATTAACATATCAAAATAACAAGCTTTGTTAAGTTTCTTGTCACAATATGTCACAATCGAAAGTTGATCATTTAATATACCACAATATAATCATCCATTCATTCGTATAAATCAATTTAGTACCATTTCATCAGAACTACCAAATGAATATACCATTTAACTCAATTCAAACATAAGAGTACATAAACCATATGAATACATTTATTTTCAATTAATATACAAAGTTAGAAAACACATTTCCTTTTTAAATAGTGAGCCAAATGAACTAAATGAACATCTATGGATACGTGGGTAACTAACCACATCAGTAGGCACCGAAGTGCTGAATAGTAGGCACCAAAGTGCAAATTAGGAGGCACCAAAGTGCAAAGTAGTAGGCACCGTAGTGTAAATCAATAGGCACCGTAGTGCAAATCAGTAGGCTCCGAAGTGCAAAACAATAGGCACCGTAGTACAAATCTCGTACAATCACGCGACTAACCCTATTGGCATGCCAATTATATCCTATACTATCGTTCATTTGGGCACAATTTACATATCAATACGATTTAGTACAATTTAGTCCATTTCTCACCTCTGTATCAATTTGCATACAATTCACAGAATATTCGACAAAAATGATATATTCGTTACAAGCAAAAAACTCACAATTATATATAAAAGTGCATCCTATGAAGTTACCAAGTACAAACAGCAATAGTAGAAGTGTCAAGGACTAGTTTGTAATTTTTTTCCTCGATTATCTACCGGTTGGTTCAAAACTTGGTCTATACAGTAATTCAATTTAAATTATTAGTGCTAATTACCTTAAATCATCCTATTCAATGCATTTATCAAATTAATTTTAGTTTTCATTATTTCCCTAAAGTTTCAAACTTTACTCAATTTAGTCCCTAAAATCGAAATTATCATATCATTCACATTTAAACAAATTTTTTTCCAATTCTTTTTCAATTTCATCATTCTTTAACCTTATAGAAACAATAATTACCAAAATTTCATGTCAAAACCATAATATTTTCATTTTAGTCCCTAAACTCAAAACTAACTGAATTCACTTTACAATTTAGTCTACTATCAAATCTAAGCTTAAAACCAAGCTATTTAGCAAAAATAAAAAATAAAAATCAAGAACCATCAATGGAATCTTTTCAAATCTTTAACAGTTTTACAAAATAGTCCTAGGCTGGCTATATTAAGCTACAACAATATCAAAAATATAAAATTTACTAAAAAAATGGCTTCAAAAACACTCACATGCAAATAGGAGAGCTTGGTCAAGTCCTTAGCTTCACAAAAGTGGTGGAAATGGGTAGGAGATAACAAATGGGGAAGATGACTTGTTTATTTTTGTTTTTAACATCTTTTATTATAAAATTTTATATTGTAATTAACATAATTTTATTTAAAACATAAACTAACCGTCCACCATATTAGTTCATGGTATAATTCCCTTTTAAAACCTTTTATAATTATTACCTAACCTTTCAATCCACAAAATTCAATAACTATCAACTTTTACAAATTTTACAATTTAGTCCTTGCACCCAAATTAACTATTCTATCACTAAAATTTTCGAGCCAAAATTTAATATAACTCTACAATAAACTAGTAAATATTAATAAATAATATTTACTGACTTGATCATTAGAAATAGGGGTTTCGAAACCACCGTTTCTGGTATCACTGGAAATAGGATGTTACAGGTTTGCTATATAAGGTGAAACAATTTATCTGTCAAAACTTCAGTATGAAAGCTATGGGTGAGGCATTTTATGCCATTGAAATTATGATTCATAAGGAAAAATCTTAACATATGTTGGGATTATTGCAAGAAATCTATATTAATAAAATTCTTGAGAGATTTAGAGTGTTACTTTCATTGTTAAGCGTGGTAAGTTTCATGCGAACCAATTCTCACAAGTGCAAAATTGAGAAGGAACTAAATTTACATGCTTATGGCAATCTGATATTTTGGAATTCATCGGATATGTACAATTAGATTTTGTTGGCTATGTTGATTCTAAAAAAAATAAGCATCTGAGTATATTTTATATTTTATGTTTGTCGGAGCAACCATATTGTGGAGAAGTTCCAAATAGATGTCGGCAACAACTTCTACTATGTAAATGGAGTTTGCATCTTGTTTTGAAGCTACTTCATTTTCATTGCGGGGCTTAGATTTGTTGAGTCTACCTCTAGGCCTATATAAATATATTGTGACAATTCAGAAGTTGTGTTCTTTTCTAAGAATAACAAAAGAGGAACTCGAAGTAAACACATAAACATTAAGTGTTTAGTAATGAAGAAGCACATTAAATTCATGGAAGTGTTTAAAGTACACATAAATAAGAAGCTAATAATAATAAATCCTCTAAGAAAAGGCATGCCACTAAAGTATTTGGAATGGTATTATACCTACACACGTCACTATAATGTAGTATTTTAAACTTTGCTGTTTAGTTTGTTTTCTCATTCTGGATGTATACATTTGATTAATAACAACAAGCATCTAAATATTCAATGTTTGTCCATAAAGTAATTTCTGATATATGTGAGTTTATATAGCTTTGTAATACATGAAAAGGAATACTCAGATAAATGTTATGATTTATGCAGTTTTATTTTTCTACTTAAACATATGACATATAAAACTATTATTGATGATGGAGTTATAAATTTTAGACCAAGTGAGAGAATGTTGAAATATATATTATTAAATGAATATTTTATATATTCTAGTGGTTCTTCATTTTATAATAAATTTATGTATTTTAGATAATTACATATAAATAGGAAAGATTGAGTTTAATGACAATTCTTCTCTTATCTTAACTCTTTTGTTCTTCAAATTTAAGAGAAGTTTTTTAGATGTCTCTTATAGACATAATCCTTTAACTAATTTCGTCTTTATGGTGATTGTGATTTATTGAAAGATTCTCTAAACATACGAATTCTTTTTTTTTTTAAATCTTTGATATATTATTTAAAATTTCGTGTTTATTTTTGTAACTATTATATTGGTTTATTATTAAGATCTTATAAATCTTAATTCATGGAGAAATGAAGAGCAGGAAAAAATACCATTGTAATAGTGTTTTAAATGTGTGAACTATTTTATGAAGTAAATGAAACGCGTGTAAAATATTATTATTACGTAATAATAAATAAACAATATAACAAAAATGTAGTTGTCAATATTTTACCAAAAACTAAAATAAAATAAATAGGGGTGGTCCATGCGATGTATAAAGAAAAAAAAAAACTAAAATCAGTTGTCCATATTATGAAAAAAGAAGAAATGATTTTTTTTTCCTTTATGGTAAAGGTGGCAAACAAAAGTTTAAATTGATACTATCTTTTTTATACCTTTCAAACTTTCAATGATCTGAGAGCATCAGCAAGTTTTTGTTATATATATATATATATACACACGAATTTTGGACTCACTTTATTGGTGATGCCTTTATATTTTCTCTTTAGATAATGTGTATGGAGTTGGAAAATTAGAAGGTGGCTATCACCACAAAATTTTTTCTCTTTTAATTTTATTTTTCCAATTTCAAAATTTAATGATTCACAACATGTATTTGAAGTAATGAAAATTTAGCTCATTTTATTAATGTTATCAATCTCATTTATTGGGTTGGTGGAGCAAAATTGGAATCTTGACACCCCTCTGAAGATTCGGGTGGGTGTAGCATTTCATTCTCGAGTTCTACTGTCACTCTGATTCTGTTTCATCAAAATTAATCAGACTTGTTGTCGTTGATGAAATCAGCTTCGCACATGCAGTTGTGGCTGAAGCTCTAGGACTTGGTTCATCCCTCATCTTGCTCACACGTATACCAATATATTATTGTTATTGAGCTATTAAAATGCTCATGAGAAATTTCTATGTGCTTGGGAAGTTTCTATGGTGATCTCTGATATTATTTTTAGTCATCTCGTTAGATCGGGTAACACATTTGTGGATTAGGTTTGAAAAGGAAAATCAAAACAAGCAATACAATTTACCTTATTTCTTTTCTTAAAATATTCGTAAACCTCCCAATTTGAAGGCATATCATGTGGCTGAATCCACAAGTTTCAAGAAAGTACAACAACAGCTGAAGTTGTAACTCAACTAATACCTCATTTCACTATTAAAAATATATTAATTTAGAAGATTTGAAGCACCAATAATAATAGAGCAGGCAGCTTTTAGAATTTGATTAGCTATATAAAGAAAGTTCTTCAAAGTGGTTGATCGTTGACACGAAAGATGATAGCAATTGCTTAACTGTGATGTTGACACCCATATTCGACAAATCACCGTTTTTTTTTTTTTTCTTTTGCAAAATTCCAACTATTGAATTAAAGATTAGTTTATAAAGTTACAAGATACAGAAAAAGATAAAAGGGTATAATTTTCCCTCCATTGAATCAAATTAAACAAAAAGAATAATTAAGAATAAAGCTGTTCGCTTCGGGCCACAAGTAATTACAACTATTTTTTTTTTTTTTGTTTCGGGATTTAATTAGTTAAAACGTTATTTTATTATTGAAATTTAATCATAAAATGGCATTTAATACGAAGTTGGCCATTATATGAATGGAGGCACTGCATTGGTTCATGCTTCAAATCAAAATATTTATGACTAGAGAGCCTTATTTTCAGACAACTTTGGGATCAAGCAACAGTTTCTTAGTTGTTTTTTTTTTTTTTGTTTCTTTCTTAATATTGTCCAAAGATTTAAAGTTAATTAATGATGTTAATTAGACACTTAAACTTCTATTTCCATTATTAATAGATTTGATATTGAATAATAAAATTCGATGATGAATATATATTATTTTTTATATGCTTGATTATTTTGGTGTTATTATTAAATTGATTTCAATTTAGTTGGAAATTACTAAAAAAAACACATGCATTTTACAAAGTACGCTATATTATTATAAAGATGTTTTATATACATTATATATATATATAAACTCACACATAATGAAATTTGAAAATGATACCATGAAATTTAAATATTTAACTTTACCATTTCAACTAAAGATTCATTTCATTTTTATATAAATTTTTAATAATCATATCTTGACATAACTTTTTTTTCACTCATATAGTAAATATGTCATAATCTAGTTATGTTTTTTTTAGTGAAAAGAAACAAAACAAAATTAAATTACATGAACTGTTCAAAAGGTATTAAAATTCCTCTCTTTATCAGCTTTAAGGATATCTAACATAACATCTAGAGGGGTCTCAACCAGTTGTAAATCCTCCTTCCTTTCAAAGGCCAACTTGGCAAGGTAGTCAACACATTGATTCTCCTCACTGGGAATATATCTTAAAATCCACTGACTTTCTTGGGACAAAATACGGTGTATTCTGCTGATCAGGGCAGAGTTTGAGATCTTCGAAACATTGCCATGAATAGCTTTGACTACCTCCAAGCTATCAGAGTGAATAACCACATTGCTATGACCTCTACGTTGGATGTCTTGTAAGCCATCCAGAATGCCCTAATGTTCTGCGTCCAAAATCTAACAATTCCCTATGAATCTGTTATAACCAATCACCTAATCACCAGTATCATTTTGTACCACTCCTCCAGCAGCTACTCTTCCCGATGTTACTTGAACAGCACCATCGGTATTAAGAAAGGTCCAATCCCTAAGTAAAAGCTCCTCATGAGGTAAGCCCATGTTCAATCGAACCATCTCTAAGAGCCAAAGAAGATTGTTTGGCCCAACACATAGAAAACTTAACGATTTCGTTAGAACTCCAGGATTTCATTTGAAAGATGAAAATATTTCGATTCTTCCATAAATGCCAAGCTAATAATTCGAATAGGCAAGCCCAACTGATTCCCCCATCATGAAGCATCGAAGCGTCCTGCAAATTAAAAGAGATCCATTCGTGCAGAGAGTTAGAGAAAAAATAAGGTTGTTGGTTTTCAAGGACTACCTGTTTCCAGACTTCTTTAGCCAAAGTGCAATCTCGAATAATGTGCAAAATGTAATCTCGAATAATGTGTAAAATATCCTCAAAATCATGTCCACAGATAAAACAAGAAGAATCTACAGCTATGCCACACCTAACTCTTTCCACATTGATGAGTAGTCTCTGCTTAAGAACTGCCCCAAAAAAAGAAACAGACTCTTTGCAGACCCGAAATTTTCCATGCTCTCTTCCATAACTCGTCTCTAGAACTCCAAGAATCCTCTTTCAACACCTTGTATGCGTTCTTAATAGAGAAAGCGCCAGTTGAAGTGTGGTGCCTAGACAGTCTATCAAGTCATTCAGCTGGGTGAGGAGGAGGAATTCCCATGATGTGAGTAATAATCTCCTCTGGCAGCCAAACCTGTAACAAATTAAGGTTCCAGTTACCTTCTCCTGTGACCAAATCACTAAGCAAACAATCAATATTAACATTAGCACAGGCAGATAAATAATTAACCAAATGACCAACATTAGGAATCCACTAGTCTTTCCAACAACGAATTTTATTCTCATCACCAACAGACCATATCAAATTTTCACGTAAAAAGGTCTACACTTTTGAAAGCGACTTCTATAGAAAAGAGCTCCTCGCCTTCGCTATACTAGTAGGTAAAGAACCATTCAGCCCATACTTAGATCTAAGAACACGAACCCAAAGAGCTTCCTCATCAGAAACCACTTTATAACCAAGTTTCAGAAAAAAAGAGATATTCTGATCCCGTAATTGTCTCATGCCAAGACCACCACACCACTTGGGTTGGCATATAGAATCCCAACCTACTAACGACATCTTTTTCTTTCCATCAGAGGTCCCCCAAATGAAACGCCTCACCAGAAATTCAATCTCGTCGCAGATCTTCCTAGGTATCATTATAGACTGCATAAAGTAACTGGGGATGGTTAGAAGAACTGACTGTTTAAAGTAGCCCAACCAGAAAAAGACAACTGACGAGCATCCCAACTTTGTAGATTTTTTCGAACTTTCTCAATCACAAAATGTAAGGTACTATTTGTGACTCTCTTATGGAAAAGGGGAACTCCAAAATAATGACTAAGGTCGTGCACCTTTTGGAAACCAAGCAGATTACTAAGAATACTAACCATGGACTCCTCAACTCCTTTAGAAAAGAAAATATTTGTCTTCTTAGAATTAACATTGTGTCCTGAGAACTTACAAAAATCATTCAGAATTTCCTTTAATAATCTTCTATGCTTCTCATCCACTTTGCAAAAAAAAAAAAAGATTATCGACGAAGAAAAGAAGTAAAAGAATCGGCCCCGAACGGGATAACCGTATGGGGTTCCAATCCCCTTTGGACAAAGTCGAGCTAATATAATACGCTAACCATTCCATACAAAGTACAAAAAGGTAGGGAGAAAGAGGACAACCTTGTCGAATTCCTCTGACAGGCCTAAATTTAGACGTTGGAACTCCATTCCACAAAACCTGTATGGTAGAGTTAGAAATAGCAAAAACAATAACATTTGTGAGATAACTGGGGATACCTACCGCTTGAAGAGAAGCATCAATAAAATTTCATTGCACCCAATCGTAGGCTTTTTCCAAATCAATTTTTATCGCCATCCACTTCCTACTTTTGCAACTCTTAATAGAATGGATGACCTCTTGAGCAATGACAATATTATCAGTGGTATTACGTCCTACAATAAATCCAGTCTATTCCGGCGCAATAATTTTGGGGAAGATAAGCTTAAAAAGTTTAGCTATTACCTTTATCACCAATTTGTAGATAACAGAGCAAAGACTTATGGAACAAAACTAAGAAAACCCCTCAGGATTCTAAACCTTGGGAATAAGAATAATCAAGGTGTTATTAAGCTCAGCATCAATAACTCCTCCATTGAAAACCATTTTCACCTAATCACAAACAGCTGCGCTCATTGTACCCCATTGCTTCTGAAAGAATAGGGCATGAAATCCATCATTACTCGGAGCTTTTAGAGGAGCCATGTCAAACAGAACCTTTTTAATTTCTTCATCAGTGATCACTCTTCCTAAAAAGTCAATATCAGAAGAATCAAGCTGAGGAAACCCATTAGGAGGCAAAGATCTCATAGGCCTAGGATCTTCCCCATACAAATTCTGGAAAAAATTAGACGCCTCCGATTCAATGGCCTCCGGATCAAACAACCAATCACTAGAAGAATTACAAATTGCAAAAATACGGTTCTTTTTTCATCGTTGTAAAGTGCGAGCATGGAAAAACTTAGTATTTCTATCCCCCAAATGTAACCAATCGCATCTTGCCTTTGCTTCTAAAGAAGTTCCTCGTGGTGCACCAGATCCTGTCTTATCTTCATTTCAACAGGAGCTAAGCGATTAGAACCTAATATATCCATTTGCTTCTGAATGGCCAATAACTTATGCATCAGGTTCCTCTTACGGTAGGTGATATGACCGTAGGTAGTCTTATTCCATTCCTTGAGATTTGCTATAAACTTAGCTAAAGAAGCTGACATGTTCCCTTGAAAATCCCACTGTTCTTTCATTAGGTCTCTAAAATCGGGGTGTTTAGCTCAACCCGCCAAAAATTGAAACGGTCTCCCCCTAGGTAAGGCAAAATTCGGATTGAGATTGATAAGAAGGGGTCTCTGATCGGACTTAGGCTCTGTTTGTTTTACTGAAAATGACTTCCGGAAAATGATTTCTGGAAAATGATTTACTTTTTTGGAAAAGCTAATATTTTCTGGTGTTTGGAGGAATCTGAGTAAAATATTTTCTGTTGTTTGGTAGATTTCTTAAAAATACTTCATAAAAGTTGTTTTCAATTAAATAAACATACATTTGAGGTTTTCTTATTTTTTTCATTGTTTAATTGAATTTATTTTTATCTATAAATTTATATTTTACATTGTTTTTGCATATATTAAAAATATTATGTTAAATTCAGATTCATTACAATGTCAATTTCTAATTACATGACTATTAAGTAAGTATTTTTTATTTAAAAATGTGACATCAACAAAATTGACAAAAAAATTAACGATGTCAACAATTGGACTTGATTTTCAAATTTAAAAAGTAAAGGGACTAAATTCTTAAAAATAAGAGTACAAAGACTAAATTACAAATCTGTGAAGTGTACATAGACTTATGACATATTTTAACCTTTATACTATAAAATATTTATTAAATATATTTATAATTGTAATAAATATTTATTATTAAAATATTAATATTGAATATTTTCAATAATATGTGAATAATATTATTTAAAATTTATTATTAAAATAAAATTGAAATATTAAATAATTTATTAAAATAATAAATTATATTTATTATATTAATAATTTATTATATGACTAAATATAAATAATTAAATATGTATGTTTAATAATATTGAAAAATATAATATTTTAAATATTTTTAAAAATAAAAATAAATTTATTATCAATATAATAATATTAAGCTTGATTTAAGTTAATTTTTTTATAAAAATAAAATTATCTATAGATGAACTCTTTTCCGGAAAATGACTTACGCTTTTCAAAATGGTAAGTCGTTTTATAGGAAAAAGAGCTTGTTTTACCTTGACCTGTAAATCATTTTCCGTTAACCAAACTATTTTCTGTGAAACAAACACAAGAGAATGCAGAAAACATTTTCCGTAAAACCTTTTACATGTAAACAAATGGACCCTTAATCTTCGGAAGATGGATGATTAAACTATTTGGAAAGTAACTAATCCAAGCCTCATTCCCCAAAATATGATCTAATCTCTCAAAAAGGTTACCCCTGTGCCAAGTAAATGGAGGTCCCTTGAACCCCAAGTCATGAAGATCAGCCAAATCCACAAATTCACCAAAGTGAAGACATCTCTTACCAAACGAGAGGCCACATGTTTTCTCATTAAAGGATAAAATAGCATTAAAGTCCCATATCGCCATCCAAGGAATTTGCCCTATAGGAAGAGAAGCTCTCAGATCCTACCAAAGGTCTTTCCGCTTTTGACGATTTGGGCTCCTATACACGAAGCAATCAAAATCAGATTTGAAGAAGAGTTAGGCCAAACTCGAGAAAAGATAAACTGGGGGTGATTCCAAATAACCTCAACCCAAAATAATTTTTCCAACCAAGCAAAATGCCCTCAGCGTACCCAATAGCCTCCACACGGTACAAATATTGAAAACCCAACCTTGCAATAATTTTATCAGCTTTGGACCCACTAACTCTAGTTTCCAATAAAGTAATGATATTTGGTTTGTGCCCCATATTGTATTCACAGAAAATACGAGGAAATCAAGCATTGGCACAACCCTGACAGTTTCAAGAAAAAATCGAGAGATTCATAAAAAATAAATTTATAAAGAAAAACATACCATTACTGTTGAGGAGTAGTCAAACCACTAAGGACAATTTCAACTTACATTCCCATTTCTGCTTCATTCGTCAGTTCAGAAGAGATAAGCTTCACCACCTCTTCCAAAGAATCAACTAAAAGAATCCGTGAATTTCCAGAAGCTTTGAAGCGACTCCCTCTTCCTCTTAAAGCATTACTATTTTTTCGTCCTCCCTTAGCAATGCCAAATTTAACATTAATTTTTCGGTCCTTATTTCCTGTACTACCTGCACCCAAAGACTCAATTGAACGGCCTTTAGTATGATCAAGGGAATTAAGAATTTTTTTAAGAATAACAACTGAGTGCTTCCCATGATCTAGAATACTTTCGGTCAACTGAACTTTAACTTCTACAAGACCTTCAAATGTTGGGTTGAAATGTGCTTTAATGCCATCCAACTTATTGGTTTGTATGGGTGGTTCAAAACCTTCCACAAGTTTACCTACATCAGACAATGCAGGCCTAATTTCAAAATTAGTAAAATTTAAATTTAAATTGGACTGAGCTTGGGATTTTCCTATATGGGTCAAGATGTGAGCTTGTTGATAGTCACTATTAGGCCTGGAAAAAGCAGCTAGGCTATTCGGCTTCCCCATCAGCCCATTACCAGAGCTACTTACACCCCCAACTTCAAAGGCGCACAAGTATTAGGCTGATCAGCTTTTGTTGGACAGACCTGCAGGCAAGGAGAAGCAGGGTTAGACTTAGAAAGTGGCCCAAATGAAGTAACATTCAACCCAAAATCATGCATAGGTTTTTTTCCCAGGCTTTTCAGCTTTAATCTGTATATACGATGGCCCGATTGGGATCCTCCCCCAACACGCACAACAGCTAAAGTGTTGTTCCTTTTTTAGGTTTCAGAGCCTAGACCCGACCCTTTAGCAGACCCATTTTAAGATTTTGGCAAGGATTTAGGGATTCCCTTAACCTTAGAATCAGAGAGAGCCAAATCAGTTTCCATCGCTTTAGAAGCCAAAACCCAAAAAGCTTCCTTTGCAATCCCCCTTTCACCGCTGGGCATCTCGTTCTCATTAATAAGGACATCGAATCTGGAGTCAATTCTTCCTTTCCCTGCAACCATACCACTGGATTCCTGAGATTCTCCCAATCTTCACCGATATCTACGCTCTACCAGCATCCAAGGCCCGAACACCGATTCAGTCCCTCTCTCAAGTTCACAGTTAGTTCTTTTTGGCTCACTGTCAACCGCCAATTTGTCACTCTCTTTGCCTAAACCTTCATTTGATGATGAGCACATCTCCCTCACATGCCAATATTTTCCACAAGCAAAGCAAATTTTCAGCAAAGCCTTGTATTCCACCCATTGAATTTCACCATTAATAAGAATCTGAGAGACGAGTGGTTTATCGAGGTTAATGAACGCAACCATCTTGGAAAATCGCCCTCTGGTCATATTATCGGTCTTGATATCAAATTTAACAACCTTACCAATCGTGCTACCGATCACCTCAAGAAGCTCCCTTTTGTACATAAATCCCGGTAGCCCAAGTATCCTGACCCAAACCATAACCACACTTGGGTACGGTTGAAGAGGGGAGAAACCTTTTGTCCACGGCTGAATAGTCAAGTATTGTCCAAATATTATCCATGGTCCCTGGGTTAAAACTTTTTCATAATCTTCAGTGTTCTGACATGTAGATAAAATAATACACATTTTCAATATCCATTAATTGAAATGGTTGTATAGGCTTCCAAAGACTACTGATCCGATTGAACAGGACACCATAGCTAATATTCTGGCCTAGAAGTTTCAACACTACTGTCATCTCCATTTTTTAGTACAAGATTTGTTTGACACGGTTCGAAAAGTCAATTGCTGGGATTCCATTGACGTTGGATCTTATTACATCATCATCTAACATAATGAAACCTCCATCACATCCCCCATCAAAATTCACAAATCCCTGAACAGCCCCAGAAGAACCAGCCCCTGTAAGTTTGTCCTTCCAAGACATTATCGTACTCGGAGATGGAACCAAGTCCACAGCCATATCCATAGAGACCCCATCAGATCCATCTTTAAACCTTACTTTCTTGCTGTTGCGATCATCCGACAACTGAGAATCACCATCACCTTCATCCACTTCTAGAGAGTTTTTCATCGCACCTTACAAACAATACGTCTAAAATATAATCTAGTTATGTTTAAGTGTCAGCAACATCAACTCAATCAAGGATGGGTTTAGGATTTGATTCCGAGGGAGTGAATTGCAAATATAATCCAATAATAAAAAAGTAACTTAATATTTCTCAAATGTCAATATAGTCTACTTATAAAGCATAAAGCCATGTAACTTAAGATATAGCACTATTTCTTAAAGTTGAGCATCCTAAGTTGTACTATTCAATTTTCATTAAATCGGATTCATTGATGAGAGAAAACAATGAATATGATAAGTGATATTCTTATTTAGTGACATTCGATCCAATCTAAAAATTGTTTGTACCAAGATGGAAGAATTTGACATCCGCTGCTATCAATAAACTTGGGAGAGTTTGGATGTAACACCCCTATAATTGACTTAATCATTAGGTCAAGGTATAGTAATGTCACATTTGATGCCAGAGCAACCATGGCCATGACTAAATTGAACATTTTACATAAAATATTTTGCTATTGTCAACGTATTATACACATATTACATTCATAATGAATAAACTCGGATAAATTTTCATATTACAAAACTGTTTCAGAGGAAAGGTATCGGTATCTCTTCCATAGTATCGAGACACTGACTTAAGTATTGATACCCTTGTCCAGTATCGATACTAATTTGAGCTTTGGTGTATGATAAATCAAGTGAAAAGATCCTTAAGTATAGATAATAGGTATTGTTACTTCATTCAAGGTATCAATACCTTGACCTTGGTATCAAAACCAAAAAGAGGTTCGATGTTTTATTCAAATGAAAGGAAATTTTACCAAATTAGTCCTTTATGTTTCACCTATTTTGGCCCCTATTCAATACTCAGATTTATACCAAGCCAATTTACTTATCAATGATAACCATGCATTTTTAAATCCCATTTTTTTATGAACTAGATCATAAACATATAAATTATCTCTTATAATCTAACCTAGATCAAGTTTTACGTTTAGGTCCCTCAACATTTCATTCACTAGCATAACACTTACCTAGGTACATGCTATCTAAGACAAAACAGAGAAGAATTACTCTTTTTTGGCTCCGATGATTTGATAAGATGCTTCTAATCTTCGGTATCCTTTGCTTCTACTCTTTTTCCTACGCATATAAAACACGTGTTAAGCTATTGCTAGCTTTGCAAGTAAAACTAGAGTTTAATTAAAAAAATTTCGACTATAGAAACTTAATTTATTTTATGATCATTTTCATAAATTTATTTATAACTTGTACTACAATTAACTTTAAACTTACCATTCAATTATCACATATTTTCATTTATTTTTATTATTTATCAAGTGCCAATTTAGTCCCATTTCAATACATTTAATTTTCTTTTTTCTTTATTTAATAGATACGGTATTTGAACATTTAACAGAGGCTCAGTAGACTAATCAAAACACATAGGATATATGGAAAAAAATGAGACAACACCGAAATACGTAACGGGACAACATCGAAGTGTGTAATAGAGAGCGCGCTAAATTTCCTTAATCGCATGTCATCTATATCCCACTTGTTCTTATCTCATCTACTTGGGGAATTATATCAAAATCCATTTTATTTTCTTATTTTAGAACAATATTCAAATGCTTTGAGCTTATTTCAATTTAATCCTTGATATAAGAATTCAATAAACAAACATTTCAACTTTCTCTAATATATCACATATATCCTAATACCTTATCATGTCTTTCACATGTCGCTTTTCCATATTTTCCAATTTAGTCATTTTCTTTCTCATGGTTTATCAAGTATTATCATAACTTTACCACATCCTTCCATATTTTACTCATTAACATATTTCACATCATATATTCTTTTATTTATAATAATTGTAATTCTAAAAAAATTTGTATCTATTATACACTTTAATTGTAACGCCCCAAAATCTTTATTTTTGTTTCTGTTGAAATGTGACAACTGTGTATCTGCTTCAGTAGTTAAGTGTTCTGGGTGTGTGTGTGAGGTCCCAAGTTCAAGCTTTAGCTTTGGCAAATTTTGTTATTTTTGGAATAAAGCCCCATCTCTGTTCAATGGGCTTATATTTAATTATTTGTAGAAACATATCAGAATAGGCCTGCTGGCTTGGTGGTTAAGTTGAGTGTTAGGTTGCTGAAGGTTTTGTGTTCGAACCCCTACGCGAGCAAGGGAGTTTATTTTTGGCTTGTTTAACTGAGAGAGTTTCGGTTGGACAGGAATTCTGTGTAAGTGGTTACACAGTGGGTTTAGTGGGAGAGATATGGGGGATTGTGGCATCATCTTTTATGTTTTCAAAAATTTTATTTTCTCTCTCTTTCTAAAATTTTTTTACATCAATTTCCTCTTCTTTTTCCTTTTGATTTCTTTATTTTTTTTTCTCTCTTTCAATCCATCTTCGTTTGTGCAAATGTTTGGTTTCGCGTGGTGTTTTGGAGCAGATCTAAGGGTTGGGAACTTCTCATCGGTACTATAGTTACGCGAAATCGTCGTGCTCGTTTTGAGGTAAGGGATTCAATTATCTATTGGAATGTGGAAGGACTTGGTTTCGATTCTAGTTTCGTTCTAAGCAACTAATATGGTGGGTTGTTGGTCAATTTTAGGTTCTAGTGGTCTTGGAATTGCAATTGCTGCAAAAACGAACCAGGTGTGTACCTAAAAACGTAGAAAATGGGGTTTCGACGAAAGCCATAAACCCCATTGTCGACGCCACACGGGCGTGTAGTCGCCCGTGTGGTAGGCCGTGTTCTATAACACGGGCATGTGATCGACGAGGCCAGGTCGTGCGCGCAAGACACGGTCGTGTGATGGCTAGGTAGGCCGTGTGCGACACACAGGCTAGACTGATTTGGGCGGTATGGGCTACACGGGTGTGTGGGCCCACATGGGCATGTGAACCCATTTAACTGAAATGCGTTCTAAGGTTGCATGGGTCCTCCAAGTATACTGTGAACCTACTATAGGGTCGGTAAGCACTATTTAGACCCTTAAATGCGTGAACTATATGTATGATGTATGTACTGAGCATGATGATTATATGAATGAATACTGAACTGTATGTATGACTGATATTCATATATTAGCATGTTATATACTGTATGTTGCATTATATTGGGTTGGGATGTTGATATTTGGAGGAAGTGTACTGAAAGGCTCTTAAGCATATTATCTAGCAGCTCAGCTGCAATTTACTGATTATGTGTCGCATTCGGTACTACTTGGAGTGTAAGTGGGTGTTTTAAACCCCACATGGAGTGTAGGGATGGACGGAGATGGTGTGTAGAGGCTGGTTGGGTAGGACTCTATTCACTGATTAATGTATACTTAATATTGTTACTATGATGGGCTTAAGCCTTAATGCATATCTGATACTGAAACTGAAATGGGCTAATGTAACATCCTAGATTAGGGGTTATGCGTTCGTGCAAAATTCATGAGTTTTGGCAGTGCTTGGAAGTGTATTAAGGGTTTTTAAAATTCTAGGGTGGAAGAGAAAGCTTTGGAAAATAATTGGATTTTAAGTTAAAAAGAGGAGCTAGGCTCAAGAGGCCTTAAGAAAAGTTTTGGGGAATTTATGACACAAGGAAACCATGTGGCAAGGTGGCTTGGGACGTTACCTGAGGAGCAGGGGAGAAGGGCCTGGGTTCGAGTTTTGATGGCAGCATAAGTGTGTTTTTATTTTGGCATGTGACATCAAGGTGAATGGGGGTTATTTAATTTATTTTGAATAAGTGGGGATTTATTTTATTTATTTTAAGTGGGTAGATAATTGGGGATTTTGTTTTATTTGTTTTAAATATTGAGATAGTGGATGAATGGAGGTTATTTAATTTATTTTAAATAAGTGTGGATTTATTTTATTTATTTTAAGTGGGTAGATAATTGGGGATTTTGTTTTATTTGTTTTAAATATTGAGATAGTGGATGAATGGAGGTTATTTAATTTATTTTAAATAAGTGTGGATTTATTTTATTTATTTTAAGTGGGTAGATAATTGGGGATTTTGTTTTATTTGTTTTAAATATTGAGATAGTGGATGAATTGAGGTTATTTAATTTATTTTGAATAAGTGGGGATTTATTTTATTTATTTTAAGTGGGTAGATAATTGGGGATTTTGTTTTATTTGTTTTAAATATTGAGATAGTGGATGAATGTGGATTATTTAATTTATTTTGAATAAGTGGGGATTTATTTTATTTATTTTAAGTGGGTAGATAACTGAGGATTTTGTTTTATTTGTTTTAAATATTGAGATAGTGGATGAATGTGGGTTATTTAATTTATTTTGAATAAGTGTGGATTTATTTTATTTATTTTAAGTGGGTAAATAATTGGGTATTTTGTTTTATTTGTTTTAAATATTGAGATAGTGGATGAATGGAGGTTATTTAATTTATTTTGAATAAGTGTGGATTTATTTTATTTATTTTAAGTGGGTAGATAATTGGGGATTTTGTTTTATTTGTTTTAAATATTGAGATAGTGGATGAATGGGGGTTATTTAATTTATTTTGAATAAGTGGGGATTTATTTTATTTAGTATAGATAGAAGATAATGGTGAGACTTTAGTTTATTTAATTTTAAATGGGAAGATAATGGATAATGTGATAGATTATTTTTTTAAATGTTGAGTTTATTTAATTTATTTTGAATGAGAGGTATGGAGAGAATATAGGAAAGAAATAAGGGGATATGAATGGAGGGTGAACTAGTGGCCGAATTTGAGTAGTATAAATAGGGGTGCTCATCTTTTGGTCATTCTTTTTTTCCATTTATTTTGTTGCCGAAAATTAGAGTTCTCCTTAAACTTTTCTTTGGTCCCTCTTGAGATAGCCGAAACTCTTGTTCTCAACTCACCATTGCCGAATGCCCCTAAGTTTCTCCCATTCTTCCTTTCTTCAACTCCATACCTACTCCTCTTGATAACCGAATATGCAGTTACCCCTTTTAAAAGCTTAGCCGAACCTTGTGGAGAGCATTAAAGACAAAATTTTGATCACTTTGAACCTATTTGCTTCTTGGCCGAATCTACTTCTTTGTCTCAAGCTTCTTCCTTTTTATTGTTAGCCGAATCTTCAAGTGGTATTATTCTCCTACACCTGTCGCTAGTTTGAGAAGCCGAAAGTGTCTTGGGTGGTAAGTATGTAACACCCCTTACCCGTATTCGATGTTGGAATAGGGTACGAGGCATTACCGGAATTACAAATTTATTTATTAGACATTTTATTTCATCTAGCATTTATATTTGAAACCAATCAAAATCAAACATATTATCCCTTAAACATATTTATTTTTCTCATTTCATGTCTTACTTGAATTTATTTCTCGTCTCAACATATTTAATTACCTTTTATTTACATATTAAATATAATCACATATTTACATGTCATGATAAATATCATTCTCTTGCCGTTTATTCATAAACGTAAATTAATTAATTCATCATATCAATATTTCACATATTATCAACTTATATTTCTTTATATCACATAATTAAAGTTACACGAACTTACCTGGCTAAATTTGCAGAAATACCAAGATTTAAGGGCATTTTGGAAATTTTCTATTTTCATCGATTTTTCAACCGATCTTAATCTAAATTAATAATTTCATTCAATTTTGCAATTTTCAATAATAAAATAATCCATTCCATGTAAATTGGTCATTTCCAACATTTTTACAAAACTAATCATAAAGTTTTACTTTTATTCAATTTAGTCCCTAAGCCTAAAACATTACAAATTAGCCATGCTAGCTGAATATTCATACATATTTTCCTCCTCCTCCTCTCCATTCCACATCCTTAATGTATATAACATGCTATAAGTAACATTGTCAATAATTTTCAATATTTGCTTATGTGAATATTCAAGCTGTCCATCCGTGTCATAGTCACTAAATTATTTTTATCTT
Organism: Gossypium australe; assembly: GCA_005393395.2. Classification (NCBI taxonomy): domain Eukaryota; kingdom Viridiplantae; phylum Streptophyta; class Magnoliopsida; order Malvales; family Malvaceae; genus Gossypium; species Gossypium australe. Next base: position 126,101,037 of record CM016619.1, read on the forward strand.
GAGCCACAGAACTCCAAATTAAGATCAGTTAATTTTATTTGAAACTAGACTCACATATATTCTTACCATAATTTTTCCAGAATTTTTGGTGTGGCCAATTAGTACAGTTTATTCTTTAAAGTCACCCCTGTTCTGCTGTCTGGCAGTTCCGACCCTTCTTCACTAAAAATTAATTATCTTTTTATATAGAATTCAGATGATGTTATAGTTTATTTCTTATAAAACTAGACTCATTAAGAAATCTAACCATATAAATTATGTTCCCAAATTATTTTTATACAATTTTTGATGATTTTTCCAAGTCAGAACAGGGGATCTCGAATTCACTCTGAACCAGTCTTACCAAAATATAAATATCTCAAAATACAGAATTTAGTTTCTTTCTCTGTTTCTTTCATATGAAAATAGACTCAATAAGCTTTAATTTCATATCTCACTCAACTTTTAATTCCATTTCTACCATTTTTTGTGATTTTTCAAAGTTACCTTACTGCTGCTGTCCCAAAACTGTTTTCTTATAACTCATTTTACAATTTAATCCTGATTAAGTTTACTTATTTTCTTAACTTAATTCATACTTTGCTTCTTCTTAAATTCCTTCCATATTCAAATTGACTATCTAATATTCATATTAAAACTTTAATTTCTAATTTCTTCCAAATTAATCCCTCTAACACAGCTTATAGCATACTTTACAATTTAATCCTCTTACTAATTCTAACTTAAATTTCATTCAATTTAATCCCTGATTCATCTTTTTCTTCAACATCAACTACACTTGAAAACCTAAAAACTCTCAAAATATCAACTTAGTTTCATCAAAATCTTGCTTTAAAGCTTCTAAAACATCAAAATTAAGAGAATAGGACTTGATTGACTTACCAATTTAAACTTCAAGCTTTAAATCCCTAGTTTTTCCTTTTTCTTTTCTTTCCTTCCCCTGTTTCGTATGCTCTCTGTTTCTTTTGCCTATTCTGTTCTCTTTTTTTTTTCCTCTTTCTTCCTTTTGTTTGTTTATATAATAATATAATAATATAATAATATAATAATATAATAATAATCCTTAAAATCTCAGATTTTTCTATGTTATACTGCCTCACTATACAAAATGGTATAATTACCATTTTGATCCTTCATAATTTCTTTTAATCTATAATTGAACTTTTACTTTCATTTCAATTTAGTCCTTTTCATTTAATTTCCTACCCAAACGTAAAATTTTCTAACGAAAGTTTAATAATAACTTAATGACACTCCATAAATATTTTTAGAAATATTTATGGCTCACTTTATAAATTCGAGGTCTCAATACCTCGTTTTTGGCCCAATTTTTCTAATTAATTCTTTCAGTTCACAAAATTCATTAATTTTAAAATATTTCTAAAATCACACTTAACTTATAATTATCGATTAACAAAATTTTCTAACTTTTCGTCAGATTTAGTGATCTCGAATCACTGTTCCGACACTATTAAAATTGGGCTGTTACAATTCTTCCCCCCTAAAAAATTTCGTCCTCGAAATTTCCTTATTATTTGGATCATGAACTTCATTATTTCTATAATTCTATAGCTCCTTTGTGCACATATTTATCTAGTTTATCATTTATATCCATTTCATATCCTTTCAGTTTGCAATTCATTTTTAATTCAATATTGTGAACATACCTTATAACGAAAAATTACTTACCTTTTTATAAAAGGCCCAATAGATTAAATACTTAAGATATATGAAACAAATATAAAAGTGTATTATTATTTACTATTAATCAGATAGCACTTGATGAGTACCAAAGTGTTATTATCAGAGAATGAGCTAGAGTCCCTTAATAATATATCACTAATATCCTAGTAGATCTAATCTCATTTACTTGAGCAAATTGCATTATGCATACATATCATTTTTTTTCAATTCCAATTTCATTTTCAATTTATTCACAACTAAATTTAATTTTACTTTCTCATCAATATACAATTCAATATAATACTTATCCATCACTTAATTCAATTTCCATTTAATTCAACAATAACACTTACCTCATATTTCACTTACTATACACATAATTTAAATTTAACATTTACTATGAAATAATAGACATCAAACATGTAATAATATAAATCATATGTGTTAATTTATACTTTAAATTTTATACCTCAACAATAGTCTTTCATCAAATAGCATCATATCATCTATATTATCTAATCAAATTATGAACCTTTGGTTCAAGTTTTCAATTTTATATATCGATTTTAATTCATAATTCCACTTTTTCGTACTGTCAATAATTCAGTCCATCAAATTCATTCAATTTTCTCATTTCATTTATTCAATTGATTTCAATATCAATAAATCGATATTTTAGTAAATTTATGAACCTTAAGTTCATACTTCAATTCTCACATTTCAATTCAATTCACAATTCAACTCATAATGTTTTTTTTTGTAGTACGGTCAATCAAATTTATTTAATTTTCTCATTTCAGTTATTCACCCTATTAACAATCCAGACTTTGACGGATACACGGATTCCAACCCAAACACACCAGAATATCCAACCAAAACACACCAGAATAATCATGTAATCCTCCAAAACACACCATAATCAAATAATCCACCAAACACACCAATATAATATAATCCACCCAAAACACACCAGTATAGCACATAGTGCCTCTTCGGATAATTCCGAAGGATATAATAACTTCATTATCTCCAAATCCCTTCTCAAATCTTATAGCATGCCAATTATATCCAACTAGTCCGACAAGTTAATAGGGAAATCAATTCTCATTTTAATTTTACTTAATATTCATATCTATCCCTATTAACAAGACTCGGACTTTGGCGGATACACGGATTCCAACCAATCACACCAAAATAATGAAATCCTCCCAACACACCAATATATCATATCATCCCAAACACACCAGTATATCATATCCTCCCAAACACACCAATATATCATATCCTCCCAAACACACCAGTATATCATATCCTCCCAAACACACCAATATATCATATCCTCCCAAACACACCAGTATATCATATCCTCCCAAACACACCAGTAAGGCATTAAATGCCTCTTCGGATAAACCGAAGAATATAATACAGAAATATCTCCTCATCATATCACAAATCCTATGGCATGCCATTTGTATCCAATCTAGTCCGATAAGTTAATAGGGTGTTCAAATCATTCATTTTTTTTTATTTCAAATTCACTTTTCCATCTTCTAATCAGTATACAATTCAGTACCAATACATATTTCAAATATTCACATATAACCAGACTTCGATTCAATTCCAACCACTTTTCAATCAATAAATGATTCATATATTTACACATATTCATAATTTAATGCATTTTTTATTCAATTCGTATTTTTAATTTATTGTCCAATCAAATTTAAAATCACTAATTACTTTCCAATCAATATACATTTCAATTACTCACATATTTTCTTTATTTAATTTACCTTCAAATATTCAAATAATTCATAATTCAGTTACGTAATTTAAATAACTTTTTAAATTCCAGTTCATTCTATTTTCACTTCTTATTTCAATCAGTTTCACAGTATTGCAGTAATTCATTACATCAATAATTTCATAGTTTAATGCAATACACATAACAATATTCAATAACTTCACAATTCAATTCAGTACACAAAATAATATTCAGTATTCCATAATTCAGTTCAGTATCAGTCTCAATTTTCAGTACCCAATCTTAAATTTATCATTTTACTAAATACTTACCTTAAAATACTTATCACACATAATTAATAAATTATACATAATAATGATAAAGTTTGAATAATAGTGATACAAATATCATCAAAGTCAGGAGATATCACATTATATTTTAAGTTATATATTAATAATGGCATGCATTTCTAGACGAGAACCGACTAAACCTAAGCTCTGATACCACTAAATGTAACACCCCTTACCCGTATTCGATGTTGGAATAGGGTACGAGGCATTACCGGAATTACAAATTTATTTATTAGACATTTTATTTCATCTAGCATTTATATTTGAAACCAATCAAAATCAAACATATTATCCCTTAAACATATTTATTTTTCTCATATCATGTCTTACTTGAATTTATTTCTCGTCTCAACATATTTAATTACCTTTTATTTACATATTAAATATAATCACATATTTACATGTCATGATAAATATCATTCTCTTGCCGTTTATTCATAAACGTAAATTAATTAATTCATCATATCAATATTTCACATATTATCAACTTATATTTCTTTATATCACATAATTAAAGTTACACGAACTTACCTGGCTAAATTTGCAGAAATACCAAGATTTAAGGGCATTTTGGAAATTTTCTATTTTCATCGATTTTTCAACCGATCTTAATCTAAATTAATAATTTCATTCAATTTTGCAATTTTCAATAATAAAATAATCCATTCCATGTAAATTGGTCATTTCCAACATTTTTACAAAACTAATCATAAAGTTTTACTTTTATTCAATTTAGTCCCTAAGCCTAAAACATTACAAATTAGCCATGCTAGCTAAATATTCATACATATTTTCCTCCTCCTCCTCTCCATTCCACATCCTTAATGTATATAACATGCTATAAGTAACATTGTCAATAATTTTCAATATTTGCTTATGTGAATATTCAAGCTGTCCATCCGTGTCATAGTCACTAAATTATTTTTATCTTGAGCCACAGAACTCCAAATTAAGATCCGTTAATTTTATTTGAAACTAGACTCACATATATTCTTACCATAATTTTTCCAGAATTTTTGGTGTGGCCAATTAGTACAGTTTATTCTTTAAAGTCACCCCTGTTCTGCTGTCTGGCAGTTCCGACCCTTCTTCACTAAAAATTAATTATCTTTTTATATAGAATTCATATGATGTTATAGTTTATTTCTTATAAACCTATACTCATTAAGGAATCTAACCATATAAATTATGTTCCCAAATTATTTTTATACAATTTTTGATGATTTTTCCAATTCAGAACAGGGGATCTCGAATTCACTCTGAACCAGTCTTACCAAAATCTAAATATCTCAAAATACAGAATTTATTTTCTTTCTCTGTTTCTTTCATATGAAAATAGACTCAATAAGATTTAATTTCATATCTCACTCAACTTTTAATTCCATTTCTACCATTTTTTGTGATTTTTCAAAGTTACCTTACTGCTGCTGTCCCAAAACTGTTTTCTTATAACTCATTTTACAATTTAATCCTGATTAAGTTTACTTATTTTCTTAACTTAATTCATACTTTGCTTCTTCTTAAATTCCTTCCATATTCAACTTGACTATCTAATATTCATATTAAAACTTTAATTTCTAATTTCTTCCAAATTAATCCCTCTAACACAGCTTATAGCATACTTTACAATTTAATCCTCTTACTAATTCTAACTTAAATTTCATTCAATTTAATCCCTGATTCATCTTTTTCTTCAACATCAACTACACTTGAAAACCTAAAAACTCTCAAAATATCAACTTAGTTTCATCAAAATCTTGCTTTAAAGCTTCTAAAACATCAAAATTAAGAGAATAGGACTTGATTGACTTACCAATTTAAACTTCAAGCTTTAAATCCCTAGTTTTTCCTTTTTCTTTTCTTTCCTTCTCCCCTGTTTCGTATGCTCTCTGTTTCTTTTGCCTATTCTGTTCTCTTTTTTTTTTTCCTCTTTCTTTCCTTTTGTTTGTTTATATAATAATATAATAATATAATAATATAATAATATAATAATAATCCTTAAAAATCTCAGATTTTTCTATGTTATACCGCCTCACTATACAAAATGGTATAATTACCATTTTGATCCTTCATAATTTCTTTTAATCTATAATTGAACTTTTACTTTCATTTCAATTTAGTCCTTTTCATTTAATTTCCTACCCAAACGTTAAAATTTTCTAACGAAAGTTTAATAATAACTTAATGACACTCCATAAATATTTTTAGAAATATTTATGGCTCACTTTATAAATTCGAGGTCTCAATACCTCGTTTTTGGCCCAATTTTTTCTAATTAATTCTTTCAGTTCACAAAATTCACTAATTTTAAAATATTTCTAAAATCACACTTAACTTATAATTATCGATTAACAAAATTTTCTAACTTTTCGTCAGATTTAGTGATCTCGAATCACTGTTCCGACACTATTAAAATTGGGCTGTTACAAAGTATTTCTCCTTTAGAAGTCTGTTTTGGATTCTTTTCTTAAAAGGTGCCGAATCAAGGGATGGCCTTGGTTTCTAAGGGATGGCCGAATGTTCTTATTGCCATAATAAGTATTTCTTTTATGTAGCAACGTGAAGGAGCCTTAAGGGAGTCTCTTGGATTTGATTCAGCAAGGTAAGCCTATATGTACTATTTGGCCATAAGCTTTGTTGGTTATTAAGTTAGCCGATTCTAACATTTGCTAGATGGGGATTTCGATAACTTCAGGAACAAGCCGACATTTTGGGATCTAGTTAGCAAGGTAAGTGATCTAGGACTTTCGGTCAAAGGCTATATCTTGGGTTTAAACGTGACCGATTTTTATTATGGTTATTTAGGGGGCAAGTCGACAGAAGTAGGGCAAGTATTCGGGATTGAGTAGACTGTGCCAAAAAGGTGCGTAGTTATCGCACTGTCTCTTGAATGTTTAAATATGTTATTATATGTATGTATATGATGTGCATGGTAGCCGAATTAATGGCTAAAAGGGTGGATACCCATGGTGGGTAAGCGATTAAACAGGTCAGTACTTTATGACAATAAGTTTCCTATAGTATACGTATGAAATTGTGATAGCATGTGATGTATGCTTATTTTAATGATATTGTGGTATGACATATCTATGCATGGGATTTGGGATGAACAAAGAAGGAAAGGGTGTACATTGTGTACATGGTCTAATGATTGCCTTGTGCTACATTAGCGCTTGATGGTAGCTATGTGCTTCATCAAGGGAGGTGTTGGCTAAGTGCCCATCTCGGCGGTTGATAGCTGTGTGCATCACCGTAGACTGACTGATATGTGGGATCACTTATGTGATCGGTGGCTTTGCCACAGCCTTGAGCAGTAGGTTTGCCAAGGTAAGATATGTGGGATCACTTGGTTGATCGGTGGATTAGCCACGGCCTTGGGCAACGGGTCTGCCAAGGTAGGTGTGATGGATGGACATTAGGTTGGGATGGGCTTCATAATTGCATAATTTTATATGTATGGACTGTGTGGATATGGGCCAAGCCCATATGTGGAGACATGTGAAATAGCTATGCACTGAGTCTGTTTGACTCACCCAATATTTACCAACATTGCAGGTGATGCATAAGCTTGGACAAGGTTGGAGTGGATACGAGGTGGCCCATGCAGAAGACATTTCATCTATTTTATTCAGTTTAATATTAAGTACTTTTGTTTAAATCATTTATTTTAATAAGGCCCATTTAAAGTATTTGGGAATTTTATTTATGTTAAGGTGGATTGACATTTACATTATTATTTGGGAATGTTTTTATGTTTTAATTTTAACACCTCATACCATAAGAATTTTATATTAAAGTTTTTAATTCGGAATATTTTATAACAACTTAATTTTAATGGGCTTTTAAATACACAATGTTTTTCTAAAGACAATAAATTTATATGTTTTTCCTTCAAGTCAAAAATATTTTTTTCAAACGTTTTCCGCAGTGGCATTTCAAATTCGGTCGTAGTGAATGGGCCGAGTTTGGGGTGTTACAGCTAAGGGCCGAACTACAACTGAAACTAAAATGGGCTTAGGCCCAGACTGCATTTGACTGACTGTTGTGATAGAATGCAGTTTGACTGTATGCTGGTCTTCTGTGGGGATTACACACTGAGTTTACATAAACGCACCCCTTTCTATTTTATCTGTACAAGTAATCCTCATACTTAGACGGATCGGTGCGGCGGAGGACTCTATGGTGACCACATGTCTACTGAACGGTTTAAATTCATTTATGGTTTTATTTCCTACTCTTTTGGGGGTATTTCGGTTGTAATTTGGAACTTTTGGACTGTTTGCCTTAATTTGGATTTTTACTGTTTGCATAGACTTTTAAATTGCAAAACTTGATTTAATTAAAAAACAACGTTTTTCTAAATGTGAACTGTTTTCTTTAAATATCACGGTTTTAAAAGCTTCCGCCATAGAATATGATTTTAAACAAATCAAATTAACAAGAAAATAATTTTGAAATTAACGAGAGAGTAACAATAGATAATAAACGGAAACAATTTTAACTTGATAAACTCGATTTCAAATTCCATTCCATGTGACATCGCCAAATTCGGCCATAATGTCTAGGCCGGGTTTGGGGTGTTACATTAGTCTTTTTTTACTTTTAATCTTTTTTTTTCTTACTTTTCTTTTATTTTCTCTATTACATAGTACTTAGTAAACAAAATTGTTTCATCATTTCCTTATACTTAATCATTATCACATCTTATTCTTTATTTATATAACATGTAAACTTATAATTAAACATCGTATTAAGACTTATATCCATCTAATTTAACTTAACAATTTACCATATATTTAAAATAAGTGAAAATCTAGTTGTACGTGCAACTCAAAGTTTGGAGTCGAGCTTTCTTCTTCTTCTTATTCCTTTGGCTCCTCCTTTGCTTTAACTCTCCACTTGTTTCTCACTTTCCTTCACTTTTTCTCCATTTTCCATATCAAAATATACAATATTTACACATTAAAATCATACTCACATATCATAATCTATGTTTTTTTAATAAAAACTAACATGTATTTCATGAAAAGTTAACATTTCTTACCTCAATCTCTTGTACTCAATACTAATCTCTTATTTTCTCTCTCATCTAAGACATTCATGGATGCATTTCTTATGAAATTTGGGTAGTTACTACACCTCTGTATTGATTTCACTCACTAATCATAAAAGAAATTGGAGGGATTTAGCTTAATTGGCTTAGAAATGGTGAGAAGGACTAATTTGTAAGAAAATGAAAAGTTGAAGATGGTGGCTATAGGAAGTGGCGTGGATAGCATATATAAAGATGAAAGGTTCTTTCATCTTTTTCTACACTTTCTACTTAATTCCATTAAAATATCTATTAATTTAATGATTTTCATTTTGACCCTCCAATCCTTATTTGACACAATTTCATCCTTAATTATTACACTCTCCATATTATCTATTTCAAATAATTACCATTTTGTCCTTTAACTTTTTCTATAATACCATGTATGATTCATACTTTCTTTTGGTAAATTTTCACCTCTAGTCCCTCCTCCTTTTTTCCTAAATTCAATTTAATAATTCTAACTTTAAATTTTCTCACTTTGGCCCTAATACTTTTCACTCTCTTACAATCTAGTCAATACCCCGGATTTATTTCTTTCAATATATAGACTTTTCCAAACTTCTTCAGTATTTGTCTTCACTATCTTATAACATTGAAAATTTCCAATTTCTGACTTTCTCATATTATAATTGATTCACTATTTATTTATCATTGTTTCAAATTCCTAAAATTTTAGGGATGTTACATTAGAGAAGTTGGTTGATATGACCCAAATTTAGTGTAAGCTCGATGAAATTCATCCTATTGATTTTCAAGGTAATCCCATGTTGATTTTCAGAATCCTAGATCATGCTCTATAGAAAAAGCATAAAAGTCCTTTATTTCAACTCTAGAATCCCTCCAAGGACATTCAAAAACTTGGGAAGAATTAATATGAGATTGTTCATCACTAGTCATAGGAGATTTGAAGCCTGTAGTTCATTATCACGCTTAAACACCCTTTTCTTGATAAAAAAAAGTTCCAGTCTTTTTATTTCCATGCCATCTAAACTAAAATGACAAATTAAACAAAATCATTCAACAATTGTATTAAAATTGCATCAATTATTCAACAAAGCTAACATAAAAAACATTGTAGAATAATCTATCAAGAACTTAATAATCTATTAAACATTGTATAATAACTATTTGAGAAACCACATGATATCCTATAAATTGCCACAATAATTGAACAAACAAAACTCACAATTCACATTCAATTTAAGTGATAGACCATAGAACATTTGCATAAAAATCCTCTAAGACTATGACTCCATTTCATTCTTTATTCTTATTTTTGTATTTATAGCCTCTCTTTGTTTAATTAATATAATTTCTTTTTATATATATAAATTACTGTGGGGAGAGGTAATAGGATTCAAGCCATTAACAATAAGTTTGCACACCTAGCTTTGGGAGAAAGAAAAAGAAATCAATAAAAAAGAAATTATTTAAATATATATATATATATATATATATAAAATCAATTATAAAACACAAGCCTAATAAACATATGAAACTTGAATTGTGGTTCACATGTATACATAAAAGACATAATGTCAAATTTGGCCCTTAACATTTACATCTTTGGTCAATTTGGCCCTTATTCTTTTTTGGAGCTAAATTTGGCCCTTGACCTTTTAAAAAGAGTCAAATTTGACCACCAACCTTTTGAAAAAGAGTTGAAATGATTTTTTAACTAGAAGAATAACTAAAATGATAAATTTTTAAATACGACAACTTGCATGATAGTCTACATGTATTCCATGCTATTTTTTTTTTACTTTTATAAACATTTTATATTTTATATTTTTAATTTTGATTTTGATTTTTTTTATTTTTTAACTTTTGAATTATTTATTGACGTGAAATATAACACAAATGATGTTATGTTAGTGACAGTGCCACAACATACGAACATCGAGTAAAGAATTAGCATAAAATATAAGAATACAAAATATAAGAATTTAAAAGTGATTTTGATTGCAAATGTGACAGGTCAGTTGTAATATTTATAAGTATTACAATAGAACACTTCGAGCATTCCAAAGATCAAACCCAAGGGGTTGTCAAATTAGTAAATGTGTTTATCAAGTTAATTACAAGTTAAACAATTACTAATCTAATCGAGTCTGAAATTATTAATGCGAATTCAAATATAATTTATTTATAATCTAAATTGAAATTATCAACTAAAAAACAAATCTAAACTTTTTCCTACTATTTTAGACAATGTAAATGATTAAATCGATGGTTGATTGATTCGTTAATCGCTAACTAAGCTACTTAACCTATATTGATTATATTGTTTGACACTTTTAGCTAGGAGTCTCCTCTAGGTCTCATATTGATTTGTTAATCGCTAATGTAAATACTCATTTAGATGTGGAATCAATGATCAATCTCCATTTACAAAAGTCCTTAGCAAGAAATAAGAAATAAAACAAAAAATAAAATAAAATCTATTCTAAAATAAAGGGAAAACCTAATCTAAAGATAAGAAGAAAAGAAAAAGAAATCTAATATAAAAATATGGAAAGTAAAAAAAATGTTCAGCCTCTAAAATTCACTTCCAAAAGCTTATAAAATGGTATTTATAGTCTACTTGTAATGCCTTCAACCCGATCTAATTCGTCGAATATGGATCTCGGGTGTTACCACTCTAACACAAACTTATACTTAACCAAAACATATAACTTTCAACAATACATCTTATTTAGTAACATTACCCAGCTAATTTACGTCTGGGCATACAATTGTGTACATACAACCATTGAACAAGAACTTTCACTCGAAGAGGACTTACAAGTACATATATCCTGCTTATTTACATTACTCCACGCATTCTGCCTCTAAGCAATATTACTAACAATGTTTATAATACTAACACATTCTGTACATGTCATAAGGCTTATAAACAATTATCGTAACTTATTCACAAATATCTCTATTAAAATTGAACATGTCACTCCCCTTTTTACTCTATATGCATAACAACCCATCTTATCACTCCTTTGGCGTAGCCCTTAATCTGCTTACCTGTGACAAGAAGACACAGAGGTAAGTTTGATAGAGCTTAGTGAGTAAACCCTAATTGACCTGAATCTTATTTGAGAATATCTATCTCCTTTCTCTTCTTCTTCAGCTTGACTCTGGCGAATACGTCCCTTGAATTCTATTCATTTCACCATTGGTGTCACGTTTTATTCAAAGATCATAACTTGCATCAGTTATCATTGTTACCTTAATCGTATTCTTTATTTTGTTCTTTCATGATTTTTTAATCCTTTCTGTTATAAAGGAGCCTTACAGACATAATAATTTTGGTTCGCCACTCACGCTAGGGCATTCTAGTCTCGTTCTTCTTACCATGTTACTATATCAGGTTCACCAAAACACTTCTTACGGAGCCTTTCTTTCAGAGCTCGTCATACTTTTCGTTTCTTCAAAGGACTTCATATGTCGTTTATTAGAGTTTTCCATAGGTCCCTTTCTTTTTGTTCAGAGTCCGCAATAGAGGCGTTCTTTTTTAGAAATTGCCACAAAGGCTTCATTATCCAGAAATTGCCACAAAGGCTTTCCTTTTAGAGCCTCCCCACAAAGGCATCCCTTAAGAGGTTCTCTACGAAGGCTTTTTCTTTTCTGGTGATTTAGGCGATAGGAATTTGCCGAGACTCTCACTGAGTGAGGTTTGCCCCTCGTTGTCCTGGGACACACAGAGAACTCTGTTAAGCAATAACCTTTCTTAAATTTTTCTATACAATGCCATAGCTCACCAATTATGGTCTTACACGATATGGTCTTTTTTTCATATGATGTCATAACCTATCAGTTACGGTCTTACACAATATGATCTTCTTTGGTGCCATGGTCATGGAATTTTCCTTTCAGAGATTCATATATTTAGTCCTATGGACCTCTTTAGACCACTCCAGAGACAGACACTGTAACGCCCTAAAAATATAGGGTCTTTAATTTTACATGATCTGACACAAGTTGCTTGTTTGCTTTAATGGCTAAGTGATTTAGGTGTGTATGGGAGTGTTTGAGAAGCCTAGGTTCAAGTCTTGGCTTTTGCAGAATTTTTAAAATTTGCTCTTAAAAGAATCTGGACACTGGCATATAGGTCTTATTAACTATTGTGCTTGTTTGAAGCCACAAAAAGCCTATTGGTGTAGTGGTTGTGGCGTTACAAGTGTGGAAAGGGGTCTGAGGTTCGAGTGTTGGCATAGCATGAGGGGGTATTTATTTTGCTGATGGTTCAGCTAGTAGTTGAGTTGCAGTAAAATTTTGATAGACGAAAGATTAGAGAGATTTGAGAAGTGGATTGTGGTACAAATCGTGGAGAGGATTGGGGAGAGATTTTAGGAGGAAATCAAGGAGTTTTCTTGTGGGGAGAATAGTGCCGAAGTTGGTGTCTAGCTACTCAAAAATTCGACAGAGACTTCTTTTGGTATAGTTCTTGTTCGGATTTCTTTCTTTTGGCATTTTTCTTCTTTTTTTGTTTCTCCCTGGCCGAATTGTGTTTTTGTGTGTGTCTTGGCATCGTAAATCACTTTGGCCGAATACTATCTTTGGATCATTTCTACTTTCGCCTCTCTTTATCTTTTCTTAAAGAAATAGCCGAACCTCTTTTGTTTTTCTTCTCAACATTTCTCTTTTCCTCTTTGACTGAGTGGCCGATTCTCTCTTTTTCTTTCTCTGCTGTGCTAATTGGTTTTGGTAGTGGTCGGCGATTTCTTCTTCTGTTCATAACACTTTGGTAAGCCAAATACTACATCTTCTCTTTTCCCCTCTCTTTTGTTTCTCTGCTTTTCAATAGTGACTGAATATCATAAATCTTGTCTTGTTATTTTGAAACCATTTGGATGATAGTCTCTAACAACCGGTGGAGCATCGACTGCCTTGCTTCTTGGCACAAATCTGCTTTCTTCTTTGAATACTTCTTTGGCCGAATACTGTGGGGTAAGTAGATTTGTTTTGTAGTATTGGCCGATTACTCAATTTGTTCTAACTCTAATCCTTTGGACTATTGGTATCAATTCAAGCCTTGTAGTAAATGATTATTGCTAATGAAATCCGTTATATGCGTAGTAAATTGAGACGAAGGGTGCGATCGTTTTCAACCAGCGATCTAAGAGTAATAGTCGCAAAACCTTTGGTCGAGGTAGGTGGTTTGGGGCTTTAGTGTTAATGATCATGAAAGGATGGAATATTGATTGTCTTGGGATGATTGTAGGTTGATCGTGCGTGGGGTAATTTGTTCATTGCGCAAACAAGTGTGTAGTCACACCCCTTTCTTCTGTGAATCGGAAAAAGTCAAAACTTCGACATTTGAGGCTTCACGAGCGTGCAACCGCTCGAGATCGCTCGTGTGGTAAACCGAGCCCACAAATTGTGGGTGATAGACTGCAGAGGCCACCATGATTATTCTCGTGCTCTTTGGCCGATATGGGCCTCGTTTGGCTGAAATGGGTCGTGTGGACCCAACGGGGCTCGTGGGCCCTATACAGATAAAATCCACAATATGTGGGAAATATTGGACCAGGAAATGTAGTTCGCATAGCCGTGGCTGAATTTGGGCTAAATGGGCCACACGAGCGTGTGGGCGCACTTGGGCCAAATAATGGGCCTTAGGCCCGTTTACACCGTTATGACCATTTAGGTTATCTGTGTCACTCGAGGCGGCTGTAGACCTTCGGAGAGGTCGTTATCTGCACCGAGACCCCAAAATAAGTAGTGACCAAAATACCCCTAAAGGGTAAAATTACTATTTTATCCTGATAGATGGAAATAACCCTCTTACTTCTAGAGGTAGGTTGACTGATGAGTGTACGTTATTTGTAAGACTGTACTTAGTAGGACGCTTTGCATACACAAACTATTTATGACATGACATAATGCATGGGGTTGGGATTCCGATATGGAGGAAGTACTGTACTAGTGGCTCTACCACATTCACTGTTACTTGTGGCGTTGCCACATATATTGTTACTAGTAGCTCTGTTGCGTTATTATTACTGGAAGCTATGCTACGATATTGGTGTGCTGGCTGGGTGGGTCGAGTTTATCCCCACATGGTGTGTTGGTTGGTACGGGTGGTGTGTTGGCTGGATTGGGGTGGGTTGCATATTTGCACCGTACTGATACTGTATTGTTCTTAGGCCCACACTGCACTGTTACTGAATAGGGCTCAGGCCCAGACTATTACTGCATATATTGTTATTGATTGACTGATAGGGGATTACACACTGAGTTTCCGTAAACTCACCCTTTCTTTTAACTGTACAGGTAATCCCCAACCTTAGACAATTTGGAGCCGCGAGGCACTCGGAGGTGGCCACACGATCGCTGATGTTCTGTTTTAGACTTATTTATCTCAATTTCATATTGGGCTATTGATTATGTAATAAGGCCATTGGTGGATTTAATTTTTAATTGGGTTTTGATTTCTTATTTTAAACTGCCAAACGGATACAAATGAGTTTTCAAAATAACAACTGTTTTCAAGAAAAACACACATTTTAAGCTTCAAGGTTTTTAATTAGAGAAGCTCCCGTGGTTTTATTTAGTTTAAGAAATCAATGGTAACAAATATGGCAATCATTTTGATAAGCTGTTTTCAGATTGTAATAACTTAATCTGTCGAATTTTCTCAAGCAATAAAAGCTAATTGGGTTTTAACTTAAATACGGATTTTGTTATCAACAAGTCCAAATTTCGAAAACCACTTCGATGTGACACGTCAGATTCGGTCGTAACGTCTTGGTCGGGTTTGGGATGTTACAGACACAGACTCATCATGCGTCGACTCATTCACGATAGACATTCTTATGCTAACCAGACATATACACTTTCTATCAGACTCGTTCTTACTATCAAACATAAGCACACCATAATTATACAAATTCATAAGTCTTACATTTCATATCATATTCTTCCCATCATACTTCACTAGTTTCCATCTCATGCTTTCGTCACTTAGCATAGAACTTTCTAGGTAAGCATAATGCACATGTAAAATTCGATCTAGGGACTCACCTGATACTCATAAATAGCAACTGGAACTCCAAATTCAGTATCTAACTAAAATCCGCAACAACCACTACTTATAGTACATACGAACATCATTAAAACTCATTCATTCAACCTTTACAATCATTTGAAACCAAGATAATCCCCCAAGCAAAAACCTTACTTCATCATTTTACTGTTCATGCCTACAAAACAAACTTACTCTTTCAGAAGTCAACATACCAAACCATAATACTTACCCAATATGGAACCAACCTTCTTCATGAGATCAAATCCTTAGTTTTAGCTTAACAAGAGGGATTAGTTATAGCTTAATAAGAGGGATATATTTTCTCAACTCCCACAATAACTTAAAAAACCCATGTTCTTATAGTGGTATTTGACACATGTCACAAACTTTCAAGACTACCTTTACAAATGGTTTACAACTATAAAAAAAGAAGAAATCAAATAAATTACATATATTTGGTTCACCCTTTCGTTCCTTCCTAACTATCCCATTAGATTGTGAAAAGAACGTAACTCAATAAACTGACATACAATACATTTGGCCATAACCCAAATTACCCAAAAATCCTTAACTTTCTTACCAATCTCGTATTCTTCACGACTTAAAACATTCACAGAACAATCCTTTTATGATACTTTTCATTAACTATGTACCTGATTTATTTGCTATAAGCATCAATTGGGCGAATAGGATACCACCACTTAGATTACTCTTGTTTACTCGTCATCTCGAGACATGATAAAACTGGGTCAAACTAACATTCTAATTAATTTGTATTGTTGCTGATTTAGTGCATCTCATAATAGTTGATCTCAAATTCTCTAAACACCCACATTAGATAATGTATTTTAAATGAATTTCTAGTCAAGTCTATCATAAGCCATCTCAATGTTTATCTTGATAGCCACCTAACTAGTCTTACCCAATTTCTTTTTCATAGAATGAGATATTCCTTGAGCCACTATGACATTATCAGTAATATTGCGCCTAGGCCAAAAACTAACCTAGTTCACATAACTTAATTGGGAAGAAGATGTTTAATTCTATTCACAATCGACTACTTAAGGATTTTAAACAACACCATGCAAAGACTAATAGGTCAAAATTTCTTTATCGTTTCCAAATTCTCAATCTTACGAATAATGATTAATATTGTCTTATTAACCCAACTTAGCAATGAATCACTATGGCTTCCAACTATATTCCAATTTCTCTAATAAGATAAAGTTGGGAAACTATCAACAACGGACACTTTTAGGGGTTGCATCTCAAACACCGCAACCCTAATCGTATCATCTGAAACAGTTGTTCTCAATAAGGTAATAATACTCCCATTGTTATTATAAAAATCCCTAAGAACCCCAATACAAGGTTGTACTTCCTCATATCTTTTAAATAAATTTGAAGAGTAAGAAGTAGCCTTCTCTATGAGATTCTAAGGATTATCGCACCATTCATCATTCGCCAATTAAAATCATCAATAGTATTAAGATGCTTTCTATTAATGGCACTTAAATGGAAAAATTGAGTATTCTTATCACCATGAAAGGCCCATTGGCATCTAGATCGTTAAAGCTACAAACTCTCTTTTTATAGTGAAACTTCATCTAGTTTAATCTTTACCTCTCTTTCCAAGTCTAAGAAAAACTCAAAAGGAGCCCTCTCTTGAGTTTTCTCACTCCCTGCAATCCGATCAATCAACCTCCATTCTTCTAACTAATGTCCGAGACACATTATTATTCCAATTCTTCTCATTACAAGTAAAGGCTTCAATAAAGTGATATTGATCAACCTCAATTTATTCTTACTAATGTGCTCAAACACATTTTTAATTAGCATGTTGTCGCCAATTAGCTCTAATGAACTTTTGAAATTGAAGGTGCTCCTATCACGCAACTATAAACCCAAAAAGACACGATTCCTTTGTAACACCCCCTACCTGTATTAGTCGCCGAAATAGGGTATGAGGCATTACCAAAGTTTAACGGATTATTATTATTATAATTATGAACTCAATATAGTCCCTTTATAAATATCCAATCTTCCCTGCAATTTTAAAACCGACCAATCCAATCCAATTCAATCAATTTGATACCAAATCATGCTTCTATTATAATTATACTATTTAGCATATTCATCACTCTTTACTTTAATACATATTCATTAAACAAGTTTTGATATTTATATAATCATCAAACCATGTACATGCCATATAAATCAAAAAGGAAATTTACAAAAGCTATCGGAGATAATCTTGAGAGTGTGATCCTCTGTATATTTTTACGTCAATCGACATGAGACATTGAATACAATCAAGTAAGATTATAGAAACTTAGTAAGTTCATAGGCATAAAATATAAATCTTACCAAACATTCATACACTTATGCATTATACACAATTACTAAGTTCACCTTTCAACCACAATTTGGTGAGTTTTCTTGTATAAACTCACTACCACTTATCCATTTACTTTAACTCTTTTGAGCCCTTTTGTCACTTACCATCCTTAATCAAATTAGGGAACGGTTACGAAAAATTGAGTACTTCACTTCCACTTTGCGCTGCCACGGTCTTACACGGATCATATTTATCACTTGTCACTTATCACTGGTCAAATAAGTGTAGCTAAAGCTACCACTTATCACTTGTCACTTGTCACTGATCAGATAAGTGTAGCTAAAGCTATCACTTATCACTTGTCACTTGCCACTTGCCACTAATCAGATAAGTGTAGCTAAAGCTACCACTTATCACTTGTCACAGATCAGAAGTACTCAAATCTGATGTTCTGCTCAATTTGGTCATTTATTCAGTTTTCACATTGTTGTTTTATTCTCAATTCATCAACAAATATATCTCATCATACATTATATAATTCATGAAATTAACATTTAATCATTAAATTTCAGCCATATGAACTTACCTAGGTCGATTTGCAGAATTTGTGAAAATTTAGGGACTAATCAGCTACTTTTTCTTTTCCTCGACTTGCTTCGAGTTCTCGATCTATCATTGTAAAATCATTCACTTATTAGTATTCACTTCACCTTTACTCTATTTCACATCCTTAATGTTTATAACCCGCATATAAGTAACATTATCTATAATTTCACTATTTACTTATATGAATATTCAAGCTGTCCATCCGTGTCACAGTCACTAAATTATTTTTATCATTACAGAACTTCAAATTAAGATCCGCTAATTTTCCATGAAACTAGACTCACATATCTTCTTACCATAAAATTTTCAGAATTTTTGGTTTAGCCAATAAGTACAGTTTATTCTTTAAAGTCACCCCTGTTCTGCTATTTGACAGTTTCGACCCTTCTTCACTAAAAATTAATTATCTCCTTGTGCGGAATTAGATGATATTACCGTTTGTTTCTCTTGAAAATAGACTCATTCAGGATTTTAAACATATATTATTTTTATCAAATTTTTAATGATTTTCCAAAGTCAGAATAGGGGAGCCCGAAATCATTCTGACCTTGTCTCAGAAAACCTATTATATCTCATGATTTACAACTCCATTGCTTACACCGTTTCTTCTATAAGAAACTAGACTCAATAAGATTTAATTCCATATTTTATTCACCCTCTAATTCGATTTCTACAATTTTTGGTTATTTTTCAAAGTTAAACTACCGCTGCTATCTAAAACTGTTTTAGTGCAAGTGTTGATTTCCATTTTGCCCCAAATTTCACAGTTCCTACAATTCAGTCCTTGCTCAATTAACTCCTCAATTAAGCTAATTTTTCTCAATTAATACTTTACCTAGACATTATAAGTTATTTAACAACTATTGAAATTCAGAAATTCTACATAAAACCCTAAGTTCAAATTCTTTTTAAAATTAGGTCCCAAACATTCACTTTCTATTCAATTCTTTCAATAAAATCGGCATATAAACAATTTAAAGCTCTAATTCCATGCTAAATTATCATATAATTCCAGAACATATTCATAGCAACTTCCAATTTCATTCATAAAATCTAAAACTAATGAATTCAACAAGTGGACCTAGTTGTAAAACTCACAAAAATACAAAACTTTCAAGAAATAATCAAGAATTGAACTTACTTGCAGTAAAAATATGAAAAACTAGCTTAAGGAAACCCTTCTATGGTGTTTTTACTGATAAGAATGCAGAAAAATAAAGAGAAATCTAGATAATTCCACTTTAATCCTAGCTTTATTAAGTAAATTTTGCAACATTCCAATTTTGCCCTTAATTCTCCTTATTTTCTTGTTGATTTCTTGCCCTTGCCGTCCAGCCCAAATATACCTTGGGTCTATTTGCCTTTTAAGCCCTCTTTCTTTTATCATTTAAGCTATTTAATCATTTCCCATAATTTTGCATTTGTTACAATTTAGTCCTTTTTGTTCAATTAACTATCGAAACTTTAAAATTTCTTGACGAAACTTTAATACTAACTTATTAACACTCCATAAATATTTATAAAATATTTATGGCTAGATTAAAAATCTTCGAGGTCTCGATACCTCGTTTTTTATTCTAATTATTTTAATTTTTTTCTAGTACACTATTCACTATTTCAAAAATTTTCCTAACTTCAAATTTAACTTATACTTACTAAATTGATAATATTTTCTACTCACTTGTCGGATTTAGTGACATCGAATCACCATTCCGACACCACTAAAAATTCAGGCCATTACATCATTAATATCACTCTAGACCTGAGTACTAATAAGAATGGATCGATTAGCGAACCCAAATCTCTCCAAATAAAGCACCAAGAAAGACAGGAAACTATCAAGCTAGGCATTATTACACAAAAATCAGTCGTGCCTCTATAATAAATTTCCTTGAGACCAAGTGAATCTAGCACCATTTAAATCCATATCAACTAGACTTTTCTCAAATGTAAAATCGAAAAAAGCTTGTTAACACGACCTTTATTCGTAATTTCAACCTTATAAAGTTAAAAGCACCACCTGAAATCCAAGCAAATTCTGAAAATTCTCCAACCATTCAAAACTTCCCAAAATATACAAGAAAGTTTTATTCAAAAACTTCGAGGAGACTCTAGCGTAAACAAATTGGGTGTCAACATTTAACACATCTACATGACATTCAAAAGCCTTTAGCTTCCACTCGAAAAGAACTGTTAAAACTAGAATTTCTGATCAATTCATTTGTCAAGGGCTTGTTCAACCAGGATTCTTGTACCTCTCCTTATAAATAAATGATATGGTTGACCTAAAAAGACACATACATCATTGATTATTGAGTTATTGTTATTCTGCCAAAAAATAATGGTAGTTTATTTACTTAGAATAAATTCTATTTTTTGAGAATTACGATCTTTACAAATTTTTATGGAGAGAAATTATTTTCCCACTTAAAGCAATTAATTCATTTTTTTCTGTTCTTTAGTCCATGTTGCTCGAGCCCACATTCGGTGTAATTTATGGAACTAGGATAGTGAAAAAGGTCATTCAGTTGAAAGCCAAGATCGACTTAAATCTATCTCTCATGACGCATACGGTTAGGGTTATGGTTATAAATATCACAAACCAACTCAGTTTTAAAAAAAATATTCTGTTGTGATTGTAAAACCATTTTCTTAACCTATTTTTCCAACATTTGGTATTAGAGTTAAGTTGTGCTATGTTTAGAATATAAACCGAAACCAAATTTTCTCTTTATACTTCATGATTTGATTAAATTAGATGATATGTGACATTCTTTTAATTATATGCATGTTTTGGGTTATATATGTGATTGAATGTATTCAATTATTTTATTATCCATGATACAATAATTTTGCCGAAGGTTTGATTCTTAAAAATTAAATTAGGTGTGATTTTAGTTTTTTTTCATAATTTTGGGGAAATGGAATTAGATCACGAGTTATCATCTCCACGTAGGCTTTACTTTAATTTTTTAGAATAATTCATGTGAGTCAAAAATAGATTTAGGGTTTTGGTAACCTAATTTTTCTACAGAACCCAGAGGATCTAAATGTATCTAAAATTGATCGAGACGATGAAAACCTAACCGAAACAACTTACAAGATATCGATAGTGGGTTGACCAGTGAAAGGCGACAGTGGTTGGGTGACCAACAGTGGTGGCAGTGGCAACCTGTGGTGGTGACAATGGTTCGACGGTAGATATCTTAAATGGAATTTTTGATTTTTCGGGTTTTGGGAAACCCAATATCAGGATGTTTGGCTTTCACCCAGAAAACCCAAAGAATGCTTTGGGACGATGAATGTAATTTTTTTTTTATGGAATCATTAAAACTTTGGCTTGTCAAAGTCAATTCATTTTCAGGTTTTATGTTATAGCATGATGAAATTTAATTTGAATGAAAATTATGTTCATACAAATTTATGATAAGAATATCATATAACTTAGGAAAAGAATGTTGCATGTACTTTTCATGACATTTTATTTTGTAACAGCCTGTTTTTTAGTGGTGTCGAAAATAACAATTTTAGAACCCAATTTTTTATGCTCGAGTCTGTAAAATATTAATATTTAATTTTTACGAGGTTAGTATTACAGTTTATTAAAGTTTGGTCTCTTAATTTTGATCAAAATGATAGTTAATGAAGGTATAACGGCTAAATTGTAAATGTTGTAAAAATTTATCACTATAGATTTTTAATTAACCAAATGACTAAATGAGCAATTAGACCCTTATTAAGGTGACAATCAATGTTGGATGATCCAACAAACTTAGTTAATTATGTTTATAATTTAATTATTTAAGGTTAATTAAGTTAATTTTAATTAATTAATTAAAGTATAAAAGCAAAATTAAAAAGAAACAAAGTCGTTCTTTCTTCGTATTCACCTTCATCATCGTAGAAAAGAAAAAGGGTTTGAGAGCTTCAAACTTTAAGCCTTCAATTTGGTATGTTCAATTTAGTCATTTTCTTGTAATTTTTATGCTTTTCAGGTCGTGGGAGCTTGATTTAGCTAATCCATATGCCAATTTGCAAAACTGTTAAAGTTTTTAAAAGTTTCCATTGATGGTTTCCTGAATAAATTGGTATTAACTTTTTAGATTTTAAGCTTAGATGTGAAAAAGGATTAGATTGTAAAGTTTAATTGATAGTTTTTTAACATAAGTAAGAAAGTGTATAGATTTTGAAATTTATGTGAAATTTTTATAATTATTGATAGTAGAGGATACAAAAAGGATGTAATTCAGATCGATTTTAATATCGAAACTCAAATTTGGAAGATATTGCAATCTTGGTTTCGTGGACTAAATTGAATAAAATGCAAAACTTTAAGGACCTTCAAAAATGAAATTATATTGAACCATGCTTATAATATAATGTTATAAGATATTTGGACTTGATAAATTGAACTTAATTATTGTATAGATCGATAATTTAACCAAACTGAAGATAATCAGGGAAAATGAAAAATTGTAGATTAATTCCTCCAAATTCAACTTGTTTGGTGATTTGACCTGGTAAATTCACGTTGTATGATTGAATTTAAATTTTTATGTATTTGAATTGTGAATATGTATAGATTTTGTTGAAATTCGGATTGTTAGCAATTTGGTAAAAAAAGGTGAGGTTTAGAATATATTGTAAATAATTTATATCTATATATTGAAAATGTCTGGGTGAACTTAGTCTTTGTCTTGTACACACTGATACAGTTTGATTACCGACGATTACCGAGTCCAGTATTTATTGTGGATTCGAAGATACTGTGACTCAAGTTTAGCTCGGATGAGCAACTTAATGTCGTTTTAAAGGTTTAGCCCAGATGGTAACCTTATATCTATATTTTTAGCTTGGCCAAGCAATCAAATGTGTAATTTAAAGGTGTAGTAACCCGACACAATTATATATATTTTCAGCTCGAACGAGTAACCTGCTATCAATTTAAAGGTTTAGCCCAAACAGGTAACCTTACCTGTGTATATATTTAACTCAGGTATGAGTTTGATCTGTTTAAATTTATAAATGTGGAATTGAGTAAAGTATGCTATTGATATATTGATTTTGAAATGAACTGATTTGTTATATGCTTAAATGACATTATGGTTTGATTACATGTTAAGCTCACCTTGTTCTTGTGGTCTAGACAATCAATATCAAGCTAGTAGTTTATTGTACAATATAAAGCATTGTATATTCTTAGCTGTTTGTTTTCCATTTTCTTTGTAGATCATCTTACAAGATGTGTCTTGCAACTCGTCAAGAAGCTTACACTATCCTATTATTGAATCGGTAGTCTTTTAACCGTTTAAAAGTTCGGTTGTGTGACATGTATATAGGTGTTGTGTATTTGTTACCTTTAAATGTTAGCATAGCTTGGAACCTATTTTGTGCATGGATGTGATTTGGAAAATGGATTGAGATAGTATACTTTTAGTGAATGGATTGAGAAGTGTTTATGGAAAATGAAATGGTATAAACGGGTGTGATTTGGCATGTTTAAAGAAGCTTGAGATAGATAAACGTTTGGTAATTTTCAAATGGTTTAGTTGGAATGCCATGATATTGGAATGTTATGTTTTATGGTTGAATTGGTAGTATAGGTTGATGTAAGGATGATTGTGAATGTTTATACTTGTATTGATATGTGTTTAGGACATTTTTTGTGCAGGTAAGGTTGTGCAAATATGCACCAATGGTAAGTTTGAAAGGTAGCTGGGTAATATATACCAAATGCCCTAAATTTTGCAAAAACAGAATCCACGTTGCGATGTCGAGTGATGGTCATTGTGACGAGCTCTAGGCGTCAGGCCACAGCATGATGAAGAACCCCATCATCACAATGAGGCCAAGTTAATATGTCACGTTGCGACGTCATATCGAAATTTTGTATCTTTTACAAATTGGTCCTCATTCGATCTTTGGCTAACTTTAGAGCATACATAGGCTTGTATAAGACTTGGGAAAGGTTGTATATAATTTTTATTGCTTTAAATACTTATGTTTGTATGTATCATGCTTTGGTTTGAATGTTAAACTATTGTAGTTGCTCCAACAACGGATGTAGCATCCTATAGCTCGAACCTGGTGATTGGGTCGAGCAAAGGGTGTTACATAATCATTCATGATTGAAACTGAAAATAAGAATGTTGTATGTTTTCTAAAAGATTGAGTGGGAGAAAGTTCTGTAAACAAGTCCTGTATCCTCCATCTATGGTTTCTTGTGATGGCATGATTTATCGGCCCCAAGGTGGGCATTATCATGTGGATTTCATTGAGGAGGTCTCCCTAAAAATAGATTACTATCTTGTGATGGTTTGATAATTTTTCTGCCTTAAGGTAGGTATTATCATGTGTGTTTCACTAAGGAAGCTTTCTTTTAAAGAATGACAACTAATCATACATGTCACTTGTTGAGATTGTCTCATGACAACTTATTCGTGGTACATGATGTGATAGGTGTTGAGTTGATGGTTTTACACTCAAGATTATTCTTGTTAAATAACTTCCAATGAAGCTCTACTTAAATTAGAGTGATGACCAAACATGAAATGATTATTAGTACGTGTGAACACTTGAGGGATTAGGTTTACGTATTAATTAGATGGTGATCTATCTTCTTATTAGTTGGTTAATATTGCCCTAATGTGACTTAATTCAATGGGTGTATGAATTATCATTGCAATGACTTACAAATGTGTTCCAGGTTTAATGTAAGATGCATGCATCATCTTAATGCATATTGTATGTTCCAAATTTTTTTTTTTGAAATTATTTGCTTAATACAAATATATTAATGAATAAATGTTTTATTTTTCAGTTCAAAAATGGCACCAACTTCCTTACTAAATATCCCTATTGAGAACAAGTTGAATTGAAATAACTATAAGAAATGAAAAAATAACCTCCTGATTTTCCTAATCTATGAGAAACATAAGATGGTTCTTGATAATAAATGTCTACCGCCAACCAAGCTGAGGCTAAAAATCATTGGAAAGAGTCTGATGAGATAACTCGTTGCTACATGCTAGCAAGCATGACCAATACCCTATTTAAGCAATTAGAGAGTTTTGATTTTGTCAAAGTGATATTGGAAAAACTAGAAGACAGGTTCGGAGGCCAAGCTACTTGACTTGACAGTCAGCTATAACTAGTTTGATGAATGGCCAGCAGAAACTCGGCACTCCGGTCAAAGACCATATGATTGCTCTTAAGAGTTACTTTGTCGAGGTCGAAGTCAACGCCGAGGATAATGAGGCCAACTTGAACCATAATTGTAACACCCCATACCCAACCTAGACGACAAGACCAAGTTTGGAGAACCACATCTATTATTTCTCAAAACATAAATTCTAAAACTTGGTTTCAAAGTCTACCAAACCAAAAGAACTTTAAAAAACATAACGTTTACTTCAAAAATTATCATTTAGAAAATCAATTATTTGAAAACCACTGAACTTAATCAAATAATAATAATAGTAGTTGATAAAAAATGTGACCGAGCTCCAGTTCCAATGACCTAATCAAGTTAGTGGGTTACTTATGATTCAGTCAGTAGGCAAAATGAGTCAATAACTCGATAAGGAAACAATTATATATTCAAACAAAGTTAAGGTTAAACCAATAAGGTCCCAAATTCATATTTGAAATCACATTCGGAAGATAATCTGTTTAATTTAATAGATTAGTTAGATAACAAGTCAGCTCATTCCCAGACATAGAACAATTCAAAACAAATGACATTTCTTACCCTCATCCGCTACACACCATCTCCAACCAACCCAACACAACAAATTGAGTATTTAATACTCATCCAGCCCTACACACCATAATGTATCGATATAACACGTTTCGATAATTGCAGACTAGCTGCCAAATCAGATTATAGATACTAGTGGCTTGACCACTGATTCAGCATAGAACACTTCCTCATTTACGCAATTCCCCCCAATGCAGATGCAGATTTCAGACGATAATTGATAAGGAAGCTTATGGAGTCATTCAGATACAATTTATCCTCATATATAATATTTCAAAGTTATTAATGATTGTTACATTCATCACGCATACAAATATTCAGTCCTCTGTATTATATCACAAAATAACAGTTTATATAGGATATTTCAGTTCATACGAACCTACCGAAGATGAAAATCATTTCAAACGACGCATGCAGCTTGAGGGTGAAATCCATTTCCTGGTCCACAAGCCTATGTGGTTTCACACATCCTAAACAGCTGGCCCAATTGGCATTACATGACTTGGCACACGCCCGTGTGCTGGCCGATATGTCACACACGGCCTGACACACATTTATGTCACTACCCGTGTGGTCCTATTACGCAACAGTGAGTCACACGGCCTGAACACGCGCTCGTGTCTCTAATTCGTGAACAGTGAGTCACAAGGCCTGGACAGGCGCCCGTATCCCTGGCCTATGTGTCTCTAATTCGTGAACAGTGAGTCACACGACCAGGACACGCTCCCGTGTCCTTCGCCCGTGTGAACCTTGTACAAAACATCCTCACACACGGCCTGAACACACACCCATGTCTCTAGCCTATGTGTAACAGCCCAATTTAGGGGCTAGTCAGAACAGTGATCTCAGGATCACTAATTCGAGATTAGAGAAATTTATTTTTATGAGTCAGAGCTTGATGGTATATGTACATGAGAATTTTGGTACTTTAATTTTAGTGATTTCATGTTTAATCGAGAAAAAGGACTAAATCGCATAAAGTGCGAAGGTTCCATTCTATAAGCTAAAGGTACCAAATACCTATAGATTGACAATTGGAGGTCTTTAAAAGGCAATTAAACCCCCATTATGTGCTTGGCCGACCATAGACTAGTATAGGAGACAAGAATTGACCAAGTTGGTCAAAGTTGATGGTGTTTGGTGGACTAAATTGCTAGTTTAATATTAGAATAAAGAAAAAATGATGCCCATCCTTTTTCTTCATTTCTACCACTGAAAATTTGTAGCCAAATAGGTGTTGAAAGCTTCAAAAATTTTAGCACACTCTTCTCTTCACAAGTAAGTGTTCTAGTGATCTTTTCTTGAAAATAATTGTACTTTTGAGATCCTTAAAGCTTAAGCTTTCAAATGAGGGGACTATTGTGCAATATGGTAAAAAGTTTGGAGTTTTGCCATGAGAGCTATCTTAGTTAATTGCTGCATTTTTATTGAAGAAATTGAGTCTAAGTTGTTAGATTAACAACTTTTGTGAAAGGTGTTGCCTTGAAAACACCTAATTGGACCTTGATGAAAAGGTTATAAATTTGTAGTAATTATGTGAAATGTTGAGTTTTGATGATAGCTATAAGAGTAATAAATGTTCACCTAGGCTTGTTGAAGGTAGAAACGTGATTAGAATAAATTTCCCAGCCTAGGGGCATACTGGTCATTTCACCAAAGTCTACTGGCAAAATAGTAATTTTTGCCTAAGTGTGATTATTGAAATGCTTTCATTAATGTGGTGATTAAAATGAGCTAAATTGTTATTATAGAGGAAGAAGAACCGAGAATCTACCTCGATTGGGGAAAGAACAAGGTCTCAGACTAGACTGACGAGTTGGCTCATTTTAAAATTAAGGTAAGTTTGTATGTGATTAATGCAACATTCATGTTAGCATAATTGAGAATGCTTAGTATCATATTGATACATGATACTTTACTAAATTGAATATGATGTTGAAGTCCTAATGGACTATAATGAATATGGAAATGCAATCATCGAGATATGAAATAGATAAGGTCCCGTATAAGACCATGTCCGGGACATGGCCTCTGCACCGAGTTGAGATCCCGTATAAGACCCTATCCCGCATGGTTTCGGTGATGAATATGAAAATCGTGTAAGACCATATTTGGGATACGGCATCGATATTGAAATGGAAAATCCATATGAGACCATATCCGGGATATAGCATTGGCACTTAGAGGTGGCCCCATGTAAGACCACCCTTGGGATGTGGCATTGGCTTCGTACCTACATTGATGACGACGAATACGCATCTTTGAGTATCCCTAGTGATTTATGGGATGAGTAGAAATGAAATTAGTACTAAAGTCATGTGAATGAGTAAATACAGGTACTCGTGAATGAGTCACGGAAAAATGATTTACGAAATGTGGCATGGTATGTACTAAATAAGGGCAAGTGTGAGTAAGTATGGCAAGAGGCCTATGACTTGTGTATGGTTAGTTAATGCCATGGATGAATTATATTGTGAGCTTATTGTTGCTATTTATTTCCATGCAAACTTACTAAGCTTTATGCTTTCCCCTTTCATTGCCATTTTTCCTTATAGTATTGCCGAGATAACTCGGGGATCGTGAACGTAGGAGTTCGGGAATCACACTATTGACATCACTTTGGTATAACAATTTAGAATTATTTTGAATATGGCATCTGTAGGACTCGAGTATTTTGTTAAGTTGTAATTGTTAGTCAAAGTGTTGGCTATGTATGTTATTAAAGTCATTTTGTAAATGGCCTTATAAGTTAGGCAATTACCTAGCAAACTCTATTGCTTAATGAAGATGAATTTTATGAAGTATATGCCTTTGTGTATGTCTTCATTCTTTGAGCTCCTAGAGGTACCTATGGATTATCTTTTATATTGGAATTAGTACTTAGATGTGCCTTGGGATAGGAGTTGTATTGTTTTGAATGGAAGCATGTATGTGTGCATCGTAGGGTGGCTTAGGGCTTGGTAAATAGCCTACTAATCTTCCACATGGGTCGACTCACGGGCATGTGTCTAGACCGTGTGGGAGGCACGGCTAGCACATGGACGTGTGCCCAGGCCGTGTAAAGTCTGCACCTTGCACATGGAATTTAAATCGTCATACAGCTGAAGCACACAGTCGTGTGCATAGACCATGTGGATATGTCAGAATGCCAAGGTTTGGCACACGGGCTAGGGCCACGGGTGTGTCAAAGCCGTGTGACCTTAGTCAGAATCGACCACGGGTGGAAGGCACGGACATGTCTTAGGGGCACACGGACGTGTCCCTAGACCAACACAGACGTGTGGCCCTTGTTTTATTGAAAAGTTTCTCGAGTTCGTAAAAGTTCCCGGAATAATTCGCAAACCTCTATGAGGTATGTTTAGGGCTTCTTAGACCGAGTACGCGCAAGTGATGGGTTTAAACAAAATTTTATAACCCAATCCGAGACGCTTAAGTAAAGTTAGTTAGGTAATGCCCCAAACCCGGTTTCAGCTTGAATACGGGTAAAGGGTGTTACATTTATTGGTATTAGAGCTACGGTTTAGTCGATTCTAGGACTAACCTAGCGTAAGTACAAGTCTAGCTATACATGCCATATGTAAGAGTGTCTGAGTAATGATAGTGTGATGGCTCCTGACGTATAAAATCATGTTTTATGTAGTATATGGATTTTGATCCAGATAGAACTACGATCGATGACGCTGTAAGTAACGCGCTGGCTTCCGCTCAAGGGACTGCGCCAGCTAATAGTAGACCTGAGACCTTGGGTCAGGGAGAGGAGGCCCGAAAAGCCTTTCTCCGTATGATGAACAATTGGTATATTGAGTATACCCGAGCAAATCCTAATGCTCAACCCCATTCCACCCCCACCTATCCCTCAACCCGCTCCAGTAGCTCCTCAAGTGGTCGAGGTGGTGAAAAGAGATAGGTCTCCGGTGGATAAGATCTGTAAGTAAGGAGCCAAAGAATTTCAGGCAAATAAGGACGATGACCTAAAGAGAGCGAAATTCTGGCTTGAAAATACCATCCGGGTATTCGATGAGTTGTCCTGCACCTCTGAAGAATGCTTAAAGTGTGCGGTATCTCTCCTGAGAGATTCAGCCTATCGATGGTGGAACACCCTGGTGTCGGTGGTGCCAAGGGAGAGAGTTAGCTGGGAAATTTTCCAAGAGGAATACCAGAAAAAGTACATCAGCGAGAGGTTTATCGACCACAAGAGGAAGGAGTTCTTGGAACTGAAGCAAGGCCGTATGTCAGTGACTAATTACGAACGTGAGTTCATAAGGCTTAGCAAATATGCTCGGGAGTGCGTGTCCACCGAAGCAGTCATGTGCAAGAGGTTCGAGGATGGACTGAATGAGGACATCTATTTTACGTTGGAGTCCTTGAACTAAAGGAATTTGTAGTGTTGGTAGATAGACTCTGTAAAGCTGAAGAATTAACTATAGAGAAGAGAAAAGTTGAGAATGTGTTTGCGACTCGAGGAAGAGACAACTGAATAAGTCTCACCAATCCTCATCTAAGAAATCAAGGGATTTCTCTACTCGATCGGTTACTTAAGCGGGGTTTTCAACCCGAAGTAAAGGCAAGAAATTTTCTGGGTCGATAGGGCAAACCACATCAGTTGCTAGTGTGGGCAACGTCCGGCCAAGTAGACCGGAATGCCCTCAGTGTGGCAGGTGCCATTCTGGTGAGTGTCGAGCTAATGAGAAAGCTTGTTTCCGATGTGGGTTCTTGGACCATTTTATCAGAGACTCCCAAAGCCCCAGAATGCAAGATCGGGAAGTACTACTAGGGGAAGATCACTAAGAAACCCGAGACATAAAATGGGTAGCAAAAACCCATCTAGAGAGCAAGCTGCTAGAGTCGAGGGTAGAGCATCGGCGAGGACATATGCCATTCGTGCTCGAGTAGAGGCATCTTCCCCCAACGTAATCATGGGTACCTTTTCTCTCCATAATACTCGTGTTATAGATTTAATTGATCTGGGATCTACCCACTCATATATATGCATGAAATTAGTCTCTAGCATGTGCATGCCTATAGAGTCTACCGAATTTATCATAAGAGTGTCTAATCCCCTAGGCAAGTGCGTGTTGGTTGATAGAGTTTGCAAAGGTTGCCCTTTGATGATTAAGGGTCATCTTATGTTATTACCTTTTGATGAGTTCGATGTCATCTTTGGGATGGATTGGTTAGTTACTCAAGGAGTAATTGTGAATAGTGGGGAGAAGCATATTAAGCTGAAAAGTAAAAATGGGGAGTTTATTCGTGTGGAATCAGAAAACCAAGATAGATCACCGGTAGAGATATCAATCTTGTCGACTCAGAGGTATTTGAGGAAGGGGTACGAGGCTTACCTTGCTTTTGTGTTGAACACTAAGGAGACAGAATTGAGAATTGAGTCAGTGCCCATAGTATACGAGTACCTAGATGTTTTCCTAGAAGAATTGCCAGGGCTACCTTTAGTTAGAGAGATTAAATTTGAAAATGAGTTAGCTCTGGGTACTGCCCCTATTTCTATTGCTCCATATAGAATGGCACCAACTGAGCTAAAAGAGTTGAAAGCACAGTTGCAAGAGTTAACAGATAAAGGTTTTGCCAGGCCAAGTTTTTCTCCATGGAGTGCTCCTGTTTTATTTGTGAGGAAGAAAGATGGCTCTATGAGGTTATGTATAGATTATCGGCAACTTAATAAGGTAACTGTGAAGAACAAGTACCCGTTGCCAAGCATTGATGATCTGTTTGATCAATTGAAGGGAGCCACGGTATTTTCCAAGATAGATTTAAGATCCAGGTACTATTAGCTGAGAGTCAAGGACTCGGATGTACCGAAAACCACATTTAGCACTAGGTATGGCCACTATGAATTTTTGGTCATGCCTTTTGGTCTAACGAATGCTCCTACGATCTTTATGGATTTGATGAATCGCATTTTTCGGCCATACTTGGATAGATTTGTTGTGGTCTTCATCAAGGACATATTGATCTACTCTCGAGATGAGAACGATCATGCCGAGCATTTAAGTATGGTTCTACAAGTTTTAAGAGAAAAACAATTGTATGCCAAGTTCCGTAAGAGTGAGTTTTGGCTCAAGGAAGTGAGATTTTTGGGGCACATTATCTCGGGAGATGGAATTAGAGTAGACCCGAGTAAGATTTCAGAAATAATTGAATGGAAACAGCCGAGGAGCATAATTGAGGTAAGGAGTTTTCTAGGCCTAGTCAGCTATTATGGACGTTTTGTCAAGGGGTTCTCCATGATAGCTACCCCGATGACGAGACTGTTGCAAAAAGATGTGAAGTTCGATTGGACAGAAAAGTGTTAACAGAGTTTTGAGAAACTGAATACACTATTGACTGAGGCTCCTTTTTTTGTGCAACCTGAGTCGGGAAGAGAATTTGTGATTTACAGTGACGCGTCTTTGAACGGATTGGGTTGTGTACTTATGCAAGAGGGTAAGGTAATTGCTAACGCCTCTAGGCAATTGAAGCCGCACGAGAAGAATTACCCGACTTATGATTTAGAATTGGCCGCAATTGTGTTTGCATTGAAAATTTAGAGACACAATTTGTATGGTGAAAGATGTCAAATTTTCACCTACCATAAGAGCCTAAAATATTTGGTGACTCAAAAGGAATTGAATTTGAGGCAACAAAGGTGGCTAGAGCTGATTAAGGATTATGAATTGGTAATTGACTACCATCTGGGAAAGGCGAACGTGGTCACTGATACTTTGAGTAGAAAATCATTGTTTGCACTAAGAGCCATGAATACTCAGATGACTTTGTTTGATGATGGTTCCATTTTAGCCGAATTGAGGGCTAAACCGTTGTTCCTTCAAGAGATTTGTGAAGCTAAAAAAGAAGACAACAACTTGCAAGCCAAAAGGGTTTTACGTGAGTCGAACGTTGAATCAGACTTTTGAGTAAATTCTGATGGATGTCTAACATTTCGAGATCGGGTCTATGTACCCAGAAATGACGAGCTTATTCGCAAAATCTTGCATGAAGCCCATAGCGGATGTTTGAATGTATACCCAGGCAGTACGAAGATGTACAATGATTTGAGGGAATGGTATTGGTGGCTTGGTATGAAGAAAGACATTTCCAAGTTTGTATCGAGATTCCTGATTTGTCAGCAAGTGAAGGCTGAACATCAAGTACCTTCGGGTTTACTTTAGACTATTATGATTCCTCAGTGGAAATGGGACCGAATTACCATGGACTTTGTGACGGGCTTACCGTTGACTCTAAAGAAGAAAGATGCAGTATGGGTAGTGGTTGATAGACTCACAAAGTCAGCCCATTTCATACTAGTGCGAGTTGACTATTCGCTTGATAAATTGGCAAAGTTGTACGTGTCAGAAATAGTAAGACTTCATGGTGTACCGTTGCCGATCATTTCGGATAGAGATCCGAGATTCAATCACGGTTTTGGAAAAAGTTGCAAGAGGCCTTGGGCACAAAATTGAGTTTCAGTACAGCCTTTCATCCACAGACCAACAGATAGTCAGAGAGGGTAATTCAGATACTTGAATACATGCTTTGATGTTGTGTTTTGGAATTCCAAGGTAATTGGGAGAAATAATTACCTCTGGTGGAATTCGCCTACAACAACAGTTTTCAGTCAAGTTTGAAGATGGCGTCTTATGAGGCATTGTATGGGCGTAAGTGTCGAACGCCCTTGTATTGGTCAAAACTCAGAGAGAATCAGATACACAGGGTCGACTTGGTTAAGGAAACTGAAGAGAAGGTGAAAGTGATACGTGACTATCTGAAAGTCGCCTCTGATAGACAAAAGTCCTATTCGAATTTAAAAAGGAAAGAGATTGAATTTAAAGTTGGTGATAAAGTGTTCTTGAAAGTATCACCTTAGAAGAAAGTCCTCAGATTTGGCCGAAAGGGCAAGTTGAGTCCACGTTTTATCGGACTCTATGAAGTAACCGAGAGGATAGGACCGGTAGATTATCGGTTGGCCTTGCCACCTGAGCTGGAAAAGATTCATGACGTCTTTCACGTATCCATGTTACGCCGATACTGCTCAGACCCTTCACACGTTATAGTGCCGACAGAGGTAAAGATACAACCGAACTTGACTTATGGTGAAGAACCGGTTAGAGTCTTGGCACGAGAGGTCAAGCAACTAAGAAACAAAAGCATAGCCCTAGTGAAATTTCTATGTCAAAGGCACGGAATAGAAGAGGCTACATGGGAGCCCAAGGAAACGATGAGAAAATAATACCCCAACATTTTCACCGGTAAGATTTTCGGGGACGAAAATTCTTAAGGGAGAGAATTGTAACATGCCGATTTAGGGTCTAATCAGAACAGTGATCTCGAGATCACTAATCTGATACTAGAGAAATTTATTTTTATGTCATTTTTATGAGTCAGGGCATGATGGTATATGTACATGAGAATTTTGGTACTTTAATTTTAGTGATTTCATGTTTAATCGAGAAAAGGACTAAATCGCATAAAGTGCGAAGGTTCCATTCTATAAGCTAAAGGTACCAAATAGCTATAGATTGACAATTGGAGGTCTTTAAAAGGAAATTAAACCCCCATTATCTGCTTGGCCAACCAAAGACTAGTATAGGAGACAAGAATTGACAAAGTTGGTCAAAGTTGGTGGTGTTTGGTGGACTAAATTGCTAGTTTAATATTAGAATAAAGAAAAGATGATGTCCATCCTTCTTCTTCATTTCTACCACCGAAAATTTGCAGCCAAATAGTTGTTGAAAGCTTTCGATACGCACATGGAATTTAAATCGTCACACGGCTAAAGCACACGGTCGTGTGCATAGACCGTGTGGATAGGTCAGAATGCCAAGGTTTGGCACACGGGCTAGGGCCACGGGCGTGTCAAGGCCGTGTGACCTTAGTCAGAATCGACCACGGGTGGAAGGTACGGACATGTCTTAGGGGCACACGGGCGTGTCCCTAGACCAACATGGGCGTGTGGTCCCTGTTTTATTGAAAAGTTTCTCGAGTTCGTAAAAGTTTACGGAATAATTCACAAAACTCTGTGAGGTATGTTTAGGGCTTCTTAGACCAAGTACGCGCAAGTGATGGGTTTAAACAAAATTTTATAACCCTATTCGAGACGCTTAAGTAACGTTAGTTAGGTAATGCTTCAAACCTGGTTCCGGCTTGAATACGGGTAAGGGTTGTTACACTATGTATGTCTAATTCATGATTTGTGGGTCACACAATTTGCCACGCAGCCTACACGGCCTAACAAACGGCCCTGTGGTTCACACGGCCTGACACGTCTGTGTGGTATCGACAGCCATGTTTTTCGATGTCCGAAATTCATAGAAAGTCAAGTTTTCGATACGCACCTGAAGTAGTTTTGAAGTTGGATAATGGTAGAGTACTCTTGAGACCTAAAACGAACATTCAATAACCAATCAACAAATAAGACGACAAAAACCACACAATTTTAATACTCAACCATTTACGTCGAAACTTTGACGCGAACTTCCAACAGAACCCACGCTTACTAAACTCGACAAGACTATCCTGAAACAGCTCAAGGAGAATTACTTCCTTCGGTATTCTCACCTAAAGAAAAGAGATCAATGATCACTTAGCAGAGAATTCAGGTGAAACAACACAGAAACCCCATTTCTATACATAAACAAAAAATCAACAGAAACTTCGCGAAATCGTAATAATTCACGATAGAACTTACATAGAGATCTTCCCATGTCACAATGAACAACTTAAACTCTCAATTAACTTTGATGACCCCTTCACCAATGCAATCAAAAAGAAAAAGGAAAAAAAGAAAAGAAAAGGGAGAAACAGGAAAGAGAAAAAAAAAAGAGAAAGAGAAGAAAAAGTGAAGAAGGAAGGAATACGTTAAGTTTTTGTTTAACCACTAATCAGACTTCTAACATTTAGCAAAATATTTGTAATGCATACACTAAGACTTGAACACAAGATTAGAGAAAATACAAAAAACTTAACCATTGAATCAACAGGCTCATTCTTAACACCAATTCGCACAGAATTAAACTTAAGTCAGTGGTTTAGAATTAATGGTTAGTCTAAAATAAAGTAGCAAAAATTCCTAAAAACATTACTCGAACCCCTAACCGCAAACACTTATGTAGAGCACATAGCCATAGATGCAGAGTCTTAATTACGACAGAATTCAACAGTCAGACATCCAAATTTTGGGGCGTTATAAGAACACACAAATTGAAATTGTATTCAAAAGCTTGTCCAAGGGCTTTGTATGCTTTAAGGATGTATATAACATTGGGAATAAAAAAATAACGTTTACACAACTCATTAAGGAGTTACTATACTATGAGTTGCTATTAAATAACGAACTACTAGTTCGAAAAGCAGAAGCTAACTAAGCATTTGCTTCTTCTTCTAAAGGGAATGTGGTCTTTCTCGTTTGAAAACAGTTTTCTTGCATAGCTAAAAATTAAAATTTTGAAAACAGGTTTAGTTTGTGATATTTATGCAATAAACCTGAATTTGAATTCACACCTTTGTTTTTAGATAGACGGATCCTTGTCATTCTCAACTTTCAACCAAACAACCTTCTCTGCTATTCTCTTATCACAGACTACTTCAAGTGTGGGCATGAACGATTCAAATCAAAATACATAACTAGAAATAGTTTTATTTTCTTTAAGTGTGAAAATGAAAAATCTTTTATATTTTCTTTAAGTGTGAAAATGAAAAATCTTTTCTCAAATAGAAACCAATAGAATTGTCAATCCAGAAAATAGATTCAATAGTTAAGAATAAATTCTCTTTATTTAGGGCAGAGTAACAATATCTTAAAGTTTTTTTAATAGACCAACTGGAAAAACGAACTCCCGGTCTAAATAGAAGTATAGGTGGTGGCAACCCTAGTTCATATTACTAGGATTTGTCGTCCACCCCTTTTAACATGAGGGGCTTTTGGGCCTCTCCCATATCGAGTCTAATTACAAGTACTTCTCGGGCTTTTAACCTAATACTTTATAATTTGATCCAACCTGATATTTATTTGTCTATTTCCCAAAATAAACTTCTTAATATATTTCTAATTAAATATAATCTTTTTAAGTAAATTCTAATTTCGTTAAAATCATGATATTACTGTAAAAGAATCTATGAGAAAATATATTAAATATTTCTATATTCAATGGTTCACTAGAAGCAAATGATTTATTTTTATTTTCGAACTTCATTTAATGCGAAAAACATAAATTCATTTTTCATGTCATTTTCATTTTGAAGAAAATCATAATTATTTCCAGATGTTCTCTCATTTCTCCATTTTCACCATTTCTAATCATTTCTGTTAATTTGATTCAACATGCAACTTATTTTTTATTTCAACGAGCTAACGGGGATCAATTGGACATATGCCATTAAGGCTCAAATAATTTATAATTAAGTTCCCATTTTTGTCCTATTAATTATAAACTTATTTAGTCACAAAGTAGTTCTACTATAGTATTGTGATTGAGCTCTACCTAACAGCATACCATAACGAAAATAACTCGATTAGTGCTTATCCAATAACCTTTTCATAAGTGTGTTACCATTATAGGATATCATTAATCTCTTATGGGCTACTTTGTCGAGGCTAAGGATAATGAGGCCAATTTGGACCAGAACACACAAATTGGAATTGTATTCAAAAGCTTGTCCAAGGAATTTATATGCTTTAAGGTCGCATATAACCTTGGGAATAAGAAACTAACGTTTACACAACTCATGAAGGAATTATAATACTATGATTTGATGTTGAATGAGAGTCAACTGGTCTGAAAAGCAGAAGTAAGTTAGTTTTTTTTCTTCCTCTAAAGGGAAGAGAAAGTATGCTAAAAGGAACAAGGTTAAGTCCTCTGGCCACCAAAAGTAGAAAGGAAGAAAATTAAGAAGCTTAAATACTTATCCAAGTCTAATTTTTTTTTCTTCTATAATAAAAAATGACACTTTAAGGCCAACTATAAAGAGTGGAAGGATTACTTAACCACTAAGGGAAATTGTATGGAACTCTTTATAATATAAGTTTGTTTAGTGGAAGATTCGATAAGTATTGAGTTATTGATTCTAGAGTCACTAACCATATGTTTTTTTCCTCATGTATGCTATGTTATATACACGTCTAGATATCTATTTATCAGTAGGGTTAGTGAGTTGATATCATGCGAATCCTGGTACAACATACTAGCAAGCAGTTAAGAACATACTCAAATATGACAACAAAGGATTGTATGCTTGTGTAATCCGAAAAAGACCTCATTCCTATCAGTTATACTGGTTTTGACTTTCAAATGTGTCAAGATTTGAATAAATCGACATCAGGTTGTGTCTTTATCGTAAGTGGTGGGTCCATAGTATAAAGAAATGTCAAGCAAGGTTACTCTGCTCACTTCATTATGGAGGTCGAATATGTGATAGGCAAAAATTAAGACCATGTAACAGTTCGGAAATAGCTTAACATAAAAAAAAACCACATAAGGATAAAAACACGTTGATAGAAAGTATTATAAGGGAAATGATAGTAATTGACAGAATAGTGGATGTACTCAAAATCACATCTGAGGACAAACCCTACATATTTTTTTACCAAGACTTTGGTAGCTAGGAGTTTTGAAAAACATAAAGAAGGCATGAGAATCCAAAACATGACTCACCTACTTCATTAGGGCAAGTGACAAATTGTGAGATTTAATGCCCTAAGTGTAGTATTTTCTTCCTCAATAATCGACACATTAACCTGAATTTTTTGGGAAAAAGAATCCATCCACTCGATATGTAGCTGTTTAAATGGTGGTTTTTATTTTGCTTTCTTTCTCAACTTTAATCTGTTTTACGAAATCTCCTTGGTTGAGATTGATTTTTCTTAAATTATCTCTAGCATCATTACTTAAATTATCAATCTGCTCTAGTGGTAATGAGGCCCTATCTCTACTTGGTTGTGAGTCCTCAATTATTATTTCACTATTATTCGAACCAACTAAAATTGAACCTTCTCTCTACAATTTTATTAGCCCGTTGAATGGTTTTTAGGCCTTGTGATCCCATCAGGCTTGTATTTATGTTCCATTAGGAGACCTTAAAAGCCCAATATGAGCCTGTAGATTTTCTTTATCATCCAAAACTTGAAGCATTTTATCTACACTCGATCCACTTAAAGATCTTTCCCCATTTATAGTTGCTGTTAAATTGTTACCACTAATTTCCCAACTGTCACCACTACCTTCAACGTAAATGACGAATCCAAGATATCAACAAGAATTTAAAATATTAAGCCTAATGTTTTTCCTTATCAATTGCATTATTATCAATTTGAGGTTCTTTTATTGATTTTGTCGTCCTCTGTCTTCTATTTTGCACTTGCATCTAAAGACTAAAAAGTTATAGTTCTATAGAGGTAGTCATATCATTCATCTTAATTTTCAACAAAGCTTTACTAAATAATGCATAATTCAAATTAACATTACGAGGAAACCTCTCTTTTGTATAGCCATAACAACCGTAATCATAGAAAATCACTAGAAGGCATTCATACTTACCACCTAAATTACTCCATCAATATTAATAAAAGAAACAAGAGGTTTATTAGGATCCACAATAATGGCTAATCAAGCTAAGAGACATATGTTTCTAGCATTAGTGTTATAATTTATCTTTACCACTAGACCCAAGACCTTTGCAATTGCACGCATAAGACATTTGCAATAACATTTATATGATACCCCAAATAACCGCACCCAAGCAACAATCTTAAGAGGTATGCTTTTTTAATGGAGAAAGACCTACTCCAGGTTGGACTGTAAGATAGTGCCCTATATCTGTCAAAGGCCCTCCATTAGAGCATGATCAAAGTCCTTGCTACTAAGCTTCACCAAATAATAATTATATCTAAATCAATCAATTGGGAATTCCCTTCTAGTGACCAAATAGACTATAACCGACCTAAAAGCACTTGAAATTCAATGAATTTTCCAATAAAATAAAAAACCATTGAGTTTTTAAAGCTTTTATCAATTGATTAGTCCACTCATTCAAAGAAGCAAATCCTAAGGAATTTCCCCTCATAGACATTATTACATTGCATTCCAATAACTCAAGATTTGGCTCCTCAAAAGAGAGATTGGTCTCAATAAGGAGACCAATGTTTTCTAATAGTATATCTCTAAATGGAAAAGACTTAGCACCAACATCAACCATCTCTTGGTCATCTTGCCTCGAATCTAAGGCATTTTTGTGCTTGACTTTTTTGGTTACTCTCTCCTATTCCAGCAATATCACAAACTTGATAACTCTAAAATATAGAGTTATTTTAATACCTTTTAGCTTACAGTTTCATTCAATTCAAAGGTAATAATGTCTCAATTTTGTAGTAATTGTTCTAATCCCTATTTATCGGAACTTGTTATTAGAATAATGCACTTTGGTCGATTTATATGCTAGAACATGAAGTTTTCATCCATGAAGGTGACCAGTGGCCTCAGAAGAAAGAAAGAATTCAAATTCACATATTGATACTCTATGCCGCAACATTGCTGCAGCCTTGGGCCAATAGGGTCAAGCTCAGAAATGCACATCTTTTGACACCCCATTTCGACCTTGTTGGACTTTAAACCTCTTTTTAACCCAAATATGGAGTGAAAAAACAAATATGGACAGCCTAAAGAGGAGAAGGAGAAAGAAGCCCAAGTCGTCCATTAGTAAGAGAAGGGAGCCCAAACCATCCATGGGACTTGGTCTCTACCTACCTCAACCACCGAATTAGTCACTGAGAGAATCAAGCGACCACCAAATAAACTATAGAGAGAATCAAGCAACCTCTCCCCCAAATCATGGAAAATGCCATCTACATAAAGGAAATCAAGGGATTGACGCCAAAAATAGTAAAGTAAGAAAGGGGGCTCACTAGTACAAATGAGGGAAAATGCTTGAGCGAAAATGTACCACAACACACCACAATTAAGAGCATTAATCTTAGAAGTTGAGAGTTGAAAAGAAAAGCAATAGCTTGAGAGCATTAAGGTGAGAACAATGCCTATGAGTGGAAGAGAGCCACTGTAAGAGAGTAAGCAAGAGTTAGCCACAAAGAACTACCAGATTCGGCTAGCATCTCTTCTTAAACTTGCAATAGCCACGGAGAACCACCATTGGCTATTCATCTTTCATCTTTCCTTTATCTTATTTTTTGTTTTGTTATTGTGTTGATAAACATGATTGCAAATTGTCTTCTTCCTTTCAATTTAATGATCATGGCTTAATGTTGTTTTGCTAAAATGGTTATGGATCTCTGATATACTATTATTGATTATTTGCTATTAATATTTGTGCAAATGATTGTTTATTCATTCAGTAATTTACATGTTCAACTTACAAGTGCATGGCCAACATTGGTAAATAATTGAATTAATTATTTAATCTGAGAAAAGGTAATAATTGACAAACATACAATTGAATGGTGCATGTTAGGATGATATCGAGAGATAATTGTTGCATGCATAACCCTTATGAATGATGCTTGAGAAGGTGATCTTGATGTTAATTTGGCATATAGATATATGTTAAGTAACTAAAAGATTAATGTAGGACTTCGAGAGAAGCCTAAAACTTGAGGAAATTGGATTAATAAATCATCATATTACCACAAATTCATCGTAACATTTTATAGCATTTTTTTAGTGATTGCATGTTAGGAAAAAAAATAATTATTCTAGTATTTCATTTCATTTTTATTAAATCTAGAGTTAAACTTTTCTACTACTATTCTCTTTTGTGTTGTTTTTTAATTTTCTTGCATAATTAGTTTAATTTTGTTTAAGTCCTTAATTAAATCCTCACATTCAAATCTTTATTACTTACTGAATTGCTAATAATTAATTTGCAACTGTTGACTTACATATGCAGTCCCTATGGAGACGATAACTCTATACTTACTACTTTATTACTTGTTAACGACTGTCTACACTTGCACATCATTTGATAATAGCGCGATAGAAACTAAGTCTCTCATTTCTTGGAGAAATGCAAATGTTCATGATCTACATTCCTACCATCACTAAAGTAGTTATTAAATTATATTTTGTAATGACCTGATTTTTAGTGGTGTCGAAAAAGATGATT
The DNA here is from genome assembly GCA_005393395.2 of Gossypium australe. Lineage (NCBI taxonomy): Eukaryota > Viridiplantae > Streptophyta > Magnoliopsida > Malvales > Malvaceae > Gossypium > Gossypium australe. The sequence goes on from CM016619.1 coordinate 126,143,734, forward strand.
TAGGGACCTTTTTTTCATAAACCGAGCTTGTAAATATTATTACTAAATATTTAAGGAGTTATTGTATAGGTGAATTGAATTTTGGATGAGAAATTTAGTCAAAATTGTATTTAATTAGGGCTCCCAGACTAAATTGTAAAGGTTCACAATTATAGATGTGTAATTGGCCAAAGGCTTAATGATTTATATAACAATTAAATCAATGTCTAAAATGGGAAATATACCATTGTAGAATTATAGTGGACGGTTGGTATGGTAAATTGTTATAATAATAAAATTATAATTATATTAAATTATAAATTATAAATTATAAAAGTAAACTAATATATAAGAAAACATGGAAAGAAATAGAAAATATTTCTCTTTTCGTCTTCAAATGACTGAAACCTCCATTTTTTAGGAGGAAGGAATTGGTTTAGGGCTCCAAACTTTAGTCCCTTAATTAGTGAGTTCAATTTAGTCATTTTCTTGTAGTTTTTATGTTTTTGAGGTCTTAGGAGTTTGTTTTAGCTAGCCCGTATACAAATTTTTAAAACTATTAAATTTTTAGAAAAGTGTCATTGATTATTTCTTGAAGTTTTAGGTATTAAAGTGATAGATTTTAAGCTTAGAAGTGAAAACAGACTAATTTTTAAAGTTAAATTGCTAGTTTCTGAACATAGGGACTAAAGTGTATAAATTTCAAAATTGGCATAAAATTTCTATCATTATTGATAATAGAAGGTTATAGAAGGATGTATTTGAGATCGGTTTCAAAATTGAATCTCAAATTCAAAAGTAATAGCAATTTTTGTTTTAGGGACTAAAGTGAATAAAATGAATTTTTTTTATATAATGATAATTGATTGTGAATTTTGTTGAGCATTTATGGTATTGTATGTTTATGTTAATCCATAGTTAATGAAGACCCAGATTCTTCAAGGGGGAAAGGAAAAGCTAAAGTCGTCGATGAATAGCTCGAAATTCTCGGTTTGTATTTTTATAAATCGAACCACTTCAATTGATATATATCTATTCTATTTTGCATGATAAGTTTATGAGGTGAGCTGAAATTGATAAATCGAGTTGACTTGATATGATTTTGGTTGATTATTGAGATAGAGAACTATATTGAATATAATTGAAAATACTGTAAATTGATGTAAATGTAAAATTGATTTTGAATTGGGATGAATCATGCTATGATACTTATGAATTGATGCTTTGGTTGATGAATTGAAAATGATAAATTGTGAAATTTAAAATATATTATGAATTGGACAAATGGATACCCTATTAACTGTTAGGGCAGAGTCGAATATAGTTGGCATGCCATAAGATAAATTGAGTATGGGTTACTTTAATTACATGTCGATGAGTGTTGGGCACAACTTTTACTTCGGTTATATCGATAAGTGTTGGGCATAATTTATTTACTTAGGATTTTCCAATGAGGCACTGAGTACCAAATTTGGTATGTTGGTTCGATTCGTCTATCCATTCAAGTCCGAGTCATGTTAATAGGGATTGAAAATATAAAATTGATAATGTCTATGAAATGAATGGCTAATATGAAAAATTATGTAAATTGGATTGTAAGCTCGGAAGATTGGTATGAAATTGAGATAAATCGACCGTTTCGATTCGAGATATGTTGTGATAATGTATGATACTACTATACTAGTTAATTGAACTTGAATGGAATGATTCATTTAGTGGAATGTACATTATAACATGTTGTTTGGCATTGGTATTGAATGGTCTTTTATTAAGTGTTTTTAATTGATTTAAGTTGTATTATGATGTTCGATTATAAAAATACCACTGAGTTTATTACTCAGCGTATCTGTGCGCAAGTTAGGTTTCAAGTAAGATCCCAAGCAACATCCAGATAGAATCCCGGACTCAACAATGTTAGTGAATCCCTTTTTGTTTTGTTAGTTGGCATGTACCTAATGGAATCACTTTAATATTTTGTTATGTTTGGGATTATTGAATTTGAAATTAGTAAATGAATATAAACATGTATATACTAAGTTGGTAATTGAAGTTTGGTATAATTTGATTATATGTGCTAATGTTGATGTATGAGAGTTGATAGATGATATTTTAGGTACATATATATTGAGCTTGGTAGGAATTTAAACATTGAGAAATTTCTTAGTTTGATTGGATGGTACTAGTTGTTTAATTGATAGAAACAGGGTATAAGTATGTTGTTGAATGTATATCAATATGTTGTTGAATGTATATCAATGTGTCTGAGATTCTAGTTGAAATGGTACAAGGATGAATTGTTGATGCATGCTTAAAGATAGCATGCTTTGATGTTGGTTAGAATGCATATAAGGCATATGAATTGGTATTTAAGATGTGAATTGGTATGGTTTGATAATGGATTGGAATGAGGTAGGTACCAAATGCAGAATTTGAAATTCTTTTATGACGTATCAATACCTTAGGAAAGGTATCGATACTTTAGTAATTTTTCTTTAATTTTTCAAAACAGCAAACTATGAAATGGTATCAATACAGGGGTAAGGTATTGATACTTTGTAGAAGGTACTGCTACTTTATGAAAGGTATCGATACCTTTGATTTTTTTTTTTAAATTTTTCTATCTTCGAAGCTCAAATTGGTATCCGTACCAGGTAAGGGTATCGATACCTAATCTAAATTTTTGAAAACATTGCAATTTGGTATTTCTTTCAATCTCGGGTTAACTTTAGAGCATAAATAGGCTCGTATAAGTTCCATGAAAGGTTGTATATTATGTTTATGAACTGAAATGCTTATGTTTGCATGAATTGTGCTATAATTTAAATGTTTTGCGTTGGTAGTTGCTCCGACAACGAATGTAACATCTCGTAACTCGGACTCGGCGATCGGATCAAGCATTGGATGTTACATATTTATAAAGTTGGAATCAATTTATAGAATTAAAATCTAGGATATTACAATAAAACTTAAAATTACGAATAAAAAATAAGCATTAAAATCAAAATCCAAAAAAAGAAAAACCAAGAAATCTCAAAGTGCCACATCATTGCACTTTAACGAAATCCAAGTTTAAAAATCAAATTGGAAGAAATTGTCAACTTCCAAACTAATGCGGACCAAAAAACTCAAAGACTAAATTTAGAAAATAAATTATCAAATTCAAATACTAAATATTGTTTTATCCTAAAATTAGTTATTTTCAATGTTGAATTAAGCTGCTCATTGCATGTGATAGCTATTGTATATTTTTATAGATGAATGGTAATAACATGTATAAGGTTCCCACTTAAATAAATGTTATTGCTCTTTTATTCTTAAGCTACGAATTTTTTTGGAAAAAAATCATTGAACCCTACCCAATAAGGTGGAACCTGAATGTAATTTGCACACAATTTATAATAATTTCTATCTTAAGTCAAATTGATATTAATCTCTTATAATAAACGTGATCGTTAAGCTAGGGTTTTCCATTTTTAAAAATTAGTATCTAATTAATGGATTATTATATTGCTAAGGCAAACTACTAATTTTGTTATTTAATCAAGTGATGTGCGGACGCGAAGTCCAAAAACATTTTCAGGGCACCGAAATTAAGTTGTATATTTTTATCTTAGTAAAAATGCAATTTCACCATTTTGATAGCACATCATTTTACAACTTTTAAAAGATCAAATCAATTTTTTTTATCATTTTAAGGGTCAAAATGTAATTTTACCATTACTAACTTAAAATTTTATGAATTATAAAGAGGACAAAAGGGAAATTCCATTTTTTTAGGGGGGTTGGTTGGCAGGGGCCTGGTTCTGCTCCTGAGCATATGCTCAAGAATCCAATTCCTTGTGGAGGGCGAAGTTAAAATTTTGGGTAAACTACATCATTAGTTAGTAAATTATGGGTAAGTTTTTCGTTTTGGTCATTTAACTAAAAAAGTCACAATTTGGTCACTGAACTATTCAAAAGTTTTCATTTAAGTCATTGGGCTGTTAAAATCAATGTTGTATGACTTTCTCTGTTTACATTGCTTGCACCAATCAAAAGCTCTCTTTCTCTTTCTATTCTATAGTTCAATTTTTTTAATGAAACAACTTTGGATGTCATGAATCTACGAACCAAAATTTAAATAGTTTTTTCTCCAATCTTCGACACTGACCACCAGAAGGACTTGGATCTAAGGTATGTTCTTCCATTCGTTGATGGGTATTGATCTACCATACCGGTTGTCGAATCTTCGCTTGGAGCTCGCTAGTGAAACTTTTTTTTATTTAAAGAAAAAAACTTAACAACTGAGTGGCTTAAATAAAAACAATTGAGTAGTTTAGTGAATTAAATGAAAACTTTCAAATAGTTATGTGAGCAAATTGTAATTTTTTTAGTTAAGTGACCAAAATAAAAACTTACTCATAGTTTCATGACTAATTGTGAAATTTACCCTAATTTTTTTTTTTTTGTTAAAAGTGAAAGTTAAATTATAAATATTTGGAGGGTTAAATGTAAAAGAATGATAATAAAAGAATTATTAAATTATTAGTTAAAATAAAATTAAAAAAAATGCAGCTTTACTATATAATTAATGGTTGCGTGTTGGGCTGTGTGAAATAGAAAAAGATGGGTCCGTCAATACTCAATACTTAAGTACGATGTTTAGGAATTGAGTGAGAATCATGGAAGAAATGTATAAAATTAACGCTAAAAACGCGGATTATTATAATAAAACACATGAGTAGCGCGGCAGGTTCATGCCTGCTGATTTTTCATTAATTTTCTAACTGACCGCAACAAATTAAGGAATAGTGTGATTCCCAAATAATACCATTTTTACCTGTAAGGTCAACGATTTAACTAAAAAAAAACGCAGGCATGCACGTGTGACTCATTACGAGAAAATTTCATTCAATACAAACAAAAAACTAAAATTATAATTAATTTGCCTCTCATTCCTCCACCTTGACTCAACATGGAGTTCATTTATTTTTCCTAATTTTTTGCAGTAAAAATGAGACTACCATAATGTGATGTTATTGCTAGATTTAAGGCTTCCCAATTCCCAACCACATAAAAGATATTGTAATTTAATTAATTAATTAAGCTTCATAGTATGAAATCATCAAATATATCATTATCAGACAGTGAGTCCAAAATGGGTCCGTAATTTATATGTATTGGCTTCGCTGTTACATCACCCAGCTAAGCAATGGGTGATTGAGTTTTGAGTTGTCTAAAATATTTAAAACAAAAAATACGATGTACTGCAAGAGGTGGAGAAAGGCATATGGCACTCTACCATTTACCCTTTTTCAAATTTTACATAAATTTAATTCAAATCCATTTCATATTTTTGCATTTGTCTAACACAAAGGATGTTGAAAGCAATCATGTTGGAATGAAATTGAGACCCTTTCAATTTCAGAACCATACAATCAAGGGAGAGACTGCAGCACATATGTGGTTCCCAAAAGCCGAAGCCTATTTCTAAACTTAATGTTGCTCCAACTTTTTCAGCCCTTAACTACATGTGCCACATCTCATCAATTGCACTTCAACATTGAAATATACTAGATCATAGGGTGAAATTTTATGTAATAATTTGTTAAATTTTAATATAAAAATCAAATAAAATTTTACTTAAAAGTCATTTTGCCACATGTTTAAATTTCAATATAATTCAGTTTTTATTGATTTTATATAAAAGGAGATAAAAATATTTTCATAATACTTTCTATATATATATAAGTGTATTTTAGTAATTTTCCAAGTGGATGATGCATGCTTGACTTGATCAAAAATTTAAGTATAAATATATAAATAGGTGAAAGTATCTATCGAGTCCCTCTATTATAAAGATTAGATCAAATTAGTCCATTTATTATTAAATAGATTAATTTAATCTACGTACTATTAAAAAGAAGCAAATAACGAGGTTAATATTTACTGTTTGAAAAATGACATGATTTTTTTTCATTATAACTCAACTTAAAACAAAAATATCCTATTTGTAAAACTAGAAAAAAGCTTTCAAAGTATTAACTTTATTAAATAATAAATGACATTCTTTAAATAAGTAAGTGTTAAATTTAACTTTATTCGGATCTTTTTCAACAATACAGAGATTAAATTAATCTAATTAATAATAGATGAACAATTTGATTCAATTCCTATAATAGAGAGTCGTATATAAATATATTAGAAAAGTGTTGAAAGGTGGAAAAGAAATAAATAAACCAAAATGAAATCCTAACAAACCTAATAGAAAACTGTAATGAAAATATGGTGTGAGCTGAAAAGTTGTAATAAGTGGTGAAAAGGGAAAATGTTCCCAGAAACCCCGAAGAAGAATCAGAATCATACATATAAAAGAAAAAAGAAAAAAAAAACATAACATAACTACAATTTGTAAGAAGATGAGAGAATGGTGGTTGAAATGCAAGTGTCAAATGAATATGCCTCTCTAACAGACCATTTATTATACTATTCTATTTTCCTCTCATTCAGTTCCCCCGTTTTTACTGCTTAGGTCTCTATGTAGTGTTAATTGAAAACATTAAACCCTCTCCATCCAAAGATTGAGGTTGATGAATCATTGCAACTTGATGACCAACACATTAGTCCAAAATACAAGTCATAAAATGAAAAGTTTCTCTCCAGAAATCAGGGGCCGGGGTGTAAACAAATGACCCAATTCCCCCGTCCCATGTGATACTTCTTGGCTTTTAGCCATTTCATGTATAATTTCAATGGTGGTATTATAACTATTACAAGAAAATAGAAATATATTGAGAAGTGAATGAACCCAAACAGGAACATATGACCTTTAATTACTCCACAACACATGTCAATCTCACAAAATATAATTACAAGAAAAGAAAAGAAGAATCCCCATTATATTTGACTTTTACTTTGAGAAGGGAAAAAAGTAGAAATTTTGACCAATCCATGCTAAATCTCTAAGCACAATGGAGTAAACCATGCAAGATTTATTTATTTTTTGCTTTTCTTTTGCCCGTTCCATCTAGGGAAAAAAATGTAAAAAGGGCAATTTCGTCAAATAAAAATTATATGAGTATTTTGTTTTTAACAAAAAGCGCACATACTATTGATTTTTTGTTTTTAGTGATCCCATAGTAAAGGGCCAAACCCGGTGATCATCTCACTTTCTTGAATTTGCATTGAAATATCTTCCCCAAAATACCCACAGTTTTCTTCGTAATACCAAGGCATGCCACTGGGATTAAAAAACCACCCATCGACCGCGTCCACGTACACGAACTCGTTCCCTAACTCGGCCGATTCGAAGCTCGTCCCTAGACTTGGCAGCTCCACTATCTGGCTCAGCTCCTCCGGTGTCGACACGTCATCCACATTCGACGATGACGACGTGGAAGCTGAGGACGACAGTGATGAAGATGACGTGGCGTTGCTGTTGTTACTACTAATGCTGTTACTTAAGAAGTCCATTGAGGCAGCTTTGGCAGCGGCGGCTTGGACGTCGCGGGGGGAGTTGGAGGCTGGTCGGGGCAACGACTCGGCGAGTTCAGGAAAGTTGAGAATGGCGGCGTTGCCTTTGATGCTTAAGGCTGCAACGTCATGGGCACGTGCGGCCATTTCGGGAGTGGAAAAGGTGCCTAACCAGATCCGGTTCTTCTTACGGGGCTCTCGGATTTCGGATACCCATTTGCCCCATGCCCGCATTCGCACCCCACGGTAAACCGGATGCTTGCTACTATCCCTCTGGTGCTTTTGCCTCTTGGAGTCGGGGGTGGGGTCAGTTCCCGTTTCCCTTTTACCGCCATAAGAGCATGGTGAAGGTGGAGACAGAGTAGAGGAGTTGCTGCTAAGAGTGCTTGACTCGGTTTCTGAGTTTGGTGAGTCACCCATTGCCTGGTTCTGATCCAGGGTTTCCCTCTACACACTTGAGGACAAAAATAAAACCTCTTCAGTATGAATATATAATGAATGCAAAGTGCTAACACCTAACCAAGTAAACAGTGTGAAATGAGCAGTTAATGAACAGAGAGGATTGAGTTGCTTATGGTTGCAGTTGGTTTGGAGGGAAGGAAGGAAGAATGAGAGGGAAAAGGTTTGATTTGAGGAGAAAAGGGGAGGGAGGAATATTAGGGGGTTTTATGGAGGGGAAAAGGAAATACAGAGCAAATAAAAGGCGCAAGGAAAAACGTGGTTTATTCAAGTTATCCTCACAGGCCACACTGATACACGCACGCACACCACCAATCTGTTCTTTTCCAATGCACCAAATCGTTTCCATTTTCTTTATTTCTTTATTATTTTTCAAATATTTTTTTAACTTGCAAATACTATTATAATTTCTTTTTATATAACTACTCCCAATAGTTTTCAAATACTTACTACGTGTTTAAACCTACTAAAACTCATGTATTTTTAATTATTACGGTAGTAACGATATTAATCATGTTAAAATTTAATTGGAAGCAAATACTATAATAATTAAAAATAATATATCCAAATCAAACTTTACAAAATATAATAAACAAATTGGAGTATATTTGATTCAAGTTAAAATAAATATCAAAATAACTCGCACATGATTTAGTCATGACAAAAGTCATGGAATATCGAATCCCTAAATTGCCGCTTTTCTCAACCATACAAAGACATTATTGAGGTAAAAGTAATATGGAGACCCTTATATTAGGAGTCATGTTGCATTTTAATTTAATGTATAATAACTAATTTATTTATTTTTTATAGAAGTGTAAAATACAATTTAATTTCAAGTACAGACCATCGTGGTAGTTTTATCTAAGCTATTTTTCAAATATTATCTAATTTTTATTATAATTTATAAGTTTTAGTACAATTACATAATTTTTTATATTATATTGATGTTATAAGTAGCCGCATCATAATCATATTAACATATTACTAAAATTAATATTACAGTGTCAAATTTTCATTATTATATTAAGAGAGAGTGAGGGGATTACCCTAGGAGTTGAGCGTGTCAAATTTTGATCATAACCAAGGATGAGCCCAAGGGTGTGGTTTGGGTTCACGAATTAAAACAGCTGGCGGAGCCGCCAACCTGAGGAAGCGGCGGTGAGGTTGCTAATTACCTGACTAAATTGGTGTATTTAGCATTAAGTTCTAGTTTTAGATTTATTTTTTCTTCAAATTTTACCTAATAATTCATATCCAATGTGTAGGTTGAGGAGAATATTACCATTCACGCTCCTCACCAACCCTATATGCAAAGACCAATTACCCCCACACGTCCACACCTAGCATTTGACTTTTTTTTTTTGGGGGGGGGGGTTCCAAATTTCATTCTCATCCTTTTCTTTTTCTATATTTATGTTTGGAAGTTTTTGATTCATTTAATTTAATGGGAGTTGCTAGTGTGTTGTTGTACAATAATGTAAAGAAATGGAGATTTTATAACCTTCAACAAGTTCCATATATGTTAGTATTATATTTAAGGTCTAAGCTTTGGTTGTCTTCTTTCATTAGGGTTTTGGGTTTCTATAGTCATGATGATGAGGTACTTGAATTTTAGTTTCTTTTTCATGGATTTGAATGTGTGTATATATATTTGATACCCTAATTGAGAAAATCTATAAATACTCTTTCTATTGGAGACAAAGCAATCAGATCAAAGAAATAAAATAAATGAGATGAGCAATTTGAGATCCCATTCCTTTATTATTTTTATTATTATTTTCAAAGAGAAATATAATGAATAGGTTGAAATTTTCTTTGATAAAATTTGGCATTTTATTAATTTATAATATTAAAGTGGGGCTTAAATATGGGCCATAACTAAAACTGAAATCTTTATTTTATTTGATTCTTTTAGCATGGCTATGAGCTCAGGCTTTGCTATATGTGATTTAATCACAATTAATGATCTACTTGCAAAGTTACTGGCAAGTTTCTTTTTCTAGTTTAGTGGTTACATAATTATGGAAGGAGCCAAATTTTTGAGTAAGCTTCTTCACATGATCTCATGTTTTTAACTTGATAAACTACAAGTAGGGAATCTAATAAGATAGTTATCATAGATGGTGACATTTTAAGGAAGTACATCATGTTCTTATATCAATAAATTTTATATATAAACAATTTTTTTTCAATTTATATTATAATAATAACTTTTTTTTTATTTAAGTGATCAAGGTGTTTGATTTAAAATTATGTAGTTTTCTTTAACAATCAAATTGAATCACACAAACAAAAACAACCTTTACTATACAATCTCAAATTATATTGTAGTCATGTAACAAACGACAACATTGAAAATGTTAATATAGATTGTTTTCATTAAAAACACTTATTCGAATTTATCATGATAAAATGAACTTTTTAGAATGGTGTTCTTAAAAAAATTTGACGCTAGCATTTTGATTGAGATAATTAACAATATTAATTATTTAGACTAATAGTATTATAAAAGTAAAGGGACCAAATTATGTCAAAAATTAAAGTAGATAGATTAAGTCTCAAGTTTCAATATAGTATATGGGCCAAAAACTAAAATTTGACCATTGTTTTATAATGTCAAAAAAAAAAAAAAAACCAAAAAAGTGAGAAGCCATATGATAGTCTTTAAAACACTTAGGGTATTCAAATTATATATAACCGTGTAACATTTTAATCGAAAAGTTAACTATATTCATTATTTGAAATAACTAACATTATAAAAATATAAAATCAACTTATATTAAAAATTAAAAATATAGATTAAATCTCAAATTTAAGTACAATAAAAAGACTAAAATTAAAATTTAATATTTTTATAATTTAAAAAAATCAATGATGATACACATATTAATATTAATAAGGGAAGACATTTACCATCTTTCCTTTATATATAACTAGTATGGTTCCCCGATTGTTTTTTTTTAACTAAATTATAGAGTAAAATTTGAAACTTAAAATATATTTGAAGTTTTTGTAAAATTTATTCTTCAAATTTTTATTTTTAAGAATTTAATTTTACTATTTTGCAAATTTTAAAAATCAATTCAAATGGTTAACACCATCAAATTCTTTTAATAAATTCATTGATATTTCAAAATTAAAAAAAAAAACTCACATAGCAACTATGTAGCAAAGAAAAAAAAACATTGCAATAGATGTGAATTTAATAGATAATTTTAATGATGTTAACAACTCTTAAAAATTACATTATCATTTTAATCAAAATAAAGCATATAGGCTAATCAATGATGAAACACCCCACACCCGGCCCACGAGCTTGAACCGGATCTGGTATGTTCCTTAAATAAATCGGTTTTCAATGTTCTAAATGACTTAGAGAAAATTTGTGTAATTTTAAAAAAAATTGTTTTGGGTTGGGCTTAATTTGAAACCTATTTAATAAATTCTGGAAATCCAACTTAAATAAGGTGACAAAATAATTTTTGGGTTTATTATTTTAAAAGAAATAAATTTACTTATCTTTAATCAAACATAATTTGTATCATATTCAAATAAAAATAAACAGGAATAAAGAAAATCCAACTGGGCCTTATGGCCTTATTACATCATTCAAACCCAAAATAAAGTACTAAAATTTCATAAAGTCCAAATTCCAAATAATTTCTTCAAGCGATGCATGGCCACCTTTAGCTCCTGCCGACCCGGTCCATTACTGCTCATCACCTGAAAAATAATTCCCCAACGGGGTGAGTCTACAGACTCAATGTGTACATAGTACTAATTTCCAACAAATCAGGCATACAAGTCATATCAATATCATGTTCATACAAAATAAAGGATGATGCAACCCAAACCCAAACCTATTTGTCCATCCGCTACGCACCACCCGTACCAACCTGTACACCGCGGGGACTACTAAGTCGACCCTCCATCCGCTACACACCATCGAAGGCAGTCGCTGCAGTCGACGTGCTCATCGCCCACTTATGTTGTGTCATTAGACACTGTATTCACTGGATGTAACCGAAGTTACCACTTTTCACTTTATGTGACCGTAGTCACCACTTTACGTTGGTGAGACCGTAGTCATCACCTTCACTTTCTTCCTCCACAAATATCCCGAATGCCCCAATTATTTCATAACATATTTCACATACTTAATTTTCATTCATGTTACTAATCACATGTTCAAAATATATCACATTCACAATCCTATCAAAAGTAGGAAACGTACCTGGGTACTCCTTACCACATTTGTGGTGCTTAGCCACATTCACATACTGTTACATATTTATATATTTAATGATTGCCATGCAATTTATTGAAAGTTAGTAAGAGTACACACCTTTTTCGCTTAATAGTTTCCGTGAATTCCCGTGGAGCGATCTACCGATCTAGATCTTTCACTCCTATATTCGGCCATTAATTAAAACATATAAATAAACCTATTTGGTCTTAAGACCAAATCCTACTAGAAGTAGAATTACTTACCTAGTTGCCGAATTGATTTAATCAAGTCCCAACAGTTGCTAGAATTCCTCTTCCTTGAAATCGGCTAATACTAGGTATGTAACCAAGTCAGTTTTCGGTTTTTGAAATAATGGAAAACACTTAAACAATTTATGCCTTGGCCGAATATCCCTTACCTTATGATGGGATTCCAAATCTGAAGAGGATTCCTTTATAAGCCTGTTGAAATCCTATAACTTCGTGTTAGATTAGATCTAACTTTGAAAACGTGAATCATAATCTTTAACCGCATATTTATATTTATAATCCTTACCTTAGATCCTTAGATTTCCCGAAAAATCCCCTTTTGATGTTGTGGATGATTGCCCTCTTTCTTAGAATCCACAAAGATTCAGCTTAACAGTAGAACGGAGAAGAAAATAGAAGAAAAAGAGAGGGATTTTTGCTTAATAAAAATTCGGCAGAGAGGGGTTTTGCCTAGGGAGAATTTCGGCAGAGAGGAAGAGGGAGCAAATGTTGATGAGTAGCCCTCCTGTCCTCCTTTTATAGCCAAAGTTATCAGCCTAGGAGTCCTTTACTTGGCCACCACTCCTCTTTTTGATAATATTATCTCTTTTATTTAAGAGATAAAAGCCTTTAATCCATCAATTATCTCCTCAATTATCTCATTAGAAAATAATCCTTTATTTATCTCTTATTATTCACATATTTATGTGAATAAAACTTTATTTCTCTCTTATTATTCACATATTTATGTGAATAAAACTCCTTTATTTATCTCTTATTATTCACATATTTATGTGAATAAAACTCCTTTATTTCTCTCTTATTATTCACATATTTATGTGAATAAAACTCCTTTATTTATCTCTTATTATTCACATATTTATGTGAATAAAACTCCTTTATTTCTCTCTTATTATTCACATATTTATGTGAATAAAATTCCTTTATTTATCTCTTATTATTCACATATTTATGTGAATAAAACTCCTTTATTTCTCTCTTATTATTCAAGTTTCCCAAAATGTTCAAGTTTCCATTTTTGGATCATTTCCAAAAATGCTTAGGTTTCCAAAAATGTCTAAGTTTCCAAAAATGTCTAAGTTTCCAAAAATGTCTAAGTTTCCAAAAATGTCCATTTCCATTTCCATTTTCATTTCCATCTCCATTTTCATTTCCATTTTCATTTTCATTTCCATTTTCATTCATTTCTAGGTTTCCAAAAGTATCAAAAATTTATTCATAAAACTTAAGACTTGTCATTTCATACAATTGATCTGAAAAATGCATAGGCCCTTCCTAGGATGTTACAGTTCTACCCCCCTTAAAAAAATTTCGTCCTCGAAATTTCCTAACTAAACAATTGAGGGTATTGCTGTCGCATTGTCTCTTCTGGCTCCCACGAAGCTTCTTCCGATCCATGATTGCGCCATAACACCTTGACTAAAGGCACCGACTTCTTTCGTAGTGCTTTCACGTCACGTTCCAAGATCTGAATCGGCTCCTCCTCGTAGGATAGATCTGGCCTTAACTCCACTTCTTCAACAGGTACCACATGAGACGGATCCGATCGATAGCGACGTAGCATGGACACATGAAATACGTCGTGCATTTGATGCAACTCTGGTGGTAACTCCAATTGGTATGCCACTGGCCCAACTCGCTTCAGTACTTGATAGGGCCCTATAAACCTTGGGCTTAGCTTCCCTTTGCGACCGAACCGCATAACCTTCTTCCAAGGTGAGACCTTTAGAAACACTTGGTCTCCTACTTCAAACTCAATTTCTTTCCTCTTAAGGTCTGCGTACGACTTCTGTCTATCAGAAGCTTCTTTCAACCGTGCCCGAATTAATTTCACCTTCTCCTCAGTTTCCGCCACTAACTCTGGACCCAAAACGCGGCGTTCTCCTAACTCGGTCCAACAAGTTGGTGTTCTACATTTCCTTCCATACAATGCTTCGTATGGTGCCATCCAAATGCTTGCCTGATAGCTGTTGTTGTAGGCGAACTCAGCTAGAGGCAAGTAATCTTCCCAACTTCCTCGGAAATCCATCACACAGCCTCTTAGCATATCTTCCAACACTTGTATAACCCGTTCAGACTGCCCGTCTGATTGTGGATGAAAAGCCGTAGTGAAGTCTAGCTTAGTGCCTAATGCTTGATGAAGTGCTTTCCAAAATCGAGACGTAAACCTTGGGTCTCTATCAGAGATGATCGACATCGGTACCCCGTGTAGCCTCACGATCTCCGCCACATATAACTTGGCTAACTTTTGAAGGGAATAGTCGATACTCACAGGGATAAAATGTGCGGACTTGGTCAAACGATCCACTATCACCCATACCGAGTCCTTCTTAGTGGGCGTAAGGGGAAGCCCACTAACTAAGTCCATGGTAATTCTTTCCCACTTCTATTGGGGAATCTCAATTGGTTGAAGCAATCCTGATGGGACTTGGTGTTCAGCCTTTACTTGCTGACATGTCAAACATTTCCCCACAAATTCAGTCACCTCTCGTTTCAGGTCTGACCACCAAAATTGTTCCCTTAGATCTCTATACAGCTTGATGCCTCCGGGATGCATAGCATAAGGACTACCATGCGCTTCCCGAAGAATCCTTTGTCTCAACTCCTTATCCCTCGGCATACAAACCTTTTTCCTTGTAGCACAGTACTCCTTCATCATTGACGCCATAATCCTTTAATCCTCCTTGCCGTACTCGCTGTAACTTAGTACTTAAGTCCTTATCCGCCAACTGTCCCTCTTTCACCTCCTTCAGCCAGGTTGACTTGACTTGTAACTCTGCCAACAGGCTTCCGTCTTCATACAAACTTAAGTGAGCGAACAAAGCCCTTAAATCCGACACAACCTTCCTACTTAGGGCGTCAGCTACCACATTCGCCTTGCCCGGATGGTATTCTATCGAACAGTCATAATCTTTCAATAACTCCACCCACCTTCGTTGCCTCAAGTTCAACTCCTTCTGAGTCAACAAATACTTAAGGCTTTTGTGGTCCGTGTAAATTACTGACCTTTCTCCATAAAGGTAGTGCCTCCAAACTTTGAGGGCGAAAACCACTGCCGCGAGTTCCAAGTCATGAGTTGGGTAGTTCACCTCATGCGGCCTTAACTGTCGAGATGCATAAGCGACTACCTTTCCTTCTTGCATTAGCACACAGCCTAACCCTGTGTGCGAAGCATCACAATATACTACGAAGTCCTTACCTGCCTCCGGCTGAATTAACACCGGAGCTTCTGTCAGCACCTTTTTAAGCTTTTCAAAGCTCTCCTGTTGCTTATCCGTCCACACAAACGGTACTTCCTTCCTTAGTAACTTTGTCAAAGGTGCGACTATTGACGAGAATCCTTCCACGAACCTTCTGTAATAGCCTGCCAAGCCTAAGAAACTTCTGATTTCAGCCACCGACCTAGGTGATTTCCAATCCAACACTGCTTCGATCTTCCTAGGATCCACTCTTATTCCTTCTGCGGATACCACATGTCCTAGGAACGCCACTTCCTTGAGCCAAAATTCGCACTTGCTGAATTTGGCATAAAGCTTCTTTTCCCTTAACACTTCTAACACAACTCGGAGATGCTCATCGTGCTCCTCCTCCGTCTTGGAATACACCAAAATGTCGTCGATGAACACCACGACGAATCTATCCAAGTAGGGTTGGAAAACCCTATTCATCATATCCATGAACGTGGCCGGTGCGTTCGTCAACCCAAACGGCATCACCACAAATTCAAAATGACCGTACCTTGTCCTAAAAGCGGTCTTATGAATATCAGCCTCCTTCACTTTCAGTTGATGATACCCCGACCTTAAGTCGATCTTTGAGAACACAGTTGCCCCTTTCAGTTGGTCGAACAAGTCATCTATCCTTGGCAAAGGATACTTGTTCTTGATGGTCAATTTGTTCAACTGACGATAATCTATGCACATCTGCATAGTTCCATCCTTCTTCTTCATAAAGAGAACCGGTGCTCCCCACGGAGACACACTGGGTCGAATGAACCCACGATCCAACAACTCTTGGATTTGAGCCTTGAGCTCCACTAACTCCTTTGGTGCCATTCGGTAGGGAGCGATTGACACAGGAGCTGTTCCTGGTAGCAAATCTATTCCAAATTCCACTTCTCTATCTGGGGGTATTCCGGGCAACTCCTCCGGAAATACATCCTCAAAATCCCTTACTGTTCTAACTCCCTTGACACCTTCCTCTTCTCCTCTTAACGCACTCACGAAGGCTAAGAATGTCTTACATCCTTTCTTAACCATTTTCTCGGCCTTCAGTGCCGAAACTACGTTAGACAAGTAGTTCCTCCTTTCTCCTATCATCACTACTACCTCATCTTCTGGGGTTCTTAGTTCCATACGTTTAGCCGCACAATCCAACACGGCTCGATGCTCTACTAGCCAATCCATTCCAAGTATAAGCTCAAACTCTCCGAAGGGTAATTCCATTAAGTCAGCCCGAAAGTTCGCTCCCTGAATCTCTAGGGGTACATTCCGAAAGATCCTATCTATCCTCACCGTTTGGCCTAAAGGGCTCACTACAGTTATCTGCCTATCAGAAAGTTCAGAGTCTAGGCCTAGTGTTTCAACCACACTACATGCAACATAGGAATGAGTTGAGCCCACATCGATAAGAGCAAAATAGGGTTTGTCATGAATAAAGAACATACCGATTATAACATCCGGCGCGTCTCCCTCTTCCCTCCGGCGAACCGCGTAAACCAAACCCGGTTGCCTTGCTTCGGCGTTAGCTGCACCTCGGCCCTGAGCTCCACAGCCTCTGCCACTACCTCTGTTGGCCGACCCACGACCTCTTTGAGGCTGCTGTCCGCCTCTACCAGCCTGGTTAGCATTCTGAGCTGCTGGTTGGCTCTCATCTAATAGCTTGGGGCAATCCTTAATCATATGGTCCTTGGACCCACATTTGAGACATCGTCCCGCCTTTTTCCAACACTCTCCCCCGTGCTTCCTTCCACAATGTTCACAAGGGCGAAATTGCCAGCCCATACCAACCTGTTGACTTTGTGACCTGTCAACTCTTGGCCTCTTGTGGCCTTTTCCAGATGGCCCAAAACCTCTTTTGGGCTTATTTCTGTCCACAGCCTGCTTGGTGGCGTCCTTAATTCCCTCAGCCACTTTAGCCTTTTCCACCAAGGCAAAGAATTCCCGCTCCTGATGCGGTGCTATCAAAAGTCTCAAATCGTCCCTAAGTCCGTCCTCAAAACGAACACAGCGTTCATGCTCAGTCGCCACTACTCCTCGGGCATATCGGCTCAACCTCAAGAATTCCGCTTCATATTCGGTGACAGACTTACTTCCTTGTACCAACCCCAGAAAAGCCTTCCTTTGCTCGTCTATATACCTGGTTCCCACATACTTCTTCTGAAATGCTTCCTTAGCATATTCCCAGGTCAGATCTTCCGCCGTGGCACCGTCCCGAATGGTTAACCACCATTGATACGCTTCATCGCGTAACAGTGCCGTCACCCCTTTCAACTTCTCCTCGGGGGTCAAGTCGAGCTCATCCATGATGCGCTCAGTTGCTTCCAACCAGTACTCAGCTGTACTGGGTGCCACTCCCGATACTCCTCTAAACATTTCAGCTCCATTAGCACGGAGCCGCTCAGGCACAGACTTACGATTTCCTGAATTGTTTCCTGCACCAGCCACCAATTCCAAAACTCGCAGCACAGCCTGCGACACGGCATCTTCCCCTGTCTGAGCCTGTTGCTCAACATTGACAGCTGGGGGTGATGGTGGTGGTGGTATCTCATTGTCAGAACCTTGTCCCGATCTAACAGTCATCCTTCCTCTACCTCTTCCACGACGACCACGTCCTCTTGAGCTCATTATCGACGAGATCTGATTAAGGAATTTTATGTATTAGTATTCTTGTTTCACTTATTACCCGCGATGATATCTTATGAAGAAGAGTTTAAGAGTTGTTCTTTCGTATTCATACATGCATACAGTCTTGCATTCATTCATTCATCCATCAACAAATATGAACTTTCGTTCATTCAAAGAAACGTTGTAATTCTTGTTGTTGTTTTCGTTATTTTGCTTTTCCACTACCCAGGGGCATTTTCGTAATTTTATCCTACAGGGGTATTTTCGTAAATTTTCAGAAATAAAAAGTTCCCTGGTGTTTTTGACGAAAGTATTTTGGTACTTCTAAAGTTCCGAGGAAATTTTGGAAGAATTTTGAAATCCAGGGGTATTTCGGTAATTTTTTGATCTTAGGGGCCTTTTTGATAATTTTTCCAAAAATCAGGGTAAATTTGTAAAATTTAATAAGTTAGGGATATTTTCCAAGATTGTAAAACATTGAGGGTTCCTTTGAGAGTTACACTTTTCAAAGCAATGATATTGCAAAAAGTTTGGAAATCAAGGTCGTTTTGGTAATTTTGTAAGTTAGGGGCAATTTTGTAATTTTCCAAAATCAAGATAGTTTGATATTTTACAAATTAGGGTTTTTGAACATTTGATAAAGTAATGAAATTTTGTTAAAACTATGGGTGGTTTGGTCATTTTATAAACCAAGGGTATATTTTTTTTTTATAGAAAAACGGCTAAGTCCCTTTCGGGTTTTATTCTTTGTGTTTAGCCTATGACCGAGCCCTCTTGGTCAGGGTGAACCAAAGCTACGCACCAGGCAGGATTCGAATGAAGAGGAGGTGAGTCACGCGGACTGCTTAAATACCAAGCTCTCACCGACCTTTCTAGACATGCGCACAGAGGTTGCCACACCACTGAGCCTTCTGAGTTAGGGCGAACCGAAGCTACGCACCAGGTAGGATACCTACGAAGAGGAGGTGAGTCACTAGGACTGCTTAAATACCAGGCTCTTCCGGATCCAATCCTAGACATGCGTACAGGGGTTGCCACACCCTAGCTTAATAACTTAGTCATAGGTTTGTTAAGTTCATTAAGTCTTATGAGTTTCAAGTGTTTGAGTAGTCTAATCCTAGGGTTCAAGTTCCTATCACACTATTCTACGTTCCATGCCTTTTCTACCCTTTTACAATTCATAATTCACATAATCACACAGATGGTTAAAGGTACTTACCTGGTGGACTGCGGGTCGGAGACTTAGGTGCCATGCCATAAAACCTGCTTATTTCAAAGAAATTCATTTGGGCTCGAATTGAAAACGTTTTGGGCCTGAGCCCACAGGCCGAGAGTTTTAAAACTGGGCTCTGATACCAACTGAAACACCCCACACCCGGCCCACGAGCTTGAACCGGATCTGGTATGTTCCTTAAATAAATCGGTTTTCAATGTTCTAAATGACTTAGAGAAAATTTGTGTAATTTTAAAAAAAATTGTTTTGGGTTGGGCTTAATTTGAAACCTATTTAATAAATTCTGGAAATCCAACTTAAATAAGGTGACAAAATAATTTTTGGGTTTATTATTTTAAAAGAAATAAATTTACTTATCTTTAATCAAACATAATTTGTATCATATTCAAATAAAAATAAACAGGAATAAAGAAAATCCAACTGGGCCTTATGGCCTTATTACATCATTCAAACCCAAAATAAAGTACTAAAATTTCATAAAGTCCAAATTCCAAATAATTTCTTCAAGCGATGCATGGCCACCTTTAGCTCCTGCCGACCCGGTCCATTACTGCTCATCACCTGAAAAATAATTCCCCAACGGGGTGAGTCTACAGACTCAATGTGTACATAGTACTAATTTCCAACAAATCAGGCATACAAGTCATATCAATATCATGTTCATACAAAATAAAGGATGATGCAACCCAAACCCAAACCTATTTGTCCATCCGCTACGCACCACCCGTACCAACCTGTACACCGCGGGGACTACTAAGTCGACCCTCCATCCGCTACACACCATCGAAGGCAGTCGCTGCAGTCGACGTGCTCATCGCCCACTTATGTTGTGTCATTAGACACTGTATTCACTGGATGTAACCGAAGTTACCACTTTTCACTTTATGTGACCGTAGTCGCCACTTTACGTTGGTGAGACCGTAGTCATCACCTTCACTTTCTTCCTCCACAAATATCCCGAATGCCCCAATTATTTCATAACATATTTCACATACTTAATTTTCATTCATGTTACTAATCACATGTTCAAAATATATCACATTCACAATCCTATCAAAAGTAGGAAACGTACCTGGGTACTCCTTACCACATTTGTGGTGCTTAGCCACATTCACATACTGTTACATATTTATATATTTAATGATTGCCATGCAATTTATTGAAAGTTAGTAAGAGTACACACCTTTTTCGCTTAATAGTTTCCGTGAATTCCCGTGGAGCGATCTACCGATCTAGATCTTTCACTCCTATATTCGGCCATTAATTAAAACATATAAATAAACCTATTTGGTCTTAAAACCAATTCCTACTAGAAGTAGAATTACTTACCTAGTTGCCGAATTGATTTAATCAAGTCCCAACAGTTGCTAGAATTCCTCTTCCTTGAAATCGGCTAATACTAGGTATGTAACCAAGTCAGTTTTCGGTTTTGAAATAATGGAAAACACTTAAACAATTTATGCCTTGGCCGAATATCCCTTACCTTATGATGGGATTCCAAATCTGAAGAGGATTCCTTTATAAGCCTGTTGAAATCCTATAACTTCGTGTTAGATTAGATCTAACTTTGAAAACGTGAATCATAATCTTTAACCGCATATTTATATTTATAATCCTTACCTTGGATCCTTAGATTTCCCGAAAAATCCCCTTTTGATGTTGTGGATGATTGCCCTCTTTCTTAGAATCCACAAAGATTCAGCTTAACAGTAGAACGGAGAAGAAAATAGAAGAAAAAGAGAGGGATTTTTGCTTAATAAAAATTCGGCAGAGAGGGGTTTTGCCTAGGGAGAATTTCGGCAGAGAGGAAGAGGGAGCAAATGTTGATGAGTAGCCCTCCTGTCCTCCTTTTATAGCCAAAGTTATCAGCCTAGGAGTCCTTTACTTGGCCACCACTCCTCTTTTTGATAATATTATCTCTTTTATTTAAGAGATAAAAGCCTTTAATCCATCAATTATCTCCTCAATTATCTCATTAGAAAATAATCCTTTATTTATCTCTTATTATTCACATATTTATGTGAATAAAACTCATTTATTTCTCTCTTATTATTCACATATTTATGTGAATAAAACTCCTTTATTTATCTCTTATTATTCACATATTTATGTGAATAAAACTCCTTTATTTCTCTCTTATTATTCACATATTTATGTGAATAAAACTCCTTTATTTATCTCTTATTATTCACATATTTATGTGAATAAAACTCCTTTATTTCTCTCTTATTATTCACATATTTATGTGAATAAAATTCCTTTATTTATCTCTTATTATTCACATATTTATGTGAATAAACTCCTTTATTTCTCTCTTATTATTCAAGTTTCCCAAAATGTTCAAGTTTCCATTTTTGGATCATTTCCAAAAATGTTTAGGTTTCCAAAAATGTCTAAGTTTCCAAAAATGTCTAAGTTTCCAAAAATGTCCATTTCCATTTCCATTTCCATTTCCATTTCCATCTCCATTTTCATTTCCATTTTCATTTTCATTTCCATTTTCATTCATTTCTAGGTTTCCAAAAGTATCAAAAATTTATTCATAAAACTTAAGACTTGTCATTTCATACAATTGATCTGAAAAATGCATAGGCCCTTCCTAGGATGTTACAAATGACATTGTAAAAATTGAGGTGCAAAATTATGTCAAAAAGTTGAAGCAGAAATCGTAAATTTGAGTGTAGTATAATAACCAAAATTGAAATTTGATCATAGTTATGTATTTTGTAAAAAAAAAAAAACTTTTCTTTTTTTGCCAAAACATTCATATATAGTTGAAAAAATCACTTCCAACCTTTCAACAACAGTTAACATTTTTATTCTTGGACACTTATCAACATACAAAGGATGTGGAAATAAAATCATAAGATAACTATCACATATAAAAATGTAAATTATTTGGACTAATTAATGTCATTGTAAAAGTAAATGACCAAATTATGCTAAATCCAAATATAAAGATTAAAGATCAAATATGAGCATAATAGAGAAATCGAAACTGTAATTTTACTATTATCTTATGATAACTAAAAAAAATGGGAAAATGTCATGTCATTAGTTAATCCAAATACTAATAATTTTAATAATTTATTTGAATATTTTTAAAATAAATTATGCGAATTAATCATGCCAAATAATTTTTTATTAGAATAATTTTTTTTAAAATTATGCAGCAATATTAATTATTTAGACTTATCAGTATAAAAAAATGGATGAAACTATTATAAGAATTCAAGAGGAAAGATTAAATTTTAATAGAAATAAAAAGAAAGAAAAGAAAAGTAGAATAGTTGAGACACGTGGCAACGTAGGAAGGTTGATTATATAGAGATAATAAAATTGAGGCCCACATGTGATGTAGCTTAAAATCAATTTAACACTCTAATCATGTTTATGCATTCAACACGTACGTACGTGAGGTTTTCTTCTTATAACCACATCCCATCATTAAGAAAATGATCTCTATCACCACTTCACTCTATATCCCATCATTAAGAAAATTATCTTCAAATTTTATAAACTACCATTGCATTAGTTTTCAATACCAGATTGGATAAGTGGTACGTTTATATGTGATTAGTATAAGAATATCAGTGGTAATGTGATTAGATACTATAATGAGACCGTAACGTAAAACAAAAATAAGTTAAATTCACTGTACTCAATCGCCCATCCAAATCTACTCTTAAACTATATTTTAGATTTTCACATCATTTTTCCCATATATATTACTTATTTTTAAAAAAAGTTTTATTTTTATTTTAATAATTATGTAATATACAAAAACTAAATAACCAAACTATGAATGCTGCTTAATTTGTTTTTAATTTACTTTCATTTCTCTTAATTGGACATTTGAATTATTTCAATGTGAGAATCGCATGATTAGAAGAGATTTCATACTCATCAATATTCTTCAACCTTTTTATGGCTTCAATTATAAAAACAAGACCACTTCAAAGCATTTTTGCAAGTATGATTAACTTTAATTACTTATTAACCAAAAATAGAAATAACAAATCGGCCGTAAAATCCTTTTTTTTTTCTTGTGCGCCATGTGATTGACATTAACGAGGAATATTAATTGCCCACATATAAAACAAGATATCAGGAAAATATTTTTTCATAATTTTTTTAATTCATTTAATATTTAAATAATTCAATCGCCATATTTCATACTTCAATCATGTAAAATTGAAAAAAGTTTAAACCATTAAATCGATCTGATAGATATATTAAATAGATTTAAAATATTAAAAAAAAATACTTAGAGCATTCATAATTGAAAGAGTAGTACCATATTGTTGAGGTGTCGGAATTGGATGAAATTAATAAAATTGTCAAAAGAAAGTTTCCATTGGTATGGAAAATTTGAGCATATGGTTTCCGCGTATTTGAAACACGGCTTTGGTCGACAATTTGGGTGGCTAACACCCTGCTTTATTCTGTCCTTTTTTTCTTTTTAAGCTGAAATCAAAAGCATATTTTTGGATTGATTTGGTTTTGGTACTTTGGGGTTAGTCGACACTGTTTTATAATTGAAATTTCGATTAAAAACTTCAAAAATAATATCGCAATTTAGCTCACCATTTCTTATATTTTTCCAGCTACTGCAAAATTCTTCTGTCGAAAGCTAATATATTTTCAAACATATGAGAAATATCTACTTATATATATATATATATATATATTTATAGTTTTATTTTACGTCATTAATATTTTAAGAATGTTAATGTTATGTTTGGTTACTAATGTAATAATACGAGGAATAAATTTATTTATCACATATGTTATAAAATAAGTAGACATAAAATAAAGAGTAAATAATACAAATGTAAACACATAATTAGAGAGATGAGTTAAAACTCTTGTGAACAATAAGTGAAAGATTTTCTTTCTTTTTATCACGAAGTGAGAATATAGTATAATTGTATCATTACCAATGGTATCTGAATTCATTTATACTTATGTATTTAATGAAAGTAGTATGATAATGGTGAACACTATTTACATCCCCCGCTTCCATCCCTTTATTTTATCAAATCTATTTATAAAACCAACAACCTAGATTCTACTTAGCTTTAATTTGATTGTTCCAACAATTAATACACAACTAAAAACCTAAAAACTCATATTTCTTTAGAAAAAAGTAGTACAAATCCTAATAAAAACTCTATTTAACACTATATATTGCTGAATTTCATTTCCTTGTGCTTAAAATTTCTTTAAAAGAAGACAAGTTAATTCAGCAATTTGCTTGCAATAAAGGATTTAATTGATTGAGTTGGGCAGTTTCAAGATATGGGTAATTAATAGGCAGGGGACGGTTTTGCTTTTGGGTCTACCTAATTTATTGTTTGGATAGTTGTAATTGTCAGCCAATTTATGGGCCTTTTTAACTCTGTGTATCTTTCTTGATTATGGACCCATTTTACTCGTCAGTGTATGTACAAGAAATTATTGGTACCTAAGCATATTTATTTTAATTTTCAATTAGCCAAAAAACCCATCACTGTCTCCTCTATTTTTCATTAATTATTGGTACCTAATCTTCATCTTTTTTTAATTAATAAGATCGATACTAACACAAAACCTTGCAGCTTATCAAAGCAGGAAACATTGGAGGAAAAACAACCAAGAATGAACCAAGCAAACATTAAACTTCTTTCATCTCGTCTATGGCTCGAATAAGATGGAACTTTAAGAGATCAATGGCTACCTTTCGACCATTGTAGCAACCTTGGAATTACCGGAGCATAGCTGCTTGCTCATAAACACTCTCAAATCGGCATATATACTTGCTTAGTCTATCAACAATGACCGTAATCACATCCTTTCTTGCTGATTTAGGTAAACCCTTCCATGAAATCCATGGATATATCAGTCCATTCATTATCTGGTATGGGCAGGGGTCGCAAAAGTCTCAAAGTAAAAGGAGCATTATCATGCTTAAATTGTTGACAAGTAGCACATTCGGTTCGTGTTTGCCGTAACACTTGAATGCCTCGCTGTTGAAGAAACATGAAAGACTGGTGGAGCCATTAAGGAGACCCAAGGGGCCATGACCCCCAAGGTCTAAGATTTTTCAATTTCCCCTTTTATATACATATTATGACCCTCCCAAATATAGAAGTAGGCTCAATATTTTATAGTATTAAAAATAATATTTAAAAAAATGTTCTTGATAAAAACAAAGGGAAAATCTTATTGAAGAAGTCAAATTTGGGAAGTAAAAATTGGAATATGAAAATAGTCGTCCTCACTCTTGGCACTTACACTACTTTCCTCACATCTTTTCCTTGTAGCCGTCCCCACTTACAAGTCGTAGAGATTTCATTCCTAATAAAATTGGATAAGCCATTTTAAGTATGCCTTACTGTTAGATGGATTATTTTTTTTTTGCATTCATGCAAACATTTTTTAAGAAAATTGTCATTATTATGGCAAAAATTATGGTCATTGTATGCTATTATGTTGTATTGGTAGGATTGTATTATATTATGTTGTATTCATGCTTTACTTGCAAAAGATTTTAATTTTTTTATAATTTCATAAAATTAAATTTTAGTTCAGTTGTAAAAAATGAAGAAGGTAAAGACAATTAATACTTTTTAAAAGAGGAAAAGTTGTGATACTTGTGATGCTAGTCAACTAGTGATCAATGAAGATTCTCCAACTATCGGAGTTAATACGTGTAACGCCTCAAAAATTTGAACATTTGTTTGGTAAATTTTATCAATAATTGAGTTTTTGTATCTGTGGTTAAGTATACTATTTATGTGTTTGAGGTTGAGGGTTTGAGTATTTCTTTTTGAAATTTCTCTATTTATTTTGACTTAACCCTTACCTTTGAACTCTTGACTTAAAACTATTTCTACGTTAAACTATGTCAAGAATGAATTTGTTCGTTCGATGGTTAAGTTTCTATATACTTTCGGGTCTTATGTTTGAATCTCTGTACAAGCAATAAGGAAATATTTTTGTTATTAATCTGTTAGGGTAGTTAGTTTTTTTCTGAAAGTTAATAGAAATTTCTATAATGTTTCTTTCTCCTTTTTCCTCCATTCTTTCTTTTTTTTCTCCCATTCCTGTCTTTTCTTTCTTTTTATTCTTTTCTTTCGTTCCTGTGTGTTGCCATATCTTGCTGCTGTTACGACAGGAAAACTCCATCTTCTATTGTCTTTGCTTATCGGGGTAATTGTGTAAGTTGATGAGAATGTTTGTCGGTATTTGTTTGTTCATTTTGTTGAAGTAAGTTTGCTTGGTTGCTTGAATTCTTTGGTTTAAGTTTCGATTGGTTTCTTTTAAGCGAGGATCGTGACGGCATCGTCCTTCCATCGAGTTTATTTCGCATATTATTGTTCGTACGAGGGTGAGTGTATAGTTTTTGAGTTGGGTTTGCGTCGAAGTTTTCGACATGTTTTTGTTGATGGTTTATTTAGCCTTGTAATTCGATTAAATCTTATAATTGGACAATTGATGGTTGCTTTTAGGTCTCAGGGTCTTCTTTGCTGCTTCTCTACCAAAACTGTACCAAGTGTGTAACGAAAACCCGGGATTCTGTAAGTTTTGAGCATCGAAAAACATGGCTCCCAACGCCACACAGTCGTGTGCTAGGCCGTGTGAGCCACACGAGCGTGTGTAAGGCTGTGTGGCAAGCTGTATAACTCATTGTTTTTGAATTGGAGGCACACGGGCTAGGGACAACGGGCGTGTGTCCAGGCCATATAACTCACTGTTTGTATTTTTGGTTACACGGGCTAAGGACACGGGCGTGCCAGGACATGTGCTAGACTATGTACTCACTGTTTTGAGCCATACGACCGTGTGTTAGGTCATATGGACCACACAGGCCAGACACTCAGGCTGTGTGAATCCACACGGGCTTGTGGGCCTAAATACTGAAAATTTCCCTAATGTTGTAAGCGTTGTTCAAATCGAACGTAGGCCTTCAGTAAGGGTATGCTCTGAATTAGACTGTATAGTTTGATATCCAGTATTCTGAGGTTGAATAATCAATTATCTGTACATATAATTGCTGCAATAATTGTTAAATAATAATGATCTGTATTATCTGACTGTGACTTATATGTGAATAATTGTATGTGCATCATTGGTATCTAATATCTGTAAACTGTATCTGCATTGGGTGGGAATGATATAAAGAAGCAAGTACTGACAGTTTAATGATCTGCTGGATTGAGTGGCTAAGCCACAAATTTGCATCTGATTCTGGCGATTTATCATGTACTATTTGACAGATGGTATGTAATTATTCTAAAATGTGTCATACCGACACTAACTGGTGTGTAGGGTTGAATTGGTACTTGATACCCTATACGGTGTGTTGGGATGGTCGGAGATAGTGTGTAGCGGATAAGGGTAGGAAATTGCATTTAATTTTATTCTGTATTTGTGCCTGATCTATTTCGCATTTCATCTGAACTGTGTGATTATATCAAGTATCATTTATTTCTGATTCTATATCTTTTCTAGGAAAATTACTGTTATATTTATATTGTTGATTTGCCTTTATACCTGTTAGATACATTGAGTTATAAACTCATTCTATTCTTGACCGAATTTCAGGTAATCCGCAGACTGAGGAGGCTTGGCGTGCCAGGAGCTCAGTCGTCTCTCTCTTTTATAGTTATCTTACTGCTTGTTTAAGTTTGAACTAACGTATGTTTATTTCAGTCCATGGTTTATAACTCAGAATTCTGTGTTGGTTTAATTGGTTAATTGTTTTTTATATGATGAATTTTAAATTACTTAAAGGTTGGTTTTCCCTTAAACGTTTTGATGTAACATCCAGACTTGGGCTTAACGTCTAGGCCGTATATGAGATGTTATAGTACTTCTATATGTTGAAGACTTGAAAGTGAAGATCATTTGAACCTTTCTTTTGATATTAATAATCTAGAGCGAGACATGGGATTACATCCTCAAATATGAGAATATCCTATTAATCAACGAGATGAAGTCATTCAAGCATATTTAGAAATGGGGTCATATCAAATACGTTTGTCTGAGTACCCACTTTCTGGTGACAAGCATCCCTGAAGATTTCAATCTTCTTGGTTTTGCAAATTTCTTTGGTTGGGGTATTCCTCACTAAAGATGCAACATATTGTTTCTCATGCTATATTTTCTCAAAACATATTGTTCGTCATGGAACAAAGGTATTCACTGTTAAAGTTTTTAATAATTGGAAAAGGATTAACAATGGAAAAATGTATGCTTTCTTGAATCACTACATAATAATGCTAAGAAAAGTTTCAAGATTTGTTAAATCAATCTCGACACATAGAAAAAGCTATCAATGCACAAAGTTTAAATTAAAAAGAAGGTAACTACTTACGAGTCAAGACTTCAATTAATGTTGTTCGATGGTTAACTTTGCAAGGATGTGCTTTTGGAGGTCATGATGAAACCTTTAATTCAAGAAATCAAGGTAATTTTCTTGAATTGATTACATTGTTAGCTTCCTATAATGATAATGTTGCTAAAGTTGTTTAGACAATGCTCCAAAAAATACAAATATACTTCTCATATGATCCAAAAAGAGATTTTACATATTGTTACAAATAAAATGCATCATAAGATTTGAAAGATATCGGAGATTCTAAATTTTGTATCATTATTGATGAGGCACGTGATAATATAAAAAGGAGAAAATGGCTATTCTTTTGAAATATGTTGATGAGAAAGGATTATAAAAGAGCATTTATTTGATCTTGTACATGTCTAAGATACTACATTAATAACTTGAAAGAGGAAATATGTGTTATTATTTCTCGATATTGTCTTGATATTCAAATTATCTGAGGTCAAGGATATGATGGTGCTAACAACATGCGGGGTGAATGGAACGCTTTGCAAGCATTGTTTTTAAATGATTGCCCCTATGCATATTGTGAAGTGTGCCTCTTATTTTCAAACGAAACAGAGTTGGTGTCATCACGAGGAAGAGACAACGTCCCGACGACGTGATACTCGACATCTTGACGAGAAGAAACTGACGACACAACATTAGACGTCCCAACGAGAGGACACACAATGTCATGATGCAGCAACGTGTTCCCACATAAATCGAGTTTCTTCTTCTAGTTATACTCTGATTATTACCCCAGTTGAACTTTGATTGATCTAGGAATATTTTATTCATATTAGGACTTTAATATTATCCTATTTAAAGGTCTTTGTAACCATGTTTTTTGAGTTAATAGAATATTTCTTATGTGAGATTTGATGAAAAATTTTGGGGAGATTTTTTTAAAGAACTTTGTAATCAAGTTTTAGGTTTTGCTCTTTTAGGGTTATTTTCTCCATCTTGTTCTCTTCGTTAGTTTGTTAATTAGTGAAGTTTTCTTTACCCATGGTTTTTATCCTTTTTAGAGGAGTTTTCCACGTAAATATTTGTGTGCCCATTTTTTTGTTCTCATTTTCATTCTTGTTCATTGCTTATTTGAGTCGATCCCCAACAAACTAGCATCAGAGCCTGGTTCGAATTTTACAACCGACACGTTCAGAGATGGCAACAATGAAATTCGACACCGAGAGGTTCAATGGAATCACAAATTTCAGTTTATGGCAAGTTCAAATGACGAAAATTCTAGTTCAAAACGGTCTAAAGAAGGTCATTACCGGCAAAAGCCCAAAAATCTAAACTATCAGAATGGGAAATGCTTGATGAGAAGGCTTTGTCAACAATTCAATTGTGCCTCATGAACAATGTGTTGCAAGAGGTGCTTACAGAGAATGGAAGCAGCCTTATGGAGAAAATTAGAAACCCTATACATGACAAAGTCTCTGGCTAATCGACTGGTGTTGAAACAATGCCTATACACATTCTGTATGGACGAAGGTTAGCACCTTAGAGGTCACATCAATCAATTTGTTACTCTTTGAATGACCTAAAGAATGTCGAGGTTAGAATAGATGATGAAGATTAGACTATGCTATTATTATGCTCTTTGCCCCATCGTATAAAACTTTCAAGAAGACCCTGATTTATGGTAGAGAAAAAATCTCATTTAAGGATGTGAAGGGTAACTTGTTGAGTAAGGAAAAACTCGATAATGAGTTTGGTTCAGGTAGCAAGTCTGGTAGTCAAGCTTCGGTTTTTGGTTTCTAGAGGTAGACAACAGTCTATGGATCCAGGTCGAAACAAATCTAGGTCAAAATCAAAGTCGAGGAATCGTGACAAGACATGTAACTACTGCAAGAAGTTGGGTCACATAAAGGCAGAATATTATATGTTGAGAAACAAAACAAGAAGGCTATTGAGAGTGACGAGAAACAGAAGCCTGAGGTAGTCGATGCTAGTGTGGCAGAGGTAATGGTGATGATTGGTTGTTGGTGTCTATGACCGAAATGTCTAAACTTACGTCCAAATGGATTCTAGATTCGGGGTGCTCTTTCTATATGTGTAACAGCCCATGTTTCAATGGTACTGAAAATGACAGTTTTGAAACCTCGTATTTTGATGATCGAGTCAGTAATATTATTTATCAATATTACTAGTCTATTATAGTGTTATATTAAATTTTGGCCTGGTAATTCTATTGATTGAATGGTTGGTAGTTAAGGTAAAGTGTTTTGACCCTAAAGTCAATGGTGTCAGAAAATAAGGTATCGATACCTCATTTTCATAAATCGAACCCTTAAATATTATTATTAAATATTTACGAAGTTAGTATATAATTTAATTGAGTTTTCGTTAGGCATTTTACCGAATTATTGGTTAATTAAGGTACAATGACAAATCATCAAAATCGCAAAACTTAATCGCTATTGAATTTTATTAGCTAAAAGGATTAAATAGAATATTTTTTCAGGGGTTTAATGTCAATTAGGCCACATTCCATTGCATTGGATGGTTAGTGCTAATTTATAATTAATTATATGTTAAAATTTTGTAATAAATAAATAAATAATATTTTAAAACATTAGTAAAATAAAGAAAAGGCATCACCTTCTTCATTTTCTTCTCTTCCACCCGAATCAACCATTTCCAAAGCTTGGAGAATTGGGTCAAGCTTTGCTCCCTTCCATGGTATGTAAACCAAGCTTGTTTTCGTAAATTTTATATTTTGAGATCGTTATAGCTTAATCTAGCTAACTTGGGTACTAAATTGTAAAATGTTAAAGTTTTGGAATGTTGCCATTGATGGTTTTTAATATTTTTATGTTAGATAGTAGTTTTGTAAGCTTAGAAATGATCTAGGACTAACTTGTAAAGTGATTTTTGTTAGTTTTCAGTTTAATGACTAAATTGTAATGATGTCAAAATTTACATGAAATTTCTGAAACTTTTTATTTATAGGGCCATAGAAGGAGGAAATTAAAATTGGATAGTAAAACGAGGCTTAAATGTGAAAGATATGAAAGTTTTAGTTTTAGGGACTAAATTGAATAAAATGTTGGACTTAGTGAAATTATGTAAAATGAAATTAAAAGGTCATATACATGTAATTGAGTATTATAAAGTATTTGGATTTGATAATTCGAAATTAATCATTATAGATCAAGATTTGATTCAATCAGAATAATCGGGGAAAATAAAAATTGTTGAATAATCCCTATGATTCAACTCGCTAGCTATTATATTAAGGAAGTTTTGTATTGTACGTGTATGTTTTAATGGATAATAATTTGTGTTATAGATGTTTGTATGTATAGTATATTTTGAATTATTCGCTAAATGATACAAAAGAAGAGTTTTGGACTAAATTGTAAAGTTATATGTATGTGATAACTATAAATCATGTGGAATTCTGATAGATATGATCTATTATGACATATGTTTTGATTCAGGAAATGTTACGACAATGTAAATGTTCTGAATTCTGTATAAATGTTTGTTTGAACTTAGTAAATGATTAGATACGATTGACATGCCAATAGGGTTAGTTGTGTGTTTGTATGGTTTGCACTACGGTGCCTCTGTATAGCATTACGATACTCTTTGGTGTGGCGTAAATACCCGAGTATCCGAACCATTTTGCTAATGTTCTTCAGGCTATTCTTATTAAGTAAAAGAAATGAATGATTCGAATATGCTTTAGACTTGAACGGATGGACTGAATTAAATGAAATGATAAGTTGAAATATTTTTGTGTATAGTATTATGATGGACTCCCCTACCTCTTGTGAAATGTAATGTCAGGTTTTGAAAATATCATGTAAATTGATTGTATTTACGTATTTCTTTTATTCTAAGGTAAGTTAGGATATATTTTAAACTATGAACTTACTAAGCTTACTTAAAGCTTATTTTGTTCATTTTATGTTTCTATAGTTGGCATTTTGTAGAACGTGTCTATCAGATCATCCCCAGAGCTCACACTATCTAGCTTCAATCTTGTAGATTTTCAAATCGTTCTACTTGGTTATGTGGCATGTATATAGGCTTGGTTCTGAATAAGTGTTTATGTGTTTAAATGATAATTTTGGAAGATGATGAAAGTCCTTGGTAATGTTTGTTTGAAAGTACATATGTGTATGTTTGATTGAAGTGTTCATGTTTTTGAATCAAGAAAGAGGTGTTTGGATTTTGAATGCTTGTATGTCATGTATACAAGTATGTTTGATGGCATTATGGTAATGTTAGATTGAAACTCAAGAATGGTTAAATGATTGATATGGTGGGTTATTTGGTAAGATACTAAATGGATGGTTAATAGTTGATGACATTGTTTTGATTATTTTAAGGTTGATTGAATGTGACAATGCAGTCTATGTATTGGTTAGTTGGCATGATATACTGATACGGGCACGCCCCATGATGAGCCGAGTTCGAGCCGAGACCTGATAGTGTTACCTCAAGGACCGATTACGAGAGCCCGTGCGAAACAATTTAAGGAGGCAATCGGGGCTCTAATTCAACAAGCTTGGGACGATGCTAAATTAGCTCAAACGCTATTTCAACTTCGTGCCGCATGCTCTTACAAGCTCATGTTCATGAAGAGCTCCATATGGCCATTCGGTCTTAGCTAATTATTTAGCTAATAATAATAAATATAATAATAATAATAATAATATAATAATAATAATAATAAATAAAATTCGAACATAATAAATAATTATGTTATTATTTGATGCACTTAAATAAGTCTATTTGGTACATTATTAATAGTTAAATTAATATGTTTAGATTAGGACCAATTTAATAAGTGCTGCTACTTAATTTAATGGACGAAATGTTCATTTAATATGTCCTAAACTCTAGCCGAAATTTAATAGAAGTAATGCCCATCTTTTATTTAATTTGTCCAGCCATAACATGTATTAAAAATGTTTTAAATTGATAGACACTAAGTGGCCGAATATTTTAATGTGCAGGATTTTTTTTTGGAGCAAGTAAGGGACATGGGTGGCTGACGTTTTATGCTTCCCCAACATTTTTTTTTATGTCTCACAAATCTATTAAGGCCATAAAGCAAGTGGGTGGCAGATGCTAATATTTTATTAAAGAAAGTTGCTGTTGGCTCTTTGTATCCATATGTGAAGAATGACTCAAAGCTAACCAGCACATTCCAAGGCCGAAAATTAAATGCCATTCAGCCCCCATTCTTTTCTTGGAGATTCGGCTACACCTAGGCATCTAGAAGGTGTCCATTCACATCCTATTCAGCCGAACATGAACATGGAATACATCTAGATAATTCAAGTAAATTCTAGCTTGATTAGCATAGCCATTAAGGCTTGAGAGAGTGACCATTAGGATAGCTAAGTAGGTTATAATATTTGAAAACATTCATTTGTAAGCCACCTTTTCTTGAGGAATGATATCATTATTCTGTCGAATTTGAGAACACTTCTCTAATTTCATTTTAAGGATTCGTCGCTTATTTAGTGAGTTAGTGGCGTCAACCTATGCTTTGATCACCTTCTATATACCGAGGTTCCTGTCTTATTTCGATAGCGGGTCGAGGTTTCATTCCCATACAAAACCGAGCCTTAAGAACGTATAAGTAAACTGGGTCGATACCTTTCGATATTGGTTCTTACTTGTCTCTTAAGCCTTAAATTGAAACTTTCTTCTTCTAAACCCGAGTTAATTCTAAATCAACCGTACTTCAAATTTAAATATCTTCATACCTTCTTCCTAAAATTATATTTT